>OZ022265.1:18597500-19868750 GCA_963978885.1 Nemotelus pantherinus
AATAAAGCGCACTGATTTGTGTTGCATTTTCTCGGGATAAAATTCAGAAATTTATTCAAATCATTGATTCAATTTCTTTTATTTGAATTCATCACAAATGTTAATAAATAAAATTTCCACGTATTTCATCATTAACCGTTCATAGATATTGTGAATGTATTTTACTATTAAATTCTTCCAGTTAAATCGAAACACCATTTTAATATATTTAAAATATATTGGCCCCTTTAATTATACGAAATCGTATAATCACTACACCTTTGTATTTTTATGCCAGATGCATGTATTCACTACAACTATCAAACAATCCAAAAAATGGCAACAAAAATTTCGCTATGCCCATATCCTCTATACTTTTATATCAATGTTTTTATACTACATAAAAATGACATTGATTTGAAGCATGATTCGCTGTATAAGAACATAATACAAAGCTAACTAAAGCTAGCTGGGTTGGGAACGAACAAAATTTTAATCAGTCTCGGAATTAAAGGCTTTGTAAACCAGAAATCAATTTCTTTGAATGACTTTGGCTTCACAATGCTTCATTATTTATTTATTGAACGGGAAACTTGTTACTTTAAATGATTTTTTCTTAATGAAAATTGCCTTTTTTTCCTATCAATAATTTATTTAGAATTTTAATGACACAAAAAAACATTTCATTGTTAATCAAAAATAAAATTAAACAATGTGAAATTGAAATGTATCACATGAAAGCGCTTTCATCTAAAATAAATTACATACTTATTGTATTGAGTCAATACCAATGCATCAAAGACACGTTTTGAAATAATTTCAAACTGCCTACTCATTTATCATCTGCATTTGCACTACTTTTCGTTCCAGAACTGACACTTTGTACATCAATCTCTCTAGAAATGACTTCCTCCGTTTTACCCAGTTTTTCCAGCTGTTCGGTTAATTGTTCAACATCAATATCCGATTGGCTTGACGTTGCATTAAGGCCTTTCTCCATATCATCGATTCGTGTGTGCTCTTTAGCGACCAGTTCACGAAGCTCATCACCCCAACCGATCGCATCGGCTAAGGCATAAACTCCCTCATCGCAATCTCCAATCCAAGCTACATCGCGTTTATTTTCACTATCGTCATAGAGCAAGCCCTTGCCGAATAGTAGCCAGGAGCTCAGAACGTCGTGCCTGCTTCCCACTTTCTCGCGATTTATCAGCAAACGAACACATTTATTATTCGCACGATCCACTAAGGACGCGAATGGTTGAACCTCCAACGATGTTCCCATTATAATTAACAAATCGCAATCCTTGAAATCACGTGCAGGATACTCGTAAAATTTATCGGGCAGATTTTCGCCGAAAAAAACTATATCCGGTTTTACGACACCAGGACAGTTGGAGCATATTGGAATTTCATCATTGAAAATTTGCTCCTTCATCCATTCCATAGTGAACAATTTTCGACACTCGAGACAGTGGCCCGTGTAAAAAGTGCCGTGGGCTTCGACTAATTTGTTGTCATTGATACCTGCGATTCGTTCGAGCGTATCAATATTTTGCGTGTAATGACGAACTAATAGTCCTTTATCTTGCAACATCCGAACGAAATAATGGCACGGGGTTGGTTTGAAAGAGCCCGGATATAGTTCTTTCGCTAGCACAAAGAACGGTTTCGGGTTATCGTTGAAGTAGTCCATTTCAAATATCGCTGTAGGATGCGGAAGATTGTATTTTTCTAAATTATGATAGAGACCAGTGCCAGGCGATCGAAAATCTGGAATTCCAGCAGCTGAAAAACATTTTTTTTTTGGTTTTTAAAATGACCAGTTTGAGACTATATTTGGTGATTGCTTACAAGTCGATATACCAGCACCGACCATTGTTACAATTTTCTTGAAACCTTTCTTCTTCCAATGGCTTGTCAGACCTTCAAATGTCAGGTCTTCGATAACCTAGCAATTTAGCAATTGGTACAGTTCGATAGATGAAAATAATTTGAAATCGAGAAATAATTACCTTTTCAGTATCATCACATGTTTTTCCTTCGCTCTCTTTATAGAATCCAAGTTTTTTTTCGAGGAAGTTTCGAACCGAATCTAGGGTAAACCCCATTTCTCCTTCCGAGCTCGTTGAATCATCATTGTTTGATCGTGATGAAGATGCTGGAAAAAATAGAAAAAATTATACAAACGATGGAAATCGGTTGATAAATTCAAATTTCAATGAATTTGGATACTCTGAATGCAATAAATAAAAATTTATGAATTGAAATCAATTAAGAGATTCAGTAATAATGCTATAAAGCTATACATGTAATAAATTACAGCAACTAAATAGATTTTTTAGTTTTTAAATACCGGACATCTACGATGGATTCACCAAGTTGGCCAGTAACTTTTCCTATCGGTACTCTTTTGCTATCTCTTGTGACGCTACTTTTCGATTCAGGGAAGAACTATTTTCTGTTGTTGTATCATGTTCAAATGGTCAATGTCCAAGAGAATTTCAATTTCCTCGTGATATAACGGTTGATAGACTTTAGGCAGATAAAAAATGCTTCTTTTTATTTATGTATATGCTCAAAATTGACACAATACTGAACATTGATAAACTATAATGCCTAAAGGAAGCTTTGTGGGCAGTTTTGTGGTCTGCTACGATGGCAAGGAGGGTTTGCCCACCGTAGCACGACAGCTTTGGAAATTATAGAGTTAAGACAGAAGTGGGGGTTAACTGTGTGGCCGTTGCGATATAAGATGACACCAATGGTACATTTGACTGTGGACGTGACTGCGATCAGATGTCCAAGACACTAGTCATACCAATAACCCGTCGTAGACTAAAAGCAAGAAAACCCATTAGCCCCGCCCTTTAAAAAAGCATTTGAATTATTTTCCTTCCAGCTCTCTTCTACTCTGGATTTCATATAAATTAGATCATCTTATCAATCACAATACCCATCGCTGACCAAAAAAAAACTGTAAAAAAGGATGAATTCGATGATGCTATACATTAGGCTTGCGCACAAAAATTGAAATCAATAGAAAAGTTACAAGATATACAAAAATATCTAGACAAAACTGGGTAGACATGGAGGTTGCATTACTGCCTCCGAAGAATTGAGCAAATGGAACAACCAAGGTATACATATTAAAACTTTCTTTCGATTTTATCATGAATGTTTGATTTTATGATCTGAAAGAATTGCACGTCTGGGCTCCGGGTAATGTTTCCAGCATTATTTGTTGGCTACAGTTATCACGCTCCCTTATGGCTCACCTCTGATGCGTCATTGTACTGCCGCCAGCAGTGCAGGAATGTGGATATGGATAATATTTTTAAATTAAAACCGATTTTTTCCGTTTGAAGCTAGATATGTTTGAAATTTTTGACAATTATTGATATTTCGAGGGTAATCTGGCCTCTTCCTCAGTGTCTACCGGTCTAATCTGAATGTAACATAGTGCTTACTTTTAAAGTTTTAACTAATACTAATTACTAACTAATTATCTACTAATTACTTACTTAAATACATTTAATTATTTATATATAAATTACATTATTCTCCTACGACATCCGGCATCGTTTATTTTTGCTAGATGTTTGTCACCAATCCATGGATCGCTCTTAAAGCGGAAATCCCGTTTGTCTTCAGGAGTTCCGCGGGGACCCCATCGATGCCCAGTGCTTTGTTGGATTTCAAGCGGTCCATGGCCTGTCGGACTTCATCTAATGTAGGAGGGTGGGATGAGACACTGTCAAGGTATGTGCTAATTAGTGATGGCGATTCGTCGGGTGCGAGGACATTTCCGTTCAGTAATTGCTAGAAATAGGACGCACATCTCTCCTTCATCTGCTCTGAGCCACTTATGATGCTTCCATCGGCTTCTACCACCTTGTTTCAAAGCTTGTTGACACCGAACTTGCGTCCTTTCCTTAACTTGCTCTGGCTTCATACGCAAGTGATATTCGACATTCATATCGATTCTTGACTAAGTGGTGGTCGGAGTCGCAATTGGCCCCACAGAAGGTTCGCACATCTAAAATTCTGGAGGCCCACATTTTCTGAATCAGAATATTATCGATCTGATTAAGGTTGCGACCGACCGGTGATGCCCATGTCATTTTGTGATTTTCACGATGCGAGAAGCACGCGGAACTTACGATGAGGTTTCTACTGCTCGCAAAGTCAAGTCGTTGTCCATTGTCGTTGCAGAAATCGTGAAGGCTAAATTGGCCGGTGGTTCCGCGATGTGTTTCCTCGTTTACAACTTTTGCGTTTCAGTCGCCCAGCAGGATTTCCACATCGTTTGATGGCAGAAAATCATATAACCTTTTGAGAAGGTTGTAGAAATTATCTTTCACTGCCTCATCTTTATCTTCAGTCGGGGCATGTCATTTTATGAGCCAAACGTTAAAAAACTTTACTCGAATGCGGACCGCACACAATCTTTCGTTTTGACAGGTTTAAAATCGATTATTTGCGGTTTAATTTTTTGTCCACGATGAAGGCCACTCCAAATACGTAACTTCCAGATGACTTACCGCTTTTGAAAATTGTGTACGATCTCATGTCCATAATAGGTGCGTTTTTTTGCTCCCCTTATCCATAACAGAACAATGCTAACCAGTGCAGACGCATTGGAAACAACAACAACTTCTGTTATGGAAAGGGGGAGTTGTTCCCAATGCGTCAGCATTGTTCTGTTATAGATAGGGGGAACAAAAAAACACGCCGAATATCAGCACCAAACGGTTTCGTTTCCTGGACAGCGAGAATGTTTATTTTGTACTGAGTGACCTGTTTCAGGAGGTCTTTAATACCCCCGGTCTGTACAGGGTTCGCATGTTCCAATAGAATAGTTCATATTTCGTTTGCGTAGTCGTTTCCGCTGATCCGATCTAAGCATGCGAGGCGAAGTATCAGGTTCCTGAATAAGTCAAGTTTTACGGGAACGGGTTATTGGCCCATTGCCCAACCCCCAACCTGGAGGACCAGCCTGGTTAATGTTCCCGATGTATGGCGCGAAAAACTAGCCCTCACCCTCCTTTGTTGGCAGCATTCCTGATCTGCAATGACACGAAGGCTCCCGGCAGCTACCCGATGTGAAAATGTGATATCACATCTTCGGAGAGGTCGAAGGTAGGATTCAGTAGCAGAGCTGTACATATTGTTTCTCGGGATTTCAATTGCTTCTTCAGTAACCAACACCCGATGAAGCCCCCGTGGCCTATACTACCATTTGGCTATTGAATTGCTATGCAATTATCATGGCTGAGCTATATTGGAGAAAATAGGTTCAGTCAACTGAATGTGGTGATGAAATACCTCTGATGTCGCCTCCACACTGTGGGCCATCATGTGGTTCATCATCATCGGGGCACTACAGCCCGAATCGAGCCTTAGCCTCCTTAATTCTTCGCCTCCTTAATTCTTCGCCTCCATTCGTCTCGGTTCAGTGACCGCGTCCTCCAGTTCGGTGCTCCCAAAAGTGACCTGCTGTCAGCATCTATAGAATCCTCCCAGCGCTTGCGTGGCTTACCGACTGGCCTGGCTCCGCTCGCTCGCCCCTTGAGAGATGTTTGGGGATTCGATTATCGCTCATTCGTTCGACGTGGCCAGCCCATTGTAGTTTTTGGAGTCGTATGACGGTAGAGACTTCCGGCTCGTCATATATGGAATACAGCTCGTTGTTGTATCGGATTCGCCATCCATCTTCTTCCCGTATTGGACCGAGGATCCTTCGTAATACCCTTCTCTCAAACGTATTCAAGGCTTTTTCAGATGCCTGCGTCAGCGTCCAGGTTTCGCTTCCGTAGCATAGCACAGGTCTGATAATTGTTTTATAGATGCGAAGCTTCGTATTCCTGTGTACGCATCGAGATTTCAAAGTGGGAAGCACCGAAAAGAATGTCTTATTGACTAATTGAATCCGTCGTTTGATTTCGTCAAGCTCATTCCCATCCTTCGAGAGGTTCGTCCCTAGGTACACGAAGTTGTCTACGTTTTCAAGGTTATAGTCCCCTATCGTTATGTTTTGTCTTATTGGCGTCCTTTTCCTTGATTGAGTCATAACTTTTGTTTTTTGTTCGTTAATTTGCAGACCAACTTCCTTGGCGGTTTCGTCTAGAGCTACAAATACTTCCTTGGCGTCGTTGAACGAACGTGACATAATGTTGATGTCATCAGCGTAAGCTACTAGCTGTGTCGACTTAAATAATAGAGTTCCTCTCGTGTCAACGGGGATTTTTCTGATGACATATTCAAGCGCTAAGTTAAAGAGTACCGGAGCTAATCCATCCCCTTGTTTTAGCCCTGTATTCGTCGAAAATGAGTCGGTCATATTATTCTGGATCAGCACTTGTAACGTGGAGTCGGTCATGGTCATTTTCACTAGGCGTACCAACTTTGCTGGAATTCCGAACTGCATCATGATGTTATATAATGCAGTTCGGTTGATGCTGTCGTACGCTTGTTTGAAATCGACGAATATTTGATGGACATCAATGTTGAATTCCCAGCATTTTTCCAAAATTTGTTTGACCGTAAATATTTGGTCAGTTGTCGATCTTCCACGTCTGAAACCACCTTGATATTCACCAAGAATTTTCTCAGCGTGATGGGAAATCCTTAACTCTAAAATTTTTGTCAAGAGCTTGTACGACGTACAAAGTAGTGATATGCCCCTGTAGTTGTGGTTCATGTGCATGGGCAATCATGTCGCCCATTGTATAGAAGGGTGATGACTTGCAGTGGCCGACAGTGGCGAAGCATGGAAATGGCGATGGCCGAGGATGGCTTTCAGAGTGATTTTTCACACACATTAAAGCAGGCCATCATGCGCAACTGAATATTCATGACTAACCCATCTAGTGGCGCAGTCTGTAGAGATAACTTTATGATGGTGGCCATCATTGCGACCATTGCAGTGGCCGATGTTGGCCCACAGTGAGGAGGCAGCATGAAATGGAACGGTTCATTTAGCAATATCATCGATCATATTGACCTTTTATCTAAAACTTGATCATTTGAATTATCACTACGCAGGAGAACTTGAGCTACGAATACTCTTAAATGATTTATCCTATACTTCTACCAAAAATATCATATTTGGCAAGACTCCTCGTCTTGGATACGCACGTACGAGTGCTTCATGCAAATTCAAGCAGTGTAATCTCTCGAATAAAAGATTGCTTTTGGGCACCGATAAGACAGCAGCTGATGTTACTGAGGTTGTTTGGTTTGCCAAAACCTCAAGGCAATGGCTCTATCATTTTCGAAAACGCACCGTTTGCATAGCAAACGACGCCCAAGAATTGTAACTCTTGGTGGCTGCGAACTTTATTACAGGGATCTTCATACAGAGTTTCGGTAATGGATAATCAGATTCATCCGATTTCGGTATTCAAAAGCTATTATTGTCATTTTGCACTTAGTGATCGACATATTTACGCATTTTTACTCTAACTCTGCCCAATTATCGTCAATGTATGATCATCGATCTAATAAAAGTGGGTGTTTTTTATTGTCACAATATCTATCAAGATGTTGGACATTGTTATAATTTTTGCGTTGGTTTTGTTTAATATAAATTGATTATTAGATACTATTCTGTCAGAAGGCTTTCGTTAGTGTTGTTGGGGTCAAAAGATCAATGTCAATATTGGCTACTGCAACCAAATAGTCATCAAATTGATAAAATTCATTGGTGTTGCAGAAATATACTATTATTGCTAGCTTGTTGCAAAAATATGGTATTATGAAATGTTAAATCTTAATTTTTTCGTTTTAAAGTTATAGTTCTACATAAAAAAAAGTTGTGTTTGTCTGTCCTCATAATAAGTTTTAGTCGAAAATTGACTTTTTATAAACATAGCTGATTTGTCTACAGTATGATTACCTTTGGAAGTATATACTGCATGTTCATTTTAATATATTCATACTTCATTTAGTGGATTATTTTTGATAGCGATATATTAAACAGTTATTGCATATAAGATACATTGAATTACGTAGATTGTGTTTAATCCTACTAATTTTTACGTATTCAGCGTCGAATCTAATAGTTATTAGCATATTTAATCGAATAACAATACAAGCTGTGCTTCGTAGACTGAGTGTCGCCCAAAACTTCTTGCGGGAACAATATATTTTAACACTTTAAGAAATGACAAGAATATTCTGGCTTATTTAATTATCAACCACAGCACCGTAACATAAATCAAAATATATTTCACGAATAAATATTAAGTATATGATATGCACAATAATCTAAACATACTCACGTTTATCCTTTGCTTTATGATCCCCACTCATTTTACCACCGTACAGTTTATTTTCTAAAGCTGAACACGTCACGTTCACGTTTGATGTAGCTCGTCGGAAAACATTTAATTTGTAGAAAATTGTCGCCGTCTTGACAGAATACTAAATAAAATCTGGCAAAATAACAAACGAGCAAAATTGCCAACGCGCAGCTGCTACTACTGATAGAAAAAATCAGCTGTCTGTGCCGATATTGAGTACGTCCAATCCAATACGTCAAAACTCCTTCCCCTCCTCCAGCTTTTCCGAAAAAAACAATTTGAATCCACACATACGACAAATTACCGAAAACTTTTATATTTAGGCTTTCTATGTTAAAAATTATAGTTGTTGCATAAAAATATTGGTTTTACTATCACTAGAACTGTACAGGAAAAAAATTCTCAATATCAACAGGCATCTTCGTCATTCTTTAGCATCGCCAATTCCGTCAGCATTAATTGCAAACATTGCCTCCGATTCGGGCAAGCATGGTGAGTCGTAGATTTTACAGATTCTCGTTTCGCCACGACCTTTTCTCAGATACAGTCTTGTTGTAGATGCATGTGCAATAATATTACCGCCAACTGGCTTCTTTGGATCGGCTGCGAACATTGATGCCCCGTCGACTTGAGCGACAACTTGATTCGTGATCACAACCGCAACGCCAAACTATAAAATACATTTATTGAGACTATATTTACAAAAGGTGAGGACAGCTTTGGTTTTACTTCGTCAGCTAATCGCAGGAGCATTCGAAGAAAGCGTCCGAGATGAGTTTGACGAGCTTGAAGTTCACCTCGTCCGTTATAATCGGTTCTATACAGTGCAGTCGCACTGTCAACTATTAATAATGCATATCTGAAAATATTTCTTTATATTCCTGCTGAAACTAGATGCATTTTAAATGGAGTTTACCGAGATTCTGTCATCATAGCCGATGCTTGAATGAGAAGCTGGGTTTGGTGATCGGTGTTGTAGGCTCTCGCATATGCGACGTTGTCCAGGACATCGTTTCCAGATAGTTTAAAGCGGTCCGCTACTGCAAGCAGTCGCTCTGGACGAAAAGTGCCCTCTGTATCTATGTACAAACATTTCCCTTCGCCTCCGGTTTGGCTCACTGGCAGTTGGCACGTCACAGCCAAAGTATGGCACAACTGAGTTTTTCCTGTCCGAAATTCACCAAATATTTCCGTAATGGAGCCCGTTTCTATGCCACCGCCCAGTAGTTTGTCAAACTCCTTCGAACCTGTCGTCAGCTGTATAATTTCCGATCTTTTCTGGTGGTACTCAGTGGCAGTAGTAAAGCCCATTGGTACTAGTTTTGAAGCTTCTGCCAAAATCTTGTCTGCTTTTCCTTCTGAAATTCCCTTTATCGCTAACAGGTGCTTCTTGGGAGCAAACGCTATAGATTCTACAGTGTGATAGCCTGCTTCCTGTAGTTTTTTTATGTCTCCGGAAGTAACACCGTTGCCCTGTAAACATCAAAATCAAGATATCGGTCATTAGTGGAGGGATGTTGTGAAATTGTATGAAGGATAAAACCTCTAATTGATTTATCAGCTGTGGCCCGCACTCATCATCGTCCTCTTGTTCAGCCGTTGTGACGACTGCAAGTGATCGTTCCATAGCAGCCATGTTTCTCTTCGGACACACGTTTTATTTTTCAACAGATACAAGACCCCACCAGCTCTTGTTTACTTGCCGCTTTCTGAAAGAAAATTTGAGACCTTTGACGTTTACAATTTTACAATGCTTTACAACGGCCTGTAGCGCTTCGAACGGCGAGATCAGAAACGATCGAATTATTCATGCTCGTTTCCAATTCATAAAAGAATTGACCGCACTCCATCAACCATCAAATTTGACCATAACCTAGAAATATTACATAAAAAGCATCTGATTGGTACCTGCTAGTTGCAGTGTATGTTTCTCGTATTTCTAGTTGATTTAAAGAGATAACTTTCCAGACGGGCAAGCCGAAATGAATCCGAACTGTTAACAAATTATGACACAGTATTTCTACTTGGATGTTTCATTGTAAGTTACAGTCGAAATTTGTATTTGCTTGCATTGATTGTAGGTTAGATTTCATCATCCGCTAGTGTGTTGCTGTGCTAAATTTGGTTTGTGTCCTTTCAATATCAGGAAATTATCGGGAAAGAGTGAGCCAATTTTACCGGTCTACTTCAAAGGAAGCATCCTACAATCTCTGAAAACCGTGTTTGGTGAGATCGGCGGCGAAACAGACGTTGATGTCTTGAAATTTGATCGGGAGACAGGTCGCGGCATCCTACGAGTACCCGACAGTCATTACGTTCGATTGCGAGCTGCGCTCACATTGATTTCCAAGTTTCAAGACGTTCCTTGCCGTTTCAACGTACACAAAGCGTCTCCAGTATTGTTTTCATTAGTAAGCTCTCACATCGATTTCGATTGAACGAAGTCCGGAAGATTTCGTGTGATTGACTGAAATCGACGCGACAACAGTATGTCAGTTTGCAAGGATTTCGGGAAGGATAAAGTGATTTTCGCAACGAAAGAAGATCATTCAACGCCTAGTACAGTGGTTTTGCCTCCATCGGAACCGCCGACAGGCCTGATTACACCGGATGGCGAAATCAATTGGAATTGCCCGTGCCTGGGCGGCATGGCAACCGGTCCGTGTGGTGTAGAGTTTCGTGAAGCATTTTCCTGTTTTCACTACAGGTATGACATGATATTAGTTAAATTATATTATAAATTGATAACTACGGCTTTGTACGAGTTCTGCGTATCATTTCTTCGAGGAAAAGAGAATATTTCATTCAAGAATCTACAAGCTTTCAATAAAACAGTTACCAAAAACGATTCGTCACAATTCATAAAATAATGATTTGTCTTCCTGAATTGCAGTGAAGCAGAACCGAAAGGATCAAACTGTTATGAGGCATTTAAAACGATGCAAGAATGTTTCGCCCAATATCCCACAGTCTACAATAAATCTTCCGGCGATGACGACGACGATGTTGACATCGAATTGGCAGCCATGACTGGCGATCCTGAAAATCAAATCACTGCAGATACCGCTAATTTAGTAGTTGATGAAAAGACATCTGCGATACCGTCGTCATCGACGACGACGACGACCCCATCGCCGTCACCTGAATCGAATACCTCTTCATCGAGTGGAGCAGTGGACAAATTGAAATAGTTTGTCCTATTCTCACTCCAACCTTTTTTTTTATTGTTAACGAACTTAGATTATACAAACCAAAAATATGAAAAACAATGGAAAAACGAGCGATACGTTGTTCTAGTGATGTAAAATTTTGTTTCATAGAAAAACAAAATGCCACAAGAAAACAAAACGCATTTGCTGATAAGTATAAAAATGTTTAATACCACATTACAGACAGATAGGATAAATGAATGGTTACAAATATTTTGTTAAAAGCCTTGCGTTAAAAGTAGAAAATATAGAAATGGTAAATGTGTAGTAGAAGTGGTGTGTATTTGTTCCAATAGTAAAGTAGATTCTGGGCAAGTTAATGGGCTGGCTTGAGGTGCCGTTTTTCTCAGGCCTGACTGATCGATCCCTTATAGAACTAAGGGGTACATACAGTTCATCAAAAGAATCAAGTAGTTCCCAGAGTACAGTGGTTAAGGTAGCGTACATCTATAGTATGTGTTTTCAAGGAACGTGAGTTGACCTGCATCCATTAGTATTTAGTTTTGCATTGAGATTTTCAGATCCTGATTCGCTAACTTGCAGTCACGTTGAAAAGTCGCCTTTCTGAGGAGCCACAATAACAATTATTTTTTTGCTTCATTAGTTCTGCTTTCCAAAGAACTGAGGTTGGTTCATCACTATACACCAGCCATCAGACTTGATTATTTTTTATTTTAGCTTAAAAGCAACATTTCCTTTCCAACACTTCTGGGTCAATGTATATAGATTGAGAGTGAAGGACAAAGCATTGGAGGCCAACTGCAGGTGAAAGAGTATGATTGCTTGCACCAAACACAGGTTAATCTTTCAAAAAAAAATTACATATAAAAAGATCGACCTTGAACCCCTCAAAAGCATGTGGCCAGGATTGCATTGTGACGTCACGGCACGTAATAACAAAAAACAGCTGATTGTCGGGAGGTTGCCAAAAGTGCATCATAACTGCATACTTTCCCCAGATAAAAGTATTTTTTTGAGTTTAAATGAAACACTATTTCAAGCACTCTTAAACTCACAAACTTCACGGCAAAGTCATTGCTTTGAAATGTTTTATTAAAACATTTAAATTTAGAGAAGAAATAACTTAATTTTACTTCAGCAATTTCTCACTTTTAAAAATACCCAGCACTCAAACATCATATTGTTCCTTTTCCGTATGGCACTACTACAATTATCATGCGGAAAATTTCTCTTCAATAACCTATTCTGATATATAGTTAGCTCTTTCTTTCACACACTTATTCACATCGCAGCATCTCCTTTCAATAGATTTGTTATGACGTTTTTGTTTAGTTTTGTAATTTTGCCACAATCGTTCGTATATCAAAGTGATCGTCTCCTCGGTATCGAATCGTTCGTATAGAAAATCCGCTTTAAATTCCGGAAATATATTCACATCGATTGATTAATCTTTGCGCGCGCGACATTAATTATCGGTAGTGCATTAAAACGTTTCGATTAGAACAGTGCGGTGTTCGTGAAATGTGCCGCGATTTCTCTTGTTCTGGATTGGATTTGCCACTCTCGATGGATAGACGACGTCTTGGTCTGAAGACGACAGGCAATAAATCGCAGTACCAGCAACAACTTTAACTTCAACTAAAATTTTGTATTTCAATGCAGCCGTCATGCTCATGTTCCTCGCGAATAGTGAGTTTTGTGATTAATAACAATACGACAACAGGCATTCGAAGAAAATCCTACTATCGTTATTATCAAGATCATCAGTCCTCTCGGGCCGCCGAAGTGACGACGCGTCGATTACAATGGATATTTTCGCGACGACGACGACAGCAACGAAATCGACAACAAATTGATGACGGTGTATCGTGGAAAGCCCTTAAAAAGTAGTGCAAACTAATGAACGGCTCTACGAAAATCTTCATGTGATTGTGGATTGAATGAAAAACGCCAGGATTTAATAGATCTCAAGAGTCTTCTTCGATTGTTCGATGTTATTGAAAGTGTTGTCAGTGTGTGCCAGTGAGCATAACGGCGACCGCGCGACACTATAGTGAAGTTGATTTGTATACGACATAACGTGGTTCGGAAAGTTCCGCATCGAATAGATTCCCTTTTTCGAGAATAGATTAATATTCGATTGCCGTACCTGTGTTGTGACGCCCGTTTCGAAACAAAATAGTAACCGGTTGTGAAAGTTTCCTGAATTTGTTAGTGTACATTAGTGTCTACTGGATCTAAAGTGAAGTTATAATCAGTGTTGTGTTCATCTGTCAGATTTAATTGTGTCGTGTGAGATTCATTTGATTGGAAATTAAAGATTCGATTTTGTTTTACGGTATCCAGACAAGGTCTGATTTTATTAAAAAAAATATTTGCTCATCAGATTGGATAAGGAGTAAAAAGATAATGGATAAAACCAAGGATAAACCGAATATCAATGGAACGGCTCAAAAGCCCAAGGAGAAAAGAAGGTGAGTGTCTCTAGTCCAAGTATCTAGGAGAAAGATATTTAGGGCAATTGCTACTAATGCAGATCTGGTACTGCAATTTCCTTAGAAGAACATAGTTGCGAAAATATTGTTAAATTACGGATAGGATGCTAAGTACTAACCAAATTCCAAACTCGATCTTAAAAATATATTAAACTATGAAAACATGCTCGCGTTGTCGGTGTAATGCATATATCGATAGATATAAGCGTGTCGACATTTAGTAATAGCTAATGCGTTTTAACTTTGTACCAGAAATTATTCTGGTACAGTCTACTGTAAGGGGAACATTATGTGTGGTCCCAGAAAGTGATCGGTGTGTTTGGAATGGGTTGCATTTTTGAGTTGCTTCGATGTGAAAGCTATTTAGTTAAATGCATTGAATAATTTCCCGAACATTACTAGTACCTACCTACTCTATTTGTGCTCAATTTAATGTTTAATTCACTCTTGTGATGTGATACGGTGTGGTGGTAAAATGATTCAATGTGGCACATGGTGCGTTTGTTTGCTTCAACGGTTGCATTAGTTTTCCCTGATAATGGATAGTATGACTATTGATGGAAAATTGTTAAACACGTAAATATTAGTTATATTTAATGATTTTAAAATAGAAAAACAAATTTAAAGTCGATTTTTTCAACTTTGTGAATTTTCGCCAATTATGACAAGCAGTGTGAATGTTCTCAAATGCGCGGGAATTTTCTCGAATGTCAAAATCTAGTCTAGATTTGTCCTTCGTTCGATGAACTAACCAAAGATTTCATCCTCAGTTTTTCATGAATTTTTTCTGTTTTTCGACTGGAGTTACTACTCATTATGCGTTTACTAACAGGTTATTTTTTTACTGCAATTGGTCCCTTTTTCCAAAGAAATCCAGGTTGGCCCGCCACAAGTCATCAGCCATCTTTGCCGAACATTGCGTACAGGGGCATATTTATGTGGAAATATTTTTTGAGTACCTAGGTATCTACCGGCAAAAAATATTTGCGTTAAAAAGTAGTATATATTATTATTCACTTGGTCTCAAACGTTATTTTAGACAAAAAAAGACAATACTGGAAATAAAAATAAGTGAAGTTTTTCCAATAGAATTACGTTTATTGTAGTATGAGAAATACAAAGTGAAAATACCATTATGAAATTGAGTGCGCAAAAAAATGTATTAAAGGTCGAAAGACATGAAAATTAATTTTTTTTCAAAAATCTTCTTTTCTGAAGTATAAAATAGGATCAATTTGTGTACCTACTTGGTAAGTTCATTACTTATTAATTTAAGAATTTGCCAGCAATCATCCCCCGGGCAGGGAGAAAGGATTTATGTTTGTGATCTTATAACCACACTCGACAAGCCGAAAAACTTTCTTTCTCAAATAACTCTTAACACATTCTTAAATAGGGCTTACACTGCCTGAAAGCCGGACAGCGACACAGGTGATGTTGAGTTGCCTCTGAAACTCCCGGCTCCTGACACTTCGTACAGGTGTCACTGGTTAGGATTTGCAGTTTCATGGTGTGAGCTGCTACAAGTCAGTGGCTAGCAATTATGTCAACCAACCATTTACAGTCAGTCCGGGTTATTTCAAATAGGCATTTCGAAGCTGCGAGCTTGTATGACCCGCACATGATCTTGGATACCCTGCAGCGCTGAGGGGCTCGCTATCTGTGCATCACAACCTGCTTCATATTGGAGGCGATCAAACACTTGACCGTTTGGATACGAATCGGAATGTCTGCCGATCAAACTAGGGGTAGGTTAGCCTCATGCATAGCTAGCAAATCTACTTTCTCATTCCCATGAATGTCCTTATGATCAGAAACCCAGAAGAATCTAATTCTTCTGTTGTTACCTAGCCTGTCCAATATATGCAGTTGACTACGCATATATGCAGTTGACTAAGCATATATGCAGTTGACTACGCACTTCGATTTATATCCTGGCATCTGCAGTATCGTCGACAGATATTAATTTCAGCGGTTTTTCATATGTGCCTGAAAAATACTACAGTGATTAGGAAGCCTGAAGGCTACTTCTATATCGCAGTCTGCAAAGTATGCTGCGTCACCTACTCCTGCAGATGTTTTGGATCCGTCGATGTAAATGCTAAGGGCTGCTGCCTCCCTCATTCCTGCCCAAACCCTACAATTGCTTGATATCTTCGTTTGAAGTAAAAAGTGGGGAACAAGTAATTAGTGCATCCTGGGCGGGAGTACCAACATTGCTGTGTTCAAAGTATCTTGGCTCATATTGCCCCGATTCCTTAAGTGTAACAGCAGCTCTTGCAACCGCTCTTCTAACAAAGATTTCAAGCGGGAGGAGATGAAGCAAAACATTCAACGCAGTCGAAGAAGTCGTAGTTAAGACACCTGGCATACAGAGAGCCGCTAATAGCTAAACTCTGTGTTTCATGTCAGCAAAGGTGATTTTATCTGTTGTCAGCCACTAAATCAGGGAGCCCTAAGCAAAGATCGCCTAGCTATCGCCGTTTGGATCTAGTGCGTTAGAGCACAGTTAGGCCCCACATTTACCCAACATCCTCTTGCTGGCGTAATCGCGTTGCTTGCCTTCCTTGCTCTTTCCTCTAGATATACCTTCCAGGTTAGCTTGCTGTCCAGTACTCCCAAGTACTTGGTGTGCGTCTTAAGACTTAATCTACCACCGCCTAATCTGATTAAGTCTATCTCAGCAATCTTGTATTTCCTCGTGAAGAGAATAAAATCGGTTTGATCGAAGTTGATGCTAAGGCCCACGGTGTTTTGTAAGAGAATACTCGATGAGCTCGAAGGGTATGCGGGAATTTACCCGATACTATGATCGCGGCGTCATCGACATAGACCACAATCGCGAGCCCCTTGCTCTCCAATCTTTTTAAAATTGTAAGTTACCAGGCTTCATAAGAGAGGGGATGAAACCTCCCCCCTTGAAATGTGTCTTTGTGAACCTTCTTTGTGATTCGCCTTCTTTGTGGTTCGCGCACCCGCCCATTCTGCTGGTATGAGCCTTTATTTAAGCATGCTGCTTATCACCAGCTGGATAAGCAGCAAAATAACAAAACAAAACTATTAATTCTCTGTTCATAGAATTGATATTTTTGCTTTTGCAGCGCAATGCTAAAAAAACAATTTTAACATAAAAAGAGAAAAGTAAATATATTAAATTAAATTAATTTGAATTATATAAAAGAAAGATAAATAAGACAAGAAAAAAACATTTACATCAAAATCATCAAAAACATATACATCAAGTATCTGAAAAACGATGTTTGTTTTCTCTCCTTTGTAATGACTAACCATATTGTCGTAGAATTGCTTTTGTCCTCACTTGATTCTAATGGCTCCCGTGGTCTGGATGGTATTCACAATTTTTTCCTACAAAACCTTGCGTGTTCTCTTTGTGCCCCTTTATCTATCTCAGACTATGTGCTGATAATATTTCCTCTTCCTGGTAGCTATCAAATATTATTCCCATTTTCGAATCAGCTTGCTTCGAACTATCGGCCTACCACCATTCTACCTTTTCAAAACATTTTGGACGCTTCGTGCTCAGTAAACACAGCTGTGTCTTCGCAGCTCAACAGCATGGCTTCGTAAAAGTTTACTGCAGCTCTACAAACCTAGTTGATTTTTTATATGTAATTGCTTCTGCAATTGACGTAACTATCAATCTATACTGATTTTGCAAAAGCTTTTGACTCGGTTAATCATGACATGCTTCTAGTTAAACGAAAGCAACTTCCTGGATCTCCACTTTTTTAACGAATCGTTCTTTCATTGTCTCCATCTTTTAATTGTCGTTCTCACCTTTTACCTCTCATTCTGGTGTACCTCAAGGATCCATTCTTGAATCACTTCTATTCAATTTTTTCATCAATAATCTTCCTAGTGTTTTTATGTTATCTTGTCTTCACTTTGCAGCTGAGTTAAAAATTTTTCCGGATAATCAAAAATTCTGCTGGTTCTGTGCTTCTTCAGGAAGATTTAAGTGCTTATCCTTCTCTTAAAAAGCTTCATACTTTTTCCTTATTATATTTTTGGTACTATTCTTTCTTCTGTTGAACATTTTACTGATCTTGTTGTCATCTTTGATCGAAAGTTGAAATTCGATATTCATGTCCTAACCATCTCTAAAAGGGCTTTTCGGATTGTTCGCTTTGTGATTCGCTTCTGCCACAATTCCTTTAGTACTCCTTCATGTTTATTAACCTAGTTCGCTTTCAAGTAAAGTGTCCTTGCTTCAAACGCCTTTCATATGCTGTTGAATCAGTTCAGCGGAGGGTTGCTCAAAGTTTATTAGTTTAATGTAGTCCTCCGTATCTACCTTAAAATGAACGTTTATCTCTGTCCAATACTCGAGCAGCGCAAAATTTGTTTGGATGAGTGTCTGCTCTTCTAAACTTAACGTGGTTTCTTACATTTTTCTGCAGCATTTTGTTTGTGTTTGAAGTACATTTTGCTCATACCGATATATTTTACCATTCTCCTGTTTTGCAACTCTTACGCAATCATAACAGTCTTCAACTTGATCCTCTTCGATATTCTATCGTCATTTTCAAAAATCTAGATCATATTAAAATATTTGCTCCTAATTAATTTTATTTGTTACATCTGTTTTTAATATGTATATTTTTTTATATTAAACTGCGTATTACTTTGTTTTACATAATTGTTCTTTCCTTAATTTTTTGGATATATGTTTCTATTTCTCATTGTATCCAATCTGTAACAGCATTTTGCCTGTCGAATTAAATATGCGCTAAATAAAAAATAAATAAACAAATAAAACTTCTGAAAATCCTTTGAACATTTTAAGAACTTAAAATGTTGAGGCGTTTTTTATCTAGGGTCGGACACTAGCGAAAGTATGCTCTATAATGTCCTCCTTAATTTTACATTTCCTGCGTAAATTGCTGGATACCAGCTGAACTCTAATATCGTTCATAAGCTGTTGTTTCCAGCTGCTGCGTGAATCGGGTAATAGCCGTTAGTTTCTAGCTACTCTTTAGCACGGTCGGTTTTCCAATTCGGAGCCCACTTGCCCTTTTTTTAGATCACCTCGTCAGCCTTTTCGTTGCCTATGACACCACTATGCCCTGGCACCCACATAATCTGGATAGGAGTATGCTTTGCTTTGATAGCCTCTCTATATGCGTTAAGGGTTCTCTGCCCTGCTGTCGACACAAATCGTCGTTGGTTTGATTGATTTTCCACTATTGAATTACTCAACTGCCATTTCTATGGCAAATAGCTATTACTAAAAAGCAAAAGCAGAAACTTCCAAGTCAGGATAACCACAACAGACTGGAGGATCAAGGAAGTTACCTACAATTGCACAGATGAGTCAAATCGGACCCAGAAGTTGACTCGGGCGTTTTTACAACGGGCCTAAACCTTCACCAGAGGTACAGACAGTCAGATTCGATGCTCAAGTCGTCAGGGTTTCATCCACCCTATATCGGACCAAATCGTCAATAATACTCGTAACAGTGTCATTGCTGAAAGCTACCTCGATATCCAGGAAAGCTGCTAAGGTGGATTTCTTTTATAGTAAAGATTTTTCTTTTGTATCGGCCACTTTGTGTAGTGCTGTCTCTACAGATCTGGCCGTCAAATATGCGTGTTGCTTAACATAAAGTCCCGCGGCATCAATTGAGACCTTGGAGTGCAAACACACTAGCTTTTCCAGTATTATTTAGTGGAAAAGATGTTAAAACTAATCGGTCTAAAATCCTAAGTGTATAAGTATTATGGTTATTCAACCTGCCAAACTTCGGAATAAAAAAACTGTAGCTTTTCTCCATTGCTCGGTTACCACCCCTAGGTGAAATCATGCAGCAAAAATACAGTAGTATGAGGATGATGGTCCTTTTTTGCTCTTTGGAGAATGAGAGGCGATATCTCATCCATCCCTAATGCTCTATAATGTCACCTGTTGATATTGGTATCACCTGTTACTTCCTTTATGATTTCGGGAAGTGAGTTTCCAGTAGCATACCCAGAAACTCGTTGGGGCCCTCTACACAAACCTCTACTTTCCCTACGTAGAAAGGTAGGCACGCTATTAGTTACACTTTGGAACTTTCTGATACTGGCGACATCTTTAATTCCCTCGATGTTCTCATAGATCATGAGTGACGTTTCGTTTGTCGTATCTTCTTTTTAAAGAGTAGCAACACTTGCTTGTGTCAGTTCCAGTCTTCAACATTGCCGGATCACCTTGCGCTATTAAACTCCTCTCGTGTGCGACTTCTTGTCTATTCACCGTTCCACTAACGACGAACATTTTTCCTTACCAGCTTCTCTAGGCGCACGGGGTGAAATATGTTACCAAGATTTCCGTTTAACGGTTCAATTGCCCTTTAATTCGTCCTGGGCTCGTGAAATCCAGGTCATCCGATTCCATGTGGTGTTTCTTTGTTTTCCAGGGGTGAAAATCCCCATTGTGCTGCCCTCGGGTTTCGAATTCTTTTGGGGATTTTTGCTGAGTATCTGATGGGACTAAGGCTTCTGTCACTTGATCTAACTATCGGTTCTGATCTATACTGTCAGCGGCTAACCTGATTAAAGCATGCTTTTCCCAAAAAGAGCTTAAAATTAGCTAATTGTTAAAAGATGTGGTCGTTCAACAACGAAACAATGCAAATTCACACAAAACTTTGATGACTCCCGCCGAAAATGAAGCAAGAGTTCGGCTAGAAAATTTGAGTGCATGCACCAGATATTGCATCGTCAAGCTTTTATTTACTTCGCTCATTGCATAACTCACTACTTAAATGGAACAAAAATGGATTACTTGGGGACTTGCCAAAATCACTTGTCAAAGTTTTTCATCAATAAATCTAGGAAGTTCTTTACTGATTGGATCATGCCTTGTTTTGCAGGTTTACCCATAATTCTATCTGCGTCAGACAGTAAGCTTCAGTAAATTTGGCATCATCTATCGCTCGAACCGGATTCATGCAGTATGTTTTCTTAAGCAAAAACGTTTGATTTATGTTTTTATTGACTTTACCAGCGTCGAAGCAGGTTGGCCTCGTGTTCTTATTATCTTCATATTTTCCACTTAATATGAAGTAAACAATCATTTAAATTACTAGTAAATGTTATTGTCTTAAAATACGATAATCTATTTTACATGATCAATAATATCGTCACATCAACTGCTTACGTTCCCTCATTTCTTATCGCACCACTATTATTTTCGGTCGGCAATTGAATTAGTCCATCATCATAAAAAATTACGAAAATCCAGAACTCCGATTATACAAGTCAACAACACAACAAAACTAATCAAGCATAGTACGCACGTCATTCCCCAAGCTCAAAGTCCAACAAACAATTTCTGGTCACAATCGACGAGCCTTGAGTCATCATAGCTTTTCAAACCAAAACAGCACGTGGTTGCATGTTCCTCCGGTCATCGAAATTAGACAAAAAAAAAGGAACAACATCATCATTCCAGACTCACAATGACGGTTGAATTTCGGGATTACACACCACAGAGGCTGTGGCATCGGGGACTTGGTAACTACGCTACCTGCAAAGACGTCGACCTCTAAAAGCCTACAATATTTGAGATGATACACGATCATAATAGCCCGTCCAGACTACGGATACTTAAGTATCCGCATACATAAGTATCTGCCAAAAGATGGTCCACACTGCAGCGACATTTGCAGATACATTTTACCCTTGCCATGAAAATGAATGAAAAGTATGCGCTAATTGTAGATACATTTTCGAGCAATAGCGGATACAATTGTATCCGGATACATAAGTATCTGGAAACAACGGTCCACACTTGAAATTAGCTCACACTGTTGTATGCAGATACAAAACTATGTGAAAATTACTAGGGTGGACCGTTGTTTCCGTATACTTATGTATCCGGATACATAAGTAGGCGCTGTTGGAAAATGAATGCGGATACTTCTTCGATTGAGCGATTATTGATTCGGAAGCGAGAAACACTTTGCGATGCAGTGCACGCATTGTAATGCACTTGAAAGCAATGCTGTGTTCTCACAATTAATGCCAAATTAATTTGTGGAGGTTTGATATTTAGATTTTCTGTATCTGTTTTTCGTCCATTTACAATTTAATGCCTGGAATGTAATTCCCGCCTCAATTTAAATAGTTGTTGCACGGCCAAATATTTTCAAACAAATATCAACCGATGCAGTGTTTTCATAAATTAGCCTGAACGATGCAGTGCAAGTTGTTACACAGAATCACATGAGTTTTAAATTTCAATGCAGTGCAGTGGACTGCACTGCATCCACAAGCATCATTTGCTCATGCTTTTTCGATTGAGCGATGAATGATTGTGTTATAGGTACAACATACCTACCTGTGTCATTTTTAATGACTCTGCAGGTTAGCCTGAACCTAGGGCAGGCATGTAAATGAAAATCTTTACCTCATTCCTGGTAAATAGCCAATGTCCAAATGACCCATTTTTCAGCCCACAAAACATGTGTTGAGAACTCTCGACCTCATTATCATACCAAAATGAAATTCACGGGACAAGGCGGTTTGGAAATGCAGCATGTCTAAAAGACTTTTGGTGGTTGTTACTGAGTAATTTGGCCACTTTCGTTCCGAGAAAGACTGCCATGGAAATTTCATCCACTGTATACCTGAGTATATTATTCGATTAATCGATTATTTCATTTTATTTAACCTGCATATAGATGCTTGTGAAAAAAGGAGTCATGTATACATACATATGTATATATATATATATATATGTATATACATAATATGTTAGTATATATATATATGCATCTGAATTTCGGGCAAAGTGATTCTAATAGTAATTTTCATTGAAAACCGGCAATTGCCTACTTTTAGAATTTCAGTGCCCACAAATGTTTCATTTTCCAATACTCTATCTTAGCCATTCTTCAAATATAAATTTTCTTATCAGATTTTCATTCTCATATCACATGCATTCATCAATGCATCCGCAAAATTAGGTCCACAGCAATTCTTTTTCAAATGTTTCCGCATACAATTGTATCTGCGGTCTGGACGGGATTATATGTTTCCGGATACTTATGTATGCGGATACTTAAGTATCCGTAGTCTGGACGGGCTATAAGGGACAGACAGAAATACCTGTTTCAGTGGTTGTTTTCTTCTCCTTGATTTTCGATTATCTTAACCGGTTGAATAGCATCCATCTGCGATCACAGTTAAGTTTCCGGTTTGAACCACTTCGATGAAAGCATTCACTCGTTGAAAGAAGTTGTTGCAGTCGAGTTTTTTGTTTGTTTTATTTTTTGGAAACAACCATAGATAAATGCTTTGAAATTGATCAATCGTTTTTGTTGTTGCAAGATAGGGCAAAGAAGCACACAAACAAGTGATTTTTCGAATGATGGAATAAGAAACTGCGTGAAAAAAGAAGATGAGAGAGAATATGTTCAATCATATATGCAATATGAATATTATATTGCTATGTAGATGGTGCATTCAGTGACGTAGAAGGATGATTAACATATTTAAATCGTTAAAATATTCATTGAGACTTAAATGCTATTAGGTGTTGAATATTTTTTTGGAAATTTCATTTTGCTTATCTTTTTCTAACTTCAGAAAAGTGTTTAGCTCTCACACCGAAACAAAACGAGTTTAATTTCCAAAACAAACTGATAATATCTTTTATATCAATTAAATTTGCTGCTTATTAATTTCACCTTCAGTTTATAAAAAAAAATGTGAAAAATCTGTCAGTGACAGACAAGAAACTCTTTGCTTAAGTACTTCAATATTCTATAGATTTTTGTACCGGCAAAGCAGGAGCCAAATAAAGAATTGTTTTATACTGCATACCTGCACTACAAAAAAATCGTAACTGACTCGGTTATCCTTAAATTTACATATTTTAAATTATTAAGTTCGCTTTTGTTAAACTGTGTTATAGGTAACCTTTTAAATAGTTGAAATAGGTTCCAAAAATAAACTATGATTTCAGATTTAGACGGTCATCTATTCAAAGTATTTATTTAGTAGCACCTATTTCACAGACCACAATGAACTCCTTATCTTATCAGAGAGCCAACTATCTAAGAAAGGCGGATAGAGAACAGGAGCTTGTGGTATCCCAGCATCGGTGCAGTAGAAGCTCGATTCGAGTCCATTAAAAAAAATTGAAGGCACGAATCAAATGTCGGCTCGAGACTCTGTCAAAGACTTTTAAAATTCAAGTAAAATCAGTTTCACCTCTCAGTCAGAACATTGACTATGTATTCGACGAAGCATCCATAAAGAAAACCACGCCGAGTTCCATTAATAAGGTGGTGCGACAGAAGAAAGCTCATTAATTTTGATATACTGAACATTTCAAAATCATTTGAGATAATCGAGAAAAATTTATAGAGAAAACTGTGTAAGAGAGTAGAAATACCATCGAATTGGAAGACTCAAACCTAGTGAGAGTTTGAAACACCTCCCTTGTGCAGAAAAATGAGAAGTCGTGATTGAGTATGCGCAATGGAGTGTCTGCAGTTTTCAACCAGTAAACGTTGCAAATGTAAGCCTGCTGGAAAAACTTAGACAAAGAGAAATCCATGAAATACTCAACACTAGAACGAGACAATTACATTCTTTCAATGTTGTATCAAAGAGAAAGTAAAAAAATAATGCGCTTTGAAAATTTCGATTCTTTCTCAAAAATAACTAACCTCTTGGCTAAAATTTCCAATTTCATAATCGGAATTTTTTCGAGTGTGAAATGATAAATAAATCTTCTCACTTTGCCCTTGATTTTGCTCAGGTTAACTGAAAGTTTGATGCATGGCCTCCCGTTCGTACCTGGATTCGAACCCGGAACCCCACAAGCTAGGAGCCAGTGCTTGACTTACAGCCTACACGACCGTGGCAATGACATAATAATATAATTCAGAAAAGTAGCAAATATTTTGGAGGAAGGTAAGGAGCAATACTGATTATTTTATTTTATTCATTAACCAAGCAAGGTACAAGTTACATAAACAATACAAAGCAAAATAGAAAATCAAAAACTTAATATGAGTATATAAAAGTAATACGAAAAAAAAAAAAATTAAATAAATCAAATTATTAACAAATAAATCAATAATAATAAATAAATAACGAATATATAAAACATCGACAAATAGCTTACCCTAAGGAGTTGCGGATGGCTTGGAAAAGGGAAGATTTGAAGGATAATTTTGAGACCGTTGGGGAATATAGATTACTTATGCTATTGAATATCCTGCAGCATCTATTAATCGGCTCATTAGCTGCGTAAGTAGTGGAATGTGGATATTCCTTAAGAAAACTAGAGGACCTGGTGCTCCTTACAGGGTTATTAAACACCATTTTATTATTGAGAAACTCAACTCTGATAACGCCTCTAATGACGTCAAATGTGAAGCAGGCCGAAATCATCTTTCTTCTGGATGCAAGTGGCAATAAGTTTAGGTGACCCAGTCGAAACTCATAAGGAGGAAGGGCGCTAAAATCGTAAGGGTTGTATAGATCTCTCAATGCGAAAAGTAAGAATTGCTTTTGTATGGACTCGAGTCTGTTACTGTGGGTCTCAAAAGCCGGATTCCAGCAAATGGAAGCATATTCGAGAATGGGGCGTACAAGTGAGATGTATAAGGATCTTGTGACCCACAGGTTACGAAATTCCTTCGCACGCCTTTTGATGAAGCCTAACTGTTTGTTTGCACGGGAAAGCATTTTATCATAATGCAAGGTGAAGCGGAGTCTCTCATCCAAGATAACACCAAGGTCAACAACGTTTTCAACTCGAGCTAACAAATTATTGCCGAGGAAGTACGTATTGTGTGAGACGGTGTGTTTTCGGGAAAAACTTATAACTTGGCACTTAGCAATGTTGAGAGAGAGCTTGTTTTCATTGCACCAATGATCAAGTGAATCAAGTTTAGATTGGAGAAAGAGTGCATCGGATTTAGATTTAATGATGTGATAGACTTTGAGATCGTCGGCATAAAGTAAATGAGGTATATTTGTTAGGACGTCAGATAGGTCAGAAATGAATATATTAAAAAGAAGTGGGCCAAGATGGCTACCTTGTGGTACACCAGAGCTAGCAGAGATATTTTTCGATAAGAGTCCTTGAAATTTTACCAGTTGTGTTCGATTTCGAAGGTAGGAAGTCAGCCAGCTAAGCAAAGATCCGGCAAATCCGAATTTCTGGAGTTTTAGAATTAAGGTAGGGTGAATTAATGTCATCATTGGAAATCAAATCTCAACCAAAATAGTTTGCCTAGTATTGAAATTGAACCATCGATCTGAACAATTCCAAATTTTACATTTCTAACTCCAATTCAATATTTTCAAATTATTAAATGGGTCATTCCACGGAAAATCGACCAACGGTCTTTGATGGCTATCATCACAAATTTTATATTATAAGTAGTTGAGTTATGTGCAGCAATAAATTTTTTTTTAAAAATATCTAATATTTGCGGGAATATGACCTCTTAAAATTTTTGAGAAATGTCGGTTCGTGTTGCATTCAAAAAAATGTATAAAATCTTCTACTTTACGTAGAGCCTTCAAATATGGCTTGTTCAAAAGGGTAAGATGTAGGTATCCTAGAAAAAATAGTCAGAGAAACATCCTGAGCAAAAAGAATGTATAAAGTATAATTACAGTGACCTTTATCCTTGAATATTTCAAAATATATACCTTCGATTTTCTTAATTTTTTTATAAGCTCAAATGTGCAAAATTTCAAAGTGGAGCTCTTCAAAGTACATTTGTGAGAAATTTTTAAAGGTACGAAATACTATAACCGCCAAAGAAAATTTAAAGAAAATGGTACCGACTCAAGGAGAAACTTACAATATACGTTTGATATGAAATAACTTGATGGTGGCTCTGCGTTTTTTTTTTGCAAAATCAAGGTCTTGTATTTCTCAGTTATGGGTAATTTATTGTATGATTTTTATTTTTTATAAGGAATAATACTTCGATTTTTTCTGTAACTAACAGACCTATCACTAGAATATAAATTGTTTGCAATAATTGAAAAAAATCATTTGTAAGCAATCATAAAACAAAAATAAAGCAGATTCCTTTTCATTTACTAGCGGCATGAACAATAAGGATTATTTTGGGTGTTCCATACATCTAGGGTGTCTCGTACATATTATACTGTACATGTTATATTTTTAATTACTTCCTTTGTTTGTCTATTTTACATATTTTTATGATACAATTTAAAATTAGGGTTAATTGCAATACCTGTAGTTTAAATTGATTCCAGGAAGTTGCTTTCAGGGTATAGATCGGAAGTAGTTGAAGTTAAGGAAAGTCGTGGGTTCATATAGACAAAAAATTTTGTAAAATGAACATTCTAAGAAGAAAGTTAAAAAACTATACTAACGTAATGTACAAAAATGTATCTAAAATACATCAGGAACTACCCACAGAAGAAGATAAAACAAATAATGAAGTATCTATAGTAAATAATATCAAAGAAGAATATTCAAAAGCTAAAGAAAAGGAAACAAAGTGTCACTTTTGCCGACGAATTGATCACGTGTCAAAGTAGTATCCGAATTTCCTGACGCAACCCCATACATGATTAAAAAAAATTACACGAGGTTATACTTCCCCGAAAAGGCGAAGAAGTATAGATCCACATGTCGCTGGTCCCATAAAATCATTCTACTGCAGCAATGCAAATAGCAGACTGCCCAAACACCTCAACTTAGTGGAAACATCGGGAACTCATTCTGTCTGTGTATGCATTATACATCAAAACCTTAAATCAATGATTAACCCTCCGAGAACATAAGGGGTCAAATTGACCCCAGTGACCTTTTTGGCCAATCGCAGCGCTTAGGCCTGCGTGCAAAGGGGGGGCACTATAGGCTCCTAAGTGTATTTCTGTGTCTTGACTATAAATTTACACCGTTCGCATACATTCCCAAGTCGTCAGTCGTCGTTGAGAAGCATTTGAAGCAGATTAAGGGGTCAAATAGACCCCATATGTACTCGACGTCATTTTGAGGTAAAAATTCAATTTTTTTACTTTATAAATTGATAGATTAATTTAAAAAAGCCAAAAAATAAGTTTGCAAGTGCTTTTATTTTTTGTTTTTTTCCAATATGACGTATAATCTGCGTTCTAGTGTACGCAAAAATTTGTTAGCTGAAGACAATGATAACAATTTTGGCGACAGTGATTCCTCCGAAGTCGACCATGTCTCGGAGCAATCAGAATCTAATTATTCAGAAGATTACACTTTTTTTGCAACCCTTTATATAGGGCTAATTTATTTTTCTACTATGTCTTGAGAGTATCCATATACATTTTCAGCTCAATATATTGAAAACTGACAAAATTATGATATTTTTTTAAATGTGCAATTTTTAAAATCCTCACAATCGCCACCGTAAATATGCAAAATAAATATTTTTTTTAAGGGTCACTATAGGGTTAATTTTTTTTATGATTTTGTCATACCTTGAGTGTATCCCCCTAAATTTTTAACCAAAAATATTGAAAATTGACAAAGTTACGATTTTTTTTTTGTAAAAAAGCTGATTTTCGATAAAACTTTTTTTCGCGAATTTTTTTTAGGTATGTTAAGGACATTTAAGGCACTTCTAATGAATGAGAACTACTAAAAGAGGTCTCAATCTATACCTACAATTTTTTTCAAATTAAAATCTTCTGTGGTGGCTATTCTATAGACGTTCAAAAGTGGTTGGGGTCAATTTGACCCCAATTGTTCTCGATGATCGAAAAAATAGGTGTGTTCTCGGAGGGTTAAAGGACCAAAAATAAATTTTCTAACAAAGGGTTCCGATATAAGCTTGGCTAATTATGAAGACTTTTTATCTCTGATGATATGCTCTCCTCTGCAAACAGATTGGTATTTTGGTAGCTGCCAGGATTGCCCTGGATCAGTCGTTATTCTAATATTCTCATGTTAAAAAAAAATTTGATGAAAATTCCGTTGGTGGTATTAGTCATAAGCAATGGACTTATACAGATCGTTCTACGTTAGAAACTAGATTAGAATCTTCTACAGGTTTTAAATAACATTGCAAAACAGTTTTTAAATCTATTTTTAAAACTTTAAATTCTTTCGTATTATATTTTGTAAGTTTTACCTTGTTTCGGTACCATTTTCTATAAATTTTCTTAAGCGGTTATAGTATTCCACTCCTTTAAAAATGTCTTACGACTGTACTTTAACGAGCTCCACTTTGAAATTTTGCGCATTTGTAGTTTATATAACTGTTTAAAATATATGAAAAAATTTAGAAAATCGAAGGTGTGTATTTTGAAATATTCAAGGATAAAGAACACTGTAATGATCCTTTTTATCCTTTCTGGAATACCTACACCTCATTCTTTCCAATAAGCCATGTTTGAAGACTATACAGTAGAAGATTTTATACAATTTTTTGAATGCAACACGAACCGACGTTTCTTAAAAACCTCAAGAAGCCATATTTCCGCAAATATACCATATTTTCCAGCCCTTCTGGATAACAAAATATTTCCAAATTCCAAGGAGGTGAGTTCAAAAATTATCTGAAAATTGGTCGATTTTCTATGGAATTACCCCATAGATGAGCACTTTACTCAAAGACTCCAGATGGTTGAAGTTCAACAAATAGTGTGTGTAATATTTAAAATCGATTATTTTAAGCTGCACTATCATTATGTCTTTACATTAGATCTAATCAGTCTGCCATAGAATTCAGTTGTATCAATCTATAGACTGTAGGCTGATCAATTTAAAAAAAATACAAGTCCAATCTTGGCATTACTTTTTCATCCATAGCATTGTCGCTCGACTTTATGAGGCAAGCCAAATGAAACAATACCACCCCCATTTGACTTTCTAAAATGCATGTGAATTTTGAATCAGAGGAAAAATTTAAATCTTAGATTTAATCTTTTTTCTTCATTTCTTTTCTTAAATTATAAATCGTGAATTTAGTTTTTTTTTTGCTATTTGCTTAAGAAAAACCACCACGTCATATGAATTTCGTGTGCATTAATTTCCTGCAAGCAGATAAGTACGTACTACAATTGCACTTTTTTGCATTTTAAAGCTCGTTTGTCAGCATCAGAAATAACTCGTCATCCTTGAAACTAATTTTTAATTAACGACAGTCTCTAACAGATACAAAATAACAAAAACATATGACCGGAACGCTTTTTTAACCTAAACGAGCTTTGCATGTTCCACTTAACCTTACAACTGTGAAAAAACACCAACAATTCGATTAAGCTATGCAGTCACTGCTTGCATTTTTCAAGTTCCTTTTGTCTGGTATGGATTACGTTCATAATAGTAAGTGCATGGTAGGAGAGTTATATTCACTAATAGTTTTTGATTGTTTTCTTGTACTGTAAAGATTATCTAAAATGATGAATCATTATTTGCATGTCAAACTTAGTTTCATGAACTGTCGTGAAAATTTTGTACCGTTTTTTTTGGTTAAGGCCATCAAGTTTTAATAATTTCATAAAATTATCTACTTAAATTCACCACAATTTTGCATCGTAGTATAATAACGACTGCATTTTTGAACTTAGAAAATTTATTGAAAATAAATATTAAATTGAAATCTTGGCATAAATGGCTGGATTTAAACAATCTTATATGAATTCATAATTGCATTAATTTTTCAACAAAATATTAAAAATTAACAAATCAAGTCAACTTCATGGACTATAACCGAATCTGTGATCCATAAAATGGCCAATAAATTTTTTTCCGTGCATGGCCCCTGGTAGTTTCAGCAGCAAAACGCATATTAGACACTGATACAAACTACGAGACCACGTTATCATTAAAATATTTTAAGATCGTGTTTTTTTTTCCTCCAGTGATTGTATGAATTCCTATGAAAATGACTTTGATAATTTAATCTAGTCTGTGGTACCAGACGAAGTACGTTGTTGAAACGATCTATAGTAATTAGCTGTAGCCCGGAGCGTAATGAAACTAGATTCTTTAAATTTCAGACAAAAACACATTCTTGTTTCAAACAAGTAATGATTATAAATGAAAAGTAATTATGGTTCTAGTTTGGAAACTTTGATGCACTCACGTATTTATATGTATTTGCATTGAAGTGGTGATCAGTGTATTTTTGACTGAAATTTTATCTACCGATTTTTTAGTTTTATTTTAATTCTTTTATTAATGATAAGTAAGTTTTTTCATGTTTTCAATGACAGTTTTATTCTCATTTTTTTTTGTTAATAACGCAACTTGTCATTGCTTCTAAACCGTGTGATATTTTTAAATATCACTTTAAAAGCGCGCAAATTATCTTCCATCCCATCGTTACTAAAATAAAATAGTGAAAAATAAAATGAATAGAGTTAAAGTACTTCCGACCTGAACCAAAAATTTTTTAAAAAAGGACTAGGACTATGACGGGTAGCGAAAATATTGATGTAAGTTATCATTAATATTTTCTCTGTTCGATGATATTCAATCTCTAAAATTCCGTAATCGTTTGTTTCGATCCCCAATGCGTTGTGTGAATAGGTTTTTATTGAAATGATATACAAAAAAAGCATTATCCATGTTGTACTAACGCTTGAGTCATGCAGAAATATGAAATAATGTCCGAAAGTTTGAAATCACTTATCTCGATGTTACTGTATCGTTATACATATCTATCTATATGGGGATAGTATTTATGTGCCCAAGTATTTAGCACATTACATACTCGAGTATGCTTGTTATTTTGGGTGGATGTTTTCTAAATTTAGAGAAGAAGGGTGAGCTTTGGGCTTTTCCAGTGACCGTATATTATGTTTAAAAGTTTTTTTTTTGAAATTTGGGAAACCAGTTTTTTTCTGACTAAAATTGGTTCGAGTGAGTAAAACTTATTTATATTAAAATAATCAGTCGTCAGTTTGGCTCCTAATCACAAAAATTATTTCCTGTAAGAACATAAAACATCATGATAACTGGCCTAATTTCCAAATATGGCTACTTGCGAAGACGTCGACAGAATTTAATTTAAAAAAAGCTTTTAACTAAAACGGATCTCTTGTTAAACATGAAATATTTTAGTTTCAGAATAAAACTTGGACCAAAAAAAATTGATCGATTTTCTTGTTTCCTACCAAACCGTTTACTTTTTCAAAGCATAAAAGCAAAGCCGCTACCGTATGGTTCAAATCCAATCATTATAACATAGTGGACTTTGATATCTAGCCTTTATTAGGTAGCTGAGTCACATCAGGAGTGATGTGAGGTTTGAAACTTTTCATCAGTATACACTCGCAAGCATCGATTGCTCATAAAATCTACAACTCTAACCCCGCGACCCGACAAGGGTTATGGTGAGACAATTTTATAAGACATAAAACCTTTCGAAAAATACAGGTTCAATACTGAGCCGTATTTAATTCAATGTGTTTGCGAGCCCCATTTAATTAAACAGCTAACAAGTGAGAAATTAAATTTTCCCAGGCTAGCCAGTTTTTTTTTAGTTCATCAAGAAATTCTAATATAATTCAAAAAGCTCTGGAAAACGACGAATTTGCTATGCAACTATTTTTCTAGGCGGTCTAAAATTATCTGGATAATACTTCAACGACAAAACAAAATAGTGCTTTATTTTGTCGCTCCTAAAACAATTCGCTGTTCCTATGACTATTTCTTTGGCAATAAAATCAGAAAAAAAACCAATAAGAGGTGTTAATAATCTCATCAAGTCACAAAATACCAAAATTGTGACTATTCTGAGTTTTTAGTGTTCGCAGTAACGGTTAACAAAAGCATTCAACGGTCAGTGCAAAAGCGACGTTTAGTAAAAAATCGCTGATCTATTCAAGCGATCTGAATCACCTACAAAAACTTGAGAGTCGAGGACTTTAAACTACCCAGCAGTATTTAAGGCCATCGCCAACAAAAGATAACAATTCTTTTATCATCAGCAGTGTTAGCAGCATCAGACAAAATGAATTTATCTAAAAAGAGGATCAAAGAGGAACAGTAAAGGAACAAAAATTGGCCCTTGTGTAACGTCATATATTTCATGGAAAAAAGCGGGTGAACAAGAAAATTAATATTTTAATAAAAAAACCGATTTTTCCTTTCGAAGCTAGACATGTTGAATTTTGTGACAAATATCGATATTTCCAGGGTAATCTGCCCTCTTCTTCAGTGTCTATCGAAGAAGAGGGCAGATTACCCTCGAAATATCGATATTTGTCACAAAATTCAACATATCTAGCTTCGAAAAGAAAAATCAAGTTTTTTATTAAAATATTTTTGTACAAGCTAGGAAAAAATTGGTACACATTAAAAAGAAGAAAATTAAGCCAAAATGCAGTTTTGTAGAAAGTAGATGGAAAACCAGGAGAGAAGGATTTCGTAAAATCTATAGTCTTCCAGCATCAAGAGTAGTAAATAGATTTTTGATGATTAAGTTATTTCGGCGATTTGAATGCGATCAAAATAATTAATTATAGTCCTATTGCCACCAGAACGTAGCCTCCTAAATTCAATTTAGTCTATATTCAAAAGTGTACCCTGTGCCCTATATGAGCTGGGTCTTTTATCCTAAGCGCGAATGCTGTTTTAGAGGTAAATAATGAGACATAATTAGACTTCTAAAGGATAGATCCAACATTTTTTTAAAAATTCATGCATTTTTCATCAGCTTTTCTAAGATATTGGCTTTCAGGGAGTTTGCTATTAGATGCTTGCTGTTTCTATAGAGAATCGAGAGTAATAAAAATTGACGATGATGGTGAGGAAGCAGAGCTGAAGGATGCAGATGGGGTCGAAAAGATGACGAAAACAATGTCTAATATTTTGTGCAATGTAAAATTGGGCAAAGAAGCATGAGATTAGGAAAAACGAAATCGTAAGGAAGTACTTTTCCTTTCCTTATCCTTCCGAAATAATATAACGGCTGCAATGCGACTGCCTAGGTAGCTCGATAACTTAATCAAAAAACATTCATATAAAATATTGCTATAGACATAAAAAAGTAACAAATAAACAATTTGGGGGAACAAGACCAATATGAGCAACAGTACATTGAACTAAGTAGATTCAAAAACCTAAAACCACTGTAGATGGTTTCACTAAGCGAATATTTTACCCTAGCTAAGGTAACTCTACCATTCTTCTTAAATAATCGATCCCGGATTTTATAGAAGATAATTGAAAATTGCCATGTTAGTAATGTCATTTTTTCGCCAAATTTAAGTCAGACAGGGGAACTAAGAAAAAAATGCTCGAGGTAGTAGATATATGACGAATGAGTCAGGCTCGTTGTGTTCCCAGTACCTCTTTGACTCTTGTTTCGAGGGTATTGGTCGCGAATCCTGGCTCAGGGTATTGGTCGCCTATTCGAAAAACTGGCGCATGTCATATAAAAAATTATTGGTAATAGATGAACATTACAAAATTTAATACCTCTCAAAGTACTCTCCTTAGGTACACTTTTCCCAACGCCTCTTCCACTGCAAGAAGGCCCTCTGAAAGTCTTCTTCCGAAATGCTCTTCACTTCCTCCAGGTTTTTTTTTTAAATTTTAATCATCGCCAGTAATACTTAATGGTTTTCAAAAAGTTTTTATCGCTATTTGCCTTTTTAAGAAGTTCTTCACACACTCGATCTCTGCGTTGCATATAAATATAAAAAATATATTTAGTTATCAACCTTGGGACAAATTTTGCCGCCACTCGACCCTTTTTTTTTATTGTCTTTAACGATTCTGCAACATTGTCACAGAAACTTCCTGGCAGCCTGATCCGCAGGCATCAGCCAACGTTTGCGATTGTTTTGTATTGTGTATTTGACTTTAATAGTATATTAAACGATATCATGTGTTGTATTCAAAGGACAGTTTTACAATAGGAAAAAAATGGGATATAGGTCAGTGTGAGATCTTTTGTGGGTAAGAAAAGGAATATAAAAAATAAATCAATTTTATAAATTTATATTGTTATTAAAAAGGAACTTACCCAGTTGTTTGACAACGGCCTTGTTCTGTCTTGTAAGTATATCTTCAAGAGTGCTGTTAGTTGTAAAAAAGCTCTTTGAACCTCTCTCTCTCTCTCATACAGTGGAAGATTTTATGATTAATATCATCAGTCTGACTACAGTTATCACAGAGCTCACTATCACAGATTTTCATAGGCTTCCTATTTTTGTTGTTCAGCGCATTACTTATCTGCAGCCTATTGAGTTTCTTAACAGTATTGCCATCTTCACCTAAGACACTCCACCAAAATGAACTCCTAAAATCTAAATACGCTTTCGTCCACGAACATTCTTTAACACTTCTAATATCATTTAAATGATCCCTTTTCCACATTGAGTCAATTATGTTTTTTTTTTTTTATCAAAAATAAGGTCTCATTCGCATCCTGAGCTTATGTCATCTCAGTCTCCTGCAAGAAAGCATTCCTGGCAAGATCGTCTATTTTATCTGCGTATGCATGCCCAGAATGACCCGGTATCCAAGAGATTTCCGTAATTGTATTCATGCCAATTCTTGATAAGTCGTGTATTACATTAATCAGCAGTCTTTTTTAATGTTACACATAATCTCTTTACAGGCCCTATTGGAGTCAGACCAAATGTTAATTTTCTTGTAATTTAGATCACAAGCATATTTAAAGACCTCATAAATGGCAGCAATTTGGCAGCCAGTTACAGACGAAGTCGACCTCAATCTATATTGCCTGTAATATTGATCTCTTTGTAAATCAATGAAAGTAGCACCCGCACCAAGAATACTTTTAGATCCGTCACACACCAATAAAGCAAAACCCTCCTGGCGTTTAAGTGTGATGCATTCCGAGCTTTTAGTGTTACTATAATCTTTGTCTCTTGGATTAGCATCTCTGAAAAAACCATGCTCTTTATCATATATTCTTAAATTAAGAGGCGCTGAGGTGTCATCACTTATTCTAAAATTATCAAAGATTTCTTCGAACATCGTATAAACAGTAAAGTAGTTTTAGGGTGCTGGGCTGTTGGTCATGTCATAGAACTTTGAGGAGAAATTCAATTTAAAGTTTCTCAGTTCTCTGGCCGATAACCAAAGTGCCCTTAATCGGCTAGCCATCTCATTAGCAATTGCAAAAGTTAATAGGTTTGATGAATTTTGCGGAATACCGAGACATCTCTTCAAAGATATGATATATGACCTTTTCCCTCAAATCATCTCCTATTTCTTTTTCTTATTCAATTTCCACTAACTATCTGTCGTCCGTTAATCAATTTAGGGACTTGGGTGTGACTTTTGACCCTAAATTAAAATTTAATTTCCATATTGCGGAAGTCACCGCTAAAGCCTCCCGAGTCTCTGGATTGGTACTTCGCTCTGCCTCTAACTTCGTTGACATCCGTACATGTGTTCGTCTGTTTTTAATGTTAGTTCGTTGTGTCCTCGAATATGCTTGTCAAGTGTGGTCTCCACGTTTCCTATACCTTTCTGAGGCCATCGAGTGTGTGCAGCGTAGGTTCACACGCTCTTTATTTTTTAAATATAATATCCCTCACACTCCGTATGTTTCCTGTTTGTCCTTCCTTCAAATTCCGACCTTGGAGTCACGCCGGCTGTTGCTTGACGAGTGCTTCCTGTTCAAATCGCAGCGTGGTATAATATCAGGCTTCACCGATGCATTCCGACCTCGCAGCTCGTTACGGGGCAACAGGTCTCAGGAAGTCTTCACTGTTCCGTTCGCGCGTACAAATGTATACTTCTTTTCTCCTTTCGTCAGAATCCCTAGACGCCATAATGAATTAGGGCTTGGAACTCTGCCACAATCGTTCTTTACCTTTAAAAGGTATTTAAAATTATTTATTCTAGACCTGAACGTTGGGTCATTAGTTTATTGAATTATGTTTTTCTTTTTGTATACTTCAATCTTATTATATTTTTTTTTAATCCACTTCTTATATCATTACCATAATTGGAATTTGTATTCTGTTGTGATGAATCTTTAAAAAAAAAAAAAAAAGCTTTACCTCTCAAAGAGTCAAATTTTTTTTTGAAAAAATAGTCAGGAGCACTACTGAAACTAGTGAGTTGAGCCTCTATTTTAGATCTAGTAAAAGCTTTATGTGCTATGATACTCTTTTCAAGATCCAACCCCCTATTAAGGCCCGTCATTATATGTAGAAAGTTTGTATCCCATCTACATTTGAAAGTTCTGTTCTCCAAGCTGATCTTTGTCGTTAAATTATTATTCAGAATGATATCCAGAAACTTAATCTCTTTTGCCAATTTAACTTGACAGTTATTTATAACAAAGTTCAGCTGAGATAAAGATCAAGAGCATTACACTTTTCATATGATAGAAATTGAAATGCCAATTTCTCAGCTACATCAGAGAAATCAGTGACATGTTTAGCAACGCTATCACGCTCACCCATATTTAGCTGCATAAATTTTATCAATAAAAGCACTTTTCTGGCAGGACCACTTGGCTGGTACACTTCCTTCAATTTGTCTTATGCTGAAGCAGATGTTCTGCAGCTTTTAATGATATTTCTTTGATCAGGCTTTATGCTCAGAAAAATTTGTATCAACGCTTTCTCATCTTTCATTTCCCATGCCGGGATATCTGCTGCAGTTTCTGGTTTTGGGATTCTTTTCCACACTAGTCCCGACAGATCCGAACAAATCAGTGACCAGCCAACATGCACGTTGCTAGGGTGCTGCCAGATTTCAAATAAATTCAACTTCTTAGAAGATACATTCTACTTCTTGCATTCTTTATTTTTTTTTTATAATTATGAAGATAAATTTAGCCTCTTACTATAAAGTGAATAATCAGATTGAAACCGATGATGAAATAAATCTCTACGGCAATTAAAGACATAAAAATATGTTTCATTAACAGCTGATTATGAGAAAGAATCCAATATTAAAAATAAACACCTTATTCACGCCATATTCCAAGTTAAGTTTGTTCATAGATCACATTAAAAAAATTTCAGCTGATTCATTGTTTTCACAATCTTAAGATGACTAGGCCAAATCTCAATTAAATTTTGAAACAGCTCAATTTCAAATCTAGAGCATAAGTGGATTCTATCCCCGCTCCCACACTATCGTGGGAAAATCTCACCACAATATTAAATACGTCTAAGTCACATAACAAATCAAATTTTTTTTTACTATAAAAATATACGAGAGCTTATCAGCCGCCTGTAATTGACATTACATAATTAAGATAAGATTAGATACAAGTACCATCGATGATTTCAAATGCACTTCTACTCAAATATATTATACTCTTCACAAAAGCCTATGTAATTAATTTCACTAAATCCGATGCCTGCATATCAATTGCACAAACTTCCGAATCCGTAATCAACGAGGTAGGTTAGGTGTAGGTACAACGAAACAGAAAGAGCATTGAATCGAAAACATGTATGACGTCGATAAATCAACAATTTATAATTCATATGAAAAATTAAAATTGTATAATCAAATGTCGTTACGTTTCTGCAAATGTTTAAGTGTCGTTGACAGCATAAAACAAAAAAAAACAACAAAGATAAGATAAGATAAAATTGAATTTGAAAAATAAAACTCCACCTCCTACTGCATGTGCTGGTCGTGTCACCTCATTACCTACAATTTGATTTTAAAACAAACCAATGTACAATGATGGTCGTAAACGAAACAGACAGATATGTATGTATGTGCGAGTAAGATGAAACGATCATGCATGATGACATGAAGAGCGCGAAAAAATAGCACATGCTAAGTGACAATAATAATTTTTCAATTGAGTACGCGTGCATTTACCGGCCGGAAAGAAGCTTCAACGAGAAGTACGTAGGTCACTAAAGATACGCAATGTACCGTGAATATGTATCTGGGTTGAATGATACGATGTTCCTTTGGGTAACGATCCATGCAGCCACTATCGAATTGATGTCATGTGATGGCAGTCAAAAGGTTTTTGTGTGATGAAAATATATGTGCACGTTTTAGCATATTTTTTCGTTTTGCTAATTTTCGAATTGTTGATCAAATAGAATTCACCAAATGTGAGAAACAGATGAGTAATTCAGACTGTGGTTTCCTTGCTCGCCATTTGAAATGTGTGAAGAGATATGGTTGTGAGAGTATTATTGCTGGTAAACAACTCTGAGCAACTGTCTAGATTTCGTCAGAATATTGTAATATTGCGTTTGATAGTAAAAAGTAGTTTTTCGCGCTAAGATTCATCCACTATTCCAGGCAAGTCGATCTGACTGAGATTTTTCCGTTATGAAACATTTACCAGCCTACTCTAGTAGTCGGAACTAGTCGTACCATCGTCGATTAATTGATTATGCTCGGATCTTCAAAGTTCACTACTTCATTCAAGGTCAATTTAGTAAATATTAATGCCAACTGGAATTGGATTTTCATCGGCTATCAATAATCTTCAATAAACAATTCCAGAATAATCAACAAATCACAAGCCCTAATGAAACGTGTTAAATCCAAATAAACATCTCGGCAGCCCACATTCGATTTCTTAGAATCGGAGAATGATATAAAAGCGTTCATACAACAACGACAAACTTTGATTCGAGTTTCATGTAAATAAATTTAAAGTGGCCAATCCATTTTGTAGCCATTATCGCGTTTTACTCAAATTTGAGGCCATTGAATTTCCAGTCACAAATATTTAGATGAACATTCATCCAACACTATCTAATTAAATACGAAAAGTTGATCGGCCGAGTGTTTCAATATGTGAACTTGTAACTGAAGTGCTTTAAGTACTCGCCTTGGCATATACTATTCTGATTGTTGGTCTCGTCTGTACTAGATTGTTGCAGAATGCTGTTGGTCTTATCGCTAGAAAGAACGACACAACAATCAGAATGCTGCATTCCAACCAAATCGAAATTCGAAACTAAGCTGTCCTAAATGCAGCCTAGACTTGTTACTTGACGACATCGTTGTTTCGCGATAGCAGTCTAGATTAGTACATATGCGGGAGGAGATTTAAGCTACTGTGACATAATGAATATGGAATGTTTTGGGGTCATTTAGTCTACTTGACACTATCAGTTTTCACAATTTTGACTTAAAATTTGACACAGATGTGTCTCTAATCCTTATATAAGCAATTTATTACGACATTCATTGTATTTAATTTGAATCATTGACAAATTTGCCAATAACAAAGAACAATTTCAATAGCTGTCAAAAACTCAAAACCAGACTTACGTGACTGGATCATCAAAATTCCAAACATCTTCAACTTTTTCTCCCTGTACTACTCAATTATCAAACATTATCATTACATTACTTGCTAGTTCACTTCATGCATTGTCGCCTGAAAACTTATCGTCAAGTCAATATGCATACATAATTACAAATAGATTACCGTCGTTACGAAAAAAAATATCTGATAACTAATGTGCATACTATTTCGAAAGATTGCCAACATAGTTGAATAGTTGAATTTAAATGCGTATTTAGAGTAGAGACGGCAAGAATAATGTTTTTTTTTAGTTGTTGATAATTTCATGGAACAAGTCAAACTTGATATCGAATCTTGTTAAAACGTCCCGAAATCTAGTTTTGAAAAAAAAATGATTTAGTTTGAAAAATTAAAGAAAATTACGGGACAGATTTAAAACAAGAAATTCGTGAATTAAAAATTCCATCAAGTTAGCAAACGAAGAAATGAGCACGTGCATATTTCTGTATAATAATGATTACTGACAGGTTTTTTTGTTCACAAAAGCTTATTTTTTTCATAACTGCTTGACAATAATTCAAGCGATTCAAGCGAAATTAGTCGAAAAAACGCCCAGTACTAGGCTAACTGACTACTTTTCTTTGAACTTCTTACAAAGTTTCTTCGAACTTTCCTTTGTTCTAATCTCATATCTTTTCACTTTTATTCCTTTTCACTTTCATTCCTTTTTCCTTTCATTCCTGTTCTCTTGCATTCCATTTCTCTTTCATTCGTTTTGCTCCTTCATTGTTTTTACCATTTCATTTTCCCATTATTTTATTATTGTTTTCCCTTTTATTACTAATTTTCTCCCCCTAATTTCCTTTTGATTATCGTTTCATTGCTCGCCCCTTTTATTTCTCCCCAATCGCCTCTTAAAATGAGATGTTTTCTGTCTGTTCCTTTTCTCTTTTTTCATGTTCCTATTTTTACTGAATTCCCTCCTTTATTTTGTTCGTTCTTAGTAATGTTTCTATTTATTTTATCGTTCTAATTTTTTCTTTCTCTTTGCGTTTTCTCTGTTTATTCCCCCTTTTATAATTTATACATTTTCCCCCATTTTCTTGTAATCCTTTTGCGTCTTTTTGATTTCTTTTTGTTTTTCTTTTTTTTCTTTTTGGTTTCCTTTTTCTTATTTTTCCCTTTCCTATTTGTTTCTTTTTACCACATTTTAAATTCGTTTTTTCGTTCCTCTTTCGTTTCCGATTTTCGTTTTTTACGCTTCTTTTTTTTCTCGTATTATCTTTATAACCTATTAACCACTCTGTCTTCTTCTCTTTCATCATCTTTTTCTGTTATTATTATTCGGCTACTTTTTCTTTTCTTCGCTTAACTATTCTTTTCTTTGTTTTCCTTTTCCTTTCTTTTTTTCCTATTCGTTTGTTTATTTTCATCTTCATATTTTTGTTTTCCTGTTCATATCTTTGTTTTCGTCTTTGTTGTCCTCTTCATTTCTTTGTTTTTATTTCTTTGTTTTACATTTTTTTCTTTGTTTCACGATTCTTCGTTTTATTTGTCTTTGTTTTACTTTTCCTTTTTTGATTTTCATTTTCGCTTCTCTTTTCTTTACTATAGCTCTTCACTTTTGCTTTTCATTTCTCTGCTTTTCTTTTACGCTTATTTCTTCCCTTTCTTTTATCCTTTTTTGCTTATTTCTTCTTTTCCTTTTTTGCTTATTACCTCTTTTCCTTTTTTGCTTATTTCCTCTTTTCCTTTTTTGCTTATTTCCTCTTTTCCTTTTTTGCTTGTTTCCTCTTTTTCCTATATTCTTCTTATTCTGCTCTTTTCCTTTTTTGTCGTTTTTTCTCTATTTCTCTATTTCTTTTTTTTCTATAGTACTGTTTTTTTTATTTCCTTTTTTTCTGTTTCCTTTTTTTCTAGTTACTTTTTTCCATTTCCTTCTTTTCTTTATCTTAGTTTTATTTCCTTTTTTCTAGATCCTTGTTTTCTATTTCCTGTTTTTCTATTTCCTGTTTTTTCTATTTCCTGTTTTTTTTCTATTTCCTGTTTTTCTATTTCCTGTTTTTTCTATTTCCTGTATTTTCTATTTCCTGTTTTTTCTTTTTTCCTCTGTTTCGTTAACTTTTATTTTTCCTTATTTCCCTCTTGTTCTGCTTTTTATTTCTCTTTTATTTGTTGTATTTTCTGTTTTTTCTTCTTGGTCTCTTGGTTTCTTTGTTTATTTTATATTTTTACTTCTCTTCTTTTTCTTTTTTTTCTTATTTTTTTTTATTCTTAATTTATTTCTTCACATATTTATATTGCTTTGTTTTGATCTATTGATCTATTTTTCTAATAATCTATTTTGTTTTTCGTTAGTATATCTTTCGGACACTTTTATTTGTTTATTTATATATTTTTGTCGCATCTGTTTCATATTCCGCTTTTTCCTACTTTATTTCGTGCCTCATTTCCTTTTAGTTTTCTCTCCTTATTTCCTTTTTGTGATTGATTCTTGCATTTGCACTCTCTTTTTTTCCTTTTTCTCCTTGCTTTTTTCCCTGATATTCGTTTCTCTCAGTGTTTGTTTCGTTATTTATCACTTTCTCTCTTTATCACTTTTTTTATTTACCCATTTCTTTCTCTACCCCTCTCTTTCTCTACCTCGCTCTTTCTCTACCCCGCTCTCTCTCTACCCCGCTCTTTCTCTACCCCGCTCTTTCTCTACCCCGCTCTTTCTCTACCCCGCTCTTTCTCTACCCCGCTCTTTCTCTACCCCGCTCTTTCTCTACCTCGATCTTTCTCTATCCCGCTCTTTCTCTACCCCGCTCTTTCTCTACTCTCTTTCTCTACCCCTCTCTTTCTCTACCCTTTTTTTCTCTACCCCTCTTTCTCTATCCCTATTTTTCTCTACCCCTTTGTTTCTCTACCCCTTTCTTTTCCCTTTCTCTCTTTATTCCTGATTTCCTCCTTTACATTCTTCTTTGTTTTGCTCTTTACTTTTCCATTTGTGCTTATGCATTTGTTTTTTTGTTTTTCCATTTTCCATTTTTTTCCTTAGCTTTTTCTACTCTGCTTAATTTTTTCTTTTTCTATGAGATTTGTGTATTTGATCGGCAATAAGTTTCGCTGATCATTTGCATTGATCCCATTGAAAAGCATGTAGCTTTCAATGACAATTCTCTCGAACCTTTGTATAAGGCTTTGTCATGGCCTTCGTAAAAAAATGTCTATTAACGATATCTAGCTTCATTGGATGTGCTACACTTTTAAAAAAAAAAACAATTTTCTCAAATAAGCAATGGTTCATTCTAAATTCTTTTCATTCTGCTCTTATAAAAAACGGTGTCAATCCTCAGAGGGCGCCCCTGTGATGCTTAGGCACACCCTTTGCGGAAGGGGGAGCTAGGATATGAAAATTAGATGGTTTGAGAAAGATGAAAATACCTGTGTGTAGTGATTGAATCCTCGTTTACGGAAGACTTAATTTGAGTAGTCCTCTTTGAGGTTCCCCAATTTAAGGTTCGATTCAAATTTATTCTGAAGATAATTTCCTTCGCGCACTCTATTTTGGGCATTAGATGCAACTTTATATGGAGAGCGTCAGTGAGCTATTTCCACTTATAAACTGCATCTATTGTCGCGTTTGTGTGGTTTTTGTTTTTATCTATAATACAAAAAGTATTTTTTTGTATTCTTGTTAATTTGCATTAATTTATTTTAATTTGATTGATATTTTATTATCTTATTTCATTGTCATTATGTTGTGAACCTTGTTAGTTGGTTGTAAATAAATAAATAAATAATAGCATCAAATCTCTATTGACGACCTGTCAATTTTCTTGAATTTAGTGTTATGCAAATATAATTCCTTCTGAAAAGGGACATTAATTTTCGAACTGAAGTAGTAAACAAATTTCATTGAAAGATTCTGTCACTATTGAAGCTTACATCCGCCACTTTCCCGACTCATTATTACCTATTCAGTCAACCAACCACCGCAACCAACCTAACCACCACCCAACCTATTAAGTCATCGGTATTTTTTTCATATGGATAAAAAATTCACGACCAACGGTCTTATCTACCCATTTGCCTCCCTAGCTCCATTATTTTGTGCTTTTATGTATGTGTGTGTGTATATTTGCAAAAAAATCATCAAACATTGACCCAGTTTCGCTTGTAGAAGTAAACAAGTTGTTTTCTTGCTTCTTGCACTACACTCTATTCCCAGATTTCGAAGGTTGAAAGTTTAAAGATACTTTTTTTTTTATTGTATTGGCAAATATTTGCATTGTGAATTTCTCAGATAGACGAAAAATATTCAATTGAAAAATGTTTGTCAATTCGTCTTCGTTGCATTTGTGTCACGCTTTAAATTTATTATTTTCGCCCATTTCACTGTTACGGAACGCACAAAATAATAATCATGAAAGCACGAGTAAGCATTCCGTGTAGTGAGATTTCAGGCTTTCATGGGAACACGCTTTAAATTCTAATAATAGAATAGATACTGAAAAAAATGAAGAAAAAACGAACAGAAAAAGAAAACATTCGACTGAATCACATGAAATCTATTTTTACCAAATTTTTTGGTAAAGCATATCGTGGGTAGTATGGAATGAAATGATTTTTTTGCAAGCAGATGATAAATGTTTTTGAGGATTCAAAAAAAAAATATTTTATTTACTGTAAATATAAAAATGCAGTTATCATAAAAACAAGGTTTTCGATCTTAGTTTCATTGTAAAGACGGCACAACCCGAATTCGATTTGATTTCAATCAGTTAATCAACATCACTTATTATTATTGTAAAATAATATTCTGTAGCTTAATTCAAATAAAATAAAACGATTTCCATTTTTTTATTTATTTAAATAATTTTTCTTATTTCTTTTCAGGTAAAATATTAAAACATCTTGCAAGATAATTGAAAACTTTTAAATTTTATGGAACAAAAAGTATGTATATATTCATATATAGCAATAATAGTGCATTTATCTTAAAAATAAAAGCTTTAATAATGCAACGCATTAATGATGCAATAATTGAAAAATATTTTGAAATCGAGCTTTTATCGAAAAAGTGAACAAAACATACTTATCAAAAGCTTCACTATCGCTACCTATATTTGGTTGGTGTCTAGACTGTAACAGTCATTCGAAAATTTAACGAATGAATAATCAGCTGGACTCCTACAATAATCTTATCTTGCATTATCACTAGACTGATAACAAGTGTCTAGTATCGGTATGAATTTCATTTCAGTACGAAACAGTATTCAGCTGAGTAACATTTCATAATTTTCGATTTCGAATGACAATGGAAACTTACACTTGAAGTTTAAGATTTATTTTTGCAGATACCCGCGTACTTATGATAACGCCATATAATCCCTTGATCTCAGTCTTCGAAAAGATATTACTTTTGTGTTCTTCTTTGAAACCGTTGCCGGTACTGATAATTATTAGTTTGGTTGTTATTATTGGAAGTCTTAAATGATTTCTTTCAAGTGACTCGCTTGATAATTTTACTGATTTACGTAAGCTTTGATGTGGCAGGGATGAGACTTGAACAAGTAGACATTTCTCTAAAAAATCTATCATATGCCACCTGCTAGAAAAAAGTAACAAAACTAAAAGATAAGGTTATATTAGATAATCCATTCTAAGGCTTTTTCGATTGCAGCTGATAAAATCTTCATTTTGGGATGAATTACTACCATTGTGAAATAATAAAGACAATGCGTTGAAACGCTCTTGATTGAACTCTAGTACCAGCTCCAAGCTAACAAAATATCAAAGTTGTTTCGCTTGGACCTATTTCCGCTGTCAAAACGTTCTGATTTCGTTTATTTCAAAAAATGTCACATTTCAAAGCACAGATGTCAGATTTGTTGTGGCAGCACTAGGGTTGCCTATTCCCAAAACATAAAAGGTGCCCCTCGTACAAGACCGAATGTAGCAAACTGTCAAGAAACCTAGGCGGCTCTAAAAGGTTAAACTCGCTAAGGACACTCGTGCCAAAAGTAGATGCTTGTTCTGTAGGATCAGTATGATCAAATGAGATTCAATTAATTTACTAGCACAAAGTTGAAAAAAGTAATCTGAGATATGACTTTCTGAAAAAATGGGTTTAAGATCCAGCAGGCTTCGAGCCATTTTTTTTTACTTTTGTCAATTTCGATATTTTTGACATTTGCCAATATTCGTAAAAATTTTTTCCTTGGTGTTCTCTAATAATTTTCCAAAAAATCTTTACGAAATTAAATGAGACCGAAAATTTATGAAAATGAAAGCAAAGTGTTAATAAAGAATAAGAATTAACCAATATCTATATAACGCGTAGTCCTGTGTAACATAGTGTAGCATTTATGACCGAACATGCTATGTACAGTGGGTCACAGCTTATTTCGTGCAGTGCTGTTTTCAAAATTTAGAACACGTTATCTGAAAAACTAATAAGAAAATCATGTAATTTTTAACGTATGTTTACAACAGCATGCTCATTGGTAACACTTGAGAAAAAAAAATTATGAAAATAACCTTCGACACGCTTAAAACGACAAAAAACCGATTGTGGAGCAGAAACGCGCGTCACAGCTTATTTCGTGCAGTTGCTTTGTCTTCACTGTGGTTAGAGTTTGCCGCGTTGAATAGCGGGACTTTTTTTCCTGCGTTTTGATTGTAGCTGTCATTACCAGCTGTGGTAAATATTTAGTCTGATATTGTATGTTTAAGCGTTAAGAAGTATTTTTTAGAAAAATGCGCCGACGCACAACAATCGAGCAGCGAGAATTGGTGTTGAACCATTTCAAGGAAGGTCTTTCACAGCGGAAAATTGCCCAAAGTGTTAAGTTGAGTTCCAGCACAGTGCAATCCATCATTCAACGTTTCATTCACGAAAATCGGATTCGAGACAAGGGCAGAACCGCTCCAAATAAAATTTTCAACTCGTCCGATGAGAGGTTAATTGTGCGGAAAATCAAGGCGAACCCCAAGTTATCGGTTCCAAAACTTCTCACGGAGATACAGCAAGGACTGGGTAAATCATGCAGTGCGGAAACGGTTCGTCGCGTGCTCCGAGCCAACAATTTGAATGGTCGCGTAGCAAGAAAAAAGCCTTTCATAAGCAAGAAAAATCAGATGACTCGTCTTGCCTTTGCTAAGGAGCACGTAAACAAAAACTCGGACTTTTGGAACAGCGTCATATTCGCGGACGAGTCATAATTCAACATCTTTGGCTCTGATGGTATGACATATGTGTGGCGGGAACCCAATACGGAGCTGCAGAAAGAAAATTTAAAACCTACAGTTAAGCATGGCGGTGGAAGCGTGATGGTTTGGGCCTGTATGTCAGCAGCCGGGGTTGGAAATTTAGAATTCATTGAAGGGAACATGAACAAAACCATGTATCTCAATATTCTGAAACAAAATTTGCTTCAGAGTGCTTCTAATCTTGAAATACAGAACACTTTTCGTTTCTATCAGGACAACGATCCCAAGCATAAGTCTGGGATTGTCCAATCTTGGCTGATTTGGAACTGCCCTCACGTTATGACACCGCCAGCACAAAGCCCAGACTTGAATGTGATTGAAAATTTATGGTCAATTTTAGACAATAACATTCGGAAACATACTATTTCCAACAAGGAACAACTGAAAAGGGTTATTTTGGAGGAGTGGATGAAAATAACACCAGCTTGCACCCAAAAACTTGTGGATTCTATACCAAGTAGACTTACTGACGTAATAAAAGCAAAGGGCTATCATACTAAATACTAAACTTTGTACATATACATTTTCTTTCCTGGAAATTAATATTTAAGTTTAACTGCACGAAATAAGCTGTGACTTTGAATTTAGCATTGTTTTCATAATTTTTGTTTTTTAACTATTATAATTTACAATTTCTCTAGTTTTTAAGTTTATAATCTAAAGAATACATATTTTTCTAAAATTTGACATTTCAATCTTATCAATATTTTATATAGTTTTCCAATAGAAGCATAACAAATTTTAAAATTGTTACTGCACGAAATAAGCTGTGAGCCACTGTATATAGTACACTGAGCTATGAAACATAATCTGCTTAGCACATTTTCCTATGTGTGATCGTAAACGCTATGTATGTAGTACCCTGAGCTACAAAATATAGCTAAAAGGCCCAATTCCCATACATTATGGGATATACACATAGTCTCAACTCCTATGTAACAGAGCTCCAACTATTATATGAACATAATCTCAGCACATATCATTAAAGTAGGCTAATTGACATTAGCTTCCTGATATGGTTGTGTTGCCTAGTGTATAGATCGTCAAGTTTTTAAGAATAGTGTCATTGGTTCGAATCCAAATTCGAGCAGGATTTATTTGTCATAGCTTAAAAGCTAAGAAATTAAATTTCAGTTTAGTAAATATACATTTTCATAAACTACTATAGTAAAAATACCGAAACTGTCAAAAACGGAGACAATTTTGCTTTTATTTTGCTTTTCATCAGGACTAAAATGCATGGCGTTTGGGGCTATAATACATGGCTTTGAATTTTTCGCTATGCAAATTATAGACAGTCAGACGCTATATTTTATCGCGATCCCGAAATCAGCTATGTGCATAGCATCAGAAGTGTCTAAATTATGGTCTTTGGCGTTATACTTTTTGTCAGTTTATCAGTCTTCGTAATTTCCCAGTACGGAGTGAAACCAATGTAGGGCACTTGAGCTCCTTCTTCGGCCTTGGGTCAGCTTCCTCGTTTCCTTGGTGCTTCTCGTGGTTAGGGATTTATATAAGCTTGAGGCTTTTGTTTGCCCTCTCTCATTTAGCAATTCTCTCGCCTCTAAGATTATGGTTGAGTTTAATTGATCGCGACTGATATCCTTGCGAACCGCTTGACTATCGGCGATTATCTTGCCACTCACAATTTTAGTGTTCCTTTTCTTTATTATATGCTTCGCCTCAAGTAAGTATAGCAGATCATTCTGCTTGATAGATAGTGGTCTCCTTAGTGAGGGGGAAGTGCATTTTGCACACCTTCAAAATTCATCTTCAAGCCATCCGTATACTACATTAGCGCCCGCCTATGCAAAGGGGTGAGCCATTCCCCCCAATTATTCATTGATTATATTGAAACTTTTCGCAAAAGTTGCCTTAGTTTTTGTTCGATCGCTAAAGTTCAGCACTTCCATTATGAGCCTAAAGTGCTCCAGGATACTGAGATAGCCATCTAGGTATCTTGGTTTGTACCTAATAGTCTATTAATAGTCGATTTGGCAGGTGCCTCTTGAATCTTCATGTGTAGCGGGCTTCCATACCTGCCAGTAGAGTGCAACCCATCGCTCCTGTGATCAGCAAGCAGATCATCTTTTCAAGCTTGTTGAGTGTGTTAGCAGTATTTTTTTCTCTGGTTTTCTTCCGCCGTACTACTGTTTCATGCAGGATGATAGGTATCTCCATTTGTTTGTATACCCAAAGTCTCTGCTCAATAGTGTCCACGCATTTGTTTTTTTTTCGCTCAAATTGCTTTAGCGGTCTCCAGTGTCGTTTTATGTAGATGGCTGTCCCAGGTAAGTCCCCCATCCAGATGAATTGCTATAGGTATTTTCCTCTTCCTGTGGACGCACCTCTGTGTCCCTCATTTTTAAGGCCCCTGTCTCGAGTTTTCTTTTTATGGAGAATGTTATATTGGTTTTTTGAGGGTCTATGGATAGATTCTCCCCTTTGCAATATTTTGTTGTTCATTTAAGGTCTTCTGAATTCTGGATATCAAAGTATCCGAGTGTGCGCCTCTTATTATTACCGTGATGTCAACCGCATATCAGTGAGCAGTTTAGCTCTCTCTGTTGATGTTTCCAAGAAGGTCCTTAATCAGTGGGGACGATAGTAAGAGGAATAATACCCTTTCACGTTGACATCCCCTCATAGTCTTCGCCCTTAGCTGCACCCACCTCCGTGAATACATCCTGGTTCCGCCTATTTCACTGCCTCTTGAAGAACTTCTCTCCTATGCAGTGTATTGTGCAGCGAGTCATTTCTTGCATTGTCAGAAGTTCTTTCTGTGTCCAGAAGACACACAGTGTGATTTCTTTATTATCGAATGCATTTACCATTATTTATGTCTGCTTCTGTGAGGCTGATAAAGTTGATTTGCTGTTTTGGTAGAGTAATTCGTCTTATAGTGTATAGGTCGATCTTTGTAGTGTGTATAGTGTATAGGATCTTATAGTGTATAGGTCGATCAGCTTCTCTATGGTCTTCAATGAAAATTATATGAGGCCAATTGACCTGTATGATTTTGGAAGATCAGTTGTCAACCCCGGGGATGAACACCATCCACGCCAGTGTCCACGGTTCTCGTGTATATCTGAATTTTAATCTTGCTCAAAAAATGGGCACCAGGATGGTTTTAGTTTTCCTCGGGCATCGGTTTTAGAGATTCAGATGTTGTTAGTTGGGACTTAGTTCTCGTCCGTGGAATAGTAGGCTGAGGCAAATATCGTCTCTACTATTCGTTCTTAAATGAGGAGTTGTACTTGAACCGCCACTGTGTCCCTGTTGGTGCAATCTGGAATTAGCAGAAAATTAATGCTTCTGCTTACTACTGTTGTAACCTTCGGAATTTGTTTTTCCCTGCGGCCCAGATTGACTTACTTTCTTTATACGTAGGCCACATGTTATGCTTTTATTTACCGAGGGATCTCGTATTAGCTGCATCTTATAGGTGCTCGAAGCATACTTGCTGCTTACATCTCCCGAGGCAGCTTTGTCATAATGCAGGTTCACCTGTAAGCACTTCAATTTATGTTTTAGTTAGCTGGAAACCGCTGCGATCTGCTTTTGTCACCATACAGGTTTCACTGCTCTCCATACTGGTGACTAGAGTGACCACCGGTTCTAGTACCTTTACACTCGCCTCTTCAAAGGTCAACTTTTGCTGCCCTAACCGAAAGCTAACGTTATTTCGTCTTCAGTTATTATGGACGCTGAGGCTTGGTCATCAGCTATCGTTAGCATGGTGCATTTCGCTTTGTTCTCCTTTCAGAAAGCTCTTCAGGACTTGATATTGAGGTCATTATTTAGGCATTCTACGAACGCAAGGATTTTATCCACTGCCATGTTCGGTGAGTTAGGAAAGTTGCAGGCAAAGATCTAAGAGCTGAGAATCAGCATTTCCTCCGCGGCTCACAGGTTGACTCCTTCCTTTGGCTTTATCTTTACGACCCCTGGTCTTATACATTTTTCTTTCTATCTTAGCAATGAAAGAACACATAGTTTACTTTGTAAGTGATGTAAGCTAGCACTTTTTTCTCCAGGGGCTTTAGTACCTAATCCATTCGGATGGTCCTTCAGGAAAATCTTTTGGCATAACCGCGATTTTAACACATTCTAAGGCTTTGCTATAAGTTACCTGTCGTTGCTTCTTACTGATTTGAGGGTGTTTCAGATGTTTTAGTGCCTCATCCGTGCCCCTTGTCTTCTTCGGCGACCTGTCCACTGAAGTATCAGTTTTGGATCTGGACCCTTTTCAATACTTACAATACAATACAAAGCTACTAGTGTTATTTGTAGGAATGCCTTTTTCCTGGTCTCGCCTTGCAGCCACCCCGTCAGCCAAATAGGGAGACTAACAAGTATTTGAAAATATGCACGTGTAGTATCTATTCGGACGAATGAAAATCGTCACCTGGTAGGTGCGGAAAACAACTTTCCTAAACAAAGGGCTGTCTAATATGATCAAAATTTTGGGAGATAACCTCTAATAGGAAAATTCCTCTATCAGTGGGGGGGACAGAATATGCCGAGGGTTAAATAGCTACTAGATTAAGCAGTTGCTAGTGTGCGAATTCAAGTGTCGGTGGCAAGAGCTTGTCTAATTTCATGCCCAGGCTTGGATACAGAGGGTAATAGGGCTTACTTTTATAATTCCCCATAACTCCCCGTGGCATCAAAATTTCGAGTGAAAATTAATTCTTCAAGGGTCCAAGTGCCCCAAACTTAAAGACTCCAGGTTCTTCAACCAATAGAGCTCCAGTGCTCTTGAGTGGATCCGCTAAAAAATGAAAGGACCAATCAAAACTCTTTTCACATGGTGGATCTAAAAAAATCGTAGCCCATTGGAAGGAAAAAATGCGGAGCAAAAAATAGCTTCACACTAAAAAACGAAGGGTCGAAAAAGCAAGGACCAAGATTCTCAGCCTAAGCCCGCTATGCTAAAGGCAAACCTGAAAAAGGGAGGTAACATTGACGCCCGAAACCTCCCCAACTACCTCTGACGTCAGATGCTCAAATAAAATTGTAGAGGATCTCTTGTGAAGCATGGAATCGCTCGACATGACTTCGGAGGAGCTACCGAAGGAGGCTCCAAAATCTATTAGCGTGAGTGGTGCTACCAGAAAGCGAATGAGGTTTCTAATGAAAAGCGACATGCTTTTGATGCTTTTAATCACACGTGTCATATGGAGCCTGAGGTCCTCAAGGTTTCAAATGAGTTGTGTCGCAACAACTTTGCTTTGAATTCATCTAACTGATTTAGAAAAAATTGATTGATTGGTACATTTTTTCTAATTAATAACCAAGACGAGACATCACTCATGTCCATTAAGAAATTAATCATTTGCATTTCTGGCTAATTCATTTGCATGGTCTACAGACACTGACCACCCTGTTAAAATAAACGTAATTTATCAAAAAAAAAAAAAAAAACTCTTAAAACAGCAGCTCTTGGTGATAGTAGGAGCACTAGCCACTGTCAATTTATCAACTACACCATCCAAGCATTGTCTCGCAAAGAACAAAATTACTGCATATGATTGGCTGAACAACTCATTTACAATAAAAGATAAGTTATGATTTTGCCGAACGTGCGACGAAGAGTCCATAAAAATTTTGTGTTTATATCTTATCTAAATTACGTCTCTGATAAGAACTAGTAATTTTTGCACTGTGTGTAATCCCAGAAGTATGAAAAGGCAAAAGCACCTTGCAACAATTCTTAGTCAAACGGTGGTCGTCTGCGTAATTGCACGAAATAGCGAACTTTTATAAAATTCGTTTCGGTTTACTAGCTTGCTTGCTAATTAATGTCTATAGTTAGCTGACATTATGCTCTATATTGCTCAAGTTATTTGACAGTGGATAAATTTTTTCTAGACACATATTTCGGCAATTTTACTGTATTCGGTCTAATGTAGCTCTTATCGCGTAATATTCGCCGCGTTTCCATTTCAAATGCAGTATAATTCCTTGATGGCAAAATGGTCGCCTATTTCGATAACAACTTAAGCTGGGGAGAGCAAACGATCTACGATTATCCATACACGCAATCGCCTAGTCTCTTCTATAACGCTACTAAAAACAATCAAAATAATATTGATAATTTCGATTTCTATAAACCGTCTACAAATAACTATCCTCAATTCGCTTATAATAATCGTGGACTATGTGAAAGTGATCATAATATTCCGAATCAACGAAATTTTCCTGGTCGGTGTTTGCCAGGTGTTGTCCCAGACCAAACGCATCCGCAAGCCGCTCTTCATACGGTTTGTGGTCCAACTCTGCCTCTTGGCCCGGAATGTGTTCCGATACCACTAAATCGACCTGTTGCACCTCATGTCACTTTAAATCGTTTCGGTGTGCATGAGTCGCATTCCGGACCAAATGTTCTCTATGCTGGCTACGGCCCAGAATCAATAGCTCCCTGTCAAGGACCAAAACCATGGAATTATGCCCATTGCTATGGATATTACGGCGAACAACCCTGTCAGTACATCGATGTTATTGATATCGAAGATTTCATGTAAGTTCACTTGTTATAACTCTACTTCTTTGTTTCGAGCACGCGCTATGCATTTTTTTTTTGCAAAAAATTGAATAAATAAAGATAAATGTGTGCGATCTGTGAAATATTTTATTTAAGTACAATCGCATTATCAAATTTAATATATTTGTTGAACATGCAGATAACGTCAACAAATGAATGTGAATAGAGCAATGTAGATTTGAAGGTCTGTAGATTTTTATAAATATCATTTAGTCGAATGTGTGATGATTGGTTTGCGAAAATATTTGCGAAATATTATCTGGTAATATTTTTAGAGAAATTAGTGTTCGGATTAGATATTCTCTTCTCGATGCGTTTGTGTAAACGAATCGCACACCTTGAAGCTGATTAACGCAAATATTTATTTTTGTTGTTGTTGCATTTAACTATAAGCTATACATGAGTGAAAAAGAAGCACTAGATGTGTACTCGATGCAAGATTTTAGGGAAACTCGCTTTCGGTAGCTTAGCTGGCTAACGCGTCAGTCCGAAGCAGCGATCTACTGGCCGCGGGTTCGAATCCCGCCGTGCCCATGGCTGTATTTGTTCGTCTTGTGCTGTCTTAACAGTCGGCGACTGGGCATATTACCAGCGCTCCATTAATTAAGTGTCACATTAAAGCTTTAGTAGCGACTAGGCATAACACTAGCGCTTTAGAAAATAAGAAATAAATGTGGCACTTAAAAGAATAATGGAATAATTGATATCGGCTTCTCCCATATGTGTTTCCCTACCGCCATCGCTAAGCATTCGCTTCAAAGGGCAATCCCCTGAGCTTTGGCATTATCATAGAAAAAAAAAAACACAACGCGTAACTGGACCTTATTCTATCTAATACTCCCTCTTCTAAAGTATCTATAACCACCGCGCTGCATCTCTATGTTTAGTAAACCTTCACCACCCTCTTCTCTCTCTATATATGTCCCGCTGATACACTATTCGAAGAAAGGAATCTCTGTTGCTCCTTGGTACTTTTTCAATAGGGCTATTTACCCAGAATTGGCGTCGTATTTTAAAAAATTAAATAATTTTCGTTTTAAATTTTGTATATGCGCTTTCCAAAGCTTATTCATGCTTCCATGACCTTATCTCTACATAACCCCTATCTTTCATCTCATAGATCTACAGATCCTCTGGTTTTCCTAATTCCTCCGAACCCGCCGAAACAATTGGGCAATCCAATTGTTTCGGAGGTCAGATTCGCCCTCTCATCTTGCCTAATTTCGGACCCTGCGTTCCTCAGCTAAAATAATAGCAATCATGGCTGAACTATTTTTGAAGTTTGGGGTCATTTTTTTTTTTATTTGCAACACTAACCGTTTTGGTCATACATTCGTTCCCTGAGGAAAAATACATTAATTCCGCATCATGTTACTTCCAACGGTTTTACCTCAACTATTCAGGATGAATGTGTATTTTTTCGCATACTTCTTTTCTTTTTTTCTTTAATAAATACTGCCCCCTCCTCTTGTACCTCGCTTGCATTCTCTTTCCCGTCCTCTCTCACTTTCGCTAATCCATATAAATCAGTTTGAAGTTGAGAACTTATTTCTAAGTCTTTATCCACATTTCGATTGGACTCCCAATCTCTATGCGAGGTCTATGCTTTCATCTATCCTCTTCAAGCCTATAATCCGACGTTTATCATTCTGTTTGGAAAATTTCTAACATATATCCAATTTTCAAAACTGGTGATATTTCCTCCGTTTCCAATTAAGGGCCTATTTTCCCAGTAAGCTTTTGAAAAAAAAATAGTCTTCTCCACAATGTATCCCGTCATTCATCCTATCCTCTCTCCGAAGCAGCATGAGTTTGTGAGAGTTAAGTCTACTGTGACCAGCGTCATCCTCTTCTCAAACATAGTTATCCTTGCCTTAGGTTGTCAGAAACAAGTGGATGTAATTTAGCCAGATTTTTCAAAAGCCTTTGAAACTGTCAATCACAGATGCTCCTTTTCACACGGTCAATCAGAGAAACTTTGGTTGTTTCAGTTGGCTTTCTTCCTATCTCATCAATCGCGGATGTAAAATTATTTGTAACAACCTTTCCTTTTCTCCTTTTCATCCTTCTTCTGGTGTCCCACGAGGGTCTATCCTTGGCCCAGTACTCTTCTTGATTTGTATTAATGACCTACCTTTCGTTATTGATTCTTCGTGTTTACTTTTATGCTGACGACTCAAAACTGTTCCTAGTTATCAAGTCGGCAAACGACTGTAATCTTCTTCAAAATGATCTAACTACTCTTCTCAATTGAGGTTATCGCAACTGGTTGCCCTTGAATACTAGCAAATGCAAACAAATGTCTTTTCTCTCAAATCCTATCTTGTTCTCCTATTCATTTTCCAAGAACTAACTGTCGTCCGTGAAGCTCGATTAGTCTAGTAAGTAGAGCACTGGCTTCTTGCGTGTGGGATCCCTGGTTCGAATCCGGGTCCGCCCACCAAGGTTTCAGTTTACCTAGCTCTGATAAGTTACCTGATTTAAATCAGGGGTAAATCGTGGAATTTATGACTCCACACTTGTATTCACAATGATTGAAAAATTGTAATGAAGCTCTCTACCAGCTTCGACCCCTAGACCCGTACGAGGGTTGTCGTGGGATTATTTTACTTTTAACTGTCGTCCGTTAATCAATTCAGAGACTTGAATGTGACTTTTGATCCTAAGTTAAAATTTAATCTTCACGTTACGGAAGTCTCCCGAGCCTCGCTAGCCTCTAAATTAGTCCTTCGACCTGCATTTAATTTGGTTGATATACGTACACGTGTCTTTTTCTAATGTAAGTTCATTGTGCACTCGAGTATGCGTGTCAGTTGTGGTCTCCCCAGTCTCAATCCCTTTCTGAGGGGGTCGACTGTGTGAAGTTAAGGTTCACACGCTTTTTATTATTTAAATTTAATATCTCTGACTCATATATCATCCGCCTTTTAGTTACTTCGACTACTTTTTCACGAGTGCTTCTTGTTCAAATCTCAGCGAGGAATTATATTTCGCTGGTTCGATCCATCCGACATTGCAGCTCGTTACGTGCCAACAAATCTCAGGAATTCTTCATTGTCAACAGATCTTTCTTCACAAAAGCAAGATTGTTCCTCTGCATCCCTTTTGTAGATTAGAAGTGGTAAGGGATATATTTTCATAATCGATACAATTGTAAAATGATTAGTTTTACGCCCCATTTTACTTCTAATTTGACGTAGATACCTATTTTCAGCAAGGTTATCTCAAAACTCGGTGCTTGATCCTCCATCCATACCTAGACTTGAACCGGGGACCCCGCACACTTTGAGCACAGTGCTATATTTTCTGGATTACACGAGCTTTTAAAAGCAAAGCATAAATAAGTCCACCGAATACAAGTGCTATGTTTTGACTGATTTAGTGATTAACGCGCTGGCATCTATCGAGTGCAGTCCCTGGTTCGAATCTAGGTATGAACCGTTACTAATGAAAACTACGTAATCAATCAAATCAGAGGCATCATATGTTCGCTAGTGTTAATCTCAACAGTTTCATGCTAGTGTTACTTTAATTGTGAAATTAAATCACTCTTAACATAAATCTATTTGACCTGAATTGGGTTATTTTTGAGTTGCTTTACTTTTACTTATGACTATAAAAGATTTTCGTGCTCAGCTTTCATTTCAATCAAATTTTAAAGTCTTTGCTATAAATGAAATACAAATCAGTATTGAATTTCGATTACAAAAGAAAAAAATTGCGAAAAATAAAAAATTAAATTCATTCAAGTGCGTCATCTAAGATAAATTTCTTCAGGTCTGTTTTTGTCCATACAGATAGATTCCGAAAATTTCCAAATCTACTTAATCAGCTGAAAATACGAAGCAACGACAATTACTGCAGTATAGATAATCAATCATATTGCACTTTCGATGTCTTAAGCTTGCTTTTGATTACACAGATTTCGTTGTGTTACCAACCTGTGACAATCTGGTTTGTGATAAATTAACTAAAATCTTCCAGAAGATTTTTCTAATACCAGTTAACATACAAGCCAGATCTCAATATTTGAACGAGAATCTGTTTTTTTTTTGTTAAATCGATAAAAATATTTTGTGAAACTGAACAAAAAAGTCTATACAGCTTTAGGGAATCCACTGTCGTGCTATTCTATAGTTTTAGCAGTGTGTAGATACATCTTGGTTTTCCGCAAAAATTCATCCCATACTTAATTCATGGATAGAAGGTGCCATTTTTTAAAAAAAATGTGACATTATTACTTGATTCAAAAGTTTAAAATTAAATATTATTAATTATTCCAATAAATGGCTGTACAAATTCAAAATGAAATAAAAAACAAATATGCATTCTAAACCTAACACTTAAAAAAATCTTAAAAAGCAATTGGACAATTTAAATCGCTCGAATGATTTATTACACCACAATTTAATAAAAATAATGAACAACTCACTTAATGTTCAATTGTAGAATTATGCTTGTGTACAGTTTATGAGCGCATACATGTAACCTTAATTGTTGCATGAGTGCAATAACATTTCCAATGTCGTGCGCCTTAACGAATAAGCAACTACTCGCTTCGAATCAGAAGCGGTCAAAGTAGACAATGTAATTTCATTTCAATTACCAGTTCAAAGTTCAGAAACTGTTAATGGAATATAATAATGTAAATCTAGGTAAAATTATATGCGTCAGTGCTTCATTTATTTATATTTTGGCAATACATGTGTCTATAATATTGAATTATTATTCAAACTTCTGTAGCCGAACGTTAAGCCATCCAAGACGAAAAATTTGCTTCAGTTATTACCGAAAGCTTCTTTCGTCAAAGGGGTAGGTTGTCAGTTCAAATCCGATTGTCAACAATAAAAATATATAAAAAGTAAATTTTCAAACGCAATGGTTTCTTTGTGTTTGAAAAAGCTGTATAATATAACCGCCTTCACTAGTTTAACGTAAATAGCTCTGGCATTCTTAATTCACTTCGCAAATTGAGTTTACAAATCAAGCCATCACTTAATTTGATCGAAATCATTAAAAGTAAGTTCTAGTCACTGGAATGCAAGTCCAATTCATCGCCTATGAGTTCGAACCCCACCGTATACGCATGGTTTTTTTTGTCTTTGTCTGAAAAACAGTTTGGCTAGGGATAAGACTAGCGATCCGTAAATCAAGGATGTAATCATTTCATATAGAACATTTGGTTTCATAAAACGACTGAAGCTATGGCATTATCATATAAAATAACTAACTGAGCATTCATAATTACTAGACTTTCAAGAACACAAAATTTTCAGTTAGTAATAGTTGCTGACTCAGTTCACTTTTGAAGTGATGGTTAGAAAAAGTAGTTATCAACGGTATTTTTAGTCTTTATGAATTTAAATTTATATTTTTTTTTTCTAGGTGTGTCCTTTGTAATTTAAAATCGCTAACTTAACTGAAATATTTTTTATCGGTAATATATCGGGCACGAACGGTGAATAATATCAAACGTTTTGTGTAAAATGGAAAAAAGATCACCAAATTGACCCAGCTTACACAGACTTAATTTACACGACAGCTGCAGTTTACACGACAAAGTTGACCATTTTACCCTTATTTTAAAGCTGCCTAATTTCGGAGTCGCTAAGCTGAGTGAGCGAGCCAGCTGAGTAAGAAGGCTTAGCTTCTTCCTACTGAATCGACCTGTATTTTTGAAGTTTTAAGGATTTTTGTCGAAACATATTTTTGCTTGGTCTGGTATACCTTAGGGTAGCCACTTTGGCGCCTTACTTGACGAGCAAGAGAATCGTGTCTTGTGTCCACTAATAAGTCTGTCTCACGACCTTTTCGAACCCTTGACTAACCTACCTTCCAAGGGGTCTAATAGAATTGAGATTTGACTCGAATAAATTACTGAGTATGATTTGGCAAACTATGAATCCGACTTTAAATATCATGAATTTGAATCGGGATGCATTATAAATTCATATCGTAAATCTATGAATTCGTACCAAAAAAAACTATGAATTGAGCCCGAAAATGATTTGAATAAAAATATATAATATTTGAGGCGTCTGTCAGTTCTAGACACTTAGGCCAGAAAGAATCATTGTACTCAAAAATACTCTCAGCCTACCATTGTTACTCGAATCTCTTAAAGAAATCTAGGATCAATGGTAGGAGAAAAGTGGCTTTCCTCTGCATTTGCGCCACATTCCAGCCGAAACATTGGAGTCTAACAACCGCAAACGCCGGACATTCGCAAAAAAGCTCTGCAGAGTCAGCTTTTTCTAAACAGAATGAGCAAACGTCATCCGTGGCAATACCCATTCGGTGCGCTGTGAAGGCGAGCTAGTCATCCTCTGTGCTACTCTTACAAGCTCGATTGAAGAGTTTTCGGGTATTTTTCCTCAGCTTCTGCAGCTCCTGGTTCGACTAAGGAACCGTCTTTCCCGTATCTGCACGCTGATTTGGCAGGCTTCTTCATATCGGCCTAATATTGCTATAATCAAAGTGCTCAGCCAAAATTCTATTGTCTTCGGCGTCTATATCGTTCTACTAGGACACGCTCTTTCTACTAGAAGCCGATTGAACTTCACCCAATTAATATTTGTTGGGTTCCTTTTCTCCACCACAGGTATTGGATCTGTTGCTGGAGAGAACAATAAGTAGCGATGATCAGAGAGTGAGACCTCATCCAGTATGTACTATCCAGTTATTGATCTAACTATTCCAGATGAACTTATTGATATTTCAATGATCGCCATTTTTTTCGCAGTAATAAAGGCGGAAGAATTCCCATTGTTTAGAATCATTAACCCGGCAGAAAAAATAAATTCAAAGACACTGTCTCATCTGGTGTATGGTACGCTGGGACCAACTCGTATGCTGGGACCAATTGGTTGCCTGGGAGTTAGCATCGCAGCCCATCAAAAGTTCGATTATCTCGGATTCAGGGGACATAACCATGTCTTTGATCTTCTGGGTTACCAGCGGAAGGGGTTAGAAGCTGATGTGAAAATCGCGTGTTTCAACTTGCCATGTTTTATGTTTCTAGTGCTGCATGACGCTCACTGACAGGTTCTGCCTTGAAAACTGTTTCGGTGTTGTGGCATCAAGCAGATTCAAAACTAGAACACAAGTTCTCGGCTTCATCGATCTTTCATCATAAAAGATCTTTCTTTTGTTTATTGAAATGAGTCCGCATATCATGCTGCCGCGAACTCTCGGCTTCTGTACAACTGCAATGTAGGGGGAAGCTTGTAGTTTTGCCAGTTTTCCGTTGAATGGAACGGACGAAGCCTTGGCATACTGCAAGTTTATTTGAACAAACCTTATACTTTCAGGTATAGTAATGTTCAGGAACGATGACTCTGGACCTCTTTGCGACGGGCTTTGGCCAATGTTCGCCTGACCTCAGTAAAGGAAACTCACTATAGAAGGGATGCTCCACTGACTCTTTGCCTTTTGCTTTGGAGACATATCCATTGACAATCATCAAAATTAGATGCTTCAGATCTTCAACAAGAATACTGAAGTATTTCTTCATACAAGATCAATCTTCAATCTTTTGGCGCAGCTTCTTGTGCTGCTTGTGATTGATAGTCTCCACAGGCTTCCAGAGTTCAGAACAATTAGCACTCTTATCTTCTCTACTTCCTGTCTCGTTTGGAATATCCGGGGCTGTCTCTCTTAATGCATTTCTCGTTCTCTTTTGTGAGGATTTCCCCAGGCGCGGCCGTAGTCGGACTTCTAACTAACGCTGTAACCGCCTTTCCGGAATCTATAACCAGAGGGGATGTTTTCAGCCAGCTGGAAAACTTGTTGGCCAGAGAATCTAACCTGTGACCTTCCACTGCAACCAACACCCTCCATTGCAGTCATATATGAAGTTGGAGTCCGCAGAATTAGCACGTGTGGATTTCTAGATTTGATCTAGTTGCCACCTGCAGATATAAAATCCTTAGGATTCATTCTCATGCTGTTTATCAGGCACTCTTGTTGTGAAATATTACGATGCACAGGCCACGGTCATCACAAGGTAGTGCCCGATCGGAAGGCGCCTAAAAATACAGTATACTAAAAAACCTATTGATTTTGCTCTATTTTAATATTCTATGCGATATCCGTTACAAAATAAATCCTAGTTCATGAATAAATTTTAGTTAGTGTCGAATATATCTGGATCATTGATATCTGGATAAGACATATTTTGTTTCTGTGTCTGAGAGAGGGAAGGAGAAAGATAGAGACAAAATGAGATAATAAGGAAAGTATGATGGAGTGCAGAAGAAGTAAGGAAAAACAAACGTAGAAAATAAAGTTATAGAGGAAGAAAGAAATAGAGAAAAAAATAAGATAGAGAAAAAGGATATTAAATGTAAAAAAAGAGAACGGAAAAACATTCAAAATGAAAAGGAAAATAAAGAGAGGACAAGAGAGTAAAAAGAAAAAATAATCATATTCTGACACATTATCTAGCCGGGTGATTAGAATCATTGGATATAAATGCAGTGTTCAACTTAGTTTGACAATCTTCTATCGGTGTCACTGTCTGTAAAATGAATTTTGTAATTATTAGCTGGTTATACATTTAACAACAAATTAGTATCAATTAAACAATCACAAAATCATCAAGATCAACCTCTACCGACATTATATGGTAATACGAATGACGCTAGCAACATAGCTCATGATGATTTTATTTCAACCAAAAACAATAATCACATATGTGATTGAAATATAAAGTATCTAATTGAATTGCAATCGAATCGTATTTAAATAATGCAATTCGATTGTTATGGTTGTTGCGGTCAATACCGGACTTACGTACGAGATACATTTTTTTATTTATATTGAATGATTTTCGAGACGTATAAACAAAACCGTAGCTACTCAATTAGGATGCTATCTTCATCGGGTGTCCATTTTTGTTTCATATCAATTAATGCTTTCGTCAAACAAAAGTTGTGTTTTGAAAATCAGTGCGTAAATGCGGTTAAATATATTTACCCTTTTGTTGTTTAATTCATTGAATCAAAGAAGCTTGTCTATCCAGTTGCGTATCAAGAGGTACCAAGTGCTTCATATGATGTGTTCATGTATTCTGGTATGGTGCGATTTTTTTTTATTTGTCAAGCAATAAATCGTCATAGTTATCAGTAATGCATTTATGCAGGAAATTTACTAACCATTATGAATGGTGACGCAAATTTTTATTTTTGTTTGATCCACTCAATATGGAAAATATAATCATTTACTTATTTCAATTTTTATATCTTCATGTTTTTCCAACTATCTTAAACTCCTTAATGTAATGCGAACGGAAATCTCAAGTACACATCGATTGAATGTATCTTATCTTATTTTAGAAATATTGATTGGCTGAAAACATATTAATCAAAGATTTTAAAATTTATTTATTCTTAATTTATCAATTGGTAATTTTTTAGCTCAGAATAATATTTCGCTTTTGATAGAATCTGAATAGGCCCATCGGTATCTATATTATAAAAATAAATTCCTTAAATAATCCCATAGTGTACTACAAATTGTTTCCTCACCGTAGGCCATTAAAAAGTTTCAATTCATATCCTTGAAATAAAATTTTTGGGAAATATCCAACTTATAGTTTCGAAATAAAATTCCCTTCCGTGTTTGCGATTTCAGATTAAAAGTTCATCGCGAATGAACCCTATTTTAGAAAACACCTATCAAATAATTCTCCCTCAAATACATAGTACCTACTAAAGTTTATCTTCAAGTCTCTGTATAATTACACTGCGTCAAACCTAGTACGCTTTGAGAACAGACTTGACTAGACTATTGTCTGCCATTCTACTAAACGTGCATTTATTTATTTCACAATTATTATCTTTTCTTAACCAATACCAGTTTACACGCGAATATGACAAGATATGGTTTTTTGCATCGTTAGTATGAACACATATAATCTTCATTGAGAAAATCTGTAAGATAGCGTTTACACGTTTCAATGGTATTGTTCAATACGTAGATAAATGTAAAGTAGCTAACGATGTAGAAGATACTAGTATGTTGATAAAAAACGGATTGCTGGCGTTATTGCTACAGGTATGAATCATTCATAGTTGGTTGAAATATATTTTGAAAGAATTTTTGGTTGAATGTGTGTTTACTTCCAGATTGTTGAATATTTAATTTTGTTTATTATGTTTAAGCTGCCAATGCAAAAAATGCGAGAGAAAAATTAAAATTTAGCAAGTGACCGTGAAATGTAAACATGAATGAGTACCCAGGCAAGTTTTATTGAAGGAAAATGAATTGAGACAATTTTCGATGAAATGTTCCGTTGTGGTGATAATAAAAGTGGTTGTAGCCTGTCGAAACAAGTATACGATCTTTGGAGTCAACAAGTTACTGATTGTACTCGTGTTTATACTCACTGGATGTGAGCAATATTATAGGGACATCGGTAAAAAATTTCAATACTTTTGGAAGTAATATAAAACTGGCAACATCATCGGCTTTCCCATGCAAAAATGTGGATAGCTTCCCATAGGATTTGAGTTTTTGATGTACTTTTTTCATAAACCAAACGAAATCAATGTGTATTTCAGCAACATAGATTTCGTGGCGGAAAAAATTTGCTCAGAACTGATCAGAGCTTCAATCAAAATATGAAATCGTTTTCGACTAAGCTTGTGATATTTTCTTCGGGTCTTTAACGTTCTTCTCCCAATCTGTGCTTCGAGCGATGATAGCGAGCGACTGTAGGGGATTTGCAAGAATGAAATCAGCAAATGGATGCAGCAGCTCTTAGCATCTACATTGACAACTCTAAAACAGCTGCAGGAGTGAGTTCTGCAGCATACTCTGTAGATGGAGGCAACTTTGAGGCTTACTAATCACTGTAATATTTTCCAGGCGGAGGTTTTTGCAAAACATAGATCTAGCATATGCTAAAATACTACAAGTGGGGTGATCAACATCTTTACCGACAGTCATGCGGCGGTAAAAGTACTGATGTCTCACACATACACATCGAAGTGTGTACTCGACTGCATTTAGGCCCTGAATAGACTGGGCGTCAACATAAGAGTTAGAATTTATTGGGTTCCCGGTCACAAGGGCATTGATGGAAATGTGACGGCGGATGCGCTAGCTAAGCATGGGGCCAGTCTTCCCCTGTCAGGACCGGCAGACATCCTAACTCCTATCCAAACGATCGGGTACTAGATTGGCTCCCAATTGATGTGAGGTGTGATATGCAAATGGCATGCAACTGAGACCTGCAAGGTAACCAGAATTATGCGACGCAGACCTGCAGGGTAACCAGAGTCATGTGGGGGCTATACAATCTTGTAGCGACTAAAAACCTGCTCGAATTAACGTGGACTCACTGCATACGACTGGTCGGCATCGTTATTGGCCATTGTCTTGTATCACCACACGCTTTGAAAATAGGACTCCTAACCAGCGTCACCTGTAGGAAGTTTCGAGAGCCGGGAGTCTCAGAAAAAAACCCAGCATCTCCTGTGTCACTGCCCGGCACTAGGGAAAACCAGTGATCTCTGGCTGGTGGATCTCTCGTTCGCGGCGCAGCAAAGGCTGAAGGGCATCCTTCAGTTCGCCAAAAAGTCCGGGGCCTTCGACGGCCGCTTGGACTGAACTTTCTTTCTCCTCGTCCACTTATCTGGTATCACTATGAACCAAATAGGTGTATCCTGTGCCGCAACCTACAAATTTTACCTGATAATCCACCCATGTGATGCTCCAGCGATAATATTTTTGCGCATAGTATTGCCTCTGTCGATCGGAAATGCTCATCACTTTCTAGGTATCATCACTGACTTCCGTCTTTGGTCTTGACTTTTAATACTATTTGAGTAGTTGATAATTATTTTTTGATGATTGTTTGCTAACTCGAGCTTTTGTAGCTAGCTTATTTTAAAGATCTCCGTTTGTCGAATTGTTGGTATAATCTTATCACTTTCATGACTCCACTCTTACAAGCTTACAAGGTCCACTCTTACAAGCTTTTATTAGTCTTACCTATGCCAGATCGAAGATAAAGAAAATGAAAAGAACAAAATGGTTTCAAAACTTTGTTTACTTTGTTTGTATTTATGGTTGTTATTTTTTCGAATGTATCTGTTGCAAATCACCAAAGGAGCTCGCAGTAGCAGGACATTATATGACCCTGCCAAACTCTTTTTCTTTTAGATCTCAGCAAAGTTTTACCGGAGGAAAGTAAAGACTTTTTTTTTGTAAGATCTTCTGGAATGGACATGGCTGACTCCTCTGTGATGATGTGTACGCTGGTGTTAGTAATTCCTTTCAAAAATTTGACGTGTAAATTACAGATGATTTTTTTGTAGTTCGTATTTGCTTCGCATCTCTCTCGTGATTCTCGTAATCATTATGTCTATTGAATTTCACCTATATCACCTTCCTTGCCCTTTCAAAAATATGTTTCTCAGAAAGTGACTAAAACTATAAGCACTGCATTCTAAAGAATGCTTCCTGGTGCAAAACATGACCCAATTCCGCCGACCTTTCCAAAAACATAAGGCAGTAAACAAACAAGCTTAAAACATTAATTTTGGAGATGCCTCAGTTAGAGTGGAAAAATGACCCGAAACTTGGTTCGGTGCATGTTATAAACAATAAATATTTTGAATAAAATCAAGTCATTTTCTAAGAAAAAAAAAAATTTGTTCTTGTTCTATGTTCTCGAAACATAAAAGGCAACTTTTGCAAGAGTTTAGTTAAGAACAAACGAATTTCGAAATCGGAGCTGTCATAACTTTCAGAACTGTCTTTTAATTTTCCTTGCTTTTTGTTCCCTTATCTAATCTAGGTATTGTTTTCACTCCTTTTTTAACCTATTCTCAATAAATATTCGACATTCGCTAAATATATTTTCATTTGATTTCAAATTATCTTCATTTCTTGTAGACTTTTATGTACTTTATATTTATTCGTTTACTTTCAATTCGCTACGCCTTCTTTTTTAAAAGTGACAGAAGCAATTCCCCAGATAATCTCACATCGTCCAAATTCTCAATAACTTGAATCTCATAGTAGCCTGGAAGTCATAGTAGATGCCCGGAATTAATAAGTCTCATCTGTATTCATGATGGAACTTCGAGGTCATCGCAGGTTTGGCAAAAACTAACAACTCAGTCTGGCTGGAAAAGCTGTTGACATTTGTTTTCTGCTCTACTTACTGGACATCATCCAGCACACGTCTCTACGAGTAAGCTTACCCTTGAAAAAAGTACTTATTCCCAAAAAAAAAAAACATTCGCGCCAGATCCAACACCTGCATTGAAATCGTTTGCATGATTGGGACGCTTGTTTTGGGTTTTTTTAAAATCCTTTTCTTCGCCTGCAAAATGAACTAGTATGTTCAGATCTCAATGTTTACAGTCATTTCTTTATGAGCTAGCATAGTTGTCACCCACCGTACCTAAAAAAACATAGTGGTGGTTACATTTGTTCATACTGTTGACAAATAAATGACATATCAACATCTGGCAACGACTTCTTCAACAAAAGCTCCATCTTCTTTGACTGAAACGTGAGTTATTTTTGGCAGCTAGAAAAACTAATCACTGAAGACTAGTTTTATTGTAAATCGTCATTTTTCTTTCCTGAAAACCCTAGCTCGAAAACATAGGCAGCGCTCAAAGTCGGATCTGAATTTGGATTCGGTCGACTTAATCAACGTCTTATAATCTACATGGGTCAGAGTTTGATTCCTTTGATAAAGGTCCATCTTCCATGCATGTGATCTTCTCTATCACTATCGCCACAATGTTAAAAAAGTTCCCATGCCTGAATAGAAAAAAGATGTGTCTAAGTACCAAGCTGCCTAGCACATTTTCGTTGCCAATGTATCAACTTTATAGCAGCTGGTCATCTAGTTTTGGCTGATATTCATTTAAATTCAAAAAAATGGTTGCTTTAAGTTTTCATCTGTCGCATTTTTTTCAAACAAGTTTAATCAAATGATCCATTACTTCAGTCTGAAATTAAAAAAAACAATAGTGTTATTTCAGATCTTTGTGGGACTCCAAGGTTCCATGACGAGTATTTGCCGAGCTTTTTGCAATGTCTTATTTGACGGCGTAAAAAATCGCGTGGAAGAATTTTATTAAAAGGCTAACTTAAAATCCAATCTCTTCTCAAACATACAGTGGCTGATAGCCAAAATGATGTGGTCAAGAATTTTATGAAAAATGATCAATATCTGTCAGCTTCTGAATGAAATAAAATGTTGTGAAACGGTTTTTCCTAGAAAAAAATTGTATCTCGTTCTTAATATCTTATAAAATTAAAAAATATTACTTCTAGTATTTCGTGGGTTAGCCTTTCTGCTTAAGGCAGTATTCTGGTCTAGAGGCTCGATTTTGAGGTGATTTTACGGACGCAATAAAAAAAACCATAAACATTTTTCGTATCTATTTTTTTATCCGTTTTTTACTAGCATTTTAAAAATATAAAAATGTATTCAAAAAATAAAAAAAAAATCAAAATTGATGTAGATACAGGCCGGCGAAGTGAAGACTCAAAAAAAAAACTTGTCTCATGGTTGACATGATTCCAACCTTCCTGGTGGTCTGAAACGTAAACTTTTGGTGAATTCTATAAAAAGAAGGATGCCAAATTAGTCTGACGAAGGCGATTTCAAAAAAACTTTGTTTTTGCAAAATGGCGTCCATGTAAAAAAAAGTCGTTATTTTGCCTCACTTTTTTAACTTTGGGAATTTTTTGTAAATAGCAAAAAATTCAAAAATTCCTACGACAGACCAATTCTAATAGTGTTAAAAAGGATTCTGCAAAGTGTCACGTAAATCGGTCCTTTACAACTAGAGATATCATGTCAACCGTATCGAAAAAAGTAGTTTCGAGAAAAACGCCTTTAAAACTTAGAGTCTCGTTTCGGGAAGTCTGAGTTGTTTAATGGTATGTTGCAATGTTCCTTCTTCAACTTCAAAAGCGAGATTTTCGGAAGCTCTTTCAGCCAAACGAGCAGTTTGAACTTCTTTAGAAGCTTGAGAAGCTCGTAGCTCGGAGTGGTTAATTCGTTGTTGATCGCGTTTGTTAGTTTAGTTGGCGTGCCACAAAAATAGCTGTAACTCCAAAAATAATTCGAATATCGGAAAATCCTTTCAAAAGCTTATTCTTAAAGGTTTAAACTTTGAAAATATGCAAAAAAAAAATCGATTTGATCACATTTCTAGATCAGAATATCCCCCTAAGAACCGCGTCGAATCTGCAGGGCATAGATTCCACTAAAGATTTCGTGCACTCTGGTTGAATTTCTTCCACTCTTCCTGCAAAGCTCTATTTAGATTTTGTCTGTTGTTAATTGTGTGTTTCCTGATGCCTTTCTCCAACTCTGACCACAAATTCTCTATTACATTAAAGTGCGGAGACTGTGACATATGGGCAATTCCAAATGAGCCACGTTTGAACGAGTTGGGAGAAATGCTTAGGATCATTGTCCTGATAAAATCGAAAATTTTCTCTTATATTCAATTTTTCTGCACTTTGCAGTAAGTCTCCTTTCAAAATACTCAAATACTGCTTTTTGTCCATGATATCATCGATGAATGCCAGATTTGCGACCCCTGCTTGCGACATACATGCCCATACCATAACATGTCAACCTCCGTGTTTCACAGTGGCCCTTAAATGTTTTGGATTGAGCTCTGTACTTGGTTGTTTCCAGACGTATCTTTGTCCGTCAGATCCAAATAAATTAGATTTGCTTTCATCCAAAAAGCAGTATCCTTCCTCAGATGCGCACGAGCGTAATCAATCCTGCACAATCTGTATTTGCGATTGATGAAATGTTTTTTCCGGGCAACTCTACAACGTAAATTGGCATTCCTGAGTATCCTCCTTATAGTTTGGGGGTTAGTCTTTTTGCCGAGAGTCCTTTTTAGCAAGCTCTGCCAATTTTATAGAATAATAATTTCGTTCAAAAGTCATCATGTGTGCAATACGATACTCTTTTCTCACAAACGCATTATTGGAATTAGCGGTACTTTTTCTAGGAAAAACCATCTCACATTATTTTGGCTGTGAGGTTAAAATCAGCTCTTACCTGGATTTTTATTAATTTTTATTGTAGCAGATTATATTTTTTATTTTTTTTACTTAAATAATAAATACACATTATATCTGCAATTCCTCACAAGTGTTTTTCGTTATTGCACTCAAAAGCAGCCAGATATTGATCATTTTTCATAAGTTACCTGGGTGCATAATTTTGCGTGCAATAAAGAAAAACACTTGTGAGGAATTACATACATACTTAGCAGTACTTCCTTTTCAATAGTGGAGCCCAAAAATAAAATTAGCTTTCACTTTTCCCAAATATATTTGCCATTGTATAATAAATAGCCTTGTGATTTGCAAACATCGTTTCTAAGAATTCATTGAGCACATAAAACCATCACTAACCGACTCTCCCTTGCCAAAGCTAACAGAAAATTTGCGAACACACATTGCAGGCAGCGCAGCACGTTGTTGCGAATCGCTTACTGGGTGAGTGCTTGATTCAATATTTTTTTGGCAAGTCCATTTGAGCATTTGATTGCATTGAAGAGTTGCGAAAAAAGTCGACGTTAGTTAGGCTTAGTGATAGAGTGGCATTTATTTTATATGTATTATAATGCAATGCCTCAATTTTCGGATTGTTCAAGTTCGATTGCCTTGAAGACCTTAATGCAGTTTTTTTCTCGATTCAACCGATTACTTGGCCACACTGGCTGACCATTCGCATTGCAATTTTTCATATTATTTATTATGCCCATCGCAATGAACCAGAAATCATAACTTCGCCCACTGTCATAATCCAACAATATTATTTATATGTATCAAACTGAATACATGCAATTTTTCAGCTTTACAGTGGAAAGTTAATCATACGTCCGCGATATAATATTTGATTGTCCCTTCAATAAATTCTGTTATTAATAATAATTTATTGCTTGACACATTTACCATACTCTCTTCTTCCATGCAACGGTCTGCATACAACTAAATTGCCTCGGGGTCAAGTTTTTGCTTTACATAAAACAATAAATTGACGTTGAAGTTGGAAGGCAGATACATGAAAAAGATACACTCAATTTTGCAACATGCAATGGTCTTGAAAAAAAAGCGACATTTTTTCGCTCACGTAGACACTTTTCTCCCACTGTCGCCGGTCTTTCTTTTACAAGCAATTTGATGATAACAAAAAAAAAATTATTTGCAATATTTGTACTGTTCGAATATTCGATTTTTTTTTGTTATTGTAACAAATATCTGGTTTTTGGCCAATCACGTTTTCCAAGAAATGATACGGTAAATCCGTGAGCAGGTTATACAATTCAAAGCGGTTAAATGAGTATGAATAGCGTCACGTGCGCTTTTAAGATGATATTATGATGAAGGTAACTTGTGGATGGTTTTGAACTCGGTTAAAAGATTTCGAGGGGTTGTTTTTTTATACAGAGCGATGATATATTAGATACATGATATTTGGCAAAAACTTTAGTGCAAAATCACAAATCTTCAGAAAACAAAATAATCATTTGCATATTTTCTTTGCTGCGAAACTGAACAATTAATTAAATCGTTAAGAAAAAGTTGATAATATGTAAATAATAAGAACATAATAAATGAAATGATATGTAAAATAATTGGAAAGGTGCAAAATCGTGCATAGTATATTCCGCACACTTTTACAGTGCTGCGTCATGATATCAGTTCACTGTGCTCTGCGCATATTGCAAGCAAAAGCACAGGATACAGTTTCGTACTGAACATTTTGAGGGTTGTGCAAATTTTAATAGCTTCCACAGAACTATGTACAGTCTGTCAAGAATGAGTTTACACATAGGAAAAAAATTCAATTTTTCATCTTTCTAATTATAAAATACTACTTTTTATTTATGTAAATGAATTTTTTTTTCTTAATTATAGTTATTTACATTATTTCCAACCGATATATACAAAAAAAAGTACAACTTCAATGCAAAAAAAGAACGAAAAGAACAACGAAAACAATTATTGCAATTCTCAAAGTGTCAAGAAACTCTTTACACAAATTATTATTGTATTTAATATTTACATATTTACAGGATATTTAATATTATTTGGTATATTTAATATTTGGTATGGCCACCTTTGGCATCCACCACGCATCGCAACCGATTTTTCATTGAATGAATCAACTTTTGCAGGTCACACGTGGTTGGTATTTTTTGCCATTCTTCGAGAATTGCAATTTTTAAGGCAGTTCGGTTTTTGGGTTGCCTTTTAGCGACTTGTTGTTTTAAGAAGGCCCGTAAATTCTCGATGGGATTTAAGTCCGGACTCTTGGCTGGCGTATTCATCACTTTTCCGCAGTTGTATAAGGGCCACATTCGCACCATGTTCGCCTTATGTTTGGGGTCGTTGTCCTGGTAAAACTTAAAATTTGGTTTGTTGTTATGCATAAACCCGAATTTCTGCGCACTGCTTGCCAAATATGTTTTAAGGATATGCAAATATTGTTGGGCGTCCATGGTTGACTCGATGAATGCCAAGTCTCCTACTCCTCTGCTTGAGAAGCACCCCAAATCATAACGGATAACTTACCAAATTTTACAGCCGGAATGATATTTCGATTTTCCAACGATGTTAAAGGCTTGCGCCACACTCTAGCCGGTCCATCATTATAGTACATCATTTTCGTCTCATCGCAGAATATGACGTCGTCCCAGAAGTCAACGGGTTGAGAAAGGTGCATCATAGCGAAGGAAAAACGCTTTTCGATGTTTAGTGCAGAAAACAGTGGTTTCTTTCGTGCAGCTCTTGATGAGAACTTATTTCGTAGGATGGCCTGTCGTACTGTTTCATGGGAAACAGCAGCATCACACTCTTCCTTGAGTTCCCTAGCAAGTGTTCTGGTCGAAATCCAGGGGTTTTTATCAAGCTTCCTTACCATAAGGCGCTCTATACGTTTAGATATTTTTGGTTTTGGGCCACCTCCACACTTTGGCTCCAATCTATCCTCATTTTCAGCACGATTTATAACGTTATAGACTGCCACTCGTGCTACACAAAATGTGTAAACTCATTCTTGACAGACTGTATTTATATTTATCACGTAGATCGCATAGTCCAACGTAAAGGTAAAGTAAACCCAAAACATTAACTGATCGCCCTAAATGAGCATTGGTTGTGAAACTTTTCATCTTCTCAGTCATCACTACCCTTAAAAAGATGTTCTGTCATAACTTTTGGCTTTTTCTCTGATAAATCAGCTTCCTCGCCTTAATCATTTTCATTTACAAAATATGCATTCTTGTCATTATTTGCATACTATTTATTGTTTTATTAAGTATTTTCATGCGTTTCTCCTGTTTCTGTTCTAAATAGAAAAATATTTTTCTGTAAAATCGATAATTTTTAAATATAAGTTCCCGGATTTAATGATGTTCAAAATCTTAGTTCCATATTTAATTTTGGGCACACATCAAGATTTGTTTTTTCGTTAATTGCCAATGATGGTTAATTTCATTAACAAGAACTGATAAAAACACATAATTTATCAAACCCAATGACAATGTATCTATATATTCCGTGATTATCTATTAGATTCACAGTAAATTGCCAACCGTTAAAACTCTGCCTCCGTAGCGAAGACAGTTCGTTGTTTTTCGACTGTTGTTTTTTTCTTCAATTTTATGACTGGAGCTACGGTTTTTGTCTGATTTTCTCATGCACATGCTGATAAAATGTATGATACTATTTATTCTACTGTCTGTGCCAAAAATAATTTTATTTGAATGAAATTGCAAAAGTATTTTAAGCGTTTCAAAAATGTAGGTGCATTCGTATGGAAAACAATTAAGAATAGGTTTAGGTTTTGATTTAAAAGTAAACCAACTATCGTAATTTCAGGCCAATAATGTTAATTTTGATATTATCATAAGCTTTAAGGGGTAACACCTATGTAGAAATTTCAAAAAAATCTGTTTGTTTGTTTTTGCTAAAATGGCAGGGAAACATGTCTAGAATAACGTCTTAAGTTATTTTCAAAAATAAAATTTTTTTTTCCGAGTTATGAGCATAAACGTTGGACGCCTCAACGTGCGGTCGGGGCCTATGCGGCGCGCGTACGGCACGCTCTGCTCCAAAGTCCTTATACCTACCACAGGTATCCGTTAGCGACTTTTCTCATTAGTAAATTACCATTCAGTATGACAGGTAGTAGACCAACATTTGCCACAAAAAAGGCAATAAATCCACAAAACGAAAACGTGAAAGAGCCGCCCTTCGTTTTCAAACTTTAAATGCGTTTTTCTCGAAATCACATTTTTTGATACGGCCCGCACGATTATTCAGCCAATTTGTATCCGATCAATTTGAAATTTTGGTGCAAGCTTCACAACATTATTTTCTAGGGAAGTACGTACGATTTTGTTGATAAATTGAAAATTTTCATTTTTACGGCTGATTTTGTACGATTTTTTTTTACCAAAAAAAATTTTTTTTTGGAAAACCGTACGCCAATCTTTCAAAATTCAATATTTTTGAAAACCCGTACGTACTTCCCTTGCTTTTAGTTCAAACTTTAAGAAAAATTTTGATTTTTGTGTTTCAGACCATTTGCGACGACGAAAAGTTGCGGGCCGTTGAGGCATCTTTGAAAAATCGTCTGATGCTCGTAGCCTGGTACAGCCGCCATTTTGTATTTTAGCACGTTGTAAAAATTAATTTGTATACTTCAAAACATGTATAATAAAGCCATGTAATTATTTTTTCAATCAAATATAAAGTTTCCTTGGAAAAAAATGCAAAAAATCACCCTCGAAAACAGCGTTCCACATAGGTGTTACCCCTTAACGTGAATGAACCGAATAACCGAATGAACCGAATAAAACAAATTAATTTCAATAATTATTTGAAGTCTTTTATTTGGTTTATTAGAGTTTATTATTAATATCTTAGAATTCGCTACACATTTAATTTATTTTTCAAGTTTATTTTTATTGAAGCTTGAAGCCGAGTAACTAGAACGCTGGTTGCCATTGTATTAGCCTCGATTACACATCATTTAAGTGAAAATAGCTCTAAATCACTCAAAGCTACAGATCCTAAAAGAATTTTAGTGGGACTATTTCACCACAGTAAAATAGGATGCTGTTACTTTTGAAGTGACCCTCGTACCCTAGTTCTGAATTCATTTGCAAATTGGATTGAATTCTTGGACCACAAACAAATAATTCTTTAAAAAAAAGAGTTACTCTAGGACCACTTAGATCTTTTAGATACACGTGACAGTTAGGTTATTTTATTAAGGATTCAATTTAATAAAATGATGTATCATTAGAAAAATTCACGAGTACTCACGACCGGATCATCAGATCAATATAAAATTCACCGGATAAATTGACCTTAAGTAAGTTTTTTGAAAATGTGGGCAACCCTGTGATTGTGGTGCCATCTTGAAAAATCATTCAAAAAAATAAATGGTTTATCCCCTAGAGCTTTAAAAATTTTAATGAAATTCACACCATAGATGAATCTTATTGTAAGCTAAATTTGGTAGGATTTCGGTTAAAAAATTATCATAGCTGGCAACCCTGGCTATAATAATTTTTGTCGTTTTATCAAAAGATACTGCCATTAAATTTTCAAATAATAATAATCTTGTACTGTCAATCAACAATAAATATTTCAATATAAAAGAATTTGACAATTTTGCAGGCGGTAGCCCTTCAATCCTTTTGACCTCTATAACTTCCAGTATTGCCATATGATCAGAATAAAATTCACAGCGTGGGTTGGCCAACTTGTGAAGCGGGATTTGATATAGATTTTTGGTGTAGTGCTAGCAAAGGGTTGCCAGTACCAGGCATTTTTGTAATTTTCGAATCAACAGATGCTATAATTCAATTTTCATTTAGCTAACTGTTGTAATGAAAATAAGTAACTAATGATTAAATTTTTACAATATTTGGAAACTTTGCGGATGCAAACCCCCCCAAAAAAAAAATTGTTGGCCCTGTAACCTCCGATGCAGTCATCGGACGATAATTATATTAAGGGGATGGTTGCAAAAATTTAAGAAAAAAAAAACCTAGAATTTCACGTTTTATTATTCATATTTTGTACAATTAGTTATGGGCAAAAAAAGTGAATATGAATGTAAAAGGTGCATGAAGTATAGTCAGATTTAGATACCATCTGCCTCGACCACTTCCTCTTTCAACTGTTTTTTGCATTACTTCTTGCACTACGAGCATTTTTAGATGTATTTTTTTAAATTGTTGTTTAAATTAAAATATTTGGTTTAAAATGGCAAATTCTTTAAAATGGCGTCAAAAACATTTCCAATTTTGCTGACATTTAATGAAAAATTATATTTTCTTTAGGCACATAAAAACAATTTTCTCAAAAATGGCTTAGAAAATGTTGATGAGCCTTTTTTTCTTTGTTTAGAAATAAATGGATTACCATTCGACCGTTCCGTTTTAAGATAATAAGATTGGTTCAAAGTCCAAAAAAAAAACGACAAAATCTGAAAACTTCATAGAGAATTCAAAAATATTTTTTTTTTTTATTCTTGAGTAGCAAAATTGTAGTTGACTATATTTTAAGGCCATTAAAAAAATGAGAAAAAAATATTGAGCTAGAACAGAAAAAAGTCGTTGAGCATCGATAGTTTTCAATATGACTTGGAGGCGACCAGCTACCCTATTCACAGGGTAGATTGATTTTGACGTGAAAAGTAATGTTAAACTTTTGGTCGCAATGAAAAAACTAAAAAAATACCTGCTGCTGTTAACCCTTCGTTACCACCATAACCAAAACTATATCAAATCTACTTCATCATTTTTGTTCTATCAGAAGTTGCGATCAAGATTCCATCTGATAAATTACCTACACAGAAAATATGTAACACGTGTTAGCTTCACTGATTTTTGCAAATCTTGCGAGTAGTTTGCCTAAAATTTTTCCATCCTTCTGGCTTTCAATGCAGTCATTATATCAAAGTAGTAAATAACTTTCGGGTTGATGGTAATAAAGGACACGTTTGATTTACATCATTCTTCGATCCCTCGTATTTGATAATATTTCCTAAAACCATTTGGAGCAAATTTATTTTAAGTTAAATAATTTAAAAAAAATATTAGGAACACCGAAAAGTAATCAATCTATTTTTTTACTGGCAAAAAATATTTCTTAGTCAAAAAAATATCAAATGCTGATCAAAAATATAATTTGTATTATTTCCGAAAACTTTTTGTCTGTGTAAAGATAGTTGTTCGATTCCCTTTTTAAAAAAGTCTTTCGGTTTTTCATTGAAAACTCTCTCAAGTGCGCTTTCACTTTTCTAACGATTTGAAAAGGTGAAAATCTGACGATGCAAGATCCGGCGAATAAAATTGATACGTTAAAAGTTCCAATCCAAGCTCCCTTATTTTTCCCTGTTTTTTTTTGCAGCGTGAAGCCTCGCGTTATAATTTAGCAGGATCCTTTTTTTTATTTTGTTTGTTCACAATACTCCGTCGCTGTAACGACCTGATCAGGTGCAATCAATTTGCAGCAAAATGACAGGAAAAATCCCACCACACACAAACAATAACCTTCTTTATTAGTTGCGATCGAGAAGTCGAAACGGGTACTTCTCCGGAAGAAAGCCATTATGTTTTTCGCTGAATTATTGCATAGCGCCCACTTCTCATCACCAGTAACAGTTCGCCCCAGAAACGGATCAGTTTCATACCGAGACAAAAGAGACACGCAGATGGTACACCTTTGATAAAGCGCTGTCTCCGTCAAATCATTAGGAACCCTAATTCCTTGCCTGTACAATTTTCCTGTGCGACGAAGATGATCCTAAACTGTAGATCATAGATTTTTAAACTTGAATTACAACTCCTCAATTGTTTGACGCAGATATGAATCCATCATCGCTTTCAGGAAGTCATCATCTAATTTTTAGGATCATCGTTCGACATCTTTGAGATTCTTTCTTTCATTTTTAAACTTTTTAAACTACCATTTCAGAATATCCATGTAAGCATCGGTAATTTTTTTCACTAAGGATATTTGTCTTTATTCCTTGATCGAACAAAAGTAGGCTTCAAACGTAAGTGTGCTTCTGCTATTGTTTGCCTTGACATCTTTTTCCCTTGGAACACGAAATTTGTTTTAACCTAATAAATACTGAAAAAATTATTCGTTTTTTTTTAAGGTTAGTATAAGTTTACTGAATTTTATTATCCCAATGTATCCCAAAAATATTTTAATTTCTCTGGTTATATTCAAACAATTGCTTTTATAATAATGAATTGAGTTTTGCTCCTTCTTAACTTTTAAGCAATCGAAAATAACTAATATTTAATTTATTTCAAAAATAAATTATTTATATTTTTGAAAAAAATCTAGACTTTAAATAGCAAACGCTGATATAGTAATTCTTTTGTTTTCAATCATTCAATTGCACTTTTTTTAAGTGTTTAATACTGTTTGAAACACACTGAAAAAATCCAAACGTGGCTTAGTCCTATTTAACATAGCGCAAGATTTATGGTCGCCTACGCTATGCTATATGAGCTATGAAATATAGCTTGAAGGATTAAATCCATTTTTTTGTGGGTTTTTTCTGTAATGTAAATGGTTTCGACCCTCATTAAATATAGTTTCAACTTTTATGTAACATAACTACTACACATAACCACACATAACTACTATGACTATAATCTTGGCAATCGAATTAATGTAAATTAAATAAAAACAGCTTTCTAATAAATAGAGTGCCGGTTCCTGAAGTGTAAAGTCACGGATTTGAATCCGAGTTTGAGCAGGATATATATATATCCTGCTGAAATGAATTAAAAATTTGGAAAATAAATTTCAATAATGAAAATATGAATTTCGAACTCCTACAACTGCAAAATATCCCGGAATTGTCTAAAATAGAGAAAAATTTGCTAAGCTCTTCATTAGGGTTACAGTGGATGACGTTGAGTGCTATAATATATGGCGTTGATGGCTATACTACATGGCTTTGCACGCTATAATACATAGCGCCCAGTCCTACAAATTGTTCACTATGCATGATGGTGTTTTATAATAATACCGAAATCAACTATGCACATAATGCCAGAAGTATACAAATTATGGTCTATAGCGCTATGTTTTTTTCAGTGCATAGTAATTTACTCTTTAGATTTATGAAGCCTGATTATAACTTAAATATTTTTCCTTCATATTTTAAATAAAACATTTAATTTAAAACTTTAGTAATCGACCGCAAAATATGTCCTTAATCTGTGAAGACAATTCAAACAAAACCTACAAAGGATCTTTTGTAATCACTGCAAATTCAATGTTATTAATTGTTCAAATTTCCGTTGTTGAAAGACATTGTAGAGAAGTTTTGCGCAGCTATTTTGTCTATTTACAAAAGATTGTAGATTCAACCTTAGTCAGAATGTTGTTAGATGTTTTCCAAGTCGAAATATTTCAACCTCATTTCATGTCCACATTTATATATTTTCTCTCTCTCTGCTCCCAATGTCATTAAATTTTTTTGTTTGTTTTTAACTTTATTCTCTTTGACATAAATATTTGCATTTATATTTATAACGTGCTTTGTTGTAGTGAAAAAATTGAAGGTTAAAAAGTAAGGAAAATATACATATGCCCTTGTTACATAAACTTGGCAATACATTTAATTTTTATATGAATTTAACATTTCAAATATGAATTAATTGCGAAAAATAATAATAATAAAAAAATAATAACAGTAGCACTAAGATGTATTAACTTTTCATTCAAATAAGATTCAGTGATTCTCATTTGCATTGATATCAGTTCCGAAAAAAATTCTTAAAAAATCCTGTGAATCATATTTTTGGAACTAAAGACAATAGTGCCACAATTTCTTTTGAGGTATTTCTGACTAAATATCCATCCATGTTGTTTATAAATTCTCCTAACACAATTCCAGTTTTCTAATTCATATGAGGCTTAAAAATTCAATTTCTTGGAAAAATAGCTTCATTTATTTATTTGCGGTCGACTTTCAAATTCTAAACGAAACTAAATCAGGATTTTTAAAAAATCGTCACAACAAACAACAATAATAATTAAAAAATTTGGTCACATCATCTCTCTGCTCTTGGTTCTTTGAAATCCCTTTGTTTTGCGTTTTTTCATTATATAGATTTCAATCCTACTAAAATTTTTGTGTCTGCTCTATTTTCGCATCAACTATATGGAAAAATAATTATTTTTATGCATTTTGATGACTCAATTTAAAATCATGCGTATGATGTTGCTATGTGAATAAAAATACTTGTTTTTGTTTATCTATGAATTTCAGTTTTTAAATATTTGTCAGCTATAACTGCTATGAAGATATTATTGTGTGAAGTATTTTAATACAAACTGTCGAAAAAGAGTAGTACAATTTTAATGATAAGATTTCGTGTGCAAAATTTACTTTATCATGTGTTAATCATAGAGATGCTTGGACTGTAATTTTCGTTTACGATCTTGAAATTTGGACGAGTACATATACAATGTTTTTTTTGACTCGTGAAGGTCTAAAGATAATTTACGCAGTAGTTGTCGAAAGAAAGGGCAAATAATTTTAGTTGAATAGTTTGTTTTATATCTACGTGCTTTCAGTCTAAGCTGTAAAGAACACATAGACGAAAATCTATATTGCTAATTATTTATCGAATATATTACAAATATATAAAAATTTTTTTAGTTTTAATCGAACTTCGATTAATTAATTTTTTACTAAACGACAAATCTGATGTAATTTTTGTGATGTGGCTCATTATTACGATCCTGTAATTTTCCCTCCAAATTTAAATACCAATTTAAAAACTCACACAAGCAATAATCGATGGGTTCAAACCAGACACGTTCCTCTTATCTTTGCCAAAAATCGAAAAAAACTGAATTTTCTATTCGGGTCGGCCAGACATATACAATATTCGTTTTGATATATCTCACTCATTATCCATCAGCACTCAGTAAAATAAAATCAGCTGATCTACTTACTTGTCGACTTAATTCCTTTCTATAGTCATCCAACTCAAAATATATAATCTATAGTTTGGCATCTTTATCGGAAAAAAATCACATCCATCAATCAGTTACGAGGAAAATGTCTTTCTAATCGGCTACGTGCGGAATTTTCGTGTTGATAAATGTTGTCTGCTAATGCATATGATGGTCTGTTTTTGTTCCAACTAAAGTGTGTATTGGTGTTCTATTCACATAAATATCCAGCAGACACATTGTAAATGTTACTTGTCAAAATTAAGCTTGTTAAGATAATTGTGATTTTATGGATTTTCCATTTACCGGGATTTGATTAAATGTATTGTTGCCGAGTTATTGATTGTATTTGTAATTAGCTAGCTTAACATAAGCATTGAGAAGTACTGAAATTGGGGTCAATGGCTATTGGAGAGGTCATAGATTAAGATAGTTGGAATAAAATAATTATTCAAATGATATTGAAAAGAGCTCTATTTCCCTGTGCTACGTGACTTGTTGCGCCATCTTGCTGAAACCACATATCATCGAGATCAAAATCTTCGATTTCCGTCCAAAAATAATTGGTTAACATGCGGCCATAGCGCTCAGAATTGATGGTGATGGCGCGTCCTTGATCGTTCCCAAAAAAAATTCGGTTCAATCACGTCACCAGACCATAATCGGAACCACACTGTGACTTTTACCGGATGCAATGGCGTCTCTACGATCACTTGTGGATTTTCTGTAGAATAAGGCTACAGTTTTGCTTATTAACGTATCCAAAAAGCGAGAAATGGGCCTCATCACTGAAGAAAATTCATGGAATTCATTGAAAAACATTGAAAAAATCAAAATCACCGTTCTCGTAGTAAAATTTAAAAATTCTAACGCGTTGTTTGATTGTTAAACGATCCATATTCGAAAATGACAAACGTTTGACTAAATAAATGATAGCGTATTTGAAGTGTATCTTTGACAGATGTCGGTATGCAAAGCTTTACTTTTTCAAGCACGAAATGGATGGACCTATACGAGCTAACAATATCTTAGATAATTTAATTTAAACCAATTTTTCCTTTTGAAGCTAGATTTATTTTAATTACTCGACACGTATCGATATTTCGAGGGTAATCTGCCTTCTTTTTCAGTGTCTATCGATCTTAAAATAACTTAGGTATCTTATTTAAGGTGTCTACTTTTAAAGTATTGACTTATACTAATTATCAGCTAATTATCTATTAACTACATACTTAAATACATTGAACTATCTATATTAATTACATTTTTCTCCTCGCCATAAAATATCTGTCCAAATTAACCTGAACAATGATGATACAAAGTTTCCTTGGTCTGTGTTTAGTCGCCTATCCATCGGGGTTTTCCATATGTTCAGGCTTTCGTACGCATCCAGTTTTCGTATCTGCTATACTTCCTTAATCACCTCCACGTTGTCCCATGTTATGTTGTGCTCCTCCTCCAGGATGTATTTCGCTACTGCTGATCGTACTACCGTTCAGTGGCGTGGCGTTCATGGAAGCAAGGGAAGCATTGCTTCCCTTACATTTTACTGATATATATTTTAAATTAATTTATTTAAAAATCACGAGAAAAATCATGGACAGGAATTTTCTAAATAAATTTTCCCAAAAACTCATAGTGAACATCTTGCACGGCTAAGGTGGTAACACCACCGAATGAAAATATTGAGAGAACAAGACGGGTGGAAGCAACTAAAAAATTGCTTCTACGAGCATTAATTTCACTTCATGTAGACTGCATTGTGACGTCATTCAAAAAAATATGCTTGTACTGGCTGTTTGGAAGCAATGCAGAAATTGCTTCTTAGGGGAAATTCTCGTCTCAAGCGAGAAACTGAGAGAGAAGCCGCGTACATATGGTTGCTGTGGAACTTATTGTGACGTTCCCCATATAATTTGCTTGTGCGTATTTTTTTTTTGAATGAGAATGTTTGCTGTAGTACCTACACACTAGGTGAATTTTTGAATGAATTTGAACCACGAGATGTTTTAAGGGTTGCCAGAGACTGCTTGAATGTAGTTCGGTAGTGAAATTTGTGCTATATTTTACATATAAATTTGGTGAAGGTATTTTTAATTGGTGAAGGTAATTATTTCACCAATAGTTTAGAGTATTGTTGTAATTAAATTGATTTGAATTGTTTAGAATTGAGTGCGTAGAATTACTTTCTGGAATCGCATGATTTTTTAATTTTATACTTAAAATAGTGAGAGTGCAATCAAAAGGTTAATGTATTTATTTGTTCCGTAAATAGCATGGATTATAATTGCATAATTAGTGACCTTTTTAAATTTCCTTTTGGATCTCGATCTTTTGCGGATAAAAAGGAACTCATTGTTTTTTACTCTAATGCAAATTCACAGAGAAAATATTTTTGAATATTCTATCAACAATAAATCAGAAAATAGTTTAAAACAATTTTATAAATCAGTTTTTTTAGTTCTAACATTGCAAGTAATGAATGCAAAAGAGAATGTTACAAGAGCGCCCGCAGAGCGCAGTTTTTCTTCCTTAAAAAGGATTAAAACTTATCTCAGGAATAGGACAGATGAACAGTGACTAAGTGACTTGGCAATACTTTCCATAGAATAGGTTTTCTTAAAATAATGTTTGAGCGAGTAAAGTTTTCAAGACGTCATAGATGAGTTTGCAAAAAAAAAACAAAGGCAAATTGCATTAAATTTAAAATAGAAGTATGCATGAATTTTCTTTTCAAATTTGATTTATAATAGATTTTTTTTCAGCTGTTACTTCATTTATTTTAAATTTACTAGATTTTTTTTTAAATATAAATATATATGTTGTTCGTTATGGGAATGTTGTTACTTTACTGTTATTTTTTATAAGCACTAGAATATTGAAATTTTCTTTATGCGTATAAACATTTAATTTGCATAATCACTGTGGTTGTTATTGTTGCCGTAGCTATATTTGCAAATGCTTTATTTACATAGCTTGCTGTTGCAACATAGCTAATTTATATGTTTGCCAATATTTAATTTTTGCAAATATATATTTAATGAAAAAATAATTATATATTGGTGGCATGCGAATTAGTACTGATAACAATACAGTATAAGTACTCTCACGTCCATGCTCGTAATTCATGGAAGCTTTTGTATTTGCAATGTTAAAAGTAGCTAACAAGAGGCGTTCCATTAATACGTAACAAATTTGAAGAAAACATAGCCAAAGTCAGTCATCGAAATGAACTAATTGCTTCCCTAAGGTAAACTATCACGCCACGCCACTGCTACCGTTGTGTTTCTTTTCCTTGCTGAGACTGCTTCCCGCTTATATTCGGTTAGTCTAACAACAAATTACCGTTTCGTCTGACAAATGTATATTTTTTCACATTCTGTAATAAAAAAATTTTGTATATTTCACAATTTACCTTCTTATCTGTTTTGTCTATCACGTGACATAATTTAGCACTTAAATTTTTGACCCTACTGGTTGGAACTGTTTTTATATCAAACCGTTCAAGAAGTTTCTGATTTTTTTTTGAATATTGACGTAAAAATAATTGGAACTTTTATGGCTGTTTTTTTGTTTTTGCTGTGTAAAGAGCGTCGTTAACAGATCACGCTGTATTTTGTCCTTCTTTTTGAAAAGGTTTCCAATTATTTTCTCGTCAAATCCATTTTTCTCGCGATATCTTTAATATACTTAACTTCTAAGTTAAAATTTTCCTGGTCCATGGTCACTGTTAATAGCCGGTGGATCATCGAGTTAAAGGGTGCCATTTTTTGGGAATGCCAAAGATCAGACGTGGAAGGTGTTGTTCTCTGGGTATTTTATTTATTTTATTTATCAACCAAGCAAGGTACAAGTAACATAAACAGTAAAAAAAGCAAAGTTGTAAATTACTAGTACATAGAAACAAAACGAAAAATTAAATAAAATAATTAACAAAATAAATCAATAATAAATTAATAAATAACAAATAAATAAAACATTGTTATATAGCTTAGGATTAAGGGTTGCGGATGGCTTGGAAAAGGGAGGATTTGAAGGATAATTTTGAGACTGTTGGAGAATACAGATTACTTATGCTATTGAATATCCTGCAGCATCTATTTATCGGCTCATTAGCTGCGTAAGTAGTGGAGTGTGGATATTCCTTAAGTAAACGGGAGGACCTGGTATTTCTTACAGGGTTATCCAACACCATTTTGCTATTCAGGAATTCAACTTTGATGACGCCTCTAATGACGTCAAATGTGAAGCAGGCCGAAATCATCTTTCTTCTAGATGCAAGTGTTAATAAGTTTAGATGACCCAGTCGAAACTCATAAGGAGGAAGGGTATTAAAATCGTAAAGGTTGTATAGTTCTCTCAATGCGAAAAGTAAGAATTGCTTTTGTATGGACTCGAGCCTGCTACTGTGGGTTTCAAAAGCCGGATTCCAGCAAATGGAAGCATATTCGAGAATGGGGCGTACAAGAGAGGTATATAAGGATCTTGTGACCCACAGGTTACGAAATTCTTTGGCACGTCTTTTGATGAAGCCTAGCTGTTTGTTCGCACGGGAAAGTATTTTATCATAATGCAAGGTGAAGCGGAGTCGCTCATCCAAGACAACACCAAGGTCGACAACGTTGTCAACTCGAGCTAACAAATTATTCCCGAGGAAGTATGTGTTATGTGAGACGGTGCATTTTCGGGAGAAACTTATAACTTGGCACTTAGCAATGTTGAGAGAGAGCTTGTTTTCATTGCACCAATGATCAAGTGAATCAAGTTGGGATTGGAGAAAGAGTGCATCGGATTTAGATTTAATGATATGATAGACTTTGAGATCGTCGGCATAAAGTAGATGAGGTATATTTGCTAGGGCGTCAGATAGGTCAGAAATAAATATATTAAAGAGAAGTGGGCCAAGATGGCTACCTTGTGGTACACCAGAGGTAGCAGAGATATTTTTCGATAAGAGTCCTTGAAATTTTACCAGCTGAGTTCGATTTCCAAGGTAAGAAGTCAGCCAGCTAAGCAAAGATCCACCAAGTCCGAATTTCAGTAGCTTTAGAATTAAGGTAGGGTGGTCAACTGTGTCAAAAGCTTTACTAAAGTCTGTATAGACTGCGTCAATTTGGTATCCTTTCTCCATTTTACATAGAACTTCTGAGATTAGGACTGTCAAATTTGTGGTAGTTGAGCGACCTTTTCTAAAACCATGTTGTTGCTCGTTCAGACGGGAGTCAACAAGTGGCGAAAGTTTATCGTAGACAATCTTTTCAAAAAGTTTCGGAATAGAAGATAAGATGGCAATACCTCTATAATTTCCGATACAGCGTCTATCACCATTTTTGAATATGGGTGTGACATATGAAAGTTTCCAACGGGATGGGAAAACTCCAGACGAAAGTGATCTGTTGAAAAAGATATGAAAGGGAGTTATAAGCTGCTCTACACATTTGCGCAAGAAAGTTGGAGGAAGAAGATCTGGCCCTGGACCTTTGTTGCAATCGAGTTCCGAAATAGCTTTACGTATTTCGTCACGTGTAATTTCTAAGTGGCTGATAAAAGCTGTAGCAGTGGAATGAGAGGAAGGGAGATGTGAGTTTGATGAGTCAGGAGCAATAAAAATATTCTGGAAATTATCTGCGAATAAATCACAAATCTCATTAGGAGAGGAAGAAAGGATATCATTAAAGAACATCGACGATGGATAACCAGTAGTTTTTCGCTTCACATTTACAAAATCATAAAATTTTTTCGGGTCGCGGATTATATTTTCACCTGTTGCCTTAATGTAATTGTCATAAGCCTCGTGAGACTTTGCCAGAAATTGCTTAGCAGTTTCATTATATTCATCCTGAATAGCAGAACTAACGTCGATATTGTTTTTAATCCGCTTATAAAGTTTGTTCCTTCGATTTCGCAAATGCCTAAGGTCCCTATCAAGCCATGGCTCAGACAGCTTCTTCTTTTTTTTTATCTTAGGTACATATCTTTCAACGGCGTCAAATATATTGTCATAAAAAATGGAAATGGCTTCCTCAAGATCTAACGTTGAAAGAGTATTCGGCCAATCTATAGAGTCAAGGTGATGGTGAATGCTTTCATAATTAGCATTAAGAAAGTCATATACAATTGAATTATTGTACGCTCTAAAATAAATAGAATCAGAAGTGGGAAGTTCAACTGATAGTGCAGTGTGGTGTAAACTATTTGAAAAAAGATGTTCTGCATCATCAGTTGGACTTACCACTACCTCGTCATAGGCGTTTGTAAATACAAGATCCAACCAATGACCGTTTTGGTTGGGAGTTGGAGAGACTTGCTGCAAATCGTTGCCATAAAAAGTACTCGCAAGGTTGAAGTCATTGGAATCTGAGAGGTTAACAGGGAGAAGAAATGCGTCGTTTTCATCGGGGATAAAACGTAAGTTGGGACGATTGAAATCCCCTAGGAATATTATTTTGTCTTTTTCATTTAGAGATGTTGTAATGGAAGATATTAATTCACAGAAATGGTTGTAAACTGATTCGTCCGATCTGGGTGGGATATAGGCCAAACTAATGTAAAGGAAATTGTTATTCAAAGAAACACGAATAACAAGGTGTTGGAACAATACATTGGGGGTGATGTCAATAATCTCACTTGAAATAGTGTTGCTAACCGCCAGTAAAACCCCACCGCCTCGCGATTGGCCTGTGGAAGAATAGTCGCGATCATTTCTGTAAATTGTCCAATTGCTATCAAGGATCTCTTCATTCTTATGGGAGTCATTTAGCCAAGTTTCAGTGAAGGCGAGTAAATTAAAGTGGCAGGATTTTGCGTCAAGATATAATTTATTCAATTTGCCTCTCATACCACTACAATTGTGGTAAAAGAGTCTGAGTCCATTGAAAGAAGGGGTTATGTTAGGACAAATGCCTAACAGAGTTGACTGCTTTTCGACGAGAAGCAGTTGTCATTAAATTGTCAATAGTGGCAGTATTCGTAGTTGCCTCGGTAGAGGTGACATAAGAAGTTAGGTGGCTAGAGGATAAAGAGGAGCTAATATTGTTTGCATTTTGTTGAGAAGAAACGGAAGCATCAGTAGGACGTGGAATTAATGAGTTCTTACGAGTAGAAGCAATATTAAAAGTACCGTCCAACGATAAATTGTTTGTTACTACCGTAGACTGGGTGGGGTTTTTAGAAGGAATAGTCAACAAGTTGGATAGAATTTGAGGATTTTGAAAGGATGGAGATTTGCGGGTAATAGGAACATTATGCCACATACAATTTTTTCTTACAAAATTAGTTTTAGTTTCTTTCTTACGCCTATTGTTGGTGACTCGATTTTTCCAGGGAGAAAATGTAACGCCATTCCAGTCGAAGTTGCTGCTACCTCCGTCTAAACTCGTAAAAATCCAGGCATATTTTGAAGGAATCAACACTTTATATCGTTTCTGCGAGTTGTGTTTCCGTTGTGGTAGTTTTGTTATACAATAATCTGTGATGTGGAAACCGGCTTCGAGAAATCTATCCAGCCAACCTTGATCAGCAGCGGGGGGTACTCCTTTGACGAAGAACGCTACTTTGTCGGTGTCAACTTGTAATTGGAAGCGTGATTCTTCGTCTTGACAACTTTCATTATTTTTTTTTATTTTTTCAATGCGACTGTCCCATTCATTTTTCGACCAATAAGTACCAAATTTATATATTGGCTTCGTACAAGAAGGAATAAAAGATTCGCGTTGGTTACTTGATGAACCAGTAGTAGAAGTTAGTTCTTTGATAGGAGACGAAGCCATGTCTTTTGTTGTCACTTTTGGCATGTTGCTGTTAATATCGGCCATTGAGAGTTCATGGAGAAGCGAATGTTCGTGAATAGATGGCCGATTATTTAAGTCTTCCAATTGATTCTCACGCTGGTGCTCAAAGTGTTCAAGCTTATTACTTATATTACTTAACTTTAGTGCTTGTTCAACGAACGCATTTTTTAGCAAGGAATTTAGCTTATCAAACATTGAAGAAAATTTTTGCTCAGCATTCTCGAGCATATTTATAAAAGTTACTTGGCGAGAGCTGCTTGGGACAGAATTGGTTGGGATACTTGAAGATATTGTATCTAATTTGCCATTCAAAGAATCTATTCTCTCTTCTAGTGCGGCAAGAGACTTTTCAACGCTATTGTTGTTGTTGTTGTTGTTAGTCTTCGAAAGAGTAGATGAAAGTACATCGAAATGTTGCGAAATGTCCGCCAGGATATCTTCGTTTGCTCTAGCCTGAGCTTGATGTTTCAATATAAGATGATCTTTTTCAGCATTCAATGTATATGTGGACTTCCGGAAGATATTAAACCTAAGAAAACCTTCTTTCCTTATGACCATTAAATCCAAGAAGGGCAGTTTCTCATTGTTTTCAACTTCCATTGAAAATTGGATGTCATTATGTGCTTGGTTCAACTTCTCCAAAGTTTCTGCCAAAGCATCCTTTTTTACGATAGCTAGAATTTCGTCTACATATCTCAAGCAGACACGAGGAAGCGAACTTTCTTCATGAAGCTTCTTCTCCAGTCTGTCCATAAATACCTGACTCATTAGTGGGGATAAAGGATTTGCCATGGCTACAACTTTCATAGCTTTAAAGTATTTCCCCTGAAAGTAAAATAACTTTCATTCATGCAAACCGAGGCAAGTTTCAAATAGTCTTTAGCCCTCTTCCTCCCTTCCGGTGAGCTATTCTTCCCTAATAGCCAGTCCTCAACGGTACGCTTGGGATAGAGCCTTGACATCAAATGATACAACTAACTCATTTTCCCCTATTGCTGCCTCGCTTCCAAGTCGCTCTATCACCTCGTCTCGATTTTTAACCGTTCTATCGCTAATCTTCCCTAAGGCCCTACACTCGTCTACAATCCACTTTGCGATTCTCCTTGTCGGAGCGTTTGTAGCGGTTACAATTTCCCTTAGCTCATTTTCTGCCTTGTGTATTTTCGGAAGGCACCTAATTCTTGGTAACGCCGGGTTTGAGACCCGCAGCTTGTTAATCTCTACAATCGTCCATTTGCACTCTTTCAAGATTCTTTCGACTCGTTTGATTGAGTCTGGTAAGGGATCTTGCCTTAGCTCATGGTAATCTCCGTTGTTGAGCTTTTCCATAACTAATCAGTCATATTCATTTTTGTCCATTATAGCCACGGCGCACAGTGGTCTATTTCGCGAAAAAGGTGAACTTTATTCAAATTATGGACTTTTAAGTATGAAGTTGAAACTTGGGGGTAATATTGTCCTATATGGCCTCCATCATTTGAGGTAGTAATTGGGTTTCATAAGTTTAAGGGTAAGAGCACAGGTGCTGAAAACAGCCAAAAATTGCATCTGTCTTTTAACCTATTTTTTAAATTAAGAATATGAAGATAAAAATACCTTTGAGTAATACAGCGTTATTAAGCTATGAAAGACATTGATGATTTAGCCTCCCCCCTTTCATCGTGTTCATACTGCAGATAGTATAGGAATTCGGTGTTTAAAACTTCTAGTCCCTTTTAAGTTTAGAGGGTCACAACAAGTTGTTACGAAATAGGTCTAGTTGTATTCATTAAAGTCCAAAGTAACTATCCAAACTTAGTTTGCCTGCGGCTAGCTGCGGCTACGCTCGTAAACTCCTTTCAAAGTTCAGCGACCTTGCATAAAATACAACATTTTGCGCGCTTATTGCGCCAGTTCACGTGCTCTGCAGTATTTTCTTCTCATTTGCACTAGCACACAATAGCAAGCATTTGTACCAGGTTGAAGCTTGTGAGATTGAGATAAACACAACGTTGAATTTCATGGATCAAACAATAGTTTCTAAACCTTACACTTACTTCTTATGTTATTGGCAAAGTTTCAAGTATTTGGCTGTTCATACCTTTATTTACCCATTCACCCGTACTTTAGTATCATCAAATTTCCCAACTTGCTTCTGAATTCAGTTCAATGAAATATGTTCATATGATAATTCATGTATATGCTTAGTATTGAAATTATATGCAAAGTAACATTATCGAAAATATATTTTTACCTGTACAAAACAATTTCGTGCCAGGTTTTAATTGCTAAAATTGTAAATATGCATGCATGGGTGAATGATAATATTTGTAAATTCGATATGTGTTTTGCTATACGCTGTAGATAGGCCTTTTTCACTACTTCAAATATGTATTTATTATTATAAAAAAAATTATTCAAAATAATTACAATTCTTTCGATTAAACTTTGTGGGTAGGGGTGCAAATCAAATTAATAATACTGTCCGACATCATTTGTGTCAAACGAATTTGAATAATCATTTCCACAGCATTTTTGCCTGCTGCCACGAATGTGATCCAAAATTTGGCTATCACGTCACAATATTGATAAAAATTGCGTCAGCAGGAAACAATTCTAAAAATGATATTTTCCTCAACATTGAGGCACGATAGGTGGATTTGGACAGCGGTTTCGTGTTCAGCCAGTAAAAATACTATGAAAATGATAAGTTACACTCGTTTATTAACAAGAAAAATGTTTTTCCTCAAAGTTAAATTTTCCAAATTTTGACCCTTTTTGGAAACTTTTTGTTAAAAGTTGGAGCCAATACAGCCCCAGAAATGGATTTCCCATGTTTGAAAACCCAAGAAACACTCAATTTCATACTTCTAGTGGTTCCCATGAATAAAGTTCACCTTTTTCGCGAAATAGACCACTGTGCGGCGTTTCCTTTATCTGCTTTGGTGTAATAGACCGGTTAAATAGCCAACTCTTTAAGCTCGCTTTTTGCCTTGCTAGTGTTTTTCCTTCCTGATGAGTTTAGCCATATTGCCTCTAATCTGTGCTTTCTCCTATTCGGGAAAGTTTCTTACCGCGGCTTCGACGTCTACTACCAATTCTTCAGTAGGCAATTTTGTTTCCTCGGCAGCAAAATTCACATCTTGCTTAAGCAGTTCCATTTGTTCCAAAATAAATCTAGCTTCAAAAGAAAAAAACTGGTTTAAGTTAAAATATTTTTACAAGCTAGGAAAAAAATTGGTACACATTAAAAACAATATTTTAGACTTTGTTCAGAACAATGTATTTATCTAATCAAAATCCTCTTAAGGGGCTCAACCAGTGTAACGGCAAAAAATAAGGCGATTTCGGGAATTTTTTAAATAAAAGTTTTGCACTGATTGTTTTGAAATTTTCTGAGTATATTGATACATAATTAAAGTATATTTACAAATTTTTTCAAATGAAAATCTTCTATTTTCTTTGACTTATGCGCTATCTCTCAGAGGTCCAAAAAAAAATAGTTTCCGCACTGCTGCCCTTGTTCCGGGCTTTACAGTGCCTGAAATAAAATCAAACAAAAAAGGCGTTAAAGTAGATAATATCACCTATTGATTGACGCAGGTATGTGGGAAAAAAATTAAATCCAAAAAATGGCGCAGCTTTGAAAAAAAAATTTACAATTTAGCTTAAATATCTAATGGTATTTTCCTTAGCAAATTAACAGTTTTCATTCGATTAAAATATCGGAGGGTCATTCAATGCAAAAATGAATACTTAAAACGACAAAACAAGATTTGAGTCGATTGGATAATGATTTTTCAAGTTACAGTGTCAGCAAATTTAGAAAACGCTATTTTGAGAAAAATCCGTTTAAAGAAAAAAATACTGATCTCATATTTATAAAACGATAAATATCATACCTGATCCTAATCTGCTATTCCAGGTCCGTATAATTCACCTTCCTCTTCTTCAAAAAGCTGCTGTTGGTTTGCTGAAGCTCTCCTTCGAGCTGTACGAGCCTCTTGAGTGGCTGCCTCATGTCGGTACTCTGCTATGTGAAGCCTTGTTTCGTCTCGTTGATCGGTATAATTACTTGCTGCATGTCCGATCGTCACTCCCATGACACTGAATATCCTTAGGATGGATGAAAATCCATCATTGAATATTACAGTAGCAATGTAATTCGCTATTTCAAGTGTTTTTAAGCCGCTATGGAGATGTTTCGGAGCAAAATGCCACAGCAAGCCATTGTAACTCTCGTTGTTGTTCTGGGTGTTATTCCCTTGACGCCTATCGAGCAACTCACGTCTACTCAAGTCTTCGTATATTGGTTTAAGAATTTTTTGAACCTTTGGATCCATTGGAAAATAATCATGCTTGAACTTTCGCATGCTCTGTCCCTGAGCCTCAGCAACATGATAAGCACACCAGCTTTCAGCACCTTCTGGGCAGTTTCCATGGTTTGGATTTTTATCACTAGAACTCAAATGATAGAATGTAGCCCAGATTTCTTTTTCCATTTCATCAACATTATCTTGGTGTCTTGTGATCGCTAGGCCATAGTATTTTTGGAGTTTATTGATCAGCTTATCTGGTAATTTGACTGTATTTTTACCCCTTCCTCCCAAACCTTTGTTTAGTTTTTTCGCGTTACGGCATCGAGTTCCCATTCTTTTTTTAACATGTAAATAACACTCAAGTTTTTCTACGGGGACATCATATGGATCTAAAGTTAGTAGTCCTGTATATGTGGCACTATCACCATCGCCAATATACCGCGTATATTTCACACCGTATTTTTCAATCGAGCTTCCGAACATTTCCTCTACACTATCGACTTCCATTTTTGAAGCCGAACCTGAGTGATTTATATCGCAATCATCATGCTGGGAAAGCCATTCTTCGTACCCTTCAGGTTCTGTTTCTTTCTTATTATACATTTTTGACAGAATGTAGATTTTACACGTGTATCGAAGATCTTTTTGGAATACTTTCCTACAAGAGTTATTACACCAAAACGTGAAGTATGACCACGTTTTTCCCACGTACCATCCCCAGAAACTGTCAAATTAGTTTCTGAGTATTCAGATTCTGATGTCAGCTTTCGCTCTTCTTCAACGGTTTTTTCAACGGATAATTTATAAACCGATTCAGCTGCTTTCCAAAAATTTTCGAAACAGCCAGCGTAAGTGACATTATTGAATTTGCTCAGTAGATCCATCAAACCACAGAATAAATTCAAACCATTTATTCCGATACCTAGAAGCCGCATCACACCTACTATACGTCTATTCACTTCGATTGCATTTCCAATCATAGGTCCAGAATTTATGTACGATACACCGCACTCACTTACACTTGAAACCTAAACCTCTCGGATTTGTTTGTTTGAAAGGAACATTTTTCACACAAGTTTTGCACATAACTAGGTTGCTAATAGCAGTAAAAACCGACAAAAACTGCATGATACAATAGCCATGAGCAGGATCAATAAGGATTTCTTCATCGCTAGAATGTAAGAGTTTTCCAGAAGCCGTACTTGTATTTGCCGTGGACTGCTCGAACGTATGTTGATTTCCAGCAAATTTTCTTTTTTCCGATCTCGATCTATGCGGAGGTTTAGCATGATTACCTCTGTGGAAAGTATCACTAGATTTCTCACTCATTTTCACTAATGTTCAATTCTCGATAGCCCGTTGTGCTCTATACAAAGTTTACGAGGGAACTAAATAAATCGTTCAATTTAAAAACGTTGACCTGCTCCAAAAGAAGTAATATCAGTAACAGTGTACAAACAATTTCACAGGTAATCATCTACGGATATAAATTGTTGCATTCAAATGCCGGTGGGAGGGTCCCTAACTTCATAATAATACCCACAAGGCCGTCAAAGCCCAAGCAATGACTCAGGTAGAAACTGGCTTACATGACTCGACTCACGCGTTTTGTAAATACTCCGAAACTGTTTCAGTCACGTATCTGAAATTTTAGCATGTTTTTCTTAAAGGTATAGACAATCGAAAAATACAAAAAATTTTTTTTTTATTTTTTGAAAGTTTCACACTGGTTAAGCCCCTTAAGTAGTTTAGTTAGGCTAAATTCTTGAATATGCCAGTCTTTTAAGGGGGATAGCCACTGTGACGGCCGAAAAAATATGTGATTTTCGGGAATTTTTTGGATCGGGAAAATAAATGAATTTGGGCATCAGGTTTTTTTCATTTTATTAAATGTACATTGACGAATATCGTCCTAATTTTTTATTAAAAAATATCAAATCGTTACAAAGTTATTAGCTTTCTTGTCGAGCCCAAAAAAAAAAATTAACCCTCCATGGTCGCATCGATTTCTCGTAAACGAGTCATTTGAAGAAAAAATTCAAATTTCATTGTGATCTGTATAAATGTAAACGTTAAACATAGCTGATTTTTTTCATTCTGATTTGAAAGAAAATGGCGCCCGATTGAATTTTTTTTTAACTATAACTGCGAAAATTTTTGGAAATTCGGTGTAGAATTTGATACACATATTTTTGAATGTATAAACCTTGAATTAAAGCAAACAAAAAATTTGTTTACCCGTCACAGTGGCTATCCCCTTTAAATGTGATATATTATCAAGTTTGTATTCAAATTGAGTACGTCCAAATGAATTTCTTACGTGTCTTTACTCATAGGCAAATCGTTTACATTTACCTGTTTATCAAGACCATCTGAATCCTTCACGAATGAATTGGAAAACTGCCAAACAATTATAAAATACGGAGGAATGACATAAAAATATAAAAATGCAATATAATAAATAAAGACAAATAATAAAATAAATGGGTAAAGAAAAAAAACGAAGTAATTTTGATTTTAAAACAATTCCGCAATCCGGCATCTAAAAAGTGAGCAAAACGCATAGAATATATTTTAGTATGTTTTCATGCAACAATATTGCAATAACGGTGTCATCATTTTACTTTTGAATTTTATTTAGGACTAATCTTGAAAAATTATGTCGCGGGAATTTTGATCATTTTCAGCTTTCGTTGAAAAAAGGCTATTTCGTAGAACTTCAATTTTAATATTTATTTATCCAATTTATTTGTCCCAAGATGCACAGTAAGCATAAGCAAAATTTACGATTTCTATGAGTTTCGAATCAAAAGTAGGACTCAATATAACGAAAATAAATCCAGAATATAAACGGTCTTAATATTTTCAGCAGAATAAAATCCAAACACATGCAATTCCAACTCTACTGAATGCAGCATAAATTGACCAGTCCAGTACCCACTCACAATTTATTATCTCAATTGACAAGCATCTTAACAACACGCCACTATCGAATTTAAAACGGAAATTCACTGCACCAAAAAAATGCATGATAGCATATTTTCTCAGAGTCTGAATGATTCGTTTGATATGTAGCTTCCATCGAAATATTCGTCCAACATTAAAATTTGCGGTCAGTTAGCGTTATGTCATGGTCCCCCGTCATAAATATTATTTTGAAACGAGATCCGAATGATATTTTAGCCATGGGTAAAAAACTATTTGGTGTGTTTTTGGGCTGTGACTCTCTTTCTCTCTGGAAAGCTTCATTGAGACTTATGATGAGATAAATTGTTCTAGGAACTGAAAAATGAGTTGAAAATAGGAGGAAAAGATATTTACCATTTTATTTTTGGGACAATCTATTCAAAAATCGAATTTCGTTGAAAATATTACGAGATATGACAACAAGACGAAAAATTAACGAGGACAGGTCAATGACCAGCTGCATGCATTGTGGGTCAGAGAGAAGAAAGCATATAGTTTAATTAAAGGAGAACGATTTAAATTGCTAATTCATGCGATGTATGGTTGATTGACTGAGCTCAGTGTGCTGAACGTATGTACGTTGACGTGTTTCAAAGATGTCTATTGGAGCATGAACATAAAATTTCGCATTCAAATTTTTATTGATTTATTGAGGAGTTTTATTTGGGGCCATTGTATAGGAGTATTCCAATAAAAACATGATGTGATTTTTGACCTATTAAAATTCATATAAATGTGAAATTAATCGGGAGCATTCATATAGACACACATCTCTTTCAAATGAATTTATTAATGTTTTCGTTGGGCTATTAAAACTAGGTCAGCAAATGTTTTTTTAAGGGAGTTATTTGAAGTGATTACTTATAAACTTCTAAAATAAAGTTGATATATCTATTTAATAATTTGCAATAATGCGATTGCCAATTATTAATTTGTTGAATTTTTTTTTAGGATGTAACCAATAATTCTTGCTTGTGCTTTATGAAGATACGACACGTTCATCGTTTATTTAAATGTAACTTTTTATAGCGTCTACTATCTGATAAACTGTTAACAAAAACTGTTAACTCTTGCAGAGTGGCTCTCAATGAAAAGGCAATGGATTATGTGGGTGCCAGGGCATAGTGGGGTCATAGGCAACGAAAAAGCCGATGAATTGGCGAGGAAAGGTTCAGGAGCTAGTAATAGCCCCTGCATCCCTGTACCACGGTCAATCGCTGACACCACAAGCAAACTTGATGCCGCCATATGGGCCAAACTAAAGTCCGAATGGGAAAACAGGATGGACTGCAGGGTGGCCAGGACATTATGGTAATCACCTGATCCAAGCAAAAGCAGGAAACTGCTCAAGCTCAGCAGAAACCGCTTGAGAGCCACGGTTGGCTTGCTCACAGGGCACTGCCTTACCGCATCTCATGCGAACAGAATGGGACTGACATCCAGCAATTTATGCAAGAGGTGCGAGATGGAAGAGGACACCATCGAGCATACTCTCTGTGATTGTCCGGCCCTAAATAATAAACGCCTCAAGATTTTTGGTTCTTACCACTTTCAAGGGTTAGCAGAGGTGGCCATTACCGTCACGCTGAGTCAGCTGATCCAGTTTGGCGAAGCGGTCACTTGGCAGCTCTAACAAGCCAGCGGAGGGTGGTAAATGGGCCCAAATTGGTGGCCTAATGCAAGCCGCGTTCCCGGCAGCCCTCTTTACTAACCTAACCTATCTGATAGACAAGCATAAGAAAGCAAACGCAAAAAGAAACTCTGAGGATATATCAAAGAGCTAAAGAAATCCAAAAGAAAGGCTTAGAGCGCCTTCTGCGAAAATCTCAATGGCATCCCAGAGACTGCCAGGATGCAGAAAGCTCTGTCCAACGGATACCAAGGGCATATAGGACTACATAAAACTCCAGATCGAGAAATAGGACCACCTTTGACGGCACACTGGAAGTGCTGCTTAGAACACATTTTCCAGGGTGTGAAATTAAGAGCAGCAAGTATGCTGAGGAAGAAGAGGAAATTCCTGATCGGACACCTCACTCACCTTTGATCAAACAAACCATCACGTATGTAAAAGTTGAATGCCCAATAAACTGCTTCAAACCCTTTAAATCACCAGAACCAGACGAAATTTACCCAGCTCTGCTACAAGGAACGAGGGGGAAACTAAAAACCATTCCCTATCTATAATATCAGCTACACATAAGCTGATACAAATAATAGAAAAGGCATTTGAAGGCAATGAAATCACACTATGTGCGTTCATGAACATAGAAGGAGCCTTTGACAATGCATGACATAGCTCACTGTACCTCGCTCTCCAGAGGAGGGATGCTCCTGAAGAAGTAGTGAAGTGGGCGAGTAAAATACTAAGGAATCGAGGTGTGTTTGCGGAGCTGGAGGAGACGAGGCTAAGAGCGGACACTAGGAAGGGATGTCCACAGGGAGGAGTATTATCCCCCTGCTATGGTCCCCAGTCGCTGATGACCTTCTCATAGCCCTCAAAAGTAAGGGCTTAACTGCTCTTGGCGACGTGGACATATCACGGCAATAATAAGAGGATCACACATGGATACCTTGAGATCCAAAATTCAAAAAGCATGAAATGAAACAAACCAATGGTGTGAAGAAGAGGGTCTATTCATTAATCCTCAGAAAACTAGCAGGGCCACCTCAAAATCCTGGAGGTCATTAGGCCCATAATGGAAATTTTGAAATGTAGCGAGCAAATAAAAACCGAAGCATCATTCGGGAAGAGGTTCAAGGTGACAATTCCATCAAGGGACAAATGGCAGGATGGAGCACCTCTCTCCTACAAAGGAGCGCAAATGTGGTATACGGGTAGTTCAAAGATGGATTATGGAGTAGGAGCAGGTATCGTAGGTCCCAAGTGCAAAATTAATTTCCCTCTCCTAAAGGAGGTCACGATCTATCAAGCAGAACGATCTGCCATACTAAGAGCCTCACAAATAACAAAGATAAGGAACACTAAAATGGTCAGAATTAAGATCCTATCGGATAGTCTAGCAGCGCTCATGGAAATCAATCGCGATCAATTAAATTCAGCTATACTCTTAGAGGTAATCCGGTCGTGAACTCTCGTAAACCATGCTAAAAAAAACAAATTCGGTAAAGGGTTACCATTCTTGTGAGACGCAAATTTTTGCTAATTTCAATTTGACAGGGTAGACAAAATATTAAGTTTATAAATCGTTTGCCCTATTTTCTGAAATGCGAAAAATTTTCAGGAGTTTCGATGATTCCATAGAAATATAGGGTCACCTGAAAATTAATTGAAATATCCACCACAGCTAAATGTTTAAGTTAGCCTAGCTCTAAATGGGTAGCTGGATCAATTCGTGGTTTTTTTTTGCAAAAAAGTATATCAAACACACTTAACATTGTGAGAACTATTCTGCCCATTAGTGAGACGTGATTGTCTTGCAAAAATAGATCAATTCGACCTTTCTGTTATTTATTTTCATTCGAATGTACCATTTACTCTATTAATCGAGGCACATCATACACAGGTTCGTCCGTATCTTGCTCTTACTGCAGTACGTGCACATAGACATTAAACCATTTAAATGTTGTTATTTGTCTGATTCTATCAAACTTCATAGCAGTTTAAGTGATATGCCCCTTAACGCACACAAACATTTCTATCCGCAACATCATGTCGTTCACGCATCTTTCAAGTCGAAATAATCAAAGGCAAATCTTAAATCAAATTTTATTGACGTCATACTGATCAAGATATGACTTAAATTCGCGATATTGCATTTGATTTTCATATCGTTACTGTAGAATGTGAATATGCAGATGCCATTCAAAAAAGTATGAAGCAAAAATGAATGTCGCGAAAAGAGTTGTATCAAAGTACGATCATTAGTGGAATTGTTTCGATTTATGTATATTTACGAAGAATACTAACACTGAAAATAATTACGTACTTACAATTTTCAATTGATAATACTAGATTGTGATGAAGCACTTGCACCATTCAGGGTCAATGGAATGCTGATAGCAATCAAAAATCACTAAAATATTTAGTTTTACAGCTTCGAAATGCGATTTCGATGCTATAACTCATTTTTCTATGAAATAAAATTATGAAAATGTACAACCTACCTAAAGAATTCACTTATATACATTTTTAAACATTATAATATTGTTATAAAAAAACATTTTTCGTAAATGCTATACATTTTCCTGAATTCAAAGACTAATCAACGTCTTAACATCTATCGTTTTAGGAGTAATGAAAAACGTAAGGAAAAATCCCGAGATGCAGCTCGTTGCCGACGTTCTCGCGAGCATGAAATTTTCACAGAACTGGGACAAGTTTTACCTTTGCAACAAGAAGAAGTTGAAAATTTGGATAAGGCATCGATTATGCGACTTTCGATTGCTTATTTGAAAGTTCGTGATATGCTGAATTTGTGTAAGTTTTAAATTGTTGTTTTCATTTCATTCATTCATTTTATTATTTATTTAAGCGAGTGATTAAAATAGTTTCATTTTTTATTTTTCTGTCAATTTGTTAGTCATCACTTGTAATACATCTGTCAATAGTATGAACGTTTTTTTTTGGCTGAGCTTTTTGTTCTATTCTCTCCGGATTTCCTTCGACTCCTCTCTTCATTTTTGGTATCTTCAGCATGCCATCTGTGATTTGGAACTACAGTAACCTTTAATTACTCTCCTAAAATCACCTCTCTGTTTTAAATTTTTCCTTCCTTTCACGTTGATCTTGTTTACAAATAAACTACCTTCGTAATACCAATTAAAAAATTCTTGATTTAGTTCTTTTATTAATAATGCTTTAGATTCCCACTCTCCTGCTTCTTTTACATATGGGTAATCTGTTCCTCATCACCCTCCCATCATAGTTTATGTGGACCTTGACTTCCAGGTAAGGAATAAAAGGCCTTCTTTCTCGCATTATCACTTGACTTTCAGAAAATGTCCTTTGAATCGGGTTTTTTAAGGGATTGGATGTTGATTGTGTATTGCCCAAGTTTTACTCTTTCTGTTCTAATCTTATCTATCGCTTTACTTATTCTGCTCTAATCTTATCTTTCGCTTTATTCCTGTCAAGCGTCCTCTTAATGATGTTCTTCGGTTCACGTTGAAAGTCTTTGATGATCTAAAAGCTAAAAAGCTCGTGAAAAGCTAAAAAAAGACGTTTTCACTCACTGATCTTTAGGAATTCCTCAGTTTTATGCTCTGCTGCCGAAAGAGTGCTCAGGCAGGTATTGCGTGATTACTTCTTCAGCCTCAATGCTTCAATCTGTTCTTCTCAATCAAATTCGTTTTGTTCCTACAACCGTTCTCTTAAGTCCAATTCCCCAGTTGCTTATTCTACGCATCTTGATTTCCAACCCTCAGACTATTTGTAATTTATTTGCTATATTTTTCACCTCCTCCTTTAAAAATGCACTAACCACTTTGATATCTTCTGATATTTCCCGCACCTTACGTGCTTACCTTTGTTTAGTACCAATCGTCTAGAAGTTGAAACTCTGGCACATTTTTTAGATTCGAATGCTAGTTTCGATTCAAGTGGCTCTCCCGACATCCTGGTAAAATCCCTCTCAACCGCTCTCTGTGTTCCTTTAGCTATCTTTTCTAACATTTGCCGTGCATCTATCTGGTGTATTCCCTTCATTATGGAAAGCCACGAATATCTTCCCAATTTTCAAATCTGGTTACCTATTTGTTGTTTTCAACTATCGTCCTATATCCCTCCTCTGGTGTTTCAGTAAACTCCTTGAGCATCTTGTTTATAAAAGAAATTAACCTCGTCTACCACCTATTCTCGCTCTTGAGTAGCATGGTTTCAACAAGGGCCGCTCTTTAACGACTAACCTTATGGTGTTCACTAATTTCGTTGTCTTTGACTCTTAACGTAAAGTTGATGCAATTTATACGAACTTTTCGAAGGTTTTTGACTTTGTGAACCTGCTACTCAATAAAATTGAAAAGTTCGGCATATTTAGTCCCTTTTTGTCCTGGTTTTCTTCCCATCTTTATACTCGTCCCTGCAGAGTCACTTTAAACGGCTCTGTTTTTTCTTCTTTTTTCCCCACGTTCAGGGTTCCCCAAGGATCTATCCTAGGTCCCTTAGTCATCATCAACTTCTCCTATCTTCTATATGTGTATGCCTTAAAATTATACAGGTCAATCAAGTATGCGGATGATTATCACTAATTGCAAGCTGATTTGTTTGCCCATAATCACTGGAGCTAAAACAACTTCTTACCACTAAAAATCAGGAAGTATCACCAGGTTCCATTCTTATATAAAATTGCTCCACATTTACTTTCTTATTCCTTGTCTAGTATTTCTCTCTCATTTTAAAGATCTAGTGTGGTGTTTAATTCTACATTGAAATTTGATGTTCATGTCATGAATATCTCGACCGGGTCCTTCTTCATATATGATGACCAACATATCCACTAGAATCAGTTCAGCGTACGCTCACTTGCGCCTTGTTTTTTTTTAAATTCAGCAAAGCATAATGTCCCTAATCCTTCCTATCTATCATATGTCCTCTTTAAAAGCAAATTGATGAGTGTTTACTTTTCAAACTTTGTAAAAGTATTTTTTGGTCAGACCTTGGTTGATCAAGATCGATTCCATAGATGAATCGACTCGTCCTAGTCGATCGTTTGAAATTTTTTTCCTCTTGCACGTACAGAAGTTTGTTTTCTATCATCCTTGATTTTTAGATATAAACTCATTCATAAAAAAAATCAGAACAGAATGAAAAATAAAAAAAACAAAATTTTATAATTTAATCGTATTTCAATTAATATTTATATTCTCTATTTCAGTCCCAAATGTCGATAATCAAGATCAACCGCCATTACTAATCGGCGAAGATGATAAAACCGACGATATCGAAAGAAAACCATTTGATCTATTAGATGGTCCTGAGTCCTACAAATATCTAGCATCGGCTCTTGATGGATTTCTTCTAATTCTTTCGGGCGAAGGTGATGTGACATATGTATCAGAAAGCATATCAGAATATTTGGGCATATCTCAGGTAAACAAAAAATCAACAGTATTATCATAACATCCATCTATACGTATCTCTTATATATATTTTTTAGATTGATCTTCTTGGCCAACAAATTTGGGAATACACACATCAATGCGATCACGACGAATTGAAAGATGCACTTAATATTCGTCGATGCAGCCTTGGTGACGACAAACCCAAAGACAATACAACAAATGGCGGTGCAGTAACAAATGGAAAAACTGAAGCTAAAAATGTTTTGACTACAGCTCATCGTGACATATTTTTACGTTTGAAATGCACACTAACAAGTCGCGGTCGAAGCGTGAATATTAAGAGTGCTTCGTATAAGGTATTGATTTAGTTTTATTTCATTACTGGTTTGATATCTTGTGATAATAGTTGAGATAATTGCTTGTATTTCTTGTTTCGAGTTTTCGTCTATTGTACAAATTTATTGCTTCTGCCTGTTTCAGATTAGATTAAGAAACTCAGTTTAAAAATTTGCGCTCGAAACGCCTACGCAATTCCGATGACTATTTGTAGCGTTGCAACGACATGAATTTTAACTATCTACAATCTTTTATTATCTTACACTCTGAAGAAACAATCCATTTTTTGGTTATTCCTGAGGTGTTAATTCCTCGAAAATATAATCCAGAGGCTTATTTTTGTACTCTAGGCAGTTTGTGAAGACTCCTAATTTTTCCCCAATAGTGAAAGCATTATTATAGCAAAGTGATAAATACCACTTTTAGATTGATTATTCAATATTCATTAAACTTAAATTTTACTAAAAAAAAATCATAAAATCATAAAATTAATTACTTTGGTTAGAATTCCATAATTCTATTCCTTCAGGGTTTATCCGATATAGTCCTCGAGTCATGGTGTAAAATCTCTGATCGTAATATATATAATGTTCTCATGCCACAAAATGGTACCATTATAATTTTTACAGAGCAAATACCTTCAAAAGCAAATATCCCCACTTGATTCAACCTTTTTGAAAATTCTAATTCCTATGCTTATGCCACCCTGATATTTCCGCTTTTATAGCTTTTGACAACAAACTTTGCTCAAAACAAAGTACATTAGTCCCTAAATTGGTTTGCGTCTTATTTAGTAAGAAAATGAATATTTAATTTATTAACAACGGATATGTTTTCAAAATATTTCTGTTTTTCTGCGTAGTCCTCTAAAAAGTCAAGACTTTTAGTCAATCTTTTTTCTAAACTCGGCGATTGCCTAGCTATCTTCTTGAAGTTTCCTGTCTTTGTGTAGTTCCTTGAGCCGAGGTAAGAAGTAAAAGTCACTGAAAGCTGGAGCTGGAAAATAGGACTAGTATTCAAGCTGTTTTTCGAATAACAGCCATCACAACTTCGGCTTTCTATGTGGCGAGAGCATTGTCTTGTTGAAACAAGAATCCTGCTCGTAGTCTGCTTCGCCTCTTTTCTTTAACAGACTTTCGCAATCTTCTTATTTGGTCTGAGCAGTAAGAGGTCGTAACGGTGACTTCCTTTTCCAAAGAGTCCACCATAATTATTATTGATTCCACCCTCAATGTCCCAAGAAATTGACGCTATAACCCCTACCGTCGAATTTGACAGTTTTAATTTTTTCGGCGTCAGTGAAAATTGTCGCCTCCAAGCTAGGCCAAACCTCTAGAGCGAAGTGATGGGTCCAGCTTTCGTCCATAGTCACAAATCGTTTAAGACTTTTTCCTCCTTTAAGCGTTTCAAGATCAGCCCTTGTTCGGTCAACTCGTCTCTTCTTTTGCTCCTCGGCTAATATTCTCAGTACCCTGCATGCAATTCAGATGCAATTCGTTGGCGAAAATCCTTTGAATGCTGACTTATGAAATCCCTCTGACCTCGGCTAGATATTTGATCGTCACTTTTCAATTTGCCAAAGCAATATTTTATAATTTGTTGATGTTATTTTCGGTGGTTCATTTTCCGTAAATGTCTTGCCAAGCAGAAACTTCTTGTACCGGCGTGTAATTGTGGAATATGAAAGAGCAAAGCTCTCCATATCCCACCTAGTCGGTGTGCATGTCTTTTGTCAGAACTTCTTTTCAAGTAAAAGTACTTGATGACAGGTCTCATTTCGTTTTACCCTTATTTTCGTGTTAATACTTCCACTGCTCGTTTTCAAATGAATACAATTTCCAGAAATGACGACCTGTTTATATGATTTTTTAATACCTACTTAGTGAGGGTAGATGGAAGAAAAATTGTTTTTTTTTTTTTAATTTTTTTTATGAGTATTTCAATTAGATAGCTATGTCTGCTTTTGGATCACTAATCTATATTACAGGTCTGTTCCTGGACTTGTTTGTGCATAAGTTTGGGATTTTCGTGATTTTGTAAAAATGTATACGAACTTTTTTTCTGGAGATTTGTGGTAGATTGAGTGCGTTTATGCCGTAGCCAAATTAGTAAGCTCTGCTTATTTAGCAGCGGTATAAACCACTTTTAAATTAGCCGAGCCTGCTATTTTGGCTACGCTTCTTTGGCGCTGCTAAAATTTAGCGCGATTATAAGTGTGAAGGTAGCAGTGGTATAAACACTATAACAGTCATAAATAAGATTTCTAGTTTCGAGTGACATTCGCAATCTGGAAGCCTTGGTGCAAGGGTGTTTTTGTTCTTAGTTTTGAGCTCCTTTCAGATATTACGCCATTTTTGCTTTGGTTAATAAGCTGTACGGTGTAAACGCTACTACTATAGCAGCGCCAGTTTGGCAGCGCTATTTTAGCTACGGCATAACCAAGGCCATTGTTTGTCAAATTTACAACGGCTGATTACTTCACAGTTATCAGCCGTTGTAAATTTGAAGTTATATGTGCTCGGCTCTGAGACGTCACTTCTCATTTTTCTCATTCTTTTGCAAGTTTTTATCCAAAATCTATGTTTTGACTTCTTTGATTTTCCGCATCTTTTCTCTTCTCTCCACCACAACTTTCACCAAAACTTGCAAGAAAGAAAGAAGATAAATATGTAAAGTGAATTCATGATTTTGATACCTTTCATAATTCAGTTTTGATTCACTCATTTAGATAATTATTATTGAGACCGGTCGGAATCAGCAAATTCCGTTTTGAGTATTAAAAAGCATTCACTCATGAATTTATAAATACAGTTGTCTCAGTCTACATCAAACAAATCAGTATCACACCTCTTTTCGAATCATAGTTTTTCGTACATTGGCTATATAGTTCACAGTATTTTGCTTTAATTTTTCATAGCCATATCTAATTTTCAGACTATTATTTTGTACGTCACGAGTGTATATCTGAGTATTGTGTTGTGAAACATTCAGAAATAGTGTATTCAATAGCTAGCAAATAAATAAAATAAAAACTCCCGCTACTACACAACTGTTGTAAACAACAATCAAAATGTTGCAAACAATAGCAAGGTATTTTATACGGAAACAAAAAACAACTAAAAAATGCGATCACACTTTCGAAGATGTTGCTACTAGAATTTTTGTGATAACTCTAATTCAGGAATTATTTTAGTTTCTCTTCTTCTCAACGAAAGAAGCAATGTCAGCTATAGGTCACTTAAAATATACTTCGCAAAACAAATTCTAAATTTAAGGGCTATACTATTTTGAAATCCTGTTTCTTCTTGCGTTACAAATATTATATATTACAATATTAAAATGTATTTACTTATACAGTATTAAGCGTGAATAATCACTCCGCTCAAAGCAAACACTCTCTTTGTATCCATATTTTTTTTATACCCGAAATTTTCTCGTATATGATTTCATATATACGAGGTCTGGCTATTAAATAACGAGACTGGATACCAAAAAGGGTTTTATTACAAAAATTATTCTACATTCGAATGCTCCCCTTCAATATACTCCCCTTTCCTTGCCACACACCTTTCCATACGTTTTTTCCATTGATCGAAGCAGTGCTGGAAGTCTTCTTTGGTGAGGGCCTTTAGGAGCTCTGCCGTTTTTTGCTTTACCGCTTCCATCGACTCAAATCGGGTCCCTTTCAAAGCAGATTTTATCTTCGGAAACAAAAAAAAGTCGCACGGTGCCAAATCTGGCGAGTACGGTGCGTGTTCGAGCACTGGAGTGCGCTTACCGGCCAAATACTGCTTCACAGATAGCGCGTTATGGGCAGGTGCGTTGTCCTGGTGCAAAATCCACGAGTTGTTCTTCCACAACTCGGGCCGTTTCTTACGAACTCGTTCTCGCAGTGTTGCCAAAACTGACAAATAGTAAGTCTGGTTGACAGTCTGACCCTCTGGAACCCATTCAGTCATCACGATACCGTTAATGTCGAAAAAAGCGATCAACATTGCCTTGAATTTTGATTTGGACATCCTTGCTTTTTTGATTCTGGGCGATTCAGGCGTCTTCCAATGCATCGATTGCCGCTTTTTTTTCAACATCGTATTGAAAAATCCACGTTTCGTCGCAAGTAATAATGTTTTTCATCAGTCCGGAATCTTTTTTTAACCTTTCAAGGAAATCTGAGCAGACCTGTTGACGCAAGAGCTTTTGGTCAGGAGTCAAGTTTTTTGGCACGAACTTCGCACAGACTTTTGTCATGTGTAATTGCTCGTGTAAAATTTGTCTAACCGTTTTTTTATCGGCGTTTACAGCATCGGCAATCATCCGGATGCTCATTCGACGATCTGCACGCACAATTTGGTTGATTTTGGTCACTGTTTCCGGAGTTGAAACAGTGACAGGATGACCTGGGCGTTGGTCATCTTCAGTGCTCTCTCGGCCCTCACTGAAGCGCTTACACCACTCAAAAACACGCGCACGAGATAGAGAATTGTCCCCATAGGCCTCTTGCAACAATTTATAGCACTCAGTTTGAGTTTTTTTCAATTTAACGAGAAATTTGAGATTGATACGTTGCTCCTGTTTTTCGTCACACATGGTTTTCGGCACGAGAAAAAAACGCGTTCGTTTCAAACCGCTACTGCACAAATACAATAATAGTGACGAGAACGTGTTTTGGTACGTGCATAGTCAAGATATCTAGGTACCCAACGCACTACTCGTTTTTTCCCCCACCCCTCTGCGGCGCCTTCTAGGCGCGCAGTCTCGTTATTTAATAGCCAGACCTCGTATGCACCTAGATAAGATCACCCCGCTAACCGGTAAAACCCGAATAGAATGGAATAGAAGAATATGAATGGAATATTTCGGCCATAACAAAATTTTACCAAAGTGAAGTGAATTAAGCCGAATATTGCTAGAAAATGAAAACATTCTCCAGAAACATATTCCAATGGGACCTTACGGAGGTATTGATAAGAATATTTCTTGGTGGTCTCACCAAATGATGGCGCAAAATGCCATTTTAACTGCCTCTTGAATTAAAGAAAAAACGGTTGAGTTTGCCAAAAATTTGAAAATGTGTGAATTTGAGCCGAGTAATCGCTGACTGTGACGTTGTTAGTAAAAGGAGAATGCATCTTTCCATCGAATACATTTAGAGAAAAATTCCAACGATAACTCTGCTGCTGTTGTATGGACCACGAACGTCCTTCCTTGACTATTTCAATATCTTTCACTAAAATATGTTGTCAATGCTAACAAAACGGGGCTGTTTTTTAAAGCTCTACCTATATGGCGAAAAATAGAGGAAAACAACAGGATGCAAACAGACAGGATCGCGTAATATAGTTGTTTGCAATACGAACGGTATGGAGAAATATATGTATTCAATTGCGAAGACGAAGAATCCAAATTGTTTTTAGAGGCGAATCTACTCCAATACCTTATTACCACCGAAGGAGGCATGGGTGACTGCAGAACTGAGGTTAGAGTAATGACGGTTTCCCAGACGAAAACAAAAGCATAAAATCATCAGAGAAAAATACTTAAGTTTGTGCCAAGCCACCAATTTACGGAACCTATATCAGATCAACAACTAGTAAAACGCAACCTCTAGATATGGCTGTTATTCGATGCTTAAAAGTTCATTATAGGTCAGATATTTTGAAACAGCACTTAGTAGTCACAATAGCCAGGAGAAACATTTTACGAATTTGCCAAAAAACTAAACTTGTTTGATGCGTTAAAAAAAATGAAGAAGGCTTGGCAACAGATTTCTGCGGACACGATACAAAGTTGTTTCAGAAAAGGCAGTTTTATCAAGGAAAATAGTTTTCAATCAAAAGAAGCACAAGACATTTTCGAGGTGCCTATAGTTCAAGACTTCAATGCTTCGGAATGATATCAGCTGAAGATAGCCCCTGATGAGTTTGATCATGCCACTGTTTCTAGATCAGAAGCAATAAACGCATTAAGTACATTTAGGTATTACCACAGCGATAATTGTCTACCGTTAAAAACTCTGGATGAATTAGAGGAGCATGGTTTAAAAACTGCAATCATTCATTTTAGACAGGAAAACATTTCTAACTTATTAAAATGAACTAATACTGTTTTCTTTCCTGAACATATGTAAAATTCGTAGGGTGAAAAGATATTGATGATCTTTTGTTTATTGTTTGTTTTGTTTGTTTTGTTTGATACATCCAAATGGATGTATATATGTGTGTAGAATTCAAACATTTTTTCTATGATAATGCCAAAGCTCAAGGAATTACCATTTGAAGCGAAAGCTTAGCTTTATCGGTAGGGAGACACATATGAGAGAAGCCGATTACATTTAATTCCACTATTCTTCAAGGGCCACATTTTATTATTTGTCCATATATAGTCATACTCCTTGATTATAAAAGGTACCCCAAATATAGTAAATTCTACTGATTATAACCGAGCCCCGGGTAAGGGCGAACCCGATTATAATCAACTATTTTGGCTATTTGTGATCGTAACCAATGAATACTGTACATGCAAAATATATCGTTTCTCAATAAAGACTTGACAATTTTGTATTTAAATCCCCGTTTCTCATGAAGGCGTCATCCGATTAATGGTGTATGTATAAAATAGGTCCAGGATTTACCTAATGTTAGTTATCATTAACCCTTTGACGCCGGTGGCCATTTTAGGGATATTTTAAGTATCTTTATAATTCTATCAACAAATAAATTTTCAAAAAACAAAGCTTGCGAAATAAATTTCGTTGCATATGGTAAAGATTTGAATTTTTTTTTAACCCTATGCCCATTAGAAGTGGTTGAAAATTGACTCCAAAGAATCCATCGCTGTAAACGGTTCGTGGTTGCTATCTGAACGAAATCGAATTCCATACTTACACTTGGAATAAAATTCAGTTCGATATCTGAATTATTCGGTGTTTTAATTAAATGCAAAACTGTTATGTCCTTATTGGAAAACCTTGTCTATTTGAATTTCTGTACATTTATTATAAATTGAATTTATTGGAGCTAGTTATGATATTTTTCTAAACCTGTATTTAAGTTTTGTAATGTAGATTCATCTTTGCCAGGATAATTTTGCCTGATAGTTCAATATTTTGGATGTTATTCACCTACAATATAAAGAATAGACGGCTAAGTAAGGATCCTTCTGGGATTCTGATGTTGATTGTGCATTCCTAGCTAATATAGTTTGAATTTTTTGTTACTATTCCTCTGTTTCGTAAATAATTTCTGATTAGTAATGTTACTTTTTCTCTAAATCCATATTTTTAGCTGTTCAATCAAGACATTTTTGTCAATGGTATCAAATGATTTTTTTAAATCAACAAATATGGCTGCTACGTAATTTCCTCTGTCTCTGCGATGAAATGAATTACATCTACAGCTACTGCTAGTGTACTGCTGTTCTGTTGGAATCGATACTGAATGGGAGCCAGGATGTAATTTTCTTCAATGTATTGGAGTATTCTTTTATTTAATATTCCTTCAAAGATTTTGCTAATTATCTTACCGATGAACTGTCGTTGGACCTGAATGGTCAATTTGAGAAATTCGGGGAAGAGCAAGCCTTGAAGTGTTTGTTGATGTGGATTGTTGATATTGGCACAACCTGACTTTTCAATTATTTCATATATCCAGATGTGATACTGCTTCGACTCGAAAATCCTCCAGGATTAATGTTTTCGATTGTTTCAGATACTTTTTTTGGTTTGTTTAATGCAGGAGCTTCGATGCCAACGCATTTGAATTAATTTTAACATACGTTCCGGCAGTATTTTGTTGGTGTCGCGTTATATTTGTTAAAGTAATTGCAAAATATGAATTTAAATGATGGTCTACTTCCTCAGGGGTTTGTTAGTGTTTATCAACTGTTTTCAATAATACTTATTTAGATTTACTCTTTTGCACTTGTTGGACATGCTTATAATTATTTATTCGCGAAAAAGATTTTCAAGACATTTTATGCGCACATTTCACGCAGTTCAAATTTCGCAGGTTCTATTGTTGCATTCATAGGTTCAATGGTTGCCGCTGTATTTACCACTGAATTCTTCCGTTGTGTGGCAATTTGATGATTTGTGGTTGATACTTTGTTATCTAAAGCATTACATTGCCGCTATATAACGGGCAAAACAATAAATTAGCTCTAAAATATTCATCATAAGTACTAATGCTTTGTTTTAATGGTCGCAATTGACAAGCATAATAAATGTGAACAACTTTGTTAAATTTGTTATACTTCGTTTCTTTGCTCTTTAGTTGCTGTAAATTTTCAAAAAATATTTGATGAAATATATTTGATGGCTTCTCTTTTGAAATACAACAGTTCTACCACTAGTTTTTTTTGCATACTATATTCTTAAACATTTCTGCCATTAATAATTTCGTGTCAACCTCCGGAAAATTGAAAAATATCCAAAAATATTATGTGAATCATGGTGGAAAATTGCATCAATTACCATTAAAAGTCAAAATCTTCCATTATTGCAATCTTCAAAAACGACATAATGTGCCTTCAATGTTTCCATCAAACAATCACGAGACATTTCAGCAACACGAATATCCCAAAATGTCTAAAATCGACTATTAAAGCTCATGTGATCAGCTGGTATGAACTGGTGGTGTGATCGACTTTTTCTTTTCGTTCTAACACAGTTTCTGGATGACTATTTATAAAATCTTTTTCAATTCGATCGTCTAAATTAGGCCGGCCGGCCGGCTAGCACGCGATATTTTCGCATGATGAAAAACAAAATAATACTATTGAAAATTTTAGATTATATAATTTATCATCTGTTATTGTGCGTTCATTGCAGATTTTGGTTATTCATGGATGAATGTTGATGTTGTTCGGTTTGTTTATTGTTATTGTTTTGAGCACAAATGTCTAGTGAATCATTAAAGCATGAAATTAAATGCATTTATTATTGCTTCGTTGGATGATGTAATTTAGATGAATTTTGTTCAATTTTGTTTTGCTGCAGCGGTCCTAATTTATTCTTATGTCATCAAATTATCTCATCACTAGAGACAGTTTATTAATTTTAACTTTTTTATTTATTATCATTTCTTTAAAATCTTTAGTTTTTTCTCCTCTGGTGTCCATGCTTAGAATCGTAAAAATTGTTTTACTGTTATATTTCTTTAAAAATCAATCAAAACGTATAACCATTTGATTGGGAATACATTAATGTCGAGAAAATATATTATTTTAGGAAATATTAATCAAGCAAAACGAAAACTCAACTATTTGCGCAAATTCATTTTAATTTCAGATTTTCAATTTCAAACCATAAATCACTCGATCATTTGATCTATTTAATTTTTTCTAGGTAATCCATGTGACTGGTCATATGATTATGAATACCGCTGGTGATCGCATTTTTATTGGTGTTGGTCGTCCGTTGCCGCATCCATCTAATATCGAAATTCCCCTAGGATCGGCGACATTTTTAACAAAACATTCACTCGATATGAAATTTACCTATGTCGACGACAAGTAAGTTAAAAAAAAAAAACATTTTAAAATCAATCTGAACGCATTAACTATTCGACCGTTTTTTTCTCTGTTTTATTGTAGAATGCTGTGGCTTCTTGGCTACGAGCCCGAAGACTTATTGGGCAAATCATTGTACGATTGCCATCATGGAGCCGACTCAGAAAGTCTCATGACAACATTTAAGAGCGGTAAGTAGATGTGTGATGAAGTCAGTCTTTATTTTGTGAATAGTTTTTCATAGTTTATAGTTATGATCTAGAGAGTCAATCAAAATGAAAATTTGTTTGTGTGGGGGGCTAGATAAAATAAATTGGGTACACGTGTGCAATAGGTTTGTTTGCAAATGGGTGAAGACGAGAAAATTATTTGGCATTTTGATTAAGAGATTCTCGTCGACTTGTGTTTCATGCGAATATTAGAAAGACCATATTTTAAGCGGGATGGAAACAATAAACATTTTTTCAAGCTAAAATAGCCTAGTAGCTTTTTAGTTTGAATTTCTATTTTTTTTTTTTCATATTCAGACTTGGAATAAGAATTGCTAGTAGATATTTATAAATCGATTGATATTTTAATTTTGAGATCGGAAAAACACAGTCATACTTTTCAAAACTAAGTGCTTTCAGATCCAGTTTTTTTTTTTTTAATTATACAACTATTCGTATTGTAATTGTCTATTTATTATGTCCGAATGCAAGACTTTCGAGTAATCTTAGCATATAGTAATCTATTGGTTTTGTTTAGTCTTTGGGATTTGATGAGATAGAAAAGGACTTGGAGCAAATTTATTTGCAAATGTTGCATTTATTTTGTATGTGTGCCGTCCAAGTTAGTCGAAAATGATTCTTAAGTATTTGGCTTTCCGCGTTGTTCTTCGATCTATTGTTCGTTCATTGTCAGTTTGCATAGTGTCTGACTCCTTTTCCGCGTGATGAAATTTGCCTGGGTTTTGTCTGAGCTTACCTTAGTCTTCCATTTGTTGAAGTATCTAGTAGAAGCGTATTTATGGAGAGTTGCAGATTTGAAGACACGGCTTCTGTTTGCTGGGACGTGTGGAAATGGAGCTGTCATCGACGAGTTGTGATAGATTAGCGACGGGCAGTTTAGTGATATCTGCAATGCATATGCTTTACAATAGGAGAGATAATGGAGATCCTTGGAGAACTTCAGCTGTAATTTGCCTTTCGAATGAGAAGTGTTTGTTGGTTCTGACACCGAATGTTCTGCCTTTGAGGGAAGATTTAATAATCTGGATAAGAAAAAAGGGTATTTTAAACTCATGCATTTTAGAAATTAGTCCAGCTTGCCAAACTTTGTCGAAAGCTTTCGCTATGCCGAACATAACTAGCCCAGTCGCTCAAACAAGAAAAGAGAACGCGTTCGGTCAATTTCGCTATTGATGACAGAGGCTGATTGGAGTTTAGTTCTGGGGGAATGTTAATTTTTATCAGGTTTCAGTAGAATGATAATAACAGCTGCTTTCTATGCACCTGAATACCTCCTCAGACGAATTATGACATTGATTATGTGCGTTATGGTTTGTAGTATGTTGTCTGGTAGGCGTATCAGGGAAATGATGTTAATGTTTTCTATCCCATGTGATTTTTTTCGTTTCAATCCGTTCATAAAAGTCTTCACTTGCTCAAAGTTCAGCAGACCTTAACGGTTCGGCCTCTCGAGATTCAAAACTGAGCAGGCATGATTTGCTCTCTTGGAATTGTGTCTCCAAGGTCTCCAAGAAGGCATTAGCTTTATCTGCATCGTTGTATTTTAAGCTCTGACTGTCGCAGATTTGTGGCATTAACAGATTGTTTTTGGTCTTTTCGCCACTGAGAGTATCCCTAGACTCAATGCTTTGCTCATTCTGGTGCTAAGATATTTGACCACGTATGTAGTTAGTAAACCGGTTTTCTTCCCGCTTTATTTTAGGGTGTTCTGTGTCCTAGCTCTTTGCCAGAGTTCATTTCTCCTCATATAAGTCACTTAATCGGCAGGAAGTTCGAAAGGATTATTATCATCTTTTGACTACTTTAAGACATTGGAAATCTATTGATCCCTTTAAGTCGCTGGTCGTTTTGGGTATTTATAGGCAGCCTACTTCGGCCAGTACAACTCGGATTTTTTTTCTCCACTCGAAAGAGGATCGACTTGTGGTCACGATTACAGCTCATTGAGGACGTTGATATGCACATCATGGTAGAGTGCGTGTGAAATCCCTATATCTAAGTTGTAGCTGTTTAAAGGGCCGAAGTGCATAATCTTAATTATGTATCTGTGATTTAATTGTTTAGTTGGAACCTAGCTTTGTTACTAACACAATGGCGATTGTAGACATTTAGGCCTGATTGTGATTGAAAAGTGCACGAAGGTTTTCAATGAACTCCTGTGAACTTGGTTGCCGATTCGCTGAAACCAATATGAACTCGAAAAAAGCTCGCTTGTACTTTCAAAGCAGTGCCTTCAATTTTTCTGAGGCTGCGTGTACGAACAAGATGATGAGTGATGTTTCTTCTCATCATAATTGCAGTGTCTCCTCATCTCCCAGTCCTTCTATCGTTTCTGTGTAGGATATAGTTGGAGATCTGAAGCTAGTCACTGGGTTTGAAGAATGTTTCTTGCAGTAGTATGATAACAATTTTGAAATCAATAAAAAATTGCATCAGCTCGTTCGCTTTGGGCAGTAAGGACTTTGCATTCCACGCGAGAATTGAAACATATTTAGTGGGCCTCATATGCGTATGTTTTGGTGAGTTTTGGCCAGTGAAGATAATTTTAACCTTTTCCACCTCCATGTCTTTCATTATTGTATATAGTTGCTCCTGCTTGATGGTGAATAACTGGCCATGTATTAGGGAGTGGTTAAAATTGGTGGGTTTGATAGATTTGTTTTGGCTGGCTTTGATATTGGTTTAGAGAATGGAGCTGAATTTCCACTTACTACTTATGCAAACGATTTTCTCAAGCTCGTTGTGCTGTTCGGGCAGCCTCGATAGCTCGCAGGATTGTCGTCTTCGCAGTTAACGCACTTTTGCTTTCCTTCTCTTGACTTTTTGCAGTCTGAGAAGTGAGGGAGTCGGTCACATTTGACGCAATAATCCTGACCATGACAGTTGCTGGTAGAGTGTACAAACTGCTGGGAGTTGTAATACTGGGATTGTCTTGCTCGATTGAATTGTCAACAAATGGCGTGTGCATTATATATTTCCTCTTCATTTCTTGCGAGGAGGACTGTAAAAAGCTTTGAAGGAGTCGATTTAATTGTGAGGAAGAATGTTTCGATGAAGTGGAAGCGCTGACGTTCTAGGTCTTCTTTTATTTCTTCTGGCGGTAAACCGTAGAGCCATAGGATTATAAAGTTCAGATTTTTCTCCTTGAGAAGTTAGTACGTGTTATACTGTACCTTAGGTTCGGTGAATACCTTAGTCATCTTCCTGTAATATATTCTTTCCGTCGTTTCAAACTTAGCGTTCCTTTCTTTGAGGAATTCATTGTTTTGAAACAACTCATAAAAAATTAGGGTTGTGCCAATACTTTTTTCACAGAAAAAATCTGTTTTTTTTTTATTTAATTATATGCTATTGTTTCTTGTCAATTAGTAACAATATAAGATAATTATTTAGCACAAGATAAATAATAAGTTTAATAATATAAACGGTTATAATTATTATTAAATTGTTTTCAAATGCCAAACTAAGAAGGTTTTGGTTCTGAAAATATTGGCTCTATCTATCCTTTTTTGCATTCAGTATATGTAATTTATAATGAACGCCCGAATTCGACACACACTTTTCTTAATTTTTGCAAAGTACTGTATGAACACATGCTGAAAAATGAACCCAGCTGCTCTGGCTTAATAGTTAACTGTATTTTTCCCTATGTATCATATTTGATTTCATTGAAAAATTGAGGGGCAAATACTACTGAGTACGATTAATCAACTTTTAGAATTCCAAGTAAAAAAACTTCAACTTTCAATTAAACAATCAGATTATCGGCACTTTCGAATGCATGTGAGGCACAAAAATATTTTAGACTTGGAAGGGAAAGTGTTGGCCTAGAAGTAAAATATAACAAAAAAGTTCAAAATTAATTATTTAATATGCGGACCATTGCATCCTTTGCTCTCGTGTGCTGCAATTGGTGGAGCAGTTGTACCTTTTCGGCAACTCTTCCACACATCATTGACACGTTTTGTTTCAATACAGCCTTTGTTCTCCTTTTCAAATCGACTTTCAATAAATATTTTCAGTTTCACTGAAACCAAGCGACAAATTAGATTAAATTTTAGCCGCACAACGTTATATCGACCTAAGCAATTTCGAAAAAAGGATCCTAAAGATGTCATTATGTCATGATTGCTCTGTAAATTTCCGTAACAGAAGAACGAGTTGGCTACATTTTTAATGTTCTACCTAAATGCCCTTCGACTAATTTAAATTGGCGGCATGTTTTCAGATTATGAAAATTTAACAACAGCTGCAATAACGATAAAAAATCTGTCGTAATATAATTTCAAAAATACCCATTCGAATATAATTGTAGACCTGCAGTCAAACTCCCACAGCTGTTGGGATAAAAGCAGAGGTAGAATGTGGAGAGACCGGACGACTTCAACCACTGAGCCATAAAATGTATATGAAAATTTGACCAGGCTATAAAGTTTCTTATGAGCACTAGGCAACAAATTGCATTCCATGGTTCATGAAGCTAACGGATATCCTTAGAATAATAAATGGTGAGCCCATGCTTTACGTAATGAATGTACATTTCATCTTTTAGGGTTTTGTCTTAATCATAGTTTTTTTTGAGAAAAAGGTTGTAAATGAATACAAATATTATTTGTTTAATTTAATTAGAAAGGTATGGCATGTTTGTTTCAATCATGTGCTTGAACTTTATTTGCTTTACATTCAAATTGTTATTTATTTTGAATTTATAGTTTGAAGTAAGTTTAAGAATAGAAATACAGGGAAAAGTATTCCACTTTAAAGTCTATAGTGCGAACTGATTTAATTAGTTTTGATTTTTCAATATTTTTTTCAATATTTCTTCATCTTTCAACATATTTACTGTATCCATAATCATTTATCATATATTGATATCTATGCTACTCATATCATGCAATCAAATATCAGTATGAAACACCATTTACTTGAAAAAGTTTGGGCGTTTGTGTAACATATCCTAGTATCCCTTCATTCAACCCGAAAAAATATTTCTGAGAAATGGTTTGTCGTCATTTTAGAAATATTTTGATACGATGTATTTCTTATGCTAGCATTAGTACTTGTTGTATAGCATCTCAATTGAAAAGAAAGCAGATTTTTTTTGTATAGTCAAAGCATCTGTACGTGACAGTTTTAGTCAATAAATTTGATGCGCATTTTGATACGATAAACTTACATGTGATATTGTTACCATGGCTGTATAGAGGTTTCCTTGGGTTGATTTTCGTATCATATTTATAAATGTCATAGTGCCACTCGTTTTAGATCTGATAGGTTCACTGATTGACGTTTTTGATAGACTTGAGGAGAATAATTTTATTCGCAAATTTCTCAAAATCTTTTATCACACTTCATTTACGCAACGCTTCATTACATTTTACACGTCCTGTTAAGTATGATGTTAATTTTAATTTCCTGTTTTGATTTATATCAACTTCCTCTCACAGTTCCGCTATCAAACAAATCTTTTTCCTGAAAATGCTAACTCATATTCAAAATAACGACACCGAAAAGGCATTATTTGATTACTATCTTTCGCTTTTTGCCGACTCGTAACCACTCGTCCTCGATCCGCTGTGATAAAATGCCTTTATTATAACTAACTTACAAACATCCCGCAAATATCCTTCGTCCTTATCGATATAGTATAAAATCATCAGCCCAGCTGCATCCAACAAGAAACTGAATTTGAAGTAAATAAGGCAACTGTAGGCCTAACAGGAAATAAAGAAAACCACTAAGTGAAAATATGAGACTACGAAACAAATAACTTAAAAAGATGCGAAAATTTCCGGCCGTTGCTGAAAATCACGGTTATAAGAATAGATTGAAAGCGGTTGGGGGTTGTTTCTCATAATTCCGACCGTTGTCGCTATAAATCAGAAATTTTTTACTCCGATAAGAAAAGGAAAAGTTTAAATGGGACAATGGACGGAGGGTGTAAATTTCGGTTGTGGTCGGAATGCTGATGTGATTAATTAAATTGTGGTAGTCCGTTGGGATTCTAATTTGTTTGGAATGGTATCCGAAAGGATTCGATACTACTCTTGGGATTGCATTTTTAAGGTATTCGCGCAGTAAAGCCCCAAAATTTAGAGGACGCTCGATAAAGTTGGAAATTATTTTTTATTGTTTCTCGAGTGCGATGGGTTTTTTTTATGTGGAATTGTTCAAAATGATATTTATTAGTCGAGTTCGTCATAGTTAATGAATATAAAGTGTTTGGAAACCAATCAATACTGTAGTCTATTAAAAAATATTATTATTTTCAAACTTGCCTAAAAATTCTGGAAATCAGGATTCCGGGAAGCAACAATCTTACCTAATCGAATCAAATCAAGAAACCTTTGCTGCGCAATCGGTGGCTCGTTTCAGTAACTTGAGTGGAGAAAAATCTCTATCCGATGACGTCACGCAAATTTAGTTTGGCAGTTTGTGAACAGTGTAGCTGCCAATTATGTGGTGGTATGTGTGTGGCGAGATAGTACGTGAAAATTTCAAACAGATATAGAGGACCGAAATGGCAAAACTGTTTCCTCTGATGTTACTAATTGGGAATGACGTAAGAATGGCTTTAAATAGAGAATTGTAGTAGAGATCTTCTCTATTCGCAAGTTACATAATCGAGGTACTGATTAAGTGCGAAATCTACTAAGACCTAACAAGGACAGATATGCGTCAGTCAGGGTCGTCAACAAAGCGGATTCTGCCACAAGCATCATAACAGGAGCTGCTAGCTTGTTTCCACTATGACATCTTTGGAAGTGGAAAATGATCAACCTTGATCAACTGGTGAATCAGTGGGAGCAGTACTCGAACCAAACCAGCTACTAGAATAACTATTCAAGTTTGCCTACAAATTGGTCGCTAAGCTCAGCGACATCTATTTAACAGGCGAAGATTATCAAAGAAGAACGAACATGGTGAATCACTTCATAGATACACAGGACGCTAAGCACATCCTACAATCACCACAACGCCTGCCTTTTTCGAAAACAAGGCGAATTTAGTGAAATGAAATGGGATATTTTCGGGACAAGGAGTCATTGAGACATCTGGAAGTCCGTGAGCGTCACCAGCAGTCCTTATGAAGAGAAAAGGATGCAAGCACTCGCTTTTGAGTCGACTATAGACAATTCAAGGATGTCACCAAAAAAAGTAGGTACCCGCCTCCACGGACGGACGATATAATGGTGACTTTGGCGGACGCCAAGTAGTTTTGAACGTTGGACCTTAAGAGCGGCTATTGACAGGAATGAATTCGACAAAAAGGATCGAGAAAAAAGCGGGTTTCTTCCTTGGTACTGGATTATGTCAATTTGTGATAATGCAATTTGAACTTTCCAACGCTGTAGCAACTTTTGAGCGCCTGATGGAATGTGTATTGCAAGGGTTAAGCTGGATGACATGCTTGTTGTGCCTGAACGACATCATCATATTAGGGGAAACTTTCGACGAGTATTTACGAAACTTTAAGGAATGAGTTTCGAGACTGCCAGGGTGGAATTCGAAACTTAGTTGGAAAAAGTGCCCCCTTTTTAGCAACCGGCGCAAAATATTTGGGGCAAATTGTATCTGCCAACGAAATCAAAAGGGATCCTGAGGATATAGAAGTTGCCAAAAATTGACCTGAACCAAATAACCAGCAAATAACTACCAATTTTTGGTTTGGCGACCTATTATCATATATTCGTTAAAGGCCTTACCAGAATAGCAAAATGTCCAGTTCAGCTAGCTGAGAAAAATCGCCTCTTTGCCTGGAAGGAACAATGTCGTTAAAAAGGGAACTGTATGAGGCACATGTGCCGGGAAAAGTGTACGTTGTATACAGTGACCCAAGTAACACAGCAGTGCTTTCTCAATAAATTAATGCCGAAGAAAAACCTATATCGTACTTCAGTCGAGTTCTCATCAAGAGTGACCAGAAAAAACTCCTGGCTATAATGGAAGCGACCAAGTAATTTCACAAATATTTGCATGGCCAGGAATTTGTTCTTTGAGCTGAACAGGTTTCGCTGACATGGTTACTCCGGTTCCAAAATTCAGAAGAACAAATCGCGACGCGAGGTTGATCGACTGGCTAGAGTCTTATGACTATGGTCCAGTGGGTCAAAGGTGGATTGCTCAAGCGATGGTGATATACGGTACATCATGCGAAATACAAATTGATCTTCTCAAAAGCAGAGTTGAAAGAGTTCTAAAAGATTTTATATTTTTACGGTGGAGATATTTTGTCATGCGCCAGTTAGACTGCATGCTTCCTAAAAAATTGTCCCATTTCTCATTGCGAAACTGCACAGCTGATGATGTTTGTTAGCCGGTTTGCTTCCACTTTGATACTAGGGTCACCCGTATTTCCAGCTCTTCTCCGTATTCTGTTTCTCCTTCTTGGGGTTTGCTTTATATGTCTTATATGTCTTAAAAGTTCGTAAGGATTCTTCCTAATCGGAGTTTGAATCATGTTGTCCTCTTTTGCCCGCTTAATTTTGGCCGATAGAGTTTCTATTACTCTATTTATGTCGTTAATTATTTCGAGAGTTTCCTCAAAATGTTTGTTTGCCATTCCGTCCCAATTTGCTCTTCTAATCACTCAAAGAGACTGGACATTAAATACATATTATGTGATGAAGAATACTGACTTTTGGTCAGATTGAAGTTCATCGACGACAGTTAGTCGCGGGTTGTGATGGATGCAACAGTTCTATGTCTAGGACATAACAATGAACTTTGCCAAAGTTTGTGAGTTCGCCATTATGAACCTTTGTAGCCTGATTCGAACTTGGTTACATGTCACGTCTCCCAGTGGTGATGATGAGCGTTAAGGTCTCCTACGCAAAATACAGGACTTTCGTATTCGAACAATTTGTTAAGGGTCGGGCCAAAGTTGGTTTTTCTAGGAGGGACGTACACAAAAATCGGCACAAATCGGCACTTTGATTACGATCGGCTCAACTTGCTGTTGGATGGCAGCTTATGTGTGAATATGATTTACACCTCTTCGCACCAGAATTGCAGTGTTTAAACCTCCAACTGACAATCTGATAGTATTTGAGGGTAGTAAAAAGGCATTATCTTTCTCGACCTGTGCAAATGTCTTCGTTAAGTTATTGGGATTCTTTTGGTATCGTTCGTAGCTGGTTGGATATTCATCGCCACATTTAACACATTTAGCATTCTCTTCGCGTTGCTTCGTGCATTTTGAAAAGTGGTAATCTCTTCATTCTTGAATCATTTTGCCTGGACATGGTCATTATTCGCTGTTTTTGCCAAACTGTTGACAGTTAAGGCTCTGCGATTGTTCTTGTTGCTGTCGCTGTGTTCGCAGATGAGATGATGTACTGCTTTGAGATAAATTTACAGCCTATTTTTCAATTTGAAGAAGAACATCTCTAGTGGGTTGAAACTGCACGCCAAGAGATGTTGATTTCCTGTGGTGTAAAGCCATAGAGACCTCAAAGTATTTGTTGTTCTTTCCTGCCGATCTTCTTCAGAATGGTGCTCGTAAGTTCTCTGTTTTGTTGTATCAGCTTTTCGTTTTGTTTCCGCTATGCGGAGACTCCTCTCTAACTGTCCGTCAGTTAGAATTTTATAATTTTGTTATAATTTTGTCAATTGATGCACCTATTTTAATAACTTTGTGGATTTGTCTGTCTTTCTCAGAATTTGTTTCTTTTTCTTCTTAATTATCGTCTAAGACCTAAGACCTCTGAGATGCCGTTTTTGTTCATCATTTTTCGTCCGAACCTTGCTCTTAATTATTCTTATGGAAGCACGAAGCGCTAAGAAATATATATAAAAATTCCGCTAAAAATGTGGAGACCAGGTAGATAGTTCAACTTGTGTGCTCTTGCTTAATACGGCTAGGGCCAAAAGAATTTGGCTCGTAATTCCTAAAGCCTGAGGAGAAGATTTTGTGGCAGCACCTCGCAAAGATGATTTGTAGTAGGGGAAATGTAGCAGTCTAAGTCCCCTGTTTATGTGGTAGTTTCAATTCAGCTCCTCCCAGGAGCATCATCTGGCTTTCCATATTTATGATTTAAAGACTCTTAGAACGTCCTTGTTCTCTCCAGCATTCCATGCAAACTGTTCGTTTGATTCCCGTACTTGTTTTTTGCGATGTCCCAGATCCCTATTCGACTTGCGCTTAGGACAGGAGCTTAAAGACTTTCATGAGCTCGCCCATGAGTATACTGCTACCTTCAGGTTTGCTACAGAATCATGGTGAGGAAACCAAACCGTCAACAGCTTCCTGTTTGAAGGTAGTCTGTGCTGCTGTGATTAGAAAACGGATTGTTAGTTGAGTTGGTATTTAGAAATGATGGTCAGAAAATGATGGTCCTTCTAGGAACTTTCAGTTCACTATCAATTGATTGTTCGACCCATTATGTAGAATATTGTTCAGCATGTTTTCGCTGATAGGTTTTCTATAGATTGGGGCATTTCCCCAATTTGTCAAAACCAAGTTATAATTCATAATTGAACTGATTAGAGGCTAATTTGTTTCGTTAATGTCCTTGTTGATCCAAACAGTGTGATGTACATTGACGTCCGCCCTTTATAAGCAGGAATTTTTTTCCCTGAGCGACTTCGCGGCGAGTTTTGTCACATTCTCCATGTGGAGTGTCATGTAGGTGGATGCTTAGAATACATCCCTCTCACGTGCCACGATGATTAGATCAGCCGCGCTCAAATTAGATAGAAGATAATGGTGAATATTCTATCTCGCCAGTGTAGCCATTCTTATTTTGGCTACTGCAGAAAAACAGATTGCAGTACTCGGCCTTCCGCAGTGAGTTAAGTTTCCTGAACTAATTCCAAGTCAAACTTACCTGGAACAGGATGTCCGTCGAAATTAACCTGCTGCGGTGTAGGTTAATCACCAGGATTTTCAACGTTAGTCGCGATATTTTCCTTACACTGCGACTCTACTTGCCAGTGATTGGCATTTGGTCTCTCTAAGTCAACTATGCCCAGATCTGTCTCAATCTCGTCAGTATCCTCTCCAGAGTATTGACGTTATAGTTTGGTTGGTGTTTCTTTAGGCGCAGGTAAACACTGCCTACACCCCAGATCATCTGGTCATAACGCAGATGGGTCGTCAGACTCCTTGCTAATCTGGAGTATGTACACTTGCCCTTCCTCTTGTGCAATCGCCTTCTTGGCGTTCAGGATCTTCTCATTTTGCGTTCGAACATTCGCGTTCTGCTTTTGCAGCATTGTGAAGGCCACTTTTGGTTCTACTACTCGTGGTACTACCACCTTCGCTCCGGGCAAATAGAACCAAAAGTAGGCCAAGAATAGAACTTTAAGGAACGCCAGTGCAGATGCAAATCATGCACATAACGCTTAGTTGGTTAGGCATAGGAAGAGAGTAAGAAAGTTTGTGGATGGAAACGATATGAGCTTGAGAAGGTGACATCAAGCTTCTTGTTAATAATGGTGCATAAGGGAAAGCAAAAATGACTTCTAGCTTACCCTGCTTAGAAATGATTTGTAATATATTAGCTTACCTACTGCTATATGGTGTAAGAACGTGAAAAATTAAATATTCAGCATTTGCAAATACTACCATTTTCGCTGCTTATTCTACGTAACCCTCCTCCTTAAACAATAATTAAGTAATTGGATTCTAATCGTCAATTTTACCGTCTTCAATATCTAATTCCTGTCACGTAGAAATGCTTTTACTAAATAACATTGTGCTCATCCTTATCTCACAACATACAAATATATTTTCTCACTCACTACACAAAACTACAACTTGTCTACATACAGTCAACTAAAATAAAATCAAATTATCCCTCCGTCAAGTCGAATGGATTAGAATTCACGATATGGTCGTACATGAAAGAACTAACTGTCTTGGACTGGGGACACCGAAGGATTCATTAACAAGAAGCGAGTGTGACATATGAAACTAAGTAAAATGCCATACTACACATACGTCTGGTCTTTAATAGTTCACAGATAGTTAGAGATAGCTCGACGGTCGTCTAGCGTCGTGATGCAAGTCAGACCCCGGTCTGGCTTCGAAGCCAACGAGTTAAGAATTGACTGTACATACTATTCATTTATTGTATTACGTTCAAATGCTAACGCTCGCTATGAGCTACTTATTACACATGCAAGTCACAATTAAAGGACTCGTGCACTTTGACATAGAATACAGACCAACGGGGTCTGTATTTTCTGCTCGATTACGCTATGACCGTTTGTTTTCGCCTGTACGAATATGATTAGCTTACTCGTCGAGTCATATATTTCGTCAGATACCAATAAAACGATCCTGTTTCATTGGATACAATATAGGATTCATATATAATATCAAATTTCACCAATTGGATAATCTATTCGTCCTATCAGCTGCAGCTGTATTGAATAAACTGCAAATGTAATTCACACAGATTCACTAGTTCGAGCATAACCGGAGCGTATGCTACCCGTTAGAATGGTGCTGTATTCAAAGGAGCACATATTACTCGTATGAATGCAATAGAACCTGCATACGTGCTCATACTTAATCTAAGCCAAATATGCTTTCTCAAGACAGTTTAATCCAGTATCTTGAATTGTACCGATGCAAGCGTACTACCTTCAAGCTAACTTACAGATGGAAAGTAATAACACGGCGAATGAAGAACTATAGTTTATATGGTTTAGAATAAACTACAAACGCACTAAACCGTTTAAAGGATAGCCTGATAAGTTTAAGTCGTTGCATACTATCCGTTTCGACTGTTACTATTCGACTCTTTGACTCCCGTAAGGTTTGGGGCTGTCGCTTTCAATTCGAAATTGTTTGTTTGTCTATTTGTTCTTCTGTTCGTTTGGAACGTGCCATGCCGTATATCTTAGCCGAAGCATTAAGAGCTGCTACTTACGTAAGGTTCGAGTTGAAGACGTGGCTGCTACATAAATTTCATGGTACATGACAGGATGTTAGTTTATTCCACTGGTAATCGTAAAATCAGGATTGTAGTATTGAATGTAAAATGAGATTTAAGGATGTAAAAGTTTGAGTACAAGGTCGAACGGGGTCGATTGTGTTGTATGCAATTTGAGGATTAAAGATGATGAAGGGATGTTTCTGATGAATATGTTAAAGATAAAACTATAGTCATATCTCCTTAAATTCTTGCTAAGTAATGACTAGCTAATTATTGCTCGAAATTGTAAAATAAAATTTTTACCTCTACCAATGCCCGTTTAAATTACAGCATAGCGGCTATTTTATCAGCTTTAACAGTGATTCATTTCGCTTCAAACAGCCCATCCTATAAATTTATGTTTGACGCACGATAAGCAATACACGTACTAGCGCCTAGATTACATTTTGCCCATTTCAACATATGATCAAATAAATCATAATAACCATCCCACTTTTCTATGCCTATAATAAAAACACTGTTATTCGTAGCTTTCGTCCTGGACTTTATCGAAATGCGAGATTTCGCAAACGTATTGTTGCATAAGTATGACGTCGAGCTATAAAAGACAAATTACAGCCTAATAAAATATTTTGATTTAACATTGAAATGTCGAACAAAGGCAAATTGAGAAGCGATTTGTTTGCTGACTCTTAAAAATCATATAAAGTTGAATATAAAAGTAATTTAGGCAGATCTAGATGAGAGTTTTATTTGTGGGTGAGATAAAAGTTGTGTTTTAATTGTTCGTACGAGTGGAGAAAGAAATATTTAAAACACTGAATTGATTCGGACGACACGAGAAAGTCTGAGATAAAAATGTTTAATAGGCTGATAAGCTGTTAAGTATTCTCATATGGACGTTTTTAATGATTCTCAACTAGAGTGGTCTGTTTTAATCGGGTATTTCTGCGTTTTATTTCCCTGCTATTAGTCAACAATCCTTCTGACCTTCTAGAGACATTGCTCATGAATTTCAAAGCAAAAATAAAATGGAGAGCGATCCAAACGATACCAGAAAAATATCCTTCGTGCGTTGCCAAAATTTTAGAAGTCTGAGGTCAAAGCTGCCAAAGCTTAGAGACAGGTTTAAACCCTGAGTACTACCTTAATAATCACAGTCAGTCTTTGAAGGCATTTTTTGATATCGGCCTAGTAAATTCTTAATATCTCACTCTGCTGTATCGCATACTGGATTCTCGTAGTCATTATCTCATCAATTAGTGACATCATTCATTTCATTCATAAATATCTCAAGCCAACGTTTTTGGCCATCTATTTTCCAACATTTTCGTTTCTGAAACCACGCTTTTATACGTTGACACTGATTTCCATTCGTCTAAAAATATAGGTTCGAAAAATATGTTTTATTCCTCTAGAAATACAAGTTCAAATCTGCTTCACGGTACCACTTCCTATCCTCCGTACAATTTCTACAAAGAAGTTAAATATTAAGCGCAAGGAAATAAGACCTTAAAGCATTGACCACTTACTTTGCATGTTAAAATTAAAATTTTAAAATTTCTGCCTCTGTATGAATTTTCTTGCGACTTTCTTTTTCGATTTGCTCATTATTCTTTCATACTGCTTCCTATTTTTTTAAACCGTATTGTTTTACTGCAATCACTTTTTCTCGCCAGACTCTCCTATTGCTCCCACCGTCATTGAGTCTAAAAAATCAAATCATTCCGAATTGCTTGCTCTTAGAAACATCTCTTCAGATTTTCCAAAATTACTAGCAGTTGACTAAATCTATCTCTGTCCATTGAAAAAGTCTAAGCTCTCTAAAAAAAAGTCTTCTGGAAAATGCTTTTCCTTCCATTTGAAAATAAATTCTTATCCATTTTACAGCCAAAGCAATTGACACAAAATTTTCAAGTTATTGTTGCGAGTTTCGGCTTCGCACTCGTTAATTTAGTTTTTGCAAAAGTGAAACACTGAATTTCGGTCTCAAAATGTCTTTATTTATTTTATTTTTTGAATTCACCTCAACATAATTTATCGCACTCAAATACATTATCGCTTTCACTACTTTAAACTTTTACTGTATGGTTCTTTTGCTCAAATGTTAGTAACTAACTCTCGCTAAACGCGACTCTCGCTGTTCGAATGATTCTTTCACTCATATTTCACCGCAGCTTTTATAGGAAATAATAATGGTGAAACATCTAACTGATTCTCCTTAGTTCGAACATTCGATCGAGCTCTTTAGAATTCTCCCCATATAACATCTGTTGTTGTTTATTAGATTCTGATTATTGGAAGAATGATTGTGGATTACTAGATAATGATCTGAATGCCTGATTTTTAGGTAAACAAATTTGTTTACAATTGGAGTGTCTGCTTTCATTTTATTTCCAAATTGATATGCCTCCATTTTTCCCTATTCTTTAGTATATTTCTAGAATCCAACACAAAATTTGCTTTCTCTTCTATTATTACATAAAATTCACTCTCTTATAGTTCGTTCTTCATTGGTTGTTAATTTCTTTTCTTCCCCTAACGTACCGAAGACCTTAATTTCACGTTTGACAATAAACTCAGATGCAAATCTCATATCTTTAATTTAGGCAATTGGATCTTCAAATTAGCTGACTGCATTCCAAGATCTTGAAAGTGTTTACTTCAATTCAGTTATTCTTATTTCTGCATTAATCTTTGGTACGATGTGGCTTCAGATACGCTTCCGTTCTGTGTCATATTGCTGTGGCTTCCATAAGCTAATATGGCTGTATCTAGTTATTTCTTAATTATCTTCATTAGTTTACCTTGATGACATCTAACGACAAAAACCTTTAATTCCATGTACGCAGCATCCCACCCGAAACAGTAGTATCTGATACGCACATACGCTGGACATTCGCAAATGAAATGCTCCAAAGAGTCCGACTCTTCTAAACAAGATGGACAAACAATCCCCCTGCAACATCTATACGTTAGATATATCCTCCCAGGTGGTTATGTCCAGTCAGTATGCCTGTCATGGTTTTACAAATTTTCGTATTCATTTTGAGATGGAATCCTGTAGTCCCAAGGCCAGTGTTTGTATGTCTGACCACATCAGAAGATAGCCATCTCTTTTTATGGGTATGGACTACATACCTCTTAAACATGGTGTATGCAAATGCAGTCGGCACACCTAAGACAAAGATGGGACCCTTTCGTGGAAGAGTCGAGCATCGCTTTGCAATAGCATCAGCTTTTTTGATACCCTGAGGGAGGTTCCATCAAGTGAATTGGAAACCAATACACAATTCCTCACTGACTGAGCTGAGTCAGCCGATTCTTCTGTTCAAGCAGAATGTAGGAAGGTGCTTGCAGGTTTGTCAATTTTTCGTTCAAAAGAAAAGACGAAGCCTTGGTATGCTGCAAGTTAGTCTATACCTTCAGACATCGAAGTGTCAAGAAATGACTATGCAGGCCCGTTTGTGAGGACCCTTAGACAATGTCCGCATTATCTCAGTAGACGCAATTTAATAATAGAGAAGTTTCACTGAATCGTTCTGCTCTGGAAGCATCCCCATACCCAGACACAACAAAATATGCTTCACACCTTCATTTGGTTAAATTTAACCGCATACAAAAAGCAGCGCAGCATCTGTCGGTACCTCTCTTTGAGCAAGTATTATGATCAAGCTAAAATCATTTTCGCCAGTGGTGGAGGTTTTCTTTTGACTTTAATACTTTATGATCCAGTGCTCCATATCGATATCTGAATTTAGCTTACCGAACTTGCCAGTGATAGAACCTGCACTCTTCCGAGAGCCAGGAATCCGGCAGCTGACACTGATGGCTTTGGTAATATCGGGATCCAAAACAGTGAATTTGGGTCGTGGAACGATCGGGGTGAGCCAATGCCTTAATCTTTGATCATACCAGGAGACTTGAAGGTTAATGTCAACAAACCTGACTTGGATGAAATTTTAATTTGGCCCTGACTCCGCTATTTCGCTTCACAGCTCGATAGGACACTGACAGCCAGTCAGTTAGTCATCGTAGACGAAATTCTTATGTACGTTTTCCTCCTTATTTTCGCAGATAATGTGTCTGGGCCTAAAAGACTAGCCTCAGCAAGTCATTTCTCGCTAATTGGTGGGCAGGGAGTTCTTCGGAGTAGTCGGGTCCTCCCTGCTTTTCAGCGTCATCTCTTCACAGGTCTTTTCCGCCTATGACCGAGAGCGTTATCTGGTTGATGAAATTCCAGTTGGCGTTGTTTTGCTTCCAATTATCTCCATCCAGGACATTTCTGCCCCGAATAGAAAGAATTGGCATTTCTGTCCCGCTTCGACAGGGACCAATGTCCGGTATCCAGTTTCCCATGTCTTTGCCGGATTGATTTTCCTCTTCTTTTTTCGCAGTTTCTTGCGTTGCTTGCTTATGTGCACTCTACAGTCTACTCAGCATCCTAAACTCTACCAGCATTCTACACTTCTGGCGGGCGTCTCGTTTGTATTTGCCGGAGCTATTTCCTTCAGTACTGTTTTTCTCTTCTTTTGTGGTGATTTGAAAGAAGGCACCTTTGCCCAAACCTGGCCATAGTGAGACTTCAAACCGACACTGTAATCGCCTTTCTGGAGCCTATAACTACTGGAGATCCAATCAGCAAGTTCGAAAACGCTCTGGCCTTGGAATTTTCCACGACGGTAGCTGGTGATCTTCCACTGCAATCAGTTGCAGCCATACATGAGTTTGGAATCTGCAGAATCCGAGCCCGTGCCGTACTGAGCAAGCACCGCTGGGATGGATCTCTAGATTCAGTCTGGCTGTCCATCAGAATGAGGGGCTTCTGTTATGCATCGAGTGCTTTTATGTTTCAGTATGGTTATGGAAAAATCACGACTGATCGCTAACTGTAACGTTGTCTACAAAGCTTGATTGGTTTTTATGTTTTGAATGATACGCAAATTGCTCATTCAATTTTATGTTTGCTCCGGAGTTAGGAGATTTGGCATCCTCCTTTTTCACCGCATGTTTGAGCACACCGTTGCCAGACAAATTTTTCATGATTCATTTCACAGACTGTTCATTTGTAATTTTGAATAACTCAGGAACATCCCCAATGCTCAAGAGGCGATCTTTTCGAATGATTCCATCCTTTTTTCTAACCATCAAGCATCCAGGACGCTCTTGGTCTTCAACTTCTTGCCTCCTCTTTGCAATGTTTCTCAAACACTTGATTATGCGACAGAAACCCGTTTACCATAAGCATTCTTTATTAATGTGTAGGTCTATTCGCATTATCCCGATGCTTTATTTCAGGATTACTGACCGTCTCGACTGGGAGCAAATATAAAACCTGCTTCTATAAACCCCAATACTCAATTAAATTTTCCTAGCTCTTGCGAACTAAACAAATAAGGGATACCAATCAACAACGGCAGATTTCGCTCAATTTAGATAGGTAGGTAATAGAGGGTTGTAGAAAAAATTAACTTGGCAATTTCCTAACCACAACTTTTCTAATAGCACCCAGAAAGAGTTTTGTCGTCAATTCGCTGGTATTTTAAGGGAATAAAGTATACTGATCGTTGAGGTTGGTACTACTGTATAAGCATAAGCATTTTTTCAAATCGTCACGTCTTATGTCAGACCGCGGTATTTTCAAATCTTGTAATGTGTCCCAGTGATCAATTCTTATTTCGCTCCATTAAAAGCCTCCAATCGACTCGAAAATTAAACCCAACGGTCAAAAATAAAGTTTTGAAAGTTACAAACGTTCAAAATACTCCATAAATATCAAACAGTGTATTTAAGATAAATTTGATTAGCTCCCCTGCTATTCACCATCGAACTCATCAACCAGTGAAGCACCCGCCGAAAAAAGTTCATTCCTCTTTCACCATTCTTTCAATATGTGACAAAAAGCATGAATTTCATATCCTTCAACCAAAAGACACTTCTTAATCTGTTTCTTTCATCTCATTCCCTCCTCATGCACACTCAATATTTATTCTTTGACAAAGTGAATGAAACCTGCCAAATCCTTCCGTTTAACCAAAAAACTCTTCCCATCAAGCTCTACAACTACTACTACTGCTGCTGCATACCTAATAAAACGTACAAAACGCTTGAAAGAACTAGAACGCTGACGACTAAAGCAGCGCCATCAATTCTGAAACAAATCGCTTTACGAAAAGTTAAACAATCAAAGTCTTACGAAATTACTTAAAAAACTTTTTAATTCGTGCGAACAGTTCAATTTAAGGTGTTTCGCGAAGAGTAGTATGTTCATGCTGGCAGCGAAAAGATTAAATTAGAGACGTAAGTAGTCAGCGAACTTTGTCAAAGTGAGAAGCTGCCGCTGCTTCTTCTGTTTGTTGCTGGTGCTACTTGCTACTGTAAAGTGTGAAACACGAAGCAACAACAAATTTGCTAGATGACAATGACAAGAGTTCGAGATGTGTGTAAATGCCACGTTGTGGCAATAGTATTTAATGACTCTGATATTATGTCTATGCACCATGTTCACTTCAGTTCACTAATTCCTTAATGGTCGCGGAACATTGCACTTTTCCTTTTCTTGTTTTCGGGTAAAGTGCCTGGTCGCAGATAAGAAAGAGCATTGGTTAAAACAAACAGATTGTTCGAAGTTGAAGATTGAGGTTATAGTTGGTGCGATGCATGAAGAGAGAGTCGAAGGGTGAATTGGAGTTTTCAGATTGGTATTTTTCTTTATTGGGGTAATATTGCACAGCTAAGTTTTACGGGAAAAGTTAAGTGAAGTTATGGTGGGGGTGTGTGTAAAGCAATCTAATTAGGCAGTATGTAGCTGTGTTGCAGAGAATGAGATAATTAGTTTGATGTTTATATGAGCAACGAGATAAGTTTCGACAAGACAAAGTGTAAGTGAAATACGATTACGGCTATTAAATGTATTTAGTCTTCGTTCGTTTCAACCAACATTACATATTTTCGACATGGCTTATTTTGATAGTTGGCTTTGACACATTCTCGACTAAATTTTTTGCAGTTTTTTGATACAGTTTGTGCCTTATTTGCTTCTAAATTGACAAAAAAGTGATTTATTTCCATTAATATTTATTTAATTCGAATTTTTTTATTGGATTTATTGTAATTCTGCGGTATATTTTCTGATTTGTTCAAACTGCAGTACAGATGCTACTTTACTTGGTAATATTTTACAGAGTTATTAAGGTTGCCAAGAGCCTAAATTATATTTTGTCCTTTTGAATGCTTTAAGTGCTCCACGATCTAATACCACTGCAATGTTGGAATCAAGGAACTCTGTGTTGCGTTTAAATCTAAGTTTTTTTTATTCAAATAACCACAAACAATGCTAATTTATTGGTATAGTTGACATTTCTTCCTACACAGCTAATAACTCTAAAAAAAATTGACAACTCAATATAATTTTCTTTTAAAGTTCAAACAAAAACAATTTTTTAAAGCTTAGCCTACTTGATGTATAATTTTGGTGTGGTGTGTTTAATGTCAAGTAGTGTGGTGAGTAGTGAATATGAGCCCACCTAAAGAGACCTCTGGAGCGAAAGAAACATTCCTCGCTGGTCTCTTTCCGGGAGCCGAAGGTAGTAATGGTGCGGTCGAAGTTTCTGATGTTTGCTGTTTCGTGGAAAGGTTGTTGACAGATTCCGTAGAGGACGACATGTAACAGGGCCTGAGCCTGCTAATGGAAACATTGACGGATTTGTTTCTGATTTCGAGTGTAAAATAATTTGTATGTCTGGCTAAGACTTTGAAAGTACCGTCGTTCGGTGGAAGGAGTGGTGGACGAACAGAATCAACTCTAACGAAGACGTGTGGGCAAGAGTCGAGTTGCTTAAAGATGAATATCTTCGGTGTTGTGTGATATTTAGACCAACCGGCCGAAGTTTTACCATAGTAGCAGAAAGTTCAGAGGCAAACTCTGTTTGGCTAATCTTCCTAGGATTTTCTTGAAGAAAATCACTAGGAAAACGCAGATTTTCTCCGTATAGCCGATTTAAGAGTACGATGCCATCTTTCTAACAAATCGTTGGCCTAAGGGTGGTACGCTGTGGTACGATTGCGTTCGAAGCCCAAGAGTCGACCGAGCTCAGCATGGAGCGCTGACTCGAATTGTCTACCCTGGTTGGTGACAATGTATTGGGGAACTCTAAATCTAGCAATCCCGGTGCTTAGCAAAGCAGTAGCACCGTCATTGGCAGTAATGCTGGCTAAAGAAATTGCTTCAAACCAACTTGTGAAACGGTCGATTATGTTGAGACAGTATGTGTATCCCTGCGAGTGAGTTTGGAGACCGTAGGAAAGGTCGATACAGGTTTGCTCACATGTCTGGTTATCTTGCATTTTTGACAATATAGACATTCTCGGGCCCAAGTGGCGATGTCCTTTTTCATCGAAGGCCAGGAGAATTTGGTTGAAATGTGCTTTCGTGTAGCACGAATACCAGGGTGAGCGATATTGTGCTCTGAGTTGAACATCTGTTTCCTAAACGTATGAGAAATATAAGGTCGTATGGTTGATCCAGACACTCCACAAAAAATGTCGACGTTGGTGCCAAATATTGGTTGTTTCTTTCAAACAAATTTAGAGTCCTTTAGAACCTTCTGAAATTCTACGTCCGATGCTTGGGACGAGGCGGTTGCGACAAAGTCGAGAGTACTGGGAAGAATGATTTCTTCTAGACGAGAGAGTGCGTCAGCAACAACGTTGTTGCAACCAGAGACACGCCGAATGTCAGAAGTGAACTCACTTATGTAACCTAGATGCCTAAGTTGACGTGGTGTGGTCTTTTCTGGCTTTGGTTTGAAAGCAAACGTCATTGATCAGCGAACTACTTGACTGTCACTTTCTTGAAACATATGGTTTTGCCAGCGAAATTTTTCTTTTTTAAGGCTTTCTAAGTTTTTCACAGTTTAGAAGAGGCTTGATCTTTCCTAGAAAATAAGCTTTTCCATGCAGAGTTCCTAGCTTTACGGGTCGATTTCTTTATTTCTCGATTTAGACTATTCAGCTGAGTCTTAAGGATGATGTCCGTTGATGAAATCTCTCTCGCTTATTCTGATAGAGATCAGGCAAACTGTTGTAGTTTCGAAGATCCGTTTCGAAGATTGTGTTATGTATTAGGTGCGCGACTAAGCTATCGCTGTTTATTTTGATGAAAATGCAAATTTATTATTGTAAAAAAATGATTACAAATGAATCATTGAAAGTGTTGTCCATCGCTAGCTACAACTTTTTCCCATCTTTCTGGCAGAGCTCGAATACCGTGACGGTAGAAGTGTTCGTCTTCTGAAGCTATCCACGAATTTTGTGAGTTTTCTGATGTTTTCATATGAGTGGAACTGCAGTATAGTTCGATACCATTCCCCAGTGATGATGTCGTTCGGTTTCAACAGCTCATAATAAATAACACCGATCAAATACACAAAACAACCTTTGCAACATGAATATTCGGCCGAGCCGACGACGTAGTAGCATGACCGGGCAGTCCCCATGAACTTTCTCTCTTTGGGTTGCTGTAATGAATCCATGTTTCACCATCCGTCACGATGCGATGAAAAAACCCTTCTTTTTTGCCGCAGGTAAAAAGAACCACGCTTCAAATTATAAGGAACCCAAGTTCTTTGGTTTTGAAGCATTCCCAACGCATGCAATTGCTTGGAAATTGCTTGGCGGGTATGTCGTTATGCTGAAGCAAGCTGTTCTTGCGTGCAGCACGAATCCTCATCGAGCAATGCCTTCAATTCAGCGTCTTCAAAGGTTTTTGGCCTTCCTTCACACGGACGATCGTCAACATCAAAATTACCGTCTTTGAAGCGACAGAACTAATCACAGCACGTTGTTTCACTTAGAGCAGCATCCCCGTAAACTTTTTGGAGCTCTTGATGCGCTTCAGCCGCCGTTTTCTTCGAATGAAAGAAGAAAATCAATGCTTCCCCGAAATGACGATTATTTGACACAAAATCAGACATTTTCACGCAAGCAAATATATATGGTGCAAAAACAAAATCTCTAATGAATCAAGGCTGTTTGTTTACCGTATGTCTAAGCTTCGTTCTTGACGTTTTAGATATATCACAATCGACCAGCACTTACTGTTTGAGCCATCTATTGACAAACAGCGCGAACTTAGTTGCGCACCTAACATAAAAAAAATATACCATAGAAGTAGCTTTGCAAAAAAAAAAAAAAACGTTAACTCAAAAAAAAAAAAAAATTTTTTTTAAATTATTTTCTTTCTTCGATTAATGTAAATCAAGACTCTGCAGCAAAACTTACATAAGTATTTCCAATACTTTCTAGTTTTAAAAATACAATCCTACTTCACAACACTGAAATTTTACTGCCTGTCGTTTCCTTTAAATAGTTATGTCCGACTTTTTTGGCCGAACAGATTTTGCTGCATCAAGTTTTTCGTAAAGAGCCTAAAATTTCCTTCAAATAATGTTCTAACTTCAATTAATTTCCGTGATACCGATGGAACATTATTGTTTTTAAATAATGATCAATTTAATTAAACACGTTTTCGGCGTGAAAAAGTTAGCCCTACCTAGCTTATTTTGTCCGTATGACTTTTCAACATTAAATTAAAAAAAATTCATTCTGCGATCACAGTGTGTTGGTTTCACCGGCCCTCACCGACTTTGTTACCTAAAAGTTTGATCCAGCCATGTTCTCGCACTATAAGGAGTCGAAGCGACAAGAATATAGAAGGCGTCGAATCAAGCAACCCGTTCAAATCATTAATGCACTTTCAAATGGAAGTGACATCGTCGGATCAGCAATTAACTAACTGATAGCTCGCTACGCTCTTTTAGCTCCCACTTAGAAACTCCAAAGACGCATGATTCAATTTGCTTCCAGTTTGACTTAGTTCTATACTAACTACTCAGAACACTGTGAATAGGCTGGCTAGAAATTCAGTCAGTCAGAATTGTATTAAGCGAACAGGCCAGTGCAGACACTTGGAGGGGTTATACTCTCTACACTATACAGGCTTTTTGTTATCTAATCTTGGCATCAGCTACTAGATTATAAAACATTAAATATCATTTGCAGAAAAAATTCACTCAAGTCTTGCCATTCTTCGTATATATTGTATTCATGGTCAAAACCTCAATATTTTATAATAACAGATGTAAAAAATTAACTATTTTCAATATGTTCCAACCTATTTTGTTGCTTACAGTAATACATTTCGCATCATGTCATTTTGCATCATCACTGTAGCTTTACAATCATATTTTTTGTTATCTAATTTCGATTTTGACACCTTCTGTAATTGGTCGTATGATGCTCATTACAGTTGATGCACTTTTCAATTCAAACATCCACCATTTTATCGGAAATCAAAAATAGTTTGAGAAATTTGCAATTTGTTTTGATAGTGATTATTAATTAATATATTTTAGAGCCATTTTTGCAATTAAAAACTGATGAACTAAAATTCTACACTTCTGGGGTTTGAAATTTGCTTTAGATTTTTCAAATTTCTCTTCTAAATCGATCTGGAATTGTAGTGTGAATATTTCAAGGCAATTTTCAATGTTTCTTTTCAACGTGGGAACAATGTGGCAACAATTCGCTCAGTTTAATTGTCAGTTTACTACTATATTACAGTTATTTCTTTGACATAGTCTTTTAAATATTGTTATAATGCAAAAATATTGTTCTAAATAAATTCAAAAAAAATATTGTCTTAGAGTATTGAACCGGTGGCTCAAATATAGACACGGACATATAAAGTTATTTGTTTATTGAAACAAATATCAAGCGTTTTTCGTACGGCGATATACATATGATTCCAGTAGTCTCCATTTAATGACTCTTCCTTTGAATTTTATAGCCACTTTTACCATAGCATGCCCTCGAGAACATTTGAATCGCAAGTACCACTGATTCTATACGCTTTGAATTTCTAATACCGAAATACGACCATGTTCAATAGAAATCTCGAAATCAATACAATAGTATCTTTTTGTTCGACATGAACTCGAAATAATGCAGAAAATTCCTAAAAACTCCTCAATTCTTTTATGCCAGCTCTCCCTGCTGTCATAAAATAACTTCAAAACGGTCGTCGTCGCTTTCGCATGCTGCTGGGACATCACACAGGAAAAATTTAGATTGGTGGGATTGGCCTTCGCGAATAACGACATCAGAACCAGACCATAATATCATCTCCGAAATACTGCCACTGTGTGTTTGCACAACAGCAGAATTTTCACACAAAAAGAAACTTGCACGTCATACGTACTTCAACGGCAGAACCATGCACGGTTACGGCGAACGAAAGGCAAGTTGTTGCATGCCCTAAGTGACTTTCCATGCTTACTATATGCCTGGGAAAACTTGCAAGCTATCCTCGTACTATGCTATACTCGTCGTATCTGCATATAGAATACCAGTCACATAGCCCGTTTATTATTCCTGTCCTTCCCTAAGGAGTGACTGGTTGGCGAAGGTTTGTCGACCGACAAACTGCTGTTAAATTCCGCCAACTTTGCTCATTGCTATTGCCAGTGGCGTAGGTGCCCTTTTGCCAATGACGTTGCCGCTTAGTTGTGCTGCCCTCTAGCAATGGTGACTGTTGCAGTCGCGAACGAGTGCATCGACACACCACTCGCCATCAAGCAACCACTATCGCCAACCAGGACTCTTCTGGTTCATTACTGTTTGCTATTTTCCGCTCTCTTTCATCAAGACCAGCTCTGACTTTAAGTCAGGCTAGATGTGATGAAGATAATTTCCATGTTAGCGTTTATTTATGCATGACATGGAAAGCTTCGAGTTTTCGCACATTCACATCTATACTCGGGCAAACGGAGACGAAAAGGACTCTAGACTCGTTTTGTTTTGTTTTTTTCTTTGTTTTCATTTTGGTGTGATGGCTGGTCTTAGTGGAGGGCGTACAATACCGTACTAGTACTCTTCTCCCTGTACTTGAGTTTATTTTGCAGATAGCGAACAGGATACTACGTTTTAGTAGTATTTCGCATCTTCTTGGTCTCGCTGATGTACTAGCGATAGATAGTGGAGCCAGAGGAGCTATTGCTTTTGCTGCCACTCAAATCTTATGGTTACTACTTGTTTTCTCTCTCGTTAATTTGAAAATTTTGCTAGTTTTACATCGTGGAAATTGATTTTGCATTATATGGAGCTGGAAAATTGTTTTCATACGATGATATAGTGCACTAAAGTGGATTGAAGATTCAATCTGTTTCGCAAAGTTTGATGATTTCGGGATACAGATATACTGAATTTTAGGGTCTGACATAAAACAATATGGTTTAGTGCTGTGGCAATAGATTTGTATTTGATATGGGATCAGTTTGATGCAATCAGAAAATGTTTGTGGTATGTTAGCTGGATTAATTAAAATAATTTTTGGCGTTTACTACCATTGTCTAAAGAAGTTTCGTTAGTTTATGTTACCCATCACTGGCGCTATCCCTTTTTTGAATACATTGTTGGACTATTTTTTGGTTCACTGGCAAAGCTTTTTGAATGTAAGGAAATGGTTTCATTCACGAAAACAAAGCTTAAATACGTAATGGGTTATTACTTTCATAACAGTAACTTCACAATCACACTAAAGCAGATACTGCAATGCAAAATGAATAAACTATTGCATTTAATAAAATTCGGGTAATTCCTAGCTATTCATGGCTGAAACTTTCATCATAAAGTATAGGTGTACAGCAGTTAAACCCTCTTTTTTCAGGCATAATTATAGGGACAGTCGACATTAGTGAGTTTAAGAGTTGAAAATCAGAAACTGAGGGAGATTCACTGGTAAAAGCGAGTCTCTCATTTGCGCGCCCAACGTGGGCTAGCGGCTATAAAGTATGAAACACTTTGTAGGAATAAGAACTAAAATAATTTGGTTTTACGCATTACGATAACGTAGAGTACCAGATCAATCCCTCGCTAACCTACTAGTAGCCCATGCTATACACATAATTTTGGAAGTAGGCTTTTACGATCATAATTTCCGAACAAAAATGTCAGTAAAAAAAGTTCTAAACTGTGTAGTAGGTACTGTAGTGGTAGAGTAAGTAAAGTAATCTCTCAACTCTCGTGCGAATCTAGGATATGAAGCTGGTAGAGCGATTCATCACAAATTTACAATCAATGTGAGTACAAGAGTGGATGGACTAGTTCCACGACTCACTTTATCTTTGGTTAGTTCAGGTGCCTATTCAGAGCTAGGTGAACTTAAAGACTATCGTCCAGGCTTGGATTCGAACCAGGGACCTCACACATAAGAAGCCGGTGCTCTACCCACTGGGTTACTGAAGCTTCTAGATTAGTAGATACAATACTCCTGAGGTAAATCGTCAATAGAAACTCGAAGACAAGAAATATGAATAAAGTGAAGATTTCTGTTAACAGACTTTTGTTAAAAGTCTTTATTTTAGAAGAAATATAAAGAATAGTGAATAGTAGGCTAAAAAAATGTTTTTTTTGACATTGATTTTCGCCCCATCTATTCTCCTCTCAGGGAAAACCGTCACAAAATGTTTTTTTTCGAAAATTACAATTTCGTAACATAACTTTAAGGATATCTTCGATCTGCGGTGCGTTAATGGATTCGAGGACTGCAAAGTGCAGATTACACCAAAGACTAACGAATAAAATCCATGCAATGTAGAGCAAAAGAAGATTGCGACCCCAATTATAATTAGAGAGCCTCAAAAGTGGACTCCAAAGATCTGAAAATTAATTAGGAGTCAGCCAAGGGTGTTTACCTCGGCGCTCAGACAGTTCCTGCTACAACTCTTGATCACCGTAAAATAACCAAATTTTTGACTGGGAAGAAGGTACATTTGCAAATGTACTTTTTACCTAAAGAGAAAAATTGTTGCGAAACAGCCTCACCACCAGATTGAATCAAAACAAAAATGTGTTGGTTGCTGGCTGCGCATACTGTGGAGCATTGGGACACAGCTGAGTAGCGGTTTGTTGTCGGAACCGGTGCGTGGCGGCAATTTGATGCAAGCTACGAATCCGACGTCAATTAAATTGTCGCACTGACGTTGGCTTTGCTACTCTCAGGTTTCGCAACTAGATCTTAACGTTGTGATTCGAAGCCTCCATGTCCTATCATCAGACGAGATCAAGGAAGACCTACAGACTGGGGGCTTCCACCCGCTGGTAGTCTTCTACAACAAATTTAGGAATGGAATTTTCAAAGTTCGTCTATAGCATACTTGCAGTGTGCGAGCTAATATGCAAGGTTCAGGTTCAGCTGCAATTGACAACAGTTTTCCCTTGCCGCTAGTAATTGCCATGCGCAAGCAAAATGCATAAAAGACGAAGGGTACCACTATTACTTGAGCAGTACCGTAAGCGAAGAAAATAAACAGTGAATTGTGGTGTTGACCAGCCGCCTAGCTATGACGGGTGTCCGATGAGCCCTAAGAACATGAAGAGGAACTCTAATTCCCCCAAAACTAGAGACCTGCTAGTCGCCTTTCCTCTGTAGGAAAAATCGCTCAACATCTTCTTATCGATCGGCTAACAGATATAGTTGTGAAAAAATCAATCATACTGGAGGAAGAAGTCGGCTTCAAGCCACTACACACTACTGAGGTCCAGGTCCCAAGAGTGGTACAATACATACGTACAGTGTTCAACTATCAAAAATCAACGGGCTTGGTCATGTTCGATGTTTAATACTGCATGCATTTCGAAACCACTTCCACTCGTGCATTTTTAAATTAACAGCCACCTTTCTAGAATGCGGATAACTAACGGCTGGAGTCCCGCAAGGCTTACTACTCTTCCCAATACTGTATAGTATATGCACAGTAGATATTCCAAAAAATACCCAATGTAAAAACTGTCCTGGACGCTGGCGAAACATGCATATTTTATACCTCTAGGTAGGCAAATAACATTTGACAATAGACTATTGTAGACCGATAACAAAAAAAAAAAACAAAACAAAAGACAAACGATCAACAGAGTACTGCAAAGACTCAAACCACTGACAAGACAGAACAAGCTGAATGTAACGAACAAAACGGTACTTTACAAACAGATAATTCGATAAATATTGCGATTCGATAAATACTGCCATTCAATGTCAGAATCTCGCCAGGGTACATTCGGATCGGAACACGAACATAGGCGAGTCAAAGTGGTGAAAAGACTACCTATAGAGCAACAAAGTTACAAATAATTTAAGTGCATATCAAAGTACTTTAGAACACTCACTAATTCATTCGATTTTTTTGGGTGGAAATACACTTTTTTTTTTTTGGGGAAATACACTCAACTCGATCGATTTATTAAAGGTTATGTTTTTTTAAAATTAGCGACTAACCGTCAATTAGGTGCCTAACCTTCCTAGCTAGCGTTTTCCTTCAGATACCTCGCCTTTTTGTAGTTTGTGATCGAAATCAAACTCCCCAAACATTCTATAATTGATACGCTGTTACGATCACCTAACTATGAGGATTAGTTCCTTCCCGAAATGATATGTTCGCATGTCTTCTCACCTCTGAATGGGAGGATCAACCTATGCAACTCCAAATACCGGTGTTTTATTCTAAAACTAACTTTTTTTGTTTTTCCTCAATTTTTCTCAGCAACAAAATGCAACATCTTGAGCAAAAAATTTCATTTGTGACGTAGATGACGTATAAGACTTGGAACCAATTCCTTTTCACTATCCAACTCATGTCATTCTCTATGAATTTCAAAAGGCAGGAAAGTAAAACACTTGTCACGTATTTTCACTGTAATATAAAAATGATAAAAATATTCAGTGTTTTACTATCACTGCAACCAAATTTCATTTTGATTCGATGACTACGTTTTCATTTCTAGGGGTAGAAAAGTTTTTCAGGGCTACCGTCCGCAAAAGTTTGAAAATTTTCGTAATTGGAACATTTACTTCTTATTTTTACTCCAAATTGAAAATTTTATGTTAGCATGGCTTAGTAAAATTTTTTAAATATTATTGTAGCTGGCAGCCCTATTTTAATTTTGTACCAAATTCGACTTGCCTTAAGATCAACCTGCTATATGAGTTTCGTTTTCATGTGGTGACTTCATCGGTACTTAAAGGAACAACACATTTATATGTTTGAGTGATTATTCAAAATTGTACCACAACCACAGGGTTTGATTTAATTTATTTACTTACCAAACAAGGCAACATACATTAACAATTCAATATAGCAACATAACAATTACATACAAATTTTTTCCAACACAGTAGAAAACAAAATACAACACAACTTTTTATTTTAGTTACTTTACTTTACTTTAATATATTTTATTTTGATTTTAGCTAAATTGATGGGCAAATTAAGTGGGATTAGGATGTTGATAGGGTCTTTAATAAGTTTATTCTAAAAGTGTGTTAAGAGATCCCCGAAGCGTAGTTGCTGCTTATAGAGTTGAAAATTCTACAGCACCTATTTATGGGCTCGTTATATGCATAGTTAGTGTGGTGATTGAACTCCTTGAGCAGAGTTGCATGCCTAGTGCGTCTTGGTTGGTCGTTGAAAATAATTTTGTTGGAGAGAGCTTCAACATTGACTGCACCACTTATAATATCAAAGGTTAGGCATGCACTTAACAGTGTTCTTCTAGAAGAGAGAGGCATTAAATTAAGTAGGCTCAGTCTGGTTTTGTAAGAAGGAAGATGTTGGAAGTCTTTTGGATCATAAAGGTCCCTCAAAGCGAAAAGTAAAAACTGTTTCTGAACAGATTCTACTCTATCACTATGTAGCTCAAAAACTGGGTTCCATATTATGCAGGCATACTCCAATAAAGGACGCACCAGAGTGATATATAATGACTTGGTAACCCATATATTCTTGAACTCTTTAGCACGTCTCTTAATGAATCCGAGCTGTTTATTAGCCCTGGCAAGGATTTTGTCATAGTGGAGATTGAACCGCATCTTGTTGTCCAATACTACCCCGAGATCTAGAATATGATCAACCCTATTCAATATGGTGTTGTTAAGGCAGTAAGAATACTTTTTGATCGTATTCTTACGGGAAAAGCTTATTACATGACACTTGTTAATGTTAAGATTCAAATGATTCTCATTGCACCACTGTTCGAGAGATTGAAGCTTTGATTGTAGAAGAATTGCGTCAGATTGCGTGTTTACGCTGTGGTAAATTTTTAAATCGTCTGCATAAAAGAGATGGGGTATACCAAGCAATGTCTCAGAAAGATCAGAAATGAAGATGTTAAAAAGCAGGGGACCTAGATGACTGCCTTGCGGTACTCCAGAAGATGCGAAAACTCTTTTAGATAAGTGGCCCTGGAATTTAACAAGCTGAGTTCGATCGCGAAGATAAGACTGGAGCCAATCAAGAAGAGACCCTGATATACCGAAGTTGCGAAGCTTGTATATTAGAGTTTGATGGTCAACCCGGTCGAAAGCCTTACTAAAGTCCGTATAGACTGCGTCAATTTGACTTCCTTTTTCCATTTCACAGAGCACATCAGAGACCAGGATCATGAGATTAGTAGAAGTCGATCTACCCTTACGAAATCCATGTTGTTGCTCATTTAAAAGAGGGTCGATTATGCGAGTAAGTTTTTCACAAACTAACTTCTCAAAAAGTTTGGGGATAACAGATAGAATAGCAATCCCCCGATAGTTATCGACTGATCGTTTATCACCACTTTTGAAAATAGGCGTAAGGTATGAAGATTTCCAGAGAGATGGAAAAACACCTATGGAGAGGGATTTATTGAAAATCATGTGCAAAGGTGTGATCAATTGGTCAGCAAATTGCACGACGAAGGAAGGAGAAACCAAATCAGGGCCTGGTCCTTTGCCGATCTTTAGTTGATGAATAGCTTCAATAATAGCCTCTTGTGTAAGAACAAACCCGGCGATAAGAGGTCTCGTGGTGATTCTTGCAGACATAGTAGAAGTGGACGTTATTGGCGAGCAAAAAGAATTTTGAAAGTGATCAGCAAAAAAGTTACAAATGGCTTGTGGGCAGGAAGAAACCATGTTACCACGGGACATCGAACAGGGATAGCCGGTTGTTTTACGTTTCAAGTTAACGAAATCGTAAAACTTCCTGGGATCACTAATGATTTTTTCCCCCATTGAGTTAACATAGAACTCATACGCTTCGCGGGATTTGATGGAAAATTCGTTGGATAGCTGATCGTATAATCTGATTAGACCCTCATTGAGCAAGTTTTCATTTTTAATTGCTTTATATAATTTATTTCTACGGTTTCTGAGACGCCTTAAATTATTGTCGAGCCAAGGCTCTGAGAGTTTGTTTTTTTTCTTCAGCTTCGGTACGAATAAGTGAATGGCATTGAAAATTATTTTATAAAAGGAAGACACTGATTCATCTAAATCTAATAATGAAAGAGAAATTGTCCAGTCTACTGTGTCCAAATAGTTTCTAATGCTTAAGTAGTCAGCATTTTGAAAATCATATACAATTTCATTATTGTACGATTGGGTGAAAGAAATATTTGTAGCGGAAAGCTCAACTGTAAAAGCGGAGTGATGGAGAGTGTTTGAGAAAAGATTCTCGGCGTCAATAGTTGGGCTAACCACCACTTCTTCATAAAAGTTAGTAAAAATAAGATCTAACCAATTGCCATTTTGGTTAGGGATAGGAATTATTTGCTGTAAATCGTTGCCATAGAACGTACTTATAAGGTTGAAGTCAATGGAGTCAGAAAGGTTGATTGGAAGGAGACGGTCATCATTTTCGTCGAGAACGAAACTGATTTTTGGACGGTTGAAGTCCCCCAGAACAATTATTTTGTCATCGTCATGTAGGGAAGCTGTTACTGAAGATATCAAGTCACAAACGTCCATGTAAGTAGTTTCATCAGAATGAGGTGGGATATAAACGATACCAATATAGAGGTAATGCTTGTCGAATAAGACTCTGACGAATTTGTGTTCAAAAAGTTTGTAAGAACTGGTCACAACAAGTTCACTTGAGAGGATATTGCGAATCGCAATAAGTACACCGCCTCCTCTTGAAACTCCAGTATAAAGGTAGTCGCGATCGGTTCTATAGATGGTCCAATCAGTGTCAAGAATTTCTTCGTTTATATGTGAGTCGTTCAACCACGTTTCAGTGATCGTTAGTATATTAAAATGGCAAGATTTAGCGTCAAGAAAAAGCTTGTTTAATTTACTTCTCATACCACCGCAATTGTGGTAGAGAAACCTTGGGCGAATAGAAGCAACTTTGTTGTTAGGAGTAATATTTCTTCTGGTCGTCGCGTGATTTTTGTAATAGAGAAATATGTTTGGAATTGACATAGGAGCGGTAAGTCAGAAGATCTCGTTTGACTTGCTCCGGAGACATTCCAAGTTCTTCATGGTAGCGATTAAAAATAATTCTTAAAGATTCAAGGTCAGTGGGAAGACCCTCTTGTTGAATCATAACTTTGAGCTTAGTCTTCGTTTTCCCATCAAAACAGGTGGTTTCATGTGCATCATGCATGTATGCAAGGAAAAGACGGACATTGTCGTAAATCTTATGATCTATGAAACGAGACAAGAGGTATCTGCTCTCTAGATCATCTTTAGAGGTTGCAGTCAGCTTTACGACAGGTGGTACAAGTGGGTCGAGGTATTTGGGTGAAGATGGTCGATTGACAGAAGTTTTTGGCATAATGATTGCACCAGATTGAGATGGTATCAGATCATCGCCACGAACAAAATTAGAATATATTGATTTCGACACGGCTTCGGTAGGTTTTAATTGCATATGAGCAGTATTGGGCGCGGGATCGATTGCACCGAGAGATTCAGTTACCTGTGAACTGCTGGAGGGCTGACTTTCTTTTGAATTAGTAGGAGACGAGGACTTAGTTTTACTGCTTAAAGTGAATTTTCCCGAAATCTTGTGGGAAGTGAGCGGGTCGTGTGACGTAGAAAGAGATGCGAGTGATGTTGAAGTGAAAGAAGGAATATTTTGTTTTGCAATTTTAGGCAAGCTAGGAGAAGGTAAGGATTGAGGAAGTAAAGGAGGGATAGAGAAATTACCTAAATAAGTATTCTTATTTTTATTACGTTGTAAAGCTGGTTTTTGACGTCCGGAGGAGACTCGTTTGTTGGTTCTTTCAATCCATGGGCTGAACTTCATTCCTTTCCATGTAAAAAAGTTATGTCCATCACGCTCGTGGTTGAGAAATATCCAAGCATATTGAGCTGGTACAGATAATTTGAAGCAAGTAAATGATTTTTGCTTGTTTCCACGTAAACGGGCTGGTAATTCTTTGCATGTACAATTTTTCATTTTGAGCCCTTTCTTCAACACCTTAGAAAGCCAGGCCTCGTCGGCGAAACTAGGAGCACCTTTAACAAAAAAACTTGTTGTGGAAACGTCTGCTACGTAAGCACTTTTCGCTCTTTCATAATTTACACTGCTATTATTGTAGGATTTTTGGACATTTTCAATCCTCTTGATCCTGTTGTCCCACTCTTCACGAGACCACGTAGTGCCAAATTTAAGAATAGGACGCTCCGGCACTTTCGAAACTGTTGGTGTGGAGGTGCTGTTTGATGATGTTAACTGCTGCTCCCTAGGACAGTAAGTTTCCGCATAATCACTTAACTTCTATGAGACCGGATCCTACTAAAGCCCAATAGATTATGTAAATTTCAATTGCATCTGATTATAGGGACGTGAGTTCTCACAAACAAAATTTCAAATGTAAGAAAAATAAGTTATCTGGTGTAGAGTTACCGTTTTTTTTTTGGCGATGAAGAGCTTTGAAAATTTCGATTGGATTGGATGAGGAAAGCTTAAAATTTATCAAAAGTTTGGATTTTTTTTTTAAAAAAAAAGCAATAAAATTACCTGAGACTCGATGATGACGATTTTTTTTTAGCCTGTCGTAACTACAGGGTTGCCTCCATATTAAGCAAGAAAGTTTTAATGTGCACTGTAATTTTCGAAATGTGAAAGTTGTCAATTCGAAATTTTACGAAGTTTCTTTGCATACTTTTAGGCACTTAGCGCCCGTATATGGGTAAACTTATCCAATACACTATTATAACCAAGCTAAAATCATTATCAAGATTCACTTGCCATACTTGTTTTTCCCCTAAATACCTTGTTTCTTTAAAGAAAAATTAAGGGTACCTATAAAATCACTAAAACGCCCACTATCGCCATCGGGTTAAAGATATTTTATTGAAAATTAAAAGAAGCCCTAAAACTCAAATATATCAATATCTCCCCAAAATTTCTGCTTGATCGGAACAAATGGCTAGAATATTAATGTTTTAATGGTTGATATCTTATAAAACCTCTGAAAAATGCAAAAAGCAACATCATTATTTATTTTTACAGTTATATAATTGTATAATGTGTGATCCTTGCAATAGTAATATCAATAATACGAGAAGTTCATTACATATTCAACGATTTTACTATCAGCTCCTTTGTTCATTCACCAGAAAATCCTGAATTGTCCAAGCGCCTTCACTGCTATATCCATCTGAAGATACGAAATTTCTGTATATCCCCGCACAAACAACGCGTTCTGTGTACTCTACTACCGCTGCGGTAGTCGCCATCCTCCAATGTGGTAATACTAAGCGCACTCACAGCCTTTCATTGAAATGAGTAAATCCACTGATGAAGTAGCGAACTATTGTTGCAATTGTTTTCCACAATGAAATAACGCCGGCTATACAATATCACACTGACTTAACAGAGTAGCCTGTACGTAGGATAGAAGCTAGAAAGGAGCGAACGTTGGCCCGAAGACGCCAGATTCAGAGTTTTGTGTAAACGTTTCGCAGGGATGCAACAAATATTCAGCCGGGTGTCATGCCAAAGTGGCATGAAGCAGCCTGAATTTATGACCATGCAATGCAGACCGAACTTTTACAATAGCTCAGCGCAGCACTCGACTATCCTTACTTTAAGATATATTAACCCCATCGCGTTCGAGCTAGTAGCTGGCACATGAAAATCATCGACGTTCGACGTCATTTGGCTAGAAATGGCCAACGAGTAAAAAAAAATTGCGGATCAGAGAATGTTCAGTAGTTTCACGAAAGGCAACAGGGAATCACAGTTTGAAGGACGATAATGCAACGGCGAAGTGCTAGAGTCGAAAATACAAGAGAAAAGTAATGTGGAATTTAGGGAAGCTGCAAGATATATGAGAATGGGATCTATCTGTGTGGCGATAACTTATTGTGCTGCCGGAATGAATTTCAGAGCGTTCTGTAGTTGAAGTTCTGCTCCCAATGCCAGCTTTAAGGAGTTTTGCGAACGTTCACGCTCTCCTCCCTCTCGACATTGGCAATGAGATAATATTTAATTGTATCAGGACATATACTTGATTCGATGGAATACGTACTTGTGGTAGGAATGCGCGGAAATGATGACAAGGCAATTTATCAGAATATAAGACGAAGGTGATTATCAAAGACATTTTCTGCGGGCGATAAGAATAGAAGAAAACGTAATAAAAGAGCAACAATGCTCGTATAAGTCGATCTTGTTCGTCGTCGGCAATAAAGTTCTCAACGACATTTTGTTATGGTTGGGGGTTTATAGCAGTTGTCAAATTAAATTTTCATGTTGCTACCTCACATAGTAGGAACACGGTGGTTTTTCGAAGGGCTTCGATGTAAGTGGCAAGACGAGTGCAATAAAGAAGATGCTTGATAAACGGATACTAAATGATTAGACAAGGTAATTTGGACAGCGTGAAATGTGAAAAGTTGCAAAACGACATTTTATGGATGGGTTCTAAAGTACCTACTCTTGAATGTTTCGTGGGGTTCAGAAGATTAGATTAATTTGAATGGGATTTGAAGGTACATAATGCAGGTGGAAGAGCAAGAAGTCGTTAGATGATTTGACGATACCAGGATTCCAGATTTTCGCTCTGAACAAATTTTGTTTTTATTACTAAGCAATTATAAAGATCCGTTATGAAGGTATTCAAAATTTTGATTAAAAAAATTTGGGAACCAAAATTTGATTTCATAAAATTTCAAAAATCTGTCTGCCTGTTTTTCGCCGGAAACACAGATGATCTCATTTCATGCTCGTAGAGGTTCGATTATGAAAATTGAATCCCTACCATCTCCACTCCCAAAGACATTAAATGAGCTGCAGTGGCATAAATTTACCTTGCTTTGCGGAGCTCATCGCAATACCCTGAACATGAGTGTCGAGTGGAGTTAGATTCACATATAAAATATCACATATAAAATATCACATATAAAATATCACATATAAAATATCAAATTAAAAATAAAATGGAAAAGTAAAGTAAAGTAAAGGAAAAAGTCAAATCAAACAAGTTAAATAAGTAATAAACAAATTAAAAATATAACAAATCAATTAATAAATAACAATCAATAAGTAAAACATTGACATATAAGCTATATCTTAAGGTTTAGGGGTACGGATGGCATGAAAAAGAGAGGATTTGAAGGATGATTTGGAAATCCTAGGCGAATATAAATTGCTTATGCTATTGAATACTCTGCAGCATCTATTTACTGGCTAATTAGCTCCATATGTGGTCGAATGAGAATATTCTTTTAGGAAACGATTGGACCTGGTGTTCCTCACAGGGATATTTATCAAAATTTTATTATTCAGGAACTCTACATTAATAGCGCCTTTAATAACGTTGAATTCTTCTGGAGGCTAGTGTCGATAAGTTTAAATGACCCAGTCGAAACTCATAAGGGGGTGGGCTATTAAAATCATAAAGGTTGTACAGTTCTCTCAAGGCGAAAAGTAAAAATTGCTTTTGTATTGACTCGAGTCTGTCACTGTGGGTTTCAAAAGCAGGATTCTAGCTAGCTAGATTCTAGCAGGATTCAAGCGTATTCGAGAATAAGACGTACAGGTGAAGTGTATAAAGATTTTGTGACCCACCGGTTACGAAATTCTTTGGCACGTCTTTTGATGAAGCCTAGTTGTTTGTTTGCACGAGAAAGCATTTTATCGTAGTGTTAAGTGAAGCGGAGTTTTTCATCTAAGATAACATCGAGGTCAGCAATGTTATCAACTCGGGTTAGCATATTATTGCTGAGAAAGTACGTGTTGTGTGTGATCGTGCATTTTCTGGAAAAACTAATAACCTGGCATTTATCAATGTTGAGAGAGAGAGAGAGAGAGCTTGTTTACATTGTATCAATGATCAAGTGAATCAAGCTTGGATTGAAGAAAGACGGCATCCGATTTGCATTCAATGGTCTGATAAACTTTGAGATCGTCTGCGTAAAGTAAATGAAGTATGTTTGCAAGGACGCCAAATATATTGAAAAGAAGTGGGCCAAGATGGCTACCTTGTGGTACACGAGAGGTAGCAGTAATGTTTTTCGATAAAAGTCCTTGAAATTTTACACATTGTTTTCGATTGCGAAGGTAGAAAGTCAGCCATCTAAGTAAAGACCCGGCAATATAGAATTTCTGTAGCTTAAGAATTAAGTTAGAATGGTCAACTCTGTCAAATGCCTTGCTGAAGTCTGTGTATGCTGCGTCTATTTGGTATCCTTTTTCCATTTTGCATAGAACGTCTGAGATTAGGATTGTCAAATTCGTGGTAGTTGAGCGACCTTTTCTAAAGCCATATTGTTGCTCGTTCAGACGGGAATCAACTAAGGGAGAAAGTTTGTCGTATACCACCTTTTCGAAAAGTTTCGGAATCGAAGACAAAATGGCAATGACCCTATAATTTTATATACAGCGTCGATCACAATTCTTGAATATTTGTGTGACAGGATGGAAAACAGGATGGAAAAACTCTTGACGAAAGTGATCTATTAAAGAAAATATGCAAGGGAGCTATAAGCTGCTCCCCACACTTGCATAAAAATCTCGGAGGAAGAAGATCGGGCCCAGTACCTTTGTTGCAGTTGAGTTCCAAAATAGCTTTTCGTATTTCATCACGTGAAATTTCTAAACGGTTGACAAAAGCTGTTGGAGTCGAACCAGGGGAAGATAAAAACCTTTTGGAAACTATCTGCGAATAGGTCACATATCTCTTTAGTTGAAGAAGATGTTATATTATTCAGAAACATTGGCGATGGATAACCAGTCGTTTTCGCTTCACATTAACAAAATCGAAGAATTTTTTCGGGTCGCGGATTATATTGTCACCGGTTGACCTAATGTAAGTATCATAAGCCTCATGAGACTTTGCTAAAAATTGCTTAGCAACTTCATTATACTCATTCTGAATAGCAGGACTAACGTCAGTATTTTCTCTAACCCGCTTATAAAGTTTGTTTCTACGATTTCGCATATGCCTAAGGTTCCTATCAAGCCATGGCTCAGACAATTTTTTTTTTCTTATATTTGGTACATATCTATCAACGGCGTCAAAAATTTTATTGTAAAAAAGGGGAAATGGCTCTCTCGAGGTCTTGCGTTGAAAGGGTAGTCGTCCAATCAGTTGTATCAAGAACATGTTTAATGCTTTCATAATCAGCATTACGGAAGTCAAATAGATAGTTGAAATCGGCTACATCTTCAGGAGTCGAAAAACGCTTACCACACAGTTTATTTTTGATGTGCGGGGACAAGAAGAAATCATTAGGCGTTAAATCAAGACGGTACGGCGGATGGTCCATCTATTCGATGTTTTCGGCGCTCAAAAGCTCTCTTTCGATATGTGAGAGCTCCATTATCGTGATGAAGAATAATTCGTTTTCGGCGTTTCGTTTTCCTCATTTCACTAAAAATTTCTGCCTGAAAAATGATTGTATACCATTCTGAGGTGTCCGTCCTATATTGCACAAGCAGTACGATGGCGTCTTGAGCGCTTATTCTGAAGGACCAGGCGACCATTTGATTCTAAATTCTTCGTCTGCAAACATCTTTCGTTGGATTTGGATCGTCTTCGACGACCCATACCGTCGATTGCATAAATCCAAAATTCGTCGTCTTTCACAATCCTCTTAACGTTTTTTTAAGCACCGCGATTGTATTTCTTCAACATTTCTTGACACCAATTGACACGAATCTTCTTTTGAGCGATTGCCAAATTATGCCGTATCAAACGCGAAGAAATCTTTTTGACGACCAAATATTCATGCAATAATGATTCTACGGTAATGGAACTAATGCTCAGGAATTGCTCAATTTAGCAATATTTCACATGACGATCTTGATTTATCATTTCGCGCACGGTATCGCTGTTTTCTGCGACTACGGCCGATTTTAGTCCACTTTTACGAAATTTGTTGGGGAGCGATAATCGCCCGCGACTGAATTGGGCAAACCAAGGTTTTAACGTGACAAAATGTGGGGCTTTATCACCAAAAGTCGAATGGAGGTAATCGTTTGACTCTAATCGAGATAGTCCACGTCGAAAGTCGTAATAAATCATGGCACGAAAATGTTCAAGGCTTAATTTCATTTTTCGCCCGAGACAAAATTTGCAAGTCACGTCAAAACGTCAAAACATTGGGAGTACATTTAGGCTAAAAATGTCAAACCTTCCAACGAAAGTGCTAGATGACATTTGTCATCATTAGTATTGCCAAGGCGCAAAATATGAATAGTGACCCTATCTACCTATCCTACCACAAGGATCTACATTGTTTACAAGAAGTCGATTGAACTTAGTCAGTATCGCATTCCACCAGAAGGTCCTGTGTCTCTAATCTAGGGTACTGAACGAGGTCTATCAAGTCCAGTGTTGGCAGCATGAAAAGGATGTCACAAAGAAGTTAGGCTGAAGTGCCAATTGCGTGTTTCACTAGCCCACCATTATCCTGGTATGGTGACCGCTGGCACATCCCTTCTCTAAAACTGGTTAAGCGTGGTGACAGCAAACTGATTGGCAGTTTTAAGATTTTTTTTTGTGATTTTTTTGATATTCAGAGCAAAATTTGTCTTGCAAATTACTGTCAATGCCATAGTTTACAGAGTAAATTATTGAGCAAGAAAAAAAGTTGCTATCGTGGTTTCATTCACATTTAGTGCATTTTAGATTTGTTTTGAAATAGAGTGGTTGCTTTGTGAAGTGGTTCCACTGTATAATAATGTTCAGATTATTTTCCATGCACGAACTGTTTGCATGCTTAATATTTGATTTGAAAATCTAAAATATTGTTTGTTCTATATTTTGAGCAGTACTCGTTTTCAAAATCAAAATGTTTTTTGAATCAACTACTCCGGATAATTCTACCCAATTAAATTCGAAAAGACTCTGTAAAACAGTTTCAACGAAAGTGATGAAAAAAATATATAAAAATAGGACGAATCCCTTTTCTTCTCGTCTTTGTTTCGATGCTTTCTTAGTATTTCTCCCGTAAGTTTCCCTCAGTAAATTACAAACTTTAACCCGTAGGAACATAAATTTCAGCTCATGATCAGAATTTACTATATTTTACTAAATTGAATTGAATCCATGAAGGCAATAATGACAGGAATCATTATATTACCATCGGGAATATTTTCAACATTCTTTATTGAACGAAATATATTTTTGTTTGAGTCTATAATAGATACAAGTCAAATTACACAGATGCTCTACTTGTATTTGATAACTACAACATACTCTAGGTTTCGTGGAAATATTTGTTTTCCGCGAGACCTATGCGGAAATATTGTAGAAATTCATGTAAATTAAATTTATTAAAATTTCCATAACATATATTCAATTATTAACTAAGAAAAATTACCAGTAAAAACCAAAAAAAAATCTAATACAGTGTAACCTCGGTAATTGCAACTAATAAAAACACAGACTTGTTGCAATTTTCAAAATGTTGCAATTTTCGGGTCAGTACTTTTTGTGAAGAAAAACAACCAATTAACACAAATGAAGTTATTTTTATTGCAAAAAAAAACATTGTAATTCAAAAAATATGAGTGCAACAAAAACTTTTCTTACACCGTTATATTTTTCAAACACATGTACTCAGATTTTCTCAAAAAAGTTAAAAAGTGTTGCCTGTTTCTGGCTCTTGCCTTGCTCCACAATAGCTTTCTCCTTCAATTATTGCAAAACGATTATATCCTGAAGATTTTCGTTATTCTGTTCAGCCCATTCAATACAAATGTTGAAGCTTCATACTGCGTCTTCATTTTTTATCTTGTTCACTCTTAACTCCAAGATGCTTTCGTCAACTGATTCGTCAACTTCATCGTCGTCTATCTCTTCAAAACAAATCTCAGCTCCAGTTTCTACAATCCAATTATCAATATCATCTGATGTCAAATAATCATCAGGCCCAATTTGTTTCAGAAGATCACCTATTGGGTCTATTAAATATTTCATGCACTGCATCTCTGATCTTATGATACTCAGCGAAACGTCATCCTCTTCCGTCCAATCAGAGACTGGTGTCATTAAATTTTCCCAGCATTTTGCAATAACGTGTGATCTGACCTTCGCCCATGCTCCAGATCAATGACAATGGCGTGTTTTAAGTTTATTACTTTAATTATTTGCTTCGTGTCCGATTCCTCAGAACCTACAATTTGGGCCAACAAGCTTTTTTTGTAAAAAAGTTTTGTCAACCTAATCACGTTTTGGTCCATAGATTGTATGATTGCAGTGCAGTTCGCTGGGAAGCACATTACGGATATCATACCGTCATCACTTTCAAGCTGGCCATCTTTGGGATGGCATGGAGCATTATCAAGCAGTAAAAGTGCTTTTGGTGGAAGTCCCTGAGCACTTAGGAATCTGCGGACCTAAAGCAAAATAAAGTCCATTGAAATCAATAAATTTAATTTCGGAAATTGAAATCCTTACTTCTGGAACAAATGTGTGATGAAACCAGTCGTCGAATAAACATCTCGTCATCCAAGCGTTGCCATTGTTTCTGTACACCACAGGAAGATCTCCAGCATTTTGGAATGACCTAGGATTCTTGGCTTTTCCTATCACTAGGATCTTAACTTTATGCGTTCCAGTTGCATTTGTACATGCTAGAAAAGTTATCCTCTCCTTACTAGTTTTCCGTCCAGGTGGAATGGCACTTTTCAACAAATTGGTCAATGGCAGCTGCATTGTTTGACAGCTTTTCTCCATAAATTTTGAGAAGCCGGATCCCGTGTCCCTTTTTAAATTTCATGAACCAACCGTTGCTTGCATTGAATCCATTCGAATTCTCTGGAATTTTGTTGTGAAAAAATCTTGCCTTTTCCTTCAGCAATTCCGCAGACATCGGTATCTTTTTTGATCGTTGATCCAAAAACCACTTATACAGCGCTGCCTTCATATTCGGAAATTCAGAGTGGCGCATTGTTTTGGCGGATCCAAATTCTGCATTGGCCACACATTTTTTGAATTTGTTTTGGTTTTTCATAATACGGCTAATTGTCGATTTGTTGACGCCGTATTTGATAGATAAAGCGGCAATAAATGAACCACTTTCGAAATCTGTTATAACTTGCGCTTTATCTTTAAATGATAAAAACTTATGTGCTTTTGTACCCGACATTTTCAAATAAACCACACGAGCGACGTAAGAAAACGAAATTTAAACGAAAATCACATGAACATACTATGTACCGGAAAATACTATTCTGCCACTAGACTTCCAATAAATATCTTGTGAGTGCATACAACAGGGTAAGAAATTTTAAAGTAACGGTCTTGATTTGATTTCGACTCTAAAATTGCAACAAGAGTTGCAACTTTAGAGTCTACAATAGAAAAATATTGACTGTTGCAAATTTCGAGCATTGCAATTATCGGGGATTACAATTATGGAGGTTATACTATATTAGTAAATATATTTGGAAAAAAATTGTTTGTTTTTAAACTTTTCTATCAAATCGAAATCATTTATTTGGGAGAAAAGAAAACAACAAATTTTGAACACTTTTTGTTCACTGTTTGATTATCAAAAGTATTTCTATTGCCAAAAATGGTTGAACAGTTTTAACCTTTTCGACTTTGATGTATTTTGTCTGCAATTGTACCATTAGTATTTGCACAAAAACCGATTTCATTTCAATCGACATAATTGCGATACATTATTGATAGTTAGCAACATGAAATCCATCGCATTAGGACATTTTTTTTGGCGATTTGGTCTTTCTATCGCTTTAGATGCATTCAATTTGCTCTTGAAGACCATAAATGTCGCTGATAAAAGCAGGCTGACGCATTGCAAATAAAATTTAATATTTTTGATCCCTGTTAATTCCATTGAATAATCTACTTTCAATTGCAAAGTTTTCAAGTTAGTATGATTGAGTAACATATGCTGGTTTGGAGGCTTTTCTAGACACAATGCGTTAAGTTGTTACTAGCTTTGGTTTCACAAAAAAAAAACTATTGTTATTGAAAATTTCCAAACTATATTTAATATTTTTGGGTTTTAAATAATTTTGTTTGTTCATTGTAGTATGTAATAAATGCTTCTAAATAATAAATAATGTCTAATAACAATTTATTAAATGAATCCAATAATACAAACTATTTCTTTTTATTTTTTCAGGTAAGTGTCCAAACATTGAAAACTAAAGCTGCTTAGCGTAAGTAAATCAATTTGAAGTGCGATGTAATATCATTATCTTCTTATTCCACTTTAAATTATTGAAAAAGAAAAAAAGCAAATAAGTCTATCAATAAACACAAGCACTTTCATTTGAACGAAATCCGATCATAATCCCGAGAAATTTCGATTTGCATTTAAATTGTACAGCAACTTTTGAAATTATATTAACGCAAATGTAAGCATTCCTACTAATAGTCATTCGGACTGAAGTGGTTATCTGTTAGTAGTCTTTTGCAATCACAAACAATAGACTATGGTATATTATACTTGATGCTTGACTACCACCTCCCCGTATGAACGAAACGAAATGAAACGAACGGAGCGTTACAATTGGCTTCGCAGTGGCGTAGAGATTACACTACGAAGCGAATTCGCGAGTGTGGAAGTGGTGGGGGGAGGGGGGTATGGTTGAGTTAAGTTAAGAAGAGAAACAAGGGTTGTGAAAATGAACAAAGCGAATAAAACGAAAGCGGATAAAATCACCACATCAAATAAGCTTAAGGTTTCAGACAAAATTACATTCGCTTACGTTCGCTTCGCCAAGTTCAGATAAAACTCTTGACAATTTACCGATTTTCCATTTCTCGTCGTTTTTTACGAGAGCGAGGACGATTTAATGAAAATTTTCCGCTTGGCCGATATCGGTGGCTGCTCAGAAAAATACGTGCATACATACTTGCATCCGTACGGCAGGCGAAACAACAAGGATGAGACAGAGAGAGAGAGAGTAAGTCGATTCATTCTACAATTTCCACGTTGCACATATCTTCTTCATATAATATTTTCCACTCTACGATTCGAATTGAATGGAACTGGCATCTCGCTGTAATGCACATTACTCGAAGCTAACCGACCATCTTACTTACCAGCCAAAGTCAAATAGACAAAGCGTCATTGAGATGCATCAGCACCGCTGGCTGTGTTCCTTTATTTAACTTTGAAGAAGCAACATGAAACTCTATACACAAGCCATAACAGCCCCAAGTTTCATTTTCGTTCTAAATAAAATAATCGTATCAAAAAAGATTTCCACTGGCTCGAAAAAGCCAAGTTTCTTTCTCCGAATAGTAGATAGCTGAAAGAATGCGAACGAAGTGTACATCAACTTGCGCTACAGCTGCCACTACTGCTGCAGCTTCTTCACTATCATCATTCCGTCGTGATTCGTTTAAGCAAGATGAAAATCGTCCACATCATCTTCCATCTGACACAACATGCTCACGTCTCAGAATCCTTTTTCGCTTCACGCTTTTTGGCTAGAAGAAATCGACGAGTCTAAATCAGAGATTTTACTCGCCGTGTAACATTCTTATCGTCCTGCATTCGATATAATATGCTGCGCGCTGCACGAGTGACTCGGGACTTATTGACGGAATAGGACGAAACAGGGGAAAAAAAATTAACGCGAATATTCACCTATGACGTGTGAACTGAACGGAAACAATTTAAATAGCTTTCCGCCAAAGGATATGCGAGTATGGTGAGACTGTTTGAAGAAGACAAGATGACATGGCGAGATGTTGAGTTGGCAAGAAGACAACAGCACTGACGAGTTGAAGCGTTTAGTACGGGAATATCTGATGGGGGGAATTGCTATCAATTTATTTTGAATGGCTGTCAGTGGAAATGAAGGGGAAAATGACAGCAGTCAAGGTATTACCATAAGTAATTCAATAAAAGATAGATAGACATACCGGCTGTACCACAATCTAATATTGGTTGTAGGTGCATAGAAAACACATGTGGGATCATAGGTGGATGATTTGTTGTCAATATGAGTTTCGAAATGCGTTTGGATTGACATTTTTAGGGTCGGAATATTGAAAACTTTTAAAAATTTATTACTTTCAGCGTGCTTTTTTAAAATATTTTTAAAATACCAATATAGACTGTAGGCCCTCTGTAAATTTTCAAAGATCAAAGCAACAATAATGTCCATTCGACTGCTGACCATTAAACGACATTTTAAGAGTGAAAAAAGTAATAAACGCGATATTTTCGTAATTTATTAGTAGTTTCGATATCGAATTTAATTATTGAGACGATCGATCATACAATTAGCAAGTCTATAAAATAATTTTAAAAGAAAAAAAATTCTTTTACCACATCTCATCATATTGAAATAGAAAAACCTGAAATTATAAAAATAAAATTCATTACGAATCGCACAAGATGAAACGAAAAATATATATTCATTCAAATTTTTACGACCGTAGCAATAAAAAAAAATAGAGTAAGTGTTTGACGCCATCAAAAATTTTCGGCAATATTTTTAAATTGATGTCAATTGAATTGTCAATTATTCGGCCACATGCTGCACGCTTGTATTATTATCTAGATTTTATTATCTAGAACAAAACTGATGATGAACCGTAGCATAGAATCATGTGAACTTTTCGTGAATGTTTTGTATTGCGCCTAGAGGGCTCGTAGGTCAAAATAAATGAATCATTATAGTATTATTCGAAAATTTCACGTGAGTAGAACGAATAGAAAGCATGAGTTGTTTTTTCAAGGCAGCTCGTAAATTCTGCTGCAGAAATTATTGTTTTGACTAAATGAAAAATCTACAATAAGAATCTGATGAATTTGTGATCGAATGAGTTCAATTGTGAGACAATCAAATATCCATCTGTTTGTCATCAATATGACTAGGCAGCATGCAGTAGCTTGCATTTGATAAAAATTGATGCTTCAATTTATTGAAAGAAATCAAAACATGCGCGTGCATGTTCGTTTGATATGAAACCAAAAAAAGTATGGCATGATCGATTTTAAAATTATATATTTTTATGTACAATCGAATACGAAAGATTTAAATATGTTCAAATTTTAAACTTATAAAACCGCATTTTATTAATATTGTTTTTGTTAATATTAGGCGCGTTTTTTTGCTCCTCTATCCAGCGGAGAGTAGAATGAGAGTAGAGTAGACGCATTGAAAACAACAACAACACTCCTACACCAGTGAATTCACTGGTGTAGGAGTGTTGTTGTTTTCAATGCGTCTACTCTACTCTCATTCTACTCTCCGCTGGATAGAGGAGCAAAAAAACGCGCCTATTATTGTATCAAAATACTGTCCCGAATATGAGAATCACAATGAACATACTATAGCAATAAGCAGAAAAAAAATGTTTTTGGGGGGGAAAAGAAAAATAGTTAGACCCTAGTCGAAAACAAAAGCTTTTTTTGACTGCATATTCATTGACGTCAATATATTTTGAACGCTTTTGTTAGAAACTAGTACAAATTCTTGACATAGATTCTGGATATGATACTGGCTTCACTACAGTTATAATACTATATATGTTTCTTTACATACATAAATGGTTTTCGTAACCTTTTTTTTTGATTTTTCACTTACTATAACCGTTTTAATATTCTTAAACGATCTGTTGGAATTATTTATTTATTATTTTTTATTTTAGAACAACGGCACATATCTTTTTTATTTGTTATGACTCCTTAGTTTCCCTCTAATCTCTTGACTGTTGTCACCCTTTATTATCCAGGCAACTATCCCGCTCTGGTGTATCCCGCTAGCATAATTCTGCATTAGTTTGTACTGACACTTTCTAACGGCGATTTGTTTTGTGAGTCGGGACATCGATACATACAACGTGCAGTCGAACTCTAATTTTACCGCCCTACTAAGCATAAACGTTCTATCTACTTTTTAGTACTTTCTAGATATTCAATGATTTGTGTTTCTCTATATGATTCAGGAATCTAAATTGTACCGTCTTTGCTGATGGTGAGGCGTATCTTTCCTTTGGTGGCTGTTTGTTTGTTCATCTTTTTTCGGACCGCATCATTACTTTTTTTTAATTTTTCTGTTCAATATTGAGTTGCTTCTATGTTGGCAACGCTGATCGCGCGTCATTACCAAACCTGAGCCAGTTCGATGCATTAGCCATACGCATAGGCGGGCCGTGGCCTAAAATCTGGCAGGGACCAGGGACTGAAAGGTTCAAGACATGCGATGATTTTGTTTTTGTTTGTACACGTACTGTTCTTACAACTTATATACTCATATACTTTAGTAATACATTATATATTTGTTGATTTATTCTTTATTATTTGCTAATGCATAATGCATTATCAAATAAACTTCTTGTCTGTGAATACGTATGAGTTACTACCAGATGAATATAATGTGAATGGTAGGTATGAACTATAAATGACCGCTAAGAAAGAAAGCTTGTATGGATTATACGGGAATAGAATGGAAATAATTAGAAATGTAAGAATATTTTTTCGTTTACAAGCTAAATATATTTCAACTTATACTTGAAGAAGAGGATAGCTTAGTTTCAAAATATCTTTAAAGAAAATGGAATATATTAGAAGGAAGAAATTGATCTCTTGCTTCAAACTTTTGTTACCTAGAAACCCTAGAAAAACGGAAAATAATGTGGCAAGATGAAAAGTGCTGTAACTTACTCTTTTCGAGCCATTTGGTTTGCAGGAATATCTTTGTTGCCCTAACTGCGTCTCCGAAGCTAGATGAAACAGCAAAACCTTTGAAACTAGTGCTTTTTGCTGTTCTCCGTTTTCGCGATCCTCTGGTAAATGTGAGATTCAGAACGTTCTTTTCTGCGAATGATTTAATTTTTTCCCAAACTACATACAAGTCTTCTCGCTCACTTAGTAGTGTTCCATTCACAAGATGTACCCCATCCCTAAGAGTTGCGTTTTTAGTTTGGAAATATGTGCTTACCATGTTCGTTATAAAAAGAACATAGTGAAAGATGAAAGATTTACTACAAATTTAGGATTACTGATTGAATGAAATATACCCAATGAATAAACTGAGTCGTTGTATGTTCCCTCATTCATTTCTTTCTCTAAAGCCTCTTTCATAGTCCCATAGCTATCGATCACATATTTGCAATTGTGTAATCTCATTGACTAACGAGTCGAGCTTAAACTTCTCATTCCACGCCTTGTGTTTAGACCAACTGCCTCTTCAAGCTGCTTGAACAATTCGTGTTGTGATGGCTTCGAAAAGTGTAGGTAAAGGGATTCGATGTCATAGAAAAGGATGCACACGTTTCGATTGTGAAAAATGTGTCCATCATAACAAGGATCATTTAATGAGCTAGACAGTGTACAAATGTGGCTGCAGGGTGTTTCATCTTAATTTAGATTTGTACACCACTTTTTTGTCCTGACATGACACTAGCACTATCATAAGACTGCCCAACAACAGGCAATTCGGTAAGTCCGCAGCTGTATAACAGGCTCAAAATTATATCTGCTAAATACGAGGCATTTCTAGCTCCTGAACAGTCTACAAAGCTTGAGAACCTTTCTTCGACTGCTAGCTCTTTAGCAAATCTGACAACCACGGAGAGTTGTTCCTTCTGTGGACCCTTGTTGCGTCTGCCATAATGGATATCAATCCGCAATCTTTTATTTCAGCTGTATTGTCCTCGCGAACGATTTAAGCAATTATTTTCATCAATTCATTTTGTGTTTTGCCACTACAGTAGTTCGCAACCTTGTTTTTAAAATTATTTTCAAAAGTTGAATCTTGCTTCGCGAATAATGCACAAAATTCCAAAAAAAAAATCACGGTTATCACTGGCACCACTTTCATCATGTCCTCTGAAAGCACGTCTTTGGCGACTGAGACACGTCGTAAGGTCGATCGGCTTTTGCAAATAATTTCGGTTCTGTCCAAGCACCATATCACTTACTATCTTCCAAGCACTATTAAAGTTTTATTATTGTCGAGTTTTTATTATTGTATGCAATATGTCCTTGAATACATTGTGCATGAATTTTACTATCCGGATAATTTATCCGGATCGCGAAGCTTGGTCGAGCTGAAATTTTGGTGTATTTTTGGCGATAATGGAAACTCTATGGAAAATTTCGCATTATGATAACTTCACTCCGAGTCATCAGATCATCACAAAATTTACAAGACTCATCAATGGGCATAAAAAATAAGTTTCTGTCGTTTTTAAATAATGTCTGGGCAACGTTGTAGCTACCATAAGTACGTAAACCCACATCTTTCACACGGCTGTTAGAATAAAATGCAAATGATTGAAGAATTTGATACTATATTTATACAGTCAAATCTAAACTTGTAAAATTCCCAATCGCACAAAAATCGCACCGAATTATTTATATTTTTAGCACCTGGAACTTGCGTTTACGGATTATTGGCGAGATGCTTTTCGTCTTTTTCTTAACGTTTAACTTGTCGAAATTAAATATTGCCGTCCATTTCTCGAAATAAGTCAAATAATATCGTAATAAATACCGCAAATAGCACAGTCTCTATGTTATAAGTAGTGTGCATGCTTTGGTATAGGCTTACACTACTGCACTACTCAACTCTTGCTGTAACCAAAAAAACCTAAAAGGCGAAAACTTAAGTGTCTGCTGTTGGAAATATTTATTTTTCTGGGAGGGGGCCAACCTAGGGTCTGGGGGGGGGGGGTCCCGGTCCCCCCTTCGGCGCGCCTATGGCCATACGGCGGTTTCTGAAGATTGATGGAGAAATTCCGAGGCCGCCACGAGAGCGGAGGGTCCTCCGTCTCGTCACAACCCGGGCTGCGCAGACTTTAAACCATAACCCGGTAAAACTGATTTTTTTTGTCGTTTTCAGGCCGTATGCGATTCCTGGCATTTTAGGAAAATTAGCGGGATTGTAGGAGTTTAAAAATGTTTTATAGGTCCTTAGAGTTTGTTGCGGAACAAAAGCAGCTAAATTCCAGGTATAGGACGTGAATTAAAAAAAATGAAATCGATGTTTTAATGATATGCAACATTCTTAGGATCAGTCGCAAGTTTGCAGTCAGTATCAAACCAGTCGCTCTGATCGCTGCGGCTACTGCATAAAATGGCGTCAGCAGTACTGAGGATAGTATTTTAATACTTGTCCGTTTTTCATCTATGTCCGGCATTCTGGCCCAAGGAGTTACTCTCTCCCTCCATCGAGCTGCTCGAGGACGAGTCCTAACACAATAACAAAGGTCTATACAGAGTAACCAGCGCTTCGAAAATCATAGCAGGTCTAAGTTGGCACCTTGGTACGTTCTGATAGGTGATACCTTTAATCGGGAACCTGCTACTAACAACGACCAAGCTCTTCGATGCTGCTAGTTATATGAATCTTAGTCCATTGCCATTAGTGTTCTATGCAAACTATCGGTGCCTGTGTAAGCCTGAAAACCGGCTCCTGTCTTTTTTTGGGGGTAAGGTAGGTATCTGGGCCGAGTGACTGTCAATCGAAGTTCTAACCGAGAGACACATATAGACACAATCGAGCTCCGTTATGATATCGTAAATATTTCTCGCTGTCAGCTACTGTAATCAGGACGGCAGCTGGTTTCCTTAATAAATTGGACTATTCTCTTCAAATCGGTAAAAGGTAGATCAGTCAGACCTGAGATGATCAACGCCCAGAGTCAGGTCATTCTGGCGCATAGAATGAAGGACGGACTCTTCATCCTCCGAGCCACAGCTCCGACAGAAATCATTGAACCCAGCGTTCAACCGTTGCGTGTACCGTCCTGTAAAAAAATGCCTGTGAGGACGAAAAAAACTCAGCAGAAGAGATTGCTGGCTGAATTTCAGTTGCATAGTCCGATTCATATCAGTAGAGGTCTTACGACTGCACAGCGAGATTCTTTATATCAGAACTTCTTTGAGTCCTCGAGGTATATTTGACTGGTGGTAGTTTGACTAAATTGGATCAAAACTAATTCAGGTTAATTTCTGCAAAAATGGTTTCCCTCGCCCTGTTCCTAATATGATTCTTATTCATCGTTAGCATAGTCCTCCGTAGGTCCGTAAACGTTTCTAACGCTGATGTTTGCAAATTTGCTTCGCACGCGAAGAGTGCATATTCTTTCATGAATAGCGTTTAAGCCCACGACAGTAAACTTACTTTTTGGCAGACTACGAAGTCTACACTGAAAAAAATCCACATAGCCCCCAGAGCCATGTAACATAGCGCATTATTTATGGCCCCATACGCCATGTACATAGTACTCTGAGCCATGCAATATGGCTCCCAGCGCCATAATGTCAGAATCTACATAGCGCGTGGTCCCATGTTACATGGCGCAGCATTTATGGTGCCACACGCTATGTACATAGTACCCTGAGCCATGCAGTATAGCTCCCAACGCCATAATTACATGGCGCAGAAATTATGGCCCCACACGCCATATTACGTAAGTCCCATGAGCCATGTAGTATGGTTCATGGCACTACAATTATAACTCGCAGCCATGCTGTGTGAGGAGATGTATAAATATCAGCAAGCTTCTTGAATATAGGAGGGGATATGATCTTTGATATCATTAATCCCTCGGGAATTTCTTTGGTAGAATTCCATCCCCTAGCATCAAATGCTCTACCTCCAGATGCTCCGAACTGAGAAGGTTCGTGGCCTTTTACTGGATGCAAACTGGATCATCTTCAGATGCACTGAAAAAACACATAGCGCCAGCCGCCATAATTTATAGACTTCTGGCGCCATGTACATAGTCGATTTCGGTCGATTTGTGATAAAATATAGCGCCACACGCCATAGTACATAGGAGCAGACGCTATGCTTATAGCCCTCCACGCCATGTACTATAGTCCTCCACGCCATACAGTATAGTCCTCCACGCCATACAGTATAGTCCTCCACGCCATGCACTATAGTTCTCCACGCCATGTAATATAGTCCGCCACGCCATGTACATGGCGTGGAGGACTATAGTACATGGCGTGTAGGCCTATGTACTTTTCGCCATCTATTATGGCGTGTGGCGCTATATTTTATCACAATCCCTAAATCGACTATGTACATGGCGCCAGAAGTCTATAAATTATGGCGTCTGGCGCCATGTGTTTTCTCAGTGTAGCTGGGCACATAGCGTTTTGGATGACAGCTGTAATAAAAGTCATATTCTCACTTTTGTAAAACACCAATCGTTGTACATCTGATGTCTTAAATTACTGTTATATCAGCCATATACTCAGACAGACAGTGAATCCCCATGAAATGAATAACAAAAAAAAAAAAAATTATATACCAATTGTAAGCTACCCAAAGTGAATCATAAGCTTTTAATGCAAATTATTTGATTAAAACTGTACAAAGATTGTAAAAGTGTATGGATTAGAAGAAAAAAAAAATTTTTTTTGTACAAAAAATTTTTTTTTTCCCCAAAGGGAGAGGGTGTTGTGTACGACTAAAAGTCGAAACGTCAAAACTGACAAATTGACAAAACTGACATAATCATTTCCACTTGTCGACATCAGCGACAACCTCTCTAAGCGGGTGAAACGCAAACCCGCATGAAAAATAATTAATTATTTTTGAATTCAAAACCGATCCATACACTAAAGTGATTCGCATGAAATGTATGATATATAAACGAGAAGAAGGTTCCAATAAACGGAGTCTGACTTGGTAAGCCATATTGAATAGGCGACCATAAAGACGCTTACAGAGAAACTAAAATATATTTTTTTTTATTTTTCTCGTATCAAATCACTTCTGAGCTAATGCTAAAGGGGCAGCTAAATTCGCAACGCAGAAGCGACGAGTGAATTTGAAATTTGTAAATTTGAAGTCAAATAAATTAGGTTGTTCAGTCCTTGCCCTGACCAAAGAACAAGAAGCGAACTATCCTGTTCCGTACTTTTCATTATAGATCAACTGCTGGGCAGATCGAGCTATGTAGAGCTCAAAAAAAAATCGAACAAATTTTTTTGTTGAAATCGCCTATTCTTAACCATAGCTAAGATATTTTTTTAAGGTGAGTTTTCTCAAAAATGTATTTATTGCTGAAGAATGTTAACAATGTAAGCAGCTTGCAGAGCTGAGATAGAACTTTGTGTTTCTGTGGGAGTAATATATGAAGTCCCCGGTTCAAATTCAGCCACAATCATACACCGTACTCTGTGCTTTAACCCAACTGTGAATATGAGTCTGACTTTAACCAGCGATGAAGTGAGTCGAAAACTAATCACTCAACACTAGAATGCATTGAATGTGATTGAAGAGTCTTCTATCAACTTCAAACCCGAATTGTAGTGGAAAAACTTTACTTTAAAAGTAGTTTTAATGGCACAAATTCAAAAACCAGATAATTATGGTCGTTGCCAGAAATTAAACACTCATTAATGGGCTTTGCACTCCTCGTCCCTGTTTACGCGTGTTGTGAATAGAGAAGAAGAGTACATTGAAAGTGACGAACACCTGTCAGCTGCACGTCTTAAATCATATTTTTTTATATTTTTTTCAAACATTTTGGTTGCCTTTTAAAAAGAAAGGCTTCGTATTCTGGCTGTTCGTCGGTGAAATTTTAACTTTTTCTCATGCTTCTGCAAAAACTAACTTAAATTTCTTTCATTTCACAAAATTACTAACGACTTACATTCAGTTCTTTCCTAAAAACGAAACACCCATTATTATGATGTTCAACCAAAAACTTTGAATCGCTTTTTCAACCTCCTGGCCTTCAAAAGCAACTTTCGCAAACATTGCCTTTATCTGTCAGCAAGCACAAAGGACCAGTAAACAATGCAATATAATCTTTGAATTACTATATGAATGGCCATGCCAACACTATCCGTGCTCTGCCGAAAGAAAGAAAGAAGAAACATTTGAACTTTCCTGACGATTAAATTCTTTTTCGGTCAACGATGCACCAGGGACTCATTACCAATTGTTCCTTAATATGCGAAACGTTTTCCTCGATTTTCACATCGAATAACGCGTCACATACTGGTCGTAGTACGATTCTATGATGGCTATTATGTGTACACGGTGCGAGCTGCAGTTTCGGGCAGGAGCTAAAAACAACATGAAAAACTGAACAGTGACAAGAAAAAACGAATATCGAATCGACAGAATTAAAGGAAACTGTATATTCGCTGGGACGCAAAAGAATGGATGAAAAAGTGCAAAGGAACCATTTCGAAATCTATGTATGTGCACATTCGACTATGTGGTGGTACTAGATAACTATTTTTATGAAATGCTTTCTGCTAGCATTGTCAGACTTTTCCCGTTCAGATTTTATGGTAACTGGTTTTATGATAAAGTGCAAAAGTTTTGAGATTGTTGACGATAGGAGAGAGCTTGGTGTTTCGTTGGCGTATAAATTTTTTTCACCAAGGACCTAGTTAATGAATGTAACTGAATTGTGTAGAGATTGATATACAGGCTGATTTGAAGCAACAAGACTACTTCCTGTGGTCTCTACAGACATCCTATTTTTTTAAGAAAATATCCTAATTGAGTTCGAGTTGATAGACCATGTTGAATTAGAGTCATGAGTGAAGTAGTTGAGACGAGGTAAAAAAAATTGCTATTCAGAGCTACAAAGGACTACAGATGTATTTGTTATTTCAGGGCTTCATAGTCGTGAGGATTCTATTTTGAGTATTTTAATGGCGCAACTCTATTTAGCAGTTCTATATATCCCATCTTTACATTAGCCCCAACCTGTTCTCCTGGTAATCGCCCATATGCCGAAGAGTTTATAAACGCCATGCTGGCGTGCGGCCTAAACCAAGTAAACAGCATTTTGAACAGTCACGGAAGGTTATTGCATCTAGTTTTTACTTCAAACGCCTACGCATCCGAGTTCAAGCACTGTCCATCATCTCTTGGCGATTCAACACATCATGAACCAATTCTTATCAACTACGAAATCAATACATCTCTAAGTACTCCTTTACTCAGCTCACCGTGTCAATTTAACTTTAAGAAAGTCGACTTGGATGTACTAAATGGTCTCATTGCGAGGTGTGATTGGACCCTTGTGATGTCAGAAAAAGACATTAATAAGGCAGTGTACAGTTTTCATTTAATTCTTTTCGGATGCTTTGCTCAGTTTGTACCAGTCTCTTTCCCTAACAATTGCAATAAGGTTCCATGGAAATCCAATGCAATACACCACATAAAAAATTTAAAATCTAAAGCTTGGAAAAGATGTTGCTCGTCTCGTTCTGTTTCTGACTTTTTGGTTTTTGTAGAGTTGAGAAATATTTATCAGTCCGAGGTCGAAAATTCGTACCAAATTTAGCTTAGAAATCTTAATTCTACTTTTCAACAGGTTTTGGAATTTTATTCATTCCAAAAGATACCACGGTGAGTATCCCACCACGTTTAGAGCTCAGACGACATGGCCATTTCCGAGCCATTAACTATTAGCAATATTTTTGCTAATCATTTCCGTACCGCATACAGTACGGAACCTTCTACTAATAGTAATAATTATAATGACAACTTGACAATGATCGTAAGATCTTCTTTGGGACTGAAAGACTTGTTTATAGACGAAGATACCATTTTAACGTTTTCTAGGAAGCTGGACAATAATTTGACATCAGGCCCTGACGGCATTCCTAATGCTATCTTAAAATATTGTATCTACCCCCTGTCTCCTATTCTTGTCTACTTATTTTATCTTTCTCTGTCGCTCGGTATTTTTCCTAGTGGCTGGAAATATGCAATCGTCACAATTATTCATAAAAAAGGCGATAGAAATGCTGTAGGCAACTACCTCCCATGGCAAAACTTCTATGTGTTGCTAAAATATTCGAAGCGGTAATCAGTAATTTTGTGGCGTTTCATAGCAAATCCATATTATATCCTTTCCAACATGGTTTCATGAAAGGCAAATCCACAACTACCAACCTGTTTGAGTTTTCCAATATTGTTATCCCATCAATCGAGGCAGGATTTCAGGTAGACTGTATTTACACTGACTTCATGAAGGCTTTTGATAAGCTGGATCATTCCATTTTATTATGTAAATTGTCCTCGTTTAACTTTCCTCAGCTATTTATTTCCTGGATAGCATCTTATTAGGAATGTCGTACCCAATGCGTATCCTTCCGTGGCGCCCTTTCATCACAAATTGATGTCATATCTGGTGTTCCTCAAGGTAGTCACTTAGGACCTCTACTTTTTCTTTTATATATAAATGACCTACCATCTGTCCTGGAACATTCGTCAATTTTACTATATGCAGATGACGCAACATTTTTTTAAAAAGGTATCTAATATTCACGACTGCTTGGAACTTCAAGCTGACCTAAATAACCTCAAGACTTGGTGTGACCATAACAAATTAGTCATTAATATTGACAAGTGTACCGTCGTTTCGTACACGCGTAAAATTAATCCGTTGGGCTTTGAATACTCTTTCAATAGTATTCCCTTAAGCTATTCTGACAAAGTATTCGATTTAGGAGTACTTTTAAATAATTCTTTTACTTTTGACGATCATATTAACGCCATATTATTAAAAGCTTCATCTAACTTGGGATTTGTGAGGAGGCGATCCAAAGAGTTTCATGACATACATCTTACTAAGATTCTTTATTGTGCGTTAGTAAGACCGATACTTGAATATGCGAATATGTGGACCGTATCGAGTCCATTCAGAAAAAAATTCTTCGGTTTTGTTTGCGTGAATTTGCTTGGTCAGATCCTCTTCGCTTGCCTCCCTACATTGATCGATTTAACTTACTGGCCATGAATACACTTAATAAGAGACGTGAAAATTTCAAAACGATCTTTGCTCATGGGTAATATTTCATCTGAACACCTTTTAGGTTTATTTTTGGCCTCAATACCAAGGGTCACAGAGTGAGACACGTCAACATTTTATCTGTCCCTGCCTATCGGACCAACTACGCCTTCAATGAGCCCGTTTCGTCCATTAAAAGAAATTTTAACAGTGATTACCATCAATTTGACTTTATGTTTACCATCTTAGCTAAAAATAGTCCACTTTAACTGATTTGTTTGTAAGTTTTTAATCTTTAATGTATATGCTACTAGTCTGTATTAGACGAACTTTTTTGAAAAAAAATAAAGAAAAATAATCAATTTTATCATTTGATGGGGCTTTAGATAATTTAATTAAATTCTTTAATTTCGAAGTTCTAACTTCTTTAATATTTTATAGTTCAATCATAGTTAACAGCACTACAGTACCATTTTCGAATGAAGTCAATAGATTGATGATATACTTCGTTCTACAATGAACAATAAATTTTTGTCCTTCTTCACCCATAGTTCTCCTAAACATGACATTCTACTATCAACCGACTTATGGCACAATAAGTACAAGCTGGGCGGCAATCATTTTTGGCTTTAGCGCTTACAAACATCGATACGTGCACAGCACCTAGTGGCTCTGATGAGAGAAAATCAGCAGACAATCTTTTTCTATGCAACCATATCGAAAAGGATATGGCGATATGGTGATGCAATGTTACAGACAAGAAATGTATTATGCATCGTTTAATCAGAATGCTAACCGTCCGTATAATATATGAAAGTGCAAAGAGAATTGTGATGTGTGCCGAATCTAGATTGCGAGAATTGACGATAGTTCTCGTCTGAACTGCTACTACTGCACACTTACTCTTCATATTTGCCAACGGATGACTTTCCGACTTTCCGACTTTCGTAACGTTACTTTACGTTACGTTTTCGACTCGAATCTTGTCCTGATCCTCGGGATTATAGTGTCGGAAATTGGTGTTAGAGTTGATAATGGAATTATGTTGACAAACCGGTTGTGCACTAATTTGCAACTTTTAATTGGAATTGGGGGCACACACGATGTGAAATGTTAAATGGTTGCGATGGTGGTCTTGAAAGGGGTGAAGGAACATGTAATTAGTGAAGGCGATGAGATATGATCATTTAACCAGTGAGGATGAACATGTATGCATATGCCATGGATAATGAAGGATGAAGTGTTGAGATAATTGCGGCTACGCGATCTAATTAAGTCGATACGTGTTTTTATGAGGTCTGTGACTTGTTTGAATGAAATATAAATTGGTGGAGATGGAATGTATGTGGTTAAGAGAGAAAATCTGATGCTCCTTTTGCGTTAATGTGGCTTTGGGAAGATGTTTCGTAATTTTTTTTTTCATTTTCGAAGAGAAGTTATAATGAAAATTTAAAATAAAATAGCTGCAACAATGATTTTTCTAGACTCTCAAGATTTTTTCTTCACCCCCTTGATTTTTTCTTAACCTAAAAGGATTTTTTTTCTAGACACCTATGGTTTTTTCTTAAACTCCTATTACTTTTCTAGAGTCTTTTCATTCTTTGTAAGCTCCCACAATTTTTTCCTAGAGTCTCGGTATTTTTTTCAGCAACCACCGAACCCCCTATCCTCCTCCCCCTTCCTTATTTTTTTCTTAGCTCCCATGATTTTTTGATAGACTCCAGAGATATTTTTCAGGCTCCGACCAATTTTTTTTACAGTCATTTAATTTTGCTTAGACTCTCAGATTTTTTTCTAGAGTTTCCTGGCGATGTATTTTTGGGTGTTTCTGGTAGTTAGCGTAGATATTTTTCGTGTTCTCTGCTTGGAAATTTTACGAAATATATAGTACTATCTATTTTTTCAAAGAGCTTGAGGGCTTTGTCACGTAAGTATAGATCGAGTGTCTCTATTCGTAGATCCTTGTGTGTGACCGTGTTTGTAACGTACTATGGGATGCTGGAAATTCTCTACATTGTGAGATTCGTCTCAAGTTTTCGTCTTTTGATCTTTGAGGTCCGTCCAAACGCTTGCTTTCCCTATAAACGTGTCGGTCTCAGTATTTGTTTATTTATGAGTTTTCTGTTCGCTATGTTTAGTCTTTTGGCTTTTATGAGTGGGAACAAGGTTTGGAGGAGGTTTTCGCAGGCTTTTCGCTTGTTCTGTATATGTTCCGTCTAGGTTAGTTTGTCATCGAATGTGAGTCCTAGGCAGTGAGGTAGTAGAAATGGAGTGGACATGCACATAAGATTTACATTGGAGGGGATGGTAGTAATTTTTTGTCCACTCAACGTCAAATCTGGTCAAATCCCAGTAGTTCCCCTCCAATTGGACAATCAGAGCGAAATGGCGGAAAGGCAGCTTTAACATGCTTTGTGCGAGAGAGGATTGAAGGGGCTAATGGTGGAAAGCTATACCGTCCGTGTCCACTCCGTTTCTACTATCTCACTGGTCCTAGGTATTTTGCGATCCGTTGCCATTGTATATATTGGTCGTTGACTGTCAGTTTGCGTAGTGTTCGCTTCTTCTGTGTGGTGAAAATCGCTTGGGTTTTGATCCTTGAAACACTCCAACTGCAATTTGACGTTCTAAATGTCTTGCCCTTGAGAAATGATCCAATTATCTGTAGAGTGGAAGGAGTATTTTGAATTCAAGCATTTTGAAGATTAGTCCTGCGTGCCGGACTTTGTCGAAGGCTTTTGCTACATCAAAACATGACCAGTCCAGTCGACTTTGTTTGGTTGAGTCCTGTTCTAATATGTTGCACTACCTTTACTATCTGGAGTTCCGTGGAGCGTAGTGGCTTGAAGCCGAATTGCTCTTCCGGGAGAATGTTGTTCTCGTAGACTTTTTCGTTTAGACGAGAAAGGAGAATTCGTTCAGCCAATTTGGCTAGCGATGCTAGGAGGCTATAGGTCTATGATTTTGGGGAAATGTGAAACTATGATGGTGGCTGATTTCCACGCCTTAGGATACCTCCTCAGACGGAGCATTCCGTTGATTATGTCCTTCAGTGTCTGTAGTGTGTTGTCTGGTAGATATTTGAGGCAAATGTTGTTGATGTTATCTATCCCTGAAGATTTTCGACGGTCCAATCGCTTCACGAAGTTCTTCACCTCCTCCAGGATAGCTGACCTCAACTGTTCTACGTCCTTTGGTTCAGAGCTGAGAAGGCTTGTGGTGTTTGGTATGATACGGTTTTCATTGTCTAGGTCATCTTCAGATCAGTAGTTTTCTTCGAATTGAACCTCTAGAGAGTCCGCAAACGCGTTGGCTTTATCTAAGTTGCCATATTCTATCCCTTGTGTGCTGTGTATTGGTGACGTAATCAGTTTGTTCTTGGTTCCGAAGTATTTGTCACCAGAGAGTGTCACTCACTGACTCGATGCTTTGCACCAGACTCTCCCACTGCTCGTTCTGGTGTTGATATATCTTATATATTGCGGTTCGCGTTGGTTAGCCGGTTTGCTTCCAGTTTTATTCTAGGGTCACCTTTGCCTTCAGCTCTTCTCCAGAGTTGATTCCTCCTCCGTATAAGCAGTTAAATTTTATTAGGGAGTTCGTAAGGATTATGTTTATCAGTTACCGAAATTGTGATCATATTGTCCTCCTTTGCATGTTTTATGTTATTGTTGAAGAGATCAATTGATTCCTCTAATTCGCTGACCGCTTCACGTGCTTATTTTGGTAGTTTCGGCCAGTGTAACTCAGAAAGTTTCTCAGTTATTTACTCATAAAAGTTATCAATTTGTGATCACGGTTACCTTCTTGTCGATAAATTAGCATAGACAACGTATATCGGCTCCAATGCTTATCAAGGCAGCGAATAATTGATGCAGGAAAGTCGATCGTTTTGCGGAATAAGCCTACGAAAGCAAAATCAACATGGAATTGTTTTTGCGGGATGGTTAAAATTTAAAATTTCTTTAACTAACTAAGTGGTTTCGAAACTATGCACTGATTCTTCTCAGTTAGTAATTTTCCTCTCTGTAACTGATGCATCTATACATATATTATCTATACGAAATCGAACCGTCTTATGATCAGATGACAGCTCGTCGAGAACGTTAATGTGCACATGGTGATCTAGTACTTGTGAGACTCCTATATCTAGGGCGTAGCTGGTTACAGAGCCGAAATACGTAGGCTCATTAGGGGTGTTCAGGTTTGCTTGTTTGACTGTAATGTACTTGTTCAGCTTGATCCCAGCTTTGTTACTTCTCACATTTCCCCAATGGTGGTGGTAGACGTTTATGTCTCCTGCAAGGAAGATTGTGCCCTCATGATCGAAGTATGAAGAACTTCAATAAATTCCTGTGACCCAGGAGGGCGGTACGCTGAAATCAGTGTGAACTCCAGAAAAACTCCATGTCTCTGAGGGGGGGGGGGGGGGGGGGAGATTGGAACAGAACGGGTTTTGCGGGCAGTATCCATAGCTCGCAGGGTATTCGCCTACGCAGCTTACACACTTGGGTTTCTCTTCTCTCAACTTTTTGCAATTCGAGAAATGGTGCAGTCCGTCGCATTTGGAACATCGGGCCTGGGTGTTAGCTGATTCTCCAAACTGTTGACAATTGTGGCACTGTGATGGGTCTCTTCGTGGATTTTGTGCTTGCAGTTTGCACATAAAGTGGCATTTCGCCTGTACGTTATAGGCACCTTCAGTTGGGGGTAGAAGGCTTCAAATGGGTAGAAGCCCTGTCTTTCTAGGTCTTCTTGCACCTCTTCCCGGGTTAGACCGTAGAGCCCTCGGATGATACCATTAAGATTCTTTTCCTCGGGAAGGTAGTACATGCAGGACTGTCCCTTGAGGTCGGTGAAGATCTTGGTGATCTTTCGATGGTCTGAGACTGTGGCTAGGATGGTTTGAATCCTTATGTAGAGGAGCCGAGCCATAGCTATCTACTGCTCAGGTTGGCGGAGTATGATTGCAACTGGTTTGGGGTTTCCTTTACGCAGTTCTGCTTTTTTCTTTAGTGGTTGTCGTATTAACGTTTTGTGTTGTAATTGGGGATTCTTTGACATTTTGAATTTTGTTGTTATATGGTATCTTTCTTGCCCTTGTTTTCTGATTTCTGTCCGTGGGAGAGAGGAGGAAAGAGAGGGTAGCCTAGGTCTTCGGGTTTATTGGTTTATGTCTCAGGATCTACTTGCTCTGTTTGATTTGTGTTTGTTTCGCGAAAAGATTCGTTTCCTGTCGTCATGTGTACGTTTTTAACGCTGCTGTCACTGTTTGCTGTTGTCTCGTCTGTTTCTCTGGATGAGGAGTTAGTTGTCGTTTCAGGAGGAGAGGGAGTTTTTACTCTTTTTCTTTTGTTCAGTAGTGTTTTCTTTGTCCTGTGTGTTTTTTCCTTCAGAGTTTTGAGCATCTCGTCATTTCATTCTAATAGTTCTCGGTTGTATCGTCTTTGTTCAGCTTACTCACTTTGAGTGTTTTTTAGTTGTTTTACGATTTCGTTCAACTCCTTATTAGTTTTTTTCTTGACATTCTTTGTTTTGTCCGAAAAGATTCAGTTGTTGGTTCAAAGCAATCAGTCTATATTTGTCGCAGTCAGCCATTGTCGCAGTTGAAGTGTGTTTAATTTCTCGCCCTGCGTGAGCAGAGATGATACTTTCCATGTCTACTTCAAGTATCTCGCAAGTGTATGTCTTATTTTTGTTTTTAATATTATGTACCTTTATTTGCTTTATCTTTTTATGCAACTTATTGATACCATTAAAAGTAGGCCGATCACAATTTCACTCACCTGGAATTTCACTCTTTCTCTCCAGTTTTCTCTATGTTGGCTTGTTGCTTGCCAATCGAAGGAGCTGTCACTCACAACCGTATATACTTTGGTTGTCTTGTGCTCACTTGAACGAACAATATCCTTCCTTTTGTACTATATTTTCACTTCACTCGAATTTTAAACGTCAGCTCTCGTAACGTGTTAACTGCCGACGGTAATGTCTCGGAAAGTTTTCAGATTTTTCCTAAGCACCTATGCTTTTTTTCTAGGCTCTCGAGATTTTTCTTGATATCAACCCCCCCTCCTCCCTTATTTATTCCCAGTCTCCTAAGTTTTTTAAAATGTTTTGCCAAATTTTTCATATAATCAAACCCACACTGGGCGCATTACTTTTGCTTCGTTATTAGCAGTTTTACTCTAGCCAATTTTTTCCCGGAATATTCGGTTTTCCCCTGGAAAATTCGAAGGTACCTCTGAATACTCGAAAATTGAAATACCCACTCGTTTTCACGATTCGAATGCCAATTAATTTTTTATATTTTTTTTTTGGTACCAATTCGCACTATATAATATTCTGGCATAACGGTAAAATCAAACGGAAGTTTGTGGCAAACTTGAAATTGCCATTAAGAACGAACAAAGTAACAAATTCAGATGATACGAAAAAAATCAATCGAAACCAAAAAAAAATTTGGTACAAAATACTGACCTAATAAATGTCATTGAACTTTTTTGGAAACAGACACACATATTTTTCTTTTATTTTTTTTTTATTTTTTTTCTTTCTTTTTTTTTTTTTTTGGAAAAAAAGCTCTAAATACCTGATAAGTTCACTATACTCACATATTTTTCGATCGATTTGATTGCTGTTTTGACAGGGTCTAATGGCATTTTGAAATGTTTGCTGCTGTAATGTAAGCGTGATGTTAAACATCTGTGTTCTTCGTGAAAATATGAAAAGTTTGTGATCTAAATTGTTTGAAAATATGCGATCGGTTCATTGTGGAGCGAAAAACTTTTGGAAGTAAATTACTGCGTGGTAGAGTGTTACTGGGTGAAATATTTAGTATGAAACAAAGTTTTTCCAAAATCCACGTTTTGTATTTTATATATTTCTGATTTTCAAATTTTGTTTGTTTTTCATTGAAATCTACTTTCATTTAATTTTTTTTAGAGAAGAGAGAGGGAGTGGGAGAGAGCGGGAGAGGGCGAAAGAGGGAAATAGAGGGAGATAGATAGATAGATCGATAGTAAGAGAAAGAGAGGGAGATAGATAGATAGATCGATAGTAAAAGAAAGAGAGGGAGATAGATGGATAGATCGATAGATAGAGAGAGAGAGGGAGAGTGGTAATGGAGTCAGGTCGGCTCTTTTCACATTATCTGTTCGCCAATTTAATCGCATATGCGCTTTTTTTTCTGGGCTAACTGTACTAAGTACATTGATTCAGATATTTCAACGCACAAAGAAAGAAACAATGAATTATTTGTTCTTTCAAAAGTCATGGTATATTTATAGATTTCTATTTTTACGGCTAACAAACTGCAAATCTGCTATCTAATAGTATACCATACACAGTTAAGTCGCAATTAACCTATTGCTATAAAAAAAAATCATCTCAAATTAACTTGGTAACAAATTACGAACAATCTTTGGCAATGACCTTACCGAATTCTTTGCCAATGCGTAATTTTTTCTTCCTCTATCACCCCAAGCTATTTCCTCAAGTTTTTTTTATCCTTTTACATGCAATCGCTGCTCTATACATTTCCACGAAAGCTTTGTTCGATACAATTGGCAGGAGAGAGGGAGAAAAAACGACCGCAGCTAAAATCTTTTCCAATTTCAATACTATTTCACTTATTTTTTTGTGTGTATGCCAACAATTGTGTTTGGCTGTCGCACTTGAATATCGAATGATTGACGAATTCGGATTATCTTTTGGCTCCTTGCCCGAATCCTGCGGAATTTTTTTGTTGTCGATCGTGCGTGACAGGTGCTACTATAGACGTTTCAATGATTTTTTCTGCAGCTTTTCCGACGCCGATGCATAAATGGATTATGTCAACTCGAACTGGTGCAACAATGTTGTGACAGTAATCACGTAAGTGTTATAAATATATGGAGCCAATGCTGAGAGCACGATTTTATTTTTTGAATGAGATAAAAAAAGCCGAATTGGATTATTGAATTAAGATGAGAGGTAGAAGAGGTAGAGTGGCTTTGATTTTTTTAGAAGCATTTTCGAAAATTGTTTCGCTTAAGATTGTTTGGTTAGAACTTTCTTACAAAAGATATTGCTTGGCGTTAGTTCAGCTATCATTTCCAGATTACTAGTTTACATATTCTTTAATGGCGTACCAAAATTATCGAATTATAATCGTCAGATTTCATTGAGAGCAGTCAGACCAATAAAATCCAAATACCTACTTCACTACCTCACTTCCAAATAATTACACGATTTTCGACCGAAACGAAATGCGAATTCACTCTTTCTTTGTAAATACTACGTTTGCTTGTTAACATTTCACCGTTATCACAGTTTTCCGTGTTTCGAAAGCATTTTTGCCCATCGTAAAAACATCCAATTTTCATTTTGCCATTTTCATTTTCACAGTGCTGTCCTTCGAATCGCTGTCCATTTGATGGAATAAATGACTTTTCGACATTTTCCTAGCAATGCTTTTTTGCCGAAATATCCTCATTTGCACAGTATTCTGCGAAAATGTTTCCCAACAATTATTATACATTTCAACGATAGCATTCGATGTTAAGTGAATACGATATTATTGCTATCGTTGTGAGTCACGGAAAAATGCCGGTTGTTTTTTTTTTGTAAGGCACAAATGGGCAAATGTTTGATATCTAAACCTAAACTGTCGGACTCGGAATACTTGAAATGAAATTTTACTCTTCTGCCTGGAACAGTTTAATATTAGTTCAATTAAATTTTCGAAATCCTCTTAAAATTTCAATCGAATTAAGTTGGGAAAAATGAAAAAGTTTCCTTGATTCTATTAAGCAATTTGTGTGCTGCTTAATTAAGATTGACGGGCGACAGAGTCAGTTCTCTGCAGTTAGGAAAAAAAATCAACTAATCAGCAAAGATAACTGGTAGAGTTAAGAACGGCAACATAGTCCCTACCGGAACGGACACACTTAATGGAATTTCATTAGCACCAAAGAGGACACAACAAAATGTCGAACAATTTCCTTGGTTGTTATGCTGTACCTGGAAATTGGATGAAGTTTATGTTGCAAGAAAAAAAATGAAAATGCAAAGTAAAAAGAAACGCTATTGGGTTTTGGCGGGACAGAGTAATAAGAGAGAAGGACAGGAAAGTAAAGAAAAAATACGAAGTCAATGACTTACGGTTAAAATAATTCAAATTAGGAATGTTTTGTAGACGAATTTCGTTAAAATCAAGGAACTAGTTCCAAAAGACTTCAAGATCTGAGTACGATAAGACTACTTGTGTGAAATGGAATAAGAATAAAATTTCGACTGATTTCACAATGTCAAGGGATTATAGATTGATTTTGAAACACAGGCCTTGTCAGTGCATGGAGAAATGAACTTCAGTGCTATGGAGCCCGATTTTTTATAGTAGAACTTTTGTTAGCTCAGGAACCTCTAACTGCAGCGCGGAAAGGGCAACCTCGTGTTGTCAGAGTTGATTAAAAGTTGAGCTTGATGGAAACTGGATACCCTTTGTCTAGTTTGGAAGCTGCTACCGGCAGAGGGTCTTCGACAAATTGTCCCTTACTAAAGAACCTCCCAACTGCCTCGTTTCGCAAAGCAATTCGGAAGATTGCCTGTCCCCCAGATTGACGTCCTCTAAAATATAACGCACCTTACATTAGCCGTGGAATGACGGTTCCATTAAGAACATCGTGTAAAAGCTCCAGATCAGCGCTCGTGACCATATTCTTAACTTTCTTTCTTTTACATAGTTGCATTTGATCAAGGATGTTTTATTCCTCCTGTTCTTCTGGTTCTGCTTTTTTTGTCCACCGGAGTTACTAAGTTCTGCCGTATGTTATTTTATTATTTTGTGTTGTAATTACAAACAAATTAAAAAATAGATGCACACAATTCACTTATATATTTGATCGACCCCTTTAGACATCAGCAGAATGCTCCTAGTTTGACAGCTTTAGTCGGATCAGGTATCTACTATTCGTGATTAGTTTCGTGAAATTTTTCTGTCGATTTTGGCGATAGACGTGATTAATTTTTTCCCCTCAGATCTTAACAATCATTGACGTGATGGCCCGCAATAAGCACGTCATTTTTGGGACATTCAACGGACAGACCAAATGACCTTAGCTTGAGATTGAGTAAGGAGATGAATCAGTGAATGTTGCATTGAACAATAGTCCACCAATAGAACCTTGTGTTCTATGAAAAAATTCGCTTTATTGACGCTGGTAAAAAGCTGAATGAATCCTTCATAAACGCAAGTAAAATGCAGAAAATAGCTCTAGCACATTTATACAAAGATGTATTTATACAAAATCCGCTTTATAAATTTAATTCTAGCATTTATCAGTTCAAAAGTGGCCAATATTCACCAGCTATCGCCACTAAAAGTCGATTAGACCTGCTCAATTTTGGGACCAACTTGTTCTATGAATTTTATTTTGATCTAATGACTGCTTAAAAAGCTGTGAACAAATTTAAGAAGCTATCGTTCGTATAAGTTTCAAAAGATTTGAAATTTATGTATTTGCTGCTTAGTTTGATTATAGCACAAAAATAGTCAAATCGTTTAGTGCTGGTAACTCTTTGTTAGCATCGTAACCGAAAGATCAACCTGCTTTGTGAATTTCGTTTCAATCCTATGGCTGAATCGCAAGCTGTAGGCGCAGATAGATTGAATATGGTTGAAGGTTATTGCTGGTGAAAGATAAGAAATTGTGAAAATCACCTTTAGGTTTCCTCATTCCCGATATGGCTCTGTTGGAAGTTATCACAACTGAAATTTTGAAAATTTTCTTTGCCTGCTTGTAGGCTGCGGGCGATGGCATAGTGTTGGAAATACATACATAATTTGTTTGGTATATGAAAATCTAAAATTTCCTCGGCGATAGCATTTACTCTGTGAGCAACATTCGGACGTGGGCATGACGTTTTATATCGATATAAAATGAAAAGTGAAGTCGGTACCGTTCGAACATTATTCGCGAACATATTCACGAACATCATTCGCGAACATATTCACGTTACTGATACTAGTGCTGTGTTTGGCAATTCAAGCTCAAAAGACCACAAAATTTACACCGTTTTATTCCATCTCCGTGATAACGTGTCGAAATACCAGGAAAACCAACACCTATCGAACAGATGTTTATTTTAAAACCCTTCATCCTTTCACTCCTTTTTCTATTATTCCCCTTTAATTGTTATTCATATTTCATTTTTTATTCCCTATTCATTTTTTCTTCCATATTCATTTTTATTCCCTATTCATTTTTTATTCCCTATTCATTTTTATTCCCTTTTCATTGTTGTTCCTTTTTTCTTTGCTTCCTTCTTTTTTTTTACTCTCTCTCTTTTACTCTTTTTTTTCTTTTATTCCTCTTATTCCATTCTATGTTCCTCTTATTTTTTGTTTCTCTTATTCTTTGTTCCTCTTATTCTTTGTTTCTCTTATTTTTTCTTCATCTTATTCTTTGTTCCTCTCACTGGTTTTTCCTTCCTTTCTTTTTTCATCTTATTCTAATTTCCTCTTATTCTTTTATCTGCTAATACTTTTTTTAAATTTCCTTTTACTTTTATTCCCTATATTTCTTTTATTCCCTATATTTCTTTTATTCCCTATATTTCTTTTATTCCCTTTATTTGTTTTATTCCCTTTATTTGTTTTATTACCTTCATTTGTTTTATTCCCTTTATTTGTTTTATTCCCTTTATTTGTTGTTTTATTCTCTTTATTTGTTTTAATCCCTTTATTTTTTTTATTCCGTTTATATCTTTTATTCCATTTATTTCTTTTATTCCCTTTATTTCATTTATTCCTTCTATTTCGTTTATTTTGTTTTATTATTTCTCCTTATTTTTCCGTTTAATTTTTTCTCTTTTTTCCTTATATATCCGGTTATTTCTTATTGGATTTGTTATTCCTTTATTTGACCTGTTGTTCCTCGTTTGACCTGTTGTTCCTTATTTATCCTTAAAGTCCTTATTTTTCTTATAATATTCATTCTTTTTATGTTTTTCTTTTATTTTATTTACTTTTCCCTGTAATTCGTCTTAATTTCTTTTTTCATTTTTCGCTTTTCCTATTTTCTTTGCATTTTTGATTTTTTATTCTTTTTCCGTTCCTTTCTTAAGGTATGTTTAGGTATGTATGGTAAAAATTGTCAATTTCGAAGAATCTATTAGAGAGCCTCTGATTTTTGCATATTTCGCGAAAGCTCACTTTAAATGCTTTTTAGACACGATGTTTATAGAAAAATTAAAAAAAATTATGTAACAAAAAAAAAATGATATGAAAAAATATAAATAAATAATATAAATCAATAATATCATAACAGACCAAAAATAATATATGTATGCATCTTTATATTTTATACAGAGGAAGAATAGAAAAGGATAGAATTATAATAGAAAAGGAGCAAAGTAAACGAAATGATAAAATTTGAAAATAAAAAAGAGAAAAGCAAATGAGAAAAAATGGAAGAAAATTTATAGACGAAAAAGGATATGAAAGTAAAAATAAAATCAAAAATATGAAAGAAAATCAAAATATTTACAAAACAAAAATACACAGAAAATGGAAAAATAAATAAATCTTAAGAACTTTAAAAAAATAGGTAAATAAATAAAGATAGATGAGAAAGTATGAAAGAAGAGAAACAGAGTGTGACTAGATCAAAAGTGGACCAAGAAGAAAAGAAAAAAAATAGAAGAGATGGAATGAAGAAAAAAGAATAGAGAGGAAAAGTTATTTTTTTCAATCTAAGATATTTTCAATTTTTACTACGAGATGCTTAAAATTAAAAAGTTAACGATATTAGAACAGGAATGGGATATATTACAGAAAGATAGGAAGATATGCTTTGCAAATTATAGCACAAGTGTGTCAATCTGATTGATTAAAAGAATCAATAAATATTATAATTGTAATTCAATAAACATATTCCTGATTCTATTTTTTTTCGGGAGAGTGTTATTTCAGGTGATAAAACAAAGTTTAAATTGAAATCTAATGGAAATGTTAAGGCTAATCAATTAAATTTTACCGATTGTTATATGTACCGGTGGAGGATCAATTATTGCATGGAGTTGTTTTTGCTAGAAAAGCGCAGGAAATTGCTGGCATTTTAAGAGGCGAAAAATATATGACAATATCAAATTCTTCGCATCTTATTTGTAAAGAATTTTTTCGATATTGGTTGAAAATGGTTGAGTTCTTAATTTTTTTATGTTTCTCAAATGCATCTTTCTAGCTTCTTATGTACATAAAAGTTTACATTACCCTATTTTACACAGATATAATGAACGAAAATTCTTCTAAGTTTTCAGATGGGTTTTTTTTTATTTTTTTTTACTGGTTGGTAGTTTGAGTTCAATGATAATTCGATTTCCAATTCAGTTTTCATTTTTTGTCCGAGAAATTTCCAAATGAAAAAAATCAGTGTCTGTACTGCGTAAAACTAAACAACATTGAGTAGAAGTATAGTTCATTTTTAAGAACAACGTAACAGTTGAAATGGGCGTAGAGTTTAACGATTTCTGTGGGAATTTTGGCTCTGAGGACAAGGAGGAATCCGTCCTTCACCTCATGTGCCAGTGTTCGGCTTTGGCAAGGCGAAGGTTGGCGGCACTTGGTACACTCTTTTTCTCAAACCTGACGGTTTTTCAAAGGAAGGAGATAGTTTCCTGACTTCAGTGAGTAGGAGAGAGTCACTAATTATTGTGGCATCACAACCGGGGGCCTCTCTTGTGCCTATGTGTGTTGGTCGTCAGGCCTCTGTAGATCGGCAGCCATTTCAACCTAATCTAACCTAACCTAACAGTTAAAAGAAGAGCTAATCAACATTTGCTCTGCAAATAACCAAAAAAGTACCCAGTTTAAACCAGTACCTTTTTTGCTAAGAGAGTATATAGAGCTAAATTCATCATTTGATTGATCTCATTTTATTCTGCGCCATGGATAGAATTACTCCCAAATATGCCAATCATTTACACCAAGATCATCTAGGTAGCGTGATGAAGAAAATTCTGCTAAATATAAGATTGCTACTTTCAAGCATAATTTCAGACTGGAGACTTAGATGCGAAGACATATGATGCATTTTCAGGAAAAAGATAAATGCGAAACAAACATACACTGTGTAAATATTTCTTTAAACCTTCGTTGGTCGAACTAAAATGTAAAAGAACAAATTAAAAACCGTTAAAAGCTTTTCAGGTGCTTCAAAAACAGAAAGGTACAAGACTAAGTGTTCTTTTTATTGGTAAACTGATAGTTTATACAAACACACAAACAAAAGTCGATGCAACAATTCTTTTATCTCTTAAAATTTATACATGCATCGAATCTGCGATTGAATAATGTACAAATATCATCATAATTGCATTATACATGACAACCACCATGCTCCCACTCAACATTCATAAAAATTCCTAATTCTAAATTAAATTCATTTGTCATTTTTCATTCCTCATGATAATACACCACTAATTCCCGCCTTATAAATAATCAACTAGCTTTCGTCGTCATTTCAAAATGCACTTCCCATCCGTATAACTTATAAATTTTCTTTCCAACTAACAGTATTCGGAGTTGAATAGTTATATGAGCCAAAAAAAAATAAACTTGGTCCATTCTCAAGACTTTCTTCTTCTGTACACAACATTCCTTGACTACTTCTGTTGACTTCTGCTAACATGAAGATTAATTCCAACATTTACCTGCAAAATATAGCAAAAATTCACCAGTTCAGCTACGACTGGTTGTTTCATCCTCATTTCATCAGTGTAATTCCTTAGCATCATCTCGACTAATCTTTGAAGTATATAGCTCGTAAATTCTTAATATGAACGTGGTGGCTGGTTGGCTGGTAAGTTGGCTCGCTACACGAATACATTCCATAATGTTTCGTTCATATATCTGCCTGCCTTTCGTTCTTAACTACACCCTCACTTTATTTAAGCTACTAGAGTTCTAAATGTTAAGTAGAAATGATAGAGACCAAATGGAAGCAAAAAAAAGGAGTCCATCAGTTGCAAGTTTATGAAAACGAAATGAAATAGTCGACAACAGAATAGAATATTTTCCAGAGACCAAAGACCTTAAGATGGTATGGCCTTTATCTGGACATCCAGTCAGCTAGAGGGCGTGTTTATTAAAACTGAGTTTAGGTGAAAATTTTGTAATTTGCATTCATGCCGTGGAAAAATGAACGCTGATGGAGAAATATGTCATCAATATTAAAATAGATTTTTTCGTTTTCATTTACATTTAGTATAAGGATTCTTGGCTGGAGGTATAATAAATTCAGTTTTCATTTAAGCAGCATATAGTCATAAATATTAGTAATTCAGAGTTCATTAGAAATTTTTTGCAAGTACAGCTAAATAAGCACAATTCTTCGATGCTTGGACATTTTATGTTTCTACAAGGACAAAAGAACTGTCCACCACTCGTTTCATTAACATCATATCCAAATTGAATTGTTTACCTTAAATATTAATTTTGGGTTTGTGTTTCTTATTTTTCTTCCTCAAATGAAAATCAATTTTCAACTCGGTTATGATGAGCAAATGCAACCTTTCCCTATCATTTTAATATATTCATTTTAAATTAAATTCCAACCAAAACCGTAGACCTACAAACATTTCAAATCTTTCGTATTCACCAGCCACCAAAATCTTTCAATTTCAGAAGCCAAGTCAATTTCGCCTTTTCTCTTTCGAATGAAAAACGGTCTTGCAAGTATACTGCAACCTAATCCTGTAAAATCTATCATGAACGCAAATACACATAATCTTACTGCCATACTATAAAGATATCGAATCGCAACATTAAAATCATTCAGAATAAAATTCCGTTACTGTCGAAAATTTCAATTAAGAAATTGGATGGACTATTTGCTTCATTATTCAGCATCACATTCCTTAACAACAATTTATCCTTTTATTCCTCAATTTCCATCAACTCGTCGACGCTATGAAAATAGTCGAAAATTTATTTCGTAGACAACATGAAAATATCTTTTAGATACCTCCTCTATCGTCAGAGTAAATGAATATGCGGTTTAATTACCTTAATTTAACAAAAAGCTTTTTGTAAACTCGTCGATTCTACTGCAAACTAGTTCACGCTTCTCTCCACAGTTCTTGTCAGGACTGCCCGAAAACGACTATTGCTTAGATCCTTGCAATGCGCTCTAGTAAAGTAACTGACGTCTCTACTCTACGCTACAATAGTGCTGAGTCAATTTTAAATGGTTCATTAAGTACAAGTTAAAATGGAAAACTATTTTCCGCTGATGTTGATGATGATAACCTTATTCACCTTATTCGTATTTTCCTGCAAATATTACGGTCGTTTGGAGAATTGAATCAAGAGAGCGTGGGATTTGCAGTTTGTCGGTTGGCATGAGACGGATAAGGATCATTGTATGAGAGCGGTATGGAATGGAAAATGTTCTAGCGGTAATATCTCAGTTTGAAAACTTTATCAGTTAGCGTATAAGAATGTGATATTCTGTGCAGTGCTTCACCGTTCCCACTAAGTACATCTTCAGTTAACTTCAATTAATATCAGTTGACTGTGGATGCTAAAGGCCAAGTGTAGCACCACTATGTCTCTAGCTGCTATGTATATTTTTTGATGGTACTGATGCGGTATCTTTGCAATATCTTAGAATCTCTTTTCGAGATTACTGAAATTATTTTGCAGCCCAGGGGAACGTCTATTGAAATAAATTTTCGCCGGAAGGATTTAAGAGCTATCTGAATACTAAAAGATTTTTCGTGCTTTAGTCTTGGGTCATTAAGTTTGTATGCATTTGCAATAAAATGTTTGAACAATGCTTGTTAGTATTTATGAAAGAAATACAAGTCGCGCAATGATACGCTAAATTTTAGTTCTATAAATGTTAAATCTCCACAGTACTACCAGGTCTGAAGAATGAAGTTGGTAGAGACATTATTCTATATTAAATGTTTATCAGTGTGGCGTGATTAGCTCCAACACCCCGTTTACCTCTGACTTAATTCATTTACGTGCCCAAATATTTATCAACTCAAACCCTGGAGTGTTTGATCCTGATTTTTCGTTCAGGGCTTCGTTCATGGAGTTACCCGTTCAATTTTCTGCTTCAGTCATCAAAATTTAATTGTGCGAAACCCACTAAATGATTTGTGTATGCTATAAATAAATTTGTCTTCTCTGAATTTCGATTTAAATATGCCATCTATTGAACTAGACATTTGAATTACATTTTCAATTCTTAGTTGTAGTCAAATTTACGTCAAAAGCGTGTTTAGTTTCAATTACGCAGGTTGCTTGTATTTTAAAACGCAGAGGATCACAAGCCCACGAAATGAATTTTCTAGGAAAATACATTATTTTATTTTTGCATATCGTTTTTATATTAAATTTTTATATGATATCATTGTTAACTTATTTTCGGTTTTAATTCTTTTCATTTAATATTGGTATTTTAATAAAAAATTGTTTGCCCCTCTTATTATATTGATATAATTTTTGCTCTTTCTATTTTTTTCCCCTGCCATTTTTCTATTTCCTCCGTCTCTGTTTCCCGTTTTTCTGTTTTCCTCCTAGTATATTATCCCCCTTCTATTTTCTCCTATACTATTTTGCGCTGTTACTTTCTCCTATACTGTTTTTCCCTGTTATTTTCTCCTATACTATTTTTCCCTGTTATATTTTTCACCGTTCTATTTATCCCTTTTCTATTTTCCCCTCTCTATTTTCCCCTCTTTGTCTTCCCGTCTACTTTCCCTGGTAATTTCCCCTGCCTGTTTACTACTTTCGATTTTCTGCTTTCTATTTTCTCTTTTCTATTTTCCCTTTCTATTTTCTTTTTTCTATTTTCCCCTTTCGTTTTCTTTCTATTTTCTCCTTTCTATTTTCACCTTTCTATTTTTTCCTTTCTATTTTGCCTTTCTATTTTCCCTTTTCTATTTTCCTAATTCTATTTTTACTATCTCTATTCTCCCTCTTTCTATTTTCCCCTCTCTTTTTTCCCTTCCTATTTTCCGTTTCTATGAATCCTATTCCTATTCTTCCCCTTCCTATTCTTCCCCTTCCTATTTTTCCTCTTCCTATTATCCCTCTTCCATTCGCCCCTTTATAAATCCTTCACTTTTGTTTTTCTTCAATATTTTCCCCCTTCTATTTTTCCATATCTGTTTTCCCATTTTCTTTTTTCCCTATATTCTTTATTCTCTTTATTACTGCCCTTCCTATTTTCCGCCTCTATAGATTCCCCATATCTATGTTCTCATTCTGTTTCCTCTCTTTCGATTTACCCACTTTATGTCTCTATCTTTTTTCCCTTTCTACTTGCCACTTTTCTATTTTTGCCGTTTTTATTTGTTTTTTTTTAGTTTTTTTGTTTTGAGTTTTCCTCAGTTCTCTTTTTTTTTTTCAATTTATTGCCATATTACTATCAGCTCTTATATTTTCACCCCAAATAATTTTCTTCTACTTTAATCCCCTGCAAATTCTGTCGTTTTAATTTCTTATCTTTTGTTTTCTTTTCTTTTATTATTTTCTATCTTTTATGTTTTTATATCTTCTCTTAAATCATTTTTCTTATTTTCCATTTTATTCATATTTCTCATTTTTGTTCCTTCTTTTTACTTTGTATGTTCTAAGTGTTTGTTACTTTTAATTTGCTGTTTTCTGACCTCAATTTATTATTATTTTTATCTCTATTCTGTGGTATTCGTATGCTGTATACATTTACTTAAACTTTTTTTTTCCGTTTACTGATACATCGTTTTTTTCCATCGGACTCGATCGCGAGCCGATGCCATCCAACTTTGCACCCCTAAACTCCGAGTGCCCTGGTCAACGCCATCCCTCCAGCGCAGGCAAGATCTCCCACGCTGTCGTCTGCCGTAAAATCTGCCGCAAAGGGTTCTCCGAACAGGATCCTGTTCGCTCATTCGAGCTCGGTGTCCTGTCCACCGGAGTCTACCGAGCTTTATGTTCTTGCTTATTCTTCTCTGATTATATGTATGATACTTATCTACAGCAATTTATATAAGCATATACAATTTTACCCTGTCAACAATTTTATTATCTATTTGTCTTCCTTTTATTTTTCTTCATTGTTTCTCTCGCTCTATTTGTTCTTTTTATTTGTTTTCCTTCTCTTCTCTCCGCCTTTTCCGTTATTCCTTTTCTTCTTTTTTTCCGTCCTTTCCTCTCGTCTTCTTTTCCGTTCCTTCCTCTCGTCTTCTTTTCTGTTCCTTCCTCTCGTCTTCTTTTCTGTTCCTTCATCTCGTTTTCTTTTCCGTCCCTTCCTCTCGTCTTCTTTTCCGTTCCTTCCTCTCGTCTTCTTTTCCGTCCCTTCCTCTCTTCCTTTCCTGCCTCTCTATTCCTTTCCTGCCTGTCTATTCCTCTCCTGCCTCTCTATTCCTTTCCTGCCTCTCTATTCCTTTCCTGCCTGTCTATTCCTCTCCTGCCTCTCTATTCCTTTCCTGCCTCTCTATTCGTTTCCTGCCTCTCTATTCCTTTCATGCCTCTCTATTCCTTTCCTGCTTCTCTAATCCTTTCCTGCCTCTCTAATCCTTTCCTGCCTTTCTATTCCTTTCCTTTATCTTCTTCTTTTGTTCCATCTTTTTTGCTGCAGTTTTTCCTTTTTTCCATATTTTCCTTTCCTTCAATTTATCCTTTCCGTCATCTTCTCTCCTCCCTCCTCTTTTAGCTTTCCTCCTCTTTCATAGCCCCCCTCTTTGAAGTTGCATTTCTCATTTAACTAGTCTTTTTCCATCCCTTTCCACTAGCTCCCCCTTTTCATTAGCTCCCCTTTTCATTAGCTCCCCTTTTCATTAGCTCCCCTTTTCATTAGCTCCCCTTTTCATTAGCTCCCCTTTTCATTAGCACCCCTTTTCATTAGCTCCCCTTCTCATTAGCTCCTCTTTTCATTAGCTCCCCTATTCATTAGCTCCCCTTTTCATTAGCTCCCCTTTTCATTAGCTCCCCTTTTCATTAGCTCCCCTCTTTTCCTTAGCCCTCCTACTCCTTTAGTGGTCCTATTTCCCTTTTCTTTTTTTATTATATTATATTATTTTGTATCCGCTGCTGAAAATTACTATGAACATCAACATTGATTCTGCAAAAATACTTTTAGACCACAAATGAAATGGCTTGGTGGAAATACCCACCACGGGAATCACCAATCATCACAGCCTCAGCATTCATGATTTCTTAGTACGAAACAACTAAACGAAACCGTGCGATAATTTGACGTCATAAAACTCTAGTTGCTCTAGTACTAACTTTTCGCTAATTTCGTCTCCCGCGTGCTTGATTTTATCCCTTTTTTTTACCACACTCTAAATTTCATAAAACTGTGTCCTTGCGATAAGTAACAAGTACTTTTTTTATGATCCGATAAAATTTCGTCTTGGCTACCCATCAAAATTCGTTTATCGTCATAGTCAAGTAGAAAAAAGAAACCGGGCCAAAAAAAAAACACAAAAGAGAAAAGAAGAAGAAAATATCCCAACTTGAATGAATAAGCTCTAGTGAGTGATCAAAAATGAAAACAATAAAAAGAAATGTTTTAATGTGCTAACAATCATCGCGCTTCGTGGCGTGGTTGATTGAAAGAACGCCATTCACGCTTTTAATGCACTACTCGCCGCTATGCGGAATGTTATGTGAAAATAATGTGAAAGACAAAATGTAATAAACGGTGTCATGTTGCTGAATACTAAATAGCTTCTTGCCATTTTTATGAATAATAATAATGCAATTCGAATAGGTAGTCGTTAAATGCTGTTTTGTTGATACTATTGTCACGTGCTTCTATAAGTGTCGGTAGTCTTTGTTTATGGACTTTGAAGGTAGGGTCATAGCTATGAGCATAAGGAAATTGAATAAGTTAATAAAACAAATTGTTTGTATTTGTTTTCCTACCGGAAAAGTTCACTTAAAATCTGTTGCCAGGATATGTGGTTATTCAAAGAAATACAATAACACCCTGCTAATTTTAGATACAACTATTTCCAGATTCAAATACATTGAAGAGCACGTTTTGTGAAAATTATATCTAAACTCCTTGAATTTATTGCAACCGAAATCGCATTGTGTCTATTTGTAGCAACATCCATCTTGGGATTTCACACAATGATTTACTAATGATTCCGAAGAACCAACCACAATTCTCTGTGTGCATAAAGCTTGCAAATCGTCGATGCTAGGTGAAAAGTCTCAACCGAAAAGCATTAAATCAATGAGCCCAATAATAAACTATCACATTCTCGAAATTTATAACCATTCACTTAGATCTGCTCTTACTTCGCTATATCTCCGTCAAATTACCACCGGTCACTATATCAACTTGCATTATCCGCACACGTATTGCACACGGCAACAAATAACAATAAAGCGAAACACTAAAAGAAAGAGTTGCGTCGCGTCCCAGTCCGTTCTATTCTTCGAAGACCGCAGATGGAATCGTAACGGAATCATAACAGTCTAGCTGTTACTTTTGCAATGGAAACTACTTGGCGATTTTTCTCAATTGACTCCACTTAGTAGTAACCGCAAGCGAAAGAAAGCTTTCCAGACGGTTTCTGTTGTCATATTAAGAAAATTCTAAACATCCATATGAGTAAACCCTCAGAGCTATCCGATCTGTGAGTGCAATCCGGGACCTTGCGTTGACGAGGGGTTTGGTTTGCGTATAAGATTATTGTCGTGTTCTACCCTACGGCTTGTAAGAAAAATTGAGATTTTTCTTCTGTAACGGTTTTGTTGTTTCACAAGGTAAGATTTTCTTTAGAAAATTTCTCTCCAAGCGAAAGTTTAGAATGTTGTTGTGTTGTCATCTCGAAAGTATAAGTAGAAAGTACTTTTTCATAAACACGTACGTATACGGTGTTTGGATTGTCATTGAAAAATGTGCCAGGATTTTTATGGACAGGTGGTATTTTTCGTTAGTGGAGCGGAAATATGTATGAGGTGGAAGAAATGATAGGCAATTTAAATTCGCTGTTTGGAAATGATGAATTAGAAAATGAAGGAAAATAGACTGAAAATTTGACTGTTTCTTCGGAATCGTTTATTGATTTTTCCGTGGTGAAATGAAAGTGAAATTTGTCTTTAACGAATGGGGTGTCACAAAAAGCTGGGGGTTATTAATTTCTTTTCATTTCCCAACTTTTGTCCAAAGTAGAAGATTCCGTTGAATTACACCATCATCGAATGTCCTTCAAAATAAAAATTCGCTGTCATCGTAGAAGATAAAATTCATCCCTGCAGAACGAAATAGGTCTGTTCTATAACTACTCGTGCAAAAAATTTCTGCTGTGGTAGGAGAAAATGTGTTGAAGACCGGAAAAATAGAAGAGCATATTTCGGATAAAAAATTACGAAAAAGAGTCAAAAATGTTATAATATATAATAACGTTAAACGTTAAAGCTGTGGCACTACTTGTCATTTGTAAGTAGTACGTCCGAAATCGCCAGCAAAAAATAATCGGGTAGGTTCTTGTAAGAGAGAAATCTATGATGTTAGCAAAACGTGCGCTATTTTTCCAACACCAAGCAACAGTTTCCAATAAGTTTAGTACCCCGTGGATACCCAAACTTAACCAGTACCGATTCAAGGAGCAGGTCTAATGAAGGCCACTTGTCTATCCTGCATGCGCCTGAGGAAAAATAAGGCTCCATATGCTACCTAAACTATTCGAAACTTCGCAAGAACTTCGAAAATCTTGGGTGAACTATAAAACCGGGTAGAGTTGCTATAAAAATAATGGCTTATGCGAATGTTAGCAGGTTCATTGGCCTAGATAGGGCTGATTTCATCAGCAAATAATCGGATCAGCTGCACTGTGGGCTAGCGGGACCATGTGTTGGCGACAATGGGACCATCAGCTTACCGCAGTGTATTTGATGGAGGCAGTTGGATCAGTGGAGTCTGAATTAGTGATTCGCGATTGCGAGATGTTAAACTCGATTGTTTCGATTGTTCAAATATCTCGAAACATCTCGATGGTTTTAAGTTGGACTCGATTGTTGCAATCGAGACAATCGAGAGAATCGAATAAACATCTCGCCATCGTAGCAATCGAACTAAACATCTCGCAATCGATCATTCGGTCGGTCAAGTCATCGACAATCGGTTGACGGCAATTGAGTCAGCCATAAATCACGTTTCGGTGGCGCAGCCAATAAAAAAAATGTTCAAATATTTCAGCAAAAATATCAAACTGCAATTTTTATCAATTTTATCCAATCCATTCGAATCTATTCTTCATAAGCGGTTCTACAAGCGTACTGTGTATACTGGTGTGCTTATACACTAACATGCCCACCGCCACCAAAGATTTAAAGATATCTTGATTTACACTTAAGATAAACATATCCTTTTATACATCAATATTTCCCAAAAAATTGCAGTTTGATCAAATAATAACACTTAATATTTTTGCTGAAATATTTGAACATTTTTTATTGGCTGCGCCAACGAAACGTGCTTTATGGCTCACTCAATTGCCGTCAACCGATTGTCGATGACTTGACCGATCGAATGATCGATTGCGAGATGTTCGATTGTCTCGATTGCCTCGATTGTCTCGATTCTCTAGATTGTCTCGATTCTCTCGATTGCTTCGATTGCCTCGATTGTCTCGATTCTCTCGATTGCCTCGATTCTCTCGATTGCCTCGATTGTTTTGGCGCATCGATTGCGATTCTCTCGATTGCGATTCTCTCGATTGCGATTATCTCGATTGTTTTGTGGCGCCGATTGCGATTATCTCGATTGTTAAAACATCTCCCAATCGCCCATCACTAGTTTGAATTCAACCGCTTGTAAGGACGGTTGCAGGCACAGTTTTTGAAAACCATCATTTTCAAATCAACGTAAAACTGCCTTTCCGGGGTTCAATTTTTTTTTGCCGGTTGGCTATAATTTGTTCATTAAAAAACGTCACTAAGAACTCAGTGCCGTTTTTTTAAACTATTCATCTATTTTTGTGTATGTTTAATTCAGAACTTTGGAATCGATGCTGGATTTTGTAATTATTTTCGAATTATTCAATATATGCTTATGAGCATTTTGATTTGAGTTTCTTACTCTACGTTGTTGTAGAGAAAAGTTTTAAAATTCTGTTTATTTTGCTGATTTATTTTAATATTGTTTTTGTCTTTTATTTTCGAAAAAAAGGATGAAATATGATGCGCTGCTAAATCTATAGAAACTAAGCTCAGTGAAGCTTTGTTCAGGCATAGTCCTGATTACCTTTTTTCTCTAGTTTTTTGTGCTGGCCCCCGTTGGAGTTCTAAACCGTGCCACGGCTTGGATGACGACCCGTCTCTCTAACAACCCGCAACATCGAGGAGCTGTTGGCACCATAAAATCACGCTGAGTGTAACGGAACAGTCTAAATTCTTTTGTGGTGCTGACTGCTCACAGCAGATATAACAAAACATACATTTTTTTAATTTTCCTACTCTGCTCTAGGCTCTTTCTCAATGTTATTGATAGTTTTATGGACCTTGGCGTTATCTTTGATTCCAAGCTTAAATTAGACCAGTATATAGTGCGTATTACTGCCACAGCCTTCCATTTTCGGTTCCAGCACTGGATATGCCAAAAAAAAATTTAACCTTGTCACTTCTTTACACCTGTTCACCTTCTGCGTCCATACTGTCATAGAATATTGTTACTAAATTTGTTGTAATAGTTCTCATCGGTATTTGAGAGATGAGGTTAGATCTGTCCATCGTCGATTCACCAGCTTGTTCTTCTGTAAGTCCCATATTGTGATTACAGTATGGCTCTCTGTATTCTGCAGACCCTTATCCATATTTTCTTCTCTCACTTTTGTCTTTAGCTTGCTCTGGGAGCTTAGAACCTAATTTTTAGGCCCACTTGTTGGAACTGCCTTCATATGAAAGCGCCCAAGAACTTAGAAATCGCCAAAAAAAACTATTGGAATTCTTATGGCTGTTGCTTGTTTTTAGCTTGAGGTTTAATCCTTCATGGAAGACTTCGTCAAAAGCTTAAGGGGGGAAATACATGTAAAATGGAAAAGAAATTGCTAATTTCAGATTGACTTAAAATATATATATTGTTTATTCAGAAAATTTTTAATATTAAATCCTCAAAGTACATATCTTATAGTAAATGAAAATATTTTTTTAATAACTTTTTAACACAAAATGGAGGCGATGCGAGCAAATGAAAAAAACACATAAAAAACAGCCTCGTACAACTTAACGCCTTTTCCGAGTAACTTGCAACGTTCAGAGAAAAAAAAATATGCTAATGAGATCTATAATTCCTCGGTGAACCAACAAAATTTAGAAAAAAAAATCAAATTTTTACACTAATATTAGATTAAAAAAAAAATCGATTTTTTTTCCAAAAAATCACGTTTTAAACATTGGTAAACTAATTATTTTTCCGAAATTACAAGAAAATGTAAGTTCAACGATGAGATAATACTCTTTTGTACATGTGATATAAATTTGAGCCTAATAGGTTCAAAATTTTTTGAGATATCTTGTACGGAAATTGAAAAAGTACTACTTTGAGAAAAGCGCGTTTAAAGTTCTAAAGCTCCACCGACCTGGGGAACGCCGCGCTGTCTATAACTGGCTATAACTCGAGAACTAATACGAATATCGCTTCAAAACTTTTTTTGGTATATTTTAAGAGTATTTCGAACACTTTGATGCAATAAAAAAAAATCGTTTTTGTTTTAGCAGTTACATGTATCTCCCCCCTTAAGCTACATCCACTAAGATAGTAGAGCAGACTTTTTTTTATTTTCCAGCGCTCTTTCGATGACATCCGTTATTCTGTGTACTTGATCCATTGTAGAATGCTTTTCCCTGAATCCAAATTGGTGATACGGTATATAATCTTTTTCTTTCAATGATTGGTTTTGATCTCTTTAGAAATGGTTTTTAATTTTTTTTTTTTTTAGATAGAATAGGTCGTAACGAAATTAGCCTGTCGGATGATGCTTTATGTGGTGGCCTCGTAGGTTTAGATAGCATTATCACTTTAGCCACTTTCCAGAGTTTTGGTACATATTTCAACCTAAAGCATGAGTTGATGATATATCTTAATATTTTTATTGCTATTGTAGGTAGTTGCTTCAAAACATCTCCTGTAATTAAGTCATATCCTGGAGCTTTCTTTGAATACAGTTTTTTTTATTTCTTTGATTATCTCTTCCGCTGTCGTTGTTTCAATGTTTGCGTCTTCGTTTTGTATAGTGGTTTCTTCTACTGTTTCGTTATCTGACACATCATGTGACTGAAATATGCTTTCAAGGTGTTCAGCAAATCTTTTTGCTTTTTGTTCTTTGTTCCTTGCCCAGCTTCCATCGATATTCCTTATTGGTTGAATGATTGGTCTTTTTAATTTCTTAGTTGCTTTCCAGAGAGAATATTCAGTACTTCATTTCTTAATGACTGCAGATATTAAGAGTACTAGTCATTTGTACTATGTTTTAAATACAGCGTTTTAGTGCTGCTTTCTATTGCTTTTTAATGATCGTAACCTTTGCTAACATAAGGCTCAGTGTATTATTCAATTTTTCTTCCTGTTGTTTTGTTAGTGTATTGTTAGTTGCAGTTATTTGAGCGTAAGTTGATTTTCTTGCGTTAATTGTATTTGAAGTATGATGTCCTTGTATGCTGTTTTGTTTAATGTTTGTCTGTCTTTTGTTGAATGTTTTACTGGATTTGTTTGTTACAGGATTCTTCACGTTTTTATTCCTGATTTTTTTAAATTCTTTAGCAATCATACATCCTCTGTAATTGGCCGGATGTGGCTCTCCGCATAAAACACATTTAGGAAGTTCGCTCATTGTTTAAATCCCGTACTGTGTTTCTCAGCACACTTAACACATCTAGGCTCTTTTGAGCAGTCGTTTTGCGTATGGTTGTATCCTTGGTAGTTTTTTGCACTGTGGTATTAGTTTAGCCTTTTTCCTTAGCTATTCAATCTTAACTCTCATTTTTAATATTGAACTGATGTTGTAGATATTTATAATCTTTTTTTCTTATCAAAAGTCAACATAAATAAGAGAAGTCCTCTTTTATTTGTGATCTCATTTCCCACTTTAGTTTGCTGGTTATCTTCTTTAATGATGTTGACTGCTTCCATTATTTTTAGTCCTTTTTGCCGCCGATATAATATCCTCAATATCGCAGGATGGATGAAGACCTCTAGTCACTACTCTGATTGGTCTCTCACTTTTATTTCCCTTCGTTAACCATTGAATTGCGTCATCTTGTAATTTTTTCGCTACAGCTCTATAGCTTTCGTGCCCTGATGTATTAATTTTCCATATATCATTGTTGAGTTCAGTAATCGTATGATCAGTGTTTGATGTTGGCTTCAATATTGCCTGTACTTCAGCATACGTTTTGATACCTACTATATTTATGGGAGGAGGTAGTCTCCTTTACTTGCACTGGTTTTTCTTGCTTTCTCTCATTACTTGTTGTAGAGTTGCTAATATCTGGTGATGATTCTGCTTTCCTCTTTTTTTTACTGGGTATTTTCTATTTCTTTATGATCCAGTCTATTTCTTCTGCCAGCTTATCTTCATCGGTTGAGTAATGCTTTGGCTCTGCTGTATCAGCAGTAACTTCCGTTTCCATCTGGCCACGCTCACTGCTAAAATTTTTTACTTTTAACCGTTTCCGCTCTGAGCCCTGTAATGTCTTTATTCAGTTGTACAGTAAGTTCCTCTAGTTTACATACCTCTATTCGCAGTTCTTTGTTTTTCTTTTCTATGTCTAGCTTTCGTTTACTAAATATTTTTGCAGATGATGTTATATTTGAACCACTTTTGCTGAATGTTTCTCCCTGTTGTGATACATCGGCTTGCCCGTAGGTTAAACAAGCTGATCCTTTAGGAGGAGTTCTGGGTGCTAGTGAACTCCTTTTCCCATTATGAAATCTAAGCAATAAATAGCCCTGCCTCGAATCCGTAGGACCGACCTCATTCGAGGGGGGATTTTCCAGCGTAACTGCACTGAGAAAAATACTTCTATTTTTTGAAGAAAAATGAGCACATTTTCAAAGATAATTGGTAATGATTCTGCGTCAAAGAAATATTTACTCAATCCAAAGAAAGAAATTTCTTCATTTCAAGCACTGATATTGCACTTGCCCTGAGGAAAATTTGATATAGTTTCTGGCATCTGGCATAAATCGGTTCACGTACGATCACCGATGTTAAGCAGTGCTGGGCGCGGTTACTACTTAGATGGAAGACCGCTTTGAAAGCATCGCATGTTGTTGGCACGCAAAATCTCTCCCTCCCTTCATATCATAAGAGTAGCTTACTTTGAAGGGTGTGAAACATTTTTTTTTCCCATTTTTTCCTTTTTTAAAGTGCCACATTTTTTTCTTATTTTCTGAAGCGCTAGTATTATTTATGCCTAGTCGCCACTTAAAGCTATAATGTGACACTTAATCAATGGAGTTAGGACAACTGAAGAGTCTTCTTCTTCTCCGAACGTTTATTTATTTATTTATTGATTTAATGTCTATAGCAACAGATCAAGTCCAATTACGCAATAGACAATGATAAATAAAAATAAAAATATAATATAATTCAATGATAAATAAAAATAAAAATATATATAAAACGAACAAGAGTATCATAATTCAATAGAAAATAAGAATCCAAAATTTAAATATGCAATTAGCCAAGATGAGCATGCATTAAACAGAATAAGTAATTACTTTATCTTTTAACATGTTTTTGAAAAGCATCAAGGTCGGTGGTAGGGAACCAAGTCTGAGTTCGTTATGCTGCCTAGGTAAACGTAGCAGCGGTGAAAAGTAATATGTATCAGCCCGTGCAAATGGAACATTAAACGTTAAAGTAGATCTACATGACCGATCCAATACACGGACGGAAACCAGGTTGCAGAGGTCTGATGGGACAAGTCGATGGTGTAATTTAAATAGAAGGCATTCATCAAAGAACAGCCTACGAGATTTCAGGGATGGAATTTGCAGCATGGTAAGTCTCGCACTATACCCACAGTAAGTCAAATTGAATTTGAAAAGCAGAGTGCGGGTGAACCTGCGTTGTACAGATTCAACCGCATCAATTAAGTACTGAAAATGTGGGCACCATATTTGACAACAATACTCAAGGATACTACGGACAAAAGAGCAAAACAGGTGTACACAGGTGGAGATATCGGTAAAATGCTTAGAAGATCTAAGTATAAAACCCGAGAGCCTGGACGCTTTGGCAGTAATATGCAATATGTGTTGGTCAAATAAGAGTTTAGTGTCGAAAATAACTCCCAGGTCTTTAAAACAGAATACAGCATCGAGAGAGGTACCGGAAGCGCAATAAGAAAACACTAAGGGGTTAGTTTTACGCGTGAACGACATTTGGCGACATTTTAAGACGTTCAGAGTAAGATAATTTGCACTACACCAGTTGCCCAAAGTGTGCAGATCATTCTGTAGCTGAAAGCAGTCTTCAATTGTATCGATTACTCTGAAAATTTTAAGATCGTCTGCGTAAAGAAGGGAGAAGGAGTTTAGGAGACCTGGCAGATCATTAATATAGATTAAGAACAACAAGGGGCCAAGTATCGAGCCTTGCGGAACACCAGAGGTGGGATAGAAGGGAACAGAGGAGCAGGAATTCACAGTAACAACACAAGCACGTTCATAAATGTAAGAAGAAAACCAGGAGAGCAGCGGTCCATAAAAGCCATATTTCTCTAATTTCAAGAGAAGAAGCACGTGATTAACAGAGTCAAATGCCTTAGAGAAATCAGTGTAAAGAACATCCACCTGTCTTTGCTGATCGATGGCAGAAGCCACAGTATTGCTGAAAGATAACAAATTGGTAACAGTGGATTTACCCTTGACAAATCCATGTTGCTCCTTGGCAAGGAAAGGCTCGAGTAGAGGATAAATTCTGTTGTAGACAACTCTCTCAAGTAGCTTGCTAAAGCAAGGTAGAAGCGATATTGGACGGTAATTGGAGATACAAGCGGGGTCACCTGCCTTAAGTATGGGAAAAATGTTGGCTGATTTCCATATGGAAGGAAAAACACCAGAGGCGATGCTTAGGTTGAAAATAATGGACAGGGGTACACAAAGTGAAGAAGATAGTGACTTAGTTAGTATATTAGGAATACCATCAGAGCCAGAAGAAGCGTTAGAATCGAGACAACTCATTAAATATTCAACTTCTAAAGGGTTTGTACGAAACGACGAGAGCGCTCCAAGGTTAGCGCGAGACGACGAGGGAGTGGTGAAAGAAACATGTGGAGGAGAAAGAGGGTTTTGTGGGGAAGAAAATGACGAGAAAAAACGAGCAAAGAGCTCACAGGTCTCTTCAGTTGTAGCGGCAGAAGTTTCATCAAGAAACACATTTTGAGGAATGACGGGGGATTTTTTCAGTGAATGAATAAATGACCAGAAGGGTTTTGAATTGTTGGAACTAATAGAAGCCTCAATTCTGGCAACGTAGGCACGCATGGCTTCTTTAGCGACCCTCTTTGCATGAGAGCGTTGCTTTTTAAACTCAAGCAAATCATCATGCAAAGCGGAACGTTTAAATTTGGCACGAGCAACATCCTTTGCCCTAAGGGCAGCAGCAACTTCAAAGGTGAACCAGGGAGCATCATTGGGTCTCCTGGGACGACATGTGGGAGTGAAGCGAGGAATGAGATTAGCGAGGAAGACATAAAGCCTATGGAGAGCCTCATTAACGTCAGAGCAGCGAAGAAATGAGTGCCAGTTAATATGATTGATTTCGTTCGCCATTCCAACAAAGTTGGCTTTAAAGAAATTGAAGCGCCGGTAGCAAGAAACTGTGGATCTAAGAGGAAGATTGAAAGAAATTTCTAAAAGAACAGGAGGGTGGTAAGGGTCGGGAGGGACATAGGGTAGAGCATCGGAATCTAAATCAACAGAAGACACTGGGATATTAGAAAGAATTAGATCCAATATTTTGCCATTTTTATTAGGCACCGAGTTCAATTGGGAAAGAGAACATAAAGAAATGAATGAAGATAAAGTAAGCGAAAGACTGTTGCTGGAAGTGATGGTTGAAAAAGAGGTATTCCACTCGATGGAAGGCATATTGAAGTCACCACATAGCATTAAGTGAGCGGTAGGAAAACGGCACAGGAGATAAGATGAGAGCTCTGCAAAGAAAATTTCATAAAATGAAGATGGACTGTTACAGGGGATATAGATTGAGGCGATAAGTAATAGTGAAGCAGGAGCAAGAGAGACACGAACTAAAATACACTCCACTGAAGATGTAGTTGTAAAGTCACTGCAAACCGAACTAGAAAGAGATTTGTGGATGCCAATAAGAACACCTCCACCATCAGACTTGCCAGAGATTGAGCGATTACGATCCTTGCGGAAGACAGTGTGCTGTGGTAAAATCTCACTATCAAAAATATCATCTGTCAACCAGGTTTCCGTAAGACAGATAATGTCATCAGAAGATAGGGCAGAAGAAAGACTAATTTTATCAGACTTGGTCCTCAAGCCACGGACGTTTTGATAGTACAGTGTTAAGGAACGTTTTAAGTTTGAGTCTTCTTTCCTGGTCTGGATCGAAAATTTTTTCGCGGAATTTTGGTGAACTCTTTTACAAAGACTCCAGGTGGCCAGAAGTCGCACTTTAGTAGGTCGTTGATGCCAGAAGAAACAGTGATGCAGAAAGAAGCAATGGTTTGCTCCTGCAGATTATCCGGAGTCAGCTTTTTGCACAGCAAAAGAGGTGGTGCGTATCCAAGCTTAGCAGATACGTACTTTTTTACTGTTTCGGTCGAAGTACGATATGCCAACCGAGAAACAAAAACTTTAAGTGGAGGAGTTACAACCTCCATGTCCGGAAGCGTAAGCAAAGCAGCAGCAGATGCGGAAACGAGGTGACTCGTCGAGCTGCTATCCCGCAGTGAAGAAGGTGCAGTTTGCACAGTCTGGGTAGCAGATAAAGATGAAATCGCAGGTATCTGGTGACTCGTCGAGCTGCTATCCCGCAGTGAAGAGGGTGCAGTTTGCACAGTCTGGGTAGCAGATAAAGATGAAATCGCAGGTATCAACGGGCTCAACAGCTGCTGATGATTACCGGGCGTGTGTTGAGGGACACGCCTAGATATTTTAGCTATAGTCTGAACCTGTGAACGAGTACGAGCAGCGGTGGGCGATCCAGGTGGGCTTAACGTAACGCAGTCATCGATCAGTGTTCCTTGCGAGGACCCAGAGGGCTGCTCAATGTTAGCAATAGAGACCAGCTCATCGACCTCCCTGCTGGTGCAGCGAAAATCTTCCGCTAGTTTAGTAAGTGCTCTGCATAGAGTATCAATCGCTGACTTAGCAGAACGAAGACGCGAAGCGTAGGACCCCATGGAATGTTTCCTGCATTTGTCGCAGAACCAATATACGCCCGAATCATGTTTTAAGATAACATCCGTACATTTACCCGGAAGGGAAACGCATTTCGAATGGAATGTTAGAGCGCAAAATCCAGCGCAAGTAATCATTGGTGACGTGTGTTTTTTATCCAAACACTCAGCAGCATCGCAGTGAAACATAGTAATTTTTTTATTATTTTGTAACGTAAAAATAATTAACACTACACACGACGGGTTAAATAAAGATGATGATGTATAAGAGTTTATAAGTTAAAGTTTGAGTTTTAAATGTACGCCTGAATCTAGGCAAAAACTAAATTTGAAGCAAATACACCCACTTAAATCAAGGCACGAGTCATAACAATTTAGAAAAGCACTGGTTTCAATATGTAAACACTTTTAGGTCGAGAATGTAAATAATTCTTTGAACAGCGTAGACGCACTTCGCACTTTGCACGGGAAAAGTCAGTGACACATCGCAAAGCTCTAGCCGAGAAACGGTTAAAATGCAAATTCGAATGTCTTTTCTTAAGAAACTTAAGAATAGGGGGTAGTGTTGCACGAAAGCACTAGACGTCGGCGCGTAGGAGTAACACAGCTAGCATATGAAGCTAGGCGTGACGAGGATACGGCGGGCGGGACGGATTAATTGAAGAAAAACACGGAGCCAATGACGAACAGTAGTGCACTCGGTTATCACAATTTTTCAAAATCTGTATTTAAAAAATTAAATCAAAGCTCAGAGTCTGATATCTCGTCCGTACCAGAATTCGAACCAGGATTGAACTCCACACGCCAGTGCTCTAGCTGATAAGAATTTTTATCATTGATTTAACATTTTTTTATGACTCATTTTCCAGTTCTAAAACCAATCTAATTTTGAAATAGCAAGCCATAGATGAAATGAAGAGGCTTTTATCTGTTTACCAATCACTATCGCTACGAATCAATTATCATAACTTTCTTTTATGAACATTTCATTCGAATATCGAAACAGAAGCATTTATCAATTTTCTTTAAAATACCAACACGACAATGTTCATATCTCGCTACTCTATGCTAACTATTATTCCTCGAGTCTTGCATGTCATCATAGTGCTCATACTACAACAATACTTCAACAAAATAAATGTAAAATAACTCATAACATTCACGATATCTTTTCCATAAAAATATTATTGTTGCGCTGTCGTTCGACGTACCTAGTTCGGTGTCGTTCATCTTGTGTCTTAGCTGTGAGCTTTAGTTCACTGAATGCATCACTGCACTGTGACCGTTACTATGAAAATGTTAACAAAATACTTACTCGTCGACATTCTGCTGCTTTTGTTCGAATCGAAATTAGAATGTAAAATCCAGTGTCCTGTCTGTGCATTGTTCCATGTTCATGGCAAGCATGATATGTATGCTGCTTCGCGTTTGATTTATGTTTAAAACTGATATGAAAAGCTTAACATAACATATCGTTTAAACATTTGTTCGATAAGAAGAGAAAGGACACAACGCAGTACATGGATGACAGATGAACAAATCTAAATAGATAGATGGTTGGTATAGAGAGTCTTGTAGAGGCGATATGGAGAGAATTCGAAGAATTTCCCCTAAGTACTATATAACCTTTCCATAAAATATAGATCCTATACCTTCGTACTCAATCACTCGAAAAATCAAGATAATTTGCAGTCTTTTCTTTATTCAACCTTCAAAATCGGATTAAATTTAGGTTTTTTTTTCCAATTTCTCCATTCTTCAACTTCCATCAAACCCTTTACTTCCATAAATATCCAAAATCCTCCCCGAAATGAGCCATTCATTCAAAAGTCCTCGCACCACCACGACCACGTTCAATTATCTTTATCAGCTTTCCTCTATCATAAAACCTCCGTTCCAATATCACCTCCATCGAAATGAAAAATCCTTCGACACCGCCATCATACATTCACTCTTTTCTACTTAAAGTCGATTCCATAGTAAAAAATGGTGATCTCATCGTATTTTTGCACTTCTCCAGCTCTGTCACCATTGTTCGCCAACTATCTGAAATACAACGGACACCGCTCTGTAATGTATCTATTGTTTGACAGCAGTACGAGCACTACTACTGAGCAAACGACCAACGAAAAAAATGCGAACAATTCAAAAATCATCACAACCAAGCCGAAGAATCTTATTTTTTTTCATTCGGGAACTCTAAAGCTGAATCTATTACTCCAGCATGCATTGTACCGTATGATGACGATGATTCGCTCTACGCTTGCTGCCGTCACTATGCATTTTCCCACAGCATTCATAAAACTTTTCGCAGAGCGACGGAAAATTGTGCAAGGTCATTGCACATGAGAAGGCGCGTGGAGGATGAGGAGTGCACACATGCAGAGCAGGAAGAGGTGTTGTGTTTGGGGAGATGAGAGCAAGTAATGCCTCTTTCTGACGGAAATAGTGAAATGCGTTATATCGCAATGTTCGTAATAAAGTTGCAGAACGGTATTTGTTTCTTACATTTGTCCTTTGGTCCTTGAACGTCAAGCGCGGTAGGATCAAGCAGTAAGTTTTATATTTCGAAATGAAGAATAAGTTTGTGGCGGCTGCTTGAGTCATTTCTTTTATATTTCAACATTTGCTTCGGTTCGGTAGCAAGTTGCTGAGAGTGTTTGATATGATTTCATTTTTATGGGCTAGAACAGTTTAGTTTAAAGTTTAATATCAGTTAGAGCGTGCATATGAAATTTAATTTGAAAAATTTCGTTTAGATTTGATTGAGCGAGAGCTTTATGCATGGATATTTGTATGTGTTTTTGAACATCTAACGGACCGTATTCCTTTTTATCTAATGACCAATTTTTCGTTTCGAAGCTAGATACATTTCAATATCTTGACAAATATCGATTTTTCGAGGCTGTTAGACACTTAAAATAAAGTCAGATTACCCTTAAAACGCCAATGACTGTCAACAAATTGATATATACCTTGCTTCTGAAGCAGAAATTTCTCTTGACATTAAAATATTTGACACCCGAATCTTTTTACTACTGAGAACAAATTCAAGACCGCTGATTATTTTCCAGTCATCATCGTACAAAAGGGAGGGTTAGCAAAGGAGTGGTGGAAAATAGTTAATAAGCAAAAATTAGCATAAAACACAAAGAATTGATTCTTAGAGAACTTCTGAGGTGGGAAGCTAACAGGGAGAATAAGAAAATGAGTTTTGACAGAAGAATTTCATGGTTCGTTGAATGGAATGGTTTAGAAGACTGATTGGAAACTGGCGATTTTCTGGAGCTGGTGCGGGCTTTCCACTCTTACTCCACTTATAGCAGCGAGCGGTGTTGCGTTCAAGTTCTTAAACTAGCCAAACTGTGTGTGCTCTATATCTATAAATGCAGCGAGTCCGCTCTATTTTGTGAGTTGCCTAATAAGTCGAACTATTGTGAAGGTGTGGTATTTTCAGGATACCTAGAGAATTGTTGGACTGATTGTCTATTGCGTCGAATAGGCCAAGCGCACGGTCGCGAATGTACTTGTCAACTGTCTCGATTCTTAAATCCGTAAGATGTCTATATTTCTGACGTACCAGGGAATCTTAAATATTTTTCCAAGTGCAATATTTTGTCTTGACTGGAGTTTTTTTTTATTAGTTTTGGTGGTTTGTCCGAATACTACGCAGCTGTAAAGTAATTGGGGTCTCACCACTTGTTCGTAAAAGAGGGCCATATTTGAGTTGCTTACCTGAGATGTTTTGGGAAGAGGATAAAGGGTTCTTATTTTGTTATCTATGGAAATTCTTTTGCTGGTTATATGTAGAGTCTACTGCAATTTGTGGTCGAAAGTAATTCCTAGTTATTTAGCCGTCTCTTGCCAATCTATGTAATGATTGTCCATCGTTTACGCACGTGGTGTTTGACGTCTTTTGCGTGTTATGAAAATTGCTTGAGTTTGTTCAGTTGTATTTTCTATCTCTAAAAATATTCTATAAGGGAGTCGATAGAACGTTACAAAATTGAAGTAATGGTTGCGGTTTGTCTGTACGTGTGAAAAATACAAGTATCGTCTGTGTGAACTCTGCTAGTTCTCGGGATATAGCTGTGTACAAATTATACAAAATCGATGGCAAAGGGGACCCTTGAGGGGCTCCTGTTGCTATAGGTCTTTTAGATGAAAGTATGTTATCGATTCTGACTTGGAACGCTCTTGTTTGAAGGAAGGGTTCAATGAGCTGGATGGATGCAGTTGGTAGACAGAGATGATCTAGTTTAACGATAAGTCCAGCATGTCACACACTATCAAACGCCTTGCGACATCGAACATGACGAGTCCTGTTGATTTTCTGTATTGAGACCTGATCCAATGTATTTGATTACTCGAGCTAGTTGTAGCTCTGTGTAGTGATTTCGTTTTAAACCGAACTGTTTCGCTGGCAAAAAAATATTTAAAAGAGCTTTCTCTTTTAGACGAGAGAGGAATACGTGTTCCGTGACTTTAGCGAAAGAGGAAAGATAACTGATTGGAGAGTTGAGTCGTTTCCGGGCTTTGCGATGACTATGGCTGTGGCCAGTTTCCAATGTTCTGGATAACATTGATTATATCAAAATAACATTGATTATATCTGACACTGTCTGAAGGATTTTGGGCAGGTGGTGAAGGCAAAGGTTGGTAATATTATCTGCACCTGGCGATTTTCTCTTTTTGAGACTGTAGATCAAGCTTTTTTACTTCTTCAATAGTAGTTGGTGGTATTGGGTCTCTCCTTGGAGCTGTCCTGTGAAATAACTGCGTCGCGGTTTGCTCAGTGTTTCTTCTTCTTCAAGATCGTCATCCACAGAAGTGTTCTCACGAAATTAAGGTTTTAGACAATCCGAATTTTCTAATCTGGACATTAGTTAGCCGGTTTGCTTCCTGCTCCACTCTGGAGTAGACCGTAATTCTGGCCTATTTTGGAACTTGATATCTCCTCTTTATGATTATTTTGATAGAGTTTGGAAGCTCATAAGGGTCTTGGTTGTCCATTACCGAAATTGTGGTCGATTTTCTAATGTTTTTGGGGTGTTTGAGGCAACCTCAATAGCTTGCAAGATGTTCGCCGCCACAATTGGCACATTTCGAATTTTGCTCAGGCAGTGTTGTGCAAAATTTGTGATGGCAGCCCATCATATTTGACACACCGGGGCTAGGCGAGACAGTTGTTGGCTAAATGACCGTACTGCTGGTAGTTGTGGCATTACCTTTGACCTGTTCTAGGCTTTTGAGGTTCAATTTGGCACATTAAGTGACAAAAAGCCTGAATGTTGTAGATATTTTCTCAAATGCTATTATCATATATACTTTTCCCCAAGAAATGTTTGTGCTTATGAATGTATGAGCAAGTGTGTATACTCCCATATGAGTTGCAGAAAAAGAATCAAAAGCCTGTTTGAAGTTAGTCTCGTGTATTGCCATTGTACTTTTCCAGTCTAGGTATCAGTACTTGAAGCCGAGCGCTGCAGCTATAACAAAATGATTACGACGGCACAATGCGTAGATTTGTATTAAGAGTAACTGGGAATAAATAGGAAAAAATAAAATAATCTTGTTCAAGGACGATCCAATAAGAGACAGGAACATCATTTACTAGGAATCGTTAGGGAAATCAAAATATTTAATCACTAGTACAATACAGCAGTTGAAAGAAGACAAAACGATCACAACTCTGGTAAAGGGCAAACAAAATCCTTAAGAACTCCCTAATTCAATTAAAGTACTTTTATGGCAAAAGAAACAGCTCCGGAGGAGAGAGTATAAATGACCCTAGATGGGGAACAAACCGGTTTTCTAAGGTAACCCATTGTGATATATCTCAACAGCAGAACCAGTAATGGGAGAGCAGGATTCAAAGTAACAGGCTGGCGAAGTACAAAAAGAGCCACCTATGCCACTAATCTACAGAACACAGGACCTGAATTTGATTATACTGAAAAAAAGAAAGCATTTTCGGACATCCTTGAGCTACAATTCGAAGAGAACATGTGTTTAGAAGATAGTCTAGATTATGAAAACTGTTTTGAGCGCAACGCGAACAGCTCTTTTCTTTTTGAGCATCGACAGTTAGGACCCTTAATGTCCGCTAACCTCAAAGAAGGAAAGAAATTAGTAATGGTATTGAACTGAAAAAAATCGCCTAGTATGGAATACATCAACAATGCTTACCTCACATATCCTTCCAGACTACACTAACAGCCATAATCAACACGATACTCCGTACGAGAAAGTATTCTGAGTTGTGGAAACCAGCCATCATTATAGTTCTATCAAAATCTGATAAAAACCTCACACTCTCCCAAAATATTCGGTCAATCTGCTTCATGGCATCGCTTGACAAAGTGGCTGAAGGAGTTCTCCTTTCTCAGCTGAACAAAAAAGTTTATGAAAACAACAGGTTAGTTGCTGTTCACAAGTCTCTTCAAGGTACACTCTGTAAGGGCTTCTCCTCTTCTCTTTCTATTGTACTTGAATGTATTGCAGTTTACGTTACCTTTGCTCCCTCCAAATGTCTCATTATTTGCTCCTCGTAAGACCCCAGTTTCGATTTCTGGCAAATTATTCGATAGCTATCCAGCGACGTCAACAATAGCTTCCCTTTTTCATCTTTTTGAATTTATGGTGATTTAAACTTATCAAGCCTAATATAAAATCATAGCTTGTCTTCTCTAATCTCATTTCGCCTTTCGTTTTCGTAATCTCATTTCGCCTTTTACTTTGCAAGCGTCACTGTCCTCTATCTGTTCTAATCAGCAAAATCCTTCTGGTTGCCTGTCTGTTCCCTAAAAAATACTCATCGTTTCCTTGATATTTAATGTTCCTTGATGATATCACTGCTTCTAATCCACGATAAATTTGTTTCGTCTTTGCAAAATACTTTACTTCTTTCTTTTTCCAAAGCAATTCAATCCCATCTTGTGAAGTTCCCCATGTTATTTCATATTCCCTCTCTATCATTCCCACCAATCATCTAGAAATTGAATCCTTACTCGAGTGTCTTGGTATCATTGTCGGTTGTGGTCCTGATAGTATTCCAAATCTGTTGGTCAAGTTAATATCATCGTCCTTGTGTGTTCCTTTGCCTGCTATATTGAAGTTTGGCGTCTCCTTGGGCTCCTTCCCAACAAGTTGAAAGTTTGCTTAAGTTTTACCCATCCACAAGCTGTATTTGCATCTATCGTGTCGTTTCGCTCCTCACATGGTTTGGTAAAGTTTGTGAATGAGTAGTTCACAATAGGTTGCTTCCTCTACGTCGTCCTTTCATTGCTCCCGAGCGAAATGACTTTATTAAAGGTAGATCTCCTATCTTTAATCTTATATCCTTCGCAAATTTCATTGCTTCTGCTTTAGACTAACAATAAAAAGTGTATGTGGTATACACTAACTTTTCAAAAGCTATTGATTCCGCTGATCACAGAATTCTTCCTGTAAAGCTTCAAGGCTATGGGGTGTCTGGTATTATTTGGTCTTGTTTTTCAGCCCATATTTCTGATCGTACTTGTGCTGTAAATGTGCATTCCACCGCATCATCTGCTTTCTGTCCGCTTTGTGGCTTTCCTCAGGGTTCGATTCTTGGTCCATTATTACCTAATTTTTCTCCATGATCTCGCTTTCTTTATTATTTCTCTCTGCCTCCTGTTTGCTGACGACTGAACAAAGGAAAATCAACTTGGACGAAACTTAGACGATGTACATCACAGGCAAGAGGCGATAGACTCTACGAAATGAGACACGTTTATCTTTGTACGGGCGCTCCTTGATATGAAATGCGACATGGTCTCTTTTGACGTTTCCCGCGTTAGGTTTGACATTAGATACGACCAAGCCTTTGGAGTACGCTTTGAACGCTTTTTCATTTTGAGGCACTGCTCAACCGTATCTCAACCAACGTTCTGATACTTTTGATGCCACAACAAACTGCGATATTTTCCTGTTCTATTAGATTCGGCGAACTTTATTCGGTAGCTGACGACACGCAAACATGAAGAGCTGAATACATTGATCTAATGCACGCTGCATAATGATCGTATCAAATTCAAAATTGATTGACAGCCGATTTGCATTGCATAAAGTAATAATTGTATCGTGGTTCTTAATATGATCACTAACTCGTTAGGGAAATCATATGAAAAAGCTTGGCCACGTTGGGCGCTGATTTGTTTCAGACAATTTTCCATTAATCATTATTGTAAAGTCAATTTTTTTTTTGAATAAATTTTCGAAATAACTATATAACAACTGTATTACCATCTTATTTTCTAATATTTTTATAAATATTATGTAAAATTTTGATTATTATTTTATCTTCAATTGCTTGAACTTTAATGATTCCATGACACATTTCCTGAGTGAAATTTTTCGAAAATAGCTTCATAAATCGCTGATTCCAATAAACGGGTACCTCTTCTACGAAATCATTCCATCAATCCTTTCTGCATTCATAAAACTTGCCACAAATTTATTGGCTTCTTTTTACAAATTGACAAGGCGACACGTTTTCCTGCCATCGCTACTATATTTGTTATTGAGCGCTCGTGGTGCGATAGATGGGCAAGAAAATTGAATAATAAAATTTTTCGGAAGGTAATTAACCATTCAGATATGTCGTAAAATAGAAAATGAAAAAGTAGATATCAACTTTTTTCTTTATTAGCGTCGCATCTGAAACGAAATTAAATCGAAATGTCGCGACGGAAGCTACCTATCTAATACGAAGATAGGACTACTTGGGTGTCGTAAAAATAGTTGACAAAATTAGATATAAAGTGGAAATGGCTTTTATGAAATCGCACAATAAAACCAGAAAGAATAATAAAATCGAAAGAAAAACGGAAAAACAAAATTTCAGTAGGAGATATAAAAACGTTTTCGTGTTAAATTAAGTTTTTTTTTATTCTCAGGTTGTCATCCTGTCAGGTGACTTTATGTCATAATTTTCTTTGACCTCATTAGGCTTTTACTATGCTATAATATAATATAGTTGCTACTTGCATGCTTTTCTTTATGATTATTTTTCCATGTCACGTTGCGTTTAATTCATCGTATATTTCATTTGGTTTCTTTCTAGTTTTGAGCAAGGGACAAGGAGAAACGTGCCGTTATCGTTTTCTTGGAAAATGCGGTGGATACTGTTGGGTACTGACACAAGCCACAATTGTATACGACAAACAGAAGCCGCAGAGTGTGGTTTGTGTCAATTATGCGATTAGGTGAGTCGTTGATGATATTCGATTTTTTTCAATTATTTAATCCTTCGAGGATTCAATGATAGTTTATGTATATAATTACTTATTGATAATTAGAGTTTAAGAAAAGTTGGTAATTGCTCGTTTTATGAAAATTGAGTTGACTTTTGATACGTTTAGTCAAGAAATTAACATTTCCGCGTTGAAACTGAAAGAGTATTATGCTTTCTTAATACTTTATTATTATTATTTTTTGTAGTCTGAACGGTTTAATTTTTCGATGTATTTCAAATAATTCAATTACAAATTTGAGCTGTCAAATGAGTTAAAATCTCATGAATGTTTTTCTTTCAGGCTGGTTTGTTACACATATTATAATTCAGATAACTCAATAAATTCTCCCTCATAATAATTCAGTTCATAAATAAAAACAATCTACTTGAAAATATATCAAATCTAAGTCTGACAAAACAAAAACGTTTTTCTACACTGTTGTAGCCGCATAAAAGAAAAAAATCTAAAAATTTCAAGGTCTTTTCAATTGAAAAGACATTCACACGACGAATGCGAAACAATATCCATCACACATGCAGCGTCAGATTTTTGTGGTCCTCTCGAAAGAAAGCAGCTTTTCCAATCATTTCACTTGAATGTTGAAAATGTTTATTTTTCAAAGAATCTTTAAATTGTTTTTATTAGAAAACTTTTTATATGACTTTCCTATTTATTGTTTTTTTTTCAAAATATTTTTCTTGAAATCATGAGAGAAAATTTTTATTTTTCATCACACAGCGTTAGGCCTTGGCATTGAATTCGAATGAACTCTTCTCTATATAAACTGATAGATGCATCGTGATTTATGTTTTTCGTTTTTGTCGTTTGCAAAGTTCAAGAAAAAACCCGATCTAATGTTATGTTCAGAGAGAGAGAGACTGGTTGGAACCAGTTAAAATTAGCGGTCTATGAAAATGAAATGGGGTGTGGTGTTGAATTGTTATTGTGAAAGATGATGATGATTGATGCTTGTTCTTGTGTATTAACACTGTTTTTTAGGATATTTATTGTGGTCAGTTTTTCGATGATAGGTTTAAAAGTAGCTCATAAGAGTGAAATCAGCCTGAAAGATATACACAGATTTGAAGCTAAGTAAGTTGTTTACTAGATTTATCCTAGATTTGACCCATAAGTGATTAATGGAATAAAATAAACACCTTTATCATGATACTCAGCAAAGTGATACCCTTATAATTTCAATATTCGATGGTGTCTCCCTTATTATGTGTAGGAAAGAAGTCGATTGAAAATCCTAATAGTCTGGTTGGGTTTCGCTTCTTAGCACCAGCGAATGAACTGTTATGAAATAAATATTCCTTTGGCATTTGGCAATTTGAAGCTTAGGATCGGTCCGAAATTTTTTTTGGTGATCAATGGGCAGTTCCAAACCATTGTGCCTGTCGTACCAGAATATTCGACTGTCAAATTATCAAATTTCTGTCTTGGTGCACCGCGTTATACTGCTTATTTATTGCTTAAGTATCCGCGCATAGAGCATTCCCTCCTTGCATTGTCTCGAGCTCATGAATTAAGTTTGCTGCTTTGACTTCTTCTTAGATAGGTGAGACAATTTTTGTTTCATGCATTGGAGGACGTGATTAGTGTTCTATTATCAAGCTGCATGACACAGTACTCAGTAAACCTGCGCTCAGTACCTATCTTGCAGCCATGAAACTAGTTGTTCTAACCTGTTTCTGCGACTGAGGTCCTTTAATTGTTTGGACTTACCAACGATAGTATCTTTCAACCGTTGGCAAACATCACTTATTTAAGATTCACTTCAAAAACCTACTTCAATTGTATGTCCTTGATTGCGGCATCCATTGCTGACTTATAGGTGATTGGTATTTATCGAATTCTTTGTGTTTATTTTAACAATTTTATTGTTTGATGACCAAATGATAATAAGAATTCGGACGGGCAAATCGAAAACTGATGTTTCGACGCAGCAGACGCTTGCATGCACTTTTCTTTCGGCATGAAATCGTTGTCAAGCTGATACCTTATTGGAGAGGGTCTTTAGCATTTCTCTCTCGTCTCTATTTGAATGTATTCAAATCAATGGCTGACTTTAAAAACCTTATCAGTTTTTGATATCTTTACTAGCTGGAATGAATCCTGAAATGTTCGCTATATTAATCTTTAAAGCGCAACAGCCATAGGTATCTTTCCAAAAATAAATAAATATGCACAGATACTATCCTGACGTTTGTCTGTGCAATGTACAGTGTATGCTTGCTTTTGACTATAGGTCGATCCATTCCTTTGCTACCAACTCAAGTGTTTTCGGAAAACTAGTTCAAGCTTTGTGTCATGTTTTGAAAGTCCACTAAAAATTTCGATGGTCTAGAAACCCAATCAGCATTGTCATCCAGCGTCTTCTGCAACTTTTCCTCCAACATTTTTACCTAAATTTAGAGGGACGCACGCGAGTCAGAGCTTCAATTCTGTCCCGCCTTGAGAAAAGAAGGTTTCCTTCCTTCTCCCTACTCAGTCTCAGGTATCTGACCGACTTGCTGTTCTAAGCATAGGCGAAGAAAAACATCTTAAGTATGACAACTGGCATCGTCCGCTTCGTCAGCATGACGATCTCTGTATTTGAGACAGCCAGCTGGAGACCATGCATGGTCATCCATCGCTTCACCCTCCTTTTGACTTGGTTAAGCCTGACTTGGGCAAAATTGAAGAATTGGTAGATCATTGTGCATGATGCTTCGGAGGTCAGGTCCTTAGATTGACCCCAGTGCCGCATCCGAGGTGACATGCCCAGAGTTCCTGAAGTAGTCCCGCATACGCCCTATAGTGCTGTCAGAAGTGGTCTTTAGCACTGGCGTCGCAAATGCTAGAGGCTCTTCTTCCAAGCTCCAAAAAATCCATGCGACCATTTCGTCCCTATAAGCTTAGCGACATTCCAACCAGTCTACCACTCATCGATAGAGCGGTGTCGCCTTTGCTTGCTCCAGGCGAATTGAAAGATGGTGTAAATGTGACCAGACGCCGACTAATATGACAACATCAGGAATGCATTCGGCAAATTCGGGGCTTTAGATTGTTGGTGTCAAACTCGTACTCAGCAATAACAAACGCAACTTAGATACCATGTAGACTATGCGCCGTCTACCAATGCTCTCGCATAGAAGTCTCCTCCTGCAATGACATTGCCGTCAATGTTACGAAAAGAGTCCTTCAGTGAGCAGCTCATGAAGATGATCTCTCCGTATGAGACCGTTATTATAGCCGAAGGCATTGATGCGGGCTCCCTGGTCGTCGCCGATCCAAATCGGTTCGTACCTTGTTGCATCTCACAACCAAGCGCACCAATCAATGTAAAAAAAATTATCAATAAGGTCTGAGCCCTCTTTTTGCAAATTTTCTTGAAGGATTTTCATGTCCTTCCTTGATTTTTCTTGGTATCGATTGTATCCTTGGAACCTGGACAAAAACTCGGTCCCATTAGGCTCTTCAAACTACTCATCTCTGCCATGAATTTCACGCCCTTGGCCATCTTGATCGAGTCCTGCAATTTTGAGCGATCATTAATACTCTCTTATGCTTATTTATTTATTATCCAAGTCAAAATATTTTCATGCCAGTCAAAAAGCTTGATTTCACCTTTAATTTCGCAAAACCACACTGAAATAACCGGTTCTCCTCCGATCACCGAAGTTAAGCAGTGTTGGGCGCGGTTAGTACTTAGATGGGGGACCGCTTGGGAACACCGCGTGTCGTTGGCACGTAAAACTGTGTGCTGTCCCTTATACCAACAAACCAGTTGTCTGGGGAGCACTATGGACAAAAAAAAATTATTTTCAAATAAATTAAGTAGTGTTAGTATTGGGTAAATGATTATTTGTTTGACTATTCCGCGACTTGTGATGCAGGAATTCCAGTTAAAAGTATCCAATAGCTCGTAGTTGGCTATATTCAGACTGACTTGAATTCAAGACAGCTTTAGTAAATCATGAAACTTTTTTATGACAATTACATTCCATTCCGATAGCTATCAATTTACTGAAATATCCTGCTTTTATTCATAGTCATTCAATCAAACATTTGTTGTGTCAAATTATCGAAAAATATGGATTCGGACAAGAGTCTAAACCTGCAATCCAACCCCTGCTTCTAAAATAAAAAAAAATTGTTTTGACGATGAAGTGTCCCAATGACGGAGCAGAAGTGGCTGGAAGATTTGTTCCACTGTAGGAGAAGTAGCCAGAAAGCCTGCTTCATCCTTCATGGGCAACTTGCCCGCAATTGTATCTAACGGCTTTGGAAAAGTGGCTTTCAAGCATGCTTCACGGAATTCTAGCAACCAAATCTCTTGCCCTGTATCAGTTCCTAGCAGATAATTGATCCGATCAACCGACCACTGATTAGAAGAAAAAATCCAAATACACCGAGCGGAATCCACGGTAAACAAGCATTATGTAGACTCGGGTACCCGCTGCGAGTATCTCAGTCAATCTCAATATCCAAAGTATCTCAATATCCGCTACAAGTACCCACTACTACATCAGGTCTACTCGGGCATATAAAATCCGAGAGAGTGCCTGGAGATAGTGTCCGATAAGGAAAAAAAAGGATTCGTCTTGCAACTCAGTCTCCTGTAATATTGTCTGCTCAGGTACTGCAAAGGTCGACTCAACAGCAAAATCAGTAGGAGCCAAAAAACCCAAGATCGTCCTAACCTAAATAACTCGACCGTAAAAGTGACGGCTTTATCTCAACAGATAACTATAAGTTAGTGCAAAAAGTACTCTTACCTAGCTTTAAGAAATTGCTTGAAGCAAAGTGGGATATCATCGAAGCCGAGTCAAACTGATACGAGTCGCCAGAGCGCTGATCAGGCTAATTGGTGCTCTGGAGACTTGTAGAAGTTAGCGGTAAGCACACTGAGTGAGGCATAGCCATCTGCGAATTCGAAAATGTTTCTTAAGCACATAGCACAGATCCCCACTGAATCTCCTTCATCTAAGGATGTTATTGAGGCTATAAAACTGAGCAATATTGACCTACCTTTAAAAGACTAGAAGTTGGTCAAGATCAGCGAGCTATCTGGAGACCGACGCTAGGCCTTCGTTGCCATCAATGATGAATATTTTCTAACGTTAAGGGCCCGTAACTTCAAGATCGATTACGGGTTCGACTTCATTCATTTTAATGTAATCCGAAATGACCTGGAAATTTTCACGCTGGAGGATTCTACTCCTATATGAAGGGAAGATAAGAGTAATTCGTTGGAAAGAAAAGAATGATGTATCTACATGTGTCTTTCTATTAAAGCAACTGAGCTTCTGAGCTTGGTGATTGTCTTTTTTTTCACTTACAGTTGTTTCTGCTTTTCGCAGAAAAAGTCCTGGCTTCCTAACTAGACGGCATCAGCCAACGTTTACTCGATTAAATTTTGCAGTTTAACTTTACACAAAACAAACGCGAAACACGAACTGCGCCTCAACAACGCTTGTGACACGATGATTCACGTGTAGTCAATTCAAGAGGAAATCAAATGACTTTGCACCACAAGAGACAATACGCGAATGGTGATTGTTTTGGTCTCCTGGTCCTTAAAACGGGTCAAGGGGAAGAGATGGCTATCGGATTTGACGAAGATTTAGAGAGCAGTGTAGTAGATAAAGTTCCTTCAAATTGACCCTCATAACTCCAATGTAGCTTTGGCTGCTTTTTCCTTCATCGGTGTAAACAAAAAGAGGAGATAGTTTCATTCCAAGAAGTATGGGTCGTTAAGGGCCACCTCAATCTTTAGGTAAACCTAGAGCCCGCATATTCATCAAAAAGCTCATAAATATTTTTGTCCTTTAAAATTTCAGAGATAAGAATAATGCTACTATTGTGGCTGACACGACACCGATTACTTCATGTTACATGGCCATCGCGGAAGACTTGCTGCCTCTAGCTGCTTTTTTTAACGGATGTCGAAAAACCTTCATAGGTATCCTGCGAAAGAAGCAGCATGATTTGAGGTTCTACTCACTAAAAAACTATTACCCGCTGACCACAGGAATCCAAGTCGGAACCGCTTTCGTATTACTTCGTCTCCGTTGTGACACTAGCGCCTTTCAGGTGCCCCCACGACTACTTTCTTTCTTTCAGGAAGAGTCCGCCCCTCTTCTCTTTCCAGCCGCAATACCGTCTCTACATAGTCTGAAACACGTAATCAAGCGTCTTCTGAATGCAGCATCGTCTCGCTAATCGTCTCCGGCGTTGCAGGACCGATTGCAGACCAAGGCCCTTGTCGTTCTCCTTTGAAGTGCAAGTATTGAATAAAGTATGCAATGCATTATCAATTTCTTTAATGCAGTATTTCCAGCATTTTGTCCGCACTTTCCCCATTCTATGAAGGTATTCCCTAAACTAGCCATGGCCTGATTAAAATTGGCACAGATAAAAATTTATTCACTGTGGTCACGACTAAGCCAAGGTTTTATGGCGCGAATCAGCCTAATCGTTCATGCTCCCGTTGTGCTCTTAGCCTAGCGTTCCTCCCAAAGCTCAAGCGTTGCCACCTCTCTTCTCACTTCTGAGCTATTCAGAAAAATCTCACTGCTCGCGTTCGCCAATAAATCGACTGCGATTACCCCTGCTATGACCAACACGGCGTTCACTGGTGGTACCGTACAGTAGCTAGTGGCCATTTGTAGCGCCCCTCTGCGTTGAACGCTTGCCATCATAGCTCGATACTTTGCAAATTTTAAGGCGGTGGCCCATATCTCCGTACCATATAGCAGCGTTCAATGGACTTGTGTCAAAAGCAGTTTGCGTTTACTCGTACTAGGACCGCGAACGTTCGCCAGGAGTCTGCTCAGCGAAATAACAGTTCCCAATGCCCTATCACATGCTTTCTGGATGTGTTCCACATAAGTCAGCTTAGAGTCAAGAGTCACTTCGAGATATTTCGCAGATTTTCTGGTCTCGACTACTTCAGAGCCGACTGTCATGGGTATGACGATTGGTATCCTTCTTTTTGACAGCATGACAATCTCAGTTTTCGAGATCACCAGCTGGGGACCATGGTTTTCCATCCAGCCTTAAACTCTTTCCATTACTGGATTTAATTTGAGCTGAGCAAGGCGGGGATTTTTGGGGGCTACCATGAGCAACTCTTCTGGCATTTCAAGGCGCAGGAACCCGTCGTGCGCAGCATTCTAAAGATCTGGCCCGAGAATATACGCTTGTGCTGCTCCGGCAGTAATATTTTTTTTTCAGATTTTTCACTGCTTCGTTTCATATATAAAGCGACGGTTCTTCAGATAGTCTCGAACCATGGCTAAAAGCAAGTTCTGTGCCTGGAAATTCCGCTGAAGTGCTTCTCTAAATCGGCGTGGCCTGCAATAACACTTTTAGGGGGCTAACAGCTGCCGAAAATACACGGAGGATTCCGCTTACAAAAGATAAAGTCGCGAACACAAATAACAAATTGTAGGGTGAATCATCTTGTCAATAATCTTGACGTACCAAATATTGATAAAGAACCCATGCTTAGGAACTTCAGCAAAAGTGAGATTCCGCACCTGTCAGATCGTGCTTAATGATTCAACTTACGAATATAATTCGATGAAACAAGCAATGAATTTCACGCGTGATTACATATGTATGCTAATATGTACCTCTATTTTCATCCGTTTACGAAACTGACAAACTATCAACACAAAAAAACATTGAAAATAGGTTAAAATCATTCCCGTCGACATTTTACAGTTCCTTTGATAAACAAGGACGTCCTAAACTTTTCAAATGCCACACAAAACATTCTATGGCCACTATGGGCACGTGGATGAAAATTATTACTTGTGCTTCCTCCGTTTTTCATGCTTTCCAGTTTCGATACTCTCCGTGCTTGTTGTACTGAAGTCGGTGAATAATTTCGAGGAAACAAGGAAATGAAAAGGCAGTGGCCTGTTTATGCGGACACCAACCCGGAATCGTAATGTAGCACTGTTCGAGATGGGTAGAATTGTGGGGTGATATCGTGTCCGTTGCACTCATTTCATCTATAGATGTCTAGTCCACGTGAACGTGTTGGATACGGTTTGAGGAATATGTAATTTACATTAAATTGGCAAGGATATTATGTGAGAGCATTTTGCGCGCTATATTACTGGATGGACTATTTAATATGACATTTGGAATGAGTCTGGGTTATAGTTGCAGGTAATTATAGATACGAGTGAGACTAGCTCGGAAAAATAAGATCTAATGGTAATTCATTAATTTGACGGCACTTTGCGTTTTAAGTGTCGTCGATTCAAGCCTTTCATAAATCTCGATAAGTTTTTTTTTATATCTATCTCCATTTCTCTAGACAATGAAATGGCGAATGCCTGACTTAAGTGAGTCTACTACTCTTAGATTTCCATGACGCTACCATTTTCTATCCCGATTACGAAAGATACTATATTATCGTATAAAAACAAACAACTGGCAAACTGGTGGCTTCAGCGACGACAGGGCGAAGGCAAAGGATACGTACGATGATGATGACAAAAGCTACGAAAAGTGGTAGAAAATTTTAAGCTAAACGATTTCAAAGCGACTCCACGTGAGATCATTTAGATAAATGAGAAAAAGTTTCGCTATTCGGCGGGAATGGCGGTGGCTTTCAAGACTTGAAAGTTCTTTATGGCATGAAATAAGAGGCCAAGAAAATTGTCAGCAAATGTGATGGGAATTTGTGGTAGAGCTGAGTTCTAATGCATTTATGCTATAGCCAGGATGGGTCTGTGATAAAGATTTTAAAAAGTCTGCTGATGAGTAATTTATTTTTTTGTTTTTTTTTTTTTTTGGGGGTGTCTGAGAAAAAAGCACAAACAATATTGGTTGGAATTGGGGGTAGAATTTCCACTGTATTGATTAAGAGCAATATTTTTTGTGAAGCTAAAAAGTCCCTGACGTAATTCACTTTAGAGTAGAGACGCATATTGTTATGATACTTGAAAGTACACTCATTTGCAACTAATCTCAAATCAACGTTGTTGTTGTTTTTCACAAATAATTTGAATAAAAATTGTATGTCCCAATAATGTCACTTAAAATCTAGAATGCACCTCCCTCTTTCTAAAAACACCCCTACTCTATAATCCTCAGGACCTAAAAAATCCTACAATATTCATCATATTCAATTCAACTCACTAAAAATAACAAATCTTTTTATTAGTGTTCATAGTCGTCGAAACTCTCCTATTATAAATAACCAATCTTTCATCCTTCTACAACAATATCGTTTGTGTAAATTGAACACATCGCGCCCACATCCGAACCAACATCGAACAAAACCGCACGACATTTCCGAAACCTTTCGCCTAGCGTTCGAACCCGAATAGCAATTTGTAACTCGGTGTTAAAGTAAGTACTTAATCACTACGAAATTACGAAGACGACAAATTTCCCCCTACCTCTCCCGACAGTATGATTCCAAGTCTTTGGCTTAACGTTTTTGTACTGTACCAGAAACAGAAACGACCAATCTAGAGGAGTTGTTTCGAGTGGAAGAGAATGAATTTATCCTTTTTCTTCTACTATTAGTAGTGGAAGTAGTCGTAATTAGAGCAGAACAGGACATAATACAATATTCACCAGATTCTCGACTCATACTCATCGTCATATATTTATTTTCATGCTACTAGTATGAAAGATGAGCTTTCATTTGCTTAGACCTGACCTTAAACTGGATGAATTTTCGGTTAATCAAGAAGTTAATTAGGACAAGAGCGCATTACAAGGATATTTGGCATTCCAACAAAAGAGGACAATTTGATCAAGGAGGAGGGTTTTGAAACCAAAGAATATTTGTCACTGACGAATATAATCATATTTTATAAGAGGATGACGCTTTTTCGAGGATTAGATATTCTGCGAAGGATGGAGAATATCCCAGTTTTGTGACATTCATAATAAATGTTCATTCTGGAAAAGTTAGGGAGTGTAAAATGGTCCATTTAATTAAATCGGACAGCAAGAATAAGGTTGTTAGATAATTGTATTCCACTTTGCAAACGTCGAATTCGATTAAACAGAAGTATCTGAATGATACATTTATTTTATCTTGATTTGCAGTTTCATCGAAACCTAAGTTACTTTTTTCGAATATTACTATCGAATCGAAATCGTATTTCAGTTTATTACCTTTATAAAATCTATTAAAAAGAAAACTATCAAAATATTTCAATAAAATTTCACATACCATCAGAAGTCAACTCATTTTCAAAAGTCGCATTATTTTTATAAGTTATGCAAGGACGATGTTCCGTAACATTTATCCACGAAAAAGGTGATCAGTTACAGCCTATCCACATAGGAATATACGAAAAATAAGGTCATATTTTTCATTGTTGGTATCTATTTTGGGGAAGATAAATAATTGTTATGGTATTTGCCGGTGACACAAAACAGAAATTTTTTTTTAACATCCTTTCCTAGGGGATGATGTGCGAAGGGTGTGTTTCTACAAATATGATATCAATTAATTTTCTTTTTGACAGTTTCAGGTCTACAGACAGGTAGGTGGATTTTCTTTATTTCGTTAGTCAAAACGAGCAATTACAACTACACTAGTGATTTAAGTTAGGAATAGTAAAAGCTCAGCAAATGTTTATATCCTAAATAAAGTAAAAATAACATGCGAAAATTAATTAAAAAAGTAAAAAGAAACTTAAAAAATCGATTATGTTATGTTTCAAGTCGAAATTACTTTACTTCATGAAATTGTATTATTTTTCGGTTGGGTGCTGAATCAGTTGAATAGTAAACAGACTGTTGTTTCTACACTGAAAAAACACATGGCGCCAGACGCCATAATTTATAGACTTCTGGCGCCATGTACATAGTCGATTTAGGGATTGTGATAAAATATAGCGCCACACGCCATAATACATGGCGAAAAGTACATAGGTCTACACGCCATGTACTATAGTCCTCCACGCCATGTACATGGCGTAGCGGACTATATTACATGGCGTGGAGGACTATAGTGCATGGCGTGGAGGACTATACTGTATGGCGTGGAGGACTATACTGTATGGCGTGGAGGACTATAGTACATGGCGTGGAGGGCTATAAGCATAGCGTCTGCTCCTATGTACTATGGCGTGTGGCGCTATATTTTATCACAAATCGACCGAAATATACTAAGTACATGGCGCCAGAAGTCTACAAATTACGGCGTTTGGCGCTATGTGTTTTTTCAGTGCATCTGAAGATGATCCAGTTTGCATCCAACAAAAGGCCACGAACCTTCTGACGTTCGGAGCATCTGGAGGTAGAGCACTTAATGTTAGGTGATAGAATTCTATCAAAAAATTCCCGACGGATTAATGACATCAAAGATCATATCCTCTCCTATATTCAAGAAGCTTGCTGATATTTATACATATCCTCACACAGCATGGCTGCGAGTTATAATTGTAGTGCCATGAGCCATATTACATGGCTCATGGCACTATGTAATATGGCGTGTGGGGCCATAATTTCTGCGCCATGTAATTATGGCGCTGGGAGCTATACTGCATGGCTCAGGGTACTATGTACATAGCGTGTGGCACCATAAATGCTGCGCCATGTAACATGGGACCACGCGCTATGTAGATTCTGAGATTATGGCGCTGGGAGCCATTTTGCATGGCTCAGAGTACTATGTACATGGCGTATGGGGCCATAAATAATGCGCTATGTTACATGGCTCTGGGCGCTATGTAGATTTTTTTCAGTGTACTAGCACAGAAAATAAGCACATTTGTGATAATATGTTTTCATATGCGTATGACATGAAAAGAAGAATCATTTTCACGAGAAACGTTGCAATTTCGTAAAGTATTGATGTACCTAAAATTCGTGGAAATATTCTTCAGGACTTTAGATAAAATTATACGTCATTGCCGGGCAACTCGAAAACAAATTTTACACTGAAAAAAATCCACATGGCGCCCAGAGCCATGTAACATAGCGCATTATTTATGGCCCCATACGCTATGTACATAGTACTCTGAGCCATGCAATATGGCTCCCAGCTAGGGCTGCCAACTCAGTGGATCGGAAATCCGGGAGGAAAATAATAAATTCCGGGAGGAAAATAAAAAAATAAGTGGAAAACAATTTTATTTATTTCAAATGATATTTCTTTACACAACGAGTTGCTTGTAATGTTTTTTGATTGGCAAGGATAAAGCTATAGAATTCTTTACATGTGCAATTAAAATTTGTGCATACCTGAATTTTTGATTTTACATGCATGTAAATATGAGACGACGTCATGTCAAATTATTATCGAAGTAAACATAGAAAACAAATATATCGATATAAAAATAAAAGAGTGTTTGACAGGTCGTCCTTTTTTCATCGATACGAGCAAGAAGCTACTAACATTAATTTGAATATAACGAGGAATTTGTAAACAATCGAGAATAAAATACCAAATTTTGAGCGGTATACAGATTTATGTAAACATAGACCTGTGAAACTAATAAAACTACATTTAATATCAATCTTTAAGATTGCGTTTCTTATCCGCTGCAATTTTTTTTACATTCTCAAAATTTGATTCACTCTTAACGTGGTGGAAAAATTGCTTTACAAATTCCTCAAAATGTCAATGGAAAACCAAGTTAATACGAAAAGCAAGACTTCGGAGATTCTTAACGAAGATGAAGCTAGCTGTGGACTCTGCTCGGAAAACGACACCATCGATATGGTTTCATGTGATGGGTGTCACCAATGGTTCCATTTCAAATGCGTTGGAGTAGACGCTACTGTCGTGAGTAAAGATTGGATCTGCCAAAATTGTATTTCTCGCTTCAGAAGTCTTAGCCGAAGTAATATGGACCGCGAAAAAGAACTATCAACCCAGTTGGAGGACGTGAAGCGCCTACGAACCCAGCTTCAAAATGACGTAGTTCAGCAAGAAATAGCGGAACTCAAAACTCTCGTGGAAAATATGTCTCGAAATATGGTAATCCAACCTCGAAGTGACACAGCCAAGAAATCCGAACATCCCACATCAAACGGCGATCCGAATAGCGTCGCTAACTTAGACGATGCAGCAAAGTACGAACCGACAAACGACGGCAGCAACCAATCCACGTCAAGATTCGAGGGTACAGAAACCCGAAGAAAATACACAACAATCAGCGATGGCGAAAATCAAGTGGAACACTTTCTGGCTCGTCAGACGATAACCCGGGACCTTCCGTCATTTTCAGGTTCCCCAGAAGAATGGCCGACATTTTTAGCAACATTTGAGTACTCCACTAATGCATGCAAGTACTCGGACGTAGAAAACCTGTGTCGCTTACAAAAAGCATTGAAAGGCGACGCGCGCCGGGTAGTGGAAGGATATTTGACGCACCCATCAAACGTTTTGTCAATTATCGACACGTTGAAAATGCTATATGGGAGACCGGCTCTCATAATACAGACGCAAATCGACAAAATTAAAAGGTCGCCTGCACCAAAAGCCGAAAAGCTTGAAACATTGATCTTTTACGCTGTACAAGTCAGAAATTTGCTCGCCGCTATCGAATCTGCGAAAGTCAAGGAATATCTCAACGATATTAGACTTTTACACGAGCTCGTCGAAAGATTGCCGCCTCAAATTAGACTCAACTGGGGTTTATATGAAACTCACGAGTTCACGCAGTCAGAGCCGAAACTAAAACAATTCAGCAGATGGCTTGACACAATCGCGAAAAGTGCCTGCAATGTAACAACACGCGTCCTTCAGATGCCAAAATTATATGAAAACAGTCGAGTTAACATTCATTCTTCAAGAGATGATGATGTCGACGACGAACGAAGCTACGAAAAAGTCGAAGTGACAAAGTGTCGCATCTGTGAAAAATCATGCCAAAATGCAACGAAATGCAAAAAGTTTGCAGATATGACCCTGAATAGCCGATGGAACGTAGTGAACCGCCTTAAGCTTTGCAGAATGTGTCTAATGCATCATAAATATCCAAGATGTAATAAAGCTAAAGAATGTGGGATAAACAATTGTCAGAAGCTTCATCATCAGCTTCTGCACAGTGACGACAAACGTATTTCAACTAGCTCCACTAGGTTATGTGATACCATAGTTGCCACAGCTCATAGAACTCAACCTAACATTCTCTACCGAATTGTTCCAGTAACATTAAAATATAGGAACAAGCTCATCGACACTTTCGCGTTCATTGATGATGGATCCTCGTTGACACTTGTGCAAGAGCGAATAGCAAACCAATTACATATGAAAGGCACAGAGAAACAGCTATGTATGCGTTGGACAAATGGACAAAGCCATTTAGAACCGAAGTCAAGAACTGCTACGCTCCAAATCGCACCACGGGAAGATCAAACAATATTTCATGAAATCCATGTTCAAACGGTTTCTAACCTTGACCTTCCTACACAAAGCATCAACCGAGATGCCATGCTCAAAAAATATAAGCACCTTAAGAACGTAGAGTTTCAATCGTTTGAAAATGCCGTGCCTACAATCCTAATTGGACTAGACAATTGGCATCTCTGCGTGCCCACAAAAGTCAAGGAAGGCAGTCGCTACGAACCGGTGGCAACAAAAACCCGTCTTGGATGGGACCTATGTGGCGCACTATCATCATCAACGGAGTGTAAGAAGCACCGTATAAACGTCCATGCATGTGATTGTTCAGACGGGCGACTAGAAGAGGTCGTTAAAAGGTTCTATGCTCTTGACTCTCTTGGAATATCTAACAAAAAGGAGTTCTGCTTAACCGAAGAAGAGAACCGGGCCGACAAGATAATAAATAAAAACATGACAGTTTATAAAGCGAAAAACTACGAAGTTCCATTATTGTGGAAATATGACAGATTTCAACCGCCTGATTCATATGGAATGGCATATCAACGCCTACTATGTTTAGAGAGAAAGTTGCTGGGAAACTCACAGCTATTAACAGAATTCAGGCGTCAAATAAACCAATACGTCGAAAAAGGATTTATAAGAAAGTTGTCACCATCCGAGCTAATAACTCCGTATCCACGAGTGTGGTACTTGCCCGTGTTCATGGTGAAGAATCCTAACAAGCCGGGAAAAATTCGTCTAGTTTTCGACGCAGCTGCAAAAGTTAATGGAATATCCCTCAATACAATGTTGCTGACCGGCCGCGACCTCTTAAGTCCATTGCTTGAAATTTTAATGAGGTTTAGAATCCACGCCTATGCATTCACTGGCGATATAAGAGAAATGTTCCATATGGTACAAGTATGCTATGAGGACCAAATGGCACAACGCATTTTGTGGCGTGACTGCCAGCAAACAAAGGAACCGAACGTGTACGTCGTAACTGTGATGACGTTTGGAGCAACCTGCTCGCCATACCAAGCGCAGTACGTGATGCGACTAAATGCATCAAAATACACCAGTAAGTTCCCTGACACAGTCAAAAGTATTACAAAAAATACATATGTAGACGAAGTGCTTGATGGTTGTGAAACGGAAAGTGACCTACTACGACTAGCAAGCGAAATGCAATTCATACATTCGCAAGGTGGATTTGAAATCCGTAACTTCAAATCGAACTCTCCGAAACTTCGAAAATATTTTAATCAAAAAGAGAGTGATGCGAATTGTCACAATCTATGTGAATCCGATGGAATCGAGAAAGTACTCGGAACCTTTTGGAGCATACATGACGACTGCATAACATTCTCACTGCGTTTGAATAAGGCACATAGAGACGTACTAAATGGCTTTAGAAAACCCACGAAACGAGAAATCTTAGTAACATTAATGTCAATCTACGATCCACTCGGATTGATTGCTCATTTCGTTGCCGGGCTTAAGATGATACAACAAAAAACTTGGAGACTCAAATTGGGCTGGGACGAACAGATCCCGGACGATGTCGATAAAAAATGGAGGAAGTGGCTAAGTCAGCTCAAGTCAATCGAGTCACTGAAAATTCCACGTCGATATGTCTCAGTTCTTTGGAGTGAATGCACACATACAAGTCTGCATGTATTCGTCGATGCCGGCGAAGCAGCCTACGCAGCTGTTGTCTACTTAAGAGTAGTGACATCACAAAATGTTCAAGTATCACTCGTCACTGCAAAAGTAAAAGCCGCACCACTAAAATACATACCCATTCCACGTCTGGAACTTCAGGCTGCTACGATAGGTGCCAGGCTTTTAAATACAGTAAAAAGCGCACTTGGCATAAAGGTAGATACAATTTACTTTTGGAGCGACTCTTCTGTCGTCCTATCCTGGCTCCACTCTCGGAAAAAACTACCTAGTTGGGTCGCATACCGAGTTGGAGAAATTCGAGAAAACACTGACATCAACCAATGGAGATGGCTCCCATCCAACGAAAACGTTGCGGACATGCCCACGAAGTGGCGAGATAACATTGAACTTGATGTCAATAGCCGTTGGTATAAAGGTCCAGATTTCCTCATGGAGGATGAACAGCTCTGGCCGAAACAAAAGTTCCAGCATGATACTAATGTTGAAAACATCGAAACTGAAAGCACTTCACTTGAATGTCTCACGTTGCACATCAAGGAAGTCAACGATGTCATAGACGCTACACGATTTAGCAATTGGAATCGACTGTTACGCACTGCAGCGTACTTCTTCAGATTCTTAAATAATATAACAATATCTGTTAGTAGCAAGTATAAGGGAAACCTAAAATCAGAAGAGCTACAAAAGGCAGAGAATTTTCTGTTCCGGGAGGCCCAAAAGACATATTCCGAAGAAATATTATTACTTGCAAAGGGCCAAAAAGTTTCTAAGCAAAGCCCTTTATACAAACTGTCACCTGTCCTGGACGAAACTAATATTATTCGATTGAAGGGAAGAATTGAACATGAATATCCGATAATTCTACCCAGATTACACCGTATAACTAAGCTTATAGTCGCAAAAAAACACGACGAATGTGCTCATCAATTCTCTGAGACAGTAGTAAACGAATTACGGAAAAGATTTTATATACCACGTTTACGAGTGCTAGTCAGGCAAGTGCGTCGCGAATGTTACAAGTGCAAAATTTTATTGGCTCGACCGTCACCACCGGAGATGTCTCCACTGCCAGTTGGTCGAATTGCTGTCGACACTGCACCCTTTTCTCACACCGGGATTGATTTATTCGGTCCGTTCATCGTTACCGTACACCGAAAACATGAGAAGCGTTGGGTAGTAATATTCACTTGCCTTACAATAAGAGCCATCCATCTGGAAATGGTCAGCGAAATGTCAACTGATAGTTTTCTACTGGCATTCAGAAACTTTGTGGCAAGAAGAGGCCAACCATTAGAGTGCTATAGTGATAGGGGGACAAATTTAGTCGGAGCCGAGAAGATAATCAAAGAGGCTTACAAAGAAGTGGATTTCGAGACAATAGAAGAGGCCACAACTACTTCGACGCTGAAATGGCATTTCAATCCCCCACTTTCTCCACACATGGGTGGTGCCTGGGAGCGGCTAATCCGATCGATTAAGTCAGCGATGCGAGTGATGCTTGAGCCTTTACGCAAACCAACACCAGAGGTCCTACAAAATATTCTAATGGAAATAGAAAATTTAATAAATTCTAGGCCATTAACTTATGTTCCGTTGGATCACCAAAATCAAGAAGCGATTACTCCGAATCATGCTCTTCTTGCCTATAAAAACCCATCCAAATCACTTGGGATTCCTACAGTGGCGACAATCACAACAAGCATTGCAGCGATTTTACTACAATTGGACATTAACCTATCGGCCCACGCTCACAAGACGGTCAAAATGGTTCAACTCACCAGGAGAGCTGAAGATAGACGATCTAGTCCTGATCGTTGACGAAAACGATAAGACACGGAGCTTTCCCAGAGGAAGAATAGTGGAAGTCATGCGCTCGAGAGACGGGATTGTGCGAACTGCTGCAGTCCAAACCAGCTGCGGAATATACGTACGTCCAGTCATAAAACTAGCTAAATTGGACGTCGATGCTGAAGGTGTTGTGGATCCAACACAGGCGGGAGTGTAAATATGAGACGACGTCATGTCAAATTATTATCGAAGTAAACATAGAAAACAAATATATCGATATAAAAATAAAAGAGTGTTTGACAGGTCGTCCTTTTTTCATCGATACGAGCAAGAAGCTACTAACATTAATTTGAATATAACGAGGAATTTGTAAACAATCGAGAATAAAATACCAAATTTTGAGCGGTATACAGATTTATGTAAACATAGACCTGTGAAACTAATAAAACTACATTTAATATCAATCTTTAAGATTGCGTTTCTTATCCGCTGCAATTTTTTTTACAATGCATTTCATTAAGCCGATTACGATTTTTTTTTACCACAGTAGATATATAATACCAGTTCTGGCGCACTTAAGAGGAGCAAAAGAAGAGTAAATAAGAGTAGCAAAGAGAATCAATAAGGACATGGTGCCTGCATTAGCGGCATGCGCATCCCACGCATGACGTAAGCGATAATCTCGAGCTGATAAACAGCCCAGTTGAGCTGATAAACAGCCTAGCTGAACTGATAATCAACCCTGTTGAACTAATAAAGAACCTTGTTGAGCTGACAGCACAGTTGGGCTGATAAATAGGGTAGTTGAACTGATAAACAACCCTGTGAAGCTAAAAGCCCAGTTGAGCTGTTTATTAGTTCAAAGATCATCGCTTACGTCATGCGCGGGCCGATAATCGAAGGCACCATGTCCTTATTGCTCCTCTTATTTGCATTTCTTTTGCTCCTCTTAAGTGCGCCAGAACTGGTATTATATATCTAATGACCACAGTTCGTTTACTACGCTGAAAACACGATCAGCGGCAACATGATAGGGATCAATAGAGCGAATGTAACAAATTTTTTATTTCTTTGCCCGATTCTTCTTTACATTTTTCAAAAAAATTAGCCCAACGCAAGTCTTCCCTATTTGTTTTACTGGCAACAAAGTCATGCACTTCTCGCAGCAAACAGTAATCGTCGTACAATTTATGCTCATTTATTGGCTCATATAGAGAAGCACTCACATCTTTTATTTAATCAATTGTACAAATCTAGTGCAATTTACGATTTTTAATCATTAATATTGTATTATTTGCAAGTATATAAAAGCGACCATAAAATATAAATAAAAATATAAAAATTCCGTGAAGGCGATTTACGTTAAATTTCCGGGAGAAATTAACTGCATTCCGGGAGCCGGGAGATTTTGTAAATGAACTGTATTTTTCCGGGAGAATCCCGGAATTCCGGGAGAGTTGGCAACCCTACTCCTAGCGCCATAATGTCAGAATCTACATAGCGCGTGGTCCCATGTAACATGGCGCAGCATTTATGGCTCCACACGCTATGTACATAGCCATAATTACATGGCGCAGAAATTATGGCCCCACGCGCCATATTACATAGTGCCATGAGCCATGTAATATGGCACGCCAATTATAACTCGCAGCCATACTGTGTGAGGAGGTGTATAAATGTCAGCAAGCTTCTCGAGCATAGGAGAGATTTTATTGTAGTAGATTAGTTGACTACAATAAGATTGTTTAGCTAATAACTGCGAAAATTTCGATAATCAATCGAAAAAACTGAGACCGGGTGTCAAATAATTTTTGCAAATTTTAATCGAGTAAAACTTCAGTTTGAAAATAAGCTGCAAGTCAATTGTAATCATTCCGCTCGAAAAGCATGTTATTGCACTGAAAAAAATTCATAGCGCCCGACGCCATAATCTATTGACTTCTGGCGCCATGTACATGGTCGATTTGAGGATTGTGATAAAATATAGCACCACACGCCATAGTACATAGGAGCACACGCTATGCTTAGAGTCCTCCTCGCCATGTACTATAGCCCTCCACGCCATCTGCATGGCGTGCAGGACTCTGTTACATGGCGTGGAGGACTACACTGAAAAAAATCCACATGGCGCCCAGAGCCATGTAACATAGCGCATTATTTATGGCGCCATACGCCATGTACATAGTACTCTGAGCTATGCAATATGGCTCCCAGCGCCATAATGTCGGAATTTACATAGCGCGTGGTCCCATGTAACATGGCGCAGCATTTATGGTTCCACACGCTATGTACATAGTGCCCTGAGCCATGCAGTATGGCCCCCAGCGCCATAATTACATGGCGCAGAAATTATGGCCCCACACGCCATATTACATAGTCCCATGAGCCATGTTATATGGTTTCAGCTGTCAAATTGTTTGAAGATTTTCATTAGCCGTGTTGTATATCCGCAGTGGATTGATTTGCGATAAATCGAGCAGATCACTAAATTTAACTGGATCGGATCGACTTGGGCGTTCAAAGACGCGGATCGAGGGTTTACGGATTGAAAAATTCGAAGCCCGCTTAAGTTATATTGATATATGTGAATGAAATTGAGTGCCATTTGTGAAAGTTGAAGTGAAATTATTATTTAGTGATGTTAGATAAAGTGAAACTCTGTTTGGAGAAGTGCGGTTTTACTAGCCTCATCATAGGTGAGCAAATTTTTTGATATGAAGTAAAAATTCATGTGTTTTTCAAAGCCCACTTAAGTTCTATTAACATATCGTCGCTGTTAAATCAAACCGGCATATGTGCAAAAATTGAGTTTTTGAGTTTTTGGTATCAAAAAATTCCTTAATTTCCCGTCTATTTTTATGTCGCACCGGCATATCGTATAGTTGAATAAAAACCCGTCTAATGGTGTTTTGCCGCTTTGCATTCACGCGGAAATAGCCCACATGCGAAAACTTTAAAGCGCTCTAGTGAAAAATGTACATTTTGCAGATATGCCGGTTTGATTTCACAGCGACGATATGTATGTGACGTTCCGATGCAATATACTTCTATTTAGTAGAACTAGCTGAAAATTAGGCCAATGACAGACGCTTCGGTTTGGCGCGTCGGCTGACACACACAGCGGTTTTCAGAAGCGTTTATCGAGTCGGTTCAGTTACAAAATACGTCGGAGTATCATATACATAGATGATTCTGAAAAAAGTAATCATGTATACATACATATGGATTTATATGTATATACATATATATATGTATATATATATATATATATATATATATATATATATATATATATATATATATATTTATATTTATATATACATATATGTAAGTATATATATGCATATGAGTTTTGGGCAAAGTGATTCTAATACTAATTTTCTTTGGAAATCTAAAATTGCCTACTTTTAGAAACTAAGTGCCCACAAATGTTTCATTTTCCAACACTGTACCCTAGCCATTCTTCAAAACTCAATTTTCTTATCAGATTTTCATTCTCATTGTGTACAGATTTTCAAGAGGTAATTAGTTTTAACACATTAAAGAAATCCAATATTTTCTTTTGCTCGTAATTTCTAGCAATATTGTTCCAATCGTTTCATTTCATTGTGCAATATTTTAAATAAATTTGTTTGGACAGAAAAAAATTGGAAACAAATTTTTAACCTTTTATTGAAGAGTAGAAAAGGACTTGAGAATGAAAGACTACAAATTTGATTGTTTTGATAACAAGTCGTAGTGATATGTAAATATAGACACTAAAAAATACACTAAAACATAGGTTTATCAATGATCTTTTTATTTTTTAATTGAGACGAATTAATAAATGATACATCGTGATGTACTTTATAAAAACTTTAATTGCTTTTGGAGATAATTAACTGTAATATGAAGGTAATTAAGTTTGCATTAAGTCTCCGTATAATGATACTTCAACGCTAATCAAAGTAAATATGATAAACCCTACATGTACTTCAACATGTATTCAAATATATAATCTAATTATGTATAGTTATTAGGCACTCCCTTGCACTGAAAAAAACACATAGCGCCAGACGCCATAGTTTATAGACTTCTGGCGCCATGTACATAGTCGATTTGGGGATTGTGATAAAATATAGCGCCACACGCCATAGTACATGGCGAAAAGTACATAGGAGGAGACGCTATGCTTATAGTCCTCTACGCCATGTACTATAGTCCTCCACGCCATACACTATAGTCCTCCACGCCATGTACTATAGTCCTCCTCGCCATACGCTATAGTCCTCCACGCCATGTAATATAGTCCTCCACGCCATGTACCATAGTCCTCCACGCCATACAGTATAGTCCTCCACGCCATGTGCTATAGCTCTCCACGCCATATACTATAGTCCTCCACGCCATGTAATATAGTCCGCCACGCCATTTACATGGCGTGGAGGACTATAGTACATGGCGTGGAGGACTATAGTATATGGCGTGGAGGACTATACTGTATGGCGTGGAGGACTATAGTACATGGCGTGGAGGACTATAGTATATGGCGTGGAGGACTATACTGTATGGCGTGGAGGACTATATTACATGGCGTGGAGGACTATAGTGTATGGCGTGGAGGACTATAGTGTATGGCGTGGAGGACTATAGTACATGGCGTGGAGGACTATAAGCATAGCGCCTGCTCCTATGTAGTTTTCGCCATGTATTATGGCGTGTGGCGCTATATTTTATCACAATCCCCAAATCGACCATGTACATGGCGCCAGAAGTCTATAAATTATGGCGCCTGGCGCCATGTGTTTTTTCAGTGTATAAGCATAGTGCCTGCTCCTATGTACTTTTCGCCTTGTATTATGGCGTGTGGCGCTATATTTTATCACAATCCTCAAATCGACCATGTACATGGCGCCAGAATTCTATAAATTATGGCGTCTGGCGCTATGTGTTTTTTCAGTGTAGATGTGGATCCGCCTGTCATATGTTTACCGACTGGATAGACGGCATTCATCCAGCAGTCATCTATTCTGTACATCAACTTTTCAGTTCAGGGTCTGACCTCCCTTAATTTTATGAAGAGGAATTTGACCCCATGAAACATCCTCTTTGAGAGTAGCAAACGTAGTATGCACATTTGCATCTGAAACGTTTTGATGCAGTTTGCGGTCACTCGTAGAAGATGGTTGACTTTTTCAGTCAATCTGAGATTCGTTGAGTAGGTAAAAACATGAGTGCAATGGTTTAAAATAACTTGACTGGCTTGAAATTCCAAAAGGACTGATAATCCATTCAGGAATGCATCTTCAACTACGCTCTCAGCTGACGATGTCACGAAATCCTTTGTCTCTAATCACAAGCAGGAAGTCTCGAATGATTTGGACGTTTTAATGGATTAAATATTATGCACCAGCTAAAGTCTGTTTGATTAATTTCAGCTATATCAGCTGTTACACTCTTGGTTCTGCAACTAAAACTTCTGTAAAACGTAAAAAATAAAGGTCAATTGTTTTTTGAATAAGTCTAAAATTTACCGTAATTAATCGTAATTAATTCCACGAGTTTTTACAATTTTTTTGTCAAGTTAGAAGAAACATTACAAAACATATATGTTCTTCTACAACAAAATCTCCAGCATCTTCACTCATCTTTACTTGCTCATTGCGTTAATTTGAACAATTTTCCAAAACTGGGTTTATTTTCCAACAGATCTCTCAAATCAGTTAAATTAGAATTCCTTCAAATAAACGCCCTAAAAATGTAAATTTTTTTGTTGTTGCTAAAATGCGATTTCTAAAAACATTTCGGGTTTTTGCCGTCATTGGGTCATGTGTGTGAGAGAAAAAAAGAGTTACAAAACAAGAAAAAAAAATATCTGGAAGCTATAAGTATGTAAAAGATGCATATCCACTAAGATTTAAGGCATACTACTGGAATTAACTGCATGATAAATTCCTGAGCCAGGTACTGTTTTTATTGATTTTTGAGGAAAATTAGTATCCAAATTACTTTGCTCAAAAATTCATATTTCTTTTTATTTTCTGTACGGAAAGTAATCGACAGATTTAAAAAATAGATTGGCAATGTCGATGAAATAAAGTAATTCTACGACAACTCTCATACGGGTCTAGGGGTTGAAGCTAGTAAAGAGCTTCAACTCAAATTTATAATCAATGTGAATACGAGTGTGAAGTGATTAGTTCCACGACTCGCTTAATCCCTGATTTAAATTAGGTACCTAATCAGAGCTACGTTACCTCAAAGCCTAGTGCGCGGACCGTCTTCCGAATCTAGGTTTGAACCAGGCATCTCACAAACAAGAAGCCAGTGTCCTACCCTGTAGGCATAGATATGAAAGAATATGGATACCAAATGGCTATCCGTGTACCCATACGGGAGTGTGCCTTTTTTAATACACGCACAACATTGCTCTCTCACAAAAATTCTGCTCAGTGGCCCCTTTCTACGGCACTCACAACCGAAAAGCGTTAATGCTGTGTCTTAATGCTGGGAACACCAGATCGGCGTAAAAGCGTGCAACAGGCAACACGGAAAGAAACGTCAAGTTTGATTTGTGTCGGGGACTGAGAGCATTGGCTTTCAGTCAAAATTTTTCAAATAAAATTTGGAAATTTTTCGGCGAATTCGATGGAAACCTACTTCTAAGTTTGTGCGCAATCTTTTGTGTCGGTTTCGCGAGTACATTAGCGGTAAAAAGTTATAAAGTAGTGCTATAATGAAGTGCCGCGTTCCAGGCTGCAAAAGTAGCTACCGAAGTGCTTCGCAGGGGATATCGTATTTCGGGTGAGTAAAATAAACCTTTGGCAACAATTTCGTATAGCTTTTGTGTGAAATCATAATGCATTTCATTGACAAAAAGCATTTTAATCTCCACTCGCCGGTTCGGGGAAAGAAATGTCAAACGACGTTCAAAATGGCGATCTCTCGTGCTTTTTGTTACCATATGAACTGTGTAGGGCACACACCAGTACCTCATTCTCACACCAGTAAACAAAAAGTCGAAAATTGGCACATTTCTCTCGGTCGTTTTCTAATCCATTCTCTCTTATATCTGTGCCTGTAGACTATTCTATATTGGCACATCGGTTTAATAGTTTTTAAAGAAGAACCTGTTCGAACCAAAACAGTCGTTTAAGGCGCCTTTGCCAATCGCAGAAACCTTCATCGAACCCAGAAATCAGAATGAACTCTTACTCCTTAATCACGGGGTCTTGAATGGCCTGGACCGAACTGTGGAGCCGTACTTTCATAACCCGTTTGAGTCGGGGGTCGAGAAAAGCGTCTGGGAGAGCGTCTTTTGGGCTGTAGGGTGGCTAAGGGAGCGTTGAAATATGATGTTTAGCCAAGTGGTTCATGATAGCAAAGGCGGTGTGGCTCGGCGCATTGTCATAGTGAAGCTTCCAGACATCAGTGTTTGCTGGGCGGACACGATCGACTGGTTTCCGCAGTCTTTCAGTCATGAAATGCATCAGTCATTGTTTGCTAAAGCGGTGCAAACTCTTAATGAATCATATTTAAAAAAGACAATCAACATAGATTTAACTTTTGACTTGTCCATCCGAGTTTTTTTGAAATGAGGTATCGCGGAGATGTGCCTTTCGGAGATTTGATTCTATGTCTCCGGGTGATATAACGGCAATAACATTTTCTAGCAAATTTAGATCATCACAAGTATAATCAAAGAGCTCTAAACATATCTTCACATGTCTGACTTTCTGTTTATCGGTTAACACTTTCGGCACCAATTTTGTACAGCATTTTTGCAGTAATAAGTTTTCGATTAACACTTGGTGCATAGTAGTTTTTGGCAAATTTTTTTCTCGCAAAATAATTGAAATGAATTGAAGTGAAGTTAAAGCGGCAGCGATTGTTGTTGTATTCAATGTACTTACCTAAAGCTCTGTCATAAAGAGCTTAACGTGCCCTGCCCAAGAGTGCAAAAAAAAAAAGAACCAATTGTTTACAATGCTGTAGAGTAAACGTGGCGATATTTTCCTTAAATACAGTTGCTTCAATCTAGAATAAACATCAATGTCTCGCCTTAAAAGTTAATGTGATACCTATTTTTGCTGGGATTTAGCGTGCGATAAAGAGAAAGTTGCACGCTTCTCTTAATTTCTTTCATTTCAACTGTTCGACAATTTTCTTTTTCTTTTGTCCTTCGTACATTTTTCATGTCCAATTCACACCTTTTTCCTGTCAGATTCATACAATTTTCCTGCTTCTTTCAAAAGTATGATGATTCATTTCATAGCCCCTACGGTCTTGGATGAAATTATTCACCATATTTATTTTTTGTGCCATAATACTACTCGAATAGCCTCTCTTTCTCTCTCTGTCTCTCTATCTCTCTCTCTCTATTTATCTCTCCCTATCTATCTAACTCTATCCATCTCACTTTATCTCTCTCTATCTCTCTCACTCTATCTCTCTCTATCTCTCTCATTCTATCTCTCTCTATCTCTCTCACTCTATCTCTCTCTATCTCTCTTTCTCTCTCTCTCTCTCTGAAAACCACAGAGAAGAGGGGTATAAAGAAATGAAAACAAAAGTAAGAATTGAAGCAATTTTCCTGAATTTGAACGTTAGTAGTAATGAAGGAAAACTATAGGACGATAGACAAATTTGCCAGTTTTCTCCTCCGCGATCAGAAAATACACGAATTTGGCAAGTAGTACCCAAAAACTCGTAAAAATCTGGTAGCGGAGAAACCAAAGGGAAAATATGAGGTAGTAATGCTCTCGATTTGTTCTATTTATAGATTTTATCTTTGTAGTGATATTGCTTCACTAAATTTCGTATATTTATACGCTTTGCCAGAGGTTAAATAAATATAGTTCTCACTTAATCTTTGAAAAGTTTTTACGTTCGAAGAATATCAACCCTCAATTATGATTGTAGAACGCACGTATATTTTTAGGGAAACAACAGATCCTTAAAAACACGGTCGCTGTCAGGCTCCTAATTTTATCTTTCCGACGATTGACCTCCCGCATTTCACACATACTCGTATATAAAGTCGTGTATCTAGCAAAAAGAACCCGTATAAAAAAAAGGACTAAAAAAAACCTGTATAATTTTCAACAATTTTTCTCTGTTCCAATAGCTGCTTCAAAGAGGATTCGAATGAAAGTAATTTTTGTGAGTATCTTTCGGAACAGGTCTTACCAAGCATTTCAAATAACCTTTGGCAGGCTTGGAAAACTCCAATGAAACAAATATTATCAAATATTACCAGGCAACATTTAGCAACATGGACATTTGAAAAAAAAAAATATTTTATATTTTAATTTTTTTTTTCTCGATATGGTAACAGTGGTGAGTGGCGTCAAAACAAATTTAAAGTCATTGATTTTTTCCGAATTTGTCCTGTCTCAAAAGTTTGCAAACAGTCCCACCCGTTTTGTTAGATTCCTGTGTTACTTATAACTTAGCCCACGTTAAGGCTCACCCTCGTTTCGAATGATTTTTCGGGACACTTTCAGAGAACCGTGTTTTTAGAATTACCTATGTTGTCAATATTTTGCATTCAATAGATATGACAAAATATTAAAAATATTTTATAGAGATTATATAATATTGACATTCAAAAACGGCCAGATTTCATTTCGAATGTGTGAAACCAGTTTGACATTTCGGCCCAGTATTAAGTCTGCTCCTTAATTTGGTTTTGGACGAATGAGTTTCCTAACTTTTCCGTCTTCGAAAAACAGCTTCCGTTTTGACATCGTTGCCGCTGCCTCTCTTACAAGATTTCGCCCGAACTGTCAACTGTCTAGCGGGCCCAGAGCTGATTGATTTGACGTTATTCGTGTGAATACGAATGAAGCGGAGACATTTCTTCTTGTTTTGCTAGATTTTACCCGAAATTTGTTGCTTTACTATTCTGCGTTTCGGGAAATTTTCTCTCACGACAGCAGTAAGTTTTTCAACCGAAAAGTCAGTGTTGAAGTCGTAAATTAAGCAATGAAAAACAATCGACTTCTATGACGTTTGAAGATCATAAAATAAAAAAAAAATTATATTAATAGTCGATTATCCAAAACACAAACTTTTCCTCAAGTTATAACATTTACCACCACTTTCATATTCACACTCTGCCTCGTAAATATCATGATATTTACATCAAAACTTCATGACAGTTCTCAGTATCACGCACCATTGCGTGCTAACTGAATCATCAGTTTTCTCCTTCCGTCAAACCTAATCGAAGACGTTTCGCGCAGCAATACTAGCTCATGTACATTGTCGTAGGCTCAACTCCTGCAATTGTCTTGTCAAATGTCGATGGTAATCTTTAATTCATTTCACTCAAGGCATACTTCTCTCACCCCAGATTCACGTATCTATTTAGACTCGTACCACGTGCTATATCGAAATACTAACATTAAAGATGGAACTTACGCGACTTCATCAAAACAATCTATTTCGATTATTATTATTATCTCGTAATTGTTATCGTAAGTTAACTGAATTTGTGCGTTAATTACTTTATCGAATTCTATGACGTCACCGTTACCTCCTTGTGACTTAAGTTCAGGCATATTCTCCCGGCGGTACGGAGTAAGATTGCATGTATTTGGGTCATGCTTTCTTCACTCTTTGACACAAAGACTAGGTATGTCTAGTTCACTAACTAGCCAGCTAACTTACTGCCTAGCTAATCGTCGGCTTCCTCGTGAGCGAGTAGCGGTCACTGCCTAACTCTGCTCTAGTCATGATTAAGCTCCATGGAAATGACGATGAAGTGTGTATATGTATATTCGTATTATATTTTAATTAATGGCGAATGATTAGTTCCGTGCTATCACGTTTCAATCATTAATGATTTGGTGATTAGCACGAATGATGAACGTGCTATTTCGAGTTTTCGTTCTTGCGCTCTGAAACGGGTTGATCGAATACCGCTGATATGATAATGTGGTTGAAAGCAAATGCTATGGAGAATTCGAGTTTTGTATGGATGGAGTTAGATGGCATTCTAACGTGTCAGGAGTCTTATTGATTTATCCTGGAATTAAGATACAGTAAACAAAAATATAAATTATATAAGTTTTACTTGGAAAATTTTGGCTTCAGACAGGTAGGTGGATTTTCTTTTCTTCATTAGTCAAAACGAGCAATTACAACTACACTATTGATTTAAGTTAGGAATAGTAAAAGCTCAGCAAATGTTTATATCAAATGTTTATATACTTTTAAAACTTTCAAAGCTTTGAAAAACTGATATCCTTGTTTTTTGTATTATGAAATTAAAACAAATGTCAGATTAATGTTCACAACTTGCTTCCTTCCATGGATCCACATCAGATTCGTAATATTTATCAACTAGACATCAAACAACCTCATTTGGTTGATAGTCTATTTCAAAGATTTTTTTAGGACTTTTTCTTTTAATCTCATCAATTTGAAACATCTCAAACTTTCGACAATATGTAGCCCACGCATAATCCTACAATCGTTATGCAACCATTTTACATCGTGAATAAGAATTCAAGTAGGTTCTTAAGCTATAAATCCTTTTCAATTGATGCTCCACCCTGAATCCTAGTTTCGTTGTCATTGTCACCTTTTATCCAATTTCAAAGAGTTAATACGATATGTTCTACAGACAACGATAGATTCATACGCATACTATGTAGTACATAGGTACAAGCGATTCAATTGCTTTTTGAAAATAGCTACAAGTCGATATTTCAGCACGTGGAAACCATATAAAATTGAGATGTGAACTGCCTGAAAGGCATGCAAATGTATATATGCATGTGAAAAAGGGAAGTGCTGAAATTTTTAAAAGTGATAGCTATTTATCTGATTGAAATGACGAAGAACGGAGAATAGCTTTAGAAAACGTAGGCATGTGAAAAATTGATGCTTATCAGGATTTCCTAGGACTGAAGGTATCGAAGTAAGTTTCAGGAAAAGTATGTAAATGAAAATAGCTTATCTCTGAATCTGTAATATGATATAATGCATGAAAATATATTTAGCTGTAAAGCAGTCCCTACACAACCCTTGTTGAGTCTGAGTTTTGAAGTTAGTGGGGACTTTATTTACAATAAATACATGCGAGTGAAAAGTGCTAAATTTCATGTTTAATTGCTGTACACTAATATTTTTCTAACAATTTTATATATTTTTTATTCCTTAAATTTCGAGCCCTATCTATTTATTTCAAACTTATTCAAAAATGTACACGCTGCTGTAGATTATCCTTCAAGATATGCAAATATTGGTATTTTGAGAAGTACAAAAGATACAGTGACCTCCATTTAATTTTGAATTGAATTGAAAAATATTTTATTTTTAATTAGCCGTACATTCTTAGCCTAACTTATAGTTTAATTAACAAGAAAAACTTACAATCTAGCGGCTATAATATTTTAGCCTGCTGGCTCTGGTTGGTTTTTTTTTCGGCACAATTTTTATTTCCTTACACTCTAATGGTATTACCCAGCCTGTACAGCAGATGGGATTGCCCTGGCAATGCTTACGCTAAAACTACGATTTAACTTATACCTAATTATAACTAACTTAGCCTAATTAGACCTAAATCTTAACCTAGGTCTTAAGTCTAACCCATTCTGTTCGTCGGGTGGCCTGCGGAGGTGAACAGCGCATCCGTGAGCCGCCGCTGAACTGCTATCTTCGCGGGACGCAATAAATGGCTCATATCCCAACGCCCTAGTGACCGAATTAGTCCGGTCATGACAGTCTTTGAGCAGGTAATCGAGGATGGAGATGCATAAGTCAGGATGGGTCGAATGAGGGTCTGATAGAGACAGCGAGTTTTTTTGGCCTTGTTGCGGATAGTTTGAGATCTCCGATACTTGGAAGGATTGCGAAATACACATAGCTGAGTCTTACTGCTGTTTGGTTTGATGCCCCATTCGTCAAAGTAAAGACTTAGTTCTACCAAGTAGTATTCCAGGCTCTTCGCTGCTTTGAGAGTCTTGGCTCGACGCGAATAAGAGCGTGTCATCGGCATATTGGGACCTCCATTTAAGATATTCCCTTTTTTACAAACATCTCTTACAAACAATCACTTTTTATCATCATCACCATCATTGACAAAGTTTTCATATATCCTCTACGTTCATTATATTTTATTTCCAATATTTCCTATGTAATATTAAATACAAGAAAATTTTCTAAATTTAACCCCTGGAAAATGGACAGTTTGATCTCATCTGTTTGTGATTCTTAGAAATTGGACCTAAATTGAACATTTTCTCAGTGGAAAATTTTGTTCAGACAACTAGGCACGACTGTAGGAAAAAAGACGATTCATTAACTTTAATGAGTAAACTTTGAAATGTCCTGGTTAGAATTCTGTTTCTTGCTATTTAGTTTAAGGAGACAAGAGCAGGCTAATACAATTCCTTTTTTTACAGTGCACAATCAAAGAAATTTCAGAAATTCAGCTGGCATGATTTTCTTCAAATTAACAGCTTTCCTTTTAATTGCCATAGTAAAAATATGATAGTTTAACTCTTTTTCATCAAAGTCAGCATACATCGACTGCTCAGTGAATTGATACATAGCAAGGAGTATTTGTTTTTTATAGGTATGAAAAGGTAAGATCCAGAGTCTTTCACACCTAATATATCGCCTAGGAAAGTTAAATCTTATGCATCATAGCTATAAAAAATAAATCAGATACAATGAAACGTTTTAGTACTACTAGTACTCTTATAATACTATTTTTTACTATAGTACTAGTACTACTAGTACTCTTATAACACTATTATTACTATAGTCCTAGTACTATGAAAGTGTTGATGTAAAGCGCGGGGCTTAAGCGATGTGGTAGGTATTCGCATCCGTACAATCTGTCCGAAAAATTAGAACTGAAAACTTTTTTCCGATGCAGTTATTCCTCTTAGTTGGTTAACGTCATTTTTCGCAACCATTATTGGATGGTGGTGGCACCATTTTTAGTTGTGACTCAAACAGTTAATATACTTATCTCAAATGACTTCTCATTTGTCAACGAGCGTGAAAATATTTGACAGATCGAAACTATTTGTCATCTTTAACGTAGTTATTTCTGGAGTTTAGGTTGGATAAATGACTGGAAAAAATTAATTGGATCCGTTTTCAGAAACATAGGAAACGAACCTTCAGCTACGTTTTTCTAGCTTTTATAGCTTTTTTAATACATTCAAATTCTATAGTACAAATGTTTTACCAGATGAACCTTTTATGTCTCATAGTATTCAATCGAAATTTTTTTCCTTCGATATCAAACGGTACCATTTCTCAATGCAAAAGTGGCCAAACACCACCTAGTAGACACACCGCATTCTGAAACCAACCTCTCGGAAAAATTGCATTCTGATTCGACGAATGCATCGGAAGTAATAGAGAGTAGAATGATTTTAAGGGCTACCGCCCTCGAAAGCTTCAGTACTTAAAAAAGTTTGAAAATGTTTGTGCTTATTTTTGTTATAAAATATGTACTCTGTGGCCACGTTATTTGTACTCTTTTTTTTTTTTTTAAATTTAAGTAACCAGAAAGAAAAATGAGAAAAAATGCAAAATAGACAAAAAACAGTCTTAATTTGTATTCTTTTTTAATAATTCGTTTATTTTCAAACCAAAAAATAGTATAAAAAACAATAACAAATTTTTAAAGCAAATTTTCTAAATTAAAATTAGATAAATACGTCTCATCTGGTTGTCAATTATACAGAGAATCTATGAGAAGGCAACAAAGAGGTTGTTTCAGAATTTATGAGGGAGCCCGGTAGCGCTGCTTTGTCTAAAAGCGGCGCGTTACGTGGCCTGCGGGTTCGAATCCCGCCAGTGCCATGGTTGTAAGTGTGAATGCGTGTGATTGCCGGCAAATGGGCCCAAACTGGTGGCCTAATGCTGGCCGCGTTCCCGGCAGCCCTCTCCACTAGCCTAACCTAACTTAAACTGTATTATATACTTAAACTATATTTTCACTAATGTATATTTTCAACAATGCAAAAAAACAATACAGACTCCTCAAATATATTAATACTTTTTGAAAGTTTAAGATATATCGGATTTAAAATATAATACTGAAATTTGATGTCTGAATCTTTGGATTGAAATAGGTATATCTAAAAAAAGTGGGCAAAACGAGTGGGCAAATATAAATTTGTAAAAATTCAGAAAAATGGTTTTAAGGAAAGAAAATATATAGTTTAAATGACTCATAAAATCGATTTATTTTTGTTCAATAAACTGTTAGTAAAGTTAGCTCCCAAAGTTTCGCATCAAAATTTGCTTTTCTTTTCATTCTGATGCTATGAGCGGTTAATACAGCATAAGTGCCTAAACGATTGGCAGGTTTTAAATGCGTTTCTCTCTCAAATAAAATTCTCAATTGGTGTACACTATAACTGAAAAAGTTTTTAACCTATTCTAACCTATTCTAATTCATAGAACTAATTGGTTGCTCGTTTTTTTTTTGTTTAAGCCTATATCACGCGTAGGATGAATGTTCTAAAGATTAACGTTCTCCAACCTTTTTTTGTTCCACAAAATAGATCAAACTCATTAACATCACATCCAAAGTGACTATAGTTCAAAGTATTGCATCTTACCTTTCATTTCAACAAGTTTGAATCGTGCTATAATATTCAAAATGGTTTATGTAGCCGACACAAGGAGTATTAACTTAACTTTCATGACTTTCCGTCAAGGATCAACCTGATGATTTAAAATTTCATCGACTATTGCCGTCAAGGATCAATCTGAGCATCTTTTATACTGAACTTCTTAACAGGGTGTGGCGGAATTTTTCGTTACGCCTGGAATAGCAGCTTCAATGGGCAGGGCGACGTGTTTCGTAACAAATTTTTTTAGTTTTTCCTCCACCAAATATTTGGTCAACTAAAGTAACTTCTTGGAATCTTAGGTTTTACAGAATCAAAGCAACTCAAAAACTGTTCAAAGACATCAAGTCCAATGACTTGCAGAATCTTGTCGTTTTGGAATATTGTAGACTAATTTGATACTGAGCAATGCTTACTTAGTTTTTTGTGGGCCTGGTAAGCTCAGCCTATCAACCAGCCTCATTCAAATACTAATTCTCCCACTTCAATCCGAAGATATCAATGTCAAATTCACTTCCTATTCCCAATTATAAAGGAAATTCCTAAACCAGTGAAAAATCGTTACCAGTTGACCGATCTACATTCATCTAAAAAGATAAATTATCTTTCTGCCTTGCTTATTTATTTTCATTCATTAATTTGCCAAAAGGTGGAAGTGAATATAAATTACAGCCTTCGTCCTCAATCCCCTTCCAACAAAACATCTCACATTTTCACTTTATTTACTCGTACATTATCCTTCGAATAATTTGATGCTTATTTCTACCGATCCCTATTCCGGTTATCCGTCCTCTAGCTTGCATCCTCGATTAACACGAAACGACAACGAAATTAACTTCCGAAAAACAGAGAAGATATTAAATGTCTAAATTATCGATTTAATTAAAATTCACGATATTTTGATTGCAACCGTGTAATGGAGCAGCCGACAAAAGATGAGCATCAAAAGTCGAGTAGATTCCATAGAAATTATTCAATTTCATGCTATATTAAATACTTTAATGTACTAATTCTGACAGATAGTTGTGCAGATGAATAAATGAGCAGTACTAAGATATATATTTCATAGATGTTTAAGCAAATTATATGTTGTCATAATTTTCGAATGAAAGATAATAGAAAGAGAAAAAGGATGGAATTTGCAAATGATGATAGAACAATTCGAAATGATGAGACAGAAGTAATAGCAATTAGGGATGATAGAAATAACAGGTGTTACATTAATATTGAGAAAGAAGCGTTTGAATGTTGTCAGATGAAGCAAATAACAGTAATGATGGGAAAATATGAATTGAGTTAATGCTGGTCTTGACTTTGATAAGAGGTGCTCAAGCTACGATAGATGATGTAATGTGTTTTCGAATCGAATGAATGAAAGCGATAATAGAGTTAGTAATGATGATGACGAAAATATCTTTTGATTCGATGACAGGCAAAACCATTGAAATATATTTTATGCTGAAATTTATTACGAGCTTATGTGCTGAAAACATATGCTTGTTGAGGAAAAAAATATAAACTATTAGACAACCTAAAATTTTGATCGGGCTAGTGAAGTAATGCATTAATTCCAATGCAAATTATTTCGGGTCTGGAGGCTGAAATTGGTAGTGACTACATTCACAATGAATGTATACGAGTGAGAAGTGAAAAGTTCTTTGAATCGCATTGCTTCTCAAATACTCAGTCAAAGCCAGGTAAACTCGAAATCCAGTGTGTGGTCATGGTCGGATTTGAACCAGGGACTACACACGTAAATAATCGAAGTTGTTTATTCTCAACAAACAAGTAAATTGAGCATCTGAAAAAGGTCTCTCTCGAAACAGTTGACAGTAATGTCAAAAGTCGTCTACAAAGACGAATGTCGTTAGTGAATTTTCATATGTCAATTGTCTTTGTGAACGATTGGCTTATTAAATATAGAGTGGCGGTACGATGTTAGTGAAAGCAGTATGTTGCAGTTTAAGCTTTTGATGTATGTCCTATTTGTGACGATAGTGCTTTGCAATGAGAAAGGTGCCGAGTAGATAACAAATTTTAATATCGCGGTAAATGCTGCCCGCTTTGAAGGTACTGTAGAGCAAAAATAATTATTTTGTGACGCCCTGCATTAAAACAAATTATATAGAACTTCTCCAGAGTGTCAGATGAAAGCTGTAGCGGTTACTGGGGATAACACCAGCACTTCTGAAAATAAGACACTAAAACTCTTCACAAACAATAAGATCCATTCAAGCCTGTAGCTTTCTTCAATCCAATTTTACAATACACAAGGTCGTCTTTGTATTGCCTGAGTGACGTGATGAGTCAGCACAGATGTCACACACGAGCTTTTGAACTGTCATCATCCTGGAGCTTGTGCGAATGTTGCACCCTTACTCCAGTCCTAGTTGTGAGTAGTTTTGTGCTGAGACTCGAAAACTGGCGATAATGTATATTTACAATATTATATTAGAGAATGGCTTCCGTCTTTACCCTATAAGTTACCTCAGGTTTGGCTAGGTGAAGTTTTGATTAAGATTTTGGGTTTTTAGGATTGTTAGAGTGCTGGCCATTGTGTCAAAACGTGTTAATGCTCTGTCACGTATGTATTTCTCTATTGCCTCAATTCTTAGTTTTTTGTGAATGTCGGTGTTTCTTACGTATCAATGGGTCCTGAAAATCCTGCGAAGGGCGATGTTTTGTAGTATTTGTCTGTTAATTTTGGAGGTTTGTCTGAAGGCTACGCAGCCGTAGAGCAGTTGAGATCTTAGAACCTGTTTGTATAGAAGCATTATGTTTGTGGTACTTAGACGGGATGTTTTTAGAAGAGGGTAGAGGGAACTTATGGTATTGTTTAAGGATGCTCGTTTGTTGTCAATGTGTGCAGTCTATTGTAGTTTGCTGTCGAACTTCAGCCCCGAGTATTTTGCCGTCCGTTGCCAGTCTAACATCTGATGATCGACAATAAGTTGCCGTGGTGTCTGTCGTTTTTTTTCCGAGAAATAAAGATGGCTTGGGGTTTTTCAGCGTTTAGCTTTATCTTTTATCTTCTGAAGTATTCCAAAAGTATTTCGATGGAGTGCTGTAGATGAAAGGTTATGTAATTGGCTTGCATAGACGTGATCGCATCGTCAGCGAATAGAGATAAGTTTACTTTGTTAGAGTTTACTTTGTTACTTTGTTATCTGCTGTGTACGAGTTGTACAAAATGGGTGACAGGGAGGATCCTTGGGGCACTCCGGCTGCTGCGGGACGTTTGTAAGAAAGGTAGTTTTCTATACAGACTTGAAAAGCTCTGTTTTGTGAAATCCAATGAGTAGTATGAATGAGTAAGGCATATTTAGGTTGTTTCGTTTGACAATGAGCCCAGCGTGCCAAACTTTGTCGAATGCCTTCGCGACAGCAAACATGACTAGATCTGTTAATTTTCTTTTGCTGAAACCATTTCTAAAGTGCTGTACAACTCGAGATATTTAGAGCTGAGTAGATTGCTGAGCTTTAAAGCCAAATTGTTCTAAAGGCAAGCAGTTGTTTTGGTTGACAATCTCTTTGAGCCTAGAAAGAAAAATGTGCTCTACCAGTTTGGCTATGGATGAGAGAAGGCTGTTGGGCCGCCAATTTCGCGGAAAGAATACGTCTTTGCCGGGTTTCTGAATCACTATAATGGAAGAAAGTTTCCAGCAACTAAGATATTTTTTTAGATGAAAAATGGTGCTGATGGTTTCCACAATGTCCCGGAGGAGATTGTCTGGTAGATGGAAAAATCAGAGATTGGTGATTTTATCTGGCCCAGGTGTTTGTTTGGATTTGTAACTCTAGGAAAACAGCCTGTTAATTAATGGGTTTTGAATATTTCGGGTGTTGGTTTTAAAGCTGAAAGACTGTAAACTTGCTAAAGAGTCAATGTTGCATACATAGGCTTCTTGGTGGATTCTCCTTGTAGAGTAATGAAATGGTTTATTTCTTATTAATTTTAGGGCTTTATTTTGCGCGGCTTGCAGCTTATTTTTGTGAATTTCGGCACATTGTGTCCAAGTAGGAGCTCCATATAGTATTATTGGCTGAAGAGCCACTTTATAAATCATCGTCTTATTTTCTGTGGACATTTTTGACTTGCGATTTATCAGTAGATACAGAGCGCAAGTGGCTTTAGATAATTTAGTGCACGTATCTTCGATATGGTCTCTAAAGGTAAGTTTCTTGTCGAAGACGATTCCTAAGTATCGAACATTGTCCGCCCAAAAGATTTCTTTGCCGATGAAATCTATATTTCGGCTAGGTAAATGGTGTCTCTTCCTTTTACGAGAGAAGAATATAGCCGTTGTTTTTGACAGATTAATTTTAATTTTCCATCTATAATAGTGCTGGTAAAGTTTTGCCAGTTGTTCTTCCAAAGTATCGATGATTAAGCTAGCCTCGTTTGCACTTTTGTAAATACACATGTCATCAGCGAATGTTGCCATATTACAGTTGGGGTTTTGAGGTACATCTGCGGTGAATATATTGAACAAGGTAGGACTTAGACAGGAGCCCAGATTCAATATTAATTAAACCTGTAACTGGGGATTGGAGGATATTTTCGCTGGCCAAGAGTTGTTCATGTTTTTAGGGTTTTTCGAGCACCCTCCGTAACTTGCAGGATGCTCACTTACACAGTTAACGCACTTTGGCTTCTGCTGTGGAAATTTAATGCACGATCTATGGTTATGAAGACCGTCACATTTGACACACCTCGACTGTGCATGGCCAAATTGTTGGCAATTGTTGGGCGGCTCTGGGTTTTTGTGCCTCAGCATGACAAACTAAATGGCAAATGGCCTGAATATTATAAATATTTTTTCGTCCCTCGAGAGGGGAACTTTGATAAGTCTCTACTGCTTTTTAGATAGAAAACTTCGATACAACTAAATCCTTGTTTCTCGAGGTCCGTTTTCACCATTCCTCTTCGGAAATGAGTCCATACAGACCTCTAAGAACAACATTAAACTGTTTTTCCTCTGGAAGATAGTATGTGTGGTATTGTACTTTAAGGTCAGTAAAAATCTTCTTGATCAGCCTGTGATCATTTGGAGTTTTTGGTCTTGATCAGCCTGTGATCATTTGGATGCCAAGGTACACATACCTGTTTTGCCGAGATAAAATTGGCATTTCTCTGTATGAAAACTGTTCAGGCTGACGAATAATTATTGAAATATTTGAGATAATCCTTAGATTTGTTTTTTTTTTGTAGAGAAAAACTTTGAACGTTAAGTTGAGGCTGTGTAACATGCAAAAAAGCTTAAATTTGGGATATCTTAGGGTTTCTTTGGGAGATAGATTTTAGGTTTAACGGCGGAAAATCTTCATTTGCCAATTCTAGGGCTTTAAAACTCACTGAAGTCTCTTTTTTATTGCTCAGCACTGTACGTTTAGGACTAACTGAGTTGGTTTCAGTGTCTGGTTCTAGGTTTTCTAGAATGACAGAAGAACTGTCTTCGGACCTGGAAGATCCATCAGATCCTCCAAGAAGACAACACTCTTCTGCATTAGATTAAGATGTAGTTTCTGAAAATGAGGTTTGAAGCCTTCTTCGCTTCTTATTTTGGGGAGGGACATAATTTCTTGGAAGCTTTTCACCACTTAATTTCTTAAATAACTCTTAGTTTTTTTAACTAATTTTTCGACTAGCTCATCTTTCGTTTTTTGTTGAGCTCTTCTAAGAGCTTATTTAATTTTAATGATTTTCGGCTGGGAGGTTGCAATTAAAATTGATGTTTTTGTAGGTTTCTCTTGATAACCACGATGTGTTCGCTGCACACGAGCATTTATCTGCTAACTGCTCATAGATGATTATATTCATGCATACGATGGGTTTGTGTGTGTGTGATTAGCTTTGAACTTTTTATTTCTAAGGTCTTAGCACTGAGTGTTAAGTGGATTTGATTGAATGAAATGTGCTGGCTCACATAGCTCAGCTGAATGAGTTAGGTCTTTTTGATTTCTGAGTTATCCATTAATAGTTCCTGGTTAAGGATCAAATAGACTATCGCATGAAAAGAGATACAATACGGAGTAATTAAGATGCAAATCCAAAGTAGATTTTCCAGTGCAGCTTCTATGAACTAAACTAGGATATGCTAGAGGATTGAGATTTGCCTAGCTTGAAGATTGTTTATCAATAAATTGCAATTTCAGATCAGTACATCTACAAATCTTTATGATCAACTTCAAACCGTAGGTTTGAAAGTGACTAAATTTGGAAAAGAACTAACAATCACAGCTTTTTCTAAGATTTCTAGACATACAATTCTAGGTGTACCAAACTTAACGGAGTGGAAATGACTATGGAGTGATCTGTTTTTGAATAGTCTTTTGTATGATTTTTTAAACTAATACAAAATGAGCATTTGTTTGTGCTCACCATCAATCCTGGAAAAAATTGAACTTTTAATATTTTCTACGTGCATCAAAAGATGCCAGATCTCGCGAAGGCATGAGACTACAACAGTCAAAATTAATATCACACATCACAACTTTTAGGACGCTGGTATGATACCCAGTCCTTTGGCCTGAGTGCTTAGAGCTGCCAGGCGCCTCTAACTCAACCCACACACACACACTCCCAAATATTAGGACAAGACGCGACAACAAAATACAGCCATGGGTATGCGGCGGGATTCAAACCCGCGGGCATCCGATCAGAGTTGACGAATCCTCGTTATCTAAAATGATAACGGGATTCATAAAATAAACCGTATTATCTTATATTTTTTAATTAATGCTTACTCCGTGTGCTAGGTTAGGTTCTTATTTCCAAAAACAGTTCAGTGATAATAATTTACGGAACTAACGTAAAAACGACGAAGACTCTAATTCGCAATATCCTAGACCAAATTTCTTATATATCAAGCAAAGCTATTTATTCCTGGACACATCCTTTTCACACTTTATTTAGGAAACGAGCTTCCATTTCCCCGATAATATCAACAACAACACGAACGTCAATAACCGAAAAATTGCAAAGTTTAGCATCAACATAACAAAACTCATCCTTCATAAATTGACAAGCTGTGCCTCAAGAAAAAAAAAGAATAACAAGAAAATCGAACCCGAACGAATAAGACAGTGGCGTAATAAAAAAAATTATGAATAAAATATTCTCGTTCCATTTAATATTCACAGTCTGGTCATAAAACACAATCTCGTTCCTGTTTTTTTTGTTGTTGTGGGGAGAAATTTTATGATCCTGATTTTGCTATTTGGTAATGTTATTCGTTCGGACTGTACTGAAGAGATACGAATATATTGGTTTGAGCAGAAAATCTGTGAAAGTGTGATTATATGAAAGAAGTGACATCATTAAATATTTTACAGCGAGTATCCTTCAAAGTTAACAATTATTATGAAATAATATGAAAATTTGATTTGTGCTGAGGGAGGGGATGTGTGCTTGAAATAAAAAAACTGTTTTTGATGAAAATGCGGTTTTTGGAAGGATTAAATGATGGATTTGGAGTGGTTATCGCGCATTGCAAATTCGGTGATGGCTTCGATAAAATTTGATCAAATTGCAGAAATTTGATTTCTGAGGGTCTTTGTAGAAATTTTGTGACTTTCGACTGACTGTGGTGCATTGACCATGGCTTTTGATAACATTTTTTATTGTAATTTGATATTATCACTTAACCATTTGTAGTTTATATTAAATTTATTTTAAAATTTAAATTATTTTTGAACTCAAAACACTCTCACTTGTTGCTTTTTCGTGTTAAAAATTCTGAATTCCAACCTTTCAATTCTATTTAAGCTTTATCACTTTTTATGAATTGATTTTGAGAAAATTAAAGCTTGTGTTCCATTACAACAATCAGAATCACCTTTTTTCCAAATTGGTAGAATAAAATCTGCAGATAACTTTCAATCCCTTATTTTCCCAACGGATTCTCTAAAAATAAATCCACAATTGAATTCATATTACCTGCAACATTTTGAAAAAATAGACCAACCATAAACTTAAATGGAAATTTGTGTGGGAGAAAAGCTATTTTTCCTCTGAAAACGAAAAATAGAATAACCTACCGGCATCCACATTAATACGAATCGCGTTCCAGGAACCTCAATCAAGATTTTGTCTGACTTTCTTTCTAAAAGTTATAAATACACTTTTGGGTTCTAATGCAAGCTGAAGGAATAAACATTTCCAAAAAGTTTGAAAGCTGGTTTGGTCTTATCACACAAGGCGTTTGAAAAGTGTATTGAAAAAAACTAAATTAAAGTGCTCGACGAAATAAAGCTTATAATTCCTATTTTGTTATTTCACATTTACCTTTTGTTTTTTCGTTTAATGTTTTTTTCTCAAAATTAAAAGTTGAAACCGATCAACTCCACTATTCTTGCATTCTTTCAAATACATTTTTCAACCATTTAAATCTATTCGGAATTTATTCAACTCATGTCATCTATCCTTATCATATGCGGGGTACATTAGTGTTCTTTCATTGTCATGAGCACGTACGCCGAATTTCAGTATCTGTGAAGAAAATTTAAAATTCAATCGAATCAAACTCCTAACAAAAATTCAGTCTTTTCAAGCGTGATTTGATCCTGTTTCAATGTGAAAAAAGACAAAACCAGATGATGATGATGATGATGATGGAGAAGAACTTTTCGACTTTCCTTAAAATTTTCTCACTTGATTTGTTTCGCTATTTCGTTCATTTGTAATTCAGCTCTATGATTCTGACAGACAATGCTACTTTTCAGGCATGAAACTTGAATTGACTTTTTTGGAGTTTTTTTTTCTTCATTAAACTTTGTTTTCGAGGTGAATTACTGATTAAATGGGATAGGCGGGTTTTTTATGTTCAACAAAGATATTATTTACACGACTGTGCGTAGTTGAATGGCATTTTTTAGAAATATAAACTTTGAAATTTGAAATTGTTTTCATATTTTAATATTTGTTTATTTATGCTGTACTAGCACTCGGCAATAGTGTCAGTTTTTATCAACCTCTGATTACATTGCAGATTTATAAATCATGTTGAATAGGGCTTTCACTTTGATACAATCGTGGAAATATTGTTCGAATTTCATTTTGCTAAATATTTTGATATTTTGGATGACAGGATCGCCAATAGAACCTCGCAGTGATCCTATAAAAATTTGGTCAGGGCCTCCATGAGAAAAACATTGTGAAGAACTGGAAGGCGCACGAAAGACGTCAAGGCTGCGCAGCGTCCTGGCGATGACGAATTAGCTCTCTAAAACGCAGAGACGGTGACTATACCAAGCCCAAAAACGAGTCTCTGCAGACTTTACTTGTGATTCAGCTTCTGGTCGCTCCGAAGGCATCTGCACCCCTAACAAAATATTTTGCATTTTGCCGCAGTAGGAAATGCTGGTACACAGCTAGAATTGTGATCACCAGCGAAACGGTTAAATATGCTATTACGTCCTTTGAAAACTCCAAATCGCCACGTTTGGATGGCATCTGTCCGGTTATGCTAAGGGAGGGGATCGATCACCTGGATCATACTTAAACGATTTTTTTTTGTCTTGCGCAGCCTTCTATGTTCCTCCACCTTGGCAACAGATTAAGGTAGTCTTAACATCAAAACCTGATAGATATTACTATTCGGATCCAAGGAACTTTAGGCCCACCAGCGTAACATTGTTTTTGCTGAAATTCCTAGGGAGACTTGTTGAACGATGTATACACACTAAGGTGTTTAAGACTAATTCCATAAATGAGAAACAACCTGCATGCCAGCGAGTAAAATCATGTGAATCGGCTTTACGTTAAGAGAGCGATCTCAACTGGTGAGTCTGCCATGGAGATATTCGTGGACATTGAATTGGGCACTCTTTGGGGAACTATATAAAACTGTGAAAGCTCATGACGTGGTCGACATCCTAGTTAAATGGATACATACCATACTAATGCAGATGTTGTTGTTGTGGAAAGCTGGAGCTGACTGCTACTTGAGAATGGAGGCGATAAAAGGATGCTCTCCAGAAAGTTTCCTGTGATCGCTCCTGTGGAGGATGCTAGTTGACTTCCTGCTAAATGAAATGCAACAAGAACGGCTGCACGCGCAGGCTTCTGCTAATGATGGAGTCGCACTTGCAGCTAGTAAAGATCGGAATGTAGTATGTGGAAATAAACAACGCTCATTGGATTTGATTGACAGTTGGTGTCCGAGGCACGTCCTAACAGTAAAGTAAAGTAATACCACGACAACCTCTGGTCAGGCCTAGGGGCTGAAGCTAGTATAGAGCTTCATTCACACAATTGCAAACAATATATACGAGTATGGAGTGATTAGCTCTACGATTCACTTCACCCCTGATTTAACTAAGGTAGCTATTCAGAGCAAAGTTAACTCTTCGGTTTCTCGTCGGTCCCTAACAGGACATCCTGGCAAAATGAAACTTGTTTTGTTTGACAGGAAAAAAAACTGGAAGGACTACATAGTGCTTCCTAATGTCCAAATGTCTTGGAGTAACATCTTGGACAAAAAATCTATCTGGTAGAATCTTGTGGAACTGAAGCTCACTCGAGCTTTAAATGCTTTCGAGCAGTGTAATGGAGCTTTTGCCACAATATGGAGTCTCAAGCGTCATGGAGTTATGTGAACTACGTACAAATCATAAAGCGGATGATCTCTTACGCATTGTCGATGTTGTGGGGGACTATTGTGAAGCTATTGTATAGTTGCAAGAAGTTAGCCAAGCTGCGAAGACTGTGTGCCTGGGTATCTGTGGTGTACTCCAGATGCGGCACTTGATGCACTTCTCAATCTGTCTCTTCTCGACATTCAAATTCAAGGTATGACGATGAACCTACACTATGGGTAGGAAACCACAATGTGGGGCAATGCCCTATGAAAGATTCGATGCCTGTGATTTCTCCGATTTTCGCGAGGCTAGGTGATCTCTTACTAGACTTCGGAAGAAGATATGAGCACCCAGTGTCTGTACAAGTACTCCGAGACCTTTTTCATTGATAGCTCGAAGAGAGATGTTAGATCTGGGACTAATGTATATCTGCATTCACTGAATGATAACTGAGTCTCTTCTCTTAGGAAGCACGTTTGTAATTTTCAACCAGAAATATTCGCTACCTTAAGAGCTCAGTGATTGACGAAAATTAGTGGGGAAAACGTATCGTTATTTGCTGTGCCAGCTGTGTAAGCTGCGTTTCTGGTACTTCTAAATTTAATATAACATTACTTCTGAATCAGCCCAAAAGTGCAGAGCACGATTGAACTCTGTCGCTAGATTCAATAAAGCGCATCTGCTCTGGGTATCAGGACTATGGAGTTAAGGGAGATGAAACTGCTGACGCTATTGCAAAGCAAGATTCGGGGCTTCTACTGCAGTTTGTGCCGACCGCACCTGCACATGCCATTTTTCAGAAGTGGGTAGTTGATGCTTAAATAGAGAGTTGGATATCATCTGATGTAGCGAGAAACACTATGGTTTTTCTTTCAGACCCCAACCGTGCGACTGTGGGATTCCTGCTCAAAAAGAGTAGGAAAGTTTGCAGAGCCATGGTAGGCATTGGTGATGGGCTCGAAAACGCCAAACAGTTTGCAAACAACGTTTGGCTGCAAAAAACGAACAAACAGTTTTTCCAAATAGCGACAAACAGTTTTTCTAAAACGAACATTTTTTCTAAAACGAGCAGCATTTCTAAAAGGAACGTTTTTCCTACGACGAATAGTTTTTCTAAAATCAATCGTTTTTCTAAAATGAACCGTTTTTCTAAAACGAATCGTTTTCCTAAAACCAATAATTTTTCTAAAAGGAATAGTTTTTCTAAAACCAATGGTTTTTTTTTTTAAACGAACCGTTTTTGTACAACGAATAGCTTTTCTAAAGCCAATGGTTTTTCTAAAACGGACCGTTTTTCTACATCGAATAGTTTTTCTAAAACCAATAGTTTTTCTAAAACGGACTGCTTTTCTACATCGAATAGTTTTTCTAAAACCAATCGTTTTTCTAAAACGAACCAAAGACAATCGTTTTTCTTAAATGGACCGTTTTTCTACAACGAATAATTTTTCTAAAACCAATAGTTTTTCTAAAACGAATCGTTTTTCGTTTTTTTTTTTTTTAAACCGAACCGTTTTTTATTTGTTAAAACGAACTGTTTGGCAGTGGAAAACTTTTTAGCTGGGGAAAACAGATTTTTATGTATGTATGTATATATAATACGAGGTTGTCAGACTTATTAAGTGCGCATTTTTGCATCTCGATCATGAGCTGGTTAGGGTAGTTAGCATTGTGAACAACAACAGTTGCTGTTGAAGATTATTCAAATTATGAACGATGTTTCTGGATTGAGCTACATACATTTCGAATATTTATTTTGTCGCGTAGCATAACATTTTTTCTTGTCGTTAACCAGCTGTTTTTTAAACAGTTTTAAAAAACAGTTGTTATTTTTATCAAAAAAACAGTTTGTTTTCGTTTTTTGAAATCAAGACAAACGGCCATCACTAGTAGGCATACTGATTGGACACAACTGCCTAGATGCTCACACTTCGGATCAAAGGAGAATTTTACTATTGATTTTAATTGCCCAGCGTTTGCGCGTCTCACAGATAAAGGCTTTGGCTGGGATGTCGTACATAGGCAGAAAATAGTTTATTTTCCCCTATTCTTGATCCTGGTTTTTGTTAAGAAATTTGAGAAACTCTAGTAGGCTGGGCGGTATGATTACAATGGGTCTTTTGGCCTAAAGGGCCAGTTGCCTCTCTCCCAACCCTTTCAAAAAATACGAACTTACAAAAAGTGCTTAAAATTCCTTTAGGCTGTATTTTATTTCGTTTTCAGTAAAAAAAAGTCAATAATTTTCATTCCACAAGATTTGTAAATTTGTCTTCACAAAGGCTATGTCGTGTGTCATGCATAGATAAAAGCCAAAAAAGACAATTGTCGCTCTATTGCATAGGTACTGGTTAGAGATGTGCTAAACTGCTCTTTTTACTGAACAGTGATCGCAGAGCGCAGTTAGGGCAAAGAGCATTTTCGAATAGCAGTGATTTTGATCACAGTTGCGATCGCAGTTTCGTGTGTACTAAAAACTGCTTGCTGTACTGCCTGTGACTGCTCTTTTATCGTGATTGCTGTTTCCCGCATTGAATGCTTACAATGTGATTTTCGTTTGCCGTGACGATGAATATTTATGTTAGGAAAAGATTTCAGGTGGTGTCCGAATACGTTGTTTGTATGTGCATATGTTCAATCTTGCCGGCATAAGAATGTGCTCTTAAGTGATTGGTATATCACTTAGTATTTTTAAGGTTTCGAAAATATTATGATTTGTATGTACGTACGCAGTTTTGAGCCTAAATTTGATTTAAATTTAAAATTAACAAATTTTTGATTGAAAGACGTAAATAACTTTTCGTATCTTTTTATGTTTCATAAAACAATAATTTTTAATTTGGTTTCAAAATATCAAATAATGCATGAAAATTCAAGACATTAGATGATTTATTTTCCACATTTGAAGAAAAATAATTATATATTATATATTATTATGCAGGTAGATGAAATGTTCACATGTTTGGGCCCAAAAAAAAATACCTGTCGAAATATGTATAAAATACAAAACAAAAAAATAATATAAAAAAATAATATAATAATAATTAATTTCCTAAAAATTTAGAGGTAAATTCTTTAGTATAGTATATTATTTCCTTTTACCCCCTTTTGTACTAATTATGCAAATAGATGTGATTTAGGCACATTAAGGTTACAAAAACTTTCGCAATAAAAACATCAATGTAAATCCATTAGAGCAATAAAATCACAACAACTCCCAAAAACCCAAAAGTAAGTTCTGTAAAATATCTTAACCATGTACAGATACACAGATTAAATAGCATGAGCGAAGAAAAATAAGATTGCTCTCTGCTCTGTTCAAACCGTTCTGTTCTATAAAAGAGCAGTGAGCAGCTGAACAGCACGAGCAATGAACAATCACATTGCTCACTATTCTTTCCGAAACTATCTGTTCTGCAAAAGAGCAATGATCAGTTGAACAGGATGAGCAAAGAGCAATCATACTGCTCACTGTTCTTTTCAAAGAACAGTGTGATTAGTATCAGCGACCGCAAGAGCAGTTACATCTCTAGTACTGATGATATACTCGACACTAGATTTAGGCTACTAGTTTTCATTCAAATTAAATGACACAGCTTATTTGTTCTGTCAGTAATATATGGTGCAATTTTTACCGCGTTCAAACCTTTTTTCGATTGGTTCTTCTGTGAACTTCAGCTTCATTACACCCAATCATAAACTACACTAACCCATCTATCATTTACATCTCTATTTTGATATCATCTAAGCTTGCTTCTGCTATCTCTTTAGATTTTCGGGCAAATTCAAATCCCTACATTAATTCCAAGATACTCTAAAGAAAGCTCTTAGTCGTAACAAGGGATTCCTTTTCAGAATAACGGCTTACATAGGTACCTGCAAATGACACTATTGACATAAATGTTGAATGTCTGTTTGTTAGTATTTCCCCTACCAGATCTTTCAGTTGTTTGCTTATTTTTGTGCTGGTTTACATCGCATTGATTCCAATTCAGGCTTTTTATTTGAAAAATAAACATTTATTTCACCTCCGTATGATGATGCAGAGGACTGCTCTGTGGTAACAGTACGGTAACTGACAGTGGCTTTCTTCAATGTTTCGAAGGAAATATTATGGCTTGAATATTAAAGTCAGATTTTGTATGAATATTGATGATAATAATAATACTAAGAATTGAAAGGAATAGAGCACGTTGGGGTGATTCGATTCGACTCAGTTGAAAAGTAGCTTGTTTACTACAGCTGATTGATGTTGGAGTGGTGTTACGTAATTAATTTGATTAGTTGTTGATGGTGATTGAGTTTGATGCAGATGAATGGTTAATCAACTCAATTATTACAAGTAGCGATGGTTAAACAAACCAAGTAGAAATCAGGTGTGTTTTCTTTATCAGGTTTTTTATTTATTTTATGTTTTTTTTTAGATGTTTCTTGTGATGCAAATATTTACTTTGAAGGAATCATTTGCTTCAAAAGTTTCAAAATATATTTTGTATAAACTATTTCAAAACTTTTACAGAAAAAGTCAATCATTTTGAGCTTGACCGTCAATAAACCCTTTTCGTTTTGCTTCGAACATTCAACATAATAATATCATTGACGTATTTCTGGCTCACGTCATCTTATGAACTTTAACTTCCTGATTGTTGACTATGCTATGTTGGTAGAATATATGTATGAAGCAAAACATCTTTACTTATGATTATGCAATAATGCAAATGCATCTAATAAATTGTATAAAAATAGATACATTCAGAGTGAGCGGTGCGAGTCAAGGCTGCATCTTCTTATCAGCAAGCTATGATGTTGTTTTTTTCATAATAATGTTTCCTTCTCAATACTCATACTTTCAGCTGATTTGCGAAGCTCGATTTAATGTTCGAGAGATTTTAAAATATACAAACACAGCAAGATGCACCTTCAGTATATTGAACTCTCGGAACTCTATTATTTTAGAACACTATTTGTTTGTCTCGACCGATGAACTCGAAAATCTTTAGACAAGTAGATATCTTTTGTAAATGTGTACGCCTGTCAAGCACATAAGCGATTTCAAATAGCTTTATTTTTTGGTCCTATTCACTTAATACTTTTTATATCTTTTTTATTAGTTTTATTGATACATTATTGTTTAATTATTAAAATCAAATGAGTAAATTGACTCAATATTTTTCCCCATTTGGCCATATTGTTTCAAAATTGAATGTTCCCTCTCCCATTCAATCACCTCTTCAAATTCTCAATCTCAAATTAAAATTTGAATTCATTTCACCTAATTTTCGTCAATTACCTTTCAAATTGATACCTTATTATCAACTTTTTTTTTATCGATAACCCTATTTCAATTTTTTCAAAAAAAAAAAAAAAATCCCTCAATAAAACCATCAACCTTCATTAGGCTTCTCTTTGACTTCTTAAATCGACTCACCAACCATCGAAATGAAAATGTTACCTAATTTTCCAATATACACTTCAGTTGAATAGCCGAAAATCTTTTCAAAGGACTATCATTGCTTTCCAATTATACTACGATTTATATACGAAACGACCGTTCAAAGCCAAAACATCATTGCCTCTGGGGTTTCACAAGGGACTACAACAAGGACTTTTTAATTAAACGTCGCTCCCGTCAGTGAAAATTACATCCATTTTCTCGACATTGAATTCTTTCACTCCTTTCTTGGCCTACACATTCATTCTCTTACCTATCCCTTCTGTCTCTTGTACTGGGTATTTTTGCTTTGGTGCGTAGTAAGTTTTGCCTCGACATGTCCCGTAAGTTTATTATTCTTCTATGTTGTTCGCAAGATGAATACAGAGCAGCAGTAGCTGTTAGTCCAGTCACTGCTGAGAGAAAATCGGCCCGAAGAAGAAGAAGTTACCGAAAGCTGTGAAATTGTAACCGGTTTGTGATATACATATGAAGGTAGAGATCTTTTGTTGGCGAAAATATTTAGGGGAATGGAAAAGAAAGGGAGCTTGAGGCCACGTGCGAAAAAATCGTGATATCTAGATTGTAAGTTTTTTTAGTTGGTATTTGTTTGAATGTAAATTTTGTTTGTGTGAATGTTTCAACTATTTGTTCGTGCTGGTACCAAATCATACGAGGCCAAATAGCACGCTATAAAGGTTGTAATTCTAAATAGTGTTTGTGCATGTAGTTCTTGTTGCACCCTGTTGTAGAAAAATCAAACTGTTTTCCTGGTATTATTTTGGGGTTTGAAAATCCGCATATTTTTCCTTGGGTCATTGAATATTTCTATTGCGAAAAAATATTAAAGGTCAATGTCACTGCTAACGAAAAAATTAGCATAACTTTAAGAATTTAAAAAAAAAATCATCAAAATGGAATAGTATGGCCTCTAAATGTGCGATATTCATAACCATATTTTAAACGATTTTTGGTAGATTTTATGGCAAGCGACAGTATAAAAATCCTTGCTTACATTGCAGTGATGGCGTTCACCAAGACGTTCAGAGCTTAAAGGTGCCTAACTAAAGGACATCGGCTCACGATCTGCTTTGCTTGGAGGGTCTAGAACCGGATTCCGATTGTGGCGCCGGTGATGATGATGATTTTTAATCTAACTGCTTTACTACTTTATCCTCAGATATTCTTTGGGATTTTAGACTTCTTTGGGATTTTATTTGGGCCATGCGTCCGAACCATTAGCACTATTTTTACATGGCCAAACACTTAACTTCAAGTTAAGCTAAGCTTTTTAACGAAAACGTAACGTAAGTGCTGCTGAGCTATATTTCAATACTTCTGACAAAGCAAATAACTATGAAAAACATTGGTTTTCCATGCGTGCTTGAGATCTAGGGCCTGTCAAAGAGGTGAGCTAACGAAGTGGAAACCGAAAAATGTTATTAAAACGGTGCTAACAGGTTCCAAAAATACAACAAAAAAAAACGAATAAACAAAACAAAAGCGAATACCCTGTTCAACATTTGGCTTGTAGATGATTCGTGCTAACTAGTGTTAGCTAAAAAAAAATGCAAGTGAACAATGCATCAAACTAAGAATGGATAGAGTACCAAATGCTACCGTGTGTGGTTCACGGTTCAAATCTGATCATGGACGAAGTGTGACTATGATTTTTTGAATCAAATCAGGGCTACATTGAAATTTGAACTAATCATTTTAAATTCGCAAGCATTGATTGTGAGTGAAGTCTCTACCAGCTTCAACTTCGAAATCCGCAAAGGATTGCAGATAGACATGACAATCGCCCAAATCTAAATTCAACAACGTTTTGTTACAAAGCTAAAACAAAAATGATGGAGAAAAAGAAAACGGCTGAAAAAAGCGAAGAAAAGTTCCGTTTATTTTCGTTGATGAAGAAAAAAAGAGGACTCCATGATTATTTCAATTAAGTATTCATCACGTCTTTTGTTTGAGTCTATTTTTGAAGCGGAAAAATGGTTATATATATAAAACATTCTTGATTGCCATTCTTTTATTTAGAAATAATTCCGTTGCTGTAGTCCTTGTTTTTCTTGAGTCAACAGCTCAATAAAAAACGAATCAAAGAACGAAGGGAACTATTTTTTGGACTTTTGATCGCAATTTTAAAAAAAATCAGTTCTTGAATTTGACTCCACACGTTCTAGCTTACTGGAATTTCAGATTTGAGTAGCATTTGTGCGATTCACATTTTGACACAATTTTCGGCCTCTCGCATTTCCTTTGCCCTGCTCGAAATCGAAAAAACTCATGGTCAAAGCAATTTCAAACGAGAAAAATTTAAATTGCAGTTACGGAAAATTGAATTCTAAATTAAATTCTTGAATTCAATTCTATCATCTTTGATCGTTAGATTACTCCAAAAATGGCAAAAAGTTCGTCTCTCGCTGGTAATTTGTGTAGTTATTTCATTCATGTGAATTGATTTGACTCATGGATTTATTAAACTTGTTCAGGTTGAAAAATATTTTAATCGGGAGTCCTACAGCTAGTAGAAAACTCGTAAATTCGTAATTGATCGTAGTTGTGATATCATCCAAGGATCGAACCCATATTTTTTGGTTTCAAGCTTTCACAGGCTCATCAAAAAGTAATGTCTCTCGTCTCTTGAAACGCGCAATTTACACTGCAAGCAAAAAGTTTAAGACCATATAGCAGAAATGAAGCTCACTTAGATTTATAAAACTGCAAGTACCTTTTTTTACAGTAATTGCCTGTTTTAAGGAGGGTTGCTATGAAGGGATTTAAAATGTATATGGGATTTCCAAATTCTCAGTCAGGGTAATAAAACACGTAGGGTTTTTCCCACTTTAAAGACTTTAGGTGTCTACAAGTTTTTAAAGTAATTAAAATAAACCTTTGAAATTTCTGGGAATATGGATTTGAAATATTGTGAAATTCCTATAAATGAAATTCCTATAAATCCTTAGCCTCAAAATATTTCATTTGTGAGTTTTTGTGCTGACAAGTAACACGGATTGTTATTGTCAGCGAATTTTATTCCGTGCACTTGTGATATTTAGTTATTGGTACTTTTTACCAAAGTTTTAGCAAAATTTCTGTTCAAAATGGGAAAAGCGCGCAGTACTAAGCGGGAAGTTAGAAGTGTGATTGTGACGCTTCATAAACAAGGAAAGTTAGAAAGAGAGATCAGTAATGAAGTAAAAATTTCAAAGACTGCTGTACATAATGCTATCGTTAAATTCAAGGATAGTGAAAGTTATTGTGATGCTGTAAGGAGCGGACGACCCAGAGTGACAACAGAAACAGAGGATAAGACTCTAGTGCTTATGATCAAAAGGGATCGAAAGTTAACTGCACCGGAAATTCGAGCAGAGTTCAACGCGGGACATTCAAAGTCTATAAGCTTGCCAACTGTAAAAAATCGTCTAAGGGAAGCTGGACTCGTGGGGCGTGTAGCAGCCAGAAAACCTCTGCTTCGAAAAGGTGACAGACAAAAGCGGTTAGAGTGGGCACGAACTCATAACCAGTGGACAATTGAAGACTGGTCACAGGTTCTTTGGACAGATGAATCAAAGTTTGAAGTTTTTGGCTCCAAAAGGAGGGTTTATGTCAGGCGATCTGCTGGAGAAAGAATGTCCGCGAACTGTGTGGTACCAGCAGTAAAGCATGGGGGTGGTTCTGTTATGGTTTGGGGGTGCTTTTCGCTTGCTGGAGTGGGTGAATTAGTTCGAATTGATGGCACGTTAACTAAAGAACGTTACAAGGAAATCTTGCAGAACACGGCCATACCATCAGGTTTGCGGTTAATTGGGCGAAATTTCACCCTTCAACAAGGTAATGACCTCAAACGCAGTTCTAATTTATGCAGAGGATATTTAGCTGAAATGGAGATCACCTGATTGTAACCCAATTGAATAGTTATGGGAGGAATTAGATAGAAGGGTACGTGAACGCTTGCCGACGTCAAAGCAACACTTGTGGGAGCTTCTTCAAGAGGAGTGAAACAATATCTCCCAAGATACTGTAAGAAAATTAGTTGAAAGATTGCCAAGGATTACTAAAGTAGTAAAAAATGCCAAAGGAGGATATTTTGATGAATGTAGAATTTAAAGTAGAAAAAGATTCTTTTATATATAATTTTTGACTTGTAAACTAGAAAAACAATAAGCTGCCATTTGACAATTACATAAGAAGTAATCAATTATATTTTAAAATAAATTCTAATTTTAAAATTTAAAATAAATTCTATTTTAAAATAAATTCTAATTACCATGAAAACTTAGTTTATTTTCTCGATTCCTAAGCGGTCTTAAACTTTTTGCCTGTAGTGTATCTCCTTCGGTTTATTTACTGCCATTTTTACTTATTTACTTATATTTATTTTGCTTTATAGTTTTTTTTTTTTTGATATTACAAATATTTTCGTTTTACAAAAAAATGTTCTCCTTTCGCTGGTTTCTATTATATGTTCTTGAAAAGTAGACCCAAAATATGTGGCCGAAAATCTCTCGCTGACACGACGTACCTAAAAATTGCGGCCATAAAACCCTGCATGGCGTCGGCACCTGGTGTTACAATTAAATGTTATTGTGCGATTATACTGTTAATAATTTATAATTTTCGTACTTTCGTATCGTGGCGTTTGGAACAACAATCACATTACTACATCCACTTAAACGCACATACTTTACAGCAATGTAAGTAGCTATTTAGCGACTGCAAACGGAATCTAGGCAACAAGTAGAAGGAGTTGAATTTGATACGTCGGGTCAAATGGTTGGCTCTGTCTTCTGGTTTCGAGAGGGGCATGAGTCGTTCCTGGGTTCGAATTGTAATGAGTTGAATACATGCTTCGTCACTGAGGGTGTCAGAATGTGTGACTATTGTGTAAGGGTGACTAAAATCACTACCAATAAATTCCGTGTATATTTGTGTGATCCCGACGGAAATTCAAAGTAACTCCACGACAACCCTCGTACGGCTCTAAGAATTCAAGCTGGTAGAGATCTTCATTGCAAATTTACAATCAACGGAATTTCGAAAGTCAAACTCTGGCAGAATATTAAGCCAAAATAATTTGCATTTGCAGAAATATCGGGGTCGTGGCCTTATACACTTTCTGGGTGGCTATGAAAACCGTGTTAGTTCCAATTTTTTGAGACATTTTTGAGACCTATTAAAGTAGTAAAGGCAAACGAACTAAACCAACCGAACCAAAACCAAAGTAATAAATCCAAAAGCACGGGCAAACAAACAATATTGAGTTGAACCGTAATGAAAAGCTAAACTTCAAGTTACGTCTGATAACATGTGTTGAGGTTTTTTTTTTTTAACAATTTCTCCGATAGACATGAGTAAACTTCAAAATTTCGTAGAGGTAGAGGTTTGTATGATCTATATTGAAATCTTCTGAAGAAAGATTTAAACTTTCCGCCAACAGTAGCTCTTGATACTAGTAGATTCCAAATATGTTCGATAAATAGTTGTCATGAGCTATGTCTTGCACAATAGGCATGATCATCAACTGCATCCTAATCCGGTACCCTGCTTTAACCAGTTCGAAGAGATCCAATTTTCAGCCATCTTTGTATTTGTTTGGCGTCCTGGTATACGTTATCGCTCCACCGACGTATCCTAGCTGTCTCGACGTATCTTTCCAATAAAACTGCCTTCATTGTCCTTACAATCTAAAATTCCCTTGCTCATACGAACTAAGAGTCCATTCCACTGCAATCTATTTATACAGATCAATGAGTGTCATCTAGACAACGGAATCGTCATCTTCATGTTGTATACATCATATAAACGAACGAGTCCTTTTATCGACTACTCATCAATATCCGGCCCAAAAGCAATTTTATAAGTTATTCTTCAAAATAAAATAGTTAAATATACCAATGAGAGTAGAATGTAATATATTTAAAATATTTATTTATTTAATATATATATGAATTGATAATTTTACTACGTATCTTCTGTCAAAATTACTTTATTTCGCACAATAAACTGAAAGATATTATGTTTCTCCCTGCTTTGAAATGGTGTGCTATTGACGTATGCCAATCATAGTTTAATACCTGTTTTTCCTGCTTATAATTTATTTATGTTTATTCGCTGTATACCATAGGTAAGTGTTTAAGAAGTCCTGGGTACACTTCATAATCTGATTACTGCCAGCGACAGATTCAAAGGCTCTCACTTGAAATTTTTACCACTTTATTAAATCAGATAATTATAAAAAAATGCCTTGAAAATAAATAACAGTTTTTAGCTGCAGACAAAATACACATAAAACTAATTGAGAAGCTTGATTTCAATGAAGCTTATGCTGCTGAGTTAATAGAGCACCGGCTGAGAGCGTGTATCGTCCCTGGTTCGAATCCGACCATGAACACATATCGGATTTCAAGTTAACCTAGCTCTGTTATCTAGTTTAAACAAGAGATAAAGTGAGTCGTTAAACTTATCACTTTATGAATAAAGTCTCTACCAACTTCAACACCAATACCCAACAAGGATTATGGTAGGGTCTCATCACAAAACTTTTCCCAAGATTCGTCGAATTGTAAAATATTTATTTTCAAATGCAAAAATATTTACATCCATCACTGTACACATTGATCAAAATTCATACACATATTACTCCCCCTTTCATGTACTGTCAGTATAATAATAGCAAAATCAACGGGCAACTACAAAAAGCAAAAGTCTTAGTTGAGTGTAAAAGGAAATTCCAGGAAGTCCTATCAGTTTTCTTGGCATCTGCTTTGTCGAAAGCCAGCATGATATACAGGACAGGCAAAAAAAAGCTCTCATCCTCTCAGCTGGTAAAGCCCAAAATAAAAACTTTCGCTTTCCTTACCAGCAGGACCATTCAACACATACTCAGCATTTCGGTTGTATATGCACGCTTTTACTTACCATACTATAATTGTTATAATTCTCGAAATCGAAAGTAAAGACGTATAACTTTCCTCAGATTAAGACTCTAGATGAAAGTTGGGCTGGGTAAAATTGAAGCTGGATGGGTGATTGAAATATATATTACGGTTTTGTGTAAGGAAAAACAAATTTTATAATTTTCCAGCTAGTAATCCGCCTATAATAATTTGAATGATAAGTTGTTATGTATCTAGACTATTATTTTTTATATTATTTTTTTCAAATTAATAGAATTAAAAATAGCAAAAATACCATCAAGCCAAACAAAAAGTATGATGACAGGTGCTGTAGCACCACTAGGAAAACTAACGACTTCTCTCCTAATTAATGTCCACTCCACAAGTTCGAAAAGCTTCAAGTCTACTATTTCTAGATTATAAACAAACGATGCATTCTTTAGTATACTCAAACCCATCCTATCACAACCTATTCTTATTTACGCATCATTTTCAAGATTGTGTGATTCCTTAAAGAAAGAAGGAAGGAAGTATTCCTTCTTACATTCCTCCCATCACCACCCCCACCATCGTCTCATCAAATCCGGGAACCTACTTCTACCCGCACAAAGCTTTTGGCCGTTGCAGACTGCGTGCTTACAAACCAGTCGTGTGTTTTATATATACCATTATAGGCCCAATATAGAAAACAAGAGGGTAGGCGCTGGGATTCCCGAGCGAAGAAAAACGACCTAGGAGCAAAACAACATCCAAAACTGTCGTCATGTCTCTCGCAATCTTACTTACGTTCAGGCAGGATACGCTTGCTTTGGAAAAATACCAAGCTCCCGACCTCGTCTTCCGTTTGTTATTCGCTCGGGACCTGCATGTTCTCCGTTTTTCGTCGTCAGGCTGTTGGTAGGTTTTGCGTGCCTTGTCGGCAACTTTAATATGAACCAGGCTGACTTGTAGGCCAGCTGATTGTGTTTTGTATATAACAGGATATTGTAGCGAGGCTATGGAAAGTTCGTTGTGTAGGGCCGGATTGTGGGCTTTTTATCGTTGTCGGTTGCGTTGCGTACAAACTGAAAGTGGAAGCGTTGGTAGCAATAGCAGAAGCAGCTCCTCTTTATGATTTCACGTGTCACGAATGGCGAGCTTACGCGCTCCGCACAGGGCGTAGGACTTTTATTCTTGCGTTGAACAAATTCAATTTCCAGTTCCTATCTATACGTTTCGGGCATAGGGCAGATGTTTCTCCTTTGAACTATCGGGGGAATATTTAAGACGCAGTTTCTACTCTATTTCTTCTCTACACATCCTTCTTTTCGTTGTTAGCGAATTAAATTGCTGTGTGAACGGCTGAAAAGGATAATAACGGTCCCGTTTTGTGCTATTATAATAATAAAGAGTGCTTAAAGCCATCGAATTTTCGTGAAATCAATTCGTGCAAGTGTTCCGATGCTTGCGGCAAAAATCTTTCTCAGGCTTATGAAATCGATGAGAAATGATGAAATGATAATGGTGATGTGTTGTTGAGTGTAAAGAGTTTTTTTGTAGAAAGTTTAAAATGAAGTAACTTTCATGCAGTCCTGTCGACTCATGAAGGCGAAATGAGTGCAGAATAAGCTTCGAATCGTCGAAAGCTATCTGCTTTAAAAATTAACATCGTTTTTCAGTGTGTGACGTGAACTTGAAATTCGTGTGAGTGAAGTTGTTGCGGATTAATCCGATGATGAAAATGATGATGATGGTGAAATAACGCACTGGCTAAATTATTTCTTAAGAAATTTTTAAGGAAAGTGATGATCTATACTCATCATCCACTAATTAGAATATTTCTTTTTAATTCATCCACTCGACAAAGTATAATTTACGAAACCTGTAATTATTCAGATTGCGTGGTAGGAGAAAAAGATTGCAAGATATTTATAAATTTGTCTGCTTAATATATTACGAATGTAATGAAAGCTACGCATGGAAACGTTGTGCATAAAATTTTAATTATTTGTCAGAAGTTAAGCGTATTTGGAAATGATTTCCCGAGAAGGGTTATTAAGTGTGGGATGATATAGCTTTCTAAAATTGGATGGGGTTTTGAAAAATCTATATTCAGTCAGGAAAATACCGGAGATATCTTCAACCCACGTAAAATAGGCCAGAATAGTTTTAGGAAGGTGGTTGCAAAATGTCCTATGATTTTCGAATGCTAGTTTGTAATCGCAATTTCAAAGTGATGAATAATAGATTTTTGTCATTTAATGAATCCGAAATATGTTTACGATTACATCTTTTATCCGTTCTCTTATATCAGACAATATTTGAGCAAATGAAAAACCTTTAAAATAATTTTTGTTCGATGAAATTCATGAAAGTTGCGATGGAATTCTTTCATTTGAATCCCATACTTAATTGATTTTTTTTAAAATCTAGGAATCTAGGACTAAGTTAAGTAAATAGTTTTGGTAACATTAAAAAATGCAATTTTCAAGTGATTGCTTTCATTCCCTATTTAGACTCGAAAATTCTTAAATTTTTTGATATATTTCTTCTCTTGACATGACCTGTTCGCATAATGAAATCGAAAAACTATGATACTGCTCAAGCCATTTCAATTGTAAGTTGAAATATGACATCAAATAAGTATGTGTTTATTAGCTGTTGAAAGATAAATTTTAATAAATTTTTTAAACGCTTCCAAAATATATTTAACTGAAATTGAATGGTGTAATTGCCAAGAGTTAATCTTCCAATACGTTCGGAACTTCTTAAATTGATCCATTTTTATCCTTTCTACAATAAAGCCTTCGCCGTCGTTCAGTAGTAAAGTTTAAGAATTAAGCTCATTGTCTCCGAAATTGTGCTTAGGCCATTACCATATACTTTTTAATCCCATAACCACAAAAACATCTAATAATGCATATCAGGAAATCGTTTAGTCGACAGAATTCACCATTTACTGCTTTGAAGCTCTGCTAACAAAAAAAAACAGGTAACCGAAAACCTCTTCAATATTAAATCTTTGATCAACCTAAATGCTATATTCAGTCTGCTTTCTTTAGGTTCAGTGAGAATTACTTTCGATGAATAATTCCCAACTTAAGCTAGATTTGCTTTAAAAGAAAAACAGTGATTATATCTTGCAATCATCACCTTAAACTAACCTACTCTATTATAATCAATAAAATTAAAATACTTCTTATCCAAATTATTAGCTTACGCTTGTCCTTCATTGGTTTTCGAGTGAATTAACATTTTTTTTTGTCCTCGTTGTTCTTTATCAAAGAGCTTAAAAAAAATCGAAATCGTAACCCTCTAGTTTATCCACTGTTTCGCTTGCAGATCTTCCATTTGCTTCCTCGTTCTTGCTATCGTATCTACCTAGACTGCGTCTTACCCTTGAGTATTCAAATCAACTTCTTGGAAGCGGATCAGTGTTGCTGACTACTAAAACATCTTTTGTTTTTTTTTTTTTGAATGCCTTTGCATTTTTTCAATCCATTAGTATTATACATACTGAAACAGTCCTTTGCATTACGTTAGTATAATTTGTGCATCGTCGGAATTTCTAAAAAAGAATATGTGTATACCAAGAAGACCTACTCTGACTCGTCGCAGATGAGCTAGCTGGCAAGGAGGCATGCAGAGCAATTTTCAAGGAGTTGAGCTTAAAAGTATCATGTTGCATTTTTGAGTTTTCTCATTCTAATTGATGGCGCCCAATGTGGGTCTTTGTTTTGAAAAGGTTAATCTAAAAAATATCGTGTACAAAATAGTTAAGTATTCAGTCGGATTCTGTTCCTGGCTTCTTTCCACAAGTTTCTCCACTGAATTCGATCTAGAGCCGATATTATCCAATTTGACATGATTAATATCTGAGTGTCCTAGTCTACGCTATCCTTCTAACGCACGCAAGGTTTCCTCGTTCTTATTTGACACCAAAAAAAAAAAAATTCAAAACAGGCTCGTCTTCGCCTATATGAGGTAGGTGGTTAGTTTACCAGACTCCACTGAACTTTTATTTTTGTAAAAATATGTGCTTCTAGGCAAGACATTCCTTTCGAATGTGGCTAAAAGGTGACAGTGTCTTTTGCTGATCATTCAAGTCTCCGATCCATTCAGGAGCACTGGCAATACCGAGTTCTTGTACGGCAGTAGCTTTGAAGTTCATCCTTGTTATGCGTACATTTGTCGGTCCTTTTTAAGCCAACCTCCCCCTCGGTGTTTTCTTTCATACAGGAAATTAACCTATGTTTTCTCGAAACTTAAGTCAGGTGACACTGCCAGCAACAAAATTGAAAACTATCTAGTGACAGCTATCGCTACCTTTTCTGTTTTCTTGAGCTGTTATTCACGGTCATCAGTCAAACAATCGAATTTCAAATGTTCAACCCGGTTTCATCAAAATCCGCTCCACTTTGACAAATTCAGTCGAATGTGTTGATTTTGTGTTCTCTGTTCTTGACAATGGGCACCAAGCTAATGTAATGTCTACTAATTGCTAAAAAGATTTCAACAATGTCAGCCATTTTATCCTGCTTGATAAGCTTATTTATTTCGGCACATATTGTCCTCTTTTTTCCTGGTTTTCATCTTACATTCTTGATCGTACCTGCAAATTTGAGCCAAATGGTTTTTGTCCCCGTCCTTTTTATTCTTCATTCGGTGTTCCACAAGGCTCCATACATGTTCCTTTGTTGTTTGTTTTTCCATCAACGAACTTTCTTCTATATTTTCATTTAAGATTTGCCTTTATACGGACGATCTAAAGCTGTTTCGTAAAACATCGTCTGTCTGCGACTCAGTTTTATTGGTGTCAGGTCTAACAGCCTTAAATGCATGGTGCACCAAGGCATCAAAATTTGCTCGTTTTTTTCTTCGAAGTTCACGCTACTCCTTGTATATAGTCACGTTTCATAGAAGTAAGTGCTCTCTGATGTGTGTAATTTTGTTGAGTGTCTTGTTTATTTAAGGTTTTGTGAAATCTGACTCGGCCAAGCCGCTGCCTTAGTAATTTTAATTGAGGTCGCAGTAAACACGAACAATACAAATTTTTTTAGAGGGAGGAACTACAAGATTGGTTTACAATACCCGATGAAGTCGGATTGGTTTGTAATTTCAATATGAACGAAATTCTAAATAATCTCAAATTCAAAATGTTAAATACAATTTGACAAGAAAACAAATCAGAAAAATATCAAGCGAAAGAAATAAAACGATTCATAAAAATTTTAATATGTCGTAAAATAATGATGTAAGAGAAATCTGTGTATATGCTTGGTATAATTAATAAAAATAAATAGATCAAGAAAACGAAGAAAAGGACTTAATGATCCTGGACGGTGCTTCGATTCATAGATACTGTAACTTCGCAGTGCATATCAGCCAAAAATTGCTTGGCAATAAGGTGCCAAAACTGCTTGACAGTAGATTGTATGATTGTAAACTTCCTGCGTAAGGCACACATTTTGTGACATCAAAAGATCAGATCATCTCGTTCATGCTGAAGCTGACCAATGTGTTCGTTGCTGTTATCATCTGAATGTGAACCAGAATCACTATCACGTCATGTAGTGTGGGTTTCCCTGAATAACTCCGCACCCTGATTGCAGCGGAAAACGGTCGATGCCGTGGTGTTGCACCAATTGTTGCCATAGCGGCAAGCCAAGTGTCAAGCGTAAACCGATAAAGTGTATGCCATCCACACCCACTTCACGCACAATTTATGATGCCATCCTTTGATTGCTTGATTTTGCACCGATGTTAATACTTTTTGGCAGTCCAAATATATATCATTAGCTGCGTTTTATTTTCATCCACAGTGGAGTAGGTATCCTGCATGCATAAAAAAAACGATCCGGAGTAGCATGCGAGTTTATTTCATTCCTAATTGGTTCGCAGCACTTAGCTTGTCAGACATTTGTCAGCTCAAAATTAAAAATTCAAATTTCGAAATAAAAAATGTCTACCTAGAAAATTAGAATCATGTGAATTTCTTTTTAAAAAGTAATCGAAGAATATTCCGACTCATACGATGAGAATTCTGTTGACAGCATTGGTTTTTGAATCATATTCATCCATTTCAATGTTTCCCGGCTGCTAGATTGACAGGGAAATTTTTGGAAATTTATCACTGCAGCCAACAGTTTCAGCTGACATGAATTATTGAAATACGTTCCACACAGTGCACGAGTACGAATTCCACTGAATTCACGAGTTTTCGTACTCTGGATGTTGTTGTTGTTTTTGCGTGCAAATTTCTATCCTGGCACTACTCCGGATGCATAAAAAAACGCTTCTATTGTTACAGTACTTCTACAAATAAACAAACACCTCGGCAAAAAATATCTAGTTAAATATTGGCTGCTTCTTCTCGGAAGAAACTGTAAAAACTGAAACTACTGCGCATAAATTCTGCCGAAACTCGTCATATTCGAAAATGTTCAGGTATTATGTGGTAACATCTATATTTTTCAAATGCACTTAAAAATTCGGCTCAAAAACTCTTTTCTAGTCACATTCGAAAAATGCAAATCTTGCAGCGTCCACTTTCGGAATTCATATTTTTATGTTTTCCAGCCGCCAGCACCAATCTGTTTAATCACACTCGTAATTAAATATTTACCTTTTTTTTAAACACAAAGTTAGCTCAAAAGCAAATGTAAAAGATCTTTTTCAGGGTGTCTTTTGTTCGCCAATTTATTTGGGAAGTCAGCCGTCTCCGAAGACAGTTGACAATCAAAATTTGAAAGAAGTCAATTATCTTTGAAAACGATAGACCTATAACAGCCTTGCACAGCTGCCTCGTTTGACCCTTCTCGCAATTCTGCTCCGTACTGTTTCGCAGTAAAAGCTTTGATACGGCCATTTGAGTTTAATTGTTTCAGAATAAAGAAGGCTTTTTTTGCATGGCTTGCTTTATTCGAACTCCAGAGTTACCTTCAGGATAATCGTCTTTACCTATTAACTCTTCCTGTTTTTGAGTGCTTAACAGAACTTCACAACTAGATTTTTACTCATAATCTTTGGAACATTGAACTTTCTCCAAATATCACGATGAAATATCTGTGTATAAAAAGCTTCACCGCAGATTCCTTTTTCTACTGTTGCTTTCTGAGCTTTGTTCTCCGGATTTTTACTGATTTTCGAAGAAAATTAAGTATTAAACTCGTTTCGCTGAAAATTCATATATCTTTATATATATATTATATATTCATTAATATATTCTTTATATATTCAAGACAGAGCGGGTAACCCTATACCTACGGCAGGCTCCTGAAAAAAAACCTTCAAATCATCGACCCTCCTGAAAATTGTTTGCTAATTGACAAAAACTTCATATCATAGATAAATTTTAACCTTTGTCCATCATGTCAAATTGAAATTTTCAAAATTCCGATTTGCACAAGAACGGTAACCCATCACCAAATTACCTCTATTTTCAGCACTCGAAACTTCTGTTCACGAGAACTGACGACCGGATAATCCGATCATAATGAAATTTACAGGACATGTTGGTATTAACGAGGACCAAGTCTGATAGAAGTGATTTTGAAATGCCGGCAACCCTATGGCAGTGGTACCATCTTGAAAAATCACTGAGAAAAAAAAACTGCTTCCAATTCAGCTATCACATTGTAACAAACTTCACACTATAATTGGACCTTATTCTAGACAATATTTGGTGAGGATTTGGTTGAAAAATTAGAATAGAGTTGCCAGCTATGGTGTTTTTGTCTCCTAAATCTAAAGCAGAATAACTTCTATAACTTCTGGTCCAGTCATGATATCAAAACGAAGTTCATGTAGTAAACTGACCTTATTGCAAACCAAATGTCGTAGGAATTTCGTAAAAAAATCATGAAAGGGCTGCCAGCTTTGATAATTTTTGGAATTTCTTTACTAAGAGATTAGATTTGCAAATGGGAATGATTGTGCACTGAAAATTAAAAACAAATATTAACGTTTTGAAAATTTGTAAAGTTTTGAGGGTGGTAACTCTAAAATTCTTTTCATCCATATAACTTCCAGCGCAGTGATTCACTCGAAACGATATTTACAGAAAGGGTTTAACTTAACGTGAAGCAGATTTGGTATACATTTTGCTTTGTTGTTAGCACAGGGTAACCAGCATCAGACAATTTCGTAAATATTGCACCAACAGATGCTTCCATGACATGCTCAGAGCATTTGCAATAAAAATAAGGAACCGATTTTTAAATATTCCGAAGTTTGAAAATTTTTCGGATGCCAGCCTCAAACAACGTTTAACCGCTAAAACTTTCGATGAAATCCTGCGATGAGAACGAAACTCAAAGGATAAGGTGATTTAAGTATGCGCTTGTTGTGGTAAACTTACTGCTGCTTCATTAGAAGAGTGTTGCCAGCACTGTACATTTTCATCATTTATGTTATAATTGGGTGTTGTTGCTTTGGATAGGGAATGGTTGATATGCTAGAAAAATGTATAACGTCTTTCCACATTTTATTGTCACTCAAAGACAATTTCTTCGAAAATCAATTTTGATGCATTAGACTTTTTTCTTTCTGGCGGTGATAGTTTCATGTAAATAGCACAAATTAGTTGGATAATTTACTGGGTACAAAGTTTTACAAAGCTAGGAAAATTGAGAGTTCGATATACAATGGTCACACTGGAGCTTTCTATTTCAAACGAAACTCAAAAGAACACGAGGATTCTATAACCTGCTAAGTAGATCACAGACTCTTAACGTGTGGTGTCCCTGGTTCGAATCCAGATACGAACGGTAGTCTCAGCTTTGCGTTAACCTAAGTCTGAGAGGTATCTGACTCAAATCAGAGGAGAAACGAGGTGAAAATTTCACACTAGTGAAAATTCCAATTTTGAAAATAGAGTCCTTACCACCTCCGTTCTACAAGATTCGAAATGGGTTACAGCGAAAAATCGAAAAAAATATTTTTTTTTCCTATATAAAAGGGTCGTACTCTAGATCAGGTCTAAACAATTTTTATTAATTCGGTGATTTTTCTCCTGAAATTCACAGGCTGAATTTCTCCGCTAAACATCAAAATTATAAGGTTCTGAACTCCAATCCAACATTAATTTTTTTTATTAAAAAGTTTCACCTAAAGTATAGGCATTTTTATGGAGCTTTCCGTAGCTTGAATTGCTCTTAACCTTCAACCTTTTTAGATACGGTTCAGTGTATATATAGACCGAATTTAAATGTTTTTACTTTCGACCCTGTTTTTATTCAGTATACTAATTGCTTATTCCTGCAGGCACCAGATACGCAGCCTTAATCTGTTTAATTTTTTCGGTTTAATTGAAGGGTTGGGCCGGAATGGTTAGCAGAAAATATTCTGATTTAAAATTATGTAAATTATTTTACAAATATCTTAATTGCCAGAACTCCAAAATTTACTACTGTGTGGTTTGTTGAAAAAAGGATTAAAAAAAGTGTTTTAGTCCTTACTGTCCAATATTACTTCAGTTCGCATTTGTCTGCTACGAAAAATGATAAATATGTAATTACATACCATATTCACTATGCCATGTAGTATTTCAAATAATATTTACTCACCACATGTCATGTTTCCAAACCATACACAAAATTCAACATCGTTATCTCTACAGTCACATGTCCAAAAAACAAAAATCCTTTTTCCACGCCACTTTACCACCATTCCCGATCCTAATCAAGATACATCTCACTCAATTCCTCCATCCATAGTTTGGGTCATTTTCCATCTTATTTACACATTGTCGCTGTCAGTTTCGTTTATATTTGTAGATTGTCAAATTCATGAGGTGAATGCTCCAGATTCGCTTTTGTTTTTGCTTATTCGGTTTCCTTTTTGGAGGGAAAGTCACACGCGTCCAGGCAGGCAGCACCAGCAGCAGTATGGAAGCTAGCCATGATGTTGATGATGGTGACTGGTGACAGCTCAGCATTTCGAGTATGTATATCACATTAAAACGCAATGGTACGTACACATGGAGCCAACGACAAAACGAATGAAATTAGAGCAGCAAAAATAGATTGTATTAGTGGTATGTGGGGCGCCATCAGTAGCAGTTAGTTACGGAGCAATGACATTCCAAGTGTGGTGGACGTACTGAATTTGTTTAGACAATGTTTGTTTTAGTCGGAATCGTTTGGAAGGAGGCTTTTAGATGAAACGAAATGAAGGATTTGGTTAACATGTTTTTTTTTTTGGAAGAAAAGAGGAGAGCATATAGTGAAATCCATGGTAATTGGATGGATTCCCAAAAATCTGCAATTAAAGAGATGGCATGTACTACGATTTACTGCTTTCCAAAAATTTTAAACAAATTTATATTTGAAATTGTGTCTTGTGATACATATTCAACACATTATTTTCAAGAATAAAATTACTGCACAAGAAAATACTACATTTAATTCGAAATTCCACTTCATGATCTGAATATATTTTTAGATTAAATTTATGCATCAAAAATTCTTTTCTTAATGGCCACCGAATTTTTCGAGGAAATGCGTTAGATATTTTCTGAAGCTCAAGAGAATATAAAAAATCGTCCGGAGAAATAACTTACCGGATTTTTTTTGAACGTAAAGAAAGTGTTGGTCTCAAGTTACGAAGGCGAATATATTTTTTTTTAGAAGTTTTCAAGATCTCAAATTGCTCATTTTGTTTTAAATGAAGTAATTTGAGATATTCATGTTCAGGAAAAATTGATAAAATGTTAACATTTTTAAATTTTTTTTGAATGTCTGCATATTATTTTAGGAGTATATATTTCTTGTCTCCATGTGCAAATTCACTTTCATCAGAAGCGAAAATTATAAGTTGACGTTGACGTAGCATCGCATGTTTTCTGGGAGTTAACGCAATTAGACTTAACATGTTGCTAACTAAAGTCTAGACAATTATTGGTAGTTACCACAATTATGATTGTTATCAGGATCTGGAAACGCAAGGCCAAACCATTTGACATGATCCTTCTAGTGGCTAATAGATTTTGATAGACAAGTTTATTCAACCAGAAAATACAGTTTCTCACCGTTAATTTCATTTAACTGACTTGTTAAACAAAACAAAGGTCAAAAATTTGTTTGCAGACAACTATATATCCCCCCCAGAATTAATACTAACGACATTTTAACCATTACCCACTGCACTAAAGTTGTCTATTCGAACCATCAACATGAGAAAAAAAAACTCAAAACACCAACTGAAATGACAATCAATAAATTCATAAAAAAAGAAGAACTTCTGTACAAATGAATGAAGCTAAGTCTAATTGCACTCATAAAAAAGAAGATAATAGTAACAAGGCTTATCGCCGAACATCGGCCTTAGCCAGTAAAATATAGTCGAAACGAAGGAGTGTTCTTCGTGTTATCGTAGAAATATTCACTCGCTCTCTCTCTTTCTCTCTGGAGTTGTAAGTTCATGCCAAGTTAATTCCAGTCATTAAAATATTGGTGAAACTATGTTTCTCCATAAAATGCTGGTATTTAATTTCACTTTTAATTGCTCTGGATATTCACCTCGGTTTGATGATGCATAGATAATGCTTCAATGATAAGTTTGATAGAAGTGAGTAGTCGGAAAATGATATCCTTTACGTCTATTACTTTTTCAATAAAACTCACCTTGATGGTTCGCTTTCATCCAACATTGGTTCTGAATAGCTGACATTAAAGTTGACGCAGCTAAAACGATTTTAAGGTTTTTATCGTGTACCCGCGATGTGTGCGTGATAGCTTAAAAGGAATTATATCATTTTAACACAATCAAAGAGTTCGACAGACGACGAAGTAAATAGCGTGAATGGCATCAGCGATAGCTGGTACGATAAGAAAAATGTATAGTCATAAACACGAAACCTGGAAAAAAAATTTGTGTGGATATATCGAAATGAAAATGATTCCAACTGGAGGAAAATCGGATAAAAAACACGAAAGCAGTAAAGACGAATGCCAAGAAAAGAAGTTTTCAAGGAGTCAGGTTGTAATCGATTGTGTGGAAAACATGTGAGATATTGATTTTAAAGGTAGGTCATATGTATTTGGTGGTGATGGTTATAAGGAATTGAATTGATGCGCTGTTGAGAATCGTTATGTTTTCGTCTAAAGAAAATATTTTCTTTGAGGTTATGTAGTGTAGATATACTAACTATCGAGTTAGTGATGAGTTATAATCTCGAGGATGTGTTATCTCGAGAAAAAACCTCAATAATATTTTTAGCGTTCATGAATATTTTCAATGCAGCTCTTTTATTTCGTTCCGTAATTGTTAATATGTTGAAGTGCTGCTTAGTTTTGTCTTGCACACATTATCTGCTCACTTGTCATTATGGTATATTTGATAAGTGGATTTAAGGCATATTCTTTATGCGCATATGCTTAGTTAAGAATCTGTATACACTTATCATTATATATCGAACTATACGCCACTCATATGGTCCTTGACTTCCCCAGGTTTCCGAATAAAAAATCTGGCTGTTAAATTCTATAAGCTATCACACCAAGGACCTTGTTAAATGTCCGATTCATTTTCAAATCTATTACGGCTTTGCAAAATCTTTTTATAGCAAACTGGCAAAAGACAAGCTTGCGATGCTTCGTCACTTGAAACCAAAAAAATATTTTATTGGATACACAAAATACCTACTTCAAATTGTGTAAAAGTCAATAATTTTTAAAACAATTTTTTTACGAATTGTGTCCAAATCCAACTTCAGACATATAAGTTGAATTTGGACAGAAAAGCTGCATATTAATTTAGAAGTCCCTGCTAACTCTAGGTTGTCTTAAATCGCCAATTTGTCTTTGGCGAATTTGTTCACTCCCTTGTGAAAATATATTTTCAAACAATTCCTGGATGTCTCTTTTAAGGCTTGCAGTTTTGGTTCCATCACCAAAACTTAATGTATCCGTTCAACCCCTTAATGTACCTGTTCCTACGATGAAACTTTTTATTTTTGTAGCGAAGTGAACTTCTCTACATTTCTTCCGAAAAAACCAGAATTATAAAGTCTATCTGCACCTGCTGCGCCCTATGTGGAGCATTGACAGGCCATCTTCCTTGCAAGAAGTATCTCCATAGAATAGGTAAGGAGCGGAACGACTGATGCTGACTCTGTGGGGAAAGGACAGAGTCGCAGAATATCTAGCGAGACGAGGGCAAGAGTTCTTTTGCTCTGCTCTTCCCTCCATCAGTGACATAATAAATGTCCCCGTGAACATATCCAGGTTCATAAGAAACCTAGACCTATAGGGCATGACGCAGAGGAAGCACAATAGACCCCCCGAGGTCGCAGTGCTAGTGGCGTGCTGGACTCACTCTAGACTATCAATCAATTTAATCAATCTGCACCTGCTACTAATATATAGTATTTTGAAGCGAACTAGCTACGCCTCTCTTCCAATCGTTTAAAGTAGGGTGTCCAAAAGAAACTGATTCTTCAAAGAAACTCCACTTACCGACTTTTAACGCTCTACTCGTACTAGTAAATTGTAATTTTAAGTGAAATTGCCACGCCCCTTTTCTGCTTATTCGAGGCTGAGTTTCCAAAAAATACGTTTTTCCTATTATTTAGTAGACCTCATATACTGAGGTTTAAGACTCTAGCCAAAAATATGTCTATGATATATGAAAGTAGACGAGAGTATTACTGTCCCAAGTGAAGGGAAGAACATAGCCAGGGAGCTAGTGCTGGACAGTTGTACATAGTAGATGTTGTACATAGTAGGGACATAAATACTGCCACACGGGTTTTTTCAAATTAAAAAATATTGGCTTGAGATTTCTTCTTGAAATTTTTATTGATTATTAGTACATGTCTGCAGAAATAAAACAAAATAATGCCATTCGAAATGGCCACCCTTCACACAGGCTTCGAGTCTCTTTAGCCAATCGTCTATCGCAGCACCCAGCTCATATAGAAAAAAATGGTTCACAGCTGTGGCCAGGGCAAACTTGAGGGATTCAATGCTGTTGTATCTTCTATGGCAGACCATGTCCTCCAAAACCGCCCCTACCTTGTGATCTGCCGGATTCAAGTCGGGGCTGCCAGAGGGCCAATTATCTGGGCTCAAAAATGTAGGTACGAGCCGCTCAAGTCAGGCCTGAGTCGTTCTGGTCTTGTGAGCCGGCGCCAAATCTTGTTGGAACACCCAATGCTAATTTTGAAACATGGTTTGGCTGAGAGGCTTCATAATACGGTTCAAAACCATCTGTTGAAACACTATTAAGGAATTTTCACGCCTTTTTCGCAAAAAAACACCTAAGTGGTGCCATCATTGGCTAACCATGACTGACGTCGCATAATGGCCTCTCTCGATTCGCGAAATGACTTGCGACGCTTCTAATGACAACCGAGCGTTTATCCGATCATTCCGTCGATTGAATTTCTCCTGCACAGTGAAGATTTTCTCGTTCGTAAGAAGGATTTTTTTGTAGCCCCCATCTGCGTACTCCGTCAAAAGCCGCTTGCATTTTTCACTCTATTTTCCTTCAGAGCAGCGGTGAGTGATTGTCTGGTATGTCGTTTGTAGGCATACCCAAGCCTTTTTTATGCTCACATTCATATCCCGCACCATAATTTTCTGTCTTCGGCATGGATTTGTGATGATCTGAGCCTTCATGGCTTTGATCATCTCTGGCGTGCGTACATTGCACGGGCGGCCAAATAACTGGTGGTCTTTCACGTCGCTAGTATTTTCCAACAATTTAACACACCGATACGCAAATTTCCGGCAGATTCCAAATGACTGCAGCAGTCGGATGATCTCTCCTCTTTTGATTTTGTTGCTCTTATTAAGCAAAATGACAGCGATGTGGTTTTTTCTGTCTGTCCACTCCATGGTAAAACGTTGATTGAAACTGCTACTTTTTTTTTGCTAACAACACAAAGACCATCCGTCAAAAACCATATGTCAAAGTCATCATGCGTTCAATACTCACCGTGAAGTACCTGCGTTCAATGGTGTTGTAGAATTTATGTCCCTACTAGATACACTCTCTGCCACTTGTCCGCAGTATCTGCAGCAGTCGTTCTGCTCTACTTATTTCAGAGAAGGTGACCTGTCAAAGTTCCATTTTTGCAGAAAGGTTTACTTCTGCTGAGGTATTTGTGTGAGTCTTTCAAAACTTCTAAAGTGAGCCGGTAGTTTTCGATATTTTTCTTGGTCCATTTTTTGTGATTTCTTTTCCCGTATCGGCCTTTGTAAAGACTCCAACGGTGGCCCATTCTTTGTCCTTGATTCAGGCTCCTCGTATCGCTAATGTTCTTTAGGGCCGGGGATTCATATAATTTCGAGGCCGTTCTGTGTCTTTAGAGTGCCCTCAATGGAAAAATATAGCTGAAATTATGTGATCACGGTTGATAGTTTGGAGAACATCGTAGTTATATGCGTGATCTTAAGTATGGTGATTCTGCTTGATAGATCATATTCTTCTTATGATGTTAAAGTACATTTTCCATATGAGTCTTTCAACTGCTGCTGCTACTCCTCAATTAATCTTTGAGCCACATTCCTTGCACGAGAAGTGTGAAACATCCTGTCATTTGTTCCTTGATAGATTTGTAACCTTAAACCTAATTTCGAAGGTTGCTTTTAGTATTCTTTTCGTTGCTAACGATGGCATTCTCATTACGGGCCTGTTGAAGTTCTCCAGGATTACTACTTGTAAGCCTGTTGTAGGCTTATGCCTATTTTTCCGCTTCCTCTTGAACCTTGAGGTGTAGTGGTCAAAAGTTTAGAAGAGTCTCCATTCCTGCCATTGGGCTGGATTGAGCTCATTGCTCCTATAATTGGCATGCAGGTAGGCCGTTCTTGGAAGATTTCTGATTTTGTAAGCCAGCAACTTTTTATGTGGCTTTCTTTCACCACACTGCCGATCACCATTTGTTTGTATGCCCAGTGTCTTCCTTTGAAATTATCATCAATTGCATCCCTGCAAACTTGCTTCTGTGCCTCCAACTTTCAGGTTCCCTATCTTGATTTTTCTTTTTCTAACGAATTATACTTTGCTAGTTTTCTAAGTATTTGCAGATAAGGCCACTTTCTCGCACCATTGTATTTTTTTCATTAAATGGGGATCGGTAGCTTAGCTCGCTAACGCGTCAGTCCGAAGCAGCAATCTACTGCCCGCGGGTTCGAATCTCGCCGTGCCCATGGCTGTATTTGTTCGTCTTGTGTTGTCTTAACAGTCGGTGACTGGGCATAATACCAGCGCTCCATTAATTAAGTGTCACATTAAAGCTTTAGTAGCGACTAGGCATAACACTAGCGCTTTAGAAAATAAGACATAAATGTGGCACTTAAAAGAATAATGGAATAATTGATATGTGTCTCCCTACCGCCATCGCTAAGCATTCGCTTCAAAGGGCAATCCCCTGAGCTTTGGCTTTATCATAGAAAAAAAAAACAATGTGTGCCTCGCGAGTCATCCCAGTGTATGTCATCCTCATCCGAAGTGATGACGTCCGCGTAGTTGTCCGTAGAGCCGTTAGGCCCTTACTGTTGAGGGAATACGAAAAAGTCATCAAGCAGTTGGGACCATAATTGATGTCCGCCTCTGATTTTGGTTCCCCAGCTCCGCAAACACACCTCGTTACCTCAGAATTTTACTGCCGCATATTGTTTTCTCTCTTAAGGCGCATTCGGTCTCTGGAGTGTGAGTCATGGCTTCTATTGTAAAAAGATTCTTTTATGTCCTATAAGACACATAGAAGCTGATAAACTTGATTTGCCCTTTTGGCAAACGAATTAAAATTTATGCAATGGAATCTTTTTTATAAGGTCACTCCTTATTTATATGTCGATGAGATTCTCCTTTTTCTTCAATGCGTAGGATATGAGGCTGATTAGCCTGTATGATTTTGATGGGTCAGTCGGTTTGTTGCAATAATTTGATATGAATACCACCCACACCAGACTCCACTATTCTGATTTGTAGGTAAATCTCAGGCAAGTCCTAAATTTGTGCACCAGAATAGTTTTCAGTTTTTCTATGGCTCTCTCTAGCAGAGCCGAAATGATCACCTCTTGTCTTGGTGATTGAAGAAGTTGAAAAGAGTTTATTGCTCATTCAACTTTTTCATACTTGATGATTTGTTTAATCACTGGCGGAGTGGCGTGTCCGCTCAGGGCTTTCTACTTCTTTCTCAACCTCACCATTATTACGTATCTAAGTAGCACTATCAATCCTGTGTAAAAATTCGTGTCAGCAAATCTGACCATTTCAAGAACTTTTGGTAAAGATTTTCTTGATTATAATTAAAACAGTAACAAATATTGCGTCACAGGACACGACGCCAGATCATTTTGTTTTGATTGCAAAAAAAAGTACAATGAATCTAACCGATAACCAATTGTTCATGATCCCCATTTTTCATGATAAGCAATACCAACAGGTAATGTAGTGAAGACAGTGCATCATCCTTTCCAAAACTGTGGGGTTCCTGATTCAAATCCAGGCACGAGCAGAAGACCAAGCGAGCTGTGATGCTAATCGTTTTAAACTCTAAAAAGTTTAAAATTTTGAAAATAGTGCCTATGTCACCTTCAAGCTTCAAGACCCCTAATAGATTTGACGGGACAGAGTTGCTTTATAGCCTACCATAAAATACCAATACTAGTAATAATTATAGCAATACCACCATGCAAAACTACTCCAAAGAATTTATTATTGAACACACATTTAAGGAAAAATACGCCAGCTGCGAAAGCAACAATGTGCGCTTATAGCTGGATTTGAACCCACAGGCAGCTTATTCCTGCACCGGTTCAATAAGCCTAGCTAAAACTGCATTCCTAAATCTTCCTTTGTTTTTTTTTTCATTGGACATAATTTATTTTTTTGATTGCTACCAATCCAAACCAAGCAAAAGTGATCTCCTTTTTCGAGGAAGCTATAAATAAACTAAAAATGTGCCATGCAGTTCTAAGTTCAAATGTACTCAGCTATTTCAATAAACTTCACCGTAAGGTGCAACATGTTGGATCTTTGTTTTTAACTAGCTGAAAACTCAGAGCAATTCTTTTTGAAGCATAAATCGTTTTTCGTTCACAAACCTCGTCCATACGAAACCATTTGATCTCATAGATTCTTGGAAAAACTATTTGATTGATTACATTGTGCAAATCACCGTCAAATAATTTGATTCAAGTATAATTGAAATGAATGTATCTATTGAACTTCCACCATTCAATTTACAGAAACAACACCAACCCCCCTCCATTGCCTTTCCAAATAAAAAAAAAACACACTGTAGCCACGTGTGTTCTGTTCTATTGTTCAAGAAATTTAATTAACCTAATGCGATTATAGCTATCAATTCACACATGTAGCATTGAATGTTTTTTTGTTTTGTTTTCTTCAAGTAATCGCTAGAAATTAACAACAATACACCTGATCCCACCAAATATGACATTTTGAATTTCAGCAGCAATATTTGTTTGGAAATTACGTATTCGTTAGCAAATAAACAAAAAGCTTGCTTTTAAAGATTTTAATACATGCATATACACAAGTGGATTTAGATTTTGTCGCTTGAAAACAACAAGTCTTAACGTGAAATGTCGTTGAGAGGTTTATAGTTTCTTGTATACACAAAGTGTGCATTGAAAAAAACTCCAGGTGCAAAGATTTATCTGCAACTAGTGATTAGTTTGTTTAAAAAATTTAAAAAACAGCAGCGTCACTTTATGTTTGTTAATGTGATAAAAATAAAAGAAATAAGGCGTGCGTATGTGTCAACAAAAATCGTTAAGAATCTTAAAAAGCTCTTAACAGAAACAATCTAATCGTCCCGAAAAAAAAACGAACGAATCATAAACTTTTACTTTTCGAAGTTAGCACATACATTTATGGGTTGTTCAGCGTACCGTAATATTGGTTCAGTATCCCGTTATATGTAACGCGTATTCTTGCTATTCCTTTGCAACTTAAAACATATTCGGGTGGGTTTTATGTCTTTCACAAGACGTTTATGCCGAAAGAATATTCATTAGGAATGTTGCCCGAAAAACCCTTGGGGTTGTTAAATTTTCTGGCATTTGGTATTCAAAAGGATTTACGACCTATAAAAACCCATTTCGTACCATAATAAGAAATAGGTTTTTTTTTTGAAAATTCCACGCTTTCATTACTCATGACCTTTCTAATGTGTGCAATTAAATTGCCTAGGACCTGATTTGCTTATTACGCTAGTTGGTAATTGCATTCCTTACTTGCTGGTATTCGCACTTCTTCTCAGGCAATTCATCTCACTCATCCTTTCAGTTGTACACTAGCTATTAAGGGAAACAATTCAGTTTCATCCCTTATTCGCAATCTTGTTTGTCGTTTTTTATCAGCTTTGGGCCATAAATTTACAACTAGAATCCATTACACAGGCCCAGCTACACACACTGCTTGTTTCTACCACTGTAATCATGTTTGATTCTATTGAGCAAACGACATTCAGAGTTCAACAACAAACTGAATCCTTACTATAGTTCTAAGCCCTCTAGATTAAGAGGGATAAACAATAACAAGAAATAAGCTTAAGAGCAATGTAGTAAACGATGACCAAAAACGAAACCAGCAAAACTCTTCAATCTAAAGGAAGGAAAGTTTCTTTGGAATCAGAATGGAAAAGTATTCTGCAGAAAAAATAACTGTTTATCTAGTATCCACATACATATTCTTTATAGTTTATGGCATAGTAAAGTTTGAATAAATATGATCTTTGGATTTTCGGATTGTGTTAAAGTACTGAGTCATCTGTGCTCAACAATTGAATAAATTTTCTTCGACTGGACTATTGAATAACAAACGGGGCACCGGTCTTCTTTTATTCATCAAGTTTAATTTGCAACTATGTATTCGAATCAGATATCTTTGAAAACAAATCGTTTTGCGAAGATTGACATTTCGAAACAGACAAGTATGTGAATTGTATGAAAGGATTGAAGAAGTTTGAAGTGAATGTTTTGAATTAGTTATTGAATTTATTCCAGATAGTCCAGTGATAAAAACAAAAACATTTTAAGAGAGACTGTTTTGAATAAGCTATAAAGCGCAGATACGATAAAGTATTAAGTTTGGTAAATAAAATAATTATATGGGGACTTAAAAGACAAATAATTTTGGGATGAATGTTGCAGTTGGAATAACAAAAGAAATGCATGAAAAATGAGTCATCTTGAAATTATTAAACTAGTTCAGGTTTGAAGTTGCATTGATACCGTTAAGTGAAGGTTTAACTTGTTAAAAAAATTATAATTATGTCTATAAGTTAGTCCGTGGTAACTAACAACTGCTTTAAAATCGTTAGTAATATATCTTAAACGTAAGATTTGTTTTCATTCGGTTTGATGATATGCTTACTGAACTATCTTACTACGTAATCTTGTCAATATCCAGATTATAAATTTTTTTAATAGAATTCTGTTAATGGCAAAACTATTAATTCTATTAATGGCAAAACTATTTTCAGTACCTAATAAAATTTCTCTCAACTTGGTCCTTAACGTAAAATTCATCAAAATCCTAATTGGACATAAAGCATAAGTAACAAATTAAGTTTCGTGAGACCAAAAATTATTTTCTAAATATCCCTTTTAATGCATCGGTCCTAAGAATCACCATGCAAAAATATTCTAGTCCTTACTCTAAAGATCCACTGTGTTGGAAGTATTCTGAAATTTTGATAACGACAAATCTTTTCAAACTTTCATTGCGGGCTTGAAGAAAAAATAATATGTGGCTTATATGCTCTTATTCCATAAATATGTCTTAGTCCTAGATTATTCAAGCCTTAACTTTCTCTCGTTTAAAGATACTTGTGAAAGAAAACCGAGTGAAAACAGCCGCCACATCAATCATTTTCCCTGCTCCTTTATGTTTCCCGATAAATGACACCAGGATTCTTCTGTGAGAATTTTTTACAATTTTATATTTGGTCCAACTTAATTGGTCAAATATCTGAACTAGCTATACGAGAATCCTTCATCCAGATCGAGTGAGTGGCATAAAAACTGAGGCTGCACATAAATGAAGGAAAGACAAAGTACATGGTGGCAGCATATGCAGGAAGAATACCTAGAGTTGGTCAAACCTTCAGGGTAGTTGAGCATGAATTTCAAGTAGTGCCATCCTTCAATTTCCTTGGGTGAATTGTAGCAGCCGAAAACAACGGGCGGCTGCTCAAGTCCAACAAAACCTACTACAGTCTGTCAAGGCTCTTCAAATCCCGAAATCTCACCCGAACGTCAATGCTCCTGCTGTACAAGACCATGATCCTGCCAGTACTCACATATGGATCCGAGACTTGGGTGCTCAGCAAAAGGCACTCTGACCTCTTAGTCGCGATTGAGAGGAAAGCCTTGCGGAGAATTGTTGGGCCCATATGTGAAAAAGAGCGATTCCGAAGACGCTACAACCATGAGTAGTCTGCTATCTCTAGCTAGAAGCAGATACGAGGTCTGTTCAAAAAGTATCGAACCTTCTGTTTTATTTGCCAAACAGTTGAAGCTAGAGGAGCGGGACTTGGTGTGTAGGTTTGCTCATATCTAGTGCGTATGCTCAATAGGTCTCTTGTAGGTCTCTATTTCAAGCCTATCTTTGGTAGTATGTTCATGACTGATCAAGCGATAGTGCGTGTCGTCAGATTTATCTTTTTTACAAAATGACCGAAGAAATTTAGCAGTGTTACTGGATTATATTTCTTTTAAAGCTTGGAGATTTACAAGTAGAAACAATACGTAAGATCAAACAAATGTTTGGAAATGAAGCAATGAGTAGCACTCGGATAAAAGAGTGGTACAACTGCTTCAAAGATGTCAGATCTTTAGTAGAGAGTGAAGCATGTTCTGGGAGGCCCTCAACATTCAGAATCAATGCTGTCATCGATCAAATAAAAACCCTGGTGATGAACACAATCAGAGAACTTGGAAAAGAGGTAGGCATTAGTATTGGATCCATTCATTCTATTTGGAAGGACAATTTGACTTTCAGAAGGATGTCAGCAAATTTCGTGCTAAAACCGCTAACTGAGCAAAAACAACTTCGTCTTAAGATCGCACGGGGCATGCTGGAGACTGTAAACAATGAATAAAATTTTCTGAACACTGTAATTTCTAGATATGAATCCTGGGACAGGGTCAGACAGGTTCGCAGCAACGTCGAGATCATGTTGACCGTCTTTTTTTAACTCTAGTGTAGGGTGGTACGTCACGAGTATGTACTCTATGGCACTATAATCACCAAGGAATACTACCAAGAGGTTCTGTGCCGCTTTCGTGACACAGTGAGACACAAACGGCTTGACCTGTGGGTAATGAGAAATTGGTAGCACTATCACGATAACGTCCATTCTTCACATTTGTTTCAGAGTTTTTTGGCAAAACACAACACACCACTGGTTCAGCAACCTCCTTATTCTCTCGATATGGCTTCCTGTGACCTCTGGCTTTTCCCCAAGCGGTTGAAAGTGATCAGATTTCTGACCAGAGAGGATATAATCGAGAATGCGACAAACCAACTACCAAAGGAGGAGTACCAAGGATGTTTCCAGCGGTGGCAGACTAAGGGGACTACTTTGAAGGGGATTCGTGTTAAAAAATTATATCTCAATACAGGTTGATTTTACGAATAAAAGTCCGATACTTTTTGAACAGACCTCGTATAATTCTAAGATAAAGCTTGGTAGACTTCGGCGGTCAGGACACTTAGCTCGAATGAACGAAGAGAATCCTGCTCGGAAAACTTTTTGCGGCAGATTTTACGTCAGACGACAGCGTCTGGCGTAAAATCTGCCGCAATCTGCCTTGCCTGCGCTAGAGGAATAGCGTTGACCAGAACGCTCGGAGTTTAGGGGTGTTCAATTGGATGACATCGGCTCGCGATCAAGGCCGATGGGAAAATTTGTTGACGGTTGCCAGGACCAAACACCAGTTGTAGCGCCGATAATGATAATGAAGTTGGTCAAATGCAAGACGCACTATAAACATATATAAATTTTTTGGAAGCAGTAGGGATTCTATTTTCTTTGGCTTTGTTTCTGCCTGATCATCCATCCGGACTTCTATTTATACACGCCTCCATGATTTTTTATTACTTAATGATTTTTGCCTAGAAACCCATGATGTTTTTTAGACTTACTAGTATTTTTTAGGCCTGCCTGAATTTTTCCCACGCCTTCATGATTTTCTACTACTATCTAATGATAGATTTTTGCCCAGAAAACAATGATGTTTGCTGGACCTGCCAGTATTTTCTAGGCCTGCCTGATTTTTCCTACGCCTTCATGATTTTTGAATGTCCGTACTACGGCTCGCACTTAAAACAAAACTTAAACGAAGACGCTAAAAGCATTGAAGACAAAGAAAAACTAAGAGATGAGAAGCGTTGCCCCTGAGTCTATGAAATCAAGATAATTTTTTTTATAGTGGTTACCACATACGTATGTTTTCAACGAAACCAAGGAAAGACACTAAAGACAATTTTAACTTTTAAAAGTAATTTAATTATTTTTAATAATTAAATTTGTCTTTAAACTTTATTTGCGCTGGAAAGCTGACTAGGACGCTGAGAGCTTAAAGGCGCCTAGCTGAACGATGTGGAGAACCTTGTTGAAAGACACCAGGACTTTACTTTAGCGCATATGATGATTGGGAAGTCTATTTTAGATATGGGTCTTTTTGTCACAAACTTTTTATGTTCCTAAATAGGTTTATCCTTTTCAAACAGTAGTCACGTGATTTATGTGAATTGTTGTTCTTAAATATGTGTTTAAATTCTCCATTCCTTTAGTTCATTATTACTGTTAGGATTGTTACTTCTAAACATTTCACTTCACATCTCAATTTTTTCGATGTTTTATTAATAACGATACTGTTACACCCAAATCATTGGCCTTTTTTTTCTAAAATGCAAATATATAAAGCTACCGAATATTTTCCAAAGTTTCCCAAATTCTTTCTGTAACGTTCGCCAACGTTTCACCAAACACACTAATCCGTCAATGAAATCTTTTTAAGACTTTTTAAAACAAAAGTTCTTAAAAAAACGAGTTTCAATAAAAACTTTTAAATAATAAATTGTGGCATAGGTATATTTTGAATTTTGTATACCAGTATTTTGCGTTGTGTAGTATGAAATGAAAAACAAATAAATACTAGGTGGGGTGAAAAGTAACCTCCTTTACCACCAGAATGCGCTGCAATCGCAAAAAAGATTATTGTGCCTTATAGTCCATTTATATTTAGGCAGACATGTCAAATTTCAGAGCGACACAGCCATTTGTTTTGTTTTGACAGCCGATTTTTGTTGACGTGTTTGGCATCATGTTGAGTATGGATAAAAGCGATTTTCGTTCTCTCATAAAACATTATTTTTTGAGAGGCAAAACGGCGAAGGAAACAAAAGAAAAGTTGAATAAATATTATGGGGCTAGTGCTCCTTCAGATTACACCGTGAAATATTGGTTTCGAGAATTTCGTGGTGGCCGAAACTCCACTGCCGATGAAGTCCGCAGTGGCAGGCCCTCCGATTCGGTTACAGAGGACAATGTCAAAAAAATACATGAAATGGTGTTGGCCGACCGGAAAGTGAAAGTGCGTGAGCTAGCAGATGCCACAGGGATTAGTACTGAGCGCGCGAGATTCTGCAGATGAAAAAATTATCCTGCCGCTGGGTGCCGCGCATGCTGACTCCGGACCAAAAACACGAACGCGAGCGCACTTCGGAAGCGTGTTTGGCCAAGTTGATGCGGAATCGGGTGGACTTTTGGCGTCGATTGGTGACTGTTGATGAAACTTGGATTCACTATTACACGCCAGAGAACAGAATGAGTGCCCGGCAATGGACTGAAGCCGGCACGAGTGCTCCGAAGCGGCCGAGGGAGGCTCAATGGGTCGGAAAAGTCATGGCGTCGGTTTTCTGGGATTGTCATGGCATACTCTTCGTGGACTACCTCGAAAAAGGAAAAACCATCAACAGCGAGTATAACTGCGCATTATTGGAGCGATTGAAAGCCAAAATCAATGCGAAACGGCCTCACATGAAGCGAAAAAAAATTTTTGCTTTTACAAGACAACGCGCCGTCACACAAGAGCATCGCAACAATGGCTAAAATCAACGATTTAGGGCTCGAATTGCTTCCCCATCCACCTTATTCGCCTGACTTGGCTCCCTCGGACTATTATCTGTTCCCAAACCTCAAAAGATGGCTCATCAATAAAAAATTCAGCTCGCGCGAGGAGATCATCGACGCCGCGGAGAAGTATTTTGCAGGCCTCCCGGAAAATTACTTTTCGGACGGGATCAAAAAGTTGGAAAATCGCTGGAATAAGTGTATCGACCAAAAAGAGGACTACATTGAATAAAATTAAAAAAAAAATTAAAAAAAAACATTTTTTCATTCCCAAGGAGGTTACTTTTCACCCCACCTAGTATTAATTCCTTTCTTGTCCGTTAAGTCAAAAAATGCAAATACTATCCTCGTTTTAATTTCGGTCTGCTATGAAAATGATTAAAGTGTTCGTTTGTGTACATCATAGGCGCGCCAATGATTTATTTATGCAGTCGATTTCAATGTCGAATACCTCATGTGTATACGCACATTATACGCATTTCATACATTTTAACGCTTCGAAACTTAATGAGTATTGAGACGCGTCGAGTAAATGAATGGATAGAGCAAGATATGCACTTATTGCAATAACTCGTTAGCAACAAAACAATGCAAGGCAACAAAATCAATTAAATACAATCTGCTTCGTCATTTTATCTGCAATTGCGAAAATGTGACCGCAAAAAGACAACCTAGAAAATTTCGTAGCAAGATCAAATGAATATGTCTAATGATCTGCCATATACAGAGAATTAGTGCATAGTTTTAAACAAACTACGGACTACAATGTGATAGTGTTTGCTCGTAGTACTTATGATGGTTTAGGTTCTTATTTGTGTTGCACAAATACGCAAGCGTATAAGAAGTTGGAGTATGTTTCAAACCAATAATTACTAAAATATGCCGTTATATAGCTAGTTTTCTTTTTCCCTTTTTCAGTATCTTATCAATATGCATATACCCATGAAAGTATGATTATATATATACAAAAAAAACTTCATTCCCATTCCATTAGTCTTCAGCGTTTGTAAAGTCATAAAAAGTTCACAGCAATTATAGTACTTGAGTGTGATTTATCGAGCACTTCAATCTGAAACTTTCTGAATGAATTGAATGAATTTGTTATGAAAAGGTGGTTTTTTACCGATTTTCGGCCCTGAAGTTTAACTTTATGTAAGTGCGAGATGCCTAAAAGTAAAAGTTGTGATAATGGCAGCGCTTTGCCAATTAACCATCAGGGTACGTTTCATAAGTAATGTGACCAAATTCGTAAGAAACTGATTTATTGCCCATATTCATACAATGATTAAAAAAATACTTCCCGATAGCACCCTCCTTCGTCAATACATTTCTGGAGCTGATGTTTCCATGCCTGCAAGGTATCCTGGAAGTACTTCTCCGGATTATGCTTTAGATCCGATGCAACATGAGCTTGGATATTTTCAATCTTGGCCTAATTTTTCCTTTTCACGGTTCCTTTTACGCCAGGACGCCAAAACAAAATTCTGGAGCAGCCAGGCCAAGACCTTAGGGAGGCTATGTAACCATCGGGATGTATCTCCTGTCAGAAAATCGCTGACAACGAAGGCACTGTGACTTCGCGTATTGTTGTGATGTAGTTTTCATGCGTCCTTGGTGTTATTTCGGCAGTGTGAGGTCCTCCTTTTCAGTCTTCTGAGCACTTCAAGTAAAAAAACTGTATTCACATTAGTTCCGGTAGTCACGAATTTGTGGTGAAAAATGGCTCTGACGTCAATGAAAACAGTGATCATCGTTTAGATCGTGAGCTTGCCCATACGATGCATTCTTTCGCCTGGGTGCCACTGGGCTGTGCCACTGTGTTTTCTTTTTTCCTGGTCAAATTCAAAAATCCATAACTTATCACCGGTGATAACTCAGTTTAAAAAATTCGGATCGTTTGCGCACATTTGCTAGAGTTCTTGGCACCGAAGCACTCGTATATTTTGCTGTTCGTAGGTAAACACTTTTGGGACCTGTCTCGTGCATACCTTTTTCATACTCAAATCTTGGGTTACAATGCGATAAACAGTTGATTTTGTCATCTGTAGATTTCCTTTGAAGGCTCAACAGTCGGTCAGATTTCAAACGATCACGCACATGCATCACGTTTCCGTCCGTTTGGGAGGCTGGGAGATTTCCTCTGTAGTATTTGTTAGTGATAGCCTCTCTTGTGTCACTTCCAAAGGCCTGCTGATTTAGTAGAAAAATTTCAGTGGCGGATTTCGTAAGAATAATACAAAATTTTATACCGTAAAGTTGCTCCATAGAACGGTTCATTGAATCGTGTCACATTAAGCTCAAACGGTGTTCACGGGAACCAACTGAAAAGACAAAAACAAAAAAAAAAAAAAATTAGAAAAAATTGGCCGTAGCACTAATAGAACGCACTCTATATATTTTTACCACCTGATATTTGTGTTAGTCTTAAATACGGCAAGGTCTGATAGAAATTCAATACATATGCTGATGATGATGATGGCCTGGAGTGGGTCCAGAGGGACCCTAGCACTGCGACCTCCTGGGTCTATTGTGCCTCCTTTGCGTTATGTCCTATAGGATGTCCAGACTTCTAATGAACATGGATATGTTCCTTGATGGGACATTTGTGATGTCCCTGATGGAAGGAAGAGCAGAGCCAAGTAGCTCGAATCTTCTTCTCGCTAGTGCTGGACAGACTGTGAGCAGATGTTCTACAAACTCTGTCGTTTCCCCACAGTATCTGCAGCGGTCGTCCTGCTCCTCACCTATCCTGTGGAGGTACTTTTTGCATGGAAGGTGTCCTGTCAATGCTCCGCATAGGGCTATTATGCCATTTTTGCAGAGAGCCACTGCTTCTTTCGCTCTTTTATTATCGAAGCCAAGGTATTTTTTTGAGTGTTTTAAACCCTCAATATTAACCAAGTAGTCTTCGATCTTCTTCTTGCTCCATGTTTTCATTTCCTTTTCCGTATCTGCTTTTGTAAAACCCCAATACGGAGAAGGATCTATGAAAGGCATTTTTGCTCCTTTGTTGGCTCTGGTATCAGCTTCCTCGTTTCCTCGGTGCACCTCATGGCCGGGGATCCGTATCAACTCGAGGCTGTTCTGTGCCCCTATTTCATTTAGGGTTTCGCTCATCTCTAGTAGAATAACCGAATTTATTTGATCGCGCTTTATAGCTACGAAAGCCGCTTGACTATCCGATAGGATCTTAATTTTGACCCTTTTAGTGTTCCATATTTTTATTATTTGTGAGGCTCTTAGTATGGCAGATAGTTCTGCTTGATAGATCGTGGCTAACACTGTGTTTTTATAAAATTCCTCTGCAAAATAAAATTTTCGCAGCATGAATTCGAATGCAGCCATCAGATTCAAACTAAACTCTCACAGCAGATGAAAAACAAAGATAAAGCTGCCAGCGATGGTTGTTTTCGTCATGTTTTTACAAAGAGGAACAACCCTTAAATTTTCAATTGATTATGATATTGCAGTTAAAATCAACAATACATTTTTTTTTCGAAAGGTAACCCTTGAATTCTTTCGACTCCTATAGCTCTCAATGCACTCATTGGGTCGAAACGAAATTGACAGGTTCGAATAACCTCAATGTCAAGAAAGATTAATACAATTTTGGCTGTGTAAAGAGTTGTCAATTATTTTTGTACCGCCAGATGCTACCATTAAATTCTCATGTGATCAAAATCTGCATTGAAAATAAGTATCGAACATTTAAATTTTTCATGTTTTGTATCTTTTGCGGATTGTAACCCCAAAAATCTTTTGATTTCCGCGATTTTCGATGCAGTCATCGGATGAAAACTAAATTCAAAGGATGTGTTGGCCTTGACGTGAAAGTTCCAATGAGAGTTGTTGCTATGATCATTGTACTATCTTTAAAAAAAAATTTTGGGAACCTCCAAAAAATTACAGAATGCGCTCTATAAGTAAACCGATCAGCTTTTCCTGACGCGACTAGGCATCGCATCACGCCGCAACCAGGCGAAAAAAGTGAAGGGAGTCTTAACTTTGAAAAAATCATCCGGCAGTCGTCTCCAAGCTTTGAAGCGGAAAGGACGAGCCTTTCTGTGTACATCTGCTTGGCTTCGTGCAGCAAGCAATATAGTGTACTCTCGAGCAGCGCTAATGCAATCATATTTCGTATGGAACTTGATAAATCGGCCTAAGAGACTTTTCCAATAATTCGGCAGGACTACGGGGATGTTTGCCTTTCAATATTATAAGCCTTCAGGTGCGCGATTGCTTAAATTCTAACTATCGCTTGAATATCAGTTTAATAGCAAACAGTGTAATTGGTCTGGCTTGTGTCTGAAGATGGGGTCTGGATTGTGACAGAAGATCTGCAGATGCGGAAGGTCTGCTCAAAACCTGTTCCGAAAGTTCGAAACGCTCAAGTACTTCTTTGTCAAGAAATGTTGCAGTTGTTTCAAAACCCTAGCTTTTTTGAGGCAGTTATAATCAGTGATGGGAGCTGGATTGTTGAGTACGATCCAAACACCAAACGGTGGAGTGCAGAGTGGTACACAATATCTTCTCCCCGCCCCAAGAAATCTTACATGAACAAGTCTCAAACAAAAACAATGCTCATTGTCATTTTTGACATATAGGTTATTGTTCATCACGACTGCGTATCGCCCTAGACAACAGTGAATAATGCTTGTTACGGGAATGTCTTCAAATATTTAAAAAAAAAAGGCACCTGAAGGGTTCACTACGATAATGCTCCCAGTCACACCGCCTTCCTCGTCAGAGACTATCTGACACATATCAATGTGAGAGTGATCCCTCAGCTTCCTTACAGCTCCGATGTGGCACCACCAGACTTGTTTTTCTTTCCCTGGCTGAAACGAGCCCTGAAAGGTTTACAATTAGAGTTCATAACCAGCATCAGAGCGGCTATAACGCGTGCCCTGAAAGATATGCCGGAGCAGAGATGTCCGTCTCTCGTCTTCAGAAGTGCCTAGAAGCAGACGGAAGTTATTTCAAAAAATTTAATCAGTTCAATCAATTTTTTTCCTCGCCTTAGTCAAATTAATTTTGGAATGCACCCTGCATTATTATTATTTCGAAAATCAGCATGTTATTCAAGCATAAAAAAACATTTTAACAAATATTTGCACTAGATACAATTGCTCATGCGAACAATCAACTTGATATCATCGAAAATCTTGTCACATCACTTCCGAATCATCAAATAAAAAATCCGATATCTTAAATAATTTCACCCGTACAAAAATGTTAGTTTACCGGAAGAAGCTACGGCTTACTGCTATCTCACCTAACAGGATAAAAAAATCCGGGTATTGATTTTTTGTGCACAGGTGTGTCTCTGCTAATCTTTATTCAGCATGAATCGTCAGCCTTCTCCCGACTCCTTATTTGTAAGTCGACCTTGAATTAAACGAGTCTTCTAACTTATGAAGTTTAATTGAAAAGAAAGGTGTTTGAAAAGGAAGATGAAAATCGGAAAATCGAAAAAAAGGATTTCATAAAATTCAGTTGAGAGAAATCAAAATTTCAAAGCCAAAGATTCGAGCAAGAAGTGATTACTAAGCCAAACTCAAAGCTCATTCAACCCCTAAAAACTAACATAATCTTCATCGAATCTAAATTCGCATTCACGAAAACGAAATCCTTTTTCCAGATTCGAAATTTAAAATCACTTTAAGGCACCACGTGTTCAGTCCAATGAGCTTTTTTCTCTCTCGTCAGGAATTTCTTGCAAAACATTTAATAAGCCTGATTACCCAAAATCACGTTCCATTTCGGTTAGACGAAATTGAATAACAGGACGAAAGATGATGGTAAAGGAAAAATAAGAACCGGATGCTCCCACTTTTCATGGATAACTCGAACCACCTCAAAATTTTCGCTACACAATTCGCCGCATAATAATAGAGTCCGTACGGAAGTTTATTCTTCAGTATATAATCTTCCGATACAAACAGATGTGACAGAATCGTATATCCTTGACAAAAGGACGAACATTTTCATTAAAACGGAAATGGATGAGCTGTTTGGAAACGAGAAAGGATGGAAAGCTATGTTAAAAAACGTTTAAATATCGCACAAAAATAGCTTACGGTGGAATAAAGCTCGCTACTAATTAAGTGCGCATTTTCAGGTCACCAGAAATACTATTCAATCTCAATTCCGAAATAGACTCAACTCATTCCATTAATTAACGTGCCTTCTTCCAAAAATAAACCTCATCATAACTCTACCGCTCGATTGTAATCATCCTGAAAGGCAAGGATCACGCAATAATCACAAAATGAGATTTTCTCGCTCACACCCAACTAACCTAACCCCCTACCCTTGAAACCAAAGCGATTTTTCTACGAGAAAGGATATTGTGGAACATAATTCTCTCAAGGCGGTATACGACAGAAACACGCACCCTCCCAGACCTTACACAATCCGCCCCGGTTATTCCGTAAAGCTGTGACCTATGTGTACGATGGTTCGTTCAGGAACAGAACAAAAACTCGTAGGCAATAACGAATTGACGAAATAGAGGAAAGCAGAAAAAAATAAACGAAAGCCTTTAGGGTAAAAGTCAACTGTTTGGAAGAAGCGAATCATTAAATTGACAAAACTGTAACACTAAACTGAACAAAGCCGAATCAATCCGCTTGAGGAGAGAGAAAAAAAAATGATGAGAGCATTAAATGAACTGAGAGAAATGAACAGCTTGTTTTTGTCTACATAAAGCTGTACATCTTCAAATTATCGTTGTCAGCAGAAGATATGAAAATGACACTTGATTGTCATTAGATCTAAAATTGCTTTTGTCAGCAACGTATGAAAAACGTCATTTCTCCTACGTAAGCTGACTCATCACGAGCTCCACGTAGGTGTTGTCCTTATTTAACATCGCCTATTCCATAAAATTTTCAATATATCATCAGCCAGCTTTCAAAACACACTAATTATCCATTTTACCTGACCCGACCTAACGAGCGAAATACTAAGAAAACTCATCAAATAAATTCGCAGCAATATAAAGCCTTTAAATAGCTCCTTCAGTAACAAAAAGGATAACACCCAGACTCACTCCGAAACCGGCCAAAGAAAATGTTAAAATGTGAAAGATTCATCGTTGCGTGAAAACAGAAACTTGTCGGCATTGATTTTATCCTTCGAAAATTGCCGAGCGAATTCGAAATAAGTCGAAGGAAATGAGGAGAAAATCGAGCTTGAAAAAATAGGACGAGTATGTAAATGGTAAGGAAAGAGTAGGAACTGGAGACACGAGCCTCTGAAATAAACAAAATTACGAAAACTTTTCGGTATCAAACACATGCCGTAGACAAATGCATCAAATAACTCACATGATAGTGATAGGTACCACTTGGGCCTGTGTGGTGACCTGGATCGCGTCGAGAGCTTTCGGTTGCCACGTGTAGGCCATAAAATTCGAATAGGCCTGTTTTTTGTCGAACTGTTGTTATATTGTCCTTTCAGCATCTGCGACTATCATATGGAACAGAGCTTTAAGGACTATTATACAAGCGAGCTTTCAATATGGCCTATGTACTTGATGAAATAGGCTCCAAAATCACTGGGGAGAGACATTGAGAATCTCATTCAGATCTCTCTCTCTCTCTCTCTCTGTTCTTGCGTTTCCTTTATGTGACAGTTTATAAAAAAATATCAGTGTATGGGGATGGAGCATGCGGCCTTGACGAGACCTTGAACTATAGGCCAAGTAAATGAAAACATGAAGAAAAGAAACGAACCTTCACTTTCATTCCGTACACAGGCATATTACACATACTTAGTTTTTATTGTAGCATTCTCTTTGGCTTAGGTTATGCTACCGACTATATCTAATCTCACCCCCTCCCCTTCGCTCTATCCTGTCCTCTATAAATTACGGTAAACTTAAAAGCTTTTATATGTTTATACGGTTACTGATTTGGTTTGTTTATATGTGATAGGCGCTTTTTAAGTGCTGCTTGCTTTCGAAACCGTTAAAATTTACATAATGCACCGTACTATATTTTTAGATGTCCTTTCATTGCGTTCGTTGGTATAGATATTTGTATATGATTTTTTTTTTGCGTCGTGTTTTTCGTTTCATTTTCCGTGGAATGAGTGACGTAGTGGACGTGCAAATATTTTCAGTATCAAATCAAATCCAGGAACTGTGAAGTGGAGAGGGGAGCGAGGCAAGACGATGTACGATAGACATGAGGGAAAAAAGTACATTTTGTTGTAGGCTCGTAGACATCCTTATACATTACCGACAATTTCACACGTGTGTACTATTTGATATTAGTCACTTAATATGCTTCACGTATAGTCAATTAATATTTATGAGCGAGAGAAGAGGGAAACACAGTGCACTTAAATGTTTGGCATAGAAATAAGCCGAATTGTAAGGATAATGCTGAGAATGGACGGCAAAATCGAAAATCAAATGTTAAATATGCTGCCAAAAGCGAGTGAATCGCTGGAATTTTAAGGGATGTTTAAGTATTTAAATTCAGATTCAGTCAGGTTATAGAAAACGCGTTGATGGCTCAAATCATCTTCAAATTGCAGAATTTGAATCTATAAATCACATAGATTCAAGATTATAAATCTGCAATCATGATTCTACAGAGTGTTTGGTACTCGGTGGACACTTTTGTAAGGACGCGTTCCTTGATATATTTTGAGAAAAAATTGATCCAAAGGGTGGCCCGGTTTTCAAAATCTGCGGAGTTACAGGGTGGTCAAGAAAAGTTTTTCGGACCTGTACCCTGACTCACTTAAATCGTTATATCTTGAAAACTAATAATCATAACGCAAAGTTTTGTGGCTTTTTTTTTATGGAATCAAATTACCTTTAATTTGATGTAACGTCCTAAATTGTAACTGTTAGTAATTTTGAGATATTTATTTTAAAACACAAAATTTTGTGTTCAATGTCGATTTTCTCAGAAAACCTCATTAAAATATGCCATTTTAATTTTATATTTTTATAGGCGATATAATTGGCTACAAAAGTTGCATACATATTTATGACTTAGGTTTTATCATTTTGCAAGTAGTAAGCGAAAATACATAAAGCTAAAGCTCGTTTCGCAGGCGTTCTTTTCATATTCATACTTCTCAGCTGCTGCCTCACTTCTGTTGCAGCCGCATCGATCCTGGTATTTAGGTCTTCCAATGTTGATACTTCCGTTATGTAGACAAGTTGCTTCATCCGTCTCCATGCAAAACAATGCATAACTGTTAGATCAGGAGATTTCGCAGGCCAGTGTATTGGTCCATTTCTACCGATCCAGCGATTGGTATAATTGGAATTCAACCAATCTCTGACTGGTCGGCTATAGTGAGCTGGAGCACCATCGTGTTGGTAAAATAAGGAAGCCAATCGTTGCAGCCGAACATCCTCCAATAAGTCCTGCAGATCATGTCTTAAAAAATGTAAGTAATTGGTACTATTTAAAGTAGGCGAGAGCCTAATAGGTCCAATTAAATCGTTACCAATCACTCCTGCCCATAAATTTTCGCTGAATCTACGCTGAAATGATGAAGTCCTTCTCGTGTGTGGATTGCTCTCAGCCCACGTATGTAAATTGTGAAAGTTTGTGATACCGTCCCTGGTAAATCAGGACTCATCCGTCCAGAGAATGGTGTTCAAAAAATTTTCGTTGTCTAATTGTTTCTCAAGGAGCCAATTGCAGAATTCCATCCTTTTGGGCAAATCGATTAGTAGCAGCTCCTGCACTGGTGTGTCATGGTAGGGATGTAAACGGGCTGCTTTTAAAACACTCCAAACTTTCCACGTAGACACGTTAAACTGCAACGCCAAGCGTCGAATACTGATTGATGGGTCAGTTTCCACTGCATGCAGGTTTTCTTCATCGGTCCGTACAGCGATTGCAGGCGCAGGATTTGCGTTTACTCGGTTCGTCCTAACGCTGCCAGTTTCCCGAATCCTTGTGTATAGTTGTTGAAACACTCTCCGTCCAGGAATCCGTCGATGATGATATCTCTGTTGATACAAAGATTGCGCCGCTTGTGAACTTCCCCGGCACTCTCCATATACGTACATAATATCTGCATATTCTTCATTAGTGTAGTGAAACATTTTGAATTTATTTTTGATATTTTTGGTAATATCTTGTAGTTCGAGTAATGTACTGAAACTAACAAAAATTTGAAAGTGGTTCTGTTTTTATGGGATCTTAAATTTTTAACGTATCCCATTAATAAAGGCGAAGAACTGTACCCAATTTTACCTGTCACATCCAGGCAGATGCATTATTTATGTTGAAATTAATTTTAATTTAGTTTATTTTATTGATAGTTTAAAAGGTAATTAATGGGCAGTAAAAATACTTAAGTACAAATAACAATTTAAACTTTTCTTTTCATCGAGGGCCACTTTACGGCATATTTACTTTTTAAGCGATACGTATTTTCGCTTAGTACTTGCGAAATGGTAAAACCTAAGTCATAAACATGTATGCAACTTTTGTAGCCAACAATATGGCCTATAAAAATATAAAATTAAAATGGCCTCTTTTCATGAGATTTTCTGAGAAAAACGACACTGAACACAGAATTTTCGGGGTAGAAGTGCCAAAATTTTGTGTTTTGAAGTAAATATCTCAAAATCTGTAACAGTTACAATTTAGGACGTTACATCAAATTAAAGGTAATTTGATTCCACAAAAAACAAGCCACAAAACTTTGCGTTATGATTATTAGTTTTCAGGATATAAAGATTTAAGTGAGTCAGGGTACAGGTCCGAAAAACTTTTCTTGACCACCCTGTAACTCCGCAGATTTTGAAAACCGGACCACCCTGTAGAACGATTTTTCGCTCAAAATGTATCAAGGAATGCGTCCTTACAAAAGTGTCCACCGAGTACCAAACACCCTGTATATTTCAAACAAAATATTAACTAAGAACCAAATTTGCTAATCTGCCGGGAAAATCGTTAATTTGATTAGGAAGGAAGCAGTGATTTTTTAAAGGCTCTGCTGGTCGTAGTTTTTGAATGATGAATCAATCAAAAGTCTCTGTACTATGTACTTTTAGCTTACGATTTAGGAGTTGGTCCCTACATCAAAGAACATTCATAATTTAAAGCAAAACACAGATACATGATAACAACCAAACTTGAAACTGAATACTCTTACTAAATATAAGGAATTAAATGTAAAATAAAAAAATAAGCAAAACAAAACAATATTACGAATGTCTATTATGTCGAGCAATGCTGATGTGTCAGTTCACAAGTTATCTCTGCTTAAGGATCTTAAGGCTCAAAATCAGGTTTGGTTAATTCAGATCTCGCATTTTGAGTTGACTTTCCTCTGGTTAGGTACCTGAGTCAAAACAGCGCCGACACAAGTCATAATCCCAATCGTTTTGCCACATCTGTTCAAAATAATTTTAATTCTTCCTAAGCCTTTGATTAGCTGAATGCAGTTGTCTACTTATTAGCAGATGTTTTGACAAATCCAGCAACCTATGTACGTTAATGTTGTGTTAGCGTCATCTTTCCCTTTGTGATTAAAGTGAGTCTTGTCACTTTCCAGTGTGACGGAGAGGTGATTGAAGGATGTTTCTCCATCGCCGCTTTCAGCACTTCCGCTGGGATGCTTTTAAGGTCAGAAGCCTTTAGACTCTTATTTTGATCACCGCACTGCTAAGCTCTTCTTTAGCGAACAATGGAATATCTTCCTGATAGGCTATAAAAGCATGTTCTACTCCTAGGTGGGAACAAGGGGGCCAGTATATGCTTCAGACAATCCGCTTCCATTAGTAAATGCATTCACATGTGACCTAGTCTACCAGATACTCACCTTCATCGATTCTGATTCACTTTGTCGCAGGGTGGTTGCACCAGTTGTTTTTTCCTCCACTTTATTGCTTTTGTCAGCACTTTTTTGTCCTTTTCTAGTATGTAGCAGTTACGAATGAGCCTGTTTTACCAATATATATCACTGACCTTATGCCTGTCATCTCAGTTCCACTATCTCTACGGTTAACCAATATGCCTGTTGCTTGTCAGGAAGTTTCTGGTGTGGTGAGGAGGTCGGTTAATTTTACTCATGGGAAAGCTAATCTGCTCAGGCCTGTGATATCTTTGTGTTGAGCCCTTGTTTAGTAAGACTATATTCAATCCAGGCCCCATCTTCATATTTAATAGAGTTGGCATTCCCACTTTAAACGTCTCCCGTTGAATTCACAAGATTCACCGGAAAATATCAGAGAGTAACTTCTAGTGCCTAGAACCAAAGACTGGTAATTGCGAAGCCTTTGTCGAGAGTTTTGGCACAAGTTTTTTCAATACCATTAATCAGGCAAAAGCAACGATGGGTATTGGCCTCACTCAAAAGCCTGCTCAAATGTTAAATTGTCGGAAATGTGAAATTAAACATTACGTCAAAAAAGTAATGTTCCACCAAAATTATGGTAAGCCCATAATATGAGAATCGAAACAAAGCCATCTTTTTCGGAAGTCGAAGCAACCTCTGGCCCACCCACTAGAACGATTATTCCGATTGAAGTGTCAATATAATGGCTAAATATCCGTAGGTGCAGTAGGCTTTGGTCTAATCGACTCAAGAAGAGGTTTTCAAAGTAATTCACAGAGAAAATTTGAAGCTGTGGAGAACGATTGTCTATTTGAAACAGTTAGTGCCATTATATGTTTTTAGCTCCCATTTTGATTTGTAGACCATGTCCAAAAGAGATGCCATGCAATTCATTTTATCATTTTGAATGGTTCAACAACTGATAAATCGGCATAGATCTGCTGCAGAAAACAATTCCAGACATAAGTTTGCGCCGTTGTCGCCTTGTCCGATAACGTAAGATAAGACAAGACCTGTTCTGGCGTTTCTTTCCAATAGTTCTGCTTCCATTGACTTTTCGAGCTGGTTATTCCTTGCTCATTCGAACTAAGTGACCAGCCCACCACAGCCTATTGAGTCTGACCATATCAGTGGTCTTAATGATCTCCAAACTGTCTACCCTCCTGTCGGACGCCAAAATATTCACCGAAAGATCCTCCAGTTAAACGTGGATAAGAATTCGCAATTTTAGTTGTTTGTTAAAAACCGACGAATACATAAGGCTTGACAAGACCATAGGCTTGTCCAGGAAAAGCTAGAACTTCTTCTTTTACACCAGTAGTCTTCAAGTGGCAGGTCACCAAAGATAATCAAACGGCGAAATTGGGAAAGTCGGACGAGTTGAGATGGATTAGTTTTCGCAACTTCTGAAATCGCTGCCAGTCACAAAGGACTAGATGCTTCAGTAAGTGACTAAACTTACTGGGATCCCTTGGTCAGTGTAGGTTTATCAGCTTATCTTTACACTTTAGCTTGTTCTTCTCATGTCTTTATTTCGAAGTTGGACATGAAGATAAGTAATTCCCTGAAAACCCCGTTTTTTGAAGATTTAGCTCAGATTAATTTAACGCAGAGCTAGGGTAACTCAAACTCGGTACGAGCTTAGGTTTACACCAGCGACCTAACACACTAGAAGCTGGGTCGGTTCTCTATCGCTTAGACCGTACGACCTTCAAGTTCCACATGAGACTATATTTAATTTACCACGAGTACTAGGTGTGAAGTTATAAGTCGAAGTGCTCTTCTTGTGGCGTCTACTGTGGCGGACTGTCCGATCTCTTTTGACATTTTACGTGCTTCTAGAATAGAACATACTTTTAGTAAATCAAAAGAGGACTATTGCTACCTAAAAACATATTTGGTTTTTAGAACAATTCACCTCAGTATTTAAAAAAAAAAATTGAATCTGATTGAACACCTCACTTAAGGGGTTATACGCAGCTAGAAGGCCGAAAAAAGACGTTTTTTTTATTAATTTTTTGTAAAAAAGTATTTTATTTTACATAAACAAAAAGTATGTATGCATTTAGTGGCAACATCTAAGTTTATAATGGCACTAATAATTTGTAAAAATATTGATCTGGTGCGCTCCTCCAGACGATCTCCTGAAGGTCTTCCAAAAAGAAGGTGTTCGGCGGCGACCACGATTTCTCCGGTTTAATTCATCTGAAGTCAAAAAACCAAACAGATTCTTTTAGTAGATAGATAAAACTAGGTATTGATCGAAGGAATAATCGAAATTTAGATTTTTGACAAAATGGCAACTTCGTAAAAAAAAATCGTATTTTTGACCAAAATTGCCATTTAAAATTGTTTAAAAAAATTGAAATAATTATCCAAAATCTTATTCCTTCGATTAATACCTGAGGAATATATCTGAGAAAGTTGTGTTAAAATTTCAAACCGTTTGGTTGAGCCGTTTTTTTTTAGAAATCTTGGTCACCGACTTGGAAAACATAGTTTTCAGAAAAACGCGTTTAAAGTTTCAGAAGAAGTAAACACATAGATAATTTTTTTTAGTTACATGGAGTCATCTATTCTAGGGCCATAAGATGTACCCTTTGTAGCCTCAGCAGCTTCTAATACGTCGATTTGATATTGTCTACGAGCCATTCTTCCCTCTCGCGTACTCCCATGCGCTTCGGTTTGTACTCCGCCTACTTTCTAACAGTCCGAGATGTGATTACAAATATGCGTATGTCTCGGAAAGAACTTGTCGATTTTATGAAAATTCTAACTGCGTATAACCCCTTAAAGAATGAGATAATCAGTTCATTTTAGAATTGCCAAGAAGCTGAAACCCGCAATTTCGTGCAACCTTTTGAAGATAGGAATTACTAAAACGATCAAATAACTCTTGTTGAATTAATCGAGAGTCTACTACATTGAATATATCATGTAATTCCAAATTATGAAAATTACTTCATTATTAATTTAGATTTTTCGCTACGATCATTCCCTAAGTTTAACAATCCCATCAACGGTTCGATGATCACATCGTCTAAATGACATTAAACATAAGATCTCATTCATTCAAAATTATATTATGCAATAATTACAATCCGCCATAGCAATTAATTATTCTAGATGACAAAATACTAATGTGTTTACTTGAACAAAGCCATGGCCTTGCTTCCAATTACAGTAATTAGCAACATACTATGAATGAAACACATGACTTCGTTACTACCGCATTTGTATATCTCTCGAAACAACAAGCCACATATGAACACATACATACACATAAATATGTACGTGTAAATGTTTATTGACATGAAAGTCACCATGAACCTTTTTAGCTGAAGTTTAGCACTGCAATTAAACAAACGCAGTCATTTGCGGTATAGTGCAGTTACTTTGCATAAATTGCAATAGCAAACAATCATTCGATGCGTTAAAAGTGTTGTGCTCAAGTAGTTCAGAATGATTTAAGACGTTTGTTGTCTTTGATAACGGGCAATCGTAGTGCTTGTAAGAATGTTGAAATGAGATGTTTAACTTACGTCAATCGGTACTTTTCTGTTTTTCCCCCCCCCCCATTTTTTTTCACTTTTTGTTGTTGCAATGCTTCTAAAATTGATTAGAAAGTAGTAATTAACCAAAATTATGATGGAGAAACACGTTTAAAAAAAGAAAATTTTTTAATTTTTTTTTAATTAATTTTTTAATTTAAAAATTAATTAAGTTAATTTAAATTTGGAATAAATGTCACATAACAGTGAGAATGAATTTTGGTACTTTTCTGTTTTTTCCCTCCATTTTTTTAAAATTTTTTTAATGAAAACTGCTCGAAATGGGTTAAAAAGTGTTACTCCATAAAAATTGAGATGGGAAAATGCATTTAAAAAAAAAAAAAAATTTTCCGATTTTAAATTTTTTTTCCATTTTTATGTGGCAGAATGAGTTTTTCAAAAGTTAATGTGTTGCTGGGGAGGCCTGCTGTAAAATAATTGTAAAATAAATTGTAAAATAATTGCTTAATTGTAAATTGCGTTGAAGTTTCGGAAAGGTAAGACGTCAAAAATAGAGCAAAATTTATTCTCACTTTTATGTGACATTAATTTAAAATTTAAATTAATTTAATTAATTTTTAAATTAAAAAATTAATTTAAAAAAAAATTTAAAAAAAATTTTTTTTTATTAAACGTGTTTTTCCATCATAATTTTGGTTAATTACTACTTTCTAATCAATTTTAGAAGCATTGCAACAACCAACTGTGAAAAAATGGGGGGGGGGGAGGGGAAAACAGAAAAGTACCCGTCAATCATGTGCAAGCCAAAGTTTTTAACCTTCTATTTGATTTTCAATTGTTATTTTTGCAACTGTCGTATAATAAGACGCTTTCATAATTATTTCTTTCAATATTGTTTCCGAAGTAAATCTGTAATTTTCATCGAATCTAACAAATCCTCGAAACATCAAATTTTTATGACCCTAAATTACTTAATTTATTGCCAAGTGCAACTAGCAGTGCCTGCAGACTGTAGTGTGATTTCATTCAATTTCATTCACATCATCTTGCCATTATGTAATCAATTTTGTAAACTTTCGTTACGTTCATGCACATTATACATATGCAATCAGATTGTAGATTTAGCGCTACATACTTACGTACATATATCAAAACCCACGAGATTACGTCTGAATTCTTTGATTCAGACAAGCTCGATCACGACTGAAGAATTCAAAAATAAAAGCAAAATGAAAAAATCAAAATCTGCACAATTGCGTCGAAATGCGAGAGCAAATAAGAAACAACTTAATGTGTAAATGTAAGTTTGCAATATAATCAAAGAAAGTTGGGAGTATAAATCAGCGAAGAGAAATAGAGATACTTGGGTAGTTTCTTACACGTACATGTGAGAAAATAATCTGTTGAAAATATGGCGAGATGAAGAAGAGTGTCGCTAGTGGGCAGGGTATGAATAAAGAGCAAGTGGGACTAATTATTTATGTATGTGCAATGTTAAATTACATGTGCATATCTACTAAGAATAGACTCACGTGAATTCTAATGGATGCACCTACATATTCGCATAGACGAGAACGTACATAGGTAGAGGAATAATGTATGGTGTTGAAGTGACTAGTAGTTTTTGTTTTCAATTTGTCATATTTTATGCTAATAATTCATTTCTGTGGAATTCTAGAAATGAAAATACTATCCATGATCATGTCAGTAGAATGCATTTAATCGGCAAGTTAATAAGTTGAGTAATTGCAGTTAATGGCATTGGGGAAATATTGCTTGTGTATCAAATGTGATAATAACTACGGACGAACAATAAATAGCATAAAAATGCTGATAACTGTTGCTCGTACATTATTTATGAGTTAATTTAGCCATGACACTGTAACTAGTTTCAAATGAGGAATTTATTTTTAAAAAAATGTATTTTCGTTTAATTCAACCAAGCTTCAGTTTGGTGTATTCAAATGATTATCTTCAAGAAGACTGTTAAACATTCAAAGCGAAATTCACATTTTGTTAAATTTGACGAAATCTGGCCTATTTTGATCTGATAAAAAAACCCACAGCGTCTTATTTATGCTAGTTCAATTTCAAATGATTATAAATTTGACAAATTGTCTGAAGTTCAGAGAAAAACACTCGATCTTTTATAGCGAAAATTCAAAATTTCATTCTGTCTCACTTCAATGGTATATTTTATATTCGTAGAAGTTGCATGTGTCACTTTCCCAACAAGCTCATTCAAGACAATAAAAGCAAAGTAGTCGCTCTACACCCCCATTTGGTCTGCGAACTAAAGTTAGTAGAAGTTCCACGAGTTCACTTAACCCCTGATTTGACTAAGGTGCCTACTATTCACAGCTAGATTAACTTGAAACACGACGTGTGATGGTCAGATTCGAACCAGAGACTACACACATTATCAGCCGGTGATAATTTCGAAAGAATTAATTGAGAATACCTTATCCGCACAAATCTGCGATAGCGTCAGCATTAGTTCTATCAAAATTAACTGCACATGCATCAAAATATGCTCGTAAAAAATGTCTCGATTCTTTTTAGCACTGCTCTACTTTGTCGTGCTTCTTTCGACGCCGTTCCTTAAATTGTTTTTTTCGGAAATTTATTTTCGTCTATCAAAGTCGTTTTCTTCTCCAAAAGATATTGTCACTACTCCGTTATGCTTCTTCCGTTTCGCGCATCATTTAGCACACAGAAAATTGAAAAACGAATTGGTTAGTTTTTAAAAGGACGCAAAGAAACTGATAAGTTCATAAAAAATTGGTAGACTTTCTAGATTTCATGTTAAATGCAATTGAAGTAAGCATTAAAATAAAAAGGTTTAAAAAAAACATTCTGCATACACCTTCTAATTAAGCCAAGTAAAAAACGTAAAATGTTTAGAGTTCGTTCGATAAAACTCGACTACGTGCCCTCCATAGCCGTTAAACAATATTACCGATTGTGTTTTTTTTTGTGTTTTTAATGTTGTGTTTTTTTTGGGGTGGGTTTTTGTTTATTTGTTTGATTATCTTCAGTGTATTGCCTTTTCGTGTATTTTTTGTCCGTTTTTGTTAGTTATTGTTCAATTTTTGATCCTTGCTCGTCCTGTAGTGGTAAGTGGGGCAAAAAATTGAAGAATAATTAACAAAAACGTACAAAAAATGCACGAAAAAACAACACACTGAAGATGAACAAAAAACAAACACACAGCCACAAAAACATTAAAAAACACAAACACTTCTTGTATGCTACCACAGCCTGGCGGGAAACTAGACTTGTCAAAAAGTCTGGCATGTTAAGCCAAAGGACTATCGTCCAATATGTTTTAACTCTGTCCTGCTTAAGATTCTGGAAAGGATTGTTGATTGCTATATTATAAGGTTAGTTGATCCTATGTTGATCTCGCAGTCACAGCCCAGCAAGTCTGTCGAAACTGCTCTTCACGTCCTTGCTTTTAAGGAACATACGCTTGTAGCCTTCTTGGACGTCGACAATAACGTAAAATCCGACGCAATTGTTGAGGCATTCTCGGTGCTACATGTGAATGAGCGGCTGATTGGTTTTATCCTGCAACTTCTCAAAAATAGAGTGTTAATGCTCGCACGGGCACACCTCAGCGTAAAGCTCTCTCTCTCTCCCCGCTGTGGAACATCACGGTGAATACTCTGGACCGTGCCGGCTGTAAAGGGAATGCTTATGGGAACGACATAGCGGTAGCAGTTCAGGGAAAGTATTTATTTACGCTATCGGAGTGGTTAAATCACTCTCTTGACATACTTTCACGTTGGAGTCGTGAGTGCGGCTTGAATGTGAATCCCAGCAAAACGGAGCTAGTACTGTTTACAAAGAAGTACAAAGCTCCTTGTTTTGATTTTCCGAAATTAAACGGGGTCTCCATTGACCTGTACCAGAAGGTCAAGTACTTAAGACTCATCCTCGACTTTAAGTTACTATGGAGCTACAAAATAGCGGATAGAGCGTGCAAGGCTTTCAGTGCACAAGAGCCAAAGGGGCGAATTGGGGATTGCAGCCTCGTACTATTACTTCCCTTTATACTGCCAATTCTTTTGTTAAGGGTGGCATTCTGGTGGCAGGCTGCTTTTAAGGCTACCTGAAATTGTCAGCTTGAAAAAGTACGGAGGTAAGCTGCACTACTGGTAACTGCAGCTCTCCGCACCACCCCGATTAAGGCCTTTTTAGTGATGCTTGATTGGCTACCAACCAATCTATTGATCTTACAGCAAGCTCATCTTGCTGCTGTGATCCTGAATTATATCTTAGCATAGAATAGAACAGATATTGGCTATGCTATGATCTTGGTTAAGGAAGTTCCCGCTCCAGCGGGTGCACATTGTACTAGATTTAAAGTTTACAACTCGCATTCCTAGTGAGGACAAATGGCGTGATGGTGTCAACCTCGAAAGTGGGCTTATCCATGTGTACACCGGATGGCTGGAAGTTAAACAATAGAGTAGGGAGAGGTGTATACTCAGATGAGCTAAATCTGAAGCTGTCCCTCCGTCTACCAGACTATTGTAGTGTCAGACGGAGGTTGCGGCTATTTTTCAGGAAAATGACTGACTTTTGTGTAATATTGGCATTTTCCCAGATAACCAAGCGGCTTGCTGGTCCTTGTACAAAGCCCATTATTGTTTCTGATTGTCCTGCATTTCTTAGGGAGATGTCGAGATATTCGGCTGTACAATTGATTTGGGTACCTGGACATAAGGGTTTTCAAGGCAAATGTGAGGCCGATGAACTAGCTAGACTTGATATCTTGCTACCGGAGGTCTCATGATCCTTCTCAATAAGAATACCGATGTCAGCGGTCAAATTGGCCATAGGCAAAAAATACCTTGAGGACGCTAAGAAGTCCTGGTCAGATGAATCATTCTGTGGGATAACAAAGCAGTCCTGGGTCTCTATGTATGCGACACGATCAGGCAACCATTATGTGCGATTCGCTTTGACCAATATGGACAAAAAAAGGCCATTCTTGACGTCAGATATTTCCAGTATTTATGGTATTTTATCGAGGTTTTATGTCAAAGTTAACAATAATTCTCAGATATTCGCACCTTTTTATAAATACCGGAGATGCTTCCAAAAAGAGGAATGACTATCAGTTGTTTAAGTACTCCTTGAAATGCCGACGACTAGCCAAATTAAAACACATTTTGCTCACGCATATTTTTGTTGTAGGTGGTTTGTTCACAAAGTAATGCAAGTGTTCAGGTAAAAAAAAGTATTTAAGGTATAGTTCGAAGTACTCCCTTCGTGCATCTACTCATTTTTCCCATGAAGTTTCTCACGTACGATACGCACCCTGTATAGCTTCATCGGAAACCTCGTTCAAGACGGTCTGCACGGCAACTTAGATCGTTTCAGTGTCGTCAAAACGGTATCTCTTGAAAGCGGTCTTGATGCTCGAAAACAAAAAGAATTCTGTCGGAGCCAAGTCGGGACTGTAGGGGGGTTGGAGTATCGTTGCCAAGCTTAGCTTGGAACTAGGAACTAGCGGACGCACAGCGCGATGTCGCTGGAAACATTGTCATGTCAAAATGGTGTCTTTTTGAAAGCGATCTTTATCGTTGAAAACAAAAGGAAAAATGGAAGTTCAAGGCAGTGGCGATCTCTTTGGAGAAAATTTACGTCAAAGCCAATGCTGATGGTCCGACTCTCTTTGGGGACCACACCCTTAACGTCGAAAAAGACCACCAAGACTTTTTTCACTTATGGTTTGCTCATTCTTGAGTTCTTTTGTTTGGAGGACGCCGCAGACTCTGGCGCTTTGTTTCTGGTTCGTACACAAATGCACATTTTTCGTCTCTCGTGATAACATTGTCTAAAAAATTAGACTAGCTTCAATTTGAGCACGTTTCAGGTCGCTCGCTCTGTCGTTTGCTCGTCCATCAACAGTTTGAAGTCAAGCTTGGGACACACTTTTTGCATGTTGAGATCGTTTTTTTGTGACGAAATCCACTTGCACTATTTTGTGAACACACCCCGTGCTCTAGAGTTCTTTATGTTTAACCCTTTACTCACCATGGTGGCTATTTTTCAAGCAAGCTTGATGCATCTGAAAAAATTCAGATATCCGGAAAAAACAAGCATGCCAACTTTAAATGTATCAAACACCTAAAATTTTCCATTCAAATAATTGAGTCAAACGAAAGTCATAAATTAAATTAGTTATCTAGAGAAGTAACGTCCTATCAAAAGCTTTGTTAAAACTGTCCAAAAGATTCCGCAAAAATATTTGAATCAGAATGAAATTTACAAGGCACAAATATTATTCCAAATTGAATTTAACCCTTAGACCGCCTCAGTAAATTTGATTCGACATCGTAATTGTAAATTTTCATAATAGCTTAGGCCCTTCCATGAATGAAACTATCTTAAAATTTTGAAATTTATGGCGTTATGATTTTTCCTAGTTCCCTTTTTTTTTGAATGGACTCTCAACGAGTTAAAAATCTAATTTCCAACATTACTTTAGAGAGAAAATCTTGATAAATTCAGCTTTTGCTTCCTTTAGTGAATAGTTTAAAATCAGCGAAAAAGCAATACGAAGAGTTGCTTTTGAATAGATTTTGAAAGTTCCGCTCCATTGTAAAAAAAAAAATGACTACGTTAAAAAATGTTCGCATAGAAATTTACTAAAAGAAGAGCTAATATTGGAAATAGTTTTCTTTTTACAACGTTGTGCGGTATGTACTTTCCATTTCATCTCATTAATCTTCTTGTCCATTTTTCAAAGCTTTAAGCCCATGAAAATTATTCAAAAATCTTTGCTAATTCCGCAATTGAACCCAACACTTGTCAATTATTTCAAAATTTGCCAATGTAAACAATTATTTCATCTTCACTCATCTCTTTACATATCATAAGATGTTTATGCAACTTTTACTTCAGTAAGTTTCTATTCTTAACCAAAGAATCGAAACCATAAAAATAATTTCGAAATAACAACCTTCTCCAAAAAATATTTGATTGAGACATATCTAACCAAAAGTAATAGAAATCAATTTAAAACAATTAACAGCCACGCACATCGAATCAATGCTTCAATAATAATTATATTTGCTGAAGGTAAATTATTCCATGATTGAATTCAATAACAAGCAGAGCAATCGTGGCCCTTTGAAGTAATTCAAAATAGAAAACCCCTAAATTAGTCTAACCTCATAGCTGTTATATTCTACGCAGTCCATCATAGGCGAAATTTACATGAGCCGCCCACCGCAAGGCACAAGTTCATTTCGGATTCAAAATCAAATTGATTTATGACCATGTCCCTGAATACTGTTCGTTCTAATAGAAATCATGTAATAGATATGAAGGTCGATCGAATTGTGGAGGACTCGAACAATAAATTTCAAAGTTTTCCAGATATGAAAGTCGGTCAGGATTTTTTGTTTTCAATTTGATTTATTCAAAGTTTGTCATAAAGTCTCTCTAGGCTGTTGTGCTGATGAATCGAAGGTTATACATTGATTTTTACTTGCGTAGGTAATATTTTTCTTAGAACAGTTGAACAGGTGCATAGTCAGGTGACAAATTGATTTTGAAGGTTCCGTAACGGATATTGTATTCGTTTGAAAAGTGAATAGAACATCAATTATTTATACGACTTGCTGGATTTTATGAATGTTATTAAGTAATTAATTAATATTGTCGAAGATATAAACATGACCTAGTTCTTGGTATCCACACCGAAAGTCTCCTACGATCATAAAGATAAAAACACTTTCTATAACGTTGAAAGTTTAGGTTGTAAGCGTGAAGGCAAAGCACATGCAAGTGATAATTGGAAGTATTAGTAATTCGATATGCGACCTGCGGCATTTCCAGTGCGTAAAGCGAAACTGAACGCAGCAGTTTCTGATCAGATTTTAATTAATCACGCGAGCAAGAAACGTGCTAACATGTCACTCGTATGCTGCATATGCGAAACATATACGTTTTACTATATATATATTCGAGGTCAATTTCGGCACGTTTTTCTCCTTGATCTTGTCATTTTTAATACATCTGCAAAACGAACGAAATCAGATTCCTACGCACAAGTATTCAGTAAAAATAGCCATAACATTCAAAACGAAAAAAAAGTCTGCAAGTTCAAATCCTATCAATTTTCCATTCGAAATCCATCAACTACCGACAGAAGACAATTTTAGCCTACATCCCACATTCTTCCAACTTGCTTTGAAGTTAGCTCCTGATCGAAATATGTGCATTATCAAACAGTTTTTCACGTACTGGATTATTCATCCAATGACAACGAATCGAAAATATTCAATATCATTATTGGCAGAAATATTCACAAATCATCGTCGTCCTCATCCTCCTCCTATCTATCGCACGCCATACAGCTCCTGCGGAGACAACGCGAACAAACAGTATGACGATGAAATTTGGGAAACATCGAAATTCCATTCATATTGGTCGATATCGGATTGCAATTTTTCATCAAATTCTAATTCGATCTCGACTCCAGCCAATGTGGAACCGCAATTTGTGAAAATCCACGTTCTACGACTAGAAAACGGAACGAATCATTGCGCCCTCGTTTTTCTTTCTTTCCCGGGGGAGATTAGAGCTAGAAGAAGTGGCAAGCGAACGAAATCTCACCACTTAACGACTTATAGTGATGAAATGCCAAGCGCCTTCGTCACGAGGAAACTCAATTTACCTCATGTAATATGTTACTTGCGTCAGCATTTATTGCATTACATGTACTGTCGTTACGTGAGAGGATTTTTTTTGTTGCTATTTTTCACAGTTATTAAAGGGCTTTTGCATTTTTGTGCTATAATTGGTCGTTATCGGGTTTTTGTTTTGTTTCCTGTGGAAAATTCAAGCGTGACTACATTCAAGGCAAATGGTTGCAGGAATCCAGGACAAGTGGAACGAACAGTTTTAGGTCGACTTGCACAGTAGACACCAGGGAAACATAAACTGTTGAATAATTTCAAAGTAACTCGAACATGTAATATTAGCTGATCGAAAGATTGAATTTAGTTTCACGAGTTTGACCCAAAAAGGAGTCATTTGAAAGCGTTGCAGACTAACATTTTCAATGTATGCACAAAAAGTGAGTGCCATATTTGTATGGAAAATGCATACGAATGTAGGTCATATCCTTAGCGAAGTTTTTGAAAAGATAATCTAAGAATGCAGGAAGGAAGCTTAAACTCTTGGACATGATAAATGGCGCTAATTTTTTGGTTGTCATTGTAAAAAGTGGATTAATCCTTGCTCTTCGGAACAAGCATTTATAATTTATGCTGGAATACAAATTTATAATTTATGCTGGAATACAAAGGACAGTAAATGAAGTCATGCGACTTATCCCAATTTCGTAATTGTTTTATCGTTCATTGATGTCTGTTGTGCTGTGAAATAAATTTCGCAATAGCAATTAATAGACACAAAAAATTAAAAATTACTTAGATATTTGTGGGATTGATATTCTAGGATAGACTTCATTCTAATAATATATAAAAAAAAAATGTTTTATTTACGTGAAATCTACCAGTAATTTCTATTTCACATAAAACAACATTGTTTGGTATATATTTATTTATTACGGAGCCTGACTCGGACGTGCAACAGTGCAACATTTTCATTGAGGTCGGAACTTAATGTGTTTCTCATGCTAGGTATTCAACTAGTCGTGCATTTTTGGGTCGAATCTGACGCCCAGACACTCAATAAAAACAGTAGTAAAACATGGACGACACATATTGAGGCGTAGGAAAATATACTCGCAGGAGGATAATTTCCCTGACTTTAGCGTAATCAGCCCAATCGTGACTTCATTGTAGAAAGTATGGTCGTTGCCATGAGCTTCCTCCGTCGCGTTTCATTTGGACTACCGATGTTGGCCATCAACTTACTCAACGAGCTGACGGCTCTCAAAGAACTAAAAATCTGCTCCTTGATTTAATCGCCTCTCATACGCCAATTTTCCGCTTGCGGAAGCGCAACGATGCTCTCTGGTTCACTGAAAATGGTAAATGCGCTTTGAATACTAAAAATGCTGCACGAAGTACATTTTTAAGCTCTCATTCTGACCGAAGCTACGCTGATTTTTCTCGCTTACGTGCTGCTGCCAAGAATGAAACCCAACTATTTTTCACACATTGAATCTTCTCTGATTTCGAATGACCCTAAAAACTTCTGGTCATTCTTTAGGTCTTTAAAATGCTCCTCTCCTTTGCCTGATTTCTTAACATTTAATAATATTACTGCTGCTCATCATCAGAATGTTTGTGATCTCTTTGCACTTCTATATACTCTGACTTAACGATCCCCTCATATAACGTTTTTTTTTAATTGTCTCTTTGTCTCTCTTCACTCTCGACTAATCCTCTTGCAGTTGAATCGCTTATATTGTCTCTTGATTCTAATTACTCCCCTGCCTCTGATAGCTTTCCTAATGTTTTTGTGAAAAATCTTGACTCTTTCTTATGTGTTCTCCTCTCTATTTTATTTAATATAAGTCTTTGTACTGGTAAATTTCCTTCATCCTGGATGCTGGCAAACATTTTCCTCAAATTAACGACCAATTTCCATCCTTCCCTGTTTTTCCAAAATCATTGAACGTTTCGTGTTTAACAAAATTTATGACTTTCGTACCTCAGCAACATGGCTTTGTTAAATCTCATTGAATTTTCTCATGCAGTGGCCTCGGCGTTAGATCGGAACTATCAAGTTCATGATATATATACAGATTTCTCTAAAGCATTTGACTCTGTCAGTCTTGAGCTTCTTCTACTCAAATTAAACCACTATGGTATCTGTATGCCTTTACTTTCGTGGATATCTTCGTTCTTAATTAATCGCCCCTCTTCTGCCTCTCTCTGTATCCGGCATGTCATCCTCATCGTTTTCGCCCTCTTCTGCTGTACCTCAAAGATCAATACTAGGACCGCTTTTATTCAACCTCTTGGTCAACGATTTTCCTAATTTTTCGGGCAATCGAAAGCTCAGATGATCATCTGATTCTTCAGGAAGATCTGAATTCTATTGTATAGTGTAACTCTAACTACCTATCGTTAAATGTTTCCAAATATTTTTCCAAGCCTTATTCTCTGAAGTCCCAGATTTATGCCTTTCCTTATTTGATATGTGAATCCATCCTTGTCTCTATGGAATATTTTACTGATCTGAGGGCCACTTTTGATCGTAAACATAAATTTGATATGCATGTTCGTTCCATTACTAAGAGTGCATCACGGATTGCTGGCCTCGCTATAAGTTCCTACCACAATTCTTTTAGCATTTTTACATATGTTAATATAATTTGTTACCCTAGTTCACTCCAAACTTGAATAATGTAGTTAAGTCTGGTCTCCTCGTTTCACTTATCTTTCTGATCCCGTTGAATCTGTTCAGCGGAGGTTCACTTGCATCCTAATCTTTAAATATAATCTTCCTTACATGCCTTATGATGAACGCTTATCGCTCCTTGATCTCCCTCTCCTAGCAAATCGCAGAGTTTACCTGGATGAATGCTCTCTGTTCCAAATCTGCCGTGGCTATGTGACTTCTTCTTCATTAGGTAAGTCCTCTGTTGTCTTTGATTTACCATTTGCACGTAGAGATACTTTCTTTCATTCTGATGTTTTATGCCTTTTACGTATTCTACTCGATCCTCTTCCACTTTCTATTGCCACTTTTAAAAGTAGTGTTCGTAGCATTATGTTTGCTGCTGATTAAATAGCCCATCTATTTTGACATTCGTGGCTTTGAATTGCATATTTTTAATTTTCTCAATTTTCTGTTTCCATTTCTAAGCTGTCCTATTTGTAATTGGGCTTTTGCCTGTAAAGAGACAGTGAAATAAATAAATCATATATCTTACCAATATGTCAGCTTAGTGTCCAGCGTCAGTCCCTCAGGTACCCTACCGACTTGCTGGTATGGATCTCTGTGGAGCCCACTTTTATCAGCACCAGTTGTAGGACATGATCCACCCCCCTCCTGATTTGATTAAGTCTGAACTTGGCATATTCAGCAGATCATCGATGTTTCAAAGGATAGGTTCGACGATTGTTCCATGTGCTACCTACCACTGAAGGAATAAGCCTCCTCTGAACTCCTACGTCGATGTCGAATAGTAATCATGGGTCCCTAGGATAGCCCTACATCATGACGAACAAGTAGTCAGAAATACGGAAACAATTCTTGAGGGCCCAACGCACGCTTGTCTATCTCGTCGAATTAAAGCCATTCTGAATATCTAGCGTCACCTTCAAAACAAATGAAACAAAAGCCTTCACTTTTACTACTGCCCCGATTACTTTTTAGATGGCATCAGCAGCTAAATGCCTTTTCGGAAGCCATACTATATGGGCTTCAGCAGCCGTTCGAGGAACTTGCCCGTCGTACCCAACATATTAAGCGAACGGTACGCGAATGAAATGTTCCGGTCTTCCCTTATCGAAAAATGCCAATCAGTCCATAATCCATCAAACCAGACAAACAAACATGAGCATATGGCGGGATTTGAACCTGCAAGCACTAGAACCATGCCTCGAATTGAAACCTGAGAGAGCCGAACTGCCGACCTCTGAAAGACACAGAAAGTCAAATCTTCTTCTACCTTGCCTTTGCTAATGGTCCTCATTTTTATTGTTAAATTCACCATAGGCTCCTCACTGAAGAAAGCTTACGTTCCACAATTCGACGTCTTACTGTTCCCTCTAATATATCCGCACCAACCTCTCGCAGAGTACCATTTTTGGTGCTAACTGGATAGTTTTTGGTCCTTTTTTACTTTTCGTTTTAAAATTAGGTCCTGAATTAGTGCTGTTTTACGTTTGTGGCTGCATTTTCTATGTTTCATTTTTGTAATATTAAAAAAAAGTATTCTCATATTTGTGTTAGTGTGTTAGTGCAATCATATGTCCATGATAACCAGATAATTGTGTGACATTGTATTGAACGATTATTCGTGATATGCACGTCAATCCCTCCATCAACACTATCGTTCGTTTAACTTCATTAATATTGTCTCCTATTTTAGTTACATTTTCCGTTTTTTGAAATTTTGATTTAAAATCCCCAAAAATATATATTTATCTCACAAAAATCCTTTCCCAAGCAAATAAAACTCCCAATGTCACCTTACAAAACATCCTCCGCAAACATATCTATGTCACTATCTCTGCAAAAGAAGTGATATCTTTTGAGAGGGAGAGAAAAAAGAATCTGTCACCCACATCCTGTCGTTTACAAAAGAAAAACACTAAAAAAAAACGCCCGACCGAAAAAAAACGAATCCTGAAATTTTTTTTTATCTACGCATCAAAATGACGAAAAGTTTTTCTCATATTCATTCTTCTATATGTGCAGATACACGAGTAATACTGCAGGGACTTTTCTTACATAATAGACAAACTTGCACACATTTTCTTCTTTGCTTACGGCAAATGTAGTTTTTTTCTTTTTTTTCTTTCCTTTTTGTTGCCTGATTGTCGAACACTCGTGTAATTTGCTTCGAAAGCAATCAGAGTATCTTGAGACTGGCGGCGGTAGTGTGCTACATTTGCACCATCTGCCCGTACAATTTGTTTATGATGAAGTGAAATTAAGAGAAAGTCGATATACGAGTAGATATGTACGAGATGGAGAAATGGTAGTAGTTCGATAAGTTTGCTAGTACGATGAGGCAAGTTATGAGGGTATCTTAAGAATTACATATGTCACAGCGATGTCAAGGTAGAGGGCTTCGGTATGATCAAATATGATAAAACTAATAATATTCAGATAGGGAAGGAAATAACATTCGAGTCCTTGATGTGGAAATATGTAAATAATTCGTTTAAAATTTTAAAAAGTTCTTTTAAACCAAAAACCGATCATAGTGAATGTGTCTTTACATTGAAAAGCAAAAAAAAGTCTTTGACATTATACACCATTTTTTAGGATATAGTAGTATTTTGAACTTCTGACTGTAAAGTAACAGAATTGGCAGAGAAAAAGTATTTTCTAGCAGTTTATAGTAAATCTATTGTTTGTCTCATTCAATGCATTCTTCATCCCATCAGTCCATTTTCATTTCTCACTGGTCGAAGTTGCGTCGCAGTTCTTTTCTTGAAAGCTAGTTACTTCTTTAAAACGCAAAATGGTTTCCTGTTAGCACACATTTTAATTTCAGAAAAAAACACGGTGCTAAATTAAAGGAACAAGAAGGATGTTTGAGGGCTGCGATTGCTTTTTCGAAAAACTGATTCCCCGCCAAAGACTGGTGTGAAAATGCATTGACATTGTAGCGAATCAACAATTATGTCAGAGGCTCTGGTTGTTTCTATCTAACTTTTTATCTTAGCATATTCAAAACGTTTTCGCAGTAAAGTTAGTTTATTACCTTGATTGTACTTACTCTTTCAAAATGATGTCTTTGATATTTTTATTTGTTCTGGCGAAATTTTTTTGATTCTAAAGGAAGAAGAGGTTTTCGCATGCATGGATTATTGTTTTTAAGCTGTAAATCGGGAAACACTCCGTAGCTGTTTACTGATGTTCAGATTAAAAAAAATGTATTGACTTGTTTCCTAAAGTGGTACTAAAAATATCAGCCACTCTTTTTCTAAAGCCACGCCGCTAAATACTCAGCTAACTGTCTTTATGCTGATCAGTTTTGACGAAAACTTACGTCTTAAAAAATTACTGGAGTAATTGATTGAGAAATAGGAGCTGGATCTTTACGAAAGTCGATACAGACAGAGAAAATAGATCGAACATTACTGGCTTCTTCCGTAGGTACCATAAGGTCCAAAAGTGGAATCCTAACAGGCCACCTTACTTGCAAAAAGTGCTTTCACATTACAGCTAAGGAGCAAGAAAACTTTTGCAGATACTTTGGAGAAGGTGGTAAAGAGTGTAGAACACTTTATCACTCAATGTTCAGCACTAGCGAAACAAAGATTAGAGTTCTTTGGCTTTGCTCTTCCCTCCACTTGAAATGTAATAAACTTTCCTGGGACATAGCCAGGTACATATGACATAACGCCGAAGAGGCACACCAGATTCAAGAGTCCACTGTTCTAGGGACTATCGGAACCTGATCCGTACTATTCATTCATTCATTAGTTCCTCCTTTTGGCGAATTGACCTTTTTGCATGTCTATGATTCAAATTATTATACGACAGATGAAATTTGACTCAATTTCGGATGAAAGGAAGCCAGAAAGAATCCTGAAACCGATCTGCAAATGAATTAGAGATTCCCTGTCGAAGAGAAAATATAATGTTTCCTCTTAACATAGAAGCAGAACAGCCAGTCGTTTTTCGTTTCATTTTAACGAAATTAACAAAATTAAAATTAATCTTTCCCATTTAAGTCACGTAAAGCTCATCTGCTGCACGAGACTTTATCGAGAATTCTTTGGATAAAAGATCGTAACTTTCCTTGAGCTCCTCGTTTATATTGCGATCATTTTTAATTGCTTTCTATAGTTTTTTCGTCGGTTCCTTAATTGTTTCAAAGTATTATTTAACCCTGGCTCAAAACGTTTATGACGTGTTTTATCTTTGCCTGCACTACCTGAATTTCAAATCTCACTTCAAAATCCACTCTACGTTTGATTGGGTGACGTTTAAGGTCGCTGCTGTTTTTCGTATTGATAAGCGCGAATTGTGCCGAACGCTCGCTGCAGCTTTGTAGATTATTTCTTCTGTTTTTGAAGTTCTGCTCGGGCCCGGACGTCGTTGATTTACAGCGCAACCTGTAGCTCGAAATTTTACCCATTTATAAACCTAATTTTCGCTTGCTTCATTTCGTAAACGTCTGATTTTTACTGGGGATAAAACTGCCTCCAAGCCATAACTTACGATTCGTTTCCCTTTAAAAACGGTTTGATAGCGTACACACGGTGTGTACTAGACCACTGCCTCATCACAACTGATGAATCCACACGAATCACAAATGATGAATCTACTGCTTTAACTCAATACGCTCTCCCCCCAATTTCAACAGTTTTTTAAATATTCAAATTTAAAATCCTAACTCTGCCGTGAGACAGCCTGCACATTCAAACCTCTAGAACTTGCAGTGTGGTTTTCGTCGCAGTTGCTACACTTCAATTTACCGAAGTATTTTCTATTGAAAATGTCAACTATCTGATCCATTTCAATATCTTCTATCCAGCGTATATTTTTTATTACATCAAATTGACAGAATATAAAGAAATATGATATGAAAATTGTAATATAGTGCTGACGAAAGTTATTAAATTGAATTTTAAACAATATATTAGAAAAAAACTCTAGCGCACCTAATCCGCTAGAAAACTAATTTTCGAAGAAATTGTCTTTGAGTGACAAAAAAATGTGGAAAGACGTAATACACTTTTTTGTAGAATCATATCAACCATTCCTTGTTCAAAGCAACAGAACTCAGCTATAACACAAATGATGAAAATGTTCAGTGCTGGCAACATTTTCCCAACGAAGCAGCAATAAGTTTACCTTCACAAGCTCATACTTAAATCAACTTATCCTTTGAATTTCGTTCTCATCGGAAATTTTCGTCGAAAGCTTTAGCGGTTAACGTTGTTTGTGGCTTCCATCCAAAAAATGTTCAAAACTCGGAAAATTTAAAAATTGGTTTCTTAGTTTTATTGCAAATGTTTTGCATATGAGTATGTCATTTGAAGCATCTGTTGATGCAAAACGAAAATGGTTAAAGCTGGTTACCCTGTGTCAGCACCCAAGCAAAATAAATACCAAATCTGCTTCACGTTAAACTAAACCCAACCAGTAAATTTCGTTTCGATTAAATCACTGCGCTAGAAGTTATACGGGTGATAATTTTTTTAGGGTTACCACCCTCAAAACTTTTCAAATTTTTAAAGCGTTAATATTTGTTGTTAATTTTCATTGCAGGATCGTTCCCATTTGCAAATCTAATGACATAATCGCGCAGTAAAGAAATTCCAAAAAATTACAAAAATGGTCATAGCTGGCAGCCCTTTCATGACTTTTGCACGAAATTCCTATGACATTTGGCTCAAAGTTAAAATCTATTTATTGCATAAACTTCATTTTGATATCATGACTGCACCGGAAGTTATAGGGAAAAAAGCTTTATTTTGCTGAGCAAATTTGCAAGATTTAGGAGACAAAAATCACCATAGCTGGCAACTCTATTCTAATTTTTCAGCCAAATTTTCACCAAGTAATTTTCACTTAAGTAAGATCCAATTATTGTGTGAATTTTGTTTAAATTTTATGGCTGAATTGGAAGTTATAGGCCAAAAAGCTGTTTTTTTTCTCAGCGATTTTTCAAGATAGCACCACTGCCACAGGGTTGCCCGCATTTCAAAATCACTTATATCAGACCTGGCTCTAGTTGATGTCAACATGTCCTCTGAATTTCATTATGATCGGATAATCCGGTCGTCAGTTCTCGTGAACAGAACTTTCGAGTGCTGAAAATAGAGGAAATTTATGGGTTGCCGTTCTTGTGCAAATCGGAATTTTAAAAATTTTAAATTGACATGATGCACAAACGTTAAAATTTATCAATGATTTGAATTTTTTGTCAAAAATCAAAAATTTTTCAGGAGGTTCAATGATTTGAAGGATTTTTTTTCAAGAGCCTGCCGCAGCTACAGGGTTACCCGCACTACCTTGGAAATCCACGGTATTAAACTTTAGTCAACATCAATACGCTCTGCAAATTTCACGATGATCCATTGTTTTTGTCAGAAGTAATGACAAATCAAAATTTGAAAAAAAATCCTTGTCTACTTTTAGGCACGCTGCACCCACACACGGCTCAAAATTTCCAATTTTTTGTCAGAGGCAAGCTTAAAACATAATAAGTTTTCATTCCCAATACTTTTTTTGAACAAAAATTCGCGCTACTTGGAAATATAGGAGCACCTCAAAATTCACTAAAACGCTCGCCGCCGCCAAAAGGTTTAAGATATCTGAATTTTAGCAAGTCGTGGACCTACCTACTAAATACATCTACGTTCTCCGAAAGTTTCAGCTCAATCGGATTGGCCACTCCAGAGATTATCTCCCTTAATCATTTTGATGATATATATATATATATATATATATATATATATATATATATATATATATATATATATATATATATATATATATATACAGTGGCTCACAGCTTATTTGATACAGTGCTTCTTTAAAAAATTAAGTTGTAATAACTCAAAACATAATAACAATTTCAAAAAAATTTGAACACCATTTTGAAGAAAAATGTTTGTTGTTTATTAAACAAGTTTATATTTGTTACAAAGTTGCTTGTTTACATCTTAAAAAACAAAAAACTAAAAGTAATAACAAATTTCATGTCACAGCTTATTTGATACAGTTTGATTAAACATTCAAATTGTTGTGAATTATGAGGTTTCTAGTTGATTTCAATACTTCGTATGATAGCCCTTAGCCTTAAGCAGAGCCAGGAGCCTATTCGACATTGAGTCAACGAGTTTTTTTGTGATGTCAGGAGTAATTTTTTGCCATTCCTCTAGCAGTGCTTTCTTCAGGTCTTGTTTATTATAAATCTTGTGTTTTCTAATGTTGTGATCCAACGAAGTCCACAGATTCTCAATGACGTTCATATCTGGTGACTGATCCGGTGGAGACAGCAAATGAGGGCAATCCCAAATTGGCCAGGATTGCACAATTCCCGACTTGTGCCTTGGATCATTGTCTTGGTACAACCGAAATTGGTTGCTAACACCCACTTTTTCAGTGCTTTGCAGCAAATTGTTTTTGAGTACATCAAGGTACTTTGTTTGGTCCATTGTTTCCTCAATAAACTTTAAATTTCTGACTCCGGCTGCGGACATGCAGGCCCAAACTATCACATTACCACCACCATGCTTCACAGTAGCTTTGAGGTTCTCCTTGTTTAGCTCAGTGTTTGCCTTGCGCCAGACATATGACATTCCGGAGCCAAAAATGTTAAACTTGGACTCGTCCGCAAAAATAACCGTTTTCCAGAACGCGGATGGCTTTCCCACATGCTCTTTGGCAAAGGCAAATCGGCTTATTGTATTTTTCTTTGGAAATGAATGGCTTCCTACGAGCTACTCGCCCGTTGAAATCATGGTCGCGAAGCACTCGTCGGACGGTTTCAGCACTACATGACTTCCTTAATTCACGATGAACCCCAGTAACCAATATTGGAGCGGAAATCTTTGTGTTTGCTTTCACTTTCCTTACAATGTATCGTTCGTCGGGTACGGTGAAAATATTGTTTGGCGCATTTCTCCTCTTATTTTCTACCCGATTTTCGTGTACGAAGCGCTCAATTATGTGCTGCACTGTAGAAACATTCAAATTCACACTTTCAGCAATTTTCCGAACTCTTTGTCCTTTTTTAAAGTGGTTTAATACCAATTCGCGCTGTTCAATTGCGGTGCGATGACTCATTTTACAATTTTGGCTCATTTTGGCACTTCAGCTTACAAGATCTTGCTAAAAATTACTTAAGCCAATGTCTCAACATAATCAAAAATTCAAAAAACAAAAACAAGACAGATTAACGGCGCGGCAAATAGAAGTTTATTCGCATTCAAGTGTCTGTATCAAATAAGCTGTGAGCTGCATTTTTTCTGCGCCAGTAGTATTTCTCTTATACCGGACGCCGAGGAATATTGCTGGAACATTTTTTGTTTGCATTGTATTAATTGAACATGCATCTAGTCAAATACGTTTAAATTTTTTGGACAGGGTTCTTTATTTCAAAGTTACAATGATTTGCATTTTTAAATAGTCACTGTATCAAATAAGCTGTGAGCCACTGTATATATATAAAGAAATATGAATTTTCGGCGAAACGAGTTTAACTACTTTTCTTCGAAAATTAGTAAAAAACGGCTGTAAAAAACTAACCAGGCGATATGATTGACTGTTAATACACTCAGAAAAATTTCAACACTTAAAATTTAATAGAATCAAATTTAAATCAAAAGTTGAAACACTTTTAAATAAAAAACGAATCTTATTTATATCAAATAAGCCCCCACATTCTATACAAATGATTCCACTTTATTATACAAATGTTATTTTCAAATCATAATTTTCATCATTGAATGTAAAACAAAACACTTTGTGCTAAACAAGACCACTTTGATACAGCGTTATTGAAATGAAGGCAGATTATTTGAATTAAAAGGAAACGTATATGACGCCAAATCATATTTGAAAATATTTAATTCATATCTATTTTTTTTATTTTATTTATACAACGATTTTTCTCTGAGTGTACCCAGTGAATGAAGCAATGCTTGCACTTTGAAACATCTATGAGTAAAATTGTTATTAATCAATAAGACACCGTACAAAACACTTCATCTGTTATTTCCTGTTATCTGTTGTACTTTGCATCGAACAATATATTTACAGAGAAATAAAATATCTTTAGCTTAGTTCCGATCAAAGTAATCGTTAGATTGTACATCGTATTCCCTGAGTTATCATTAGTTAATTGTATCTCACACAGAATATCCAATGATTTTTCAAATAAAAAGCTTGGATAGCTGTCTCCAATATTTACGCTTGCCCGCCTGGCTCGTTGTAACATTTTACAGTTGTTCTACAATTTTCTCATCTTATCAATTTTCTGCTATAATCTTAACGATTTCCGGAACAAACAATTGTCAATTATGTGCACAATCTGCTATAAAAGCTTAAAACGTATATAGGTGAACATTCACTTGTTATCGATAAAACTTGAACTTAATAATTTTCAAGTGAAGTGACGCAGCACTTAAAGAAACGAAAGTCCAAATAACAGTCATACTATGACGTCCCAGTGGGTTTTTGGTCACTGAAAAATTACATTTCATCAGCATTCAAAGTATGTCTCATATCTAATTTCGTAAGACATCGATTCGTATTTCACATGGTCTACCGTTTAACCATCACGTCTGTATGATATGACGTTGCCAATGGAAAATGGGGGGCTCGTCATGTCTCTGATACTAACTTACGTAATTGTGCTGATGCTGCTGACACACCTATCAAGGCTTAGAGATTTCAATGAAAGAAAAGTAGACGGAATACGTGAATACTGGCATGTGAATCCATCTTGAATTCAAACCTTCAATTGTGCATCCATCCGAATCGAACCAATCTTCAGCGACGGAAGAATAATGATTGCAATCGCGAAAATAATTATCGATCAGCAATCAATTTCTTGTCTTTCTAAAATCTTTTTGCAATCAACTCATCGAAGTATGTTTACCTCACGTCACGTATACCATGAACCATCGGTATTTTTTTCAATATGTTTGAAGCCGGTGAATGGTATAGAACCAGCATGGTTCTTGTAGAGAAAGGTCTGTCTAACCGGTTTGGAGGCTGGCAGTGAATGGTTTATATCTGTTGTTTTGTCTGAAGATCCAAGTGGGCAGCAAGATCGTATGATTTTTCGCCTGGACAGATTCTGATACTTAGCCGGAGTGACTAAAGATCATTTGATTTATAGACTTGCAGTAAAAATCAAGTTCTTAACTGCCCATTCCGTAATTTCTTCTATCTTTACTTTTTGTGACTTGTACTTTACATAATGTGGTAATGAGTTGAATTTTTGATGAATCTTTTTGATTCCAGCTCATTTTACTGTCACAAAAATACATTAAATTATTTGGTAGTTAAATGCACAAATGTTTGTAATAATCTCTGGTCCATTCTTAATCTTGAACTTGAAAACATCAACTTAAGGGATGTTTTTGTAGGCGAAGTAAAAAGTAGTTTCAAGTGGTTTTTCTTGTCGTTTTTTAAGTCCCATAGCACTTAAATTTCATTACGGCATTATCTCGAAAACATTTTTTTTTCATTTCTTCTTGATGTGATTATGGAAACTCAAGAGATGGGAGCATGTGTCTATATCGTATGATAGAATAGAGAGAGAGGTTATCACATTTCCGATCATACTATTAGTCTGGTTTCGGTGATTGAGTTCTTAGTGAAATGTGTTTTTATTTTTGTGGTGGCTGTTGTGTTATGTTTCATGCTCGTGTTTTCAGTTATTTTTACTTCCTAGCTTAGATGCGCGTGTTTCTTTAATACGAATTATTACTTTCATAGGAAAATCTGATTATCTAAAAATTACACGAAAAAGACTTATTTTTTACACGAGCTAATAATTAAATTTATCAAATGAAATTTTATAGATAAAAGCTATCATGAAACTTAATCGAAATCAAATTAAAGCTCAGTAAAATGATTTAAGTTCACATAAAATTCTAAATAGCCCTTGAACCTTTTCGTATCTACCTGTAACCACTTCCAGTCACTTGGCACAATAAGATGCCGAACACTTGTTGTGTTGGATTTCGTAGACAAAACCGTTTTTTCGTATTTCCTGGCTTAACTTCTTCTACTTCTCAATAATGCCATCAAGTCAAGATAGAATCGACCCGTTCTTGTCGTTGTCTTGCTGCTGCTGCTGTCAACGCTCTCGCTTTTTTCACCGATTTCCACCAACAATCTCCTGCACCGTAAATTACTGACAGTGTCTCTCAGATTAATTTGTCTTTCGTTCAACTGATAAAATGCTGTATCATTTCCGAAAGCTCAAGCTTACGACAGGATATATGTCCTTGTATGATGCGACTTTACCTATGAATAGTTAGGTCTTGGTCTTTCGTGTCTTTGGGATGTTCTATCACCGATAGTGGAGATTTGTGTTGAAGACCAATTTCAATTGGATTTTAGGTCATTCGTTATCATGACATGGCAGAGTACATGTTGTTGAGAAAAAAGATGGACAGACAGACGAACAGACAAAATATATATATGAGACACTGAAAAAAGGAAAGCGGAAGTGGAAGGTTTTCGGTGAGTGTGTGTCCTACATAAATCATAAGCTAATAGACGATAATTGACGTCATAATGTGATTTTGGAAGATTTGTGGCAGTGGAGGTAGTTCTTAATATTCTGAGTATGCTAGCTGGTAGTTTTCCTGGAAGTTTGACCTGCAAGTACAATTTTTCTAGAGGAAGAAAGCTATCAAAAATTGAAATCTCCTATAGGTAGTAGCTCTTGTAGTAGCAATATTTACCGATATACCTTTAAAACAGTTCAAAGTTTTGTGTGGTATCCCAGACTTGCTATCTGAAACTTAGTCATCTTTAACACTTTGACGTCAGTGGGCCTTTTAGTAGTATTTTAGATAGTCTTGTAATTTTATGAAGGCATTCCAAAAAAAACCAATGAAATTTCGAATTTTTTTTTAACTTGGACATGACAGCATTTTGGAAATTTTTAATCCTATGCGGACGTTAAGTGCCTAAAAGTAGTCAAATACAATTTCGAATTGAGATATCTTCCAGCTCTGATCCGTACGAAATTTACAGTCTACTGAGATGTTCATTAGATTTGGATATATATTTTCTAGGCATGATTTTTAATAAGGCTGCCAGGGTTGTAGCTGCGGCAATCACATAAAGGGAAAGAAAATACAAATCATCGGGCCATCTTACCATTTCCCGAAGGAAAAAAGGAATCAATTGACTATCGGTTTAAAGTTTTTTAAAATTTCACCTCACATAAGAACGATGACCCTTCACCAAAGTACCTATTTTTTTGAGCGGAGTTGAAAAAACAACTGAAACTCTCAAAGCTAGTTGGTCTCAACGTGAAGTAGACTTTTTTTGACAGAAAAGGTTGCCAGCATCAGCGATTTTTGCCATTTTTTCTACCAGCAGATGCTACTATTAATTTTTTTTATGAAAAACTCATTACAATGAAAATAAGAAACAAACTTTTAAATTTTCCAACTTCCAAAAAGTTCGGAGAATGCAATACTGAAAATCTTTCTATCCCGGTAACTTCCCACGCAGTCTACGGATATTCAGATATAATTCATCAGGTAGGTAGGCTCAATTTCGCGGCTGTTTCCTCCAAACAGACTCCAGAGAAAGCGTACAAGGACGCATTGAGATACTGCATTGCGTAGTGTACGGATTTAATTAAGTAGAGAATCACCCCGAGTCCTGCATAAACTTGGTGATCCTCTTTAATTCCATCGACGTTACTTCGTTTAGGCTTGTGAAGTTGTATGAGCCGAAGGAATGCTTCCTTCTACCAGAAAAGACCGGTCATGCACACTGGACATAAAGAACTCTTTCTCATCACATCTGCAGTCTGGTAGAAGCTGTTTCAAAGGGTACCCAGTCGTGCTGCATTTCTGACAATCATATAGTGTCGAACTAAGACAGCCAACACTTTCTTCCTTTCTTTCTGGTTCGAAAAGCTCCGTAGAACGACATATAACAAAAGTTCCCCACAACTATCTTGCGATCACAGGGGAAGATTCTTCCACCCAGAACTTCACAGAGCCCCTTGTGTTTTTACCTGAAGTTAGTTTAACTGATGGCATCGCACTGTCAATCGGGAAACTGCAAAACACTTCCGGTAAAAGTGTCCCAGCTTTTGCAAGTAGCTCCACTACATAAAATAAAAGGTCCCTACGTCCCAAAACAACTGTGCTATTGGCTCGACATCGTGTACGATGCTCGAGGACTAGTTTCGAAGAGATTTAAACTCCAGCAAAGGCTATATAGCCGATTGGCTGTCGGTGAAAATGCAAACATTCACTTTGAATACTTGATTACATAATATCTAATTAGACGCTTCGAGAATCACCAACACCTTCGCTTGAAAGACACTGCAGTGGTCAGTCAAGCAGAAGCAAATCTTCAAATTAAAGTCAATAGAAAATATACCACACCCCCCACTGTCGTTCAGTTTGGAACCAAATTTCCACATCATTTATTCCTGGATGATAGTCCTCCTGCCTAATCGTTTCTGTGTGCAATTAGCGTTTCAAGCTTTATAATCAGAGATAGTCAGGCAGCATATTCGATGTCCGCTGAAACAGGCATGCCCTGCACCAAGATTTTGAATGACCCTGGTCTGTCCGAAACCAAGAAGCACGACAGTGTAGTTTCACCGTTGCATACCTTGCATATTGCCAGACAAGCAGATCGATAGGAAGCCAATGACCAGGACCAGGAATACCTGCGTTGAAGTAGTACAGAGTGCTCCCGTTGTAAATAAAGATACTAACGTTTTTCAATAAATTTTTTAATTTTAAGTTTTTCAATCAATTTTTTAATTTACAGCCTTAAGTATGGCTGGCCACCAAGCTACTGCTCCATACAGAAGATTTGGTTCTACTATTTTGTAAATCCAGGACACGATACCATAAGTTGCTCCTACAACCCTCTTACAGCTGTAAAAAGCATTTCTATCTTGTTCTTTTATATTTTCCTTCCATCGAAGCTTGGAGTCCAATACAACGCGCAGGTATATTACTTTGTTTTGGAAGTTTAAAATAGTTCCATGAAAGACGAAGATACCACTTATTAGGTCGAAGGAAGGAACCCTTTGAATGAAAGCGTAATGCAGAAAGTAAGTCCGGGTAACCTCTAGCATTGCGATTTCCTGGGTCTGTTGTGCTTCTTTAGCGTTATGTCTTAAAGGATATCCACACTCCTTTTGAACTTGAATACTTCCTCAGGCAAGACTTTTCTAATGCCCCAGATGGAGAGAGTTGCAGAGCCAAGCAGCTATAATCTTCGTCTCGCTAGTGCTGAACAGTGTGCGAGAAGATGCCCTCCAATCTCTATCACTTCTCTGCAGTATCTACAGCAGTTGTCTCGCTCCTTGTCCGCCCTGTGGTACTTTTTGCAAGGAAGGTTGTCTGCTAAATAGGGCGCTTAGGCGACTCTTATGGAGAGCCACTGCTTTTTTTGCTCTTTTTGTTTCGAAGCTGAGGTAGTCTATTGAGTGTTTCAAACCCTCTAGATTAAACCTTTGACTAGCAGCCATTTGATATCCAGCTTGAGAAGAGCTTTCAAAATCGCCTGGGAACGCACATAATGGAACGCTTCTTCGATATCCAGAAATGCAGACAGCGTGTTTTCCTTCCAAGCAAGTGATTATTCAGTAAGCTTTACTAGGATATACAGTGCTCTTTCGACGGATATGCCCCTCGTTATAAGCATGCTATGATTTTGAAATCAGAGTTGAGTCTAAGATAGATTATCCTTTATCCCACAACCCTCTCTGAAATCTTTAATAGAAAGGAGCTTAAACACATTGGTGCTAAGTCCTTAGGTTAAGCGTGTGATACTTTCCCTGCTTTAGGGATGAACACAACTTTCATTTCCTGTCAACTGCAAAGAATGCATGAAAGCCTTAATCAGGCATTGTATATAGCTATCACCCAAGGCATAGTGGCCTCTAAAATCTGCAGAATATCAGCCGGAACCATGCGGTTCGGCCCTGGTGACTTGAGTGGATCAATATAATGAACGGCCCATCAATCAACCTTGCATTCTTTTTATCGTTCTAACGGTAAAGCTGAAGATGCTTCTTTATCTTCCTAGTGATGCCCATAAAAATTCTAAGCGTCTCACAGCTGTTTTGAGTCCAACTTTCGTGCAGCTCGCACCAACAGGTCTAAAACTTAGAACCTTCCGGGGCGATTGGCTTGATTGGTACCTTAAATATTTGTACACAAAGATGTCATGGATCTCTTTTCGCATTATACACGGTGTCTTTTAATAGCCTTAATTTTGCTATATAGTTTGACAAATCATTGACACCCTTGATCCGGCCTTCGTCATTCACTTGTTGATTATTGAGCGCCGGAACATAGTCCACTTCAGTACAAAAACTGACCCAAATCTCTTCCAATCCGTTCCTTTTTGATTTTGGTAAGAAGTTGTTTCATTATGAAGCAATCTTCTTAATGCACATACGTGTAATCTGATAGTGGACATTCCTACAAAACTTTTCATCTCGTCAGAAGGTGTGTAGAGTGCTCATTTCTCTGTGTCACATATGTGTAGAACCCCATTTCTGGTTGATATTCTGAAGCTCATTATCAATATTTGCAATGGCAAAATTGCTCAATAAAATGAACTATCGATAGTGTCAGAATCACCCCATAACTCAATATGGGCAATCGCGTTTGCACTTATTATTAATGAAAATCGTCGTCCATTTGCGACTGCCTTCAACTCCCTAGCCATTGTAGCTGTGAGGCAGCAAAACGTATATCGTGAGCCATGTACATAGCATGAAGCTATCTATAATGAATATGGACTTTTTGATGAGGTTCCAGGATCTTGGTTTGCCTATAGGGTTGGATCTATCCGTCAATTTGCACCCTGTCAGTCAATTTGCTATCCTCAGACCCGGTTTTAAACGACCATGGCTCTTGAGTGTTTCCTCTGCATTCTTACCCAAATGGAAGAGAAGTGCCATCAGAATTGGATTTTAGTCGCGAAGTTTAATTTCAAGAACCTTCATCTTTATTTCAAATAGTGCCGTCCAGATTCTCATCAGATCTAATGTCACCTAACTCAGAGGTCGCAACAGCGCTTTCTTCATCCAAATGTGCAGTTTTAACAATTATATCGCAAGTGTCATGTTTGAATTCCGCTTGTTTGCTTGCAAAACATGTACAATTGAAATGACGACTCATTAAGCTTCTCATTCTGGTGTTTTGTTAGATGCGAAAATGTTTCTTACAATTAAACTCACACTCTGAAATCCAAAAAATACCGTACGATATTTTCTGCAATTTTTTACCACTCTTTAAATAACGAGCATTTCATATCAACAGAATCCTTAATTTCCATTGCATATTCCATTTTCAATATCAATCTGTTCTCTTTACGCTTCATAAGTGATTTCCATCCCTCTCAGTGAATAAAATAATTCACAAACTTTGAAATCTCAAAAGCCCTAAAATCGGCTGAAGAATTCAAACTTCTCTCTTTTTTCTTTCTTTAAAATACACGTGAAAGTCACATTTAAATATTTATGTCAACAAACTGAATCTTATTCAATATTGAATTTAAGTCTACATGAAAAACAAACTTTAACGCAAAATTGTCAACATCACCAACGAGTTTCCATCCGACTTTTGTTGTTCTTTATCCGCCCTATACTAAATAAAACTTTATGGAGAGAGAGAAAAACATCCTAAGCGTAGAAAAATTGAAGGTTCTTCCATGTCTCAACAATACCATCTTTTCGTCATGCATAAATTATGAACCATCACCAAACAAAATTAACAAAGTTCTTGATGTGAGTGAGCTGTAGTAGTAGTTGTCTAGGATATGTCACAAGAGGATGAAGAAGGTCGTTCCACAATTCGTCATAACGACACGTTTCATAGATTGCTAAGTAGCTTTAATTATTTCCCGAATAGTTATCATTGGTGGCCTCGTTAGAAGCCCTTGTCGCGCAAAAACGATGCGGATTATTAAGCATTATCACTGTTTTGAGTTTAGATTGTTATCGGAAGGAATTAATGACACACATACACGCCCAAATGCCTGATGAATCCATGGCAACTTCCTTTACCGCATAAAATTTGAATCTGATTTAGACTACTTAATTTGAATATTTTCCGAGTGGTTCAAGAGACATAGTGATTAGAATGAGGGAATCCTAAATGGGAAGATGATACATTGGTGTGGTATTAAGGAACAAAAATTTAGGTCGATTAGTGATATAAGCTACGCAAAATTCGAGTAGAAGACAGTGTATTAAGTATCACTTAATACACTGAATATCCCGTTGTAAAAATTGATTAATACTTGTTATTTATGCACGGAAAATTTTTAATAAGCGACAATGCTATGCTTTAAAACACCATAAAATTCACTCAACCTGACTAGCAATAAAACTTCCGTACCCACCCACTCAATCGGCAATGAATATTTAAACTAACCCTGATTTGATTAACACTTTTCTTTTTTGCTCTCCCTTTCCAATTTCTCACATCATTGCATTTAATTTACTAGTACGTTGGATCGAACACATAACACCCACATCTCGAAACTGAATGTGCTCTTGTTTCGAGTAAAATCTCATTGAATTCATTTTATGTATGCAAACACTATATGCACTCTTCTCCCTTGTCGTTATCACATGTGTAATCTTTTCTGTTAAACAAAATTAGGATAGCGACGTAGTAGGCCCTTGCAATAGCCCAGACATATATTCAGACATGCCCACACATTGTTTCAATTTATAAATTAAATTCATGCAAGATTTATGGGTTCTCTGGCTATTTGGAACGTACTAAAGTTGGACAGAATGTTTTCGCTTAAACACTTAAATATAATTGAAAATTTTGAGATTGATAATAATGAGGCTTAAACTATAGAGGGTATGATAAAATTATAATACTTTCGTAACTGTCGGTGTGAAAATATTATAATCTGTTTTAAATGGGATGGATTGCGAGCTATGGAATGTATTAAAAACATTTATGCGTGCGTGTAAAAATTCAAAATCACCTCATTACATATTAATGTTGGCCTTCAATATTTTATTTACCGTAAATTTCACTTCAATATCAATTTTGAAGGGTGAAAAAGTTTTAAATCATGCCTGGCTTTGACGCAGTTAATTTGACTCATCACTAAGACTCACATTGCGGTTATGATTTATCGTCCACATTCGGACTTGAACCAAGAGCAGTCACGTAAATAAACTCACTCACGTTAAACTATATCACACACAAATCTAGGTGTGTTTAATCTAATAAAAACTTTGTACTGAGATTAATAACTTAAATTCCTTTCTGAGCTTACTGGGGTTAAAATTTACTTTAAGAGGCTTAAATACATTAGTCAGGTGGGGCTTAAGCTAAAATAGAAAAGTCATCCAAATCACTTAAAACTATGCTATGCTCGATTTTAGATTGATGCAAATCTTTGAGTAGTCCTTTCATCCACGGTTCGATCATGTTTGGACAGATCATGCTGACTTTCAATAATTTAATATAATTCAATCTACCGATCAAATAATTAAATTTACATTCACTTCGTTGTTGGTTTCAAATGTAACTCAGCTATGCTATCTCGAAACCCAGTGTGTGATTATAGTCGATTGCCCATGGCTAAATTTGAACCAGATATACATTAGTTTATATCTATCGGAATATTTAAAGCTTCCAATCTCGGATTCCAAGGAAGATCAGTGTGAAGATATGCAAACCACGTTTTCAATTAAGGAGCTCTATTTCAGTTCTTTCATGAAAAGTGTAAAAATTAGGTTCAAGTATTTTTATGATTTCCATTTCGTGAGGATCGTACACCATTTAAATAAATTGTACCTACCAAAATTTTGTCCACGCAAAGATATACTTTGAGTCTTGTTGAAATATGTAAGTATTATTGTCTTTTCTAGAGTACCGCAAGGTTATCAGATGAACCTCTATTGTTAAATTTTTTTTTGAGATCTTTGAGTGATTTCATCTGAAATTCTACACTTTTTGAACAATGATATTGCCAAAATTAATAATTTTTTGGTGTCATTACAATCTTGACACTCAAAACTTGAATCGCCACCTGAAATAATTATGATATATATTTGTGCATATTTTTCGTGAATTTTAAACACATTTGCATGACCGGAACTTTTCAAAAATTCACAAACAATACCAAGATTCATTGAAGCTTGAGTAGCCTAGTGTATAGAGCACTGGCTTTTAGCGTGTGGGATCCCTGGTTCGAATCCAGGTTCGGACGAGGGTCTGCGCACCAAGCTTTGAGTTCACCTAGCTCTGATTAGGTACCTGATATAAATCAGGGGTAAAGTGAGTCGTGGAACTAATCACTCCACACTCGTATCCACAATGATTTAAAAAAAACTGTAATGAAGCTCTCTACTAGCTTCAACCCCTTGACTCGTACGAGGGTTGTCGTGGAATTGCTTTACCAAGATTCATTAGTTGACTGTTTTTTTTGCATTATTGAGGCTATTCCTTGCTCGTCTTGACTTCGATGTGAAAAAGACTCTTAGTCGCGCCTGGGGCTCTGCTGTTCAGTACTTAGCCTATAAAACTATCTTAGGGTATTAAATATCATGTCATAATACGGGCAATCTAATACTACTGCACTGTTTTATTGCAAACACACCAATGTCAAGCAAACATATATACCATTAGTAGACTTTGTTTAGCAGTAAATATATTTAAAAAATATCGGTTCTGCAACAAACTGAACACAAGTTTGCAAACTGAGAACAAACTGTTTCGGAGCAAAATTCTAATATCGAATGCATAAATTACCGTATTTGACTGAGATATATTATAAAAACATATTTCGTAGTAAAAAAAACAAGAATTTGTCTAATAGAATGTTCTTGAGACTTCGTGTGAGCCGAAAAAATACCCTATTCTTTTACAAAAAAAAACACCCTATTCGTGTTCAAACGACTGAAAACGGGAAATTTTTTGATATTTTGAAGAATACAAAAATCTTTGTCTCTTTTTGCAACTCACAAAATCCCTGACCAGCTTGACATTTTCAAATGTTTTTCAATACAATCTCAGATAGTTCGGGGATTTACTTTAGACTGAGTATAATGATATATAATGACTATTTCTTTTGTCCAGGAATGAAACGGGAGCAGACAATACTCGTGAAATCTGCCACCTACTGGTGCAATTATGAATTGAAAAACCTATGAAGGGTTAGATATAATCCCTTATTTGGCACCAATTTGACCATATCTCAAATAATTGACACACACAACCACGATGCATGAAATGTGACGGTCGCCATCACTCCAAGTATTGAAAAATTAAAAAAAAACCTTAAGAAAAGTCTAAATGTGTGAATTGCGATGAAGAACACCCAGCAAGCTATAGAGATTTCCCACTCGTAAAAATCGTAAAAAAGTACCCTTTTTCCTAAACAACCTTACATTACTTAGCACATACACACAAAATCCTCCGCTCTGCTAAAACGAAAAAATGTTTCAAATATGAAATATTTTGCAAGCGTGGTGGCGATAGTGTCTACTGGCCGATGGTGGTGAAATATAGAGAAGGTGATTTGAATGATGGCTTTGAGAGCGGTTTCTCTTCACAGCAAAGCATGCACGTCAGTATGCGCAGCCACAGAATCAGTGGCCCAGTATGTAGAGCCAACCCGCGAAGAACTTGGCGATGTTGGTCATCATGGCAACTCTTACAGTAGCTCGTATTGTTTAGTAGTTTAAAGTGACCATAGACAAATGAACACCTGACCATGTATGCACTCAATGAGCCAACTCGTTCCGGGCCACATTCAAGAGACACAATACTTGATTTGGCACTAACACAAGATGTGCATCTTCATGTATACGAGTAGATCACAGTGCTCGATGAACTACTTTCAGACAAAAAAAATGCTTTCACTTTTTAAGATATTTACATTAACAGACCGCCTAGGTAAAAAAATTCACGATTTGGGAAGCCTTTCGCCAGATGCAAAAATCAACATATGACGCGTTTTTTGTGTCTCTGTTGAGAGCTGATTATGACAGTAGCATTGAAAACAACAATTGGGACAGATATGCTATTTTTTTCAATGCCATTATCTTAACCAGCTCTCGATAGAAACGCGAAAAACGCAAATATAAGTTTTACTAACAGAGCCTTAACAGCGTAAATTCGCGCCCGTTGAAAATAAAGACAGAAGGAAGACAGCCCTTATAAACTTTCGGGGCACATAAAAAACCTAATGTAAAATCGAATTCGCAGAAGATCTAGAAATACTTGAGACCCAGTTCTAATAAGAAAGAGAGGCTTATAGGCTCACAAATTTGATCCAAGGAGACATAAATGAGTTCCAGCATAAAGTTTCTCTTACTCTCTACTTCAATTTCTTGATAAATATTGATATTTCGAGGGCAACATGCCTTCATCTTCAGTGTCTACCGGTCTTCAGTGTCGTATAGACAAAAAAAAACACTGAAGAAGAGGAATAACAGTCTTCAAAATATTGATATCTTTTAAGAAATTCAAGTATATCTAGCTTCTAAAAGAAATCTTGATCTTCAAATTAGAATTTTTGATTTTGAAAGCTAGTAGAAATTGAATTAGTGGAAATTCAATGTGAAATATGCATTTTTTTAAATTGACAAGTGTATGAATTTTGCATTTATTTTGAAAATGATTTTGAATAATATAATCATTTTCTCGGAACTTCTTGTAGGTGAGGATTCATATAAGAAAAGAAATTAGCAAAGACAATTCCAATCTGTAACTAATTTAAATAAGTAATTAGCAACATATAGGCTGTTGCTAGTTATAGGGTGTCCGAAAATTTACGGAAGATTTGAATTAAATAGAAAGCATAGTTTTTTTTTCGATTGTATGTCTTTTTTCAAACATAATGTACTTAGTATAAGGTTATGTATGGAATAGCATATCGGGCAAATGCCCTCCACGGCTTTGCTGGCACATACGCACTCTTTTGTCGAAATTCTCCATGATCATTTTGAATAAATGTGGCTGAATTTCGCTGATGCAGTGTTGAATCTCTTCCTTCAATGCACGGGTGGATGTGGGCTTGTTGATATAGACCTTTGACTTAAAATAGCCTCATAGGAAGAAATCCAAGAGTTTTAATGACATGTTCTAGGGGGCCAATTCTGTTCACCAAAACGAGTGAGTACACAACCAGGAAATGTCTCATGCAGTAATTGGATCGTTTCATGGGCTGTTTGGCATGTCGCACCGTCTTGTTGAAACCACTTGTCGTCCACATCAATATCATCCAATTTAGGCAAAAAGTACTCGGTTATCATGGGGCGATAACGAGCACTAGTAATAGTAACTGCTTGACCAGCCTCATTTTTGAAAAAGTATGGTCCAATGACGCCTCCAGACCAAAATTCGCACCAAACAGTGACACGTTGTGGATGTATTTGTTTTTAGACAAGCAAATGTGGGCTCTTTGAGCCCCAAATGTGACAATTTTGACAATTAACGAAGCCATTAAGGTGAAAATGAGCTTATTCGCTTAGGATGATTTTGCCCGAAAAATCAGCATCATTTTTTAAATATTGTTCAACAATGAAAACGCGTTGTTATTGCGTGTAGCGCTCCATTTCTACTAACCCTCAAATGTCAGCTTTCAAACTGTTTTGTTTTTGTTTTTTTGGTTGCCAACCTTTTACCGGACAAATGGCGGCAAATTCAAATCTTGCGTGAGTTATGGGATACCCAGAATTATGTGTGATTATCGATGAAATCCAATATCAATAGCACTTTAAACGTTTAATGCAAAAAAAAGTTCACAAACTTTTAAGATATTTTTTTGGCATCAAGGCTTACTATAAGTTGTTCATAAACTTTGAATTTCAAATATTTTGTTGAAGATAGTAGTATATTTTTTGTCATCTTGTACCATCATTGTGAAAATAAGAGTGCTTTTTTTCTAACATTTACAAGCCCTTTTAGTCTTATATTCATTCCCTGAAAAATTTTCATCACTTCCCTGATTCTACGTTTCTTAATTATGGTTTTAATCAAAAGGAAATTGGTGATCTTTTTGCAGAATACTTTCCTCTTTCTTTTACAAACAAAATCCGATCACTTCTTATGAATTCCCTTATTCTACTCCATCATCCCTTTCTTTTATTCATATCAAACTCCTAGAAATTGGATTCCTACTTGAATGTCATCCCGAACATCTCGAATCTTCGTCCCTATGTGTTCGTGTGTCTATCATTTTCAATCTTAGCTTTTCCTCGAGCTCCTTTCCGTTCTACAGGAGGTTTTCTTATATTTTTCCGATTCATAAATTCGGTGACCCAAGTTGCATATGCAATTATCGTCCTATTTCACTTACTTCTTACTCTAGTAAAGTACTCGAAACAGCTGTTTAAAGTAGGCTACTTCCTATCCTTTATCGTTTTCTTGGTCCTGAGCAGCATTGGTTTGTAAAAGATCATCTTCCACCTCTAACCTCTTAATTTTCAACAGAAGCAAGTTAATGATATATGCACAGATTTTGTAAAGGATTTCGACTCTGTTGACCACGAGCTTTTTCTTGTAAAGCTCGAAAGTTATGGGATATCTCACTTTCTCTTGTCCTGGTTTTGATCCTATGCTTCTAGTCGTAGCTGGGTTGTATCTGTGAATTCTTGGACCTTTTCCCCATACTGCCTTCTTTCTGCAGTTTCTCAAGGTTCGATACTAGGTCCTCTGTAATTCCTGGCACTTGTCAATTATCTCCCTTTGTCAATTCTCTGTCTTCTATTTGCTGATGATTTTGAAACATTGAGATTTTAAGGTTTTCGACAACAATTTCAACCTCAAAGACCATATAATTAGAAGAACAAAGCTATTATACATTCAAGATGAATGGAAAGCAAGATGGTTCTTCAACAAATATACAATATTATAATATTCAATATGGCTCTTGAGATCCTATGAGGCTTCTGTCTGGACATATTATCCTGAAATTACAGGCCGCTGTAAGCTGAATTAAATTGTTAGTTGCTCAAAAGATGACTCTCTAATTAATCCTGGCGAATTTTCAACAAAAAACAAATCCACCAGTCAACCTTGAAGTAGAATGTAGAGAAAGTTTTTATTATCTACGATAAAATCTAGAAGTAAAGGTCGTTCAACCAAAACCAACCTGCTTGAATTTTCCCACCATTTAACCAACTCAATTGAAACTGGCCTCCAAACTGACTGCGCCTACACATTCTTGACGAAAGCCTTTGATAAGCTTGATCACTCTATACTTTTAGCTAAGCTTCATTCCTTACAATTCCCTTACTTGTTTTTAAATTGTATTGACTCTTACTTGACGAATCGAACCCAACGTGTATCCTTTCGCGGTGCCTTGTCATCTGAAATTAAAAAACCACGTCTGGTGTTCCACAAAGGTAGCCATCTAGGCCCTTTACTGTTCACCTTATTTATTAATGACGTAGGTTCCATTCTGCAGTCATCTTCTGTTCTTCTTTATGTCGATGACGCTGAAATTTTCAATGTTGTGAAAAAACCTTAACGATTGCAATGATTTGCAGCAGGATCTAAACAGATTTGCCAGTTGGTGTTCCGATAACAATCTGCTAATTAATCCTGACACGTGTACGATTACATCTTACACGCGCAAAAATAATCCTGTAATCTATGAATAGATCAGCGAAAGTACTCGATTTAGGAGTATTGCTGAATCAATCCTTCACATTTGACGATCACATCGATTCAATGGTTGTGAAAGCTAGCAATGCCTAAGGGTTTTGTCAGAAGACGTTCGAGGGAATTCAACGACATTTTTCTAACTAAGACCCTCTTTTGCGGCTTAGTCAGACCTATTGTCGAATATGCAAGTATTATATGGGTGCCATGTCAAAAAGCCTACATTGAACAAATTGAGTCCATTCAAAAGAGGTTCTTACGTTTCTGCCTCCGCGGTCTTCCGTGGTATGACCCTTTACATCTACCTCCTTATCAAGACCGCTTAAATCTTTTACGAATGCATACCTTGAACTCTCGACGTCAAAATTCCAAAATCTTATATGTCGCGAAAATTTTCGAAAGCACCATTGACTCAAACTACTTATTAAGCCAACTTAATTTTAACACTAATAACAAACGTATCAGGCGGGTGAAATTTTGTCGATCCCTCAACATCGGACCAATTATGGTTGCAATGAACCTGTCACTGCAATAAGTAGATGCTTTAATGAAGCTTATTATATGTTTGATTTTCTTTCATTTATCTACAGCATCACTTAAACGAATTCTGTATAAAAATAATTAATTTTTATTGTATGTGTATAGTCTGGATTAGACAAATTTAATAAAATGAATGAATGAAAAAACCATTAGCCTCCGATTTATTTTTCTAAATTGCCAGCCTATCGATTATAAGCTCTCCTTTGACAACACTATAGCAAGCAGCTGTAAATATTTTTTATGTACAAAATATAAGATTTTGATCAAAATTTACTTCTGCATCAATAAACTAAAGCAAAGAACAGATAGTTGGTCTAATCTTTAAAATAACTTGCCCATTGTGAGTAAATAAATTCACAAAAAATTAGAAAATATTGATTCAATAATTTGCTTGCATTCACCTTCCATGCAATCGACTCCAATTTCATCATTCACGCACCACTGAACTCATATTTCGCCAAACCGGCATGCAATGTATAGTATCTATAGTGAAATATCCAAGAAAAAAATTCCCAAACTACTTACCGAAATCGCTGAATAATTCATTATAATTTGCCACGAATGTGTCATACAAATTTAAATCGTTGCTAATTTTCCAGTTGTTTGCCAAATCGCAATTCATCTTACTTACCTCGGTCCAGTGTGCGTAGAGTTCTATCTTCTATCTTGGCATGCGGTTTCATCATCAACTTTCTCTTCTTCGTTCTAACAACAACAATAATTTTTTTGCACTTCTCTGCCATGTAATTTTTCTAAAGTTCGTGTTGTAGACATTCAAACGTCCAAGTGACGTATATTTAATGCGAATCGTTTAGAAAAGAATAAGATATTCTGCCCACATCTGTACCGAAGCAATAGACAACTCAGCAATCGTCTATCTGATCAACGGCCGTCTTTTTCATTTATTCAATTTTACTGTGAATGTGGTTTAAGCTCTAGCGGGTACAAACTGAATAAATTGAATCGAGTTCAGTTGATCGAATACAGGGAGTGTGTGGTGGAAAAATTCATTATACACACAAAATATAAAAAAAAACCTATGCACTGCAACAGACCGTGATGTGAAGATTGTCGGGATATCAATCTGAAATGATAATCTATAGTCACAAAAATATCAGATAAAAATTATTTGCACAGAGCAAAATGTTTTGAGGTATTTTTTTTGTTGGTGAAATTGCATGTATAAATTTAGGGAATAACGTGCTTATCACTGATTGTACCTTTGAAAGCTACAAGCGAAAGAGAATATTTCAATATTAAGAGAATCTATTCTACATAGATTCTCTGCAAACAGGCAAAATATCTGAAAGATACATTTGCACTCGGTGGTTGAGAGAAAGCTAACGTACGAATCCCCTCAAACTTGCAGTAAGCTTCGAACCGCGAGGCTCAGAATCTTCATGGGGACGATGAAGTAGCTGGTGTGTATTGGATCTGTCTTTCTTTATTAAAGTTTCTGTGTCGCATCAGTACATACGGTTATTTTTTACGTTCCCGAACGCGAACGTCCGCGGTTCGGTCTCCACCGCGGAGTATTCTAATTGAACTCTAGTTCGAAATAATTATATTCGAGTGCGCATACTGTGCTCGCATGTCACTTATCCGTAAACTGTGCGTACAATGTGTTCATCGTGCGTGTTCTTTAGACCCGCATAAATTCGAGATAAATAAAAAAGTATCTTCCTCATATCAGTTGGAGATTATGCAGGCCGAGATTGGTCACTCGAATTTTTCTAGCAAGCAGCAAAAGTCGTAAAAGACGACGAGTAAATCAATCCTGATCCGATCTCTGATAGTATATTATTATCAGAAGTTGGCAGTGCGGTTAAGTAATCAATCGCGTCAGCTTGCGTTTCAGTCGAAATCGGTTGCTGTACGACGATCCCAGTTAAGACGAGCGGCGGTACATCTGAAGTGCGTTGAAGCTTAAGATAGTCGTCTAGAATTATTTATTGCATTCCATCTAATAGTTTCGCGTAAATTACTTACGGACGGCGGTAGAACTAATCAAGTGCTGGTCGGACGGAACCACCCTCTTGTGTATGCCGTAGAGTGTACTTCAATCATCATCCATACGAACAGCGGATCGTTCGCGACCTGCAATAGTCGGCGACCGTTTGTACGAATGTAAATAGTGTAATTGCACATTAGCGGCCACATCACACATATCGCGAAGTACTAAAATCGCGGATCTGTTGAATGCACAACAATTAAAGGATTGTTGGTGTAGTGTTGTTTGCACATGCAGTATGAGTATTAGAAAATCGTGTTTTTCGCGATCACGCTCACCATGGAAAACTACAAACCGACGATAAGGTGATAGGGAAAAACTGACGATACTCGCACGCTGCCAGATTACGACGAGTACAATTCCCAAGTGCGGCGAGGCGATTATTGCTTGGCGATTATAGACGTTTTTATTTTTTATTATCAAGTGATGAATTGACGTTAGCACTCACGACAGCTGAGCGAGATCAAGATTTTTGCGGGTATAATTCTTGAAGTTCTCGCGAATGCATTCGTAACTCGTATTGTAGGGGTCTCTCTGGTCGTATGAAATTTTTTCGTTATACAACACTGCATCCCATCTCGTATCGTATTGTATGGTTCTTGTGGTGAGTGCATCGCGCTACATACGTTAACAACGCTCGCTTGCCCGTCAAATAGAACGCATTCTATAAAATCTGTGTTAGTGGGTTAACAACGGCCAGCAACAACAACAACAACAACTACCAAATCATCATCACGGCCAGTTGGAGAGGAGTGTAGCATAAGCATCTTTCTTAATTTGTTTTTACACTTTGACAACAATCAAGTGAATTGTGCAAATTGCCCTCTTACGTAACCGTACCTCTGACTGATTTATTCGCGCTACAATTCAATTGAATACTATACAGTGCAGTTCGATAATATTCTTATTCAGTTCTAGCTTATCGCAGTTTCAGATACTGCACGCGGACTAAAACAACCGAAATAATCCTATCTATTCGCATGCATGTGTAACTGTGTCTTTCTTGCGCTATAAAAATAAATCAAATAAAAATTTGATTCAACTCGAATTGAAACATACTCTAGTGGATTATACTAGTCTATTTTTTGCGTTAAATTGATTTTAATATGAACGTATAAACAAACATTTGCTGAGCTTAAATATTTAGTTAAGATTAATTGAACGACATACATATGTACTAAGTGAAGAAAACCAAAAAAAAATATGCCGAAAACCAAAGAGTACTCTTAGTATTGTATACGACATTGTGTTGTTATGCATTCTAGTTGCAAATATTACACAAGTTCTGTAACGTAGCCAAAAACGTATACTTTATTTTGCTCTAGTGCGTTATTACACCATTTCTTCTTCGATCTATGTATATTATAAAAGTGTATTGTGAATGATTTTCGGTCACGATTTTTCGCTATCACTTATTCTATAATATAACGTTAGTTTTTCGATGACCATAACAAAGCTAGCGATACGAAATCATCGTATGATTTTAATGCGAAACAAAGTGGTTTAATTGTATATTGGTCGTGTACGAAATCTCAATAAAATACGATTTTTCGTCTAAAATGTACGTTCGTGGTGATAATCAGAACGTTAGTTGTGTTTTGTGCTGATTATTTGCCATCAAATTTAGTTCATAAATTAAATTCTGAATAAAAAAAAATCGAATGGTATCATAAAAACAACAAATAATATTCGTAGTGAGCTTGAAAACAACAATGAAATATACTCATGTCCGCAACTGGAAGCTCATCGTAAGATCAAAGAATTCCAAGCAAAGGACGAACAACAACAAGAAAAAGAACAACAATCGAAATACTATCCATCGCAAAAACTACGAAATGTTGCTAATATCAAAAACAATACATGTGCCGATGATATTCGTTTGAATACGACGAAAACATTGCCTAAACCGTTGAATCTTATACGTAATGCTAGTGAAATTCAAAATTCGGACATAAAACGTGAAACAACTGCTATTGTTTATAATCCGAACGGATTACAATCACCGCCGCTACCACCACAAAGCGTAAATATTCGAAAACGTACCGACGACATATCCCTTTCGCCGATACGTCGTACGTTCAATAATTGCTCGATATCATCGTCCGGTGCTCGATCACCACAATCATCATCGTCGTCATCACCACAACCGTCGATAGAACAACAACAACAACAATCGCAATCACAAGATAAGTGTCCGAAATCGGTGACTGCATCAGTTTTCACTCAAGTGCCAACCAATACCGAACAACCGATAACTGTTCAAAATCAACAACAACATAATCCAGGTGCTAGTGGTACTGCTGCCACTTCACCAATTCCACCACCGATTATTCTAAATCAAAAACTGATTGCACCAGCGAAATCTGTTACTGCATCGGTCTTTACACCAATCAGTTCGTTAACGAGACCGATAAATCGTTCATTTTTACCGATCAGTCTTGTTAAAAATCTTGCGCGCAATTCAGCAATAAATAGTGCTAATAAAAATCCAAATTCAAATACGAATAGTAATAATTGTAAAAATAGCAGCAGCAACAGCGACAACAAGAATAACAGCAATATCAAGAACGCGTCAGAAGATATGAACAGTCGATATTTGATGTTCTCGGAGGAATCACCAGAATTGACAAGTAAGTTGAGCTTTATTTTTAATTTGACATAGTAATTAAATTTTTTATTACTTATTAAATTTTGATAAATTTCCTATCATTAAGTTTTGTATGATGAACACGTTTTTCGATGGGTTAAATTAAGTATTTTCGGGTGAAAGTCTGTAGGTAGTCTGTGGACTCAAAATATCAATTGTTTTTCATGGAATGAAAAACTGTCAATAAAATTCAGCCTACACATTATCAAGGATTACTATTGTTGCGTCTGCACATGATGACGATCTTCAAAAAAAAAAAAAATTAAAATAGTTCACACAATTTGATCTGATGTTTTCAAAGGAGTTATTGTTAACATCTTTATGTTATACTTTATGTTATGCTCTTAATTTTTATATTATACTTCTTTTTTTATGTTGTCTATAGTTTTGTATGCATTTTCTTCGTATACATTTCTAAAATTATAGTAAATTCCGCAACTGCGAAAAATTCTGAAATCTTTTGTAGGTTCAAGATACATTTTGGAAAAAATGACTTTTATTTTTGATTTTCAAACCCTTCTTAAATCAGCATATAAATAGGTTTATCGCCCGAAACTATGCATAATTTTTTGAAAAACAAAATATTTTTCAACTTTATTATTATTTTGACTTTAGTATTATTTGTATTATTTCATAATTAATTTATTATTTTCATTTTCAGTTCGCTTTTCAATTTTATATCTTACTTTTATCTTCGAAATTTCATTGATTTTTATTCCTGAGAATATACGAAAATTAGGTTTATTTTTTTTTAAAAAATAAATTAATTTAAAAGCAAGTAAGCCACATTTTCGTGTATTCTGAGGTCTACCAACTTTTACTGGTTTTTAAAGAATATCATTATTAGGTCATCTTTTTACCATTACATATAAATATGTATGTATATGAACACAAAATTCAGTGGGTTTTCTTCCGATTGCGTTGTACTCCCACATGTATTTGGATTTTTTTTTTTCAAATTTACAATAAAATATTTTTAATCCTTTGCCGGCAGCGGATGGATATACTCGTATATACGAGGTTTGTTCAAAAAGTATCGCGAATTTCATGTTTTTTCAAGAATTATTTATTTATTCATGAATATCTATTTTGTCCCCTTCAAAGTAATCCCCATCAGACATTACACACTTGTGATAACGTTTTTTCCAATCCTCGAAGCATTTTGAAAAATCATTTTTTGTGATCTTGTTCAGCTCCTCCTTCGATGCCGTCTTTATCTCCTCAATCGTGGCGTAGCGTCGTCCTTTCATGGGCCTCTTCAGTTTCGGGAACAAAAAAAAATCACAGGGGGCCAGGTCTGGGGAATACGGTGGCTGCGGCATTATTAGAGTGTTATTTTTGGCCAAAAATTCGCGCACAAGTAACGATGTGTGAGCAGGGGCATTATCATGGTGCAAAAGCCAATTTTTGTTCTTCCACAAATCCGGGCGTTTCTGGCGGATTGCTTCTCGCAAATTGCGCATTACTTGAAGGTAATATTCCTTATTGACCGTTCTACCCTGCGGCAAGAACTCATAATGCACCACGCCCCTGCAATCGAAGAAAACTGTCAGCAAAACCTTCACCTTCGACCGAACTTGGCGTGCTTTTTTCGGTCTTGGCTCGTGCGGCAGCTTCCATTGGGATGATTGAGCTTTGGTTTCTACGTCATAACCAAAAACCCATGATTCGTCACCAGTTATGACTCTCTGGAGCAAATTTGGGTCGTCACGGACAGAATCCAACAGCTCCTGAGCAATGTTAATGCGATGCTGTTTTTGGTCGAAATTGAGCAATTTTGGTACGAATTTCGCGGCGACTCGTCTCATGCCCAAACTATTGGTAATAATCGAATGGCACGAGCCAATCGATATATTTAGGTCCTCAGCAACTTCTCTGACGGTGATTCGACGATTGGCCAATACTAGTTTCTTTACTTCATCAATGTTTTCGTCTGTTGTTGACGTGCTCGGGCGTCCGGAACGCTCTTCGTCGCTCACATCTTCTCGGCCCTCTGAGAACATTTTGTACCACCGATAAACGTTGCTTTTGTCCAAAGTAGCTTCGCCGTATGCAACAGTCAACATTCTGAATGCGTCCGCGCACTTTAAGTTGTTTTTCACACAAAATTTGATACAAATTCTTTGATCCATTTTTTGAAATAGACGAAAATCGAAGACAAGCTAAAACACGCCCACGCACAATAGCTGTCAAAAACTGACTGGACATTCAAAATGGCCGAAATTGTCAACATAAGTGAGGGTCATGAGTACCAACATAACGCCACCAAAAGATCAAAAATCGAACATACGTAGCCCGCGAAAATTCAAAATTCGCGATACTTTTTGAATAAACCTCGTATGTCGTGATTGGATATATAGGTATCCCTATATTTCTGTGGAAACTAGATATTCGAAAAAAATAAATAAAAGAAATGCAAACTTGTCAGGTTTGAAGTTTGATTATCATAGTATTTTGGGATTTTTTTTAATCCTATTATCCCCTTCGAATTATCGGCAATTTAAAAATTTTTTGTTCTTTTTTCAAGAAAAAATACCAAATTTTATGCTTTGTCTGCACTGTCAAATTGAAATTTTCGAAATGTCTCATCGCACAACAACGGCAACCCCTTAGCAAGTTATTTTTTAGCATCCAAAATCTGCTTTCGAAAAAACTCACGACGTGATGACCAGATCAAAATCAAATTCATAGGATGGATTGGTCTTAAAAAGGACTAGATCCCAATATAAATTTAATTAATACGCTGACAACCTTGTGGTATTTTTGCCATCTTGAAAATAGCTCAGCTAAATAAGAGGTTTTTGCTCTATAAATTCCGATGGAGGAAATTAACAAAGTAGCTATATGACAATTGTTTATAATATACACTACCATCATCATCAACGTGGCACAACAGCCCGACGTCGGGTTTTGGCCGCCTGGATCGAGCTCCTCCAATTGTCTCGGTCACGTGACCGCGTCCTCCAATCTTGGAACCCCAATAGTTGTTCGGCGTCCGCATACACTGAGCTCTCCCAACGAGCTCTTGGTCTTCCTCTTGGCCTCGCTCCGTCGACTCTTCGTGCGTTCATGACACGTTTTGGCATGCGGTCGTCATTCATGCGTTGCACGTGCCCCGCCCACTGTAACCGTTGTAACTTCACAATTTAGGAGACTTCCAGCTCATCGTAGAGTTCGTATCATTGTTGTACCGGATGCGCCATCCATCTCGGTCGCGGGTAGCCCCGAAAATCCGCTGTAGAACTTTCCGTTCGAAGGTGTCGATCATATTTTCGGAGGCTTGGGTCAGGGTCCATGTTTCGCAGCCATAGCACAGCACAGATCTTATGATAGTTTTGTAAACGCGGAGCTTAGTCTTTCTGTGCACATATTTCGATTTCATAATGGGGAGGACCGAGAAGAAGGTCTTATTTGCTAGTTGTATCCGTCGCTTGATTTCGTCAGTTTCGGTGGCGTCATTCGATAAGTTGCTACCCAGGTAAACGAAGTTGTCCACGAATTTGATGCAAAGGTCCCCTACGTTGATGGTCGTGTCCGCTGGCGTCCTTGTCCTAGATTGCATCATAACTTTCAACTAACTTAAAATATACACTACCGCTCAAAAGTATTTGCTCACCCAATAAATTGACTTTTTCAAACGATTGGAAGTTAGAAAAACAAGTGCTTATGAATAGTATTTAAAGTATTATTTCATATTATATATATGTGGCCTGAAGTCCGTGGTTACCGATGGGTGAGTCAGTACGACCGGGTTGAAGCAGTGTTTAGGCGGGGCCCGGCTCGGAGCTTCGTGGGCATGTAGATGGTCCTTTTTTTTAGTGAGTTAAACCTCACATACCCCGTAATGATAGGTCACACGGAGATCTGGCTAGCAGATTTTTTTGCCATCTACCCTAGGGGGAAAAAATAGCCACTTCACAAAGTTTAGGCATCGTACGAAGTAATTTTATCAAGGTCTCTGATGAGATTTTGCCCCATTCTGCTTGCAAAATACTCCACAGACTTTTCGGATGTTTTCTGTCCAGCTCATTCCATAAGAGCTCTGTGGGATTGAGATTAGGTGACTGCGGTGGACAAACCATAGCTTTAAACTATAGCTTTGGGTATCATGCTGAAATATGAATTCTTTTTCCTAAAATACGCAGTCCAGATGACAACATTTCGTGTTCGAGAATATCCCGCTAGAGTTCTTTCCTCATTATTCCTTGGAATCTGCAGATGTAATCGACTCTATACCCACAACAAGAAAAAAAACAACCCCATAACATAACCGAACCACCAACATGTTTCACGGAAGGCACTAAACATTGATCGGATGCTCTCTCTCCTGCTGACGTGCGAACAAACACCCTTCGTTTCGAGCCGAAAACTTCGAACTTTGACTCGTCACTGCACAGAACTTTTTTTCAATCCTGAAATGTCCAATTTTTGTGTTGCTTGGCCCATTCCAGTCGTTTTTTCTCATTTTCGGCACGTAACAAGTGGCAAAACTGGGTCATATTTTTCCGCTGTTTACGTGCAAGAAACTTACGAAAGATAATCTAGACAACCAAATCATCGTTAAGTCTCACTATTTCCCTTGAATTCGATTTGGTTCTTACGAAAGATTTCTGCCCGTTTGCGCCTTAGTGGGCCATTTTACTACAAATCCTCGTGGAAATTTAACACAAAGCGCATTTTTCGCACCTAAACGCAGAGAAATTCTTTATGGATATTATCAGAACGTTTGTTGGCCTGAGGATCTTTAGCATCTGATCATATAATTTTGCTTACTGAGACTTAGCTCCCTGCTGGTATTGACGATAATGAGCTCTTGAATAATTGTCCAATGTTATTTTTCCATCACCGTCGACAATCTCCAGAACTGTGTACCTACCCCTTGATTGTTTTTCCTTTACCTTCTTTTTTTATATGTGGTAACTTGAATTTGCCTAGCCTCGATTGCGATACCTCTTTCTCTTCGATTCATTCATTAAACACTTTTTGTCAGCATGTTCCCTTTTCCAGTTTGAGTCTGTTTCCAATTCAAATCATAAAATACTAGATTTTGTCCTTTCGAACATCATTTCCCATAATATTACCATACGAGCTGCCTCCGTGTATTATGTTCCTCCTGACGTGCACCATCTCTGGCTTTCCATTTCGATTTTGATTGACTTTTCTATCTCTGAAATTCGTCTTAGACCTCTACATTTTAATTATTCTAAAGCTAACTTTGTAAGCATGGCTTTTGAAATCAGTTTGATTAATTGGGATTCTTTTTCTCATTTAATTTTGTTGAATACATTTTCAAATTTTTTACCGTCTCATGGCCTTAATTTTACGATTTACTCCAACCAGCCGACCGCGTGGACGGAATCAAACTCCTTGATTTCGGTCTAATGTGGAATAAAGAATAAGAATAAAGATGTAGTTTGTGCCAAGTATAGAGGTTCAGGTTCTTATAACGACTTTTTAGAATTCTCAAGGTTACGCTCTATAGCCAAAGCTATCGCTAGGCAATCCAAGCTGTGTGTGATTTTTCCCAGTAACATTGAGACTTCTTTCTATTTATTCCCACAACGAAAAACTCTTCTGGTTCGGGTTCTACATCCGTTCCCTAAAAATGTTCATCGTTTTCCTGACTTAATGATTCCATTGTCTCCAGCCCTCATGAAATTTGTTAACTTTTTGCTAAATATTTCTGTTCACTGTTTCCCCCCAAAAATTCTCAGTTTCACCCTATGTTTCCTCACTTGCTATTTCCCGACTTTTTTCCTTACAATCTTTCAACCTCATTTTCCAATTTTGTTTAATCTAATTTATTCCTTGATTTTTTGTTTTTTTTTTGTTTGTTTTATAGTTTATACTTTTTTGTTGTTGCTTTTTTTTTGTATATTCTTCAGATTTCTTATTTTATATTATCCTCAAAGTAGTTAATTAATATTTTCTTTATGGTTCTTTCCAAAGAAAAATTTCAATGCTTTGGTGTATTGTTTCTCATATATATACTTTCGAATTTTAATTTGTCCTTTTTCGAATCTTTTATGTGCTTTCCATTTTCATGAGACTCTATTTGCAATTTTTGGCAAACCCAGTTTAAATATGAAAATCAAAACTTTATTTTGATTTTCATAGACACCCGGAAGAAAATATTTTCACATATTAACTTTGAGACTTTCAAAAAAATAGAAACATTGAATGCTTGAAAATGTTTGATTTGAATAGGATTTATTTCTTTTATTAATACAATTTTCAATCATTTTTTAACATTTTTTAATAATCAATAAATACATTTTTTGTATGGTATTGTACGTCGCAACTCTGCATTTTTATGAACTAAAACGAGCTAACCTAGGTTAGGTTAGTGAAGAGGGCTGCCGGGAACGCAGCCAGCATTAGGCCACCAGGTTGGGCCCATTTGCCACCCTCATAGACAATCACACGCATTCACACTTACAGCCATGGCACTGGCGGGATTCGAACCCGCAGGCCCCATACCACGCCGCTTTTCGGCCTGACGCCTTAGCGAGCAGAGCTACCGGGCCCCCATTATCCTAAGTTTAATGAGTATAGCCAGAGTCCAGTTCCAAAGAGTTAGTTTTCGTTAAAACCATACATGATTTAGGGATTCAATTCTTATAAATCAGTAGTCTACAATCTATTAGAAACTTACAATCGATTATAGCCTAGTTGGTGATGGACCAAATGACTCTTAAGGGGAGAAATACATGTAAAATCGAAAAAAAATTGCCATTTTCAGATTGACTTAAAATGTATATTTTGTTTATTCAGAAAATTTTTAATATCAAATCCTTAAAGTAAATGTCTCACTGTAAATGAAAATATTTTTTTAATAATTTTTCAACACAAAATGGCGTTGATGCATGCGAATGAAAAAAAACACATCAAAAACTGCCTTGTACAACTTAACGCCTTTTCCGGGGAACTTGCGACGTTCAGAGAGAAAAAAATATGATAAGGAGATGTATAATTCATAGGTGAACCAATAAAATTTACAAAAAAAAAATTAAATTGTTACATTAATTTTAGATTAAACAAAAAAATCGATTATTTTTCAAAAAAATCACGTTTTAAACACTAATAAACAAATTATTTTTCTGAAATTACAATAACATTTAGGTTCAACGAGAAGATAATACTCTTTTGTAGATGTGGTATAAATTTGAACCGGATCGGTTCAATATTTTTTGAGATATTTTGTACGGCAGTTGAAAAAGTACTACTTTGAGAAAAACGCGTTTAAAGTTCTTAAGCGCGACCGACCTCGGGAATGCCGCGCTGCCTATAACTGACTATAACTCGAGAATTAATACGAATATCGCTTCAAAACTTTTTTTGATATATTTTTAGAGCATTTCAAACATTTTGATATAATAAAAAAAATCGATTTTTTTTAAGCAGTTACATGTATTTTCCCCCTTAAGTAAACCAGCTCATTTGTCATCACTCTTACAGAGCCGCTCCTTCATACTCATTCAAAAGAGCTGTTAGCTGCCATTTTGTGTGCTACTTGTACTTAGCTTCTTTATTTCATTTGACTGTGTTCAGAACTGAACAGCACACATGTTTTTGTAGTTTTTTTGATCATCAATGATTGGTGTTTGAACGGACCCAATCCAAGCTCTTTAACTCATTTCATCAAGCATTCGATTTCAAACCGAAACAACTTTCTTCTGTGCGAAAATTCGGTAAAAACCCCCACCATACAACCACCTGCGCATTTATAGTAACCTGAACGTATTCGAAAGCCTGTGTAACGGTGGTGTCTTGATAATCCAGCACAGAGCTCACCTAAGCTGTGATATCAATCATCGCATACAATCATTTACTACAGCTTACCGCTCATAGCTCTGTGCGGTCATCACATGGTAATTTACCAGCTCACGGCTAGGGCATGCAATCCCGAGATTTCGGGATCTCGGGATCTTGGGATCCCGACCCATTTTGGACATTTTCGGGATCCCGAATTTTTTATCGGGACTCCCGAGATTTCGGGATTGATAAAATTCAACCCATTTTGGGAATTAGAAAGAAGAACTTAATACTAAAAGAAATATTGTTTTATGAAAACGAAGGCGGCAGCCAGTTGTAATAATGAATTACAACTGGCATATGATTACATGCTTAATATCCCACCAAAAAGTGTATCCGAAATATCTTTTTCAGCAGCTGGATATATGTGCAGCAAAATCAGGTTTAGTTTAAATTTTAAAACTTTTGACGAATTATGTTTATTAAGAGCATACTTTCAAAACGAATCAGCAGTTTGAACTAATCGATATTATTACTTATCACTTGTTTCATTGAGAAGCAATATTATTTTGTAATTAATGTGCAAACAACTAAAAAGAATAATGTATTTTTATTATATCATCGTAATGTCCGTTATGCTGATTAAATTTCAATTCATTTTTAACTAATTTTATAACTAACTATCATGACCAAGTAAAGAGCTTTATTGGACAAGAAGATAAGATGAAATTACATCATAAGATTAATTTAGATGCAATTATATATTAACGTCTTACTTGCTAGTACCAAAGTACATATGTGCATAAATTTAACACTATAATGAACTTAGCTTCCGGTTTTATGTATATATAATTGAAATAAAGTTTTAATTGAGTGCGAATAAGCCAATATATCTGTTTAAATTCCCTTAATATAGTTTTTTTTAAAAATCCCGAAATCTCGGGATTATCTCGGGACCCCGAAAATTATAATCCCGAATTTCGGGATCTCCATTTCAATCTCGGGATTAATGCCCTACTCACGGCCCATAGCTTTTTACGATGGGCTGTTTTCCATTGCAAGTCATTGTGACCTTGAAGAGTGTATCATACTGAATAAATATGTATTCTAATGGTGAAAAGACCAGCTTGGAATACAAATTTTGGGTGGACACGGAGCCACAGCTACCTGTGACTACGTGTCCACGTGACCTGGTAACGATATGTGCACGGAATGCATTGTGAGTAGTTTATATTGTTTATGGTTTGGGATTGAATGAAATGAGTTAGCTCATATGGTTCCGCTAAGTTAGTAGCTTTTTTGATTAGCTCACTTCCAAGCTAAAATCCTCCACAACTTTTTTCTAGATTTGATTTTCAAGAACCTAAACATCCAACGACTATAATTTGAAAAAAAAAACTTAAAAAAAAAGTTATCTGAAACTAAGATAATTTGCAATTCCAGACGTATCAAGCAGTTCAAAATCAAATGATTCAAAAATTTACACATACATAACTATAAACCGAGTTGATTTACAAATAATAAAAAACTCGATCGCATAAAAAACATTTGAAATTAGATATCCTCAAGGTAGTCTGTGGTAATATGTGTACTCTAGATCATATTTATTTTCCACATTATTGAACGCGACATGGAAAATTTAAAAAAAAAACATCACGAGAAAAAATGATATCTACGAGCTAAATAAACTTTTATCGAAAACTAAACAACAACTTAATGAACTGAGTGTGGTCGCATTTATAAGAGTTTCGAATTTCAGATCTTAGTAGCTGAAGTTGGTTAGTGTATTGAAGCGTGTGTAACGCCACTTTAATCATATCTCTATCGATTTTTAATATTCCATTTCTTTGGCGTGGTACTATTTTGTTAGAAATTGAGCTTTTGAAATTTAGCCCCTAATCGAGAATTTATGATTTTTCGTTGCGCTTGAAAGTTTTAATTCAAATCCTGTTTTTCTAGCATATTTTCATGTCGTCATTTGTCGTGAATCGACAATTTTCATAAGAGTTTAATCAACACCTACTTAAATTTTTCAAATAGATTTCCTCGCTTGAAGAAAATACAACATCTTATCAATAAAATTTTCCATTAAAACATACATCGAAATAAATTATTTCTCCTCTCTGCAAATCGATTTTTTTTTCTACATCCACCACATCGCAACAGTAAAATCGCAAAACAACATTCTTAGTCGAAATTGTTATTTTCATCGGCAAAATACTATTTTCAAATGCTAAACATATTCAAAATGCTATTCAATAAATCAAATTCAAACAGCTCCACGAGCATAAGCCGGTCTTTTTTCGTATCGTATCTATAGTATGTATTAGCTACCAAGCAAGATGATCGACATTTTTTTTTTGGGGAGAATTTCTCACACCGTGGCACGTGTACTCGGAGTATTTTCTAAAATAAAAAGTAGCACCGAAAACATTCATCATCATTTAAAATCCATTTTGTTTAGCATCATCATCCTTCTGTTGGTATCAATCACCAAATTAAACTAAAATTGCATAAAATTCTCTGTATACAAAACAAAAATCTCTGCCTAATTATAGATAGGATAGTGTCGGACAACGAAAACGGCATAACAACAACAACAACAACAAAACGATGATCACGCTTCATCCACAACACCGACAGCGTCACACAAAGATCGATCGGTTGGTTGCTTTGCCGGTTATATAAGAAAATAATTACGATAAGAACAAGACAAAAATCACACATATCCTCACACACATTAACATTTTGCGTCTGCTTCTTGCTTCAAAACATCACAGAATTAAATCTTTTTTTGCCAGACGCTAGTCAGATGTTGCATTTTTACTGGTTTCCATCAAGTTTCGTTTAGGAAAACTAGACGAAGATACTTAAAAATTCCATTCCGTCACCAATCATGCCACTGATGTGTGGAAAGAAAGAAAAGTCAATGACAATTCACGGGTAGTCGGCATACTGATTGACAGCATGGAAACAAATTACGAAAGCGAAATAACATAAATAATCAAAATATGCGGGGGATCAAATGCAAAAATAAAAATATATATTTTAATCAGATGCAAAAAAAAATTACCTGTTTTTGTTATTCGCGAATAGTGGTATTCGTCATTGTTTGCGTAAATTACCGTAAAAAAAAATTACCTTTTTTGTTATTCGCGAATACTACTAGCGGTATTCGTCATTGTTTGCGTAAATACATTTTTTTGTGAGAGAAATTTGTACTAAACATTGCAATTTATTTACGCTCGCATATGAGGTGAATATGTTTTGATTGTAAGGTGTAAATATATCGTGATTTTGATCTAAACATTCGTGCAGATAACAGGTAATGCGAGAAAGAGATAAAAGAGAATAAAGTAAAGAAAGATATTTTAGAGTTACTAGAAAAAAATATTCGGAGGTTTTGTTTAGATTTAAATATAGTTTTTTTTTGTAGTTCATGTAGGCGCAAAGCATTTCAAGAGTAATTCGAAAAAAAAACAAAAAACCCTTGTATCGACTTTTTTATCTACAAAAAAAAATTACATTGATTTTTTTTGTAATTCTATCGGTTTCTATCGATTTTTGTGCAATTTTTTTTCAATAAGATTTTATGTATTGCAAATTTCGAATAAATTATCAATTCATTGAGTTACCTATCTGAAATTATACATCTTACTCGTGCAAAGCTCAGGGCTACAACGATTTCATCTGAATCCGCCATATAACTGACACTAAACTCGAACAAGACCAACATGGCGCTCTATGAAGTATTGATCGGCCAGGATAAATATTTGAAAAGAACGCAATAAAATCCTGACCTCAAACACAAACGGTAGCAATCAATATTTCATTGTTTTCAAATTGTATTCATTGAATTTTATCTTTTGCATTCGCATTAATTGAACACTACGACAATGTTGCTGCTGGACGAGGTCACGATTTCAATGCATGTTTCTAAACTTTAATTGCGAGCCTATCTCGTCGTCATTGGTGTTAATGTTATCACTAGATTTTTTATGAATGATAACATTTACGAATTTCGATGAATAAAAATTGAGATAGGTTATGTACGCCGCGTATGTGTGATATTTGATGTTCAAAGTGTAGATAACAGTAATTCGACATGTGTAAAGATTACTGAATAGGCTGTTGTTTGGTAGGGGGTAGATTTTAGTTTTATAAAATTCGAACGATTGATTGATCACGTGATGCAAGTAATCGTTGCGAAAGAAATAACTATTAGGTTGCTGCAGATAAAATGGCCGATTTAGTAATACATTTTTAAACAGCTGTAACTTTTTATAAAGACAATTTATTTAATCAAAAGAGGTACCAATAGATGGAACATACTTTTCCCAACGAGATGCAAGTACATTTATTCCAGTTTTGTAGACGTCCGAGTTTCTGGTTCGAAAAAACTCCTCGAAAGCATTTTTGACAGCAGCTTCATTATCAAATTTTTTTCTAGTCAAAAAGTAATCCAAATGTTTAAAGAAATGGTAATCTGTTGGTAAGAGGTCTGGTGAATATGGAGGGTGAGGAAGAGTCTCATAGCGCCACTCGTTCAATTTTTGGACCGTTGTTCTCGGTACATGAGGTCGTGCGTTATCATGAACCAGTATTGGCGTTATCATGAACCAGTATATGAACCGACCAATTCCATCTTGCTATATGGCGCCGAAATTTGGGGGGATGCGCTTCGAACTAGGAAGTTCCGAAAGCGCATTGCCAGTGTCCAGCGCAGGGGTGCCCTGCGAATTGCTTTTAGCTACCGCACGGTCTCGGAAGAGGCTGTGATCTGCTAGCGCGAGAACGCAAGGAAGGGTACCTCTTTCGCCCAGAGCTGGAGAGAACGGAGGCTTTGACGCACGCGCGTACACTGACCCTCCAACTTTGGCAACGACGTTGGAGTGAAAGTGACAAAGGACGCTGGACGGATAAGCTAATTGGTCTTATTGAGCCTTGGCTTAACCGGAGCCACGGAGAGGTAAACTTTTACCTTTGTCAATTCTTGACAGGGCACGGTTACTTCAGGAAATACCTGAACAGAATGGGTAAGGTGGTCACACCGTACTGCCGGTACTGTGTGACTGAGCTCGATGATGCTCAGCACACATTCCTTATGTGCAGTCGCTTCGCAAGTTTGAGGCGCACCATTGAGTCCACGATCGGCCTGGTAGCGCCGGAGACGATCGTGGATGCAATGCTGCGAAACGAGGAGAACTGGCGCGCAGTCTCAACGTATGTTGAGAAAGTGCTGCGTTTAAAGCGGGAGGAGGGTTGTCTTACCGACCCATACGCTGTGGTGGTTCTTGAAGTCCGTGGTTACCAATGGGTGAGTCAGCACGACCGGGTCGAAGCAGTGCTTAGGCGGGTCCCGACTGGGAACTTCGTGGGCTTATAGATGGTCCTTTTTGTAGTGAGTCAAACCTCACATACCCCGTGGTGATAGGTCACCCGGAGATCTGCTAAGCAGATTTTTTTTTGCCATCTACACTAGGGGGGAAAAAAAATCACCCCATTCCTGTTGACAAGCCTAGGTCGTTGGACTATCAATTTCTGATGCATTTCATCCAGTTGAGCACAGTATTTCTCAGCATTGATGGTTTCGCCAGGTTGCAGGAACGAATAGTGGATAGCTCCAGCTACAGACCACCAAACAGCTACCATTATTTTCTTTGAATGAATGCTTGGTTTCGGCATGTGTCTTGCCATCTAGCCATTTTGCCGATCGGCGACGATTATCGTATAAAATCCACTTTTCATCGCAGGTCACAATTCGGTGCAAGAACGGTTCCTTTTTGTTGCGGGAGAGAAGAGATCTTGAAATCTCCATTCGGCACGTCATATTTTTCTCGGTAAGATCATGCGGAACCCATTTGCCAAGCTTTTTCACTTTTCCAAGTTTTTTTATGAAGTATGTTTCATGAGCCATATTACATGGCTCATGGTACTATGTAATATAGCGTGTGGGGCCATAATTTCTGTGCCATGTAATTATGGCGCTGGGAGCCATACTGCATAGCTCTGGGTACGATGTACATAGCGTGTGGGACCATAAATGCTGCGCCATGTTACATAGGACCACGCGCTATGTAGATTCTGACATTATGGCGTGGGAGCCATATTGCATAGCTCAGAGTACTATGTACGTAGCGTATGGAGCCATAAATAATGCGCTATGCTACATAGCTCTGGGTGTCATGTGGATTTTTTTCAGTGTGGAAAAGACGGTGCCCGAGGATGGCTTTAGGAGCGGTTTTTCAAACACATCAAAGCGGGCCATCATGCGCAACCGAAAAATCATGACTGGCCCATCTAGCGGCTCAGTGTATAGAGGCAAATTTGTGATGGTGACTATAATTGGGGCGATCATTGCGACCATTGCAGTGGCCGATGATGGCCCACAGTGAGGAGGCAGCATTAGATGAGTATTTGAACAACAGTAGCTAGCCAAATGTCGTTCGTTAAGATCTTTTGGAAATAATAAAGACTAGTTTTCATGGTCATTCCGTTTTTTGATCAGAAATTAAGATTATTCTTCAAATAACTTATTTATTTGAAAGTATGCAAATGATGAAACATTTTCTATGAATATTAAATTAATTGCTTGTAAGTGGTCAGTATCAACACAAACTGTATTTGTACAGAATGAACATTAAAAACAACATTTTTTTGTCACATTATCTATTTATGTAAAATAATATGATAATTATTAAATATGCACAAAAAATATATTTTTGCATATTTAATTGAAATGTGATAACATAGGCAGATGATATTCAATCTTGCTAGGCTGCTTTTGATTACATGTTGCGGCGCTGGTACACGTTTGTGGTCGTTACCTAATAACTTGATAGAAATATGGTGTGATGGTCTAATCTGTGGTCTAAAGTAAAATACTACTATGATTTGCCTTTGAATTTGAGTTACATATACGTACATCAGTAATGAAATATTCTTCCAAATACCCGTTATAAAAAAGTTATATTGTTCGATGGAACATATTGTTCGATGCATCTGCATCTGAAAACACCATCGAATACAATCGAATATATACAAAAAAAATACACCATCGAATACATACAAAAAAATGTTTATGCTCCCAAGATTTCATGAGAACGGTTACAGATAAAGAAATTAATTTTTTGTGGGGCATTAGTCCCATTGATTGTTATAGGGGTATTATTAAATTTCTCTCGTTATTTAAAGTACATCAAAATTTACAATTATGCCGATAAACACACGATTTTTCACTGCACAAAAATTAAAAATATTAAAAGTAAAAAGAATTTCACGAAACACTTAAGACAATTTGAAGGTGACTAGTAGGCAAATTCTAAAAAAAATGACCTTACCGTTTCGGAGAAACCTTTCGTGCAAACTGTAAAAAAAAAGTTGAAACATGCTTGTAGTTTTACAGCCATATATTACAGGGCCTTAAAAAATATTCTTTTTGAGGCACTAATAATTTTGTTCTGGGAAAAAAGCGGCTCAGTTCTATGCATAGGAGAGATGTGGAGACTTAAAAGAGACACAAAACCAAAATCGATTTTTTAAGGTATCCGACCTCCGATCCTTTTAACTGAAGTTATTAAATTATATCAAATCAAAAACTTTTTTTTAATTTTCTATTTTATTGTTAATTTTTGAAAGCTATCAATTAACTTGGGTTTTAATTATTTTTGTTGTAAAATTACAAAAAAAATTAAATGGCGAAAATTATCGAAGCTAGTTGGGCTAAATATATATATATAAGTAACACAAATTTAACAGGGCTTAATTGTCGATTTATATTAATAAACTAAATAATGAAATGTGAACAAAGTGAAAAAAAACAGGTACAAACAATCGTAAAACATTAATTTAAATAAAAATATCGATTAACATTGAAAATAGATCAAAATCAACAGATTTAATGTGCAAGCTCACAGGCACTAGATAGAAAGTTGTCTAATTTTTCTGCTTTAGAACTAAATAGAACTGAAAACGTACAGTTTTGGAGATTTTGTTTGATGAACATAGTTTGATAAAAAAAATTTTACCATAAAAGTTTTGTTTAATTAGCATCAAATGGCAATTCTTAAACATTTGACAGTGGTATTCATTAGCTTATAACTTTTAAAAATTATTAATTTTAAACTCATCATGGTTTGATGGTAAAATTCAATCTTTAAAATGTCTCTCCAGACAATCCTGGTGCTATTAGATATGTTCATTCCAGTTTAATGCATGCGTGAATTGATTCTACACAAATGTCAAAACCCAACTTTTTTTATAAAAAAAAATTAAAAAACTTAAGGTAGGTTTCTACCTTGTGCGGCCGAAAAATATGTGCTTTCTTTAGGCATTTTTTTTTGGGAATGTATTTAAGATAGACACATATCAATTTTTTTTCAATTGTAGGTATAAGTTTATTTTAAATGTACAAAAAAGTTTTTAGTCGAAATATGCAAAGGGGGCAGGTGGGACATCGAGCAATGGCGGCGCGCCAAACGGATTTCAGCTGCTGGTAGAAGTCCTGCCGTCGATTCAAACATAAAAATGAAACATAATCTTATTTGATATACTTTTGTCTATGGCCCCTACCAGAATTGTGAAAAAAAATGAAAAAGTAATGCAATTTTAAAAAAGAAAAACCATTTTTTCCATATTTTTGGCTACAAATTGTTATGTAAAATGAAAGATTGCTAATATTTTTTAATGATTCTTCTACCAGCCATGAACCAGCTTTTGATACCCAACTGTTAAAAATTTTGTGATCATTTCTTAACCCGTCTGCCTTCAATCACTTCCACCAGGTTGTTAAAAAATGCGGTGCAGCGCGCCGGGCTGTGGCGGCTCAGCGCGCTCGACACCGCTCCCTATTTTAAGAGATAACTTTCGTAATTTATGTATCTACCGTATCTATCAACATGTATCTATCTATCCGTATGTATCTATCCGAAAATGCAAAAACAAAAAATTCGATTTTTTTGACCGCAGAAAGTAGAAACCTGCCTTAAAACCTTTTCTCATTTTTAGATACCAAAATAAAAACACACATAAAAAAAATGGTGAACCTTTTTTCTCTAATTACCATTATCTACTGGCTGTTTATATATTTTTTTTCCAAGTCTCTAAAGTCATCAAATTAATCTATCACCATAATAAGTTAATCAAAAATATATATATTCGATTTTATTATAAAAAGCAAGCCAGGCGTTATCTATGATTTTGTGTATAAATTGTTTGTATGATTCCCCGTTGATAAAATACGACAGTTTTATTGCTACTAAAATAAGAACAGGGCAAGTAAATAGAAATTGATTTCGATTAGATTTCATGGACGCGTATAATTAGGATACAACGAAGTGTGTATTGCAATGTCCTAATTTGAGATGTGAAATTATTGATTTTGATTTGTAGTAGTCGGGTACAATAAGCTGTTAGACAATAGATACTTAGTAGTTAGTTGAATATTGTAACGTAAGTATTTTGGATTGTGTAGCTCTCGCACGTGCTTTAATGAAAAAACTGTGGTAATAGAAAAATGTATATCTGCTAAATTCATTTTTCATATACATATACACCAGTGCAATTCGATTGTTATTTTGCTGACACTTCTGCGATATGTGCACGATATGGAAAATGTGTTGCAGCGAAAGTAAAAGTACTTCTGAATACTTACTTCTGAGACTGATATATGCTGGAAAAGAGTACAGAATTTCGTCTAAATATTGATATATTTCAACAAGTCGAAATATATATATCTTCTAAAGAAATAATTGACCGTTAAAATATAAAAATTTTCCTCTGAAAGTTTTATTAATAAATTACGAATTAAATTCTGACTAATAATAGTATCCACTTATATAATTCTAACTAATAATAGTATGCATTTATGATTCCAAAAATATTATGCTCTAATAATTTTTACAAATAACTCAAAAAATAATCTCGAAACAGGTACATATATAGAGCCTCATATTTGCCTCTTTAATATTGGAAGGTACTAAAATTAAAGTGTGTTTGATACAACCAACTAGTGGTATCAATCACTTGTTTAAGGAATTTTTCCTTCTCTTTTCCTTCTCCTTTTATCGAAAAACGTTATTCCTACCTCTGGTGTACCCCATGGTAGCCATCTTGGCCCACTTCTTTTTAATATATTTATTTCCGACTTATCTGACGTCCTAGCAGACATACCTCATTTACTCTATGCAGACGATCTCAAACTTTGTCAGACTATTGAATCGAAATCGGATGCCCCCTTTCTCCAATCCAAGCTTGATTCACTTGATCAGTGGTGCTATATAAACAAGCTCTCTCTCAATATCAGCAAATGCCAAGTTATTAGTTTTTCCAGGAAATGCACGGTCACACACAATACGTACTTTCTCGGCAATAATATGCTAACCCGAGTTGATAACATTGCTGACCTCGGTGTTATCTTAGATGAAAAACTCCGCTTCACCTTACACTTTGATAAAATATTTTCTCGTGCGAACAAACAGCTAGGTTTCATCAAAAGACGTGCCAAAGAATTCCGTAGTCTGTGGGTCACAAGATCCTCATACACTTCATTTGTACGTCCTATTCTCGAATACGCTTGCATTAGCTAGAATCCTGCTTTTGAAACCCACAGTGACAGACTCGAGTCAATACAAAAGCAATTTTTACTTTTCGTCTTGAGAGAAGTGTACAACCCTTATGATTTTAATAGCCTACCCCCTTATGAGTTTCGACTGATTCATTGAAACTTATCGACACTAGCCTCCAGAAGAATGGTGATATAGGCCTGCTTCACATTCGACGTCATTAGAGACGCTATTAATGTAGAATTCCTGAATAATAAAATTTTGATAAATATCCCTGTGAAGAAAACCAGGTCCAATCGTTTCCTAAAGGAATATTCTCATTCGACCACATATGGAACTAATGAGCCAGTAAATAGATGCTGCAGAGTATTCAACAGCATAATCAATTTATATTCCCCTAGGATTTCCAAATCATCCTTCAAATCCTCTCTTTTTCATGCCATCCGTACCCCTTATTCTTAAGCTATAGATTATATGTCAATGTTTTACTTATTGATTGTTATTTATTAATGTATTTGTTACTTTTTTCATTTGTTTGTTACTTACTTGTTTGTTGTTTTTTTTTTACTTTTTACTTGACTTTACTTTTCCATTTTATTTTTAATTTGTTATTTTATATCTGGTTTTGTACCTTGTTTGGTGAATAAATAAAATAAAAAAAATAAGTACATATATGGATTGTGATGCATACAGCTATTGATTTTCAAACGAAACTCATCTATTTAAAAAATTACGTAATCCAAGTATGTGTTTATCGAATGTCGGGCAAAACTTGCAAAACTTTTTCCACACGGTATGAAATAGCCAATTTCGGTGCTAATGTTTTAAGTTGAATTGATCAAATGCAACTTGCATTCGGATATATTGCAACATGCACTATGTACATAATGTACTTATGTAGCTAAAGATACATTTGTTTGGCTGAGCGTACATATTCATCGTTGTATCATTCTGTCAAATTGCCAAGTGACTGCTTATCGATAAAACGAATCTAAACTTGAGTTCATATGCTATGAGAAACCTCTACATAAAATATGTATGTACATATTTTGCAGTTATGCAAGTGATAATGGTTGATGATGTCAGCTATGAAAAAATATCAAGTGCAACAAATAAATTATCATATAAAAAAAATTAACACACATTGTGTTAGAATTATTTAATGATTATGTTTGTTGTATTAGTAATGAGCAAAATATTAATTGAAATAAACAGTCGCATTTCATGCATTTAAATAAATTGATTAATAATGTATATTTTATCATTACACAAAAATAATTAATTATAAATCAATTTATTTAGTAATTTTGGTAGTTTTCAGCCAATTTGCTGGCTCAATGTTCATTAATTAGGATGAGTTCGTTGTGATATATTATTATATTGATGATATTGATAGACTATCAACTTTTAATTTGAAAAACAATATCAATTGACATATAAAATTAAAATAATTTTGCAATATAAAAAATTCGTATTCATTTGTCGGCAATATTTCAACCTTGATGACAAATGAAAACTGCATTTATTCAAGGCATGATGTAAACAACGATTAAATGTATATTTATTGTAGCTCTGTCGAATCTACTGAGTAACATTTTTATCAATAGGATTATTTGACTTGTGTTTAATTAGTCACTCATTAGAACGTGAAGGCAATTCTTTGTTTAACCCTCTTTCGTTGTAATTAGTGTGATTTTTGCTCCCATTACGTCAATTTCTTTCGATAGAATCACATAGAAAAAAAAATGTTACATGTTACTAACTAACATAATCTTGACTAACTTTAAAAAAAAACAATTCAAAACACTTCAATAAACATTTTTCCGGTCCGATCTGCAGCTATGTACTACTGTGATCAAAAAGTAAGGTGAATTTGTTTATAAAATGTAAATTCTTTATTTATTCTTCCAAATCAATTTCATCCCGTTCAAAGTAATCCCCGTCCGATAAAACGCACTTTTGCCAACACGTTTTCCAGTCCTCGAAACAGTCGGAATAGTCTTTTTCCGGTATAGCCTTCAAGACCTTCTTCGATTCGGTTTTTATCTCCTCAATCGTGTCAAAACGGCGTCCCCGCATTGGCCTTTTGAGTTTGCTGAATAGCCAGAAGTCGCACGGAGCCAAATCAGGCGAATACTGTGGTTGCGGAACAATGTAAGTCGGGTTTTTGGCAAAAAAGTCGCGCCGGGTCATACTGCATTATAACATGGTGCATTATCGTGATAAAGGAACCAAGAGTTGTTCGCCTATAATTCCGGCCGTTTCAGACGAATAGCTTCACGCAAATGACGCATAACGCTCAAATAATATTTTTTGTTGACAGTTTGGCCCGGCGGAAGGAATTCATAGTCCACCACACCACGATAATCAAAGAAAACTGTCAACATGACCTTGATTTTCGATCAACTTTGCCGTGGTCTTTTCGGTCTTGTTTCACCTTTTGCACGATATTTGCTGGATTGGTCGGTGGTTTCAGGGTCGTATGCGTAAATCCAAGTCTCGTCTCCAGTAATGATGCATTTCAAGTGGTCCTGATAGTCAGGCACCAAAGCTTCACACACATCAACGCGACGCTTTTTTTTCCAAAAAATTGAGCGATTTTGGCACCAATCGAAACTGGACGCGTTTGAGACACAAAACATCCTTCAAAATAGTTTGGGCTGAGCCAAATGATACTCCAACACTATCAGCAAGGTCTCTAATTGTCAATCCACGATTTTCAAGCACCAAATCTTTGATTTTTTGGCCGTGGCCCTCGTCGGTAGACGTTGATGGTCGTCCAGAGCGCGGTTCGTCTTCAACGCGTTCTAGGCCCGCTTTGAACTCGTTGTACCAATTATAAAGGTTTTTTTGTGCCATAATTTGATCACCAAAGGCGTTTCTTAACATTTTCAATGTATCCACACAAGAATATTCGTTTCGCAAACAAAATTTGATGCAAGTTCTTTGCTCAACAAAATCGCCCATTGTAAAAATCGAAAAATTCACTCTTGGTTGTTTACAAAAACACGTGCAACTCGAAGATAATTATTCGTTTTGACAAACAGACGCCTGGCAAATGTTATAGACAGTCCTACCAACGTAGAAAAAAAATTTACCTGCCTTCCTAATGTGCGGGAGTTTTAAATGACAATTTCTCCTTACTTTTTGATCACAGTAGTATTTCTATATTTCTGCTATGTTTAGTAATTAGTCTACTTAAATATTCACATAATCGTAGTTTTATTGTTTCCACCCCGTTCATTTAATGGATATTATTGTAAATTGCGAAAGAAACTGATAAAATATTTAATTTTTGGTTAACATTTAAAAATAAAATTCTTCAAAAGCTTTATACAATTTAAAAAAAAATCGTGAAAATTTAATGCCACTTATATTTTTGTTAAAAAGAACAAATCACATGAATGTAACAGTAAAATTGATGCAACCCGCTAATATTCGAAAATTTTTCGGTTTGCAATGTTATTTTAAAACTTATAATTACTACATGTCGCTGTTTGACCCCAGTTACCAGTCTCTGAAATCCAATTTCCTTGTCTTTCCCGTTTCTTAATTAAAGTCTCCAAAACCTCTTATTTCTTCAAAAAAATATAGATCATCTTCCCCGATGATGATTAATGATTCATTCAAATGAGATTTCTTTCTAATTTTTCAAGATTCTTAAAGACTTCTCACTGCATTATACAATCATAAAAAGTAATGGTTTTCGTTTTTGTGGTTTTCAAATTCAACTATGTTTATAACATGTAAATAAATTATTTTTTTTTCTCTTGCACTCAAAATAAAAATAAGGATAAATTATACTCTCTTCAAAGTTGTATTCAAGTATTGGCAATAAGTTCTTCTCCAAAACAAAATAAGCTCATTAGATACATAATATGTAAACATGTCAGGACATAAACAATAAAAAAATTACCAGACGTCAACATCGGGTCATATTTCATTTATTCTGAAAGAATCAGCAAGATTTACTGTAAACAAGGGAATATTTTCCATATTATTTTCCATATTAATTTCCATATTTTAGTCATTATGCTCCATAGCATTCTACATACATATATGTATATTAGCAGCTAAAGAGCCATGGTCGACTTTGAAGTCGAAAAATAAATAGTGAAAATAAATTTAAGTTCTAATTTGGCTTACTAGTTTAGTCAAGAAGTAGTAAAGTCTATCATACAGCCTTGCCCAAAAGTATTAGGCACCCCTTCAAAACACATGTAATTTGAAACGTGTGTTCAAATTGATAATTTCTTTTAATATTTACGATACTGGTTTGTTCAAACAATAATAACAGCGATAAACGATCTTCTTTGAAGAGCCATAAAACATCTGGCGTGCAAATTCCAGGAAATGGGGTATTTGAGAAATTGTTGATAATATTTTGTCAGTCTCCATTTGTTACTTATAGGGTAAGGCTGCTTGTTTTTGTGATTAATTTGCAAACTAGACACTCTGTGCAATACAATATGCCTAAAACGAGTGAACTTGGTATTGAAAAACGCTGTAGAATTCAGTTTCTACATGAACAAGGTAAATCTCAAGTTGAGATTGCCAAGCTAGTGAAATGTTCTCGGTGCGCAGTGCAATCATGCGGTTTGCGGAGACCAGTTCTTACGAAAATAAGCCAAGAACAGGCAGAAAACGCGTAACTTCAAAACGTCAGGACAGAAAACTTGCCCGCGACTCTTTGAAGGAGCGTAAAAAAACATCTTCTGCGCTTGCTGCTAGCCTGTCGGAAAACTTGGGGAAAGTAACAAGTGCTCGATCGGTAAGAAGGCATCTCACAGAAGCAGGCTTGAAAGGTTGTAAAGCTAGAAAGAAGCCGTGGCTTTCAGCAGCCAACAAAAAAAATCCTGTTAGAAAATACAAAAAACCTGTTTCAATTTTTTTGAAAAATTTTCTGAAATCAAGGCCTCCGTAAAAAATTACGGTTATTGTTGTTTGAAAAAGGTTATAATTAAGCTTACCTGGAAACTAGATTCATCGGACCACAGAACATTTGCCCAATCCTCTTCTGTGAAATGCTGGTACCGAAGAGCCCATTCCAAGCGATTTTTTTTGTTGGCTGCTGAAAGCCACGGCTTCTTTCTAGCTTTACAACCTTTCAAGCCTGCTTCTGTGAGATGCCTTCTTACCGATCGAGCACTTATTACTTTCCCCAAGTTTTCCGACAGGCTAGCAGCAAGCGCAGAAGATGTTTTTTTACGCTCCTTCAAAGAGTCGCGGACAAGTTTTCTGTCCTGACGTTTTGAAGTTACGCGTTTTCTGCCTGTTCTTGGCTTATTTTCGTAAGAACTGGTCTCCGCAAACCGCATGATTGCAGATTGCACTGCGCACCGAGAACATTTCACTAGCTTGGCAATCTCAACTTGAGATTTACCTTGTTCATGTAGAAACTGAATTCTACAGCGTTTTTCAATACCAAGTTCACTCGTTTTAGGCATATTGTATTGCACAGAGTGTCTAGTTTGCAAATTAATCACAAAAACATGCAGCCTTACCCTATAAGTAACAAATGAAGACTGACAAAATATTATCAACAATTTCTCAAATACCCCATTTCCTGAAATTTGCACGCCAGATGTTTTATGGCTCTTCAAAGAAGATCGTTTATCGCTGTTATTATTGTTTGAACAAACCAGTATCGTAAATATTAAAAGAAATTATCAATTTGAACACACGTTTCAAATTACATGTGTTTTGAAGGGGTGCCTAATACTTTTGGGCAAGGCTGTATATAGTAAAAAGTGCACGATGCGTTCATCTAGTCGCTTAAATATCTTGTTTACAAATTAGTTGTTTTAATGTTATTCAACTTTTTCTAGCTTCTAAAACAAAATATTTGAATTTAAAGAAATATTTCGAAATATTAGAAGCTAGATATTTTTTTATTTTTTGGTAGTTATCGGTATTTCGAGTGCAATCAGCCCTCTTCTTCAATGCCTATCGGTCTATTGATAATATCGATATCTGTCAAGAAATTAAAATATATTCAGCTTCTAAACGAGAAAAAAAATTCTCTTCAAATTAAAATATTTAGTTGTTTAAGTTAATATTCACTGTAGTACCAAACTTTCGCAAAAGAATATCTGTGCTTCTCCAAGCACTCAGCACACAAAGAACAGAATTCTTCTTAATACTTCATTTCCGTTTTTCTTCTACTGAAAAGAAGTAGTTTTTGACTTATTCCTTTTTTCCATGATAGCCTAGATGTCAGAATAGTCATAATCAAAAAGTCTAAATGATTCGTGTGTTTCAAATCAAAATCACAAATCGGATAAATGTCGGCGAGTATACATTTATGAGAACGTTTTAAATATATTAAGCACCTGAGTAGCATGACTCTAAAGTATGCCTAAAACTTTGTAAAAAGTCATAATTATTTTTATACAACATAGCTTTCATTGCAGAGAACAATTGTTGCATAGTTATTAGAATTTTTCTCAGAATTCACCCTTTAAAATAGCAACCATCAAAAAAAAACATTTGTTTTTTGCCAAATCTGTCAACATTGCTAAAAATATTTATAAAATTATATATAGTTTTAAAAAAATTTCAATTTTTTTTTTTAAATCAGCCCGTAAATTTGGCTTTGAGACTTGTATTATACTGAGTATTATGGCTGATTCCAGTTATTTTATTCAGCCGAATACAATCCCATCCCAAGTAATTCGATTCCATGGTATGCATCGAATCATTCTGCTTTATTTTCATTTATAACTTTCTGGATCATAAATGTTGATCTATCGTCACTTCTGAGCAAAATCTTTATTCACTCCTCTTTGGTGATTATATAGTGAATAACTCTAATAGTGTTTCTACTTCATTGTAAAAACTGTCAAATCATCTATAAATCGATGCCTAACCTGGCTAACCTTTCTCATTTTTTAATTTAACAAAAAAACCATGTTGGATTGGAAACTTTGGGTTGAGTGAGAACTCCATGCAGCCTAGCGTCGCTTTTTTACTGCTTTTTCCCCCATGTGAATGCAGATGTTTTTTTCCTACGAGAAACAGACCAACGACTCCCTTAAAAAGACACCACAATAAAACAATATATATTAAATAAAAACAATAAAAATAATTTCTTCCTATCAGACTAATAACCATCTTTTACCGTTATAGTAAAAGCTGTGTAAAAAATTTACTTGCTAACAATATTCCTCGTTTTTATTTCGTAAATATATAAATAAGTCATCTTTACATTCATTTTTTTTCAATTACTATTCATAATTAAGCCATGAAATGAGCAAACAGTCTGTTAGAATGGTCCATGAATCCAAACAAAATAATCAAAAATAAAAACATTCAAAAATAATGAAAGTAAATGAAGAAAAAATTCAGTAAAAAATATTTTTAGTCCTTTTTTATCACTTTAATTTTATTTAACTTTAAGTTTATCTAGACTTAAACTTAAGTTGCCTCAACATTTTTAAAAAAATACACTTCCTAAATTTTAAAAGTATTACATTTTTTTTTACATTTCCAACGTTGCTATGTTTATAAGCAACTATGCCGTTCCAAGTTAAGTCCTATCCAGGTATGAAGAACTAAAAGAAATATTTTGGTGGCTTCCATTCGAAAAATAATAGAAAACATGTGCTTTTTGGGTTGTCCTTCTGAAATCAAAATTCCACTTCAATTAAGCGAAAACCAAAGAGTATTCAATTTATTTCGCTATTTTATCAGTATCTACGTTCTTCTTTTTGCCAAACCTCCTAAATATAAATTATAAAAAGCTAAATTCTTTTCATAATGAAAAGTCCTATATTTTTATATAATTCTTATATAACACATTTCGGCGTCCAAATATTATCTTCATCAAAAACTGCAAATATTGCCCCTATAAAAGCTCTCTCTCTCTCTCTCATTTGAAATACAAGAAAAAGGTTTGTAGTAGTATTCGTCCTTAAAGAATATCCTGTATTCGATTTTTAGTTTGTAAGGTGTATTGGTTAGGACTCGCATTGCTGTCGTATGCGGTGCCTAGTTCGGAACTGAGTTTCGAGTTGATCTTGGAGTGTGTAGATTTCTAGTGTGTGTTCAAATTGAATCTAACATGAAGTCCACAGAATTGATTTGCTCATTTCAAAACTGCAATAAATAATGCGCTTATTTCTGGATCGGTTTCATACTACTTACCTTTCGAACAAAGTCCACAATCTGTCACTTTGATATTTTCGCGCGCATCGCCTTAATAATTTTTAGTTAACTTTTCTATTATTTCTATTATTGTGTCTACTTATCCTTTTTAATTTACTTTTTTAATTTTCTATTTCTTTACTTTTTTACGTTACTTTTTTTTAGAATCGCAGTTTTCGTTTTTCAGTCTCCGTTTCTCATTCGTCCTTTCTCAGGATCTCTTTTGAGTCTACATTTTCTAGTACTCCGTTTTCAATCTACCTTTTTCAGTGCCGTGTTTTAAGTCTCCCGTTTAGTCTTCTCTTTTAGGTTTCCCGTTTTCAATCTATCATCTTTGCTTTATGTGTTTTTGCGCTGTTTATTACTTTTCTTATATTAACTCACTCTTTTACTTTACTTTTTTTCATTTTTCATATACTCGCTTTATCTCTTACGATTTACTTTTTATATACTTTTCTTTTCTGATTTTGTATACTTTACTTCTTTTATTTTACATCTTTGACTTACCTTACTTTTTACACTCTACTCTATTCACTTTGTTTACTTTAATTTTGTCGCTTTGTTTACTTTATTTTTTTTGTCGCTTTGTATAATTTAATTTTTCAGTTTACCAGCTTTTCCTATGGCACTTTAATTGCTTTACGTTTTTTACTCTACATGCTTTACTTTTCGCTTTTCACTTTTTCTACTTAATCGCTTTCACTTACCTTCTTCACTTCACTTATTTCTTACTTTTGTTTCCTATTTTACTTTAGTTTTTCCACTTTACTTTGCTTTTTCCCCTATTCGTACTTTACCCTTTTCTTACCTTACTCATTTCCCTTTTCTTACTTTATTCTTTCTACTTTTCTTACTTTATTATGTTCTTACTTTTCCCCCCCTGTTCTTACTTTTTCCCCTTCTCTTATTTTTCCCCTTTTCTTATTTTTTCCCTTTTTCTTATTTTTCCCCCTTTTCTTATTTTGGGTTAACTGGACTTGATGCCCCACACCCGGGAAATCCCACCACCAGAGGGCGAAAAAGTGGTAGAAGGGGTGAAAAATTGAGGAAAAAAAGACAAAATTATACAAAAAAATAAAAAAGAATATAGAACAATTAAGAAAAACAAAAAAAAAAAGAAAAAAAGCCCCAAAAGTATACGCACAACCACAAAAACACAAACATATTAACCCGACATCTATCGACGAAATTCATATAACAGCTGTGTGGGGCATCAAGTCCAGTTTTACCTTTATTTTTTAACCAGTTCTTATTTTCCCCCCTTTTCTTATTTCTTCGCCTTTTCTTACTCTTTCGCCTTTTCTTACTTTTTCCCCTTTTCTTACTATAATTTTCCTCCTTTACTTTACGTTATGTAGACGTCTTTGGCTTATCTATTTCATTTTGCTGATTTTACTCACTACTACTACTACAACTACTTTTTTTTTTTACTAATTTTGGATGCGTGATATTAACGTGTATCATCAAATGGAATTAGGAATTCGGCGAAAATCATTGGATAAATAAAGCGTTGATTCTCTAAATATCTTTTGTCCATATTCGTTCAAATGTATCATGATATTTTTTTTCTTAAAAGCATTGTAGCGCCTGCAATTACTTTAAACAATGGTGCAGGTCTGTATACAAATAAAACGTAGCACCTAATTTGGCGCTATCAAACAAAAAACATCTCATATTAAATAAATACTCCTTAAAATATCAAATCCAAATACATCAAATTCTTTCAGGAATTTTTAATATATAAAATAATTTCTAGGGAAGAATCTAATTTTTGAAAGTATGATTTTACTTACCGGCTAAAGATAGAATTCTGAAATTAATTAATCTTCCATCTTGTAAACTTCCAAGTATGAAACTCTCTTTTAAAACCGGAACATATTGCGCAAAATATTTCAAGAAGATTTATAATTAGCCTGGATGTTTCGGTCTAGATACTTTCTATTTTTGTTCGATTCGTTGTTAATTAATTAAAAAAGGTTGATTTTCGACCGGGCCTTGCTTACTTTTTTCATCTTTATGACCATTCCAGATTAAATCATCGTTCCACGTGATATAGATTATATTTACCCATTGGTTTCTAAGAAAATAGAAAAACCAATAGATTTGAAAATCCGCTCGATACCACTTGAATTTACAAATTACTTCTGTTCGATTTGAACTTCACTCTGTGATTTATTCATTAACAATCATTCACGCATGATGTGCTTGACGGAATACCAAAACCCAACTCTCTACAATCTTTTATTGTTTTCTGTTTTAATTATATTTTTCATCTATAGCAAGATGTAATACATACCTCTGAGGAAGTCTTAATGACCATTTTATTGCTTCATTCCACACATGCGATTATTTTCGTACACCCGTGATCCGTCTAATCGATTTTGCTCAAAAACAAATTCGAGCACAATTTTCCAACATCTGGTCCATTTTCTGGCCAAAAAAAATTTGAGAAAATAGCGACTTTTGATTGTGTTTCATTCGCGAGATGCGACATCGACTTTTTGCTGAAATTCTGATCGAGAACTGTTACCTCATCACGAGATATCGTGTCAATTTTCACATCAATTTGCCATGGTTTGTAATTCGATGTGATTTTCTCTTGATGAATGAAAAGTATCTGTTGTAAAGGAGAATGAAAATAAAATGTGTTATGTAATTTGTTGGTAGACAATGAAAAATAGCCTTGATTTCCGGTAATTCATTTTCATTTTTGCAACGTAGAAAAATGTGTTGCAGCATTTAATCGTGGTTTTTTCGTTTAGTGTGTTGGATGAGAATTAGTTTGTTTGTATGAGTGCACTGAAAGTGAATCTAATTTCCGATTCAAAGAAAATAATTGTATAAAAATTTTAATAATTAATTTTATAAATTTGTTTATCTTACATAAAATTTGTACATAATTGTATAAATTTCATGTAAGATAAACATATTTTTTGTAGACTGAGCAATAATCATTTGATTTGTTTTTGAACACGAATAATTCTGGTCCCAATTATTTAATTATATTTTACAGTCAAATGATTGTTTTTAATTCCAACTTCGATGACATGTCCTAATATATTTGATCAATATGTCTAATATGTGCGATTCTACTGCTCAATGCCTCCCAATAAATAATTAAATTAAACATATGAATCACTATCAGTCTTTTAAAAAAATTATTTTCTAAAATACCTTGGTTCAGAGTACAATTTTTGAACTCTTGAGTCTTATCATACGATAACACACATACCACACCTTACTTCAAAAAAAATTGAAAACTCCCCTGCAGTGTGAAATTATCGATGCAATTAAATTTGAAAAATTAAAAATTTTAAATATTGATTCAATTTGCACTGTACATTTCAGTATAGTTTCGCTTCGTCGACAGTTTGTTGTCAAGTTCCATCACGATTTGCTTATCGCTAAGTTAGTCACGAGCTCGTCAGTGTTTCATTCAAAAATTAACCATGAACTTATAACTGCTGCTGATAACCAACGTCAAGATTTCCATTCGATTCAACATTAATCCATTTTTTCGAAAACAGTGATATGGATTTCCTGTTCTCTGCTGTTTCGATTATTTTTTTTGGTCCCCTCCATTGAACCTGTCGAGAATGCTCTATCTCATTTATTGCAAATTTATCACTTAAATGATGTTGTCGGCTTCAAATCGTAATATTTGCATCATGTAATATATTTTACAATGTTGATTCAATTATGTAAGGTTTGATTATAAGAGAGCGAATCAGATAAAAGAATGAAAATAATGTGCAATCAGTTCTGAGTTGTAATTCTGTTTGAAATTCGCCATGTCAAGTACTACAAAGTAGAAACAAGTTTAGACAAGGACATAGCATATGGTTTAATTCAATTGTAACTATGTATTGTTTTCCTTGATGCATATTGGTATGACAATTGCACATTAATTTTTATTGCTTTTTAACATGGCACTGTTATCAGAATGTTAATTTGTTAGTACTGCTTACTAAGCATATACATGAGTAAATGGGAAAAGTGTGATATTTATTGATGTCACCTAGGTGTATTTTGAGTGATAAAACGAATTTTGTGAAAATTTAAAATCGTGCAATATTTTGCTCGGAATCTTGCACCTTTCGTACAGGCAAAATTAAGCACTGATTGTTAAAAGTAATCAGATTTTTGAGTAAATACCTTCAATAAGGTAAGAAAAATAGCTTTTGGGGGGATGGTAAAAAACACGATTTTCCGAAAAGCATAAAAGATATTTATTTAATTTTATTATTGCAATAAACAATATTCCAAATTATGCAAATTCTGAAGGGGGTATTCTGGTCTAGAGACTCGATTTGGAGGTGATTTTACGGAAACAATAAAAAAAAACAATAAACATATTTAGCATCTATTTTTTATCAGTTTTTTATGATCATTTTAAAAGTATAAAAATGTATTCAAAAAACAAAAAAGTTCCAAATCGAAATGTGTAGGTACAGGCTCCAACCTCCTGTTGATCTGAAACATAAATTTTTGGTAAATTTTGTAAAAAGAACGATGTAGAATTAGTCTTACCTAGGGAATTCGAAAATATTTTTTTTTTAATTTTTTTTGCCTAATTTTTTGACTCTGGAATTTTTTTTTAAATGTTAACAATCAAAAATCCCTTCGTCATACCAATTTTAATAGCGTTAACAGGGTATGAGCAAATTGGTCTATTAGAACTTGAGATATCATGTCAAACGGATCGAAAAAAGTAGTTTCGAGAAAAACGCGTTTAAAGTTTGGAGTCTCGTTTCAGGCAGTCTGAGCCGTTTAATGATATGTTATATTTGCATTTTTTTTTATCAGCGGTCTCTGCTTCATGCAATAATCCTTCTTGCACTTCAAAAGCGATATTTTCTGAATCTGTTTCGGCCATACGAGCAGTTCGAAATTCTTTAGAAACTTAAGAAGTGCGGAGCGGTCAATTCGTTGTTGATCGCGTTTGTTGGTTTAGTTGGCACGTCACAAAAATAGCTGTAACTCCAAAAATAATTCCAAGTTTATAAAAATCCTCGTAAACGCTTATTCTTAAAGGTCTAAACTTTGAAAATATGCAAACGAAAAAAATCGATTTTTTCAAATTTATAGACCAGAATACCCCCTTAATATGTCATGTAATCACTATCGGTGTCATATATATCCTAGCGTCTTCTTAGCATAGTTTTCACAGTGGACAAAAAAGGATCAAATTTTGCGAACTTAGTTGCTTCGAGCTGAAAACAGGCTCCCCAGCGAGATGGGATAATTAACCACATATTTTCGATGGAGCTAGCATCTAGAGATGAAGAAGGTCTGTTTATTGTCGTCACGCCATTTTCTTCTTTCCAGTGCTTGTTAGTCGGCATCGTTGTTTTGGCTCATTATCCTCTTGCGAAGATCCAATTTTCATTTATTCGTGGAATCATCTTTAGCGATTTTAAAATTCTGCGTTTTTATATCTGAACCGTTTTTCGGCGTTCAAATTTTGAATTAATAGCTCCAAGCATTCGAAACCGTACTCGTAAAAGTATCTTCAAACATTCACCTTCACTAGATGTTTAACAGTGGCTTGGATCACATTTCTGCTGCGAGTATTCTCGTTTCAGCCGATCCAGACCTAAAAAGTTGCTTCGTCAGAAAAAAACCTCGGTGCAATCATGATCCATATTTCCGGTAGCCTAAGCCTGTTTCCGAAAGAGGCATTGTAAGATTTGTTTATCTCATTCAAATGCCGTTTATTAGTTTTGGTGTTTACATCTACTCCCTTCTTAACCAGAAAAGTGCGAGACTTTCTTAGTTGCAGAGAAGAATCCAGCTTAAACAGCAAGAGATTCGCTTTACCCGGCTTGCTCGCAGTCGCTCGCTTCAAGCTCCATTCCGAAAAATCATCAATATTTTTGTACAATTTATATCCCTGGTTCCACCTCACAACAAACTTCTTCGATTTTTTAATAGATTGTGCAGCCGCATAGGAGGATAATTCGGCCCTTTCAATTGTGAACAAAGAAATACCGCTTCACACAGCTTTGCACACTTTCCGCTCAATTTAGTTTAATTGCGGTCGCTATGAGCTTTTGAGTGACATTGATACGGACTCTCAGAACAGAGATATTTAAGGAAATGAAATAGGCGTATGCATACACGAAATTTGGTGAAGAAATTTTACTAAAAAGATAAAATCTATACTTAGAACAAATCGAGAGAATTACTACCTCAGATATTCCATTTGGTGTTTCCGATACTTAAGACCTACGAGCTTTTGGCTATAACTTGTCAAATGGCCTACTATCTCCATCTCTATCGTACACATGACCAACTCTGTTCGCGGAGGCGAAGTCTGCCAAATTTGCCTATGATCCCATAGTTTTCCCGTCACTACTACTACCGCTCAGATTCAAGCAAATTGCTTCATTTCTCACTGCTGCTTTCATTTCCCTATATCTCTCTTTTCTGAGCACGGACTGTATTTGTATATATCATTATAAACCAAATTAAATACTTAGCTTTATCTACTATAATAGCTAAAGCTAGGTATATTATTTTATTTTTATCTTTAAAAGCTCCGTTGGCTTTTTGACTCTTCCTTCATCAATTTTTTATTCAAAACCTAAACACAGTATGAACCGGGCTGTATCCTTAATTTATTATACTCCTGACATCTACAAAGATATAAATATATGCTAGCAAAATGAAAAGAAACATATCGCATCATAGGCCCCAAAAATCCAAAATCCGAAGTCGGCTTCGTTGACATTTTCCACAATTTTTTTTTTACGTTTTAGGTTTCATTTTCTGAATATTTTCATATTTTTAGAAGAGTAAGGAGAGCGAAATCGCAGAAAATAGGTTTGATCTTGCTGTTAGTGAAAATTCTCTGTACGTAAAAACCGCTCCCAATTGCTATTATCATGCTTCATCACCACTACAAGCTTTCGCCATTCTACACAATAGTAATGGCTTGGAGTAGCCCATCATAGCCCGTTGTGTACAGGCGGCATTGACTAATGACTAACCCATTCGCCTTTGAATATGACCAATTTGGATATCGTGTGCTCTGGGTCGAAATTGAAGGGAGCTTTTGTTTTAAAAAGGATATTTGTTAATTATTACAAACCTATTTCATCGCCTTCAAAGTAGTCTCCCTTCACCAAGGTACAAAAATGCCAACGTTTTTTTCAACCCTCAAAATATTTGTAAAAGTCAATTGCTGAGTGAGCTTCTAGCTTTTCAATTGAGTCAAAATGAGTGACGCTGGAGTGGTATTAGATATTGGTAGGCATAAGTGTAGATGTAATATTTCTGATGTTTCTGCAGCAGAAAATTAACTCTGCAAACAAAATATCATTGTGTAAAATCTCAATGCAAATTAATTTGCTCAAGCTATTGAGCCTTTTTACACGAACTCTCGAAGTGGGATTTGGATAGTTTTGTGTACGTACAAGGAGATTACCAATATGGTGACTTCTGACGATCGCTATTCACTTCGTCTGAATGTGAACATGCAAGGAAATCTCCAACATGGTGGATTCTGATAATCGCTATTCACTTCGTGCTAGCGTTTGCACATGCAAGGAGAACAGCGATTGTCAGAAGCCACCATATTAAAAACAAATCCCACTCTATGTGTGCGTAAGTTAGACCCCCCCAAAATTTGTATATAGACTCCAAATTCCAATTTGGGATCTCATGTAAAAAGGTTCAGTGTAAAAATTTGCCAAATTCACTTTTAATTTTTGACGAAACACAAGCAAAACTATTTCACAACTGAAAATAATGGCATGAAATTTGACGCAAATGTCAATGATAGCATTACCAACTTAAAATAAAAATGATTTATTAGTATCGATATATCCTCGTAATGTTAGCTGACCAGACACCTTCAATTTTTATAATGGCAGTACTCCCTTGCCAATTTGAAGTTTTTCTGATTATACCCTAAATTCTTATCTAATTTTGAGAAATTGGCTCTAACACGCTTTCTCGCTTAGGTCTGTGCACTATCGTATTAATAATTTTGAGAAATTGGCTCTAACACGCTTTCTCGCTTAGGTCTGTGCACTATCGTATTCTAAGCCACATTTCCCTTTTCCCTACTCTCATTGAGTCACTCTGGCAGCAATTCTTTTCGTTTCATTCAAATGGCTATTCGTTTCATCTCTTCGTATATGTGGTTTCCTTTTGTTTCTGTTCGATGGCTATGTAGTACTAACGGTACTTGCATATTACTCCATTTGATTTTGCATTCTGTATCTGTTCTACGATCTCACCATGGACTGGTTTGAAATTTGTGGTGGACGTCCGAAGTACGTACTGTCCAACATTGCTAAATATTCAAGTCTTCAGAAAAGACTTTTTCATGATCGACTTCATTGCTCCGGTATCAGTTGTGATAATATAGCCCGTGCCATCAGAAGGCTTGTATTCCTACATGGAGAAAGGCGGAGGCTTTGGATTCACATGTGCGTTGTCACCTGACCTCTGAAATGCAGCGTTGAAAAATTTCTCCGGCGAATCCGTCATCCCACTTCTGACACCAAAATTGCTATGTTTTAAAATACTGATTGTTTACAAATAAAACGAGTTTATTGGATGTGAATTGAACACAGTAATTTTAATCAGGATTACTAGGCTGACGGCCGGAAGACCAACAGAGTTTACCCAAGCAAAAGAAAAAGTGTGAAGCTGGTTCCAGTTGTAGTTATTATACTCAATTATTCTCATACTCAAATTCAGGTGATGCTATGCGCAGTTGGTGGTACATACACAACACAAACATTAATGTCAACGCTCCCTTGGCGACTCGAATCATTGTCATAAAATTCCAGTCTGAAAGTGGTGATGAGTTTAGAGTCAGCAGCTCTATCCATCAACCTTTGATCATCGAACTTAGACTTTCCTGCTGGTCTCCAAAAAGAAGTGGTTAATTCCGACCGTTTTGTTCGACTATTTTGCTTGCATCTTGCTGCACATCCATGGGGGTACCTGTGCTCAGACATCTTACGGCATTCAACTTTGAGGTGTGCTTTTATTCCACAAATCAAGCATTGTGGGGTTGTGCTTCCTGTTAGTTTTCCAGTGATATTTGTATTTTAATGAGCACACTTTAGGCAATATCAAACTGCTTCTTGTAGATGAAAAAGTTTGCCAGTTGATTGTGTTGAAACGGTTCCCAAAGTCTTGACCCACTCCAGGTTTTAATCGATTTCTTCCTTAATTCTCATGAAGCTGCTTGCGGAGCCTGAATATTAGTTGCTTTTGTATCTGTTGCTTGCTTCCCGTCAAATGCAGCCCATCTATTTTTACATTCCTCCCCCAAATATTCCTTGATGTGTGCAACTTGTTAATCCAGCTTCTAGTCTACGCTATTTCACAAGATAATCACTGATACTCACAATAGTCACTGTGTCCGAAATTTCTCACTTCATAATTATTCCAAACCATTTGTCACGAATATTCCCTTTTTTTTTTTTACAAATTCATGGTTCGAAAATCCGTTGAAAATGACTTATTAAAGGCAAAAAAAATCCCACTTACGACACCAATTGTGGTGCTTTTTCTGAAATGCGGTTCGTGAACTTTAACTGATGAAAACTTAAAACTTCCGAAAGCCTTCACAACTCAATAAATAATTCGATGTTTTTCGCTTGACTAGCTAGTTTAAACTAAAATCGCCTCAATTTGCCAACGGGACCATTTATAGGTCCTTGTTGAATGTCTGGAAATTCTAAACATTTTTCGAACACTCCTCTTTCTTTGTTAAGATATCCTGAACGATTTTTGCTTGGTTGTTCGAATAGATAAATCTAGCTAGCTAATACGAATGTGTCTTCGGTGCGTTTATTCAACAATAAAAAAAATTAAAAGAATTTTACCAGATTAAGTTAATTTAAAAAGTCACTGTGAAAAGAAGTCACCAATTAACCATTACACAAATTAGTGTTATACATAGTTTTTTTGCAGCAATAGACTGTTATCTTTGTTCGATTGTAAATTTTACACGGTTAAGGCTTTTACACACAGTAACCACAATTGCGCATTTGTCATACAAAAATTAATTTGGATTATTTATTTGGTGTGACAAATAAGCAATTAGGGTAGCTGTGTGTATCGGTAACTTTGCATAAATATGATTATTATTAAAAAGATAATAAAGAAAGTAAAACCGGTGCTATTTGTCCAATTTTCTAAATCACATCCATTATATATAATTGAAAACTATTACAGAACGATAATAGAGATACCAAAGCAATTCATTTGAAAAATTAACACTGATTTTTTTTAAAAAAAAACCTCCACTACAAAACCGTCCATGCAAACAATCAATCCATCATCATATCATACAAATACCTCAATTATCACTTAAAATAGCGCCTGGTATTCATAAAAAAAACTGTTTTCACACTTGATTGTGTACGAAACGAAAAACGTGTTCATCAAATTTACATTAAACGAGTCTAGTTTAGCACGAATAACGCTCTAATTTATTAGCAGTCGACTTGAACTTAGTCAAAAATGATTGATGTGATACTTGTATAGTAGTATTGAATTTAATGCATTCTTTGCGCATATCATACTAGTATGTATTTTCATTGTCATTTATCACAAATTTCTTCTCTTATTTTTATTCTAGTGCTTAAAGAAGAACCAGATGATTTAACGCATTTAGCACCGTCATTAGATGATTCTACACAACTATTCGGTGAAATGCTCGACAGTCTTATGCTACCGGACGCGTACGGATCGCTTCTATCGGACGATATAAATTCATTAGATTCACAGCAGAGTGGCTGTAATAATAGTAAAAATAATAATAACAATAATGGTCATCATATCGATCCATTTATTAATTATCGTGATGAATCGAGCGATACGAGCAGCTCACCGCATTTATTGTCACCCGGTAGTATGTCGAAGGTGAGTTCTATGTATATGATCAAGATATGAGTTAATGTTTCACGTTATAGTTTTGTGATTTATTTTATTATCTTTCCTTATTCGTTTTTCTTTGGTATTTTTAGTATTATTTTTTTCAATGATTAGTTCGTGGTATTTGTTGTTTTGAAAGCATGAAAATGTAATGATTTTGTGCTCTTGTAAAGACTTTCTAATTTTAAAAATTGCACTTACTCTGTTTCCGTGAAACATTCAACATAATTCATATTGACATTTCTCTCCGAACTCTATTGATACGATAATTCTATTTTTCAGAGTCCTGAAATGAGCAGCATACCATCACTCTGCAGCCCGAATTCATTAAGTCAAGATGACGATTTCGCACTGATGACAATGAACGTCGAGGATGATATCGATTTGACAATGCGTGCTCCATATATTCCAATGAACGAACAAGATGACCTACCACTCCTCACTGAGGATCTAATGTGGAGTGCATTTTCCGAAGAGCTAAGCCTACACAAGGAAGCTCTTCAAATGGAAGCGCTGAAAAGTAGCCATAATAGTGGTCTATGCAGTAATAGCACTAACAATACAACTAGTTCGAATAGTTTAGTGAATACGACGACAACAACGGTCAGTAACAGTAACAGCAATACCAGCAGTCCTTATAGCAGTAGCAATATCAACAATAAAAATAATATAAGTTCGGCGCATGATAATAGCAACAATATGAACGATAATGAATCGAGTTTAGCTGCATTATTATGTGGTAGCGTTGTTGTTAATTCAATACATCCGCAACAGCAAACGCATAATCATCTACATCAACAACAACAGCAGCAGCAGCAGCAGCAAGAAGGCAATGATAATAATAGTTCCTTGACTACTTCGGAAAATAGTACGTCAGGAAATGATTGTAAAAGACGGAAAATCTTATTGGATCGAAATGATAATTTCACGAATGAATTGATGGATAGTATTGACGATTTTGGTCCTGTTTTCCATAAAAATTGTAAGTGTGTGTAGGCGTTGCGTTGTCTGATACAGCGCGTCTGTTTGCATGTTAATCAATAACGAGAGGCAGTTAAGATTGATTTGATTCTTCTAGATTTCATGGTTTTGTCATATTTCCTATTTCTGTCTGGTCACTGTCTACTTGAAAATGAAATTTAGATTAGCATTAAGTTACTTTTCATAAGAATAATTGGATTAGCTTGACTTTATCATTGCTGTACGGGGCGATTTTTTGAGACTTAAGATTGCTAAGGGCGATGTAATATGTTTGTAACAACGTCAAGTTGTTTGCGTTGAATAACAGCAGGAATATGAATGTTTTATGTATTTTTGTTGCGTAGGCAAATAACGTCTGCTCCTTTCGTGTACATATTTTCAATATTATGTATGTATATTTAGCTATTTCAGTGCTTAAATCATCCAAAAGTATCTATTACAATCCTATATGCATCTGTCCCCCAAACTTATTAATAGCAATTTGCCGTCTGTCAATATATCAAACTCTCCTCCCCCGCCATGGAAAGTCAAATCACTCGATTTTATCATTATCAAAACTGCAGATGCATAAAAATACATTTTCTTTTCCTTCTCACTTTCAATTCTAAATATAGACTCATAAATATTTATATTAGACACATTCACGCTGCTTTCACGACACCATCCATCCATGGAACATTTGGTTGCTATGTCTGATTTTATTCTGTTTCAAAGTACTATATATACAATGTTCTAAACTTGTGTGTATGTGTATTAACTCTCAGCTGTAGACTAAAGTCAAAATGTGTACATAAAACCTGGGAAATAAAAGATAAACCCAACTACGAAAAAATGAAAATCAAGTCCGAACAAAAATAGAGTTTTCAGATAATTTTATAATGCTCTTGATTTTGACTTCACGTCTAGATTTTCGTCCCTCCTGGCTGTGTTCCTAGTGAACATATATTGCTGCATCTTTCTACGAATGGATTGTGAATGTTGCTTTAGTCTCACGCGATGATTCCGTTCATTGTTCAATTAAATTTAAGTCCATAACCAGTGTTCTAATTGCAATAAACTTCTCCATCTGTTGATTAAATAAAAAAATCACAGATTTTAATTTTGGTACTTAAATTGTCATAATATTTTCACTTTGTAGAGATTGCTAATTTTGATGTAGCTATTTCCAATATAAATAGTCCAGAAAATTAAAAGACTTTGGGTAAAACAATTCTTACAAGCGACAATATGTGGTGGAGTACTCATTCAATTCATTCAATAGTCTCTTTCCAAAGATTTTATATCTTGCTCATCAAACAGTTTGTTCGATTGTATTACTATTCGCATAGAAAACAATTATGATTCAACTTTTGTGGCCTGTGTCCACTTTTCTTCTGATAGTAAAATAGTGTTGAAATCTAGAACGAGTACTACGAGTCCTTTAGTGATACGATCAACTCTTCTTTCGCAAATTCTAAATTTATACTTTGTAGAAATTTTCAAATTTTCAAATATCCATTGGTCTTCCTTACCAGGGCTTCCCAAATCTAAGTCAGATCACTTAGCGATAACTTTCGCCAATTTAAACGCTTTTTTGAACGATTGGGCGCCTATACAATGACTAGAGTCCCGTTTTTATGATCGATCTTGTTCGATATAAGTCCTGCTTATTTACTTCATTTAAACACAAAACTGGAGTTCCACAAGGATCTATTCTGAGCCCTCTTTTTTCTTATTTTATGTGAATGATCTGCCATCACTACTTTCCTGTGATTCGCTTCGTTACGCTGATGACCTGAAACTTTCTGTAACCATAAGATTGATTGAAGACTTCAGTATTCTTCAATTGGTGTCATTCAAACAAGCTTGTGCAAATTTTCAAAAATGTCACACATTGATTTTTCCTAAAAATCAAATCTACTGTTTTATAGCTATTTAATAAATGGCTACATACTGTAAATGAATGACTGTATGCATGAGGCGGGTACGGACGGCCGCCAGCATTACAACCTCCTGGGTCTGTTGTGCTTCCACAGCGTTATGTCCTAAGAGATATACAGATTTCTTATTAACTTGGATATAACTCCAGACGCGACTTTTCTAAGTCCCAGATGGAGAGAAGAGCAGAGCCAAGCAGCTTTAATATTCGTCTCAGTGGTGCTAAACAGTGTGCGGGAAGTTGCTGTAGATTCTCTGACACTTCTCATTGGTATCTACTGAAGAGATTCTCTGACACTTCTCACAGGTATCTACTTGCCTATCCTATGGAGTTCACCTTTAAAAGAAAGATGGCCTATTAAAGCTCCACATAAGGCCCTTGTGTCACTTTTATGGAAAGCCACTGCCTCTTTTGATCTTTTTGTATTAAAACTGAGATAGTATTTTGAGTGCTTTAAACACTTTCGATTTTTTTAGTATCTTTTGATTTCCCTACTCGTATCAGCCTTTGAAAAGCCACATCATGGAGTAGCATTAATGTAGACCAATTTAATCACTTCTTTATTTTTGGTACCAACTTCCTAGTTTCCATGGTATCCCTCATAGACAGGGACTCATATAAGCTCGAGGTTGTCCAATGCTCATATTTCATTAAGGGCCTCTCTCGTTTCTAAGAGTATAGCTGAGTTTATTTGACCGTAATTGATAGCCTTGAAAATTGCTTTACTATCCCATTAGATATTCATGCTGACACTTGTACCTGCAGGCCTGTTGTAGGCTTATTGCTTGTTTTGCTGCGTCCTCTTCAATTTTGAAGGTTTAGAAGGGCCGTTGGGTTGAATCCTATTCAGCTTGTTAACAGAAGATTTTGCGTGGTTTTCTTCAACTACACTGCTGATCTAAACAGGATAATAGGTCTCACCTTTTGTTTGTAAGCGCAGAGTGTCTGTCTTAGGGGTAGTCCCCGATTGAATCCAAGCATTTGTCGCTCAAAGCACCTTAGTGGCCATCAGCGTCGTTTAGTTTAGATGACTATCCCATGCTAGTTTCCTATCCAGGCGAATTTCTAAATATTTTACCTACCCCTGTAGACACACCTCTGTGTCATTAATTTTTAGGGATCCTATCTCGATATTTCTCTTCCTGGTAAATGGAACTAAGTTGGCCTTTTTAAGATTTAGGAATATACCCTCCTCCTTGCACCATTGTGCTGTTTGGTTTAAGGTCAATTGCATTATGGATCTCGAAGTATCCGAATAGAAACCTCTTATGAACCGTGATGCCATCTGCATAGCCGAGAGCTGTTCATCCCTTATTGTTGAAGGTCTCAACAAGGTCGTCAACCAGTTGCGACCATAGCAAAGTGATAATACCCCTCCCTGTGGATGTCCCTCCTAGTGTTCGCACTTTAGCTTTGCTACCTCCATTTCCGCGAATACGTCTCGATACCTTAATATTTTATTCGTCCGCTCTTCTCTCCTCTGCTGTACATGATGCATCGAGTCGTGTATTACATTGTCAAAAGCTCAGTTTATGTTTATCAAAGCACGTAGGACAATTTGCTTTCTATCGATCGCCTTTTCTATTATTTGCACCAGCTTATGTGTTGCTGAACAAGTTGACTCGCCCCTTTGGTAGGCAAACTAAAATTTGTGTAGTGGCACCTTCACTAAGAGGTTACTCCGTATGCTTAGGCCGATCAACTTCTCCATGATTCTCAATACGAATGATGTGAGACTGATTGGTCAGTCTGATTTCGGAAGGTAAGCCGTTTTATTATCACCCTTGGAGATGAACACCACCCGCGGCAGCTTTCACAAATTTGGGTTGTACCTGAGTTTTAGGCTCGCTTTAAAAATGGAAACCAGGATGGTTTTCAATTTCGTTGTGGCTCTTTGTAGTAGAGCCGGGATGATCCCATCTGAACTTGGTGATTTAGAGGGTTTGATGGACTTTTCTTACGAGTTGATTTATTATTGGTGAGAGAGGGTCCGCTCCGAACGCCTGTTCGTTTTTGTTCTCTTAACCACTATGATTGCACATTGTACATTTTGGGAAGCGTGTTCTGAACAAAATTTCCAGTGTCCTCCCAAAGGGAGTCGTCGTCCCTCCACCTGGGGTTTGAAGTAGCCTTATATGCTCCTGGTGGCTTTTGGCCAGAGCTTGCTATATCCTTTCTAACAGTTGAGACTGTCACAGAAAGGATACCAAGCCTTTTGCTTGGATTTCCTCAGCTGTTTTTTGTATTCTGAAAGTTTCTTTTATAGGCCTCTCAGTTCGCTTTGGTTTTGACTCTGTTCAACTCTGTTCTCGCGACTTTTTTGAGTTTTCCTAGCTTCCTTTTTACCATGGCACTCTTGTTTTGTAGGCACTGTTATTTTTCGGGAAAGTTGTGGTATGATACGAAGACTATTCTTGTGACTTTGCTCACCGTGTCCTCAAATTACATCTTTCCAGTGTAACTCGGATGTAGGCCATGAAATCCTGCAGTAAGACTGTTTGTATAGCTCTCCCAGTCCGTGCACTTTGAGGCAACATACTGTATTTCCCTACTCATGTGACGAATCCTGTAGTTAGTTTTGATGGCCAACAAAAATTTGATTAACATATCTTTGATATCATCAATCGTGCCTCCAAAATGTTCGATTTTGTTCTAAGATCCTCTAAATTATTGGCCACCTGTTGAAATCTCCAGTAAGGCGACTCTTAGAATATCCGACACTCGGTGCTCAGAAACTTTTGCAGTGCCATTTGCGAGGTCTTTCATTTATTACCAGTAGACTTTGCCAAGACTACTGGGAAAGCGCAATCCTCTGAAGCGAGGTCCTCTGCCTCCATCCATCTCAACTTTAAAACTAGCTACTGTGTGAAATTACTAACTCTATTGTGAAATAAAAATAAAATAAAAAATCAATCAATCTTACACTGCCTCTCGATACAAGATGCTTTCAAATAATATATTTACTAATTTTCAACTCTTATTGTAAACTCCCAATTAAGCAGCAAGCGTAGACTGTTGGACAATGAATGATTTATTACAACTCGAGAATTCAGCTCCATCATCACCGGTCGGATCTCTACATCAGCAGCAAATATCGGAAAATTGTACGACAAAACAAAATATTATCATAAATACCGCTATACCGACTACAACAATCCACGTGCCATTGATAACAATTCAGAATAAAAATTCGAATATAAAATTGAATTGTGTTAGCAACGTTCCGAGCAATAATAGTACCACCAACAATACTACTAGTTCCGATAACTGTAGTCCGAACACAATCCGAAGGCTCTCGGCTACATTATTGAAAGGAATCCATCCTATCACCCAAAATGGCACTATCAATGGCAGTTGCAATATGACACTGGGAAAATCAAGTATCGGAACGATAATTAAAACTCAGAACAACTGTTCTAGTAAACGTCCTTCGAATATTTACCTGACAACCACCGAAACGAAACGTGTTAAAAATTCACCGATTATTGATACACAAGCGTCGCCACACCTTTTGCAACAGTTGATGGCACCTAGTCCGCAAAGACCAGGCTCGAAATTGTCATACGAGAAACTAAACGGTGGCGGCAGCAACCGTTGGACGAACGACAATGATAACGGCAGTAGTCAAGTTGGTGGTAGCGTAAACAATGCCAGGATTAATATTGGACATCAACAATCAGGAGCTTCGCAAACGCAACCTTCGAATTCGGTCCTGAAAAATCTGCTTGTTAGTGGATGTGATGTAAGTGCTGGCTATGTTTGTATTGTACCGATGAGGCCAAAGAAAACGGCTAAAGTATAGAATTCAAGTTTGCTTATTTTTTACACTTAACCTCTTAACTTCGAATAGATTAAAATCGGAAAAGATGATGATGATAATATTTGCGAACAATCATGTTGAAATTTATTTTTAAAATTTATTTTTTAATTTCCTGTCTGTAACTAGACTCACCGTTAGTCACATTTTGTAAATGGATTGATACGATAAACGTCTTTTTTAGAAGAAACAAAAAAAAACACTTTAAACTTACAACAATTTTTAGTTCATAATATCACATGCATAATTGTGTAACATTAGGTATGATAATTAACCATAGTTTCGAAAATATCAACTTGGTACTGTTTTTGTTTCAGTTCAGGGCAACAAACCAAAAATTAAAAACTCTAGCGCACCTGAACCGCTAGAAAACTAATTTTCGAAGAAATTGTCTTTGAGTGACAAAAAAGTGTGGAAAGACGTAATACACTGTTTTTTAGAATCATATCAACCATTCCTTATCCAAAGCAACAAAACTCAATTATAACACATATAATTCAGTGCTGGCAACACTTTCCGAACGAAGCAGCAATAAGTTTACCATAGCAAGCTCATACTCAAATCAACGTATCCTTTGAATTTCGTTCTCTTCGCAGGATTTCATCGAAAATTTCAGCGGTTAAACGTTGTTTGAGGCTACCATCCAAAAAATGTTCAAAACTCGAAAAATTTAAAAATGAATTTCTTATTTTTATTGCAAATGCTTTGCATATGAGAACGTTGTTTGAAGCATCTGTTGGTGCAATATTTACGGAAATGGCTAATGCTGGTTAGCCTGTGTCAACAGCAAAGCACATTACATACCAAATCTGCTTCACGTTAAGTTAAACCCAACCAGTAAATTTCGTTTCGATTGAATCACTGCGCTGGAAGTTATACGGGTGAAAAGAATTTTAGGGTTACCACCCTCAAAACTTATCAAATTTTTAAAGCGTTAATATTTCTTGTTAATTTTCATTGCAGGATCATTTCCATTTGGAAATCTAATGACATAATCGCTCAGTAAAGAAATTAAACAAAATTACAAAAATTGTCAAAGCTGGCAGCCCTTTCATGATTTTGTTACGAAATTTCTACGACATTTGGCTCACATTAAAGTCCATTTACTGCGTGAACTTCGTTCTGATTTCTATACTGGACCGGAAGTTATAGGGAAAAAAGCTTTATTTTGCTGAGCAAATTTGCAAGATTTAGAAGACAAAAATCACCATAGCTGGCAACTCTATTCTAATTTTTCAACCAAATTTTCATCAAATGTTATATAGAGTAAGATCCAAGTACTGGATGAATCTTGTCAAAATCTGATGGCTGAATCGGAAGTTATAGGCCAAAAACCGGTTTTTTTTCTCAGTGATTTTTCAAGATGGTACCACTGGCACAGGGTTGCCCGCATTTCAAAATCACTTCTATCAGACCTGATCCTAGCTAATACCAACATGTTCTGTAAATTTCATTATGATCGGATAATCCGGTCGTCAGTTCTCGTGAACAGAACTTTCGAGTGCTGAAAATAGAGGTAATTTGGTGATGGGTTGCCGTTCTTGTGCAAATCGGAATTTTGAAAATTTCAATTTGACATGATGGACAAAGGTTAAAATTTATCAGTGATTTGATTTTTTTGTCAAAAATCAAAAATTTTTCAGGAAGGTCAATGATTTGAAGGTTTTTTTTTCAAGAGCCTGCCGTAGCTGCAGGGTTACCCGCACTATCTTGAAAATCAACGTGTGCTAAATTTTAGTCAACATTAATACGCTCTACAAATTTCACGACGATCCATTGCTTTTCTTAGAAGTAATGACAAATCAAAATTTGAAAAAAAATCCTTGCCTACTTTTAGGCACCCTGCACCCACACACGGCTCAAAATTTCCAATTCTTTATCATAAACGAGCTTAGAACATAATTAGTTTTCATTCCCAATACTTTTCTTTAACAAAAATTTACACTGCTTGGATATATAGGAGTACCTCAAAATTCACTAAAACGCTCGCCGCCGCCAAAAGGTTTAGAGTATCTGAATTTGAGAAAGTTGTGGACCTACCTACTATATACATCTACGTTCTCCGAAAATTTCAGCTCAATCGGATCGGCCACTCCAGAGATTACTTCTATTAACCGATTTGCTGATATATATATATATATATAAATAAAGAAATATGAATTTTCGGCGAAACGAGTTTAATACTATTGTTCTTCGAACATTAGTAAAAATCGCAGCAAATCATACAGAATAAAAATCAAAAATATTGTTGCATGAATTTGTAAATAGTACGTCGTAATCGAAATGGCATTAAAATTGTGTTAAACTTAACTTAATTTTAATTCATTTTATTTACAAATTTAAGAGAATTGTAGAAAGACTTCTTAAAAATCACTATTTAACATAAATACACATATACCCTCATTGAAATAAGAAGTGATGATAATTTCTACATCAAATGTAGTCGTTTCGAAATAATAAGATTACTATAATTTAATACACTTTAACCGAAATTCGAAGAAGTAGAGCAAGGACGTATGTAGCATATGTTACTTTCGTCCTAATTTTCCACGAAATTGAATTTCGAAAAGATTGTTTATTAAGATGCGTAGTTGAAAATTTCAACTACACCAATTTGTAATTAAAACGTAAAAGAAAAACGGATGAAAACAACACTCGTTACTATTTTATTTTTACTGTGATAGAAAACAACAACATTAACAGCAACAGCACTGGATGAAACCAATTTTTTTTAGTGGAATTTAACGGCAAATCCTCTGTACGGACAAAATAGAATAAATTATTATGTAACATAAAATAAACTATTGTTTCATATTTTGGATTTTTGTTTAAATTATTTAACGATTTGTAGTTAAATCAAATGCTAATACAAAAAGCAGTGAAAAGTTGAATAGAAATCCGGGGGGGAAAAATTCAATGAATGTCAATAAAACACAAATACAACTGGAAATATAAAAATTCCTTTTATCATTTCAATTGTTTTATTTCATTGTTTTCAATCTGAATTCATGTTTATGATACCTTTATTGCTTTGTTACATGAGAAACGATTTATTTTTGAATTAATTTCTTCATTGTCATGAACTAAACGAAATGAAATGAAATTAATCGAGCGCCCATGGTACAAATCCAATTGTCTATAAAAAAAAAAAATGAAAATATTTATTGATCAAAATGAAAGATTTAAAACACGATTTCTAAACGAGTTTTGTTTGTAATATAAAGATTTCGTGATTTGATAAATTAAAAATGAAATAATTCCGCTTCATTTTCAAATATTATTTTTATTTGTAGCAGCTATATTTTTCTAAACTGTCGGGTAAAATCAATTTATATTATTTTGTTATCCAGAATAATTTCATTGCATTTCAAGCTCAAACAATTCTCTCAGCTATACAATGAGTGTTCTACCCATAATAGAAAAAAATGTTCTTAACCAAACTGAAATTCGACTGCCACTGATTTTAGTTAAAATTATTTATTTGAGACATGCATTTTGGCTAAACAATCTTAAGACTAAAGTGTCAAACAGCTGAATATTTTTCAACACAGCTAAACTGATTTTCTGAAGAAAATTTCATCAAAGAAAAGAAATTTTCTTGTTTTCCTGTTTGATATCATATCTGTTTGGAATATTTCGGAGGTGGACATTCAGATAAATTAAGTCTTAGATTGATAGATGAATTAATCGATGACAAAAATTTTGTAAAATAGAATATCTTTATGTCTAATGCCTCCCTTTTTTCGAGGGAAATAATACAAAGATTAAAATGAAACTATAGATCATATCTAGAGCTCTGAATGCATTGGCGCTATTGATTCCATCAAATAATTTTTAAATCCACCTTTAAAGTCCAACACTGCCACGCTTCTGAAAATAACAAATTTAAAAAGCTCAGCTAAGTTGACTTGTAACTTCTAAAATCCATACCTATTATTGTGAAGACGAATGCACGGAATAATTATATTAAAGCATTGAAATATTTGCAATGAATTCTTCGGCAAGGTATTTGATGTTCAATTGATTTTTTTGATTCTCTTTTAAAGCGCCTTCTTATTCATATAAATTATTGTCTGTTAAGGACACTACCCTCATTTTGATTTCGGAGACGGCCATATTTTTGCTGAGCGGTTCTTCCTCCGTCGGCCGAAAGACTTACCCCGAATTATTTTGAACTGAACACGTTCAAATCTTTATTATTATTATTTTATTATATTACTATTATATTTTGTTTGGCGACAGTGACAAAAAAAATAATAGCGTCCTGTTTCGAATAAGGTTGTCAGTCGCTTCGTTTTAATTCTCTCTAATAGGATATAATTCTCAACATACTTCCCTTGTAGGAACAAAAGAAAACAATGATTATTAAAATTCCCCTTATATTACATATCTTTGAGTCTCAACGGGGTTTTTTCTTCCGTGTTTGATCATTTCCGCTCGGATTTCCTGTTCTTGGGGCTTAGAAAGCACCTGCAACTTCCTCTTGCTTGCCTGCAAAGGATATAAACATTGCAGGGGCCGAGTTTCAATTGAAGTTTCAATTTATGCTACTCGGTTTTTTTTCGTCCTTCCCAGGAAAGAGTTTAACGATTCTATCGTGAAGCTAATATATCTGTTTTTCGCTACCTATTAGCACAACATTTTCTATTTTTACTTCATCCCTCGTGAAACCAGAATTTTGCAAAATAAGTTCGAAAAGATATTTTTTGCGCAATCGAATTCTTATTTTTTTTCCAATACGTTCAGATTTTTTTAGTTTAGAGTTGAGGTCGCCAGTAGTCACGTCAACAAGCTTCACATCCGGCATTTTACTACTTTACGTTCGCGGATGAACATAGAAGAAGTAATGGCGACCAGATCGTTGGAATCCTCAGTAAAATAGGTAAGCGGACGCTAGTTTGAAATGGCGTTTGGCTGCCATACCCAAATTTCCAGCTGAACGAAATTGAGTTTTTGGGTCCTAACATTCTTCTTTGGCAGGCCTTGTAAGACATTCTCACCATCCGCCTGGTGAGTTAAACAGTCATTGAATGTGTAACATTTGACTCTTCCCATAGACCTTCTTCTAAATGATGTGATTAAATAAATTAACTCATCACTATCTATGGCGCGCCATCCCAAATGGGCCTCCAGGATGAAGCTCCTCCAGTCAACATGGCTCTGCGACCTCGTTCCCAGTTTGTCACTCCCAGCAAGGATACGCTATCAGCTTCTATCGTATCTTCCCATCGTTTTCTCGGTTTTTCTACTGGACGCTTCTCTTGTGATCTACCCTTTAACGTTCTTCTAGGTAGCTGGAGTTCTTGTATTCTGGGCCCGTTCATTGCAGTTTGCTTAACTTAACGCATACGTATATAGGTTCGTTGTCAAATGAGTCATACGTCTCATCGTTGTAACGAAGTCTCGAATTTGTTCCTTGTTTCATTGAGTCATAGATTCTTCTGAGCACTTTGTGTTCAAGCACGTCCACTGCCTTTTTGGGATCACTCGTTAAGGTTCATGTTTCACTGTCACAGCTTAGGTTTAATGAGTGATTTATGAATGCGAAGCTTATTTATTCTGTCCATGTTTCTGAACCTTAGAATGGGAAGTACAGAGAAATAGTCTTTGTTTGCGGCTTTTATGCGTGGTCCGGTCTCGTCCTTTTGGAAGCTTTCAAGTTTCCATTTGAGTTAGCTCTAATATAGATATATGACGATATCTATATTCTCAAAGTCCTAACCTCCGAAGGGAAAAGTTTTATCAGACCGGAGTTTTCTTTCCCATTTGAGTCATCAATTTAGCTTTAGTTTTATTGTTTGCTTTGAACTCTTGGTCGAAAATGGTGTTTTACAATCTGAGGTTGAGCCTGCCGTCGCTAGCATACGCTACCAGTTATGTGGACTTGAATATTATCGTAATGTGGTGTAAGTTGATGTCACAGAGAAGACGTCATCGTGCTCCAAAGTTTCTTGCTTCTTCCCTTTTTCTGTCTCGTTCCGCTTCGCAAAGTTTGCGGTGTGTATTTTTTTCGTTGCTACTTTAACGGCATTACACGCAGTTTGAGACTCCAGCATACAGTGTACGATATTTTTCGGTCATATTCTTGTGCCTGGCTAGTACCGTCACCAAGCTACTTCTTGATGCTTCAAAGCCCGAGTGACTGAACTTGACATGTTCCGCATCTTCAGGGACATTTTTACAAACTGGACAGTTGCATAAGCTACTGTGTCCAAACCGGTACAGGTTGCCACGATACCCGCCCCGTTCGCTTAAAAATTGATTCAAGTCGTAGCTGGTTTCTCCGTGATTCCTTCAAAACCGTCGCAACACGCTGGGGGCTAATTTTTGGTCCAACGCCCGTTTTAAGCCTCTACTACTTTCCCAGGTGTGAAGTGACACTCGTCTTTGGATCTCTTGTATGCTTGTAGTCCGTATTGAAGAGTTGAAGCGCTTCTGCCCCAAGAAATTCAATGACCAAGATACTGACTGTAGCACATGTCGTCTCATGAGATGGTATTCGAAAGGTGCAGCAGGTTGGGAATGCAATCAGTAATTATTCGCTGATTTAATTTTATTTGCAGTCTTGATGTCCACACTGTTGCTGGGTAAAGTAAAATAGAGTTCAAAACCCTTGAAATCAATAGCCTTTGGCTTTTCTTTGGGCCGCCAATATTGGGTAGCATTCTATCGAGTGTTGAACTAACAACAGAAGCCTCCTTGACTGTTTGCTCCAGATGATATTTGAAATCGTCGATAATTATGCCCAGAAGTTTTACAGCGGGCTGCGAGCTAATTATTACCTTTACCCGTGCTACTGTTAATATCCTTCGATTTGTGATCAGTACCATTTCCGTTTTATGGTTGGTAAACTCAAGCTCGGTGTAACCAAGCCATGATTTAATTACCCAGATTGATTCGTTTGCGTATATTCCGACTTCCTTGTGATGATGAGCTGGAATCAGGATGCCAAAGTCGTCGAAAAATCCTCTTACAATCACATTTCTGGGTGTACGTAGCCTTAGTATCCCATCGTGCATTATATTTCAAAACGGGGGGCCAAAGATCGATCCCTGTGGTACTCCCGCCGTTACCAGATAAAGTGCTTATCCTTCGTCAGAGTCGTAGTTTAAGGTTCTATCACTGACGTTTTTGACGATTATACGTGCTAAGTAGCATGATATTCCGCTATCGACAAACGCAATATGGCCCCACTTCGCGGAGCTGAAGGCGTTCGTCGCCTCTGTTGCTATCACAGCGCAGTAGTCTCCTTTGTCTTTGACGTTCATTGTTAAGACCGATAGTATTTCGACAGCGTCTACAGCTAATCGTCTTTTTTGCAAATCAAATTGCCGGTCCTATAGTCCCATTTTGCTTTCAGTATATGGCTTGCTCGAAAGCTTCCCCATCGTTTTTAAAAATCATATTGCCCTATAAGGTGATGGCTCCCCAATAAGTTTGCTTTGCCGGCGCAGGAGGACCAGTTTTTATTGCTTACACTGCCTGTGAAAAACGCCTTCGCTTAAGCACGGTGTAAAAACATTAGCAAAGGCTTCGTGTATCCTCTTTACTGCAACCAAGCTGGCCGCTTTATAGTCACCGATTTTCCGTACGGCTACCAAGACTTCCTCTCTGCTTAGCGCCGGCACGTTTTAAACATATATTCATAATACCGGTGGGGTTTCTTCATACTCTGTGCTATTCCTGCGATGCTGGCTACATTGTTTAGTTCTGAGACCTCTTGGATTTCGTCACTCCATCTGTAATTGGCCTCCCTAAGCTTTTAAAGAGAACGTCGTGACATGGAAGCATCACATGCCTGCAGGATCTTGCATTCGCTTCATCTTCATCGAAGTAGTTCCGTCCAGCTTCTTATCCGGGGTAACATTTGTCAGGAACGCGTCTTTGTCTGGTATTTTTGATGATCAGCCAACCATGCTTTCGCTCCGGACACTCGCACACATTGTGTTTTTGCTATTATGGCCTGGTGGTCACTATGAGTGTAGTGCTTGCTAACCAACCATTGCAAGTCCTTGATTAAACCCTCGCTTACAAAAGTGAGGCCTACGATTGAATCCAGGTTTTGCCTATTGGAGGTATTGGCATTCCCATTGTTTACGAGGACGATCTTTAACTGCGAAGAATTCTCCAGTAACAGCTACCCCCTAGCTTTGGTTTCCTTGCTTCCCTACTCCTCCTACCCTAATCCGTCGAAGTCTCCAGCAATGAGTTTCGGGTTATGCCACTTCGCACCCATTGCTATGCTGTCCAACATTCCGCCTATCACAGACTCCGTGTTGCGTAATAGTAGATGTAGATGCCATCAACTTTAGCCCATACATATTCGTTTCCTGCAACGCTCAATTCTTGCATGCTCACACTGCTGCTTTACCACTTGTTTCCGCCACTCAAACGCCACTATGGTAATTCCGAATTTGTTCGGAAATAATGGCCATGTCATCTTTGAGCTCGTAAACCGACTTTGAGAGAAAATCAGGTTTAATGTACGCCTAAAAATATTGTCTTAGAGTAGGCACATATTGCACAGGTAGATCATAAAAACCAATGACTCTGGTTTTGTCCAAATCTTGTTGCATTTCTGAGCTGTCTCCTTAGTTAAAAGTTTGTCAGCAATACATTTCACCGTTTTTTTTTTTTAAAAAAAAAGGTCTATACCAGATTGAAAAGAAAATCTATGTGCAAGAATTTAACCACCGTTTTTCTTAGTGCTCATTTTCTGAGCATTCCAAGCTTAACGAACACATTGGAAGTATTTTTTGTATGCTATATTTGAAATCGATACTGAAATGCTATAAAATTTCTGTACATTTTGAATAAATAACAATATATTTAAATAAAATCTCCTCCGCATACTTTCAAGCAAAACTAATTATTTCGAATAACTTTCAGTTAAATTTATTATCTAAAAACTGAAGATATGATATCAATACAGCGAGATGTTTTTATATTTGCTTCTGCATTCTTTAAAACCAGGTGATCTGTAGTGTTTTCGTTGTGACAAATGCTTTTATTTATTTTTAAAGTGAATCGGGGAAAAGAAAAATGCATATGACTGTAGAACATTTCTGTTTTTCTAAATTGATCTAATAAATCTTTAGCGGCTGCCAGCAAATTTTTCCGTCTAGATAATTCGATTGTGCTAAAATTTACATATTTTTTTTTTATCATTATAAATCTCAAGAATACATTTTAATCCAATAATTTATCAAGTTTATTATATTTGGAATTTTGTTCGAAAGCATCATTTTGTTGTACGAAACTATTTATTTGTGTTAATTTCCGAAATCAACCGAAACCTGTTCCATATTATTGCTTAGAATTCGATAGAAAAATATAAACTATTCTAACATCATTCATAAATAATTCTTATAGAATTTTAATAGCGATATGAACGTAATACAATTGAAACTTTTCTTTTTCCCTAAAATTATAGTTTGAATCGATTAATCGTAGATATATTTTTCTTTGTGGGAACTAATCATCACAAATGATATTATCCTAAATCCACATATTAATGGTAAAACCGATTAATAAATATTTAAAACACTTACACACACTCTTACACACAGTAAGATCTATTTGATTGAAATTTAAAAAAAAAACTATCCCAATACTAACCGAAAATTGTTTGAAATAAATTTCAAACGTTACAAAACTGCTGACAGAATACCTCAGATATGTGCTATACTAAATAGAACACCGAATCCATAGAATAATATTTACTGAACATATACATATATTTGAAAATCTAAATCTACATAAGTATGTATTTGGGAAATAGTATTAGCAAAAAAAAAATAATCGAATATTTAGGAATCAAAAAAATTATAATAATAATAATAATAATAAAATATACTTCAAAAAGGAACAACAAATAGTACATATATACAAAATAACACAACCTACCTCCGACTGTTTAATTTTTCTGAATGAAAAAAGATTATAATATTTAGAGAAATATTATTAACGTTGTCAAGTAGTCTTCACATATCGTCATGATTATATGTATAGCTAGCGAAAGCGAAATAAAACTAGTAATAAGTATGAAAACGGAATAAAATGCTTAGTAACGGGATTATGCATCATAGCTTTGGTGTAAATAGAGATATCTGACGGCGATGTTTTTTTTTGACGAAAGACATGAATCTTTAGTAGCAGTAGCAGTAGATACATTTGTGTGTTTAGTATTAATACTTGAAATGAGAAAAATGTAATCATGTGCAGAAATATACTCTATGTAGAGTCAAATATAGGGGCTTTAGCATATTCTTCTTCTATCCTTAAACGATAATTGACGAAGATTAATGGACAAATTCAGCAAATTATTGAAATTCAAAGTTGGAAAATAAATCATAGGAATGATTTGAGTAAATATATGTAAATTTTACATTTTGAGATCAGAATAGCACAACAAAGTTCCAAAAAAACAAAGGGTAAAATATATAAAGTGCGATTCAAAGAAAAGATAAAAAAATAATGATTTGTTACGATTAAGAGCAAAAGCTTGAAAAAAATAATGATATAAGAGGGCAATTAGAATCAAATAGAATCAGATTTCAATTTTGGAAAATGTTGAAATTTTTTTAGCTAGAATTTGTTTTTATCATACTGAGATCAATAAGCGAGCTAATATTTTTCTCTGAATATTTCATATCTTATTTTTTTTCAGTTGGTTTATACAATTGGTTTTATAATTTAAAAAAATCAAAATGATAATTTTATCACTGTTTTCAAGTGCACAGATTGAACTCTAAATTACTGAGTAAGATTTTGTTTCGTGTAGAATCTGATTCTTCATGAAGCATGCGGCAAATTCTACATTTGGGAAATTCTATCATATTTGTATTTCCCTGTTGCTTCCTTACGGGAACTATCAAAACCTACTGCCATATACTATTTAAACAGCCACGATTATTTTGTTGATTAAAATTTTACGACCTCTTCTTAGAAAGTTGCAGTTCCTTAGCGTGAAATATCCATTAACTTTGAGATTTTTTGAGTGACATAAATTGAATTTTTCTGGAAATGAGCTTTAATGTATTGAATTCCTCTCTCAGTAGAGGATAAATTTGACGAAGAAAAATACAAAATGGCAGCAATACGACAAACATCTGAAAAGTTATCAAACTAGGGTATTGAAAATTCTGATAGATAAGTTTTTAAAATTTTTTTTTTATGTAACTATTCTCAGCTTCAACAGAAACATTTGTCGTAAACGATTTCCAACCCAGGGAAAAAATATTCACTATTTCTCCCTTCGGAATGCTCGTCTACTATTGCATTTATTTCATCGTCACACGAAGATTTTCGTCCTCAGAGGTTTTTTTTTTCAAATTGGAAAATACGAATAACCGCTGGGGGCTATGTTTGTACTATATGCTGGGTGGTTGCTTTCTTCAAATTCTGTTTCGCCCAGGGCACACTTTGAAATTTCGCGCAAGGTGTACAGGTGTATTGTCCTGTAAAACCAGGACTTTTTTCACTAGCTTATCTGTTCTTTTCTCCATAACCATTTGACCCACATTTGTCAACAATGTGACGTAATTGTCCACGTTCATTGTAGTTTTTTCATGAAGGTAGCTGATTACCAGAATCCCTTCACAATTACAAAAAAAAACCATGATCAGGAGCTTAGTTGCAGATCTTTCTACTTTCAATATCCGCTTATCCATCCACTGAATGATGATCCAATTTGATGATGATCCACGTTTTATGATGATCCAATTAAGGTCTAAATTTCCTCAAATATTTCCGCTGGCGTTTTGTTCTTCTTTGTGAAGATTTTTATATTCTGTGCTTCAATTTTGGACAATGCGCTAATGGCACAGGCATCGTGATATTAACGGTTCAATTACTAACTAGCTTCAACAACATACAGAGATCCTTGATCTTCCTCGAAGAACGTGTTTTGCTTAATTTAGTGTTTTCTTTGGTGTTCACTGGACATGTTTTCCTCTGTTGCCGCCACGCGCATTTTGCTAGTTAGCGCTGCGAAATACTTACTGTTCATCCCAGCTTTTTTTGTTTGCCATCCATGAGACATAGGTGTTGAAAAGTTGCCTATACAGTTTTTTTTTTCATTTTGAGTACCGAATCAAGGTGTTTTCTAGTAGGTAAAGTCATTTTTTTTTCTACAGTGCGCAGTCGAGTGCCCATTCACTTTTGCACATGACCTAAACATTTCTTCTCTTTTTGCGCAGTAAGAACTCGTTTCATTGTTTTACGTCTGTACCCCCAATTACGTTTTACCAGACAGCCCACCATTAGCGCTGAAGCTGAACGTCAGCCAATTTGGTGAGTCTGGTGACCACGAGACCCATCTTGATCTCAGTTATATTGAGAAGATATAACGTAATATGACATATATAACGTCTATGAAATATTACGTCTAATGACAGTCCTATGAATACCAGAGGAAACATAAGGGCAATACCTGTCACCTGTGGTATCAATTGTTTAGGGACACTCGGGGTGTTTCCGAATTCACGTCTTCGTCCTCATCTTCAGCAAAGTAGCTGAATTATTATAACAGTTTGAAGCAGACCAAGACGAGGTGTCCGAAATCTATGGCTTTACGTCGTAACATTGCCTTAAAACAGCATCAAGCTAACGAAAAGTCAATTCAGAACGTGACTTCGTTAACTGCTATGCAGGAGAGCAATGCCAAGACGTAAAAAACTGAATTCGGACAAGCTCGACTTGATCTGACGTCACATTCTATTATAAGCTGTGTTTAATGAGCACGAAAAAAGCAGAATATCTCAAGGCAAGTTGTAGTAGCGCATCTGTCAAAATAAGTAGGGCAAGTTAGAGCAATTGAGAGCACTACATCTTCTTGAACACTTTTAAGGCAACAATTCTCAACGTGTCAGAAGTCCAACCTGTCAGTTTTTAAAATCAGAGAGATTCATGTATTTGGAAGTTTTCTATATTTTATTTTGATTTCACTGAATTTCATTTCACTATTAAAAAAACTGCACTTTAGTCACAATTTTGACTGTTTTCAAACAGCTGATCGCTTGCTGAAACTTGCTCTACCAAAAATGGTAGAGCAGAAATCGTGCTCTAAATTGCTCTAGTTCAGTTTAGAGCATGCTCATGAAACATAAATAAGAGCAACTTCGGGCAAGTTAGAGCAGCCAAATTGCTCAAGAAACAAATTTTGCTGAGATATCTCAACCTAGCTCAACCTAGAGCAGCTCATTAAACAGAGCTATAAAAACCTGAAGACGAAGACGTCAATTCGGAAAGACCTTCGGAGTTGAGTCTGCTATCCCGGTATGAACAAAAGCCATCCTGGTATCAAGCATAGTAGAAGTGAACATGCACAACTTAGGAACCGGGGATCCAGCTGGCAAATATGGATTTGCCATGCCCAAGGTCATTATCAAAAAAAAACCTTGCTGTCTTAACTCGGTAGATGGAGAGACGTAAGACCCCTTGGTGAAATATTGTGCAGATATTGCTCTAATAGGGGAGTTAATACACACTCCATAGCAGTTGACTACTATTAAGTCTATCATTTTCGCCAATACCTCATGCTATAATACTTCCTCCAGTAGCTAGGTTGGTGTAGGCCCGCTATTTCCCTAAGTTCCTTGTCGTTCGGATGCCCCTCAGTAGGTGAGACATCAGACATTCTTTAGCGTCTGATTACTTCTAGTGTCCATCGTTCTGCTGTCTACAGGAAAATCCGTTACGACAAACCTCCACCGTGCATAGGCTAAGTTAGGTGTGAGAACTTTGCGCCCTAAAACTCCCTGTAGACTAGCACAGCGGGACCGTTCCTTATACCAGCTTGGAAGTTGTGAGGCTGCTACTACACAAAGACTAGGTTATTCTCGAGGAAACAACTGCCTTCCACACACCAGCTCGAGGTAGGTCTAGGGTCGCTACTCCACAGGTATCCTACCTGTGACATTGCAAAATAAAGAAGCAGCAGGACTTCCCCTTGCACCAGCATCTGGAATATCTGTTGGTATGAAAATAGGGAAAAAAAACCTCGTTACGCCAAACCTTTGCTAAAACTGCAGCCAATTCACGTTCAGGCCAACCCACCCAGTAAATTTCGTCTGGTCCCTATGACTGTATTGGAAGGTATAGGGGTGGAAATATTTTGAGGGTTGCCGCCCGCGAAAATAAAATTTTACAAACTGAAACGTTTGTAGCTAACTTTCACTGCAAGATCATTTCTCGTATCTGAAAGACCATTAACATTCGAAAATTGAATGCTATTATCTCTTAATGAAAAGTACTAAATAAATTATCATAGCTGGCAATCATATCCTCATTATTCAATCGAAATTCTGCCAAACTTGACTTACACTCAGATTCACCTACTGTGCGAATTTCGATGATGGCTGCATCAGAAGCTATATGGCAAAAAACTTTTATTTTTCTCAGCAATTTGTCCAGATGGCATCACTTTCACAGGGTTGCCCAAATATTCAAATAACTATTAGAACTGGTCCTTTTGAAAAAGTGATGTGAACTTCAATTGGATATGATTACTCGGTCGTGAATTCTTGCGAACACAAATCGCGAGTTGTTAAAAATAGAGGTAATTTGGTGAAGACAAGGCATTCAATTTATCAATCACTGGTACTTTATCTCAAAAAGCAACTAAAATTTCAGGAGGGTCGTTGATTTGAAGGTTTTCTGTTAAGCGTATGTCCTAGTTACAGGGTTGGCAACACATTCATTATAAATCGCACAAGCGTATTTCTTGTCCTTATCAAGGTGTTCCGTAAATTTGGTAATAATCTAATGTTTCTGTGCGAAGCTAACACAATTCAAAATTTAACATGTTTTTTTGCCTACTTTTAGGCACTCTGCGCACATATGAAGTTAACATTTTTCAAAAAATTATCGTAAGCAAACTATAAACATAAACAATTTTCATTTCTTATACTTATTTTTTCCAAACAATTTGTTTTCAAAGAAATAGAGGGGTACCGATAAATTCACAAAAATGCCCACTGCCGCCAAAGAGTTAAAGATATTATTTTGAAATCAAAAATGACTTACATGCTATATACACCAATATCTCCTGTAAATGTAAGCTTAATCAAAATGGATAATCACGGAAAATAATTGTAAATAAAAATAGCTTGTGCGTTACAAATACATGCTATTATACATGTGCTTAGATATTTTAGAAACATTTCATCTACAAAACCAACTTTTAAACTAAAAAAAAATTTAAAATTAATCATAACAACAAAATATGTTGTTCCTCATATTCTCTTTCTAGTTTTTCTCTCTCTTTCTCTATAACGCTACAAACAAACAAGAAAACATGTCAAGATGTATTAAATTAAATATGTAAAAGATACAATTCGTTCGAAAATAAAACGAAAGACATGAAAAACGATCTTGAAAATTCGAAAAAAATTAATTTCGAATCAGTCTAACTGAAATTTAGACTTAAATTTGTCAAAAGTGCAATTTATTGATCAAATATATTTATTTTTTTCGTAAATCTACCTAGTAGATTACTCGAAAAAAAAAACATTGGAACTAATTACGAAAAAGGATTATAGTACGCATAAAATTCGTTTTGAATGAACTCGAGATCATGTAAAAGTGACAATTATATGGAAAAAAAACAAACTGTTCCTATCGATTGAAATTTTCAAATAATACACTATTATGTGATACTTGATTTCGCGCGGGAATAAAAAACAAAAACAAAACAGAACTGATTGTGTAATTTTATGAATATTTGTCTATGTAATACGAATCAATTATGATAATTTTATATTGAATACGAAAACTAAATAGATCGATGATAGTTGGAAAGTTTGAAAAATTTTCGAAAGAGAATAAGATAAATTTTGAAATAATTATTGTGCTAATGGTGCGTGTAACCGAAATATTTATATTAAATATATTGTTTTGGTTACTTTTAGATAAGATGTGTAGATTTTCGTGGGTTGGTTTTGGAATATGAAATCGATGAGCTTTTGGTGATTTGAATGTAAAGAGAAGGTTAGTGGGAAGAGATAATGGGGAAATTTTAGAATTTCAGTAAAAAAAAAATAGGGCTAACATAATAATTTGTTTGTCTATAAAGAAATATATATCTTAACAGTGATTTAGTGACATTAAATTAAATTGTCTATCATTTCTTAAATCTTAATTTTAAAAAAATTGTAAAATATATTTTATAATCATATTTTCAAAATTTTTGACTGAAATTCATTTGAAGTGATAGTAAAAGATTCTTCTCAACGAATCAAATGTACTGCTATAAAACACAGTCCATAAAAATAGAAATAATATTATATTGAACTATTGTTAACATTGAATTATTAAGTGGATATTTATCTATTTTTTCGAACGTATATAGTTGAAAGTTGAGGAATGGTATAGGATTTTAAGGATAACGTGGAGGAATTCGTGTGTTTTAACTGATATTCACCAAGTGAAACGAACTATAAAAAAAGCGCTTCATAAACTAAACCATTTTACTGGCAATATTATTAATGATGAGGAAAAAAAATAACCGAATGTGTATCACCAAGAAAAAAAATTAGGATTATTCTGTAAGAAAACACGAAATTTATATAAGACTAATTAGATTATAAATACTGCTGAGTTTTAAAGCTTTCGATGGAGGTTTTATTATAAAATATGTTTTTTATAGTTTTTTTTTTTAATTTCATGGTTTATAAAATTTTATTATAGTATAGCAATGTAAGTTTATTTGATGATTTCAGGAATTAATGAATTTCTTTTAATTTCAGCTTTAACTAATTAATTTTTTCAGAATATTTTCAAAAGCAGTAATGATATGAATTGCAATAATATTATCTTTAGTGATGTGAAGTAAAAATTTGAAATTAATTAGATTTAATGCAAACTGTAGAATAAGAATAAAATAAAACATGAAAATACATATTACAGATATCTGAATTTGCATTTTCATTGGAAATTCTGATCCTGTTCAAACCAGATGATCGCGAAGTGTCGAATAAGTAGCATCGTCGTCGTCGTCGTAGCACTACAGCCCCCCTCGGGCCTTGGCTTCTCGCAGGTGACGCCTCCAGTTGTCTCGGTCCAATGACCGCGTCCTCCAATTTCGAAAGCCGAGCAGCTTTGCGCAGTCTTCGTCGACAGAGTCAGACCAGCGTTTTCTGGGTTTTCCCACTGGTCTTCGACCCTCGGCCCTTCTGTCGAATACCTTCTTAGGTACTCGATGCTCGTCCATTCGTTGCACGTGACTAGCCCATTGCAGCTTCCGCAGTTTGATTATTATAGCTACCTCTGGTTCGTCAAAAACCTCGTACAACTCGTGGTTGTACCTTATCCGCCATTGGCCGCACTCTTGTTTAGCTCCAATTATACGCCTGAGGACCCGTCTTTCGAAGGCGTTCAACATATTTGCGGACGCTTGGGTAAGGGTCCAAGTTTCACATCCGTAGCACAACACAGGTCTGATGATTGATTTGTATACTTGGAGCTTCGTCTTCCTGTGTATGCAGCTGGTCTTCAGTAGGGCCAGAACGGAGTAGAAAGTTTTATTAGCGAGCTGTATTCTCCGTTTAATTTCGTCAGTTTCACTGCCTTTCGTTGTCAATTTCGAGCCTAAGTATATAAATTCGTCCACATTCTCTAAATTATATTCGGCCAAAATTATATTTTGTCTAATGGAGGTCTTCTTTCTTGTTTGCGTCATGATTTTTGTTTTCGTCTGATTGATCTTCAGGCCTACCTCTTTGGCTTCCTGATCAAGTTTCAACAGGAGTTCTTTGGCGGATGTGAAGGAACGTGACAAGATGTTAATGTCATCCGCGTAGGCCACTAACTGGTTCGACTTATACAGAAGCGTACCCCCTGTGTCGACAGGAATCTTCCTTATCACGTACTCAAGTGCTAGGTTGAACAGCAGAGGGGCCAACTCATCTCCTTGCTTTAGTCCGACATTTGTGTCAAAGGCGTCAGTCAGACCGTTGTTGATTCTGACTTGTGATGCTGTCGACGTCATCGTCATTTTGGCCAGCCGGACTAGTTTTGCCGGGGTGCCGAAGTATAGCATTAGCAACAATAGCAACAAGTAGCATGGTAGACATTAAAAATCGTTCAGCTTAGGCGAATAACTTAACCAATGCCGGTTAAATGCCAGCGATGCCTTCGAATTGTTTTTATAAAAGAAACTGCGATCAAAGCCCCTATTTTGGTTGCGACCTTCTTTGTCGATTGGAAATTTACCGTTCGGTAAATTGTTCGTTGTACAATGTCTGGTTTGTCGTCTGCGGTCAAATTATCCGGCCAATCAGCTTTGTCCGATGGATGAATTACTTAGTGGTCTGAAGCTGCAGAAAAAGGGTTGATAATATCGTATCTTCGGGTCTCTTCCGAGCCCAAGCTAACCGTAAAAATAGACCGTTGACATGTATCAATTTTTTCAATCTCTCGTTTTTCGTCCGAGGTCAAATCGTCGGGCGAGTCACCTTTGTCCGATGTGTCCGATGAACGAATTACCTGATGGTCTGAAGCTTCAGGCGAAGGGTTGATAATATTGTATTTTCTGGTATCTCCCTAGTTCAGACTCACCGTAGAGGTTGAAGGACTTACCATATCGCTTAAGGGGTTACCCCCACTTGTAACTTTGAAATATTTCTCATTTTTTGTTGCATTTTTTTTTAAGTATAACTATCCGAGAATACGTCATTCAAGTTTAAAGTCGATCCGAACAAAATTGACCGAGATATGAGCGTTGAAAGAGAAGAAACCGTTACTTATACAACTGTTACTTATACTTATAAACGCGTTTTTTTTTTTGAAGTCGGTGACCAAAATTACTCGAAAATTTCTGAACCGATCTTTTTGAAACTTGGCAGGCTTATTTAATACATAAAAATGTAGTGTTTGATCGTTCGGTTTTTTTGTGTTGATAAAAAATGCCCGTTTTATAGCAAAAAGAAGACCGTTTTTTTAAGTGAAAATCGAACCATTAAATTTGACTGTCCGCCATTTTGTAAAAAATGGATATTGTTTTAAATCCTTCGATCAAACACTAGTTTATACTGTTGCTTAACTAAATCCATCGCTATTTTTTGCTTCAGATGATCCAGTTCGACACAATGTTGATCACCGCAAAAAGTAAAATTTAAAAAACCATTGTTTTGACGGCCATTTGTAATTTAAGGGGACGTAGCACCTTCAAATTGAAAAATAAATGTTTTTTTCAAAGGCTTATTTTTAATTGAATAAAAAAACGTATCTTAATGAAACTTTTTACACATACTGTACTTTTTTTATACTACATTAAAAAAATTGTTAAACATATTTTGTGGCCCCCTGTCGTCTGCTACAATTTTTTGGAAAATACACCAAAAAAACCTGGCGTGCATGATAACTGTCCTCAGGAAAGTCTGAAAAAACAAACAAAAACGTGGTTTTGATCAACATCAAAGCGGCCTTAGAATGAACTAAAAAAAAAAAATTTGGTTGAAAAATAACAAAATGGCGGCGTTTTTTTTTTCGAAAATCGAGGTTTTTTTTCCCCAGAAATCGGTTATAACTAAAAAAATGTAGTGCCGATTTTTTCATCCGTAGTTCATTCTGAGCATCAACATGTGCAGATTAACGTGTTAAAATTTCAGAACGATTGGATAATATTGTTTTTCTTCATCATGCACGCCAACTTGCAAAACGTTGTTTCGAGAAAATCGCGCTTAAAGTTAAAATTCAATATTTTTTGCAATAAATCTTACCGAAAATTAATCTGTGATGCCTGGACCATACAATATACCTTCTTCTTGCTGATACTCCTCTTCCAAAGATTTTTGCTCCCTTCGAGCAGTTCTGGCCTCTTTAGATGCCTCAGTCGAGTGTTTTTCCGCCTGGTTGATTCTTGCAGCATCTCTATGTTCTGCATGTTCCAGCGCACGTTACGCACGTTACGTAACAGTGTTGAGGGTTCTCATCAGCTGAAATTTTGTGGTAATATGCTGCCCAAATTTATTTGCGCATATTTTCAACTGAATCAGGATTTCGTCGTATAGCTAGGCTATAATATGTGGCAAAATTTTTCATTAATTTTAGTGTCAGTTGAACTTTTTTCGGACCTTTTTTTGGAGATTCTACACTTTTTTTATAACTATTTTTTTTGTTTTTTTTTTGCCAAGGCTAACTGTTTTTTTGCTTCTTTTAAAGGAGATGACTCACTTATCTTTGTCTACACTTTGGGTTAAGTCGATGTAGCGATATAGCGAAGTCAACGAAAATCATAGAAAAAATGACATTGGGGCGCTTCGCTATATATCCTCACAAAATTTTTTTTTTTAGAATTTCAATTTTATATTATTAAAATCATGTTTTTAAAGCTCCATTCTAACATATTCAATCAAAAAACAAAAACCGATTTATGAAAAATTTGAAGATGCTATGTCCCCTTAAGCTAGCTGGAGAAGCGATGACTTTCGTAAAAAAATTATTAATATATCTCTTGAAGATAGACGCAAAAATGGGGGAGAGTCGAATAGGAGGGATGTAGAAACCTAAGAAAGGATACAAAAACAAAAGATTAAAAAAGAAGAAGTTTGAAGTCGATAAATGGCGCCCCTTCTGCTCTGACGCCCTGGAGCAACTGCTTCCACCGATCCCTGACGCTACGCTTATACACATCGCTTATATATTACATACTGTTTTACAAAATAAATGAAAGCAGAATCATAAAAACTGTTATAAAACTACTTGTACTCTTAGCTTTTTTGACATAAAATCGGTCATATGATAGCAGATAATTGTTAATTAAGATAATTGTTAATTAATATTGATTTTTACTAGTTTGTTCATTTCGCAAAAACCAATTTCACCAAATCCAAATAAAATTTTTTTTCGGTTGTAATCTTTTACTCAAATTTTTCAAATCAATTTTACAAAAGCTGTGGTTGGCAAGGTGATGTCAACCACATTTTGGACATAAATATCAGACACCTCAAATAATATAAACATTTTTGGTGCGCCTGCTACTGTACAAATCAGCTCTGCAATTTCGTTCAATATTCCTTACCTGATGCAATTAAAATTAAGCAATTAGAATATGCTGTAAGTAAATAAAATATTTTTAAATATTTTTACACTTTGTCGCTCCATATGCTTTGCTCATGTAAGTATCCAACTAACTCTCCATTTGCCTTTGTTACCAAGTACGAACCGACTCTCCACTTTTGTTTGTTATCCTGTTTTATATATATTCGTCTTCATGTAAACCTTAACTCAAGTTTTCTCTCAAATCTTTTCTTGTCGCCCAACCAGTCGATGACTCTTCCTTCATTTAAAACAACTTCCAGACTTTTATTGCATTTTCATTTGATTGCTTTTATACGCTCAATAAATATAATTCAAAACTGCCGATTTCTCCCTTCACAATCTCCCAATTATAATTGCCAATGGTATTTTTAATGTGATTTTTACGGCCATTGTATCTTTTGCATATTTCGTAGCATGTTTATTACTTTCCAAACAAAAAATAAAAAAAAATAAAAAAAAATAAATCCACACTTAGGCAGGAGCTAAGTCATCGTAACGTTGAACACTTATAAAAATACAAATCCATGTACTTAGTACGAATAAGGCCAGTCAGATGGTCTTTTAATATAAAATTTTATTATCACTTTTTTCCGTCTCTCTCGTTCACGATATCAAATGGCAACGATGACGATAAAAAAAGGATACTATATACCCATTAAACGATATCGTATGTCAGTATCATGCTTTCGTGACAAGCCGACAAATTTCACTCGATACTACTTGGAATGACTGACTTTACTGGCAAGGATATGCTACGCAACTTTTGAATTTTTTCTTCATTTTATTTGGTATCGGCTGGGCTGGTGAGTGGAGTTGGCAGGGAGGGGGTTGTCGAATGATTGACAAATGGGAAATTTTATGGAGCAGTCGGAATTCGAAAGGAAAGAATTATAGAAAATCCCTAAAAGAAATTATTTAGTTTTAACCTAATGGAAATAGCATGTCTGATTTGAAGCTAATTTATTTAATCACATTTCAAGTAAGGTTGAGACTATTTTGAAGGTTATTTAATATATTCACCATTTAAAGCCGAAATTCGCGATAACGAAATTTGGTCGTTCTCTAACGCCCTAAAAATTAACTAGGCAAAAATAAGTCCTTGTTTCAAAAATCAATTGACATCTTAATCCCCCCTAACCTTCAACTAACGCACTACTTAAGTAAATCCTCCCAGCTCTAAAATAAAGATGTGTAAAGCAGCCATTATATTTTAAAACTGCTTTATCAGGATGTAAAACAAAAACAAAAAAAAAGAACTTTTCAAAGACTTTCCATTTCTCTTTCGCTCCTTTCAGTATTTTTTTTTTTGGAATGGAATGCACATCCAAACTTACAAGAACATATTCGTCCTCCGAACTAAATGTTTCGTGCTTGCTGTCAGAGGGAGACTTACATATGTGGTGGTGGGATGACTTCTATCAAGTTGGATCTCATTCGACATGAAAAAAAGTTTTCTAGGTCAGTAATTCGAAGGAGAAGAAGAAGAAAATTGAAAGGAAAGTTGAACATATTTAAAATTCTCCTGTGTGTATGGTATACACATGTAGAAGGAATTTTTCTGTTATTGATTTTGAAAAAAAAAGTTAATTACGAATTAAAAGCTATGTTCAGTTCAGGTTATTGTTTCATGAAGAATCAAAATAAAAAAAAAGGTTTTGGATGTAGAATATAAAATGTCTCACAAATGAAAATAATTTTTAGTGTACCATATCGAAAAATGCAATTCCACGTCCTTAAAATATATTTATTCTCCTCATAAATATTTTTTTGGAATGATGACCTAATTTAAAACTATCTGGACCAAGACTTGAGAATCGAGATTTCCAGTAAAACAATTTAAAGGTTCTTACACAATACGCTTAAATCAGACTATATCTCTGAGGGAATCGAAATCAAAGTTCAAGTCTCTCTCTCTTCAAAGGAGACAGTCTACGATCAGGACTTGCGCATTTCAGACTACCCGAATTGAATATCATATGTAAGAGCAAATTCGCATATAAGAGCAAAGAAGCTTTATCGAGGCCAAATACGGCCTGGAATGTGCAATATCTTGAGAGTCATTTCTCACAATTGCTTCTCCCATTATGTACATAAAGGCGTAGTAAAATCGAAAGTGAATGCTTTTCGCACGCCACCACATACAAATCCAAGCACCACATACAATCCTGCACAAGGAGCCAAAGAGTGTGAGAATGGGGCTTCGGGATTCTGGGGCGAGTTTCTACTATCTGTATCACGAGGCTACGTACAACAGAACGGACCTATATTTATTTACATAATGTAGACTAAGTCGTTTTGGATTTCGTCCAGACCGTCTTCGTTGCTACTGTGTGTAGATTAAAAGAAGAGGATATTTGTGGAAATGTTGGTCGTCCAATTTTCTACTTGATTTTCGTTTTTTTTTGTTGCTCGTCTTCGGTTTTTACTGTCGTTTGTCCTTTTTATTGATTTTATCATAAATCCTATAAACCGCACATGCAATGAAAACAGCACACTGCCTTCATATTTTCACTTGTTCAGATAAGAGGCGAGAGATAAAGCCGATATCTTCGCATATATCATGAAGTAATATAATGGATGAAGGAATGTGTTATGGTATATCTACACGATAGGTACTAGGCTGCAAATAAATGAAATAAAGACTTAAATAATATGATGCATCAAGTGGAAAGGTAGGATGTCAGGTAAAGGTGGATTAAGAGGGAAAACTGCTTCAAATGAAATATTTTTTTACAATGCTGCAAATAATGCTGTGCATATATGTTTTTTTGCAAAGTCTCTATTTCTAAGCCACGGAGTTCCTCTATGGACCTCCTGAAGCAATATTTTGTTACCATCAGTGTTCACTCTTTCGATTATTATTAAAAATCTAAAGAATCGTGCAATACGGATATAGCAATTGAAACTTTTCAGCAACATCTTTAAATCCGCATGCAATAAAAGTAAATTTAAGTCCTTAGACCATTAAAAAAAGGGAACTAAAAATATTTTAAAAATAATCTGCCAAAAAATTAACAAGTAATGTCAAACAAATTCCACTCGATAGTTGTGTACATGAAATTTTGACGATTGAATAAAACTGCTCAACATCGTCTTCATTGCAGTCTTCAGCCTGTCTTTTTTATTCAGCTTAATTTATTTTTGTAATTTCAAAATAATAGTTTGTTCTGAATATCTTTCTGAAAATTTTCACTAGATACTTAACACTATCAGTTGAGGGGCTCGGTAGCTCTGCTCGCTAAGGCGTCAGGCCGAAAGGCGGCGTGCTACGGGGCCTGCGGGTTCGAATCCCGCCAGTACCATGGCTGTAAGTGTGAATGCGTGTGATTGTCTATAAGGGTGGCAAATGGGCCCAAACAGGTGGCCTAATGCTGGCCGCGTTCCCGGCAGCCCTCTTCACTAGCCTAACCTAACACTATCAGTTTGACGAAGACTCTCTCAACGTTAAATCTTGAGGAGGTTCTTGCATCATTTTATCACATTGTATTTGATTCCATTGAAAGATGGGTCCCAAATATTAAAAAAAAAAAAACTCGTCTAAACCATGGCTAGATTAGAACCTAAGATACCAGAGAAACTCAAAACTAACGGGAATCTGGCTGCAGTGGAGAGGGAGAATGGGGTAACCCATTGTTCCACGAAGTGTCCGTTAGGGCCACGCCTCTTGAGTCATTGTGCGAATTTGTTTCGCTATGAGTGCATCCGTTCGCCTGTGAGAATTTTTTTAATAAAACAACTTTTTCCATTTCGCCGAAAACGTGATGGCGGATTGTCGAGAGCAAAGCGCAGCTCTGAAATTTTGTTTCCTGTTGAAGAAATCGGCCGCGGAAACTATTGAAATGCTTATGTTTCCACGTTTTAAAAATGGAAAAATGTCAATTGACGACCAACACCATTCAGGACGCCCCCCAATGTCAAGAACTGACGACACCGTCGACAAAATCAATGCCCTCGTCCATAAAAACTGTCGCCGAACCATTGATCAACTCTGTGGGATGTCTGGAATGTCATGGAGTTCAATTCAGAGGTTTTTATCCAAAAATTCGCACATGAGAAGGGTTGGAGCCAAATTTATCCCTCGCCTTCTCACAGACGAGTAAAGGAAGTGTTAACTTCAGGCATGTTTTTAGCTTCAAAATCAGCTCGAAGAGGGCCCTGAATTTTGATCCATGATGAATCGTGGTGCTATGAATACGACCCCGAAAGCAAGCAGCAATCAGCCCAATGGTAGAGTCCCACCTCTCCTCGCCCCAAAAAAGCTCGCCAAGTGAAGTCAAACATCAAGACAATGCTCATTTGTATCTTCGATTGCAGAGGTCTTGTGCTCGTGGAGTTCGTTTCTCCCGGGTCAAACTGTCAACCAGATGTTTTACTTCGGGGTTTTTTGAAAAGATTGAGGGAGAGTATCCGGAAGGAAAAAGCAGATCTTTGGGGCATAGGCAACTGGGTTTTCCATCATGACAATGAGCCGGCCCACACCACCCTCGTCGTAAAGCAGTTTTTGAACAGAAACGGCATGATACCGATTGTAAAACCTCCTCCCGCTTTACTCACCGGATCTAGTCCCCTGTGATTTTTTTCTGTTTGCCATACTCAAAAGCAGCATGAAAGGAAAGCGTTTTGCCACTGTGATGGAGGTAAAAGAAAAATCGCTGGAAGGCCTAAAGGACATCCCGAGAAGTGAATTCGTTTGCAGAAGTGCGTTGTGGTCAATGGGAAATACTTTGAAGGTGATCAAAATTTGGTGTAAAAATATTAAAAAATAAAGAAGTATTGACGAAATTCCCCTTTTTTGGGGTCCCCCGCGTATATGGATGAATTTTTTCAACTAAGTGGTTTCGAAAGTATGCACTGATTCTCATCGGATATGCTGATATAGTGCATACCTGACTGATGTGACCACTTGCAGTGGGAGATCATTAATTTTCATTTTTGTTAATTTGTATGAGTAAACTTTATAACCTTACAAAATGAAAAGTTGACATCTGCCCTTCTAAAGGGTTCCAATTTCAAACTTGAATAAAACAAAACGTATAAATCGGTCGAATCCCCTTAATTTTTTGATTTTGCTCTTTATATTTACTTTTGGAAGATGATCTCGTGAAAATGACCACCGCAACTACCTCTCAAGAAACTGAAGCTTGAGTAACCTAAAGACTGTCCCGGAAAAAAAAGTCCTTTTGTTTTTTTGCTATAACTCAAAAACAAATAATTTTTTTTTCAAAATTCTTTTATTATATTATGATATGAACTGTCTATAATCTATGTATATTTTTGTTGCACTTAAAAAATACACCTAAAAAAAATTTATTACTTTTTTATTAATATGCATCATTAGGTTTTTTAATATCGCTTCGTTGACTTCAGTGTACCCTCGGCGCCATTTATTCCGAAAAATTCTTATGTTTTTTGCAGTTTCCTCAGTCTTCTTAAGATTCCTTTTCATCAAAGCCCAATATCGTTCGATTGGGCGAAGTTCGGGGCAGTTGGGCGGGTTGGCATCTTTTGGTACTACGGTGATGTTATTAGCTTGGTACCAATCCATCGTTTTCCGAGCATAGTGAGAAGTTGCTAAATCTGGCCAAAATAATACTGAACCTTTGTGTTTACGTATAAAAGGCAGCAAACGGCGCTCTAAACACTCGCTGATGTAAATTTCGGTGTTTATTGTGCGATCTGTTACAAATTCTTCACTCCGGAGACCACATTTGCAAATGGCCTGCCAAACCATATATTTTTTTGGAAATTTGGTGTGCTTCCGAGTCGTAAATTTAGGGGATGCACCACCCTTTTTAAGTGCAGTGTAAAACTCCTGTCCAGGTAACTGCTTGAAATCTGCTTTGCAGTATGTTTCATCGTCCATGACCACGCAATCAAATTTGGTCAGGTAGAGGCGGTATAATTTTTTAGCCCTTCTCTTAGCTTCTGCATCTTTTTCTTCGGAGCGGTCTGGTACTTTCTGAACTTTATAGCTCCTTAGGTTGTAAAATTTCTTAATACGTTGAACAGATGATTTTGATGTACCCGCTTTTTCCGCTGTATCACGCACCGACAGACCTGGATTTCGTGTAAGCAACCGTCTTACTTGACAAGCTACTGTTGGACTAAATGAACCCTTTTTTCTACCTGATCCTGGTGCTCGTGACAATGTAGTGACCTCCTTGTATCGTTTTATTGCTCTTGCAACAGTTTTTTCACACACGCCAACTGCCCAAGCAATGTTTTTGTATGGACTGTTGGGATTTTCCAGATATTTGCAAATAATTGCCTGTCGCTTCTGCTCTTGAGAGGATGACATCTTATCAACAACTTAGTTAACTAGAAACTGATTATTTTTCCCATGATCTGGAGTATTTAAACTATTTATGGGCAAAAAAAAATTGAATTTGGACCAGTAGTTTTTTTTTTATGAACGAAAAGCAAAAGGACTTTTTTTTTCCGGGACAGTTCTTAGTTGATCGATAACTGGCTTCTTGTGTGTGGGGTATCTGGTTCGAATCCAGGTATGGACGAGAGATCGGGCACCGAGCTTTGAGGTCACCTAGCTCTAGTTAGACATCTGTTTTGAAGTTCTGGTTTTCCTCTAGCCTCCATTAACTCTTTCTACGATCCTGTAATGCGTTTTAGATTTCCAGGATTTTTTCTAGACTGCTCTGATTTTCTTCAAGTTCCTATGCATTGTTTCTATGATCCTGGCATATTTAAGCGGCTTGAAAGATTTTTGTCTAGACCACTCTGATATTTCTCAGGCTGCTATAAATTTGCTCTACGATCCTGTGATTTTTTTAAAGGCTTTCATAACTTTTTGTGGGCCTCTCTGATTTTTTTCAAACTACTATACATTTTTTCCATGATCCTGTGATATTTGGGAGACTTCCAGGATTTTTTCAAAAGCGCTCTGATTTTTCTCAAGTGTCTATGAATTTTTTCTACGACCCTGTGATTTTTTAAGGACTCCAAAAATTTTCTAGACCGCCCTGATTTTTTTCAAGTTGCTATGCATTGTTGCTACGATCCTGATTTATTTAAGACACATCCAGGATTTTTTTTTAAACCGCTCTGATTTTTTCCATCAATCGTAGAACTAATCACTCCACACTTGTTTTCACATTGATTGTAAATTTGTGAATGAAGCTGTCTACCAGCTTCAAACCCTAGACCTGACTAAACCTTGTCGTGGGACTACTTTTGAACCAGCTGGGGCCGTATATCGTCAATGACGCGAGTTATGTGAGCGTCTAAAGCGTCGATCGTCGCTAATTTGTCAGCGTGGAACAACTGGATACATGACTCCACAAGAAGCTCTCCAACGGAGCCAAATAGTACAATTTTGGTAGTCAACAGACTTATTAATTCCTGGGGATAATGTAATTTTCGAATGTCGTCTTCACTAAGTCGATTATTGCGTTCGTTGTATGGGACGTAGTGCCGTCTTCTTGAGATCACACCAATTTCTCATCAATATAACGCAAATTCGGAACCAAAAACTGGTTTATCATCGTTTTGTATCGGTTTTGTATCGTGTTCATCCTTGCAGAAGTATGGCACTTATGAGGCCACTAGCATGCGGTGTGTTCCATACAGTGCATTTGTGGGGATGTAACGGTGTATCCATTACTCGATGGAGAGTCTCTTTGCCTCAGATTCGGCAATTTGGCTTATTGACGTAGCCACCGAGCCAGAAATGAGCCTAGTCGCTGTACAAGATTATCCCGTAAAACAGAGGGTCAACTTCTAGTTGATTTTCGGCCCATTATCTGAACGTGCGGCACATACGGGTTTAATTTCTTGTACCAATTGGGTCTTGTAAGTCGTAAGACTGAGACCCTTGCCCAAAATTATCCACAAAGTAAACGGGAAAAATCCCAACTTTTTGCGCACGCCTCCGAATTGACAAATCTGGGTTGTCAGCAACACTGGCTTCCGTGGCTGCGATATTCTCTTCGGAATGCACTCTTCGCAATATTTATGCGGTCCATTGAACCTACAAAGTGATCCTTGAGTTTGAACAACTGAACACTGATTTCGTAAATCAATGTGCACGACTTTTAGACGCTGTTGCGGTTTAAATCTGTCCATGGCAATTTTTCGGACCTTACTGAGTAAAAATGACAGTGACATTGACAGCTGTCATTAGTTCATCTGACAGTGGTGAACTTCAACATGCAGTATTTGTAAAAAAATACCTTTTGTATGGAACTTTCCTATGAAACTTTTAGAGTTTAGTATTGAAATATAATACTTTTCAATATGATACTTCCGAAAAAATCGATTTGTCCGACCCGAGAGAGTGTTCTGTGTCCTAAAATTTGAAAAAAAAACATACCTACGCGTTTTAGATTTTTTTTTAACGATTTTTTCGCAAGCGAAACAATAAAAATTCTTTCCACAAAAAAGAAAATCACAACCTACTCCTCTCTAATTTTCACGGCAACAATACTTCATACACCACTCATGATATATGGTACATATGTTCATAGTAGTAGTTTTTCTCGACTTTCGTCTTATTCTATCAAAAAAAACAGTATGTTAGCAGATACACTTGTACCAAATAAAAAACAACACTCCTAATACCACTCCTAGTAGCAACGATGTTATAGATCTTAGTCGAACAAATATTCTGCTATCAACATCTTATTGGATATATTGCAACACAAATAGTTGTGATATGAGACGATAGAGACAGGTTGCGAGTGCAAATAGAAAGTATGTGAAATGTGGAGAAAGTGGGATTTTTTTCTGGATCGTTTACATTCCCGTACTCCACATTTTTCCTTTTCTTTTACGTTTCTTCGTCCTATCTCTGGTGAACGAAGTATATTCGAACATATATACGAATTCGTACTGGTGGCGTCAAAACATTGTTGAACGATTGAAAGTAAAAGTTGGTTTGATAGACAATGGTGAATGTGAAATGGAGTAGACAAATTGAATTTGCAGGCGAAAGAAGTGTAAATAAGATAGAAGAGCATGATTTAGGTTTCCTTTTTTTTTATTCTTTTTTTTCGTTAATTGGAGTATCTATTTCAGTTGCTGGTGAGCATTAGAACTATTTGACAGTACAGTTGCAAAATATTAATTCATAATAAAACACTTTAGGTCAGGCAATTAGTTTGCTTTAATAGTTATACACATAAGAATTAAACTTTTTGCACCTTTGCTCTGAAATCTGACCTAGCTGAATACAAGTAGGAAAATTCATATTATTGCATACACAACAAATCATATGCACAACCAGGACCAAAACTGTTTATTCAAGTTCATAAAATAACATACTTTATTGGAGTAATACCTTTAAAAAAAATATCTAATTTGAGTTTTTCCATTTTAACACTTTTTATGGAGAAAATTACGCACTGCTTGGGCATTCAACGATACTCCATCGTTTCTTTTAAGATCTGCAGCTGTTTTAGGAGTACTTGTTTTTGGATCCTTCTTAATAATTCTCTGAATTTTCTTCTCCCAATGCTCAACTAAATTTTTCTTTCTTGGGCAACTGCAAAACTTTTGTGCTTTTAAAAATTTTTGATAACCGTTTGTATGGTCGAACGTGGTCTGCATGATCCTTGATACCTTCCTTATCTTCCTCCTTAAGCTTTACAATTGGTTTCTTCACTTCAACAGGAACCTTGCGATGTGATTCCGCAATTTTAGAAAAAAGCTTTTAACAAGAACTACGGCACAGCTCTATTGAGCATTTACAACTACTGCCTTGAATAAATGAGAATCGAGTGTAAATCTGCCCTGGAAACTAAGAACCGTTACTTTTCTTTCGCATTATCTCATAAATAAATCTTGTGTTTATGTGCAATTTTTTATGTACGTGCAATTTTTTTTAACATAAAGAATGAAAAAAGTTTTTTATTTAATAAATAGAAGAGTTTTTATTAGAGCTAGGGTAGTGATGGGCGATTGCGAGATATTTTAACAATCGAGATAATCGCAATCGGCGCCACAAATAATCGAGATAATCGCAATCGAGAGAATCGCAATCGATGCGCCAAAACAATCGAGAGAATAATCGAGACAATCGAGATAATCGAGACAATCGGGATAATCGAGACAATCGAGCGATTCGAAATAATCGAGATAATCGAGCGATTCGAGATAATCGAGACAATCGAGCGATTCGAGATAATCGGCCGATTCGAGATAATCGGCCGATTCGAGACAATCGAGACAATCGAACATCTCGCAATCGGTTGACGGAAATTGAGTGAGCCATAAAGCACGTTTCGTTGTAAAAATAAAAAAATGTTCAAATATTTCAGCAAAAATATTAAGTGTTATTATTTGATCAAACTGCAATTTTTAGGGAAATATTGATGTATAAAAGGATATGTTTATCTTAAGTTAAAATTAAGATATCTTTAACTCTTTGGTGGCGGTGGGAATGTAATGATCAGATATGCATGGAAATTTGTATGGCTAGCATTTATCATGTATAAATGGCTGGTAGTTTTGCTAAAACTATTAAGTCTGATCAAAGTGTATGATCAAATATTATATGAAGTTGAGTTTTGTCATGCTGTTAAGTATGTTAAAATAAAATCTGCTTTTAGATAGTGCAGTTTGAAAGCATATCATGTATCCAGTATTTTCGTACTTGCGAGTATTTTATTCAAATATTCAAAAAGTTTTTAGGGCAAAAGTACCTGAAATCGGCCAATTTTGGGTTAGAGTGGTTTCGGACATAACGGGCCAAGACCTATTGCTGTGATACAAACATTTCGGTTTTGTAGGGGTGTAAGGGGTTTTTTGGCCATAGTTTGGCAAAAATTGCCTTTACCGCGCTTTCAATGATTGAAAGTGGTCGGAGAGTACAATAGTGATATTTTAAGGATGAAAAAATTTTTTATGGGGAAAATTGGGCAAAAACGTCGAAATTTTCCAAAATTTTTTTTTTTTGTGTAGCTTGAATTCGGGGACATTTCTGAGCTGTTTCGGGTGAAATGTCCATACAAGTCTGGGAAAAAGTGGTCTAGTTTCGAAGATACGGCATAATGCACAGCCGGAGAAGCCAATCATCGAACCAAAAGGGATCTCAACCTTTTCTTATTTAGCACTTTTAGTGCTACTTTCAGTTTTTCTGGTCGGTTTTCCGGCGGATTTCATTTTGCCATATCTTCGAAACTAGGCCACTTTTTCTCAGACTTGTATGGACATTTCGCCCGAAACAGCTCAGAAAGGTCCCCAAATTCAAGCTATGCAAAAAAAAAATTGGGAAAACTCGACGTTTTTGCCCAATTTTCCCCATAAAAATTTTTTTCATCCTTAAAATATCACTATTGTACTCCCCGACCACTTTCAATAATTGAAAGCGCGGTAAAGGCAATTTTTGCCAAACTATGGCCAAAAAAACCCCTTACTCCCCTACAAAACCGAAATGTTTGTATCACAGCAATAGGTCTTGGCCCGTTATGTCCGAAACCACTCTAACCCAAAATTGGCCGATTTCAGGTACTTTTGCCCTAAAAACTTTTTGAATATTTGAATAAAATACTCGCAAGTACGAAAATACTGGATACATGATATGCTTTCAAACTGCACTATCTAAAAGCAGATTTTATTTTAACATACTTAACAGCATGACAAAACTCAACTTCATATAATATTTGATCATACACTTTGATCAGACTTAATAGTTTTAGCAAAACTACCAGCCATTTATACATGATAAATGCTAGCCATACAAATTTCCATGCATATCTGATCATTACATTCCCACCGCCACCAAAGAGTTAAAGATATCTTAATTTTAACTTAAGATAAACATATCCTTTTATACATCAATATTTCCCTAAAAATTGCAGTTTGATCAAATAATAACACTTAATATTTTTGCTGAAATATTTGAACATTTTTTTATTTTTACAACGAAACGTGCTTTATGGCTCACTCAATTGCCGTCAACCGATTGCGAGATGTTCGATTGTCTCGATTGTCTCGAATCGCTCGATTATCTCGAATCGGCCGATTATCTCGAATCGGCCGATTATCTCGAAACGGCCGATTATCTCGAATCGGCCGATTATCTCGAATCGCTCGATTGTCTCGATTATCTCGAATCGCTCGATTATCTCGATTATTTCGAATCGCTCGATTGTCTCGATTATCCCGATTGTCTCGATTATTTCGATTGTCTCGATTATCTCGATTGCAACAATCGAGTCCAACTTAAATAATCGAGATGTTTCGAGATATTTGAACAATCGAAACAATCGAGTTTAATATCTCGCAATAGCGCATCACTAAGCTAGGGCACTGGACGTGCAATTTTTTGATACAGTGTGTAGCAACGTTTTCCAAGATAATTTAATTTCCAAGATGATAAAATTCTAAATATGATTCTGGAAATTTCAAAAGAATCGCTTATGAAAACCAGTCCTAATCAGCAGCCACATTATTACTCACACCATTGCCTTGTAGAACCGACGCTTGAAAATGTCGATATCAGGAAGAATCGAGCTTCCGTGACATTTTTGACAATTTCTTCATAAGAGTTCCTTCGGATCTTAAAGTTTGAATTGAAAAAATTACTTTATCGATCGTACTAATGTACTTCTCCAAGGTTTTGTTGGCATTTGCTAATTTTTTTTCAGCTTTATCAGGTCGGTCTCTATTTCTTTAGAAACTCTTCCTTTTTCTAAATTTTGCTGGTTTTAAATAAATGTCCACTAAAAATTGTTTTGATAAAATAATTAGGTCATTTGCAAAACCATTAAATAATTAGGCCATTTGCAATATTATCTGCTCTCACTATCCGCAAAAAAATTACCAATGCTTTTGATTTTTCAAAATTCGTGATCCAGAAACTAAATTTGTCTTTAGTTTCTCTAAACTACACAAAAATTGTCTGCAGCTGACTCATATCTGGTCCAAAATCTACAGGTATATGTGTACTTTGCTCTTCATACATTCTCCCACGTTGGGCGCCACTTTTTTCAATTAAACTGCTGTGAGAATACAACAGAAATCAGTTACTCACAGCCTCCGAATATTCCTACATCATTACTGACCAACCGTTTTCATAAGATTGAGAGATAGTTTGGATAATTTTCGTTTTGTATCATTGTCAGTGGATGAAATTTCAAACCAAGAGCAATCATGCTACTTTTAACGCCAGAACGTGTTTCTTTGCTGCTTTTTTTAAAATCCGTTTTTATCTAAATTTCTATCAAATAAATTGAATTGGAATTGAAAATATCAAACATGGCACATTTAATTTCAAAGCGGGGAAAAAGAATCGCAAGGATGTGTAACAGCTATGTGCTAACAAGAAAATGCGAAAATACAAAATGGCCCAAAAGTTTCTCACCACAACCTTTTTTGTTATAAAAAGCAAACCAGCAAATACAATTTAGAAATTCAAATTTATTTGTGATGCTAACATAATACAGATTCTTATTCTTATTACCAATAATGCCGTATGTCTACCGTTATTATCTACACATTCTAAAATACTTCGTCCAAAAGTATCACATAAATTTTCTAATTCGACTTTCTTTCTTGCTGTACTCTTGCAATTAATTGTCGTCTTTTCTTTGGCATTGGATGTCTAAATACACTCTCTTGAAGTCTAGCCCCAACGTGTTCGATTAGGTTAAGATCAGGCGAGTTTTCAGGCCAATCTTCCCAAACAGTTGAAAACATCAATTTCGCCAGTGTCAATGTAGCCTTTGCTGTATGCACTCGTACCCCATCTTGCATAAGAATTACCAAATTTTTATGTGGAAACTGTCTTCGGTCATCCTGACATGCTGCGTAAGCTGGTAAAATGCTGTTCCGGTAATATGATCCACACTCTAAAAGTGGGTCTATAATTAATACTTTGATAATAGGAAATATATTCCTTTTTTCGTTAAAAATAACGAATCACAATTTTTTTTACACATTCGATGTGCATTTTTTTGCTTTTACATCATATCAGCTGAATAATACACAGCTTTTTGTAAATTGGAGCAAAAAGAATGTAAATTTACTAGTTTTCTATTCACTTTTGCGCCAAAGCCATAAAATTGCATCATTTGGTCGTAAAAAAATATTCTTTTTACGCACTTTTGTAAATTTACATCTTTAATAGTAGAAAACCAGTTTCCTACTATTATAAGGGTAAAATTCAACCAAAATTTTTTTGAGTGCATCTACGGTTGTGTTATGCTCAACAACATGAAGTCTCGACTTTTCACTTGAGCTAATTCCTCCTGCAACCATTATCTTGAGGTCAAATTTCGGCTTTTGTATGGGTTGAAGAGTGCTTGGATAACTTGTTTTTACTCTCATATTTTGTCTATTCGGCGTTGGGTGCAAAATAATTGGGGATTCATCCGTTAAAAGTACGTTAGCTCTCTTAGACCTTCCAAGAGCACTATCTTCACAGAATCCTTCGCTAACGGTCTCCATTGACCGTAACTGTAAGATCGTTTTCTTTGAAAAAGTAAGGGCCAACAGTTCAACTTGTTGGAACTGCACACTATACTGTGACTTGAAAAGACTTAGACCAAAATAGGCGTCGACCGACAGAAAAATGCATTTCAAAATGTTTTCGTCCTCTTCCATCCTCTTCCGTCCTCTTCTGGCAAAATTCAAAGGGAATTGGCAAATCTGCTGCCGTCAGTTTGCGTTTCAGGTGAATTTTATAAAAAATAAGGGCAAATCTTAATGCAGAACTGTCTGCAGTGACTGTCGGTTGATATCCATTTGAGCAGATAAGCTCCTTGCCGAAACTCTAGGATTGGCTTGTATGGTAGCAGCTACAGCAGCGATAGTTTCCTGCATCTGAACTGAAGGATCTTGATGATAAGGCCTTCTGGTGATTGTCCCACACTTGGCAACATTTTTTACGAGCCTCATTATAGTCCATCTACTTGGAGGAGTGCCGCCAAACGTGCGCCTAAATTCTATTGAGGGAAACCTAAATTCTATTGATGGAAGGACGGAAACCACAGACTCCAATGCGTGATAGCGGTGCACAAAACCAATTTCTTGTTTCATTTTCCCAATCGTCCATATTTGTTAAATTTAAAGACCAATCTGTTATATTAACTTATTAATTACACAGAAAAAAAGTTGATAAATTTTGTTATCGGTAGCATTTTTCATCAGTCACCCTGTATTATAGTTTTTTTTTTTAAATAATATTTGTCCATATACTCTTATTTTCAAAATTTTCTGACAATTTTGAAGACGAAAACAAAATTTTCGCTGTCACCGCTTAACTTTAAATAACCAAAAACAAGATGAAATAATTTATATTCAGCTAATCGTTAAAAAATAAGGTGCTATACCTTACAAGGGGGAGTAGTGCAGTTAAACCATGAATATATGTATAATATTGTAAAATAATTTGCACAATAAAAAAAAAAAATTAAAAAAAAACTCAAATAAAATGTAATGAGAATGACATTAAATAAAATAAAATGTACTGAAAATAAAATCGTACGTATCATATATGTAATTACATTGTTCAGTAATTGAATATACAGTAAAAGCTCTCATAAGCGGACAGTCACGGTTCCAAGAATTTTGTCCGCTTATGGGAGGTGTCCGTATATAAGAAAGTATCTAACATAAAATCATGTAAAAGCAAAGTAATTAAACGTGCTCTTACTTTTATTTGTAAAAAAATATATACGTATACATTATATTATCATTTAGAAATTTAAAAAAAAAAATATTTTTTAAAAAAATCAAGTATATTTGACTGCTTTGTTTTTTCACGTTTTTCTCGCAAAAAAAAAAACAATTTTGAAAATGTGATTCAACATTTTTTAAATATTAGAACGCAACAAAATCTTCCTTTGAAAATTTTTTTAGGCTTGCAACGGCCTCTAAGGCACTGGCGTAAGAGTTGATTGGACCACGATCTTCATTTTCCTCTTCGTTACTGTCATCCGATACTATATCTAAAGTAAAGATTTACTTCTGTAGCCGCTATATTCATTAGGGCTTCTTCATTTTCATTTACTTTCTCTTTAATTGATAAAGTGGGATCCAACTTTGTATAGTCTTCATCCAGTTGATCAGATGATTCAATTTTATGAAAGTTCCTCCAAAACTCTGCTAGGGTTGCTAGTGGGAGATCATCTTCTGCATGATATTCCATCAGGTCAACTTGTTGAACTACAGATTTTTTAAAACCTGCTTTGGCGAAGCATTTTTGTACGGTGTCTGGAATTACTTTGTCCCATGCGTTTTTAATAAAATAGATAGCTTCCAAAACGTTAATGGATTTTGAAAGCTGTGAGACGGAGGAAACGTTATCAATTTTTGAAAGAACATGTTTCAGAATTAAACCACGATAGAAGAACTTGAAATTCTGAATAATTCCCTGGTCCATGGGCTGAAAAACAGATGTGGTGTTAGGAGAAAAAAATATTATTTTAATGTTTCCTAAATTCAGATCTGTAGGATGCGACCCAGCGTTGTACAGGAAAAGCCAAAATGTCACGTTTTTGAAGTCCCATTCTCCTGTCCATATCTTGAAGCCAGTCTGTCGTTATAGTCCTTGTCATCCACGCCATCTTATTAAAAGTCCACGTAGCAGGCAAACTATTAACTGCAACATTTTTCATTGCTCGTGGTCGAACAGCTTTCCCAACAATCAAAAGCTTTTCTTTTTCTCCTATCATATTTGCGCACAACATTATGGTCAATCTAGCTACTTCTTTGGCCTTTGTTTTTATCAACGGCCCTGATACGGGAACATGATGGTTTCTGGCTCGAGCAAACCACTCGAAACAGATCTTTTCAATCTGTGCTGCACCATCTTTTAATTTTTTTGTTCATTGATCTAAATTAGCGCTTGTTTGCCGTTGTCTACGAATGATTTCCTTCTGCTTTAATATTTCTGATGCTTGAATTTTACTTATTTTAAACCTAAAATCGTTAAATTTAATTTTATACATTACAATTTTTTAAAGCCGATTTTCAAAACATACGTACCTCTCGCCCAATTTGCGAACACTTAAACGTTCTTGTTCTGCAACATTAACCACCTCCATTTTCTGTCTTAAAGTTAAAAAGCGTTTGGTTGGTGCCATTGCTGCACTGCACTGATAACAGTACACTTCAAGGCACAAATTAAAGTAACAAAATCATCACCTGCGACGCCTGGCGCTTATGTGCATGCATGTGAAGGGAAATCACACATTACGGGGAATTACCGCGCTATCGAAAGAAATTACTGTTGTCCGTTGTTGGAGCTTCGAGTCTGCTCTTGAGAACGTTTCGAGTCTGTCGGTGACAATTTATGGTGTTCGTGTCCGTCCGACAGAGCGTCCGCTTATGAGAGCGTATTTTACATGGAGAGTCATATAAAAAATATGGTTCCAAAAAAAACGTCCACTGTAGAGAGATGTCCGCTTATGGGAGCTGTCCGCAAAGGGAACTTTTACTGTAATTCACTTTTATTTTCAGCTTGTTTAAATTCAAAACTTTAATTTGAAACCCTAACTTTAACATAATTTTTACATAAAAAGCTAAATATACTTCAATTTCGGCAAAATCTGGACATTTCAAGCGCAATCTAGTTTCTTCTTCATCAGATATCGATCAAAACTGGCGGAGAGAATAGCAAAAATTGAACAAAGACGAAATGGAATCATTAAAATTTATCAATAAAACTAATAACATCTTACTTTAAATAGTTTAAGTTGGTTGAATTACACTATCTATATTTTTCAATCGTAAAAGACTCAAAAAAAAAATTAAATTAATTATTGTCCTTTTAAGGCAGATATATTTTTACATAGCAATGCAAAATGTATTTGTTTATTTTCAATATTGTAAAATATAAAATGAAATAAATGTATGATTAGAACTAATATGCGTGATAAGAAATTGAAATTAATTTTTATATAGGTTTTATATAATATATTTATTTTATATAGTCTAAGTATACTAATGATCAATGTATCATAAGCTGAAAATGTGTTGCGAATAATTGTAGTTGTAAGTAAATAGAATAAGTAAAAAAGTAAGTAAAATAATCAAATTAACTCAATTCATGTTTTTCAAGCAGTCGTTTCCGTAATGAACTATTTTTATGCAAACTATAAAGCAGTTGAGGTGAAAATTAAATTACAAAATCGAAAGTATCAATCCATTTAGAAATTGCAAAAACATAAAAAGTAAAGATAAAGAAGTCCCGTTAAATCTTTTTGCCTAATATCAATTTTTTCAAATACTTATATGATTTTATTTACATTATTATTTTTTATTTACCAGCTTCATTTTCATTTTTATTATCATTTAATCATGTAATTTCATCGATTATCTCAACAACTTTATATCACAATTTACTAATAATTCTTCTATAATTTTAGGATGCCTTCATGAACAATCCACCCGAAAACATTCTTGAAGAGGCTCGACTTTCACGCTCCCTACAAAATTCACCACAGCCCGATTTCTATTCCACCACACCACCACTTGCATGCGAAATATCAGCAGAACAAATTCTATGTCGACCAGGAGCGAATCCTTTAATTGGCGGAGCATGCATTCTGCCATCGCCACCAATGCCGGCTGACATCGAAGGTGACAGAAGTGGTGGTTTGGCTGCATCAAACTTGATAAACAGATCGTGTGTTGATCCGTTGGTAGCGGGCACCTTCTCCCCAGGACCATCCGAGTCGTGTGGCAGTGACAGTGGCATTGATTCGAATCGTGCAACGCCACTACTTCAGAGTCTGTTCCAAAACAAGAACGACGGCGACATAGTTTCTGGTGTTTATTTCAACGAGTCAACACAAATGGACACAACACCATCAATATCGTCCGATATTAAAATGACTTCGATTGATCGCGAAAACTACAATCGGAATTTTGCTGGTGGTGGGGGGAGTGCTCGAAAAATATCCTTTTCATTTCTGGACGAAGATAATCCGTTGTGCTGCTCGCCGTTCTTGATGGAACTGTGCAACGACGACTATGCTATGGACGAGCCGTTGGGCAGTGATTTTTTGCAAGAGAACGAAATCACAAAGGTCCTTAGTGACTTGATCAGACCAGACTCGGGAGCCTAGACAATTCGAAAGAATCAAACAATGAATAAGAAATAGACTAACCGATTTAAATGAACATCAATATTTATATAATTTTAATTATTTTTCTTTTCATGTTGAACTGTACTATCCAATCAATTTCTTGTAATTTTGCAGTTTATTCGTTAATTCTTATGAAGCATTTCTTGATGCAATAGTAATCAGACTAAAAAAAATATTCACTAATCAAAAAGGATAGTGTTTAATACTCAAAAAAATTAAATCTGAAAGAAATGAAAATCTAATATTGTAACTTTGTAACAGGTTTCTAACCATAAATCTCATAGATAGTCCGTCAATCTGATCAACAATCCAAACAAAATAAAAGAACAATTTCAGTAACTTTTTATCGATCAATTAATTAAATCTTCATCAATTTTTCCTTTGCATTTAATCACGTAATTTAATTATTTGTATTACAGTAAATATGCTCAGTAACAAATCGTTTTGCCTTAATTTTTCGAATACAGTCTGATTATGAATAGCAAACAATGATAACTAAATGTTTTAGATAATAAGATGTTTTTTGAATCTATACAAAAACCTTAAAACTGGATTATTATATCATGAAAAAATTGCAATCCAAGATTTTTCGAAATACTTTTAAAGATATATGCAACAGTTTTGCGTAAATAATAGTTTTTTTTTTCGTTTCAAATTTCAACATGTACACACACATATTTTGTTCAATGTAGATTTTAAGATACAGGTTTGAGCTGCCTGATGAATACTGAAAACATGGATGAAAATCCAAAACAAAAAAAAAAAAAATAACGAAAAATATCTAGTTTTTACGATACACAATATATAATAACTGTAGATTTAATTGATGAAAAACATTTTGTGCATATAATTACATACGATTTTTAAAAGAAAGAATTTAATAGAACTGCGCAACAAACAGATGATGTAAAGAAAATGCTAAGGTACAACCGCAAATAAAAGCAAGAATATTTGTTTAGTTTGAATAATACAGCTATGACAACGTTTTGACAGATAGTCTGTTGCGAGCAATTTTTTTTAAACAATTTTTCAAAAACGTTTTCTAATCATAAAATGTAAACTTTACTGTGCTTTTATTGCGTTCATTTGATCCATAGTTTTCCGTCACAGATTTCTAAAAAAAAAGATTACCTATCCAAACAATATATTCAGTAAATTCATAAAATCAAATTTCTTCACATCACAAATGTTTTCAATCAAAAAGTTTTTTTTTTCTGTAGCATTAATTGTTTTCATTTTAATATCGTAGTTTCTAAGAATCCGAATTTTGTCTCTATTTCCTTTGTCTTATTTTCTATCAACGTCAGAGAATAAACTACAACAATTTTGAACATCAAACAAATATAGCATGAACAAGCTAAACAAATCTAAACCCGCCTTAAAATTTCGATACAGAATATAATGAACAACAATTTTTATTGAAAATGCAAAAACAAGAAAGTTGCGCAACGGTTAATCTATTTCAAATATTTTTATCTCTCAAAAAGCGCTGAAAAATAATAAATTCTATTATATAGTGCATATAAAACACTCTAGAATATAATTTCATGACTATTTGTGGACGTAGTAAAATTGGCAAATTGGATATCTTTTTGGTATATTTAGTTTTAGTCTCTTTGTTTATTTTTTTGGAGGTTTGAGTAAAAATACTATGATATATTGCAATGTTTCATGTCTTATTATTCTTTTTATGATTTATTTTTATGATGGAATATGTTTCAAAATAAAGGTAAGATTTTATTCAGAAAAATACATGATTCGAGTTCTTTAGTGAAAGAAGTGAAGCTTCAAAAGTCACCAGTCATATGTCAAGTAAGTATCCGGATATTATTTATTTTACATAGTTTGTTTTTTTTTTTAATTTAATTTTATTTAATTTAATTTGATTTAATTTAATTTTATTTTTTAATTAATTTATTTACACATCCCTTATTTTCTACAGCCCTTATTTTCCTCAGCCCTTGTTTTTGACATTCTGCATTTTATGCACCCCTCATTTTCTACAGCACATTTTTTCACATCCCTCATATTCATTTTTAAAATTTTTATAATCTACATTTTCGACATCCCTATTTTCTGGCAACCCTAATTTTCTACAACCAAATTTAGGGCAACCCTAATTTTCTACAACCAAATTTTGGCCAGCCCTAATTTCTTACATTCTCCTGCCAGTCAATGCACACTTTTCCAGGCTCAGCACCAGGAACAACGAAGTGTTTTATTTCCCCGCAAGCGCTTGTCTCGTTTGAACGAAACAACACAATATTTGCTGTCAAATAGATTTGTTGTCATTTTGAGTTTTGTGTGGATACGCGTCAGCCAAGTAATTTTCTCTTCAATCTCTTCATGGAGGAAAAACTAGCTGCCTATCGTCGTAGAAAACGTCAAAAAGAAGCTCTTGTAAATCTGAAAAATAAGATTGTTTCAATGATACCATTCACTACCAACAGCGAAAACGCAGAAACGAAAGACTCTTGTGTCGTGGAACCTGTGGTATTTTTATCTATTCAAAATAGTTTTAGATGTAAATGCTTACCATTTAATGTTTGTTTATAGCCGGAAACTCCACCGCCAAAGAAAAAAGTTGTATTTGAAGCTATATCGGAAACTACTTCAGAAACTGTGGATGATGTTGATGATTTGGACGATGCAGAAGAAAAGCCGGAACGAAACAAGTGGTTGAAATATGGTCTATGGCTACTCTACTTCCTATTCTGGGCAACGTGTTATGCTATTGCTATTGAATTGAAATTTGGATTAGTATTCTTGATTCTGTCAGCCTTATTTGGCATTTATTTCAATACCCGGACGAGACCAAGGCGACAAAATGAATTGAGTCCGTATAGTGTTTTTAACGAAGGCTGTGAAAGTATCGATGGAACTTTGAAGGCGGAACAGTTCGAACGTGAAATTCGCTACGGTTCGGCAAGTGTTCGGTAGTAACGAGCATGTTAGACGTGAATGGTGCTTAATTTATGTTCCGAAACTATTTTTAAGGTAATCTTTTAAAATATATCAAATTGACTCTTTTATAATAAAATCATGGTAATTATATGCTATGTAATTGAATCTCTTTTTCAATTAGAGGGTAGAGCAGTTTTTTTTTAATTTGTGAGACTTCTGGAGACATATATTTCGTTTTCATAACAGATTCCGATATTTCATTGATAATATATTCTCTTCTTCAGTGTTTTATGCCAGATTGCCCAAAAATTTCAATATCTGCAAATAAATGAAATTCATCCGACTTCTATAACAAAAATTGGTGTTCAAATAACACTATGGTTGAATATTTGATTAAAAGTTCTTTCGTTTTAATAAACAGCTCCGAATTAGCGATATTCTATAAAAATAAATTATAACCAAAATTTAAACTTGAAAGCTACTGTCATCGCACTTCAACCACCGTATACTCCGCATTCGATGTAATTTCAGGTTTGAGTCTTAACTTATCGTGTTTTCGCCTCTGGAAAAGCTAATAGTTTATCAATTTCACCGTAATCTTCAATAGCAGCACTGCTGTCACTTCAGTGATACACTTCGTTAGCCGTCGTGCCATCAACGCAAATGGATCGTATCGGTTTCCGGGTGGTCACTTGTTGAGTACGCTCTAAACTTATTTTGTGAATAATTTGTGTTTATTTCAAGTTAATTGATTTTGAGAATTGTGATCAGTTTCATTTCATGCAAAAGTGCATTTCTAAGTTGTTTTAAGGGGTTATATACAGTTAGAAGGCCGGAAAAAGACGTTTTTTTATTAATTTTTTGTGAGAAGGTGTTTTACTTTACAAAAACAAAAAGTATACATGCATTTAGTGCCAACATCTAAGTTTAAAAAAGCACTAATAATTTGTTAAAATATTGATCTGGTGCGCTCCTCCAGACGATGTCCTGAAGGTCTTCCAAAAAAAGGTGTTCGGCGGTGACCACGATTTCTCCGGTATAATTCATCTCAAGTCAAAAAACCAAACAGATTCTTTTAGTAGATAGATAAAACTAGGTATTGAACGAAGGAATAATCGAAATTTAGTTTTTTTGACAAAATGGCAGCTTCGTAAAAAAAAAAATCGAATTTTTGACCAAAATTGCCATTTGAAATTATTTAAAAAAAACAGAAATAATTATCCGAAATCTTATTCCTTCGTTTAATACCTGAGAAATATATCTGAGAAAGTTGTGTGAAAATTTCAAACCGTTTAGTCGAGCCGTTTTTTAGAAATCGTGGTCACCGACTTGGAAACATAGTTTTGAGAAAAACGCGTTTAAAGATTCGGAAGAAATTAGCACATATATCATATTTTTTTTAGTTACATGGAGTCATCTGTTTTAGGGCCATAAGATGTACCTTTTGTAGCCTCACCAGCTTCTAATACCTCGATTTGATGCTGTCTACGAGCCATTCTTCCCTCTCGCCTACTCCCATGCGCTTCGGTCTGTACTCCGCCTACTTTTTAACAGTCCGAAATGTGATTGCAAATATGCGTATATCTCGGAAAAAACTTGTCGGATCGATTTGAAATTTTCAGGGAATATTATCAGTTAAGTATACATTCTGAAAATGCAATAAATAAAAAATCGATTTTAACTGTATATAACCCCTTAATGTTTAGTTGGTGACTTTTAAAACACATTCGAGATGAGTCTGAAACTGCACATCGTTTGACAGTAGTGCGGACTTCGCCGATTTGCTTACTAGAATTCGTTTTATCAATGTGCGGACAATGTTAGTGTAGTGCTTATATGATTTTAAATAATAAATTGAAAACAGAAATGATAATGGTCATAGTGTTTTGTAATGTGACGCTTTGTTGTGCATGAAAATTGTGTGAAACTAATTTGGAGAAATGTCATCCGCCGAGCCGGCCGCGGTAATCACAGGTTTGGTTTTCTTGTTTAGTATTAAATTGTATTTTGCTATTAATTGCTTCTTTTATTCGAATCACACGAAAACGACTTTATATTTTATTCGAATTACACAGCAGCAACATTTTGATATCTCATTTTGAACATTTGGGCTTGATCATCCGCTCCAAATTCGGTTTAGTTTGCTATTTGGCCATTTTCTGGTACTACAGGCCGGCCAATGCGACCCGGCTTAATATTTTGTTTCCAGAAATATTTTTTTTTTGTAATTTTGTGTTAAAATTTGCAGCAAGGAGAACCAAACGGATTCGATAATTCCATTAAAGTAAAGAATGTTAAAATCAAGATAAATGTTTGCATGATAGGATCGTCGGCTGGAGGAGGCATAAGAGGGTAGAAGTGGTTCATTTGCGACACTTTAAAAGTGTTTTATGGTGGTGGTGGGGAAGTGAAAACTCAGAGAGTTGGCGTAAACAATATGTTTTTTTTTTATTTCTTTAACTTTAAATTCAAACCCAAGTTCCCTGCCGCCACTTTTAGCCATTAGAATAGAGTCCTTAGACCACTCTTCACCACTTCTATACCTTGCGCGCACATTCGACCTCTATCCAAAAGATAGTGGCAGGCTGAATGATTACATTCACTCTGCATCTCTCAGAATATAGTTCTTTATAATGGACGCATCTGTCCCCTTTCCCCAATGTGCCTCCATCTTTCCGGCTTCATTGTTATATCATCAGAATGGAGTCATCTGGCCTTCCACCGCCTAATTCCTCCCGCACAGGGGATTGAGGTAGACCGGTTAACTCCAATCATTTTTTTACCATCAGAATGTAGCCCACTAAAACGGAGCTATCCGGCCTCACTCTATGCCCTAAGCCTCCATATCCTCGCCTCGATTTTAAACCATCAGAATGGTGTCATTCGACCTCCGTCCATAGTTTGAAGTGGGGGTTCGGAGAGACGGAGCCGAAATCGTTAGGTGGGGTGTTAAAAAACGATAAGGTGTATAATAATAGCTTAATAAAAAATAAGGATTACAATTCTTCACTATAAAGAGAGTGTGCGATAAATAGATAACAATTTAAGATAAACTTGTAGATGAAAAACTTTATTTACTCTAAAATAATTAGAGTTCAGTTACATTTGATGAAATGATGGATGATGAAGCACCGGCTTCTTTCACGTTATCATCATCAGTGATCGAGAACATGGCTACCATAGTATTACGTCGTCGATTACGATGTTGTAATCAAAACGATGCTTAAACAAAAAAGAGACCGTGTACAGGCTAAACTATGTAGACTACGTGCCCCATAGCCGTAAGATAATTTACCGATAGATATTCGGCTGATATGTTTGTGTTTTGTGGTTGGGTGTTTGTTTTCTAGAGTGTTTTTGTTTGTTTGCTTGTTTATCATCATCGTACTGTCTAGTTTCGTCTAGTTTCTGTATATTTTTCAGTATTCTTCTTCAAGTTTTTGCCCTTGCTGCCACCAGAGGACGAGCAGGGATCGAAAATTGAAGAATAACTATGCAACAGAAACGTACAAAAAATACACGAGAAGACAACACACTGAAGATAAACAAACATACAAAACAAAAAACAACCCAAAAACAAACATAACCACAAAAATACCAGCCAGACAGCATACAGTAAAATTGTCTAACGGCTATGGGGCGGTCCTACTGTACAACGACCGCTGACAGATCCCGGCTTGAAAACTGTCTGAACATGGTGGCATCTAGCAGATTGGAAGCCAGAACACAAGTCCTCGGCCGTATTGATCTTTCATCATAAAAGATTTTGGTCCCCGTGGTTGGACTGAGTCCGTAGATCCTGCCGCCTCGAACCCACGGTTCCTGCACAAGTACAATGTAGGGGGAAGCTTGCAGTTTTGTCAATGTTTCGCTCAAAAGATAGGACGCTGCAAGTTGATCTGGACAAATCTTTTACCTTCAGGCACAGAAACGTCCGGAGTTGATGTCTTTGGATCCCTTTGCAGGGACCCTTATCCTATATCGCTATCCTATATCCCTCCTCTGCTGTTTCAGTAAAATCCTTGAACGTCTTGTCTACAATAAAATTTATCCTTCTCTAGAGCCCTTACTTGCTCCTGAGCAGCACGGTTTCATCAAGGATTGCTCTACTTCAACCAACCTTATGGAGTTCACTAATTTTGTAGCCTTTGCTTTCGATTGTCAACGTCAAGTTGATGTAATTTACACTGACTTTTCGAAGGCTTTTGATTCTGTGAACCACAACCTGCTTCTCCTCAAACTTAATGGTTTCGGTGTTTTTGGTCCCCTCCTCTCCTGGTTATCCTCTTATCTTCATAGTCGTCCCTGTAGAGTTACTTTTAATGGTTCCATTTCCTTTCCTATATTTCCCACATCCGGAGTTCCTCAAGGTTCTATCCTAAGTCCCTTACTTTTTATCTTGTTTGTCAATGACCTTCCTTCTGTTGTCAATTCTCCATGTCTCTTATATGCAGATGACCTAAAACTATACAGAGCAATCAAGTCTGCGAACGATTTTCATCAATTGCAAGCTGACTTGTTTGCTCTTAATCTGTGGTGTCAAGACAACTTCTTGCCACTGAACATTTTGAAATGCAATCAGATGTCTTTCGCATATAAAAATACTCCACACGTGTTTTCTTATTCTGTGTCTGGTATTTCTCTGTCAGTTGTCCAGCATTTTAGAGACCTGGGTGTGGTATTGGACTCTAAATTAAGATTTGATCGTCATGTCATGAATATGACGTCCAGAGCCTCTAGGATTGCTGAATTTGTCTTGTGTTCTTCGTATATGTTCACCAATATTTGCTCCTGTATTCATTTATTTGTCTCCTTAGTACGCAGTATTTTAGAATATGCGTGCCAAATCTGGTCTCCGCGCTTTCAATATTTATTTGACGCCATAGAATCGGTTCAGCGCAGGTGCACTCGCTCGCTTCTTTTCAAATTCAATATCCCCTATTGTCCCTACTCCTCTCGGCTTTCCCTCCTTCGTATGTCCTCGTTGCAATCTCGCAGATTGTTCCTCGATGAGTGTTTTCTCTTCAAACTTTGCAAAGGCATTTTTTTGTCGGATCTTAGTTCCCAGATAACCAGACGTGAATCCACTCGTCCTAGTCGATCATCGGAGGTTTTCTCTGTTCCGTTCGCACGTACGGAAGTATATTTCCATTCTCCTTTGCTGCGTCTACCTAGAACGCATAATGCCCTTAAGCTTGGTCCTCTTCCGCAATCGTTCTCACAATTCAAGCATGTATTGAAAATGTTACATTGAATTGCTATTTACCTTAGTCCTAATTTTAGTTTTCAAATTAGTGAATTATTTTTGTTATTTCTTTTTCAAATTAGTGAATTATTTTTGTTATTTCTTCTCCTTCTTTATGTTTCATTCTTTTTTTTTGCTTTCTTGACGCTGTAAGTGGAATTGTATCTGTAGCACAAGGGATTAATAAATAAATAAATAAATAAATAAATAAATGTCCGCGTGACTTCAGTGAAAGAAACTCTATAGGAAAGAATTTCCACTGGATCTTTGCGTTTTACTCTGGAGATATGTCCATAGACAGTCACAAAAGTTTGCGCCTCACCACTTCCTGATTTGGTTAAATATAACCGCATATAAAAAGTAACTCAGCACCATCCGGTACCTGTCTCTTAGTATCGAGAAACTTCTCTGGTCAATTACGATCACCAAGTTGAAACCATCTTTACCTGTGTCGAGATTTTTTTCTGGGATTCATGTACTTGATGATCCAGTGTTTCGCATCGATGCCCGGATTCAGTTTGCCGAACAAGCCAGTGATGTCACCTGTGCTCTTTTTATTATTATTTCTGGTAAAATATTCTGTAAAAGTCCAATTTTTGAAATGATGTTTACTTTTACCCTCTAGCCAGTTATGTATATGACACTTTCACAATTGTATTAAAAATGCAACAGCAACAATTCACTATTATAAACACTCAACAATGACTTAAAAATTAAATAAACAGTAGGCTTAGAAAATCGGAGTTTTTAATATACGTTGAAGATTTGTATAGTCTACTAGGAATCTTTGAACGAAGAATAAAAGAATATAGTTGAAAACCGCCATGTTTTTTTTATAGAAGCCTTAAAAGTCTTCCAAATCACCAATAAATCCGTATAAAGAGTTAAAGAATTGATGTGTGGCAATAAATATTATTTATTTCGATCCGCTCACGGCCGCTACAAAACTAGCTCTCCCAATATCTTAGCATTTGCCAACTAGATGAAGAGCCCTATGGTTACCAGGAATGTTCTGAAAACCCGGTCTGAAAGCTGGTCACTGTATTGCTAAAATGCTATTTTGGAAGGCAACCCTCATGGCAATCCCGTTGAGTATGACTGCGTACAAATATTAATGGACATAATATTCAAATTATTTAGACTGACGTTAATATTTCAAAATCTACTTGGATAAAATAAAACCCTCCACTATATATAGGTACACAGATGGTGATTTATTTTTGCTTCAAGTCTTTCAGCATGCTTAATCACAATTAAATACAATAATAAATTCTATCAGACATTGCTGGTGAATTCAAACAATGCATAGTTTTGAGAATTGTGGCTTACACACTATATGCATACATAATGAGCATACGTACTTATTTGTATTGTTTTGTTTTTTTTTTTGGTAACATTTACATCTTTTTAGCAAAAATTGGTTTCCTACTTAGATTTTACTGTTTTGTGATTTTTTTCTCGACAATTCTCTATTCCAATTTACTTTATACATTGTTACATACATTTTTCGTTACTGTATCACTAAACTAAACTAAAATACTCGGACATAGCTCGGCTATAGCAAAATTATATTTTATTTTCTATGTATTTGTTCGATATTCATACGTACATGGATATTTAAGTGGTAAAAATTACATTTTGTCTCCGAAAAAAACGATTACGTTTCCTACAAAGCTTACTCTTATTTTAAAAGCGTACAGTTGTTGTTGTTTTTATCGTGTTGCCTTTTTTTTCTCGCAATTTGTTGCCTTTCCGAATTTAATTTTGATCTTATATAGATAGTGTTTGTAGTTACATAAATATAAATGTTCTATAATTAATTGATGCTGAATGTTTTGTGTTTTGCTACAAACTAACAATTTTTTTTTGGTATGTATCTAAAGCTCAATGCTTTTTTTTTGTCGTTTGAAGTTGTTTTAAGGCGTCTGAAATCTGTCCTTTTTTTCAAGGGCAATTTGTTTGAAACATCGAATTTGTTATGGTGAGTGAGCAATGTGAGATGACAACTAGAGTACATGATTCTGTATCGATGATTTTTTTTCTCCAAGCTAAAGATTTTTTTAGGATGTATATGTAAAATGGCAATGGCAACCTTACATGGTTTCAAACTCACTGTTTTTGCTGAGTCCTTGGTACTTTCACCTCGAAATTCATGCAAGTTGACCCTGGTAAAATGCTCATCAAAATGTCGCTAGCAGTCTAGTTTCGAGCGTGAGTGGCGGAGCGAGAGAGCATAATAACCCATAATAGCATAAGAGATCATAATAAAGAGCTTTTTAGCAACCAATAAAAATAATATATTTTGAAAGTGACGTGGTAAATTAAAAATGTTTTTTAAACAAGCAATAATAGCTTATTTCAGGCTTCTTTTCTGAATATTTGTAGTTTTATCAGTGAACTCGATTCAAAGACCGTTGATACAATATTTTCTTCTTCTTTAACCCAAACTTGTTTTTATTTTGTTCAAAAATCAACATAAAATATAATATGTATCTCGTTTTTAGAAGAATTTTAATCGATCGTTTTTTTTTATTTAATTAATAATGGAATTGTAGTACTTATTACCCGTACGCTGCGAGCAGTAGTTTACTGACTCAATCAACCTTAATATTTTTTGATCGTCAGGATACAAAAGGCGCGGAGAGCTAAAGAGGAAAAAAGTTCATTTATAATCAGAAGGAAAAGCAGAGGGCCAAGAATCGAGCCTTGTGAAACACCAAAAGTAGAATAAAATGGGGAAGAAGAGCAAGAGTGAACCGTTACGAAACCAGCAGCGATGCTGACCCGAGAAATTGAACCTGTCGAGCTTTGAGAGGAAAATTTTATGTATAATCAAAGCTTTTTGATTAAATCTTAATCAAAAAGCTTTGCAAAAAGTCTGTTTATATGCACTTGCCTTTGCTGGTCCATGGCGGAAGCAGTAATATCAGTTGGATATTGTTCACTAATCTTTAACGAAACCTTGTGCTCAGAAGCGCGAAAAGGTTCAATTACCAGATATACTCTATTGTAAACAATCCTTGCAAGAAGCTTACTGAAGCAAAATAGAAGGAATTTGGGGCAACAATTGGAGACACAAGACGAATTTTCGGCTTTAAGGGTGGGGAAAAATAGACAGATAAAGGAACACCTAGCGATGAGAGCAGTGAATTTTGAAAGATATACAGTTAGCCATCAAGACTACAGCTGGTGCTACTGTCTAGGTTAGCAAGTAAATCTTCTATTCCTAAAGTTTTTGTCGAAAACAAGCAAAAACTATTTTGATCATAAGAGGCAATATTATAAGAGAAAGATTAACTAGGCTGAGAGGTAACAAAAGAAAAGAAATGCGCAAACAGATCACATATTTCTTGTCGCGAGGAAACAGATAAATCATTGACATATACCACAGATTTTTTAAGGGAATGAATATAGGACCTGAAGGGCTTCAGATAACAGGTAGATATAGAAGCTTCAATGTAACTATGGTAAGTATTCATCGCGTTTTAAATCACCTTTTTAGCACACGAGCATAATTCCTGCTTTAGAATAGAAATCACTTGCCCTTACCGCTCTTATTGACTGTTAGTTGCAGAGCTACTCAATAGATGAATTTGGGGTTTTTCAAGACTATGTTGAAAGTTTATGCGACTTTAAAATTCAAAAAAGCCTGTTTTTTCTATGATGATGCCACAGCTTAGGGCATGCCCTATTATGCTATAGCACAGTCTTGGCCAAAAGAAAGTTAAGGAATGGGATGGGATGGAGGAAGGGACATTATGTTCATTCAAGAAATATTTTTGAAACCAGATAATTAGCTTCGTTTTCACAACTACTATATGTACAGAAATGTTAGGTAGACTGGCAGGGCCGGAGGCACAGCTATTCTCGTTAGGAGATAAGTGAAGTAACAGTCATTCAAGTTCAAAGGAGCTTTTTCAACTTCATGGTAATTTCCGCTTGTAGATCTCCAAATGCGCAAACATTAACAGAAGATATTTACAAAATGTTCAAGCAAAGTGACCCTATCTTTCTTGTAGTAGATCTTAACGCTCACAATCGCTGCTTGGGCTCTGTGAGAAATAAACAAGCAGATAAAGACCTGTACTGATTCTCCACAAAAACTTAATCCAGTCTACTCATTCCTGAAGAAGCTCCGTATTTTGGTCCCATTCACAGTTATGTAATAGACATGAGCATAAGGTACAATATAAGCCAGAACATATCTATTAATATTCTAGACGAACTTCGCCCGGATCATAGACCAGTCATGTTTCGAACGTCTTTCTAAATACCCTTATGATAGAAAAATTTCGAACCGACTGGCAAGCCTTTCATATATCTTTGGCTAGTGAAAATATATTCGAAGCACCGGTTACAACCAGAAATCTGGAGGAATCCATAGAGCTATTCACCAACAGAATCTCCGAAATCAAAGACACGTTCAAAACACCCTTCAAGGATAATTAAGACCCTTACGAACTTTCGCGTTCAATCGACATCATGATAAATAGAAGAAACTAAATCTGGAGACGAGCTAGATTAAATTAAGTTGTACTGGCTGGCACAAGGTCCGACATATACCCATTTGATGCATAGTGCTACCAGATGAAAGGACCAGGAAGAAGGAAGTTCAGTTCAAGCGGGAACTTTTCTCGAACTGAAGGATGTCCTTCAGTCTCTGCTCTGTCACGTGCGAGAGATCCATCAAGCAGCGCTGTCTGGTTTTCCACAGGAGATGTTGGATTTTTTCGGAGACCCTCGGCTCTTGACATTTCCTAGAGGTGTCGGTGGTTAGGAGCCCCATTTTCATGGCATTTACTGCTACAAGACAGTGGCCACTAATGATGCCAACCAGCCGTTTGTAGCCAGTTGACGTTAATTCGAGCAGGTATATAGTCGCTGCGAGATTTTATGGCCACCACATGATTTTGGTTACCCTGCAGGTCTGAGCAGCATATTGGAGTCGATAGAGTACTTAATCGTTTGAATAGGACTTGTGATGTCTACCGATCCTGACAAGTGAAGACTAGCCCCGTGCTTGGCTAACGCGTCCGCCCTCTCATTTGATTCAATGCCATTGTGACCAGGAACCTAGAAAATTCTGATTCTTCTGTTGTTACCAAGTTTATTCATGGGTCTGAATGCCGTCGAGTACGCATTTCAATTTGTATGTGTAAGACATCAGAGCTTTTATCGCCGCTTGACTGTCTATAAAGATGTTGATCTCCTCACATATAGTATCTTTGGCATATAACAAGTCTGCAGAATGACGTATCACAAAAACCTCAGCGTGGAAATTACTACAGTGATTAAGAAGCATGAAAGCTGCTTCTATAGCTGCACATGCAGCCGTCAGCGTGGATGCTAAGAGCTGCTGCGTCCATTTGCTGATTCCATTCTTGCCTATCTCATCACACAGTCTCTTGATATCCTCGCTTGAAGCACAGAGTGGGGAGCAAGTAGTCAGTGCTTCCTGTGTACACCCGCTGAATACTGTTTTAATCGAAGGATCGTAAGTCGTAGTGTCCCGATTCTATTAGCCTGACAGAAGCTTTTGCGGCAGTGCTCCTAAAGAAGAGGCCAAGCGGAGGGAGATGAACCGCCAATTGCTGAACTCTGTTTGCTATGTGAGCAAAGGTAATTTTATTCACTGCTGACCACCAGATCAAGCATCCGTAAGCAAGGATCGGCCTAGTTATCGCCATATAGATCCAGTGCGTTAAAGCGGAGTTTAAACCCCACGTTTTACCTAGAACTCCCATGCTGGCGTAAATCGCGTTGCTTGTCCACTTAACTCTCTCCTCTAAATTCGCTTTCCAGGTAACCTTGCTGTCCAGAATAAGAACCAATTACTTATTTTTGTGAATTGAGACTTAACCTGGCTCCACCCAATCTGATTGGGCTTAATTCAGTAATTTTGTACTTCATTGTAAAGAGTACAAGATCCGTTTTATTGGAGTTGATGCCAAGGTCCATGGTATTCGCCCACTCCTCAACCAGCTCCAGAGCATACTCGATGTGCTGGCCGAGGGTATGCGGAAATCTATCCGAGACTAAGATCGCAATATCATCAGCATAGGCCACAACCGTGAGTCCCTTCCTTTCCAACCTTTCAAAAATTGAATTTGTAACCAGGCTCCACAAAAGAAGGGATATAACTCCTTCTTGCGGTTTGCCTCTGAGCACCGTTCTTATTCAACGAATAGTAATTTGGTCTACAATAAATAATATTAAAAAAAAAAAAAATTGTCAAAAAAGTTAAAACACAATATAATAACTTTGCATTATATGTTGTATAAAATAAGTTAACCGATTGTCAAAAAAAATATTTAAAATACTCATTTTTGGCTGAGTACGCTTAGCATCTTAAATTCAAAACTATGATTTAAGTAATAATATCTAAAATATACGATCGATTATAGGTTTATTAAAAATTAAATTCACAATAAAAAGGTTTTATTGCAGAGTTTAGTCGAAATTTCAGATTTTTATTTTAACAGATTCTTTGACGTTTTGATAAAAAAGTAGTCAAGTGCGTTTCAATAAAAAAGTACATCTCGCTCTTCAACACTCTTTTTATGTTTTTTTTTCTTTTAAAGTATCTTTTAACTATCTGACGAATTAATCGTTCTTATTCAATTTTGGAAAAATTATGTTTACGAAACCCAAAAACAATAACTTAAAAATTAACAGTGCACTAGTTTTATTTCTTACTGATATTGCTCTCTCGATGAAAGTTAATGTAGGGTCTTTATAATGTGGAATGAACGAAATGAGAAAATAGTGAGCCCAACAGCTTAGCATACTGCTTGCTACTCAGTGTTACTTTAAGTTTAAATCATTATGCAATCTAAATATACATCTTGAAAACAACAAATCTTTATTGTACTGACTTAATTCAAGAATATTTTAGCGTAAAATCTTTGGTTGGATTCAGGAAGCATAGGATACTATTTTTAGTACACTCACTATGCAATTATCTAAGAGAAGCTCTTTAACTTAAAACGCTAGCGAGCTTTATACTCACAATAGCAATTCGAATAAATTTCATGGTATTGCCTGGCCCTTTTAAAATACGAATTCATCTTTTGAACTCTGTAAATGCCTATGTTGCTAATGCAAACTGAAACAGTCTATCGTTTCATTCGGTTCGTGTGATAAATTAAAGGCTCTAATAAACTAGACTCGTCTGACTTTGTCTTCCCCATTCATTGTCTATATTCAATGTGTTACAACTACAAGTACGGGTAGTTCTATCTAATCAGTAATATTACATGTAGAACTCCTGTTCTACGAGAAGGAACTCTCTGGCCAGCAGGGCCGAATGCTAGCATTTCGGCAGGAATGTTTTTCGGCTTGGTAGCAGGCATAGAATGGCCAGAGCCATCACCATATGCCAAACGGAATGTACGATGTGGTAGTTTTGTTTGGTTTGCAGGAATGCATAGCAAATTAGACCGATCATAACTAGGACGGTACCGATGGGCATGAAAATGGTCAAGTATTTTTTCGACGGAAACCATTTTCTTGTTTTGCGGCATCGCATGCCCCAGCTGACGGATATCAAGCAGATTCCGGTCAGGGCTGGAGCCAGAAAGACCCAAAGGGATTGCTTATTAAGTTCGGTCCCGAAAGCCAGAGCGATGGCACCGAGCATGTGAAGCAATGAAACGAATTGCTGCCGAATATGTGACATGGCAATTAGAGTGACCCAGATGGCGAGCAGTCCACAGTAGAAGTCGCAAAACTGCAGAACGCTTATTTTCACCAAACAGAAACTGTACTCATCCTCGCCCGAGTCGCAGGCATGGTAGAAAATTGAAAAGAACATTGCACAGAAGTAAATAACTGCTTCAGTGTAATATTTACGCCGGATGGCAAAGTAGATGCTTGGCAGGAATAGTAAATTGCTGAGCGTTAGAAGCAGTGATGCCACTAGAATTGAGAAACTTGTGGGGACTTGTGAGTCCTCGGTGCAGTCCCAGCCCCGGTAGCCTTTAATGCATAAACACGTCGAGAAAACAAATCCGCCGGACATGTAGTGGTAGCAGCGTCCGTAGCGACCACAACGCCCAGCCACACAAGGACTTGATGAGATTGTAAACACCACCGACGAATTACAACTATCGTCCGTTGCTACACTTTGCTCGGTGGCGAAGCGATGATGTATTTCGAACTTTTTCGTCATGTCCTCAAAGTTCGTGGTACATTTCGAATCCATTAAGCACTCCTTAATTTTCAACGTTTCTGTTTCGTTCATTTGTGCCAGGCATTTGCGGTCCTCGATGCACGATTTGTAGTATGCTGAGCGGCGGGCACATGAACACGGGCTCTTCATTGTGTTTAGGAGCTGTGTATACTTCCGGATGAAGTCCTTCACGCTGTCGATGATTGTAACACGGGCTGTGGTGGCGGCTCCGTGGCAGAACAGTCCCATCGTGATGTACCACTTCCCGCTCTCGGGGAACGGAACATGAATCAATCCGGTGCTCGTATCGATATCGGAATTATTTACAACGCTTGAGGCTGGCAGGGTACGCCTTCCGTAACGGCAGCTGTCAGGCCAGATTGGCTCCCCTGGCTCTCCCAAATGCATGCAAACAACTATCGTTTGATTACCCTTCAGCCTATCCTCCTCTTCCTGTTCACTGCGCCCGTTCTTCTCGCCACCGGTGGAATCAGTGTCGCCGCCATCCTTCAAATCCGGCTTAATGGCAACAGCGAAGCTTAGCGTTCCACCAATATCGTAAACATCTCCCACATCGAACCGAAAGCCGATGGGAGTTCCTGCCGTTATGTTCAAATGAGTTGGAACCGAGCCGTTTACATCGGGCAGCAGGTCGTAGTCGAACATGAAGAACTCTCGATATGTTTGCCTAAGCAGGGGATGATACTCGATCGTACGGAACATGACAGGCTTTTTCGGATCCACAGCCTCCGCCACTGCGGCAGCCTCCTCGTCGTCCGCGTGAAAATCCACTTGCAAGGAAATCTCAACTTCTTGTAATGTCCTGTTGTCGCCTGAGCGCTCATCACCGACACTGGAGCTTAGACCTAATTGGAAACTCTTCGAATCCTTGCTTGTCGGCCGACTGTCCTTCTCGTCGTCCCGAAACTGAAAATCGATGAAATGCCACTGACTGGATTGCACAACGATGTCATCGAAAATTGTCTCGCCGGTCTGATTCGGATAAACCACTCCAGCATAGAGATTATGTTGGTCAGCTCGGCCGGGCAATGCATTCGCCTGGACATAGAATTCAATAGCCGGACATGATGTACATGGAATATCCACTACGATCTTCACCGTCACAATGCCAACATTTCGCGGTACAAAGAATTTATAGTTGATTACGTTCGTAGCATTTTGGTCGGCATTGCTGGTTATTGTGCTGCTGTATAGGCGGCCGCTATTGATTATGACGGGCACGATGCGGGCCACTGACATTTCGGATAGTAATAATGTTTCGCAGGATGCTGCCAAGCCTGAAATTACAAGAAAAACATACAGATTATATGTTTGTACGAGTATGGGTTGGTGGTGTCTAAGTACGTATATGAATAGATTTTTGGACAGTGACGGGGTGCTATTTGTATGGTTTTTTGGACAAAGAAAATACATTTAAAATTTTGATTATTTTTAGGTACTATGAATTTAAGTTTCATATTCTTCTGAAATTGTTATGATTTTTTCCTGTATTTCAGAGCTTAATGTTAGCAAAGAGTTTTATTGTAACTAGATTATTTTTTAGTAAGTTCGTTAAAGAATTCTTTTGCATTTACTCGTCAAAAATTTCGAAATTAATGAAAAATATTTGCTCATTGGGAAAAAAATGTTAACGATTGATACAATTTATGGGGCATTTCGCGTGAAGCGGGCAACGAAAAAAAGTCGATGTTCTGGATTTCGTTCATATTGAGCATCATGGTAATTCTAGAAGATATGAATAAGGATGCACAAGTTTTTGTTTCTATAAGGTTTAGTTACCGAGTTATTGGCTTCTGAATAATTGACGAAATTAATAAAAGGTTTTTTTGGAAGCGGATTCTGAGACTCAAAATAAATTTTCTAAAAAACATTAAACATATTGATTGGCATAGAAAGTTAGCTGTTCTTTTTAATTGTGAAATCAGATTTGAAAAATAATTTTTTTTTCCTGTGTGGAACCGGAAGTAGACACTTCAACTCGTAATTTGAATAATTTGGACCAGGTTAATTTTGTTTATTTTTATAACAAAGCAAAGCTTAAAGTATACTTATTTTATCATAAAAGTTTTAGAATGGGATGGCCAGTAGTTTAGGAGGTAGGTGAACTTCAATACATACAAGTCACCTGGGACGTGGTACCGAGAGCTTGCTTAGGACATCTAGTTAGCTCAAAAATAAAAATTGATATCGAAATGTAATTAGTAGCGCCAAGTGTTATTTGAAGAAGGTTTTATTTTCCCCATAAAAACCTAATTAAAATATATGACGCGTATATAATATAATTGACGCCAAGCCAATTCAAATTTTCCGTTATTTTTCGAGTTACTGTTCAACGCTTGCAATGGCTATTACTTTTATTGATAAGTTAAAGAGTCTTTATTATGTGTTATATGTCTCCGTGCGGCTATCGATGTTTCAATCCATTCGATTTGAAGTTTCATCGGAAGAAAAACCTAAGAAAAATTCCAAGAATATTAGCAGAAAAGAAATTATTTCGAATCTGCAGGAAAAAACTGATCGTAGAAATACCTCTAGCTATTAAAAAAAAAGAACTAGTTTAAGAAACGAGAGTAAAATTGTATAAATTGTGAAATAAATTAATTTCTCCACACACAAGCAGCTTTTTTTTCACTAAGTAAATCAGCATTAGCAATTTTGAATATTTTATCTTCTATATGTAAGTGATACAAGTGATCTATAATAGTTTTACTACAAATATCTATAATAGTTTTACTACAAATATTTTGCTTTCACATTCACTACCTATTGTTATCAAGCTCCCGGTACCACGCTCCATGCGACTTTTATGTATTGAAATTCACCTATCTCCTAAACTACTGGCCATCCCATTCTAAAACTTTTATGATAAAATAAGTATACTTTAAGTTTTGTTTTGTTATAAAAATAAACAAAATTAACCTGGTCCAAATTATTCAAATTACGAGTCCGCACAGGGAAAAAAATTTGTTTTTCAAATCTAATTTCAAAATTAAAAAGAACAGCTAATTTTCTATACCAATCAATATGTTTAATGTTTTTTAGATTTTGTTTTGAATCTCAGAATCCGCTTCCAAAAAAACCTTTTATCAATTTCGTCAATTATCAGAAGGTTTTTGTTAGGCAGACAATGTCATCAGACACAATTACCGAGGATATTATTATGGATAATATTCTTTCTTCTGCTTTTCTAGGCGTTCATTCGGGCTTTGTCATCGCTTCCTTCTGTTTCGACCACGTCTTTTTTCGAATAATATTATTGGAAGTTATCAATTTTGCATCGTCCGTAATCAATCTGTTCAAAAATGGTTCGATTTCGTTTCATTCCAACAGCATTTTGCAAATGGAAACTTGATCCATTAAATTTTTCACCTTGAATTCGTATACCACTCAAACATCGAGCTTCTTTTTGTGTCTAGCTTTTTTTCGCATGGTTCAAAACTGTTGGGTGATGACTATTTAGTTCTTTAGCAATACTTGTACTACTTGCATGGCGATCATTGTGGATTATTTCCAGTACTTCATCACCTATTTCAGTTATTAGCCGACCAGAGCAAGCAGCATCTTTGTCATCAGAATTTTTAGAACAATAACAACCAAATCTTTACTGTAAATAACACAAATTTTTTCGCAAGTCTCTGCAGCATTCTGGGCTTGATCGAATCAATAATGCAAAATCTAGCAAATTTTCTCACTATTTATTGCAATTTTCTATACGCTATAACTGTAAATTTGATTAGATAAACAAATGTCACTACTTTTTTGCTTTTACTAAAAATGATCTATAAAATGTTATTTATCAAACGTATATCTAGTATTGCCAGATGAATTTTATTTTACAGAAAAAAATGAAGTTAGAGAAAACTAGCTACAAAAACGCTAGGAAATTTTTCGAATATCCAATTTTTCAGCCAATAATTTTGCATGGTTTTCGAAAGCAGCGTATTTAATCAATGAATTTGCCAAAATAAGATCCTCAAAATGCTACTTGAAAAATCGTTTCATTTTTCCAAAATTGTACAATCTTGCGTGAGTTCTCCCCGTTAAATCTTTGGCCAAAATATCTTTTTAGAACATCAAAGTCTGAAAATCTTCGGACTCTATCTTCTCTTGAAGTCTAGGCTCAAAATTTATTTTTCTGCTTATTTTCTTTTTAAATGTTACTCTATTTTCCCTTCTTAATGATTTGTTTACCTTTATTATTAGTTTTTACCATTAAGTTATATATTTAAGGCAAAAGTTTTTTTTTCAATCAAAAATTCAAAAATTCAATCATGGTTTTGATTAATTTTCCCTTGAATTTGCTGAGCAATATATTTAATTTTTTTAGCCGAATAATTATGCGAATAATTCATACGATACGAAAAATTTTAAGGGATATGTGATATATGTATCAAATTTAAAAAAAAAAACAGGGGATCTGGTTATAATACCCATGAACATGCAGTTCTAAAGCTAGCTGAATCACATTCGCATGAAGCCGCCAATGTGGAACTGAGAATTTTTCTTCTTTCTTTTTTTCTCTTTTGTTGTTTGCAAAAAAAAAAAACGGTTTAGTTGGAACCTTCCAGAATAAAAAAGGGTATTCGCAAAGCCGGCAAAGTTTCAATTATTAACAAATTTAACTGTTTAACACATTGCGTGATCACCATTATTTGCTATAACTGAGTACTGCAGATAAATTTAAGTAAGAGCGACATATAATGAGTTTGATTTAGTTGAATTATAGACAACACAGTCTTTTGAGCTACATACCGAAAAAATAACATTTCCAAGACATTTTCTTTTCTTGTTTATTTTGAAGAAATTTACAGCTGGAGCACTACATATACTTGTCAAAAGCTTCAGACGCTATCAAATTCAAATTGCAAGGAATATTTTGTACGTCTTAAAAATGACGATTTTAATGTAACAAACAAAACACTTTCAGCTAGGGAATATTCAATGAAAATCCATGCCAAACCTTAAAAAAATGGCCAAATCATTAAATATTCTGTATATTCGGTGTATTTCGTGTGAAATGTAAAAATACGGAAAAAGTTTACAAAGCAACCTTGTAAATTTATTTCATTAGCAAAAAATGCATTCGAACCAGAGACCACACACGCTAGTTGCTTTTATATTTACACCCTAAAAAGTGGGTCTAAAATTAATTCTATGATAATAGGAAATATATTCATTTTTCTGTTTAAAATAACGAATCACAATTTTTTTTACACATTTGATGTGCATTTTTTGCTTTTACGCCAAATCAACTGAATAATAAATAGTATTTTGTAAATCTTAGCAAAAAGAGTGTAAATTTACTACTTCGCTGCTCACATTTACACAAAAGCTGTAAAATTGTATCATTTGCTCGAAATTCACTTATTATTTATGTAACATTGTGACTGCACGAGTCTAATATTTTGCGATCGTTGCTTACATTTGAATAGCAGCAGTATCTTTTCGTATAATAAGTTTAGAAGTGTAGCTATAAGCTAATTAGGTGTAGCTATAAGTGTTATAAATTAATGTACATATGTGTATATATAAAATTAAAATAAATTATAAACTTAAAGAAATTGCAACAAGTTTTTATATTCCACATTTAAAGTTACCTATTTACAGTCTTTTGATAATGATATTTAATTTTGGAGTAGTAGTGTATGTTATATCACTTCCCTATCTAAAGTGTGTGGCTTTTGGATCATAAAACTTTTTCAATTGCAATTTTATTGAAATTGAAACTTAGCTAGAGGCTTGCTGAAATTCCTGCTTAAGTACTGTATACTTCCTAAAATTGTTCGAAATAATTTTTGATGTCATTTGTTTGATAAAACAATTTTTATTATAGTTTTTGTAAACAATTTTAAGGATATTCACGAATAAATGGTATAGTAAATATTATCCTAAAAGACTCGTAAAAAGTAGCCTTTGCTACATAAATTTCATGCGTATTAGTCCAAAATTTACGTCTTTTTAGGGCAAAATTACACAATTTGCTCGTAAAAAAATTACACATTTAAGCCGTAAAATATTCTTTGTACGCACTTTTGTAAATTTACATCTATAATAGTAGGAAACCAGTTTCCTACTATTGTAAGGGTAAAATTCATCCAAATTTTTTTTGAGTGTATGTATGACTACCATCGGCGATATAAGCTTCAAATCACTCAAGACTGCTCATATTTGAAGGCTATCTGGCATATTACATTCAGCTTACAAAGAATTTCAGAAATATTCTGAGTATTGATGTAACTGTAAAACTTACAATTATCTTCGACAATGGAAAAAAAACCACTTCATATGGTTTTCTCATTTGACCATCAAATTAAATTCCTTCGAAAAACGAAAAATGCAATGCACTGCCTCACACATGCCTGTAGAAAAATAAAGAGCTCTTCAATGGCTCTCTATCAAAAAATCGACGCCACTGATACGAAAAAAAAGATCCGAATACGAAGCATATTCTTTGCAATCAACATTGATTCCTTTCAAAGGCAAGATAAAGAAGAAAGAGCGGAATCAAATATGACTATGATGCGGCCGATTTTTATGTGCGCATTGAAAGCAATAAGGAAAGGCCATATTACGAGCTTTTATGAAGTCGAATGGGACCCAGCTTACATATAACGATAGTGTTCTATCGTCTGACGTCTGCATATAAAACGGAGTTATGGGTGGTTTTTTTTTGCGAATGGAATTCAGCATTCAGTTCGTTATTGAAAAGAAGTAATTTGAGATTCCGAACATTCTAAATCCTCTATATAATGTTATGGCATGTTTCCCGAGTGGTCTAAACGATTTTTTTTTGAGGGTCAAAAATAGAAAAGACGACCTTTAAATTATGTTTGAACTATTAGAAGTAAAGGAAATTCTTGGTGTATCCTAGATGATCATATTGAAATATATAGAATGGAATATGGTTTCGTTGGGTAATATATACATACATGTATATCATCGTGTACAAAGTGGATTGAATATATTCTCTTCCCATCGTATTTTTAAGTTATTTCACAGAAATTTAAACTCAAACTTTAGAAAACTGTCCATCAACAGACTTCTGTCGCAAAAAACAGGCCTCAAAGCGAGAACAAAATAGTACTAAAATGATAATATTTTTAGAGCATATATATTTGAAATAATATGGAGTGTTTTCAGCAAAGATTCAAATATTGTATTTTCAAAGCAATGTGTTTTAATAGATTGAAATTCAATAACCGCAAAAAATTAGAAAAATGGCGTTAAAATAGAGTTGGAAAACATGCGCCCAACGTGGGTGAAGGTGTATGGTTAAATATTGCTTAGGTACTTCTGTTTGAATTTCGAATATTCTTTTCAATTTAATTGAAAGAAATGGAATTTGAAGAAACATAACTGCAAAAATGATTTGTCAGCAAGCAGTATGCAACAGTATTATAATAACAATTGATCCCATGAAAGCTAAAATTTTCGCACGGACGTGGAGATAAAAAAATAATGAAAACTGTTTGTGCTTTTAGGCTCAGTTACAAGCAAGAATTCTTAATCTTTGGAATATGTGGAAGCTGGTGTACCAGCCCAGATTATTAATCAAACAAAAAAAAAGCGTGTCCGAGGGCAAAACACTTCCAGACACTTAATTTTGTAAGAAGTTCGACGGGCGCCAAGCATTATGTGTCATCTTTGACACAGATTTTGATAGGTGGTCTGACTAAAAAACTGAGGAAGAAAATCAGGGCGACGAGGAACTATGTTACTTTGGAGCTAGTAAAAAATTCACTTTTACTCTATTCCTATCAGTGAGTGCTCTTGTGCTCAGCTAGTAATGATGGGCTCAAAAACGCCAAACCGAAACAAAAAACGTTTGGCTGCAAAAAACGAACGAACAGTTTTTCCAAATAACGACAAACGGTTTTTCTAAACCGATATTTTTTTCTAAAACGAACAACATTTCTGAATCGAACCGTTTTTCTAAAACGAACAATTTTTCTAAAACGGATAGTTTTTCTAAAACCAATCGTTTTTCTAAAACGAATAGTTTTTGTAAAACGAATCGCTTTTCGTTTTTCTAAAACGAATCGTTTTTCGTTTGTTAAAACCAACTTCAACTTCAACAACACGTTTTATTCATTATTTTTTCCATTGTGTACATACAAGCTTACATATTAAGTGATTTAGACTAAGGTCTTTTCAAACTATGATTATTAAGTTAGCATAAGCTAAGAATTTATTATCTAGTACTTATATTAAATATTACAAAGAAAATTCGCAAAAAAACTTTGTTTATGTGTCGTTAGAGCTACTAACTAATACTAAACCTACGTTCTACATCAGGAGGATGTAATAGTTAGAATGGATGCAAGAAGCGGGTTGTTAAGATCCTGCAGCCTACTATAGAAAGAAACAGTGTTTTTCTTTACCAGTTTATCTACCATCATAATATTGGAGATTCGATGAAGTGTTTCTGTGGAAAAGTGCCAGGGCTTATTGAGCATCATTTTCAGACATTTATTTTGCACAGTCTGTAGCTTTGCAATATGAGACTCAGCACAGCTGCTCCACACAGGTGACCCATAAGAGATGTTTGTTTGCATGCCAACTTTATAAATGAGTAGTTTGTTATATTTAGACAAATAAGAGTTTCGATTTATAAGAGGTTTGAGAGTTTTTATTGACAACGCAATGTTGTTACAAATATTAGCTACATGGTTTTTAAATAATAGACTTTTATCGAATGTGATACCAAGATACTTTAGTTCATCGTCTCAGTGAATATTTTGCCCCAAGAAACTAAGAGGACGAGTGGGAAGGTTTATATTTTTCCTCTTTCTAGTAAAGAAGATTGCTCTTGTTTTTGCATAATTAATTTTAATTTGCCATTTAAAGCAGTATTGGTAAATATTTTCTAGTTTGCTCTCCAAGGTATTTATGATTTTATTCGGACAGTGGTCACTAACATACAAACAAGTATCATCTGCATAAGTAGCGATTTCACACTTTGGGTCTACTGGTATATCCGCGGTATATATTTTGTAAAGTTTTGGGCTTAAAACTGCGCCTTGCGGGACCCCAGCAGTGATTAGATATTGTGCAGAAAAAGCGTTGTTGACTTTTACCATAAATGTGCGATTCGAAAGGAAAGATTCAATGATTCTAATAAGGTAAGAGGGGAATGCGAACGCTATTAGTTTATATACAAGACCTTGGTGCCAAACAGTGTCAAACGCCTTTTCAATGTCAAGAGTCACGAGACCCACTGATTTTTTTAGTATTGAGAGAATTTTTAATGTGTTATGAAACTCTAAATAGCTGGAAAAATCAACTGTTTGGTAGTGGAAAACAGTTTCCGAATGAAAAACTGTTTCTCAGCGGCAAACTGTTTGGTAGAGAATACTGTTTGGCAGCGGCGATTTGTTTTGTATCGGCAGACTGGTTTTTAACGACAAACTGTTTGGCTATGGAAAACTGTTTAGCTGCGGGAAATAGATGTTCAGAGGCAAAGCATGAAATGAATAACCTTATTAGGTGCATATTTTTTGCATCTCGATCAAGGGTAGGTAGCATTGACTACAACAATAGTTGCTGTTGTTTTGAATGCTGCTTACCAGAACCAGCTCTCGATGGCATACGACCATGTATGTTGATTCTTTACGACCATGTGTACTGATTGATGTATGATTATACAGTTGATAAAGTAGATAATATATTGGAAAATCGGGACAATAGAAGTATTAGTTCAGTTCGAAAGCGCTTAGTACTAGCAATTAATGTTTACGATACGATGGTGGAAGACATAATACATAAAATAAATATAAGACAAACATAATACGTCAAAATTCATTGTACTGAATTGATCGAAGATTATTCAAACTATGAACGATGTTTCTGAATTGAACAACATACAATTCAAATATTTATTTTGTCGCACCGCATAAAATTGTTCTTGCCGTTAACAAACTGTTTTTTTTAAACAGTTTTAAAAAACAGTTGCTTTTTTCAAAAAAGTTCAATTACGTTTTTTGAAAACAACAGAAACACCCATCACTACACTCAGCTATATTTCATAGCCACAATATGTCTATGGTGTTTGCGAGATTCCTCAAGTGTGGATACTAATCGTGCGCCCTGCTCGATATCCATGGTACGGTTAGAGTATCTGTTGGTTTTGTCAAATAGTTTGAGAGCTTTGTCGCATAAGTATAGATCGATTGTCTCTATATGTAGATCCTTGCATACGTCTGTGTTTCTAACGTAGCATGGTATCCTGAAAATTCTTCGCAGTGTGAGACTTTGACTTGTGTCGAGCTTTCTTTGAGGTCTGTAATAATAGTATCGGTCCCAGTATTTGGTTGTTGGTAAGTATCTGTTAGTTTTGCTTAGTCTTTTGAATTTTATGAGAGTTTGTTGTAGGCGTTTCGTTTGTTCTGTATGTGTCCCGTCCAGGTTAGCTTATCATCGAATATGAGTCTTAGTAAGTGTTTACGAGGGGCGTTTAATGTATTCTCGGTATGTGTATGCTAGAAAAAAGATAAAATCTTGAAAAACAATTTATTTTCCAATATAGTCTCCCATGATATCAATACATTTGTTTGATCGGGAAACAAGTTTTTCTATTCTCTTAAGGCGACATAGCACCTTCAAATTGAAAAAAAAATTTTATTTTCAAAGGCTTGCTTTTAATTGAATAAAAAAACATATCTTAATGAAACTTTTTACACATACTTTATATGTCTTAGACTACATAAACAAAATTGTTAAAAATGTTTTGTGGCCCCCTGTCGCCTGTTACAATTTTTTGGAAAATACACCAAAAAAACCTGGCGTGCATGATAACTGCCCTCAGGAAAGTCTGAAAAAAAAACAAAAACGGTGTTTTGACCAGCATCAAAGCGGCCTTGGAATGAACTAAAAAAAAAAATTTGGTTGAAAAATAACAAAATGGCGGCGTTTTTTCGAAAATCGAGTTTTTTTTCCCCCAAAAATCGGCTATAACTAAAAAAGTTTAATGCCGATTTTTTCATCCGAGGTTCATTCTGAGCATTAACATGTGCAAATTAACGTGTTAAAATTTCAAAACGATTAGATAATATTGTTTTTCTTAATCATGCACGCCAACTTGAAAAACGTTGTTTCGAGAAAATCGCATTTCAAGTTAAAATTCAATATTTTTTGCAATAAATCTTATCGAAAATTAATCTGCGATGCTTGGACCATACAATACACCTTCTTCTTGCTCATACTCCTCCTCTTCTAAAGATTTTTGCTCCCTTCGAGCAGTTCTGGCCTCTTTAGATGCCTCAGTCGAGTGTTTTTCCGCCTGGTTAATTCTTGCAGCATCTCTATGCTCTGCATGTTCCAGCGCACATTGGCCAATTGTAATTCCCATGACTTGCATTTTTTTCAAGATAGCCATAAATCCTTCACTAAATGTACATGCAGAAATATTTGCAGCCATATTTAGTACGTTTTTCCCACAAAAAGTATGTTTGGGGGCCAAATTCCAAACACAAGAATTATAGCTTTCGTTATTATTCTGCGCAAAATTGCCCAAGCAACGCTTTAATAAATCTTCTGATGATAAGTCATCATAAATAGGCTTTAAAATTTCTTGTACCTCATCATCTAAAGGTGGAGGATGCTTGAAATTGTTTAATGCATTATCACCCGCTGCCTCCGCCTTGCGCCAGTTACACCAAGTCGTTTCTCCAACAGGACAATAACAGTGTTGAGGGTTCTCATCAGTTGAAATTGTGTGGTAATATGCTGCCCAAATTTCCTTGCGCATATTATCAACTGAATCAGGATTTCGTCGTATTGTTAAGCCATAATGCGTGGCTAAATTTTTCATTAATTTAGTGTCAGGTGAACTTTTTTCGGACCTTTTTTTGGAGATTCTACACTTTTTTTACAAACATCTTTTACAGCTATTTTTTTATTTTTTTTGCCAAGGCTAGCTTATTTTTTGCTTCTTTTAAAGGAGATGACTCATTTATCTTTGTCTACACTTTGGCTTAAGTCGATGTAGCGATATAGCGAAGTGAACGAAAATCATAGAAAAAATGATCTTGGGGCGCTTCGCTATATATGCTCATAAAATTTTTTTGTTTTAGAATTTCAATTTTATATTATTAAAATCATGTTTTAAAACCTTCATTCTAACATATTCAATCAAAAAACAAAAATCGATTTTTTAAAAATTTGGAGGTGCTACGTTGCCTTAAAAAAATAATTTTCGTCTTGGCCTGAAAAATGCTCATTTACAGTGGACTTGAGCTCATTATCGTCAACAAATTGCTTTCACCGGAGGTATTTTTTTAAATTTGGGAATAAAAAGTAGTCACTAGGGGCCAGGTCTGGGCTGTAGAGTGGGTGATTAATTTCCTCGAACCCGCACTCTCGTAGAGCAGCCTTGGAGAGCTGCGCAGTGCGAACCGGTGCGTTATCGTGAAGAAGCAGCACTTTCTTTGCCAGCTTTCCTCTTCTTTTTTCTTTTATTGCTTCTCTCAAACGCCGTAAAGTAGTTGAGTATTTTTCTGCGTTGATAATTTCACCTTTTTTATGAACTCGATCAATAGTATTCGTTTAGAATCCCAGAAAACTGTGGTCATGATTTTGCCAGCCGATGGAGTGACATTTAACTTCTTCGGAGGGTCTGATCCCTTTTTTTGCCACTGCATAGACTCCTGTTTACTCTCGAGGTCATAGTGATGAACCCATGTTTCATCACCTGTAACTATCCTTTCGAAAACACTTGCTGGACCGTCGCCACACAGCTCTAAAAACTCCTTACAAGTGTCAACCCGCACCTGCTTTTGAAGCGCAGTGAGCATGCGCGGCACTCATCTTGCACTGACTTTTATAAGGTTGAGATAATCATGTAGTATAGTGTGTATAGTACCAACGGATAGCTTAATTATTTCTGCCAACATCTTGATTTTTACACGTGCATCTTGTAATACAAGTTTTTCGATAATTTTCACATTTTCTTCGGTAGCCGCCATGATTGGCCCACCTGGGCGGAGGTCATCTTCGATACTTTCGGTGCTTCACTTGACCACTTCTGTACAGTCGATAATGAAGTAAACGGCTACCATTTCTTCATGGATAGTTTTTTGAGGTTTTCCTTGTTTAGTGAGGAATTTAATCACCGCACGATGCTCGATTTTCTTCAACATTGTCGCGTCAGTCATTTCCGTCGTCTCTGACTGGAGGTCGCAAACCAACTAATGAAGTTATCAACAAGAAATTTTACATAAATACCCTCAGAAAATGTTGTTAGCTAATGATATATTTTAATTACCCACAATAATATCAAATCATCCCGATACCGAGAATACATTGAACGCCCCTCGTAGCTATTTGCTGCTATTTTATATGTTGACAGACACATAAACTGTCAGTTTATGTGTCAGCCGCCTTTTTCGAGTGATGAAAATCGTCTAGGTTTTGTCAAAGATTATTTTGATTTTCAATCTTATTTTAAGAGCGTTTTTATGGAGGATTGCAGAGTTGAAGCTTCTGCTTGCTTAGACTTGTAGAAGATACACGTATCGTCAGCGAAGAAGGATATTTTTGCTACGAACAGTTAGGGGTATTTGCTTTGCACATGTTATACAAAAGTGGTTATAGGGAGTCCTTGTGACACTTCAGCTGTAATTAACTGTTTTGCTAAAAAAAAATTCTCTTGATTCTGACTCAGAATGTCCTGGTTTTGAGAATTGATCCTAAGACCTGAATAAATGGAAAGAGTACTTGAAATCTACGCATTTCAAAATCACATCTCTTTGCTCTCTGCTCTCATAGTGTCAAATAAATTACCACATTCATTTGAACTTCTATTTAAAAATATCACTACATCCTTCCATTTACTTCAATAATAAATTGTACAACACAAAATTATTTTTCCAATTATCCATTTTATTTAATTGTTCAAATTTAACTTGCAGCATTATGGTCTTCTCTTTTTTCGATTTGCCTAGATAAGCTTTTGGTTCTAAGCTCTATATCATTACAGGCTTGTATCTGAGCGAGCCCATCTCCATTCGATATTGAGTCTTCTCAGCTACGTGCAATTCAATTAACTGGCCCCATACACCAAAAAATCCTCCAGAGCATTTTCATAGCCTCCATCTATTATTTACTCCAATAAGCAATGAAATTCCAAACTAATTGATATCCTAGTAATATTTCTGGTTGTATATCAATCGAGAAAATTCCAAAGTCGCCAATAGAGGCGATCACAATATTCCAGATGACTTGCAATTAGAAAATTTGAATTATTACATTCGTGCATTGCGATCCTGGCAAATGAAATGAAAGCAATATCACGAATACCAAATTTATCAACTATAAATTTTTACGCTAGTATGGATATTTCGATTCCGAGATCTAGGCCCAAAAGCATTTCGATCTAATTAATTTCTCATTATCTGATCCAGAATGGATTATGTACGGTACTTTGGATACGTGAGTATATTTCGAAGAGGAATGCCTGCCTCCGTTATTATCAGGATACAATGAATTCATAACTTTTATGACTGATAATGAATTAAATCATAAATTGAAAATGGAACAAGTGACTGTGAAAAATCTGATTTTTAAATGACGTAACATTTTCAATCGATACGAAATCAATTAATTTCAGCTTAGGAAAATTTCTGCTAGGAAAAAGTTTAATTTGAAATGGATTTGGGGAGCGAATTTATGATTATTTAAGTAGTTCAATAAAAGTTATCTAAAGTTTTAATGAAATTGTTTTTCACAACTTCACAAATGGATTTTACTCGTTCATCGATAGAGACATATGGTATACATAAAAGCCTGACAAGCCTGATTCAAATATTCAGGGATAAAAAGCTTAATTGTTTCGCAAAGTGCTATTTAAGATAATGATTTAGGTTGTTCCCAAAAAAGCTTTTCACTTTGCGCAGTCAACGCTTATTCATATGTATTTGAAATGTGAGAGAGTTTTATTGTCAGGACATGTTAACGCTATGAACTAAAACCTAAAAAGCAGCGTTACAAACGAAATGAGTAATAGAGATGTGCGACCTTAATAAAATGAAAGTTTTCGAGTTGGGTCATCAGCAGTTTTATTAGAGGTTGAAATTATGTGTCAGGTTTGATGCAAATGTAATAAGCGAAAAAGGGGCCTCGAACGATTCTACTACGTAATAAACGAGGGTTTGGGGTAGTTTTTATGATTATAATGTATGATATAAAAAAGTAAAATTATACTGGTGGTTGAAATATTTAGTCTAAATGTCTGATAAAAATTTCGATTTATCCTTTATGGATTGATTTTCAAAAACAGGTAGCTTACAAAAAAAATCATCGCGAAACGTAATGTTTTTGTTAACAAGAGCTGTGCCCTTCTTTGTGCTTGATTTTAGACCAAAAGGATCTTGGTTAGTTGGTTCTGATTGATGCTTCAATGCCAGTAAAGTAAGTGCGCATCGCCTGTCTCGCGGCTTCTTTCGCGCAAAAAGGAGGTCAGCAGGTGAACCAGATCTTTTATATAAACTACGAGCTGCATTTTTGCCATCGAGTGCGCCTGCAACATCATTACTCAACGAAGGAGCATCATTCAGTTTTTTAAGCCGATGAGCTGATGTCAATTGGAGCCTAAGGTTTAAGGGAAAAATATAATTATATTTATTTCACTCGCCATGCTAATGAAATCAACTTTCTGAAAGTTAAAACGTACTAAGGAACGGATTTTATTCCTCATAGAATTAATATTAGAAATCTCAAGAATAAGAGGAGGATGATGAGGATTAGGAGGCACATAGGCAAAGAGAGCAGCACTTAAGGAAAGTGATGATTTTGGGAGATTGAACAAAGCACTGTGCAGAATTCTATTGCTGGCATTTGGTATGTGGTTAAGCTGTGAGAGGGGCGTTATTAAAGAGACACACTAGGTAGCATCCCAATCTAGAGTTGGAAGGTTTATTCTAAGTAAGAAAGACTGGTAAAATAAAAAAAATAGTTGACGCTAAAAATTAAAATTGACAATATTTCCAATTATAACTCCCCAGGGCATATAAACACTCCTATCTCAGAATCAACTCCGTTTACAGGTCAAATAAAAAACATGTTTTTCTTCACTTAAAATAGTCTTTCTAGTGTTTTTTTTTATTTGGAAAAACCTGCATCAGTATAGTATACCCTAACTCAAAGATAAGAACAAGGTTTTTTCGAATCTGAGTCAAAATACCATCTTTCGAAGAGTTTATGAGTGATAAACTATCATCAAATGCGATAGCAAATATTTCGCCCTAAGTGTTCTGAAAATGGCCATCAATGCACCTCAGTTTGTCTTAGCAAAGCATCTTGTTGCCGACATACGAAAGAGGCTGATTACTATGTACCATGGTCTGAAACAAAAAGGAAAAAGGTTCTAAGCGGAGCACTGTAGTGAATAAAAATCCTTCAAACCATCGACCCTCCTGAAAAATTGTTGCCTTTTGAAATTTTTTTTTCAAATTATAGATAAATTTTAACTTTTGTCCATTTTGTCAAATTTTCGAAATTCCGCATTGCACAAAAACGACAACCTATCATAAAATTACAACTACATATTTTCAGATCTTGAAACCTCTGTTGACGAAAACTGACGACCGAATAATCAGAGCATATTGGTATTCTAGAACCAGGTCTAATAGAAGTGATTTTGAAATGTGGGCAACCCCGTAGCAGTGGTACCTCTTGAAAAATCACTGAGAAAAAACTTCTTTTTAACCTTCAACTTCACACAATAGCCAAATTTGATAGAAATTTGGTTGAGAAATTGGAATAGAGCTGCCAGCTATGGTAGTTTTAGTAATTATTTGGCATTTCTTTACGAAGCGATGTTGTCATTAAATTTTCAAATCGAAATGATCCAACTAACAGCATATGTTAAAGTTTCGAAAATTTAAAATGTTTTACGGGTGGTAGCCCTAAAATTCTTTTCACCCCTATAACTTCCAGTGCAGTCATCCAATCGCAACGAAATTCACAGTTAGGGCTTAATTAACGTGAAGCAAATTTGGTATATTTTTGGCTGTGGTGCAAGTATAGGGTGGCCGCCGGCACCAGACATTTTCGTAAATATTGTATGAACAGATGCTTCCATTGAAAGCATTTACATTAAAAATAAGCAACCATTGTTTAAATTTTCCAAGTTTTGGAAATTTTTCTTATGGCAACTACAAACATCGTTTTATCGTTGAAACTTTCGATAAAATCCTCGGATAAAAACGAAATTCTAAGGATATATGTAGCCATAAAACAGTGTTTCTTTAAAATCTATTTGCGTTATGTAAGAAATTATAGATATGATACTATAAAATGGTGTATTACGTCTTCCCATATTTTTTGGTCACTCAAAGATAATTTCTTCGAAAATCAGTTTTATAGCGGTTTTGATGCGCTAGAATTTTTTCTCTTTACACTGATTTACTCGAATACTATTGGACGTAAGAAAATTATTTATTTCGCTTTTATAGTTTTCGTAATAACGGAACTTTTTGCCTGAAAACATACAAAAAAAAAGGCAGAAAGAGTGTGCGTTCAGATGTTGCATTTTGAGATTCCTGCAAATATTTCATTTCAAATGCACTGTTTTAATATTTGAATGTGTATTCCATTTAGTACTAGTCATTCTGGCGATCTATTTACCAGCTCATTGTGAGATTAGCTTTAGGAATAATTTACGATGGAAAATAAAAGCCACGAAATCGGGGCTAGTGAAAGGAAAATTATTGTCAAATTAAAAAAGATGCGAAAAAGATTGGAAAGATGGGAAAAGCTACAGAGATATAGTAAAAACAGTGGAGAGAATATGTATCAGTTCAAAGGGCTATGAATGAAAATTTCAACTTCAAGCATTGTTTCGGTCGTCCATACAAATGGTTTTATTATGAAAAACGGAATATCGTATCACTGGTAAAAAAAACCCGCGACTGACTGCAAATAAAAAAGTAACTGAAATCAAAGAAATATCCCGCAAATATATTTTCTCTGATACCGCAAGAAAATTCCCAACAAGGCTAGATACCGTGGACAAATAACTTGGAGGAAACCCTTCATGTCACGTTTAAATCGATAAAAGATCATTGCCATCACAATGTAACACGTAAATAAGACAGTAGAATTTTAGAAGAATGTAATTTTTTTAGATGAAAAAATATTTATCAGCTTCAGCATAAAACAGCGTAGAATAGTGTGGAAAAAGCTAGCGGAAAAGCGCTCGAAAAAGAATACATATAAAAAAAAAATTCTGTATCAGGTACAAGTTGATAATGCTACTTCCTTGCCAGTGATACTTTTGCCTGATACTTCTTATCACTGATAATTTTGTTCACTGTCACTCATACTTTTGATCACTGGTACTTTTTTTGATTGATACTTTTTATGACGAATACCCATGAACCGATCACACAGTACGTTTGATGTTCTTTGGTATCAACAAATTTCGCATCCAGTACCAAAGACGCAACGTGCTAGATAATGGTATACTTTTAGAATTTTTCAATTCCGATTTTAGATACTGTATATATATCAAATGGATCCATCCAATCGAATTGTATGCTTGTAATTTGTACGAGTACCATACCAAGAGATCCGCTGGGACAAGAATTTTCTGTATCAGGTACAAGTAGGTTTGTCACTGATACTTTTCGAGGAGTAGCATTTTTACAACCACGCCATTTAAGCTGTACGCCTGATCGCTATACCAACAAGTACGTTTTTGCATACGAGCACAAGATGCTTGGCATACGAAAAGTATAATAAATGTACTAGGCCTGAATAAATGTACCTATGATAGTTGATACTAAAAATACCTGATACAGTTGGGTTGTATCATTTTCGTGTATCAGTAACATTCGTGTATCAGTGACAAAGTATGATGTTGATACAATATTTATTTATTTATTTAATGTCTAAAACAACATATCGAGTCCAATTACGCAATAGACAATGATAAATATAAACAAAAATATATATAAAATAATCAAGAGTATCATAATTCAATTCAAAATTTAAATAAGCAATTGGCTAAGATGAACATGCATTAAAAAGAATAAGTAGGAAGGAAGTGATGGTTGAAAAAGAGGTATTCCACTCGATGGAAGGCATATTGAAATCACCACATAGCATTAAGTGACCGGTAGGAAAACGGCACAGGAGATAGGATGAGAGCTCTGCAAAGAAAAGTTCATAAAGTGAAGAAAGACTATTACAGTGAAGCAGGAGCTAGAGAAACACGAACTAAAATACACTCCACTAAAGATGTAGTTGTAAAGTCACTGCAAACCGAACTAGAAAGAGATTTGTGGATGCCAATAAGAACACCTCCACCATCAGACTTACCACAGATTGAGCGGTCACGATCCTTGCGGAAGACAGTGTGCTGTGGTAAAATCGCACTATCAAATATATCATCTGTCAACCAGGTTTCCGTAAGACAGATAATGTCATCAGAAGATAGGGCAGAAGAAAAACTAATTTTATAAGACTTGGTCCGCAAGCCACGGACGTTTTGATAGTACAGTTTAAAGGAACGGTTTAAGTTTGAGTCTTCTTTCCTGGTCTGGATCGAACATTTTTTCGCGGAAATTTGATGAACTCCTTTACAAAGACTAAAAGGTGGCCAGAAGTCGCACTTTAGTAGGTCGTTGATGCCAGAAGAAACGGTGATGCAGAAAGAAGCAATGGTTTGCTCCTGCAGATTATCCGGAGTCAGTTTTTTGCACAGCAAAAGAGGTGGCGCGTATCCAAGCTTAGCAGCTACGTACTTTTTAACTGTTTCGGTCGAAGTACGATATGCCAACCAAGAAACAAAAACTTTAAGTGGAGGAGTTACAGCAGCTGCTCTCGTCTCTAATCTGATTCAGGTTCTTTCAAAAATTTTCCTAAGAAATTATTTCCGTCTTCTGCGACCTGGTTTTGCAGACGCAATTTCATACCTGCTGAATCAAACTATGTCGCACCTAGTTGAATAAAACTCTCCAACAATGGTGTGTCCTAGATATCGAGGACACTTCCGATATCCTGCGGCACGAATACCTTCTACACAGGCAGATCAAGATTATAAGATCGTAAGTTTCCTTAACAACAGACAGTTTTATGTAGCAACCTGATTTCGAAGACTGGTGACATTGGGAAAGCAACAAGTTTCAGTCACTGGGCCTGTTTTGTACACTATACCTTACTATCGCAACGGGCCATCCTCCAGTACTTCAGCCGAACGTCAAGCCAAGACTAAATTAGGAGCCTGGAAGATTACTTGATCAATCTTGAATTTTCTTTTGACACAGTCGCAAAACGTCGCTTAAATGTTTCAGTACCTTTTGAACAATCAGTCTCAAAAACCATTATATAACTAAACAAAAACATAAAAAAGTTTTTGTATTATTCGAAAATTTTCGAATTAATCCTGGCTTTGTGTCGCGTTACCTTAGCACCTATTCCTGAGCTTGATTTCTTATGTACACTGATAAGAATGTTTATGTGAAAAGATTAGTCGGATAAGAAATTGAGCAAAGTTCATTTTCTACATATATTCATTCAAGCAATTTTCACAATATGCATCTCCATCCTTTACAATCTGTTTCATATCTACGATGGTAGAAGCGGAGATGTGCGGTAATGGTCTGAAAATATATTTTGGCATGTTGGGAATATATTTCTGCTGAGTATGTTATTTTAAACAGCACGAACCAAAGTGCATTCTAGGTTTTTTTTTGGAACAAGTGTCACAAAAGTATGTCTTTTGATGTCCCTCATCTATTCTTGGATGATAAGAGCAGGCTTAAAATGAAAAAACCCCATATTTTTTGATAATTTTATATTCTTGAGCATTAGGAATTTTATCCAACAGCTTTTTAGATACTATTTAGTAGTTTTGGAGAACACGTCTGAAAGTTTTTGAAACTGTAAACAAAATTCTTCGAGAATTTATTTGAACAACCTTTGCATTTCTATTAAAAGTCGATCCATAGAAAGAATTAATACTGAATTTTTGTTTGTGGTTTGATCGGCATGACCACTTGCTGAATTAGAAATTTTTTAACTTTATTCACAATTCAAAATCAATCAAGCGTGCCAAGTTCAAATTGTTGAAAACAGCTTATGATGCCAAGTTTTTGCCATACTGATGTATTTTTTAGGGGTAGGCAATTAGCTACGAACCTCAAACACCACATCGCAAAACGTTCTTGTAAGAGCTTTTATGCATAGAAAATTAAAAACGACTGATAAAGCACCATTTGTATAACCAATTTAGAAAACAAATCGTCGAGCGTAATTGATTTAGACTTTTTCCCTTTCGGAGAGATGTTCACACTTTGTATGGAATTAGTCGAATGAATTAAAAATGAATTTTAAATTTGATTTTTCAAATTTAAGTAGAAATTTTTCAATATTTTTCATAAAAAAATTAATGATTGCATCACAGCCAATACTTTACGAGGTCTGGCTATTAAATAACGAGACTGCGCGCCTAGAGGCCGCCGTAGAGGGGTGGGGGAAAAAACGAGTAGTGCGTTGGGTATCTAGATATCTTGTCTATGCACGTACCAAAACACGTTCTCGTCACTATTATTGTATTTGTGCAGTAGCGGTTTGAAACGAACGTGTTTTTTTCTCGTGCCGAAAACCATGTGTGACGAAAAACAGGAGCAACGTATCAATCTCAAATTTCTCGTTAAATTGAAAAAAAACTCCGACTGAGTGCTATAAATTGTTGCAAGAGGCCTATGGGGACAATTCTCTATCTCGTGCGCGTGTTTTTGAGTGGTGTAAGCGCTTCAGTGTGGCCCGAGAGAGCACTGAAGATGACCAACGCCCAGGTCACCCTGTCACTGTTTCAGCTCCGGAAACAGTGACCAAAATCAACCAAATTGTGCGTGCAGATCGTCGAATGAGCATCCGGATGATTGCCGAGGCTGTAAACGCCGATAAAAAACGGTTAGATAAATTTTACACGAGCAATTACACATGACAAAAGTCTGTGCGAAGTTCGTGCCAAAAAACTTGACTCCTGACCAAAAGCTCTTGCGTCAACAGGTCTGCTCAGATTTCCTTGAAAGGTTAAAAAAAGATTCCGGACTGATGAAAAACATTATTACTTGCGACGAAACGTGGATTTTTCAATACGATGTTGAAATAAAGTGGCAATCGATTCATTGGAAGACGCCTGAATCGCCCAGAATCAAAAAACCAAGCATGTCTGAATCAAAATTCACGCAATGTTGATCGTGTCTTTCGACATTAACGGTATCGTGATGACTGAATGGGTTCCAGAGGGTCAGACTGTCAACCAGACTTACTATTTGTCAATTTTGGCAACACTGCGAGAACGAGTTCGTAAGAAACGGCCCGAGCTGTGGAAGAACAACTCGTGGATTTTGCACCAGGACAAAGCACCTGCCCATAACGCGCTATCTGTGAAGCAGTATTTGGCCGGTAAGCGCACTCCAGTGCTCGAACACGCACCGTACTCGCCAGATTTGGCACCGTGCGACTTTTTTTTGTTTCCGAAGATAAAATCTGCTTTGAAAGGGACCCGATTTGAGTCGATGGAAGCGGTAAAGCAAAAAACGGCAGAGCTCCTAAAGGCCCTCACCAAAGAAGACTTCCGCACTGCTTCGATCAATGGAAAAAACGTATGGAAAGGTGTGTGGCGAGGAAAGGGGAGTGTATTGAAGGGAAGCATTCGAATGTAGAATAATTTTTATAATAAAACCCTTTTTCGTATCCAGTCTCGTTATTTAATAGCCAGACCTCGTATTTGTCCGAAGAGTTTTTTTTATTCCTACTTCATTCTCTCACTTTCATCTGAATTCCGAATTTGGCACGCTGGTTATATTTTCATCTTCCGCTAATACAATGAACAAAACTAAAGTTTCAAATAAACGATTTTTTTTGAACCCAATAGGCTCATTTTTCCAAAAAGAAACTAAACTAAAATTTAAGAAAAAAAAATATCGAAATATTTAAATAATACTACCTGTACATAATTCAAACAAAATGCAAGAAAATGTCCCTGCTGGTATCAGAATTCAACGTATTTTCTCTGAATAAGCAGTAATATGATTTAAATAATCCATTCTAAAGCACTTCACAGTCCAAACATCATCACCATACTTTATACAATTGAATAATTTCACATTGAAAATACTTTAATAAATTGCTAACGCCCATCTTACCTTGCTGTTCAATACGTTCATCTTTCGGGTCTGTCCAGCTTATAAAAGCAACCGCAAACCAATTACCAGCCTGTGGCCCGTCGACCGTAAGTCGTTGCGTACTGCCATCCGATTTAAATTGCAAGTTGTAGATTTCGAATCTGGAAAATTAATAACGAAATTAGTTCCAAATCATCAAGTTCCAAATAGGGTCATGAATTCAATTTTCCAAGGAAAATGATGTGGGCAACAATCGAACGGAAATTGATTTTTGATGATACCCACAGTTGTTTTGCTTTACGCAGCAGTGGTGCTTCACGGAACTAAACAATGGAGAAAGTTCAACCCGAAATGGAAATGTTGAATGTATATTTCGATTTGGTTGTCGCGAAAACACTGCTTAAGCAATGACGTGGAAACCTTTACATTTCAGATAGGGATTCATAGATCAGGACTACCAGGAATTGTGTTATAGAATTTGGCCTTATTGTGATATTTTTCAGGGATATATATTTTTTAAGACTGATATTGTATTTTTTATTGAGAATATTCTAGATGAAACCGTTAAAGAAGCAAACAACCATGAAAATTCCAAAAAAAGGAATTTGAAAGTATTTATTAAGATATTCTTTTTTCGTAGAATTATTTTATGTAGTAGAATGAATCACAAAAAATGTTCGCAGAGGCAAAACACTTATGAAAAAAAGCCAGCGTATATTAAAAACCACATTCAGATTCCACGCAATCATCTTAAAAATACGCAGTTTCTATTATATCTTTCTTATAAAGTCTGCTTCAGGAATACCATTTTGTAATATAAACTAAAAAGATGATTTTCATAAACCCATCTATCATTCTGCACTATAACTGAAACTCAAAAACAGTAACTTCCTCTATCTTTCAATTTATAACAAAGGAAATCGAATCACTTTATCATTCACTCTCTGTAAAACGGTGACGATCCGTACAATAAAAGTTTCTTTCAGTTTTGCTACTTCAAAAGCCAGCTATGCCAAAAGTAATTTAAAACTCTTAAACCTTTTATGAATTAATGAGGAAAAGTTCTCGAGCTGACATATCCCCACAGACAGTTCGAAAGACAGTGTGCTCTTTTACGAAACGAACTAAGATATCCGAGCGCATTAGTTTTCTTTTCTCGAGAGGTTCGGCTATTCGATTGGTAAGAGAAAACTATCCTGAGGCTGGGAAAGTTGTCTATCGGTCGAAACAGTAAGTGAAAGTCTTAGAAGTCAAAAGCCTTAGCTTTCAGCAGCTCTGAATAAGATTAGATCAGAAAGGCCAATATAAACGATTCTTAATTACAAATTTTGTATTCCTTCCGGTCTCGGTTCTTGTCTGGTTCAGTTACGATGATTCTGTTACATACTAATATATTCTGTTAGAATATGGTCTTGGGGATTGGGTTTAATTATTCATTGGAAATCGGAAGAAAAGAAAAAAAAAACGAAATTTTCATTAGTTTTGCTGAGCGTATGGAAAAAAAGAAAAAGCTTAAAGATATCTTGAAAACTATAATATTGTTTGAGGAATTGAATGCTGACTGCACGCTTGAAATATAAGGCTGAGAATTGTATTGTCTTTTGGTTAAGCTAACTTTGAAAAATTGGGCAGTATAATTCAGAACTCTTTTATGTAATCAGTTTATGATCTGATTTTAATTAGTTTATGATAGTTTATGATGGCCACACTTGCAAAGGCTGTAATCGGTTGATTTCGTTAGATTTTATTTGTTTGATGAAAGGAGAGAAATGGGTAAATAATTTCATTTAAAGAACAATTTTTTCTTTGGAAGCTAGATATATTTCGATTTTTCAACAGACATCAATATCCTTTAAATTATCAAGCATCGTATTTTGTCAAGAATTTGAAATATATATGGCTTCTAGAGATCAAATTGGCCTTTAAATAAAACAAATTGTTTTGACGCCTAGACAACCATGAATTAGATTAATGAAACTAAGTAAGGGTGTTTGCCTTAGCCAATATGTGTGTTGGCGTATAGCTCCATATAGAAAGCTTCTTTTATCAGAAATCGATTAATAGATGCCACACAGTAGTAGTTTAATTTTTTAAAGTTAATTCCGCACAGGTAAAGTCTGAGTCCTATGTTTTTTTGATTATAGAAGAAGAATAGAAATGTCACCAGCAAATACTAATTATCAGTCTAAATAAGTTACAGATGTCTGTGTTTTTAGTTAAAAAAAATAAGGCAGCAATTGATGATGGTGTACTTAATATGCTCATTTTAACAAATGTCCGCCACCTTTAAAGTATTTAAGATAGCCTGTACTATATAGTATTTAAGATAGCCGACGTCATATACATATATTTCACTGGAACATTTGACACAAATGGTCACCAAACGGTGCTGTGTAAGCTTCACCACAACCTAATCCGACGCAATTTACTTGTGTGGACTCAGCATTATAGCTTTGATAGGAAGTTTTGTGTACGAGTTGGCTCCAGTTTTTCATCTTTTAAATCAGGACACACAAGGATCGGTTTTAGGCCCTTTGCTCGATGCTCGATAGTGTTCTCTTCCATCTCGCAAATCTTGCGTAAATTGCTGGCTGTTAGTTCTATTTGATTCGTATGAGATGCAGTAAAGCAGTGCCCTGTAAGCAAGCTTCAGTTGCACAGAAGCAGTTCCCGCTGAGCTTAAGCAGTTTCCTACTTTGGCTTGAACCAGTGAAGTCCACAATATCTTCGCTAGTCTACATTTCGTTCTGTATTCCCATTTAGACTTAAGCACATATGGCTGCATCTAGTTTGCTGGTGGTGTCAGAAAGTGATTGTGGTTTGTAAATACAGCCCCTGAACCTCTCTTCGTCAACTCTTCAGCTTTTTTTGTTGCCTATGACCCCACTATGCACTGGCACCCACATAACCTGGATAGAAGTATGCCTTGTCTAATTGTTGACAGCCACTTTGTATACGTTTATAGCTGTCGAAGAGCATCTGTAAGACGCAAGAACGAGAATGGCTGCTCTGTCGTTGACGTAAATCTTCGATGGCTAGGTTAAGGTTTCACTAATGGACTTCCATGTTCCCGTTTTTGTCCCGTCCGTAGAAATCCAGGCGACACCGCTGTCTCTATCCATTCTCCGGTCTGTTCTTGTGGGTATCTTGAGCTGAAAGTTCATATCAAAGTATATTATTTTGTTTATGAGGTCCGTATTATTCTGTAAAAATACCGCTGAACAGGAGTATCAGCACCATAATTATTTCCAACCTGCCTTTTGAATAAATTCTTCATGTATTCTTAAAATTTATGTAAACTAATGTTTCTAGTCGGATATTAGTCTTGCTTTCTGCTGCTTTCTATCATTTAATCGCACTACACACCAAAATTGGCCCCACTACACCAGTCAATAGTAGGCCGCCCAAAGTTTAAGACCCCAGATATTGGAGTAGGCAGATCGCCTTGCGAAAAATGCTGCGCGAGCTTTACCAATTTGCTCCTTCATATTAGGCCTCCAATTCAGATTCCTGAGTAAAAGACCCAAATATTTAACACTATCAAATATTTAACACAGGGGGTCAAATTGACCCCAGTGACCTTTTTGGCCGATCGCAGCGCTTAGGCCTGCGGGAAAAGGGGGGTACTATAGGCTCCTAAGTGTATTTCTGTGTCTTGACTATAAGTTTACACTGTTCGCATACAGTCCCAAGTCGTCAGTCGTCGAGAAGCCTTTGAAGCAGATTAAGGGGTCAAATAGACCCCATATGTACTCGACGTCAATTTAGAGGCAAAAATTCAATTTTTTTTACCTAATAAATCGATAGATTAATTTAAAAAAGCCAAAAAATAAGTTTGCAAGTGCCTTTATTTTTTGTTTTTAGCAATATGACGTATAATCTGCGTTCTAGTGTACGCAATAATTTGTTAGCTGAAGACAATGATAACAATTTTGGCGACAGTGATTCCTCCGAAGACGACCATGTCTCGGAGCAATCAGAATCTGATTATTCAGAAGAATACACCTTTTTTTTTTTGCAACCCTTTATATAGGGCTAATTTTTTTTATTATTTTACTATGTCTTGAGAGTATCCATATACATTGTTAGCTCAAAATATTAAAAATTGACAAAGTTATGATTTTTTTTTAAATGTGCAAATTTTAAAATCCTCACAATCGCCACGGTAAACATGCAAAATAAATACTTTTTTTTCAAGGGTCACTATAGGGTTGATTTTTTTATGATTTTGTCATACCTTGAGTGTATTCTCCTAAATTTTTAGCCAAAAATATTGAAAATTGACAAAGATACGATTTTTTCGTAAAAAGCTGATTTTTGATGGAGCTGTTTTTTTCGCGAATTTTTTCAGGTATGTTAACGACATTTAGGCCACTTCTAATGCATGAGAACTACTAAAAGAAGCCTCAATCTATACCTACAAATTTTTTCAAATGAAAATCTTCAGAGCCGGCGATTCTATAGACGTTCAAAAGTGGTTGGGGTTAGTTTGACCCCAATTGTTCTCGATGATCGAAAAAATAAGTGTGTTCTCGGAGGGTTAAATTCTCCAGTACCTCGTTAACTACCAAAATCTGGAAAAGGGGCGATTTGTGGTATTTCTGTTCGGACTATTTTCTCCGCTTTGGTCCCAAAAAAGATGGCCTAGATTTGCCTCATTTTGAGCAAGTCCGATGCACAGGTCGTCAGAGTTTAATCCACGCCATATCAAACTAAGCCATCAGTGATACTCGCACCAGTTGCATAGTTGAGTCTCTTTGATATCTAAGAAGGCTGCTAACGTGAATTCCTTTTGCTCCAAAGATTTTTCTATTGTACCAGCTACTTTACATAATGTCTTACGTAAAACAAGTACAGTTGGGGCAGCACAAGGGTTCATTCCTGGGCCAGACCTATGGAATATTGCGTCTCTTGCACCTCGAGATGCCGGACGACGTGCTCTTGGTAGGCTATGCTAATGATATAGCCACTGTCATCACATCTAGAAATCCTCACCTCGCCCAACTCAAACTCAATCTAGTAATGAGAAGGTTTGAAGGCTGGATTAGATTGTCATGCTGACGAAGAGTAGGATACCAACCATTATACCGATGACGATGGGCTCTGAAGTACTTGAGACCAGAAAATCGGCTGAGTATCTTGGAGTGATGTTGGACTGGAAGCTGGCTTATGGAGAGCACATCCGAAAAGTATGCGATAAGGCTCTACTGGCTATTATCTCGCTTGGGAGACTCATGGCAAACTTTCCCAGTCCTAGTGCGAGTAAACGTAAGATCTTTATGACGTTGGTTCATTCGATGCTGCTGTATGGCGCAGAGATATGGGCCACTGCCTTAAAGAACCAAATTCAAAGCCTTGACCTCTTCGTGAAACCATAACTACCACCTTTGCTGCATAGCAACAGATCTGTCAATTCTTTTTCTGTTACGCTTACATTCTTCCTTTAAAAACGATGGAGAATAAAGTAGTCATAGATATTCTCGTTTTTAAGCAGTCTGTTGGTGAATTTATATATGAAGCGAGCAAATCGGTTGAAGAGTCTGCACGATTTAACAATGGCGATCACAAACTATACATTTTAATTCAATAAATAAATACGAAACATGAAATAGAAGCTAAAGGTATCGACGGGCTGACCACCAGATTTATCTGAACAGCCAAAGAATCCCCACCAACCTCAGCAAGGCTTGTCGCAAAAGAGCTTCCCACAAAATGACTTATTACTGCTTTTACAGTGCTTTACAGTACACTACATGCCAGCACAATAGTGTCGAAGTATAGACACAATGGAAAAGACATATTTCGGTAAGTTCAGAAAAAGTAGCATTTAAACAACCTCAAATGCAATGCTGGAAAAATTTCATTCAGAACTGAAATGAAGAACTGTGCTTGGGCTAAAGGTTGATGAAAGTACTAATGTGGTATAAGAATATTTAAGCCTTTAGAAAAATTTCTACAAAAATCTAGTCGAGGTTTGAATGATCGCGATAAATGCTGAGCCTACTATTGCATCTTGCTATTTATATTATATTATATTATAGATATTCAAGTTGGGGTCATGAAATCTATATTGAGTGACATAAGATACAAGCTGATTTGAAACTTTTAGAAACGCCGGCTGCTAGTGCAAGTTATTATAGATAATCTGGTTAAAAAAGGTGTTTCATATTATGATGAGCATAAGCACCTTCTGCAGGGCACCATGCGCCTCGTTATATCGCTAAATTTTGATAATACCACCTTGATCAATAAGTGTCAGGAATATTTTCAGAAAATTAAAAACACAAGTTTATGCATCAAAATTGATTTTGTCCCTGTCAAAGTACTCTCCATTGACTGCAACGCACTTATGCCAGCGCTTGATCCAATCCTCGAAAAAAATTTTATTCTCGGTTTTCGGTATGTTCATCATCATCTAAAACGAGTTCTCCGTAGCGGCTGCTTGAGTTGACCGAACAAGAAGAAGTCACAGGGAGCCAAATCAGGCGAATTTGGTGTATGTTGGATGGTATTCGTTCTTTTTCTTGGCCAAAAAATCACAGATAACGATGATATTGTGCGACGGTGCGTCATCATGGTGCAAAATCCACGAGTTGTTTGCCCACAAATCCGGTCTTTTTGGCGAATTGCTTGACGCAAACGTCTCATAACGCCCAAACAACAATCTCTGTTAACTGTTTGATATTCTGACAAGAATTTTTGATCCACAAAACCGTTGTAATTCATGAAAACCGTGAGCATCATCTTCTTTTTTGACTGAAAACGACGTGTTTTTTCGGTCTTGGCTCATTCGGTGTTCGCCATTCACTCGCTTGATGGCTGGAATGCGTGTCATACTCATACACCCACACTTCGTCTTTAGTAATGATGCGTCTGATGAATGTTGGGTCGGATTCAGACTCGGCAATCATGTCTTTCGCCACATCAACGCGGTGCCTTTTTTGCACGAAATTCAGTTCTTTTGGCACCAGCTTTGCAGCGACATTAATCAAAATGTCTTGGGCGAATCCATAAGCGCTGTTCAGGCCCGTAGCTAGAAATTTGGTTTGGGGGGGGGCCCAAAACATAGTTATAAATTTTGTTGGAGGAGGAGGGGGCGGAAATGGTTGATGGGTGTCTTGCATTGATATTTATTATCAAAGTTGGACTCAAGAGTGAAAAACTGCTTTGTTGTTATCAATATTGTCACTGTAATTTTAATTATCAGTCACGCACATACATATCAATTGTCAAACAAAAGCGTCAATCCATTAGACAAAATTTAAAATTTTAACTTTCGCAATTTCTTTGCTGCCATAATCTCGAGAACTTCATTCGGATCGATACTTAAGTTCCCATGAATTGACAGTACTGCGAGTGCACTGAGTCTTTCATTGCCCGTTGAGTTACGCAAGTAAGTCTTTCTTTTCAGTGTCGAAAATGACCTTTCCACACTTGCCGTTGTGACCGGAAGAGTTGCCAAAACTGTTAAAAGATATTTGATTGTTGGAAATTTGCTCGTGTCACAAAAATCCAATACTTGTAAAACCCCGGCATCTTTCTCGAGTCCCGATAATTTCTCACACCACAATTTATACTCAGCTTTTACAGCGGATTCTGAAACTCGATCATCAAAGATTATGCAAGTCATCTACTTTTTCAATTGCAGCAAATCCAGGGAGAAGTATCTGTAAGCTTGATAAGATTCCCGCGTTCTCATTAAGAAATTTGTCTGACAAATTCTGAATCAGCGTATCGAGGCAAGGAATAAAAACAGCAGACCGAAAGTACGATTCAACAGAGTCTGTTTGATAATTGGAACGAGTTGTTTGCTTCAACGTGAGTCTCGGAACTTTCAGCTCCATATCGAATGTGTCGTTTGCAAGTTTTTCAGCTGCTATGAAAATTTTGCTGAACGATACTTCTACAGTTTTTCGTTCTTCTTGAAGCATATACACGATTTCGTGAACATGCTCTACTGCTGATGCCAAATCACGTGACTTTTCTTGCAGTTGAACTGACAAAGGAAGCGTGAAGCTGAAAAGTCTGTTACAAACCAAGAGACTGACGCGAAACTCGCTTTTCTGAACTACTGCAAGTAAGCAGGCCGCAGTTTTCGAAATAGTCCAAGATTTTTCTGAAATTTCTTCTAATCCCATGTGGATGATTTGGAACAGTTCTACGAAAGATAGTATGCTGTCATGTCGTTCGATGAATCTTGTTTCGCAAAGACGAATAAGCCTCTTCTTTTTGCTCTCTGGAGCATGTTCTTGGATGAGATCTTGAAGAATTTTCGTCGCATACGCGTGGTTTCTAAATAAGTTCACGACATCGTTCACAATCCCAAGACAATTCCGAACAGGTGGGACTGACATGGCATTTGACAATGCGAGGTTCAAACGATGGCTATAACAATGCACGTACATCATCAATGGGTACAGATTCTTCATTCTCGCCTGGACGCCACTGACATGACCAGACATGTTACGTGCTCCATCGTAACCTTGACCAATGCATTTTTCCATTTTAAGGCTCAACTCTTTACAACGTTTCTGGAGAGCTTCAGTTATTTTTTTCAGAAGTCTGGTTGTAAATCGGTACAAATCCTACAAAATCTTCACGAATAATCAGTTTTCGCAAGTCTTCGTCGAAGTCGAGGTATCTGAGACATACTGACATTTGTTCAATTCCTGATATATCCATGGTTTCATCCCCGAGCAAGGTGAAGCATGGTGCATTATCAACTTTCTGAATAATTTTCCTGATGACAATGTCGGAACATATTTGAATTATTTCATTCTGAATATCTGGACTCATGTATTGGGCATTTTTCGAATTATTGATAACGTGTTTTTCCAAACTTACATCCCCGGAATCGATTCGAAATCGCAAAAGAGCTCGGAATTTTCCATCATTCAGTTGTGGTCTTATCAACGACAAAGGTCCACTATCGTGATCGCCTCTCAAGGGTAATTCTTGCTCAGCACAAAAAAGAATTGTTTTTATTATTGGTATGATAGCTGCTCTATTTTCTTTTTTCTCTTTGGCTTGCTGCGTATCCATTAGAGATATAATATCTGATCGTTTTCCTGAAGATACCTCAAGGAAATTTTTGGCATACTCGGCACAAGTCTTGTGGTATTCTTTGTTTGCATGCTTTCCAAAATCTTCCCTCGCATTTTTCCAATTTCTATAGCAGCTGGTGACAAGTTGTCCTGGAATTTCGTGGTTTCCTTTGCCAACTCCTTCATGAAAAAACAGCCAGCATGGTTTGCAGTACACGCCATCTTCTCGTTGAGAATAAGCGAGGAAAGGAAAGTCTTTCATCCAAGTTTCTTGAAAACTTCTGTTGCGCCCATGTTTTTTAGTAGTTGGATAGAGAAACCCTTTCGAGATTATCGTGACGTGTGTATTGGGTGATAGTCGAAACGAGATATCTGATATAGCGCTTTCGAGTGGAAGATTTTTTTCTGATCCAGATCGATATATCTCGAATTGGATCATGAAAAATTGCGCGGAACATTTCAAACACCAGCAAACTGTGCGAAAACCGACACCTAGTAAAGCGTATTTTATGTTTCACACGCAATTTTTTATGATCGGATTCGAGATAATCGATCTAGATCAGAAGAAAATTTCCTGTTCAAATGTGCTAATAGAGATATTATATGTCTCACAGGTGTAGCATTGTCTTAAAAAATATGGCCTATCGATAGACATATTTTTAAAACATGATTCACATATATAGGAAAATTTTAGGATTCGCGGAATTTCGGGGGGGGGGCCGGGCCCGTCGGGCCCTACGGCTGGCTACGGCCCTGGCGCTGTTCAAGTCCTCTGCCAGTCTTCTGATGGTCAATTTGCGGTTTTCGGCCAGCATTTCTTTAATGTCATCGATATTTTCGTTGGTTTTCGATGTCGACGGCCTGCCACTGCGTTCGTCATCCTCGACGGACTCACAACCACTTCTGAAGTGTTCGTGCCACACATAAACGCTTGTTTTCGATAGGGTATCGTTGCCGAAACACTTCATTAACATTTCTAAGGTCTGTGCTCTTTTGAATTCGTTTTTAACAAAAAAATTAATGCAAAAACAGTTGATGCAAAGTCGATTCCATTTTTAAAATTGTAAAATATCGAAGATACGTACAGACGGCATAACTTTTACAAATGTCAAGCTACGACGCTAAAATCTGGCATAAATATCAATGACAAAATTTGCCAACTTAACAAAAAAAAGGACTCTAATCAGGTGACTGAGAGCGCCATACGTTGGTCGTTCCTGAAGCTTTTTGATCAAGGTAGTATATACTAGGATTTATAAAATTAAAGGAAAAAAGACTATAACTGGAGACTAAGGCGGTTTTTTACAACTTGCCCATTTTTTATTGCTCGGAAACATAAATAAAAAGTAAAATATTCCCACAAAAGCCCTTGACGTGTCTAGGGGCTCATAAATTTACAATCAACGTGATTAGGAGTGTCGAATGATTAGTTCCACGACTCACTTTAACCCTGATTTAGCTCAGGTACTTATTCAGAGCTAGGTGAACTTAAAGATCGGTGCGCTGTCTCTCGTCCGTGCTTTGATTCGAACCAGAGACTTTACACACTAGGAGTCAGTGCTGGAAGAGTCAGGATGTAGTGTACACAAGCTTCTTGAAATATAAAAAGATTTGCCGAATAATCAGTACGAATTGCAACTGTGTTGTCATGGCTATTGAAGTATTTATTTTCGTTTCTCCGATGACTAACATTATCATAAAGAACAATCCAATTAGTCCTGTCAAAAAACATACAAAAAATTACCAACAAATTACACGCTACTAATCTGAAACAAATATTCAAACCATTTATAAGTCGATCAGAAAATCAATCAATCCACTTGTCCGTCATTTCAAATCATAGATGCCCCCGTTATCGAAAACACGTGCTCGAAGACTACATATATCTCTTGATTCAAGAAATTTCCTGTTCCGCATAACAATATACACGCCTTATTGAAAACGATCCACGGCATATCATAAAAAACCCATTTGCAACCAAAAAACATATGACCCCAAAATACCACTTAATTATATCCATAGTCCTAAAAGCACAAAAATCACGGATCGATAGTAAATTTAGTGCCAAAAACACAAGAAAACGTGGACCAAAATTGCGACGCCTTATTCTATTCAGTCCTCCGGAAATCGGAAAGAAGTGTGAGTACGTGCCCTTGGGGATAATTTCTCTTTTCGAACATCCGCACATAATCGAAGGATATTGAATATGTGTACTCAAGTCCCGCAGACAGCAACGAACCGAAGGATTCAGAGGCGGACAAGGAAGTGAGTCCTTCGAGAAAATATATCTTGCATATGTCCGCCTGTTTTCGAAGTTATCGGGTTTTCTGTGGTTCTAGCGGGAACAAGTTTCTGGCAATGGAAACTTTTGCATAAAGTGTACAAGCATATTACGGAGCAAGCAAAATTTTTGACTTTTGGGTCTTTAACGTTTTGTCGGGTTGAGTTTTAGTGCAGACTAGAGTGTTTTCCACGACCACCACGGCTTTCACTTTATGAAGAACTGATACCCTTTCAGCATCTTTAAGTATGGCGGCAAGGGAAATGGAACATGATGTTGGCCGCAAGTCTGATTCCCATCTAGCATAGATAGTATGCTCCGTGCATACACATCGAATAAAATCCGTTCGTTCGAAGATGAACGTCGATTTGGGGTTCGGTTTGGGTATCGTCGTATCACTTGCGTATGCGTATTCTGTTCACATCGCTACTCTATCTCAATCCAGATGCAGACACCAAGCTGCCTGCAAGCTACTGTAGTGTATCTGGACAAATCCTTGTGCATGATATATTGGCTCGATAGCTGAGCACACCAATTGAGGTTAAATGATAAAAAGCACGTTGATGGCATAACATGTGGAGCGACAATCTGACACGCTTAAGTGCTCTCACTTGTGTGATTTTTAAAAATTTATTGAGTGAATTTTCGGAAAATTTTGTTATCAGTTTTAAGTATGAACTTTTTATGGGTGTTGTAGCTTCTATGGGATCCAAAAGTTCAAATAATTCACATTATAAGTTGAAGATTGTTTTCGAGAATACTGAGTTGCACTCAAATTGATTTTAAAGATTTTTGATAGTGTTAATATACATTTTATTTCGATCAGAAATCATTAATCTTTTCTGTGCTCAAAAATTTGACTGAAATCCTGTTCCAACAGCACATTGAATTTGTATGAATAGATACTGAAAAACAGAACATATTATCTTCAAAACAACGATTTCCTTAAACTAGTGATGTATGTTAATCATATTTTAGCACAAAAAAAAATTTTGAAAGCCAGAAAAAATTGAATATAAAGTTTTTCTAATCATTTCGTTTTTATGACCAGTATAATTTTCATAAGCGGTTGAATATATTGTTTATCGCCATTTTCCAAAGCTCCTTTCTCTGCTCGAATAAACGACCCGAAATATTAGATCTCAGCTCATTATCTTAATCTCCATTTCTCTGCAGGAAAAATCTAGCTTTCATCCTACGACAACCAAATTAAGCTTAGCTCCGAGATTTAAGAACCAGTGACATGAAGTGTGATAGCTCAACTGACAGCAAATGTTGGCATCGAATGTATGCTGGACCAACATCGGCCTAGCCAACAATCTCTCTCTGCCATCGACTATAATCTCATAGATACTATGATATACGGTTTGCCGGTATCGTTCGGCAAGATTGCGTTACTTATTTCATCAGGATGCTCGGGACAGCATCGTTCGCTTTCTGAATCCAGGTTGAATGGTTTTATGGTGCTTTCAAGGATGGTCGGTGCCTTCATGTGTCCATGTTTTATGTGTTTATTTCGTAAATAGGTTTATTTCGTAAATAGTAAATTGATGTCGAAACAGCAAGTTTCCGATACATATATTGAAGCTTACGTATCAACAGATCGTTTGCACCTTTCAACCTGACGACGTACGCAATGAAGATTTATCTTTCGCTTGTTCTTCCTGTTCTTTCCATGCTGCAGTACAAGCGGAATTTCCATTAAATGTAGATGGCTACGACTTCTGGTCAGCCATAACGAACATCCTTTATGGGCTATTTAATAAAGTGAACATAATGCCCGGATACATTTATCTGTTTCACAAGTAATTAATTAATAACCTCCTTCGGTGCTAATGTAGGCTCGGGTTGGGTCTAGTATAGATAGTGCGGACTTTGTCAAAATGTATGATAATTTATGGGCTGGAGACAATTTATTAGAGATCGGTTCGGTGCACTTGTGAACAAGCTTAGAGAAACCTTTCCACCATATATTAATTAGGTTTGTTGCTGACAGCAATAGTGCTTGTGTTCGATGTAATAAGATATGTCTTTCGTGGTGTAAGTGCTGTTTCGTATTTCTGGTATGGCTTTAATAGTACCATGCGATTTAACATATGAAGCTTAAGTGATTCAACAGTATTGAAAGTCAATAAAAAAAAATAAAGTTTGTTCAAAGCAGCGTCAAAATATGAAATTTAAGTTAAGAAATTCAGTCTCCTAACTGATTAATACATTTACATTGTATGAAGGTTATGTTTTTCGTAATTTTGCGATTTTTCCCTAACGAACCATGAAACCACACCCCCTTGGATTTTTAATAATATATTTATTAACATTCATACAGTTTTACCGAATTTTCGGAAACCAAAATATCGATTAGAATCGATATTACTCACATGTGGAAAATAAGTAAGTTTACAGGTGATATGTTTCCAAAAACACATATACCTGTGGTATACCTAGGATTAAGTAAAAAACATTAATATTGTGTTTCTGACTTAATTTTGAAAAATAATCGTTCCGATTTATGGCATTTTTTCGACTTTTTAAGCTTGCAAAAAACCTATGACAGATTTTGCTATCACCTTGCTGAGAACGTATAAGAAGCTGGTGAGGACCACCAAGAAGGAATCATTTAGATCTTACTGTGAGTGACTGGAAGGCGCACGGGAGACGTCGAGGCTTTGCAAAGTTCTAGAGAAGGATCAATCAGCTAAGCTAGGCTCTCTAAAACGCTCGGATGTCCAAAAAGGAGTCTTTGCAGACTTTACTTGGGACTCACTTTCCGGGAGCTCCGGTGATTAAGTCGCAGAAGGCATCTGCACCTGTGACCAAAATCCCGGCTTTTCGCAGCAGTACGAAGTGCTGGCACACAAAAAGATCTGTGTTCACTAGTGAAAAGGTCAGAGATGCAATCATGTCTTTCGAAAATTTCAAATCGCCGGGCCTGGATGGTATCTATCCGGTTATGCTTAGGGAGGGAATTGACCACTTGGGGGCAAACTTGAGAGAAATCTTCTGGGCATGACTAGCGTTGGGGTATATTCCGTCATCTTGGCGAGAGATTAAGGTAGTTTTTATACCTAGATGACTATTCGGATCCAAGGAACTTTAGACCGATCAGCTTAACTTCGTTTATGTTGAAATGCGTAGAGAGACTTGTCGAACGATACATACGCACTACGGCGCTTAAGTTTAACCCTGTGAATGATGAGCAACATGGGTACCAGCGAGGAAAATCATGCGACTCGGCCCTTCATTCTCTGGTTGCCACACTGAAAAAAATCCACATAGCGCCCAGAACCATGTAACATAGCGCATTGTTTATGGTCCCATACGCCATGTACATAGTACTCTGAGCCATGCAATATGGCTCCCAGCGCCATAATGTCAGAATCTACATAGCGCGTGGTCCCATGTAACATGGCGCAGGATTTATGGTCCCACACGCTATGTACATAGTACCCTGAGCCATGCAGTATGGCTCCCAGCGCCATAATTACATTGCGCAGAAATTATAGCCCCACACGCCATATTACATAGTGCCATGAGCCATGTAATATGGTTCAAGGAAATACAATTATAACTCGCAGCCATACTGTGTGAGGAAATGTATAAATGACAGCAAGCTTCTGATTCAGGAAATGGTCTTTGGAAAGTACCCAGTTTTCGTGGAAAGGCGTCCAGAGTCCAAAATGTCATTGTGGTATCGTAGGACAGGACCACTCTCAACCAAAAAGACGATTTGCTGAAATATCGCTACCAACTTAATAACATGTCAAATGTGCATACATATTGCGGAGCCAATATGTATGCAAATTGTTTCATTTCATTGTTAAAAAGAGCGAATTTGTCGGTCCTAGTCACACTGAGAAAACACATGGCGCCAGACGCCATAATTTATAGACTTCTGGCGCCATGTACATAGTCGATTTCGGTCGATTTGTGATAAAATATAGCGCCACACGCCATAGTACATAGGAGCAGACGCTATGCTTATAGCCCTCTACGCCATGTACTATAGTCCTCCGCGCCATATAGTATAGTCCTCCACGCCATACAGTATAGTCCTCCACGCCAGACAGTATAGTCCTCCACGCCATGTGCTATAGCTCTCCACGCCATGTAATATAGTCCGGCACGCCATGTACATGGCGTGCAGGACTATAGTACATGGTGTGTAGGCCTATGTACTTTTCGCCATGTATTATGGCGTGTGGCGCTATATTTTATCACAATCCCTAAATCGACTATGTACATGGCGCCAGAAGTCTATAAATTATGGCGTCTGGCGCCATGTGTTTTCTCAGTGCAGAGTTGAGGGAGCGATCTTAAATGGTGAGTATGCGTTGGAGGTATTTGTGGACATTGAAGGGACCTTTGATTACGCGCCCTTTGTGGAACTATGTGATGCTGCGAAAGGTCATGGCGTGGATGATGTCTTAGTTAAGTGGATACATGCCATGCTGACGCAGAGTTTCTTTTTCTTGGAGTCATCAGCGGCGGAGCGATTGTTAAAATCTTTTCGTGAGCCTGTTGGCAACTTCCTTTTTATAAATTCACTGTCACTTTCATCGTTAGACAGCTCGAATATTTGCGAAGAACTAGCGTCACTATCGAAGTCTATGTCCTCAGTTGCACCATACATTTTTGCTTCACCTGGTCTCACGAGTACATCTTCCTCAACTCTTTCCGGCAAATTATAGTCGTCGTCTGCCGAGGAATCACCATTTTCGTCTAGTCCGCTGTCTAAATCGTCATCACTTGGATTTTCGATGTAGATTTCATCATCAAAGCTACTGCACGATGAAAATTCTTCCTCCATAGACCAACTACCGTCGCTGTAGTAATTTTCGTTTTCTTCTTCTTCGCCGGATTCGTACGTTTCATCCGAAGAGTCAGAATTCCCACAATCAAAGATTTTGTGATTGTCGTTTTCAGTTTGCTTCTGGGACCCTTTCAACTTTTGTTTTGCGTTTTTTTCTTCAATTTTCGTCTTTTCATTGTTTTCTTCAGTCTTTTGTTTAACGGTTTTTGATTTCGTATCTTTCCTAGCATTATCTTTTCGAGTCTTTTCTTTACCTTCTTTTGTTTTCTTGTTTTTCATTGATTTTTTGTCATTGCGTTTTGATGATTCCACTTCTTCAAGTTCCCAGAACTTGCGAAGTTGTGAGTCGAGCTCCACACGATTAAAAAAGGATTGTACGTGAGTAGAAGGTTTTGGTTGATTGGGAATCGGGCCTAGCAATATCCAACCTAAGGCTGTGTTTTGAGCTATTGGATTATTTGGCGTTCCTCTCCTGAGTCCGTCCCTGATAATTGCTGGATACACGTCTGAACCCAAAAGAATGTCGATTTTGCCTGGCTGATAGTATAGAGGATCGGCCAGCTCGAGATTCTGCAAATGTTTGAACTCAGCTAGAGGAAGGGTAGAGTGCGGTAGTCGATCTGTTAATGAAGGGAGCACCAGTGTTTTCAGCGGCATGGTGAAATCATTGGACACTATAGACCCCACTTCGAATTGTACGACCTTCTGCACGCTGCCTGTTGTCGTCTTCCCAATTCCGGAGATTTTTATTTCATGGCCGACCGGCAGTGGTTTGAGTCGCAGGCGTTGCATAGCAGTTGTGGTGATGAAACTGACTTGGGAACCGGTGTCAATCAACGCCCTCATTGTAAGTTGTCGTCCATTGGAGGATGCCTTGAGCAATGCAGTTGACAAAAGTACCGAATCGACTGAATGATTGGCTAATAAGGATGTTACTGGTGTTGATTTTCCTGCTACGTTGGAATGAAGATGACTAGAATGAGTGTATCCATGCAGTAGCGAGTGGTGTCGTCGACCACAGTGATTGCATCCTTGCTGGCTTGGGCAATTCAGGCTTTGATGGTCCGTAGCGAGACAATTGAAACACATATTGTTGGCTTTCACGATTTGTTGTTTTTGATCCAGCGGCAAGGATCGAAAAGAAAGGCACTTTCGGATGGAATGATTCTGACGGCAACAAAAACAAGTCAAATTTTGCGCAGATATGTGTGCTTGAATTGGACGATTGTTAATTTTGTTTGCTATTGGCGGGCGAATGACTGCCTCTAACATGCGGAATCGAGATTCAAGGAATTGTAAATATTCGCTGAGAGTTGGTGGTTCAGTGGTTAGGCTGAGTCGTTGCTCCCATTGTAATCGCGTATCTGCTGGAAGACGCTGTGTTTGGATATATATGATTGTGAGGTCCCAATTTTTCACATCTACTTTCAACGATTGAAGTGATGCCAGACTTTCGTTTGTGGCGTCATAGAGGTTTCGAATCGATGACGCGGTATCTTGTGTGATTGGTTTACTATTAAATAATATACCCATTTGCGCGTTAATTAGCAACCGTCTGTTCTCGTAGCGTTTCAGGAGAGCTTCCCATGCAGGAACGTAATTTAATTCGCATATGGAGTATGCCCGAAGCAATTGATCGGCTTCTCCAGAAACTGTACTTCGTAGATAGTGCAGTTTCTGGACGTTAGATAACGATTGATTGTCGCCAATCAAAGCTATAAACATATCCCGGAACGGCTGCCATTCAGAGTATTGGCCACTGAAATTAGGCAACTGAACAGGGGGCAATTGAACCGAGGTTAGTGATGTAGCTGATGCACCGACAAAGCTGCAGTTTTCGGAGATGCGAGACGAAGTGTTCGCTTCAGAAACCTGCTCGGATTTAATATTGCTAATCATATCCCGGAATCTACCAAGGTATTCATAATGTAACTCTTCGTATTTAGAATATGTGTCATTTGAAAAATACGGAAGAGCTTGGTTGGTCGAGTCTGCGCTCACCATGATTTTCTGGTGGTTTTCGTAGAATTCTTTCCAGATATTGGTTATTCCGTCTAGTCGCCCGTTCAAATAACCCAATGTGCAATTCGCTTTAGAGCATTTCTTAAAGTTTATGATGAATCGGTCAAAGGAGTCGATCGTAACTATTTGGATTTTCAACAGCGTTTCGAGTGAGGTGGTCATAGTTAATTAACAAATTAATAATCAAATGCTTCGCGAAAATGAAATCGACCTTGGGTCCACTTGGCGAGTTTAGGCGCAAAGCACAGTGGTTAATTTAATCCGTGGGAACTTTCCTCGTTGGATTTAAGATTAACGCGCTACTTTTATCACCGCTATAGGAAACCGTATTGAGCTATATTTTCAGTGTATCAGTGTGTACTGACTTCTAGACCCTTCTGTCGGACAAATTACCATTCAATCACAAACTCACTTCGAATTTCACCAAATCATTTCGAAATACAAGTATGGTAAGGGAAACTGAAACATAATGGAATAGGATGGAAAGGAATGTAACATCCACTCACCTACATCCGGTTCGAAGGACCATAATGTTCTTACACTTAAGACCGAGTACAGAAATCTTCAGATTTCCCTGTACCACTTCTATTGATTCACGTACACTTTTGAAATTCGTAATATTCTTTATTCCGAACAACAATTCAAAGCACTTAATTACTATGTACTAATAACCTTTATTTGCACAGCAATTCAGAATTCGCGCACGCCAGTCGCAGTTCACGTGATTAATACAAAAAACCCAAATTTTAAGTGAGTGAAAAAATAACTGTAAAATGAAAACAATTACATTCTAACAAAAACCGTAAAAGTAAAAATTCCATTGGAATATCTTCGTCAAAAAACTGGAATTTGTGTGCATTCAATCCCGATCTTTCACGATAAATATGCCATCTATGGGTTAGCATCGGCGGGCTATTTTGAACATATCCAACAAGCGATGACAGTTTCACATCACATTTGCTTTGAAACGCAAGACAAGCAAATAAAGCACAAATAATAATATATTAAAATATATTGGCTGATTTGAATGGATTCGTAGTCAATAATTTTTTTGATTAAACAGAATCTTCCAATAGCAAGTTGAAAATTGAGCTCTAATTATATTGGACAAAGAAGTTTATTCAAAATCTAAAATGTTGAGCAAAATCTAAAAGAATTAACAGATAAAAAAAAATATTTTAACTAGATTTGAGAATAACGTCTTTGCAGCCTTTATCTGTTTTCCTTGGATATTTTTATTTAAAAAAATTGCTTGGATATTAAGCACACTTACCTTTGATCAACACTCAGAAAATGTTTAGGGAATGTTATGTTTTCTGGACTTATCACAGGATAACTGCCAGCTTTCAAATGCAAAGTAATATCATGTGGCTCACAAAATCGTTCTGAAATTATAGTGAAAACATATACATGTAAATATGATATAAATGGCAGGAATAAAATACAGTTAAGCTTAGAAAAATTCAATTATTTTTTTAAAATCTATCTTTTAGACACAGGCATAGATTCAATTTAATGCAAATATTTTAGTTCAATAGCAGCGAATGTGACTATAATTTTTCAATTAAACGTTTAATTTGAAATAATTTAATAATTTAATCGATACAATTTTGGTGTTCTAACCCACGCCACGTTTAAAGCCGTTTTGCAATAGAAAAGATTTAAAATGTAGAGACTTGTTTACTGAAAATGTTTTTTCTTTGGGGAAAGACAGCGATTAGTCGTTTTTGAAATTCATAAAATTTATATTATGTTCCGGAAAATATCTAATCATACACCAAATTACTGTAAAGAATACCACCTAAAGCAAAAGCGATTCAGTTTTGGAATATCAACGATTACTTATGTCAAGTACATACATGGTCCTTCAGAAAACAATTTTGGCTTCACATGTAAACAAATTTTCATTCAATAAGAATTCATGGCAATGTGAGTTATAAATAAGAGAAATAAAGTAAATACTCATTCATTTTCTCAAGCAATATTACTCAAAGAAAAGGTTACCTACGTAAATATAAAAATATTGCGCTCCTCCTCAATTCGTTATTATGCTCGCATTATTGCCAACCAAACGCGAATTGAGTGTGTTCTTTCGCTCTAGGGTTTCTTTGTGTGAACTCATAAATTAATTTTCATTTTTCAATTTCAATCACGTAAACTAATAAAGAACGACATACCAGAAGCAATATTTCAGTAGCGCTAGAAAGAAAGCTATGATAAAATTGAAAACAAACGAAACCACTGCAATTGGAATTTTCATAGTTATGAAGTGCTGTGCATTCAAACGCCTTGTTGTTGGGGAGTACAAGTTTGATTTTAATTGCGTAGCTGTGGAAGTTCAATTTATTTTTGCTAGGTTCTATAAATTGGTTTAAGTATGTACATATATATGTGTGCCAACTAAGTCGTCGCACATATCGACATACATGTAATATAACTACTCTGCATTGCGCTTTTTCGAAGAGGATGATGATATGCCGATGAAAAATAATAACATTAAATACATTTATAGCGTCTGTTTACGATTATCTAGAATTTATCAAAAAAGCAAACTATATTGATTTAAGAAGGTCAGAATATTATTCGTTCAGTTGTGAGGCCAAACAATGCGAAAAGCAGATAAACTCAAGAGCGGCATAATGATCATATTAAGTACACCTATGATGCGCTTATGTGACAAATACTTTACATATATGTCATATTGCATCTTCTTTACAGTGTTCATAATTTGTTGTTGGTTGTTTACCCTTTGAGACCATTATATGGTTGACTATTACTACGAATTGAATTGCGCCCAATGTGGGCTTTTAATGCCCTTGTAGCCTGGTGGATAGAGCACTACCTCCTACCTTATGTTCCCTAGTTTGAATCTAGGTGCAAACGGGGGACCGCGTATCGAGTGTTGAGTTAACCTAGCTCTGAAAATAATCATTTCCACCTTAGCAAAGTTTCGATTATGAAAATGCAGACTCTATCATCTCCACTCCGCGAGACCTTAAATGGGTGGTAGCGGAACAGCTTTGAAAATGTGGAATGATGAATTTGATTTCATATTTCTATAGAAACATATCTGAAACTGTTCAGAGCAGCAGTCAAGTTTGTTCATTATGAAGAAATGTCGATAACATGCATTTTTTCTGATTTCGAACCTTTAAAAAAATTCGTCCCATCATAATTTATGTTTCAGACATTTCAAGTAAAAGTTAAAATTATACAGTTTGATTAGCTGTGCATCTCCGAACGTCTAATCAGCTCGTTCAAATTGTCCGTGAAAATAACTGTGCTAACTGTAAATACCATAATAACAGTAAATATTAATAAATTTTAACAGGGAAAAATCCGTCGTATCTGCAACCTACGTCGTATACATAGCTTCTTTATATTTGGTGACAAGCTTCTAAAATAGGACGTGCTCTAAATTGGGTAATGTAAAGAAGAAACTCTAAAATTTTGTAGTGACTTAGGAAGTTAGGGGTTGGCACGCCATCGCAAACAGGTCGAAGTAAAGAAGAGAGCCTGCCGAAAGTGTGATGGGCAATCATTAAAGAGGCCAGAAAAAGAAATACTTGCCCCTGGAGCAGAGTACCCTTAAAACGGCCGATAATGGTGTGCCATTTTGCTAGCTCTACTCACCTAAAAAGTGTCATTAAAGACCACAGGACACTCAGGTTTTTTTTTATTTAAAAATAGTGGTTTTTACATTATTTGACAATCTGAAATTCAAAAAAAAATTTACAATGCACTGCTATTGGCTCGAAACCAAATCTAGTCGAGATGCAGCAAACCGCGTTCGCTAGAAAGGAAATTCTTGATAAAACATAACACATAAAAAAATGAAAATGTGACCAAAGGGCAGACAGGGCCCCAGATTGTGTGGAAGATCGTGAAATGAGATCTTACACGCGAAAGGTGCCTTATTGAGTAATTTCCTTTGCATTGAATTTTTTTGATCACTTTGCTTGGCAAGAACTTTATATCCTTTAGTAGTGGATATGCTTGAAAAATGGATATGTTGGTACGAAACTGAACGGAAACAAAGGAAACAAGCCCATAGCGTTAGGCTCAGGAGCTTTAAACGTATGCTTTCGTAACTCATGTCGGATTTGTCGGATTTTCAAGCCGCTGAGTTCTCAGTACACATTGATGATCCTGTGCTTACCAAAGACAGTCGAATACGAAGATGTTTTTGTGCTGGTCTGATACACAAAACGAAGAACGCACACAAGATCAGAAAACTTGGCATTCCAATAATCTTTGATCTATCTGGGATCAAAGAACAGTTGGGATGCTTGGAAGCGTTTGCTTGAGGTGAATGAACAGCAGTTAGAGTGTGGGTGATATGAAAGAAGTCAATAGATCACAAAGCTGGACTACTTTGTCCATATCAGGGACTCCAACAAGGTTGAATATTCCTTTCCATAGAATATCTATCTCCATGTCTGCAGTAAATTCGCATAAAGGTTCGATGAGTGGGAATCGTGATAGGCGGTCTAAAATAACGACTTCGCCTAGGTGGCTGGATTGGGACCCAGAGTATGGGCCGGTAATACCCAGATATAAGCGTTGAAACATGCGCTAGAGCTGGCGCTTCAAAGCAGACTGCGGCCAAAGTTTGTGTGTGGGTGCGTTGGTGGTTTCCCACACCTCATATAACCTTGCATAGACTTTGACTTGAGACGCCACGTTGGGCTTATAAAACAATTGCTGTAATTGACAAAAGATTTTGGCTATTCCACCAAGAGTTTTCAAGAGAAGACCATGCATATTCTTCACTTTCTCTAACGTATTTTCTGGCGGTACTCACACAACTTCCACGCAAATAGTTCCATCATTCTGTCGCCGGTCGCATACTTCATTTGCTTATACACAAATCCGTTCATTCGTCGTTGGTCAGATCAAAAATGTTGATCACTTAGTCAATTTTTTCGTGGAGCTACTTCAAAAGTGTAGCGTTTCAATACCTAATACGGACTACGTTTTGGCTTTCTTTCGGTAAATGATGTTGAAGTTAAACTCTTGAAGATTAAGGCTCCATTAAGCTTTTATTTCTTCGTAAGCATTTTCAGATGCTTATCTTTCAGAGAAGTCGAAAAGCATTTCGTGGTCTTCGTCGTAAGCACGGAACTTTTTTAAGGTCAACACCGCTAACGAACAATATTTTTGAGTCACTATGTAATTTGAGACACATGTACAATCACGGTACCTACTCAATGTGGACTTACGTCGCATTGAATGGAGAGGGATATAGTAAAATCAGGGCAGTGCAACAAAGAAGCAAAAGCAAGGCTGTGTTTCAATTGCTCAAAAGCATTTAAATTTTCCTCATTCCGCACATATTCACTTCGTTTCCAGAGCATGTTTGAGGTGTTGTTAGAGAAATTGATTTTTCGACCAAGTGACGATACTAACAGCACCCTTCCAAAAATTTACGCCTTTGCTTAGTTGTAGCAAAAGGCGGTATGCATTTCACCTTCTCGGAATCACTTTTGGTTGTTCTGATGCGAACTATATGCCCTAGAGGTTTAACCTCTTTGAGGAGACACTCGCTTTTCTCCACATTAATAGTGATATCAGCTTATTGCAGCTAATAAGCGACCTCATGAAGAACCTTCAGTAAATATTAACAGATCATCCGGAGGCACAAAAAGCTGGTAATAAAAATAAAAATCCGTAGTTTCTCCTACTACAAAATTGTTTATTTGCGTATATACGTATTTCGGGAGCTATTTACTCCCTTCTTCAGTACTTTAGCTACTAAATCATTTGCAAGGTCATATGGGCTTAAATACAAAATCGGTACAAAGATACAGGTAAAAATTATAAAAGTTACATTAAAAGTGGGAAGATACGTAACTCTGGTAAAAGTAATTAGAGAAATATTAAAAGTAGTTAGTGTAACACGCCCATTAAAAAGTAATTAGTGTAAAATGTTCATTAAAAAGTAATTAGTGTGACACGCGATTTGTCCATCTTTTGGCGAGCAGTTTTATTAATTTGGATGAACAATTTCCTTCGTCTGTGTTCATCAACTTTTCCGCATCCTTCCGCAATATTTCTAAACTCTCCCAGGCGTCCAAAGTATAGGGTTTGTCTACGTGTCGTAACAATTCCAGGTTTTCTTTCGTCACAGAATGTCCTTCTTCAATAATATGAATTGCCACCGCTGATCGAACCGAATTAATTCCTCGTCTTTCCCCGCTTGCTACTTCCTTTATGTGCTCTCGGAACCTCGTCGTGATGAGCCGTTTCGTCTGGCCAATGTAATATTTATCGCAATCACCGCAGCTTATTTGATATATACCGCTTTTTTCTCCGTCCGTCAGTGGGTCCTTCTCGCTTCCTAATCGTCTTTTCAGCGTAGCGTCTCTACTGGATCCGACAACTTTGATGTTGAACTTTTCCATAAATGATTTGATTTTGTAGAAATTACTGGACATCGGTATACTAATCCATTTTGTTTCTTCTCTGGCGTTGGCTTGTTCGGATAATGTTGTATGCTGGTTTTTCCATATTTGGTCTTCTTCCTTCCTCATTAGTTTTTTAATTGCTTCGATGCAGTACCCGTTCTTTGTTGCTGTATCGAGGATGTATGCCCTTTCTTTTTGAAACCCTGCTTGTGTTAAGGGGTATGTGAACAGCCGATGTATCATTGAGTTATATGCCGCCATTTTTTGTGTTGTGGTATGTGATGAGGTTTGAACTATCGTCCTCTGAGTCGCAGTTGGTTTTCGGTATACTTCATATTCGAGCTTCCCGCTGTTGTTTATTATCCGCAGATCTAAGAATGGTAGTGAGTGCTCTTTTTCCATTTCCATTGTAAATTGGATGTTCGGGTGAATGTTGTTAATCTCTTTCAGGATATTCTCGGCTTTATCCTTTTGAACTATGGCGAAGACATCGTCGACATACCTTAGCCATACTCTCGGCATTACTCCTTTTTCCTCAATGATTGTTTCAATGTAGGCCATGAACATTTCGGTTACCAGTGGTGACATTGGGTTGCCCATCGAAACTCCTGCTGTCGTTTTGTAAAATTTCCCGCGGGACGTAAAGTAGCCTTCGCTCATACAAAGTGACGATAGTTTTATATAGGCTCTCACTAATTACACTAATTACTCTCACTAAAAACACTAATTACTTTTTAATGAACATTTTACACTAATTACTTTTTAATGGGCGTGTTACACTAACTACTTTTAATATTTCTCTAATTACTTTTACCAGAGTTACGTATCTTCCCACTTTTAATGTAACTTTTATAATTTTTACCTGTATCTTTGTACCGATTTTGTATTTAAGCCCATATGACCTTGCAAATGATTTAGTAGCTAAAGTACTGAAGAAGGGAGTAAATAGCTCCCGAAATACGTATATACGCAAATAAACAATTTTGTAGTAGGAGAAACTACGGATTTTTATTTTTATTATTAAATCCAAACTACAAGCATCAGAAACGATAACTATCAAAAAGCTGGTGTTTTATGCGTTAAACTGACTACATCCATTAGCCGAATATCGTCTGGGTTGCGTTGTACAGGCATCACGCGAAAAACGTCTTCTCTTTGGCTTTTTTCCTCCAAAGAAATCTGCCAAAAAGAGTCCTTCAGATCAAAGATTGTGATGTAATTACTCTTAGATAGCCTTTCCAAGAAGCCATCAATAAGTGGTAAGGAGCAGGCGTCAGAGGCGTCATCGCAGCAGAGTTGACCTTTGGAGCAGGGTGGAAAACAGGTCACCACTGTGGTAAGACTGCAGAATTGTTCCTGCGTAAGAATAACTAAGTCATCTTGGAGACTGTCGAGGCTGGCTGGTTAAGGAGACGTAAGCGGGTCTGGGACTTTGCGAAGAAATTAGCAATGCTCACTTCTGGTTCGTATTGTCAACAGGAGTGTAGTTATAATCATCTTTGAAGCGAGCACAATTTAAGGGTATTTAGTCGATTCAAGGTATACTTGTGTGTTTCAAATATGCCAATAAAATTCGTTTGGGGCAGTTTATTTATGTTGTTGCCTTAAATAATATTTCATGCAATTCGCTTGGATCTTCGAAATGATCTGTTTGATATTAATACTAATGTTTCCGAAACACATTGTTGACAAGGGTGTATCTTATTTTTTACTTGACAAAATTATTTTCTTTTTTCGTTCCTAAATTTCAATCTGGAACACAATCATAAAATCTTGTCAGATTTTTAAATTTGTGTTTACTAACATGCGGCAATATTTTTATTACAAACAATACACGAGGTCGCATTTCATTTTCTATTTTCTGTAAGAAAAATTTCCCAAAACATTTCTCCCCTGTTCCCCATTGAAACAATAACGATTTATCATATACAGATGTAGCTGTTAAAATGAATCTTTCTAATTTTTTTAATCATTTTTACAATATAAAGAACTACTCTTAATTATTCGCAGTAAACATAAGCAAAGTGAAAAATAGTTTCTTTAACCTGTTTCATTTCGTGAACATCCTTAAAACCTACCCAGAGCATTTCATTTGCATCTGTTTTCGATGCCCTCCTTCCACAACTACCAAAACCAAAAGAATGCCACCAAAGGTATAGTCAGTCGCCTGATTTAACCACTCCAGCAAATCAGGTGGTGGAAACATTGCCGAATCGTGCAGTACACTTTCGTGCCAAAGTTCACATTCAAATAATTTTTATTGGGAAATTATTTGAATGCGAGTCTTTTATGTGGTAGAACAATTTCTTCTCAATTCTTTCGCATTTTAAATTTCTGAAATTTGAAGCTATTTTATTTCTTAAAATGATATTCCTACTTCTACAAACAGATTATTTCGAAAAATTCCCTAAATTTCTAGGTTAACGTTCATGTTGTAGTTGACAATTATACAAAAATTCTCAAATTCGGAGAAGTTTTATGTCTATATCTACAGCTATAGTTTTAACTTTTAGTTTTTTCTCTTCGATTTGATAAAAAAAAATATGTCAAAAATAAAGCGTACCAAATGCCCGTTACATAAATATTTATTTTGTGTTCATAACCCTTAGATAAATAAATTCGTATGAAATCAGTGAAAAATTTCAATTTGATACCATGTGTTAGTTGCACATTAGTAAAGAATTTGAACATTGTGAGGAATTCCAATTTCACTAACTACATCATGCTTCAATATCCGTTTTTGAAGTATAAACTTTAGTTGTAGCATAACATTTAATTTTTGATGATGTTCGAAACACGCACGCTTCAATGTACCCATAAGCCCAGGACTCGTTACTACTTTCCACCCCCGCCAAAAAAGATAATCATCTGCACATGTTGTTCCTGACATTTTCTTTGTCGAGTTTTACCCAGAGCATATAATATCATCAATCTTTTTGAGTGAATATCAAGTATCTATTTAACATGACATCGAATTTTGTCGTATGTCGCCAAATGAATACAGCAATCCGTTGCCACCCACACAGCAGAAGTGAAAATCGCGAATGAAGTAAATTCACCTTGAATTATTTGCACATCATCCCAGATCCTATTCTCTGGTTGATGAAGTTCTAACGCATACATTCTGTTTTACTGAATATTTTCTTCCAAATGTGTGCACGACAAACATTTTTGCACCGAACTCATGCCACTTTGGAAAATTTGCAGAATTCAAATTTGCTTTGCGATTGTCTTCTTTGTAGTTCTTCGTCGGCAATTTGGTCGTTATCAAAAGATATTCTTTTTGGTTGCTTCGCCGGGAGCAGGGACACAAAACCAATTTATCATAAGATTAAAAATCCATTCATAATTCCAGACCAGCTCATGTACGAAAAAGTGTTCGTCGATTTGGGTCGTTTGGTCTCATTTCATCCCTGGTCTCGTCACATTTCACCCCCAGCGCCCAAAACTCTTTAGGTGCGGCCCTTCAGAATATTACTTGTTCTTCGTAAAAAAAAAAGAAATTTTGCCGCATGATGAGATCCACATGTCCTTTGAATTTCGCATTTGATGGCGCCGGGGTGCAGTATGTGACGTGGCAGCAATATGTGACATCGTATCTCCATTTAGATGGATATTTCACCTTTAACCGAATACGGTTGGAGCCTGGGTCAACCTACGTCCCAAACATGCTCCTCAGCGTCGATGGGACTGCCAATACATGTCTCTTCAACTTCAAATTTTTTTTATGGCAAATTCGATTCCGTTGTTTTTCGCAAAATTTCTTTAACGAACTTTTGTTTTCTGCTTTACTACAACGAAAACAAGGATAATATTGCCTTTGAATATTTTTCCGGCACCATTTCGGGCATCTCAACACAAGCACCCGTCTACCGGACCCGGTCGGTGTGGTTCAGTTTAACTCAGCCGAATTTTATGGGAGCTCATGAAAAAATGTATGAGAACGAAATTGTTAGACGAGCTTTATATCCATCCCCCATCCAGTTACATGGCAGTTAACATGAATGTCGGTACATAAATATTTTCGTCGGTATATTGTTGAGGCGTAATCATATATGCGGAATGATTTATTCACAAGAATTATGCCACACATGCTCGCCTCCACGCCTGCCTGCATGACTGCTTGCTTGCTTGTCTCTCCATATGAGATGCTTGCCAGTTTCGATCATCTCTATGGTATCACATCATAGCCCTGCTCCCATTCGATTCAGGCTGGTTGGCAAGTTGCCTGGCTGCCTCGAGTAGACTTCGTTCGTCCTTCATATCATTTCGCTTGTGCTCATGCTGGGATGTATTCGAAAATGGGACGATGTAGAACGTCAGATAATATACGAGTCGGGATTTAGCCGGAGAGAAAATGATGTGTTAAGGAGTCGAATTGCTTTAATCTGGCTTTATCAACATAATTGACTGTTGTTGTTTTTATGATTTATTCAAACTCACAGTGTGACATTGTTTTTTCTCTCTCGTAAGTAATGAGATCCTGAAATACGTGTTTTTTTCTATTTTGAATTGTTGCCGGGACTGTGAAGTTGATGTATTTGTCTTTTCGATATGAACTGCAGGACGTAGTGACAGGATATTCATACAATTTGTTTCAGCAAATTATAATGATGTATCAAACGTTTTGGAAGCGTGTGGGAGCTAACATATTGATTTGGCACGTGTGGGTGTCAATGAGAAAGTTGACCTTGGAATTAGGTGCAATAAGTTCGATACAGCAAAAGGATGCCAGCACACTCTACGTGTGTAGTGCCGAAAGACTAATTGTGTAGGAAAGCTGGATGTTAGTAATAACAGAAGTAAGATAGTAACAGATAGTATATAGCAACAGAATATCACACGAATCATTCGGATTAGTAAACACTATGAAACTACTGTAAACCACCTAAATATAGCCAGACATCTTTCAGACAACGAAACGGATTATCTTGCGCAAAAAAGAAAATATTTTTTTGATAAATTTCATTTTATGAAAAAGAGCTCATTTCCGAAGGAATGCTTTAGCAATGTAATGAATTTTAATGCAAAGTTTACAGGCTCTGTTTTAATTGATTATTCAAAACTTTCGTTTGATTATGAATCAATGTATTCATCTCTAAGCGAATAAAGTGGACCTTCTGTCACCCTAACTACGTAAAATTTATATCAAAATTAATTTGTTAGTTATTTATTGCATTTTAATTTTGATTTAAATGTGAAAGGTCTCAAATTAGGTGCATTTTAGTTTTCTTTCAAAGAGCTCTGAAACATATTAAGGGGACTCACCACTGCTAATTTCGATCCTGTTTTTGAAATTTTCTTTAAGTATTCACTTGAAAAATATAAAGAAAAAATGAATGAAAATTCCTTATATAAATGCATTGTAAAATCCAAATTCAATTTTAATGCATGTATTTATCTTGTAAAATGAACCAACACATTTACGCCAGTATTTTTTTTCTTTCGGTTTTCACACATCTTATTAACAAAGGATTGAAAGCGAAACATTGCGATAGCTTTTAACAATTTGTTCTGATCATAAATATCTTGAAATTGTTCTAATGCAGTTGCAATAAAGTCAATTGAATACGATATTTTGCAAGGTGTTTTGAAGACATTCGCATCGGCAAAAAACGGGAAAGTTCGATATTTGAAAGGAAAAAGTTATCTTTCGTCAACCACCGTCACAATCATCACTATCACTATTTTGCAATTTTTTTTATAATTCAAGAAATATAAGTAATAAATGAATAAAAGGGCAGCTATTATTTTTTTAATGAAGAAGAAATGGTAATAGAAGAAGGACATGAAAAGTGTTGAGTTCAAATACTGTCTTCAATCAAATAGTGGTTCTGAATAGGTTGCGGAAGAGCAGAGGCATTTTTCAACAATTGCTGCGAAACGTAGGGCAAATCCATGTTAAATCTGCAAGATGGACTATTATTTCGTTGGTTTTTATTAAAGTCTATCGTTATTTTTTTGAAAATATTTTTTCTCGATTTAATTTTGACTTGAAATTATATCACAGCTTCAAAAATTTAATGTTAGCTTTTCAAGTTCCTTATTTTATTGGTATCGTCAACTTATAGAGGATATTTTCCTGCTCTGCAATAAAACTAGCAGTTTTTGATTCTTTTACAGTTGCTATGTTCTTATTATTTCACCAAACACACTGCGAAAAAGTTGCGCCCAACGTGGGCTGTTAATGCTCGTGTATCTTAATGGGTGGAGAATTGGTTTACACTGTGTGTGGTCCCTGTTTCGAGTCCAGATTCGGACTAGAGACAGCTCAGCGAGCTCTGAATATGTACCTGAGTTAATTAGTAGTTAAGTGAATCGTGGAACTAGTCACTCCACACTCGTATTCACATTGATTGTGAATTTGTGAACTCTCTAAGCAGCTTCAACTCCTAGACGCAACAAGAGCTGTCGTGGGATTACTTTTCTTTACATAGCACCTCGCTTTGCTGGTCTCAAGAGTATATATGCTTGCAAACGCGATTGAAAAAATTTCAACAGATATCTCAATGAATGAATACCTATATTTAAATCTCTTAAATTGGCAGAAGATATCAATTCTGCGGTTGATTTTTTCTAAAGATCAAGTTTTGCCATTAAAGCAATACCAAAAGGTGAAGTAGTCCACCACACCACGGATGCGTACGTGATCATCGGATTTATGATTGTTACGTAGATCCGTAGATCCAGGAAGCTTTAGACCCCATGTCGTGGCAAAATCTCTTTGGATCTGCTTAGAAGCGCAGGCATCGGTTTTTACTTCAGCCTTGTGTTTCCTCCGCGCACCGCCACTGACATATTTGGCATCTGTGCTGGCCGGCAGGGAGATCTTCGGCGTAGCCGGTCCTTCCTTACTTTTCAGTGTCGTCGCTGATTCCCAATTTGCTTCGGGAATCGTCGGCTTCTTGAACAGAGTCCTCTTCTGTCGACGGCTGAGAGTCTTCATCGTTTGCAATGTCCAGTCGGCGTTGTTTTGCACCCAGTCATCAGTTCAGAGCATTTCAGCTCTGAACTGGCAGCCTTAGCATCATGAGCTAACCTTCTTTTCGCTACTACAGGTTTCGCTACCTGACATCCAGTCTCCTGGAAAACTCCAGCAGTTATTATTGCATTGGTTTCCCTGTCCACCTTCGCCGGCTGCTTGCTCTTTTTGCGCTCTTTCTTGCTTTGCCTGCAACTGAGAGCCTCCATACTTTTCCAGAATTCAGGAGAACGAGCACTCTTACTTTCTGTACTACCTGCGGGTGTCTCATTTACACTAGCCGGAGCTATATCCCTCCTCCTCTTTTGTGAGGATTCAGAAGGAAACATCTTTTCCCCTGGTACGGCCGATGATGTACTCGCCTTTTCGTAGCCTGTGACCAGAGGGAATGCTATCAGCAACTTCAAAAACTTGCTGGCCATCGAATCTTGCACTATGGTACCCTGTGATTTTCCACTGCTACCAAGGTCCTCCAAAGCAATCGTACCCGAGTTTGGGGCCTGCAGTTTTCGAGCCCCAGAGGTACTGAGCACGCTCAGCACAGATAGATTTCCAGACTCAGTCTGGCTGCCACCTGCAGAGATAAAATCCTTTGGACTCCTCCTCATTCTTGTCCCCATTAGCTGCCTCTTACGACAAGGTGGGTCTGGCTGTGGATGTAGTCTACAATTGCTTCACATCGAAGTAATCTACAGCGGTAACTTCTGGTGCTATAAGTTTAGGTGATTTCGGGATTGTAATAAATATTTTATTACAATTCCGTAATAAAATATTTATACCATAATTAATCAAAGTAGGCGCTATGAATATATTATAGCCCTCAATGCCATGCATTGTAGTTCTCACCAGGAGCACAGTAAAATCAAAATTATCACTGTTCTAGACAATTGTATTTTATGGTAATTTCTATTTATATTACTGAAATATTCACATTTGCTTTATCAGATGCATTTCGTAGTTGCATCGAGATGATAGCTAATACGAAGCAAACATTCGAAACAACGAATCTATAAGTTCAGTGGAGGGGTTTCTCCCTATAGACTTTTTTCCTGGACTCATCATTCATGGACTCATTATTCATGTATTTTGGAGTAGCTCCATAAATGTGGCATTTTTTTTGCTGAGGAACTTTTGGTCAAAGCATTGCACACTTGACCGTCAATCATGATGAAAAATAATTCAGGACTGACACATACTAAATTATCATCAATATTATATATTTTTGTTTTGTTCATAACAGTACAATCAGTACTTTCTTTGTGCAAAATAAACTTTATCAGCCGGCAATACATAATAAAAGATGGCCGAGGATTATGTCAAACAGTCTTATGACATCCATTAAGTAACTGAAGCGATACATATAAAAACACAAAGTAAAATTCATCAAAGTCTACACTATTTGTGAATGTTTGCTTACAAGTACTGTGGTCGGAACTTCCATCGAAACCCTACTGACTAACAAGAATTAATGATGAGCCAGGATCAAGAGATACAAAAGCTTCACATTGCGCAAAAATTGAATGTGCAATCGTTTGTTCTTTAAAGAGAGCTTGAAGTTTATTTTCTGCACGCGGGTCTTTTACAAAAATCTGCTCCTCGAGAAGGGATGAATCAGCCGTAGCCTGGCTAACACAATAAAATGTCCTGCTTCGAAGCTTGTTGTTTGTAACAGTGATTTGGAGACTTTACATTTGGCTTTCACTAGCACCCACACTTTTTTTCATAATTTGACCCTCTCGGAACTTCCACTTGTATTCCTGATAGCAACAGGAAAATTCCACTGTGACTTGAGCAGCAATAGTTCATTAGTTAAAGTCGCACGATTGTATTAAGTCCTCAACACCTTGGTTTTCTCGCTAGATTCGTCGAAGCTTTTTTTAGAAACCCAGAAATGGAAGGTGTACCGGATGTTGCTGGCTGTGCGAAGCAGGGAGATACTCTTAAGTGTAAAATTCTTGCTATCCACTGTGAATTTTCGGCCAGAAGGTGATCCCAGCTTTTTTAGGACTCAACCGTTTTGCAGTCAATTTAGAAAAATATCTAAAATAAATTATAGATTTAAGTTTAAAGTATGTAAGATTTTCGAGCCAGCCGAAGGTTCATTTATAAGGGAGACAGTCAGTAAAGTGCTTGAAAATAGCGTTTAATATTGAAGTGCACTAAAACTAGGCCCGTAAATGGAACAGATTGCAACAGATCACTTGATTTGGAGAAATAACCAAATTAGAGAAAATAAATATCAAATAAATTACGAACAATAACCCTTTTATTAAGTATTATTAAGTATCGTTACCACTGGTACTCAGTATCTGTTAGTAAAATATCAAAAACAAATTGCAAAAATCTCGCTGAAATGGAAACTGTGTTCTGTCTTCAGTCAAAAATTAGACTAGGCAATTTTATAACATAATTTGCATCTACAATTTTTTATAAACTATATAAAAATAAATTCAGTCAAATATAGGTACTTACGAAAGGCACTTTTGGATTCTTCATAAGCCTTAAATGTAAACAAAGCAGTTCGTGTATCGGGCGGTATACGAAAATGTAATATCGATACGTCCTTATACGCAGTATATTTCAGCAGTGTATTCGATGGTAGTCGAACAAGCGGTATCTGATCTTTCGGTATTTGAATTTGTTCAACTTTGTCCGGTGCCATTTGCTCATATCGTGGATGTTCTTGCTGTGATACTTGCACACTACCTAAACTATGATCACATCTTGTCGAGACAATTAATAATACGGCTAGCACTAGAGTTCTATAACTAATGTTATTTATCATGTTCTCGGTAACATTGCTACGTCCGAATGATTTGTGTTTGTCTTTTATTAGCCTCATTTTGGTATTTATCGGTAATGAAGAGCATTCAATAGCTGTACATTGTTGGTATCATTTTGACCGGGCAGGTTGACCTGAAAAATAAAATAGAAAAAGATTGTTTAATAAAAAAGCGATTAACACAAAAATTCGAAAGACATGGGTGTTTTTAAAAGGTGTAAAACCATTTTAGAAAAAAGTACAGTGGGAAAAAATACTAGATAAACCTAGACAGAGCTTGTTTTCGGGAAATACTTTTGTGCCACATTTCCTTCATTCCTATTTTCTATGATAAACGCCAAGTAGGGAAAATATAACTTCAGAAGAAGCAGCAGCTAAAAATAGATACTTTTTAAAAATATTCTGCGTTTGTCGTTACAACTTATATATCTTAATCTATGTTTTGTTTGAACGTAATACTTGACATTGTTATTTCTTTTATGTAAGTAAAACCAACTAGGTTTCGGTTAAAATAACCGAGTATTTTAGATTAAAGCTACCTAAAAGTCATTGGTGGTGCGTAGCTGTGATACAACAAGGAACGAACGAAGATTCGTTTCGATTGAAATTCCACAAAAACCAACAAGTAAGTAGGCAAACTACTTAATGTCAAGTAGTCAAATAAGCGCTACAGCTCATTAGTATTTAATTATACAGATATGCCATGGTTTTTGTTTCAAATTAAATGCCATTGCGTGATAAATTATCATTCACCACTAAATTCGAACAAATCTAAAATCTTAACGTCAACATCATTTATTTTCCCAAACCCTCAGCAAATTTCCCATAGTAACCTGACGTTGAGGTAAGCTTGATGCATGTAAAACATGAAAATAACAATTAAATGTCATTGTTTTTTTCCATCGATGGTAAATATCATGTTTATCAAGCATTTCCACATATTAGTTTCATCGATTTTTTGCCCAATTAGGTTAGTCTACCAAGCTCTGCGAACAAAGTCGTCGAATACTAAACCGAACCATGTTAAAAAAAAAAAAATCGTGGTAAAAGCTTTCCCCAGCCGCAACATACAACTGTTATGAAACAAACTTCTCTGACATGGCATTACCATCAAACTCACTTGCACATTACATGATTTCGTTTAAGTCCTGTGAAAGCATAAAAAAATGTTGCATAAGTTCCATTTACATACATAACGTTAAAGGCCTAGCTTTCTCTGTTTCGTGTTTCTTTGCTTTTTTTTTATTAGTGCGAGCCAGCTTATGTTCTCCGCTATTAAACGAAACCACATGCTGGCACTATCAGAAAGTAGGACAAGAATTTTATGGTCAAATAAATCGATTGTGAAGTCGAAGGACTAATATATCACAGACATATACAATCGAGCTATGGAAGGATGAAACAATGCGAACATGCATGCACAAGATGAAGCTAAGTTCGGATAAATTGAAGGACATTTTAAGCTAACCAAACAGTGGGTTGATATTTAGGTTGTTTGGCTTTAATTGGAAGAAGAAAAAAGGACTCGATCTCAAATTTATTCGTTTGAATATTTTGGAATTTTTGGGATATGAAATTCAGGAAATTTTTCCGGTTGATACTTTTTATCTCTACGGCATTGGAAAAGTTGGTGCCAAAAATATGTCCATTTTATGAGCGACACCATTACACCAAATTACCATAGACTAAAGCCTGATGTTACGGATGATGAAATATAGGAGTAACGACTCGTTATTGATGCAAATTTCAACTTCAGGTACTTCCTCCGCGCCTCGAATTCTTACAGTTGATTTACCTCAATCGGAACGAAAGATGACATATCCTGGTTTTAAACAAACTAGGATTGCTGCTTTGCCTACAAAAATTACACAAGAGCAAATGTCAGAAAACAAAAATCAACCTGGACTATCTGATATTCTTTCTAATGCTAGCTTTTCATTTTTTGTGCCGGCGAACCTTTCAACTCCTTCTGTATCATCTATGGTAGTTACGCAGCCATCATTAGAAAAAAAAGCGTACTTAGAACGTACCCGGCGAACCATTCATTGGTGATTCAGGTCTGATTCAGGCCTGAAAATTTCAAAACTATAAAAGAAAATCACTTTTTCTGAGGGAGATGGTTTTTAGAGATTGAAATGAAAAATATTGAAATAGATAACCTAAAATTATTAAAAACGTTGATGGACTTATTAACAGTGAGTATGGATCAAAATTCTGATCTCTCGAGGTTTTAACTCTTTTAAAGTTTTGTTCGATAACTAAGCTCAATTACAGAGTTAAAATTGTTCTTTGCTAAGGAGGCAAACAAGAGAAAATGTCGGTTTTTTTGCTAGTGAAAGCTGAGTCAAGAGGTCGAGAAAATGAAAATTTGAGTTACATTATTTTGGGAGCTCAGTTCGATATCAAATAAAGATAATAAAACAACAATTTTCGTTAGAAACTTCATAATTGATAAGTGAGTAGCCCTTGAGCTATGAGCTATTCATAATTTTTTTTTGTTTATTGTTAAGGTCCAGGCCTTTGATATAAAGGTTAAATAAAAGGATTGGGGTGTATGGTGCGGTGAATAGCATTGTCGCCTAATTCAAGCAAATAGGAAGCGTAGTTTATGATTTCTGGTAGAGGTTACTATTCCGATGACAGTGTCCTTTAGCTTAAAAGGGAAGAGAAGTGGCATTTTGGAGGACGCAGCGTTCGAGTTTTGCCAGCTTGAAGGGACCGAAGACCAGAATGGGGCACTGTCAGTGAGGATTGATCTAATCAATTGTTTATAGGCGATAACCATGGTTCTTGAATAAATAATTGAGTTTGGCTTGAAGATGCAGCTTATGAGGTGGTATGTAATGACTGCTTTGCTGAGGTTTGACTTGCTGGATCTTTTTTGAAACTTGAGTTGAGTGGCTAGAGTACCAGGGAGGGTTTGTAGGAGGTATCTTTATACCGAAGTATTAAAGGTTTTCGAAGAGGCGTTTACCTGGTCGGTAATAAGAATTTTGAGTTTTTTGCGAGCTTTAATTTTCTTTCTGAAGTCGTTGTGGTCACTTCTAAAAGTTATCAGCTCCTTCTTGCTAGCATTTACCTGTAAGTCCCATTTTGAATAATATGTAACTAGTTGATTGGCAAACCTTTCTAGCACAGCTGTTACAAAGTGTGGGTTATGCTGCGAGTTCCAGAAAAGGAGTTACACTTGATCTTTGTACAGGAGGCTTTCAATCCAAAAAAAAGTCGCAAGCCTTCTGTAGATGAATTAGACAGGAATCCAAAACTCTATTTTTTTGAATGCTACCCTCAACTGCTTTTTGCAAAATCATCAAAACGTCAACCGTTGAGTGTTTGGCTTTAAAGCTGCATTGTCTCCCAGGTATGATGTGGTTCATATCTATGGTGTGATTTAAACTGATTTGAATGACCCTTTCGAGGAGTTTTCTCAGGTTTGAGAGAAGACATATCGGTCGGGCATTGGGGACATCACACGATCCTGACGCTTTTGGGATTCTTCCAAGCAGTGGAATAATAGCCAATGTTTAAGCAATAGTTAAATAGAACGCTGCGATGGTTAAAGATTCAGGTAGGAATGAATAAAGCATGCAGACATTGAATCCGTCTACGAGAAGTTTACATGAAAATAAGTTTCTCAGGCACACGTGTGTGAGGATGATTTGGAAGAAGGCATGCATTTTTGAGGCACTTAGTTTCCAGAGTCAGAACTTTTTAAAGTATACTATCGGATCGTTCTGAGGTTGAGGACCATAACCCATGAGCTTAAAGTTTCCTCCACTGCCTGCGTCAGAGGATATATGTAGTATGCGTAACTGAAAACTGGCTGACTGAGGATATATTCAAAAATGAAATTTCACCTCTTTGTACTGTCTTTTGCAAAAATCGTAATCGCTCAGCCAGTGGTTTATGTGACTGCGGTGGCGTTTTGGTAGTAGCTTGCAATATATTCAACGTTAATTCCTATACTGACTTCGTGTTCACTCAGCTTGTTGAATGTCTGTTTATTCATGTATCTGTAACACCATTCAATGTATTACTTGTACCAGGTGTGGCGGTTAATAATTTTCAATGTTTTTCGTTATTTTTTCACGTGTTATAGATATCGCGTTTCGAGCCAAATAAAGAGCATATGCGGCACGTACTGCTTACCTTTTGTAATAAAAAAAAACGGGAGAGGAAGCAATCGTATAATCTTTGAAACTTATAATGACAATGTCTCCATTTAAGAAATTAAATGTTAGTCACTAAACCAACTGTGATGGCCTACATACCATGGGGAAAATTCAGAAGGCACGAAAATCGATACCACATGAGCTAAACGACAGGCAGCTCGAAAAGCGAAAAACAGTTCGCAAGGTGTTGGTTTCTCGGGATGGAGGGGAGAATTTTCTACAAGGAATCGATACCGGGTAAAATGGATATACTTTAGAACTTCAAACGACATAGATCATAGGTTGAGGTCAATGAGACACGTAATTTACATGCAACGCTTCAGAACTTATGAAAATGTCGAAAAATGGCTCAATGATCACCTCAAAGACATCTAAAAAAATAAGCGACTTTTCTGGAAAGGAATCCATAATTTATTTCATAGATAGCAGAAATGTGTAGCAAGCGATGAAGAATACTTTGAATTAAATATTTTTTACACTACTTGAAAACTAAATGCATTTTATTTCAGAAAAAATGAAGAATTATTAATCGCTACTACTGGTCTCTATAATTTATATCCGATTTGATGGTCATATTATGCTTTATGAGCGTCTTTTCCAGAAATTTCTTCATTTATAAATAAAAACAACTTCTCCTTTTCTTTTGTTCTATTATATGGTGACTTTAATATTCTCATCTTAATCTGGGATATGAACTTCACCAAAATTTCATCAAAGAGTAATATTTTTCTTGTGAAATTCTTCTCTCTCTCTTTTTTTCGTTCGTTTCTTTTAGTTTTTTTCCAGTTCTATAATGTTCTCAGTGTTACTAACAGAATCTTCAATTTTGTTTTTGCTAGCCTTCTTTTGTCATCTATTCGTTTATGTGGTGCTCTGTAATTTATATTAGTCCTTTCTTTCAGTGTAGATTTTTCCTTTAGTTGATTTTCAAGGAATAAAAATATCTACATCTGTGCTACATTATAGCGTCGCTAAAACGGACTTCACTTCAATAGCCAATGAAATTGATGCTTTCTTCAAATATCTCAATGCTGATGATGATCTTCATATGCCTCATGCTTCTTTGCCTAATATTGTTTCCTATTACACTTCCGTTTTTGGTGTCAGAACAACTATTGATATTCCTTGACTGGCATTTAACACAATCCGCAATCTTAGTTGTAGATTTTGAAGCTCCAGCTAAAAGGCTTCTAAGAAGCGTATGACAAAAACTTCGCTAGTGTATCTATGATCAAATTGAAGCATCTACGCCATTCTGTCATCAAAAACTTTTCTGGTTTTTTGCTTAAAAGACCTCAACTATCCCTTTTCTAATGTATTCAACTGATTTATCTGTTTCCTCACAACAACAAACTATGTGAGATGTTTCCGCATTTTTTTTCTTTTACTACTTCACAGCTTAATTCGTCTTTCTTTTATAATATTTCATCTTCTGATATTAATAGGTTTTGCTTGTCTCCGACGAACCGTTTAAAAGTTGATAGCTTACTTGCTAACCTACTCAGTAGCTCCAGGTTTGATCCCAATAGCTTACCGAATATCGTTGCGAAGTCACTACCTAATCAGTGTCCGTCTTCTTCTCCTCGCTTGTATTCTACTTCTGGTGTTCCACAAGGTTCAATTGTTGTCCTCTGTTCATTCTTCTCTTTATAAATGATGTTCCTTCTTTGATTAACTGCTCTTGTCTGTTAGCCGTTGATGATCTAAAAAATACTTAGATTGATTGAGCTAGTATGACTGCTCCTAGTTTAATGATGGAATGTCTGCTCCTGGCAACTGATGCTCTGTCAAATGTATTTATCTGATTGCCAATAAAAGCTTCCACATATCCTATATACGCAAATTAGCTCAAATCGCGTTTTCCTATTTATCTACTTAGTAATTAATTAGACCTGAAACCTTTCTTGTCTTATTGACTATAATAAATAAATAGGTAGATAAATAAATAATAATGATAAAAAAAAAGATTTTTGCAAATTTTGTTTAACTTTCTTTCCTATATCCGGCAATATTTACACAGTATTAGCACCTTATCAATTCTTTTGTGTCCATCTAACCTAGGATAAAATGAGTTTTACACATGCTCTTTAATAATTTCTATCTAAAGTCCCTACACACGTAAACATTGAATTGAGTATTGATCGAAAAGCATACTTTAAAATATATATACTCTTGGTATACATTGTATTTATTTTATATTGTGCTTTCATTTCAAAATTCCAAGATGCCTCCTGCAACTACAAAAAAATATCAATTCTCCTGGATACAACTTAGCCTTGCAATGACCTTCCAATCCGTTCGATTCTCTCTTGCTTCTTATTTTTGTTTTGTCTTTATATCTCTCACTTGACTTGATGCTTTTGTGTTCCGAATTCCAAATGTTCATATCTGCTTGTATGTATCATAGCCTTGAAAGGGTACAGCGTGGGTGAATAAGTAGCGACGTACATAAATCTGGCGTCAACGGGATCATTTCAAGAATGTTGTCATTCTCGACAAGGACACCAATAAGTTTATCCGTTCAAACGACATATACGATTATAAGGCACGTTCGCATAGGGTACAAGCTAGTCAGATGTAGATACAATATTTTCACTTAACATGCACTAAGAAAGTGAAGTTGAATCTAAATATTATTTTATTCATATTAGAACGGAGTCGATATCGTTTTGAATTTTAAGTAATTCCGTCAAGCGGAATGCAAATTGTTATTCATATGAGTCAATAATACAATCAATTTGATATGGATGATATATGTATTTTTTCAGCTTGAATAGAAATTATATTTGTGATGAAAAAAATTGTTAGATAAATTTAAAATTGATTTAGATTTCAATGATTCTTAGTACAGGCTTAAATGCGCTGGCGGAAACGAATGAAAGTGTGTTCCATCCAATAATAAATTATATATAATCCAGCAAAATTCAAACATCATCAAAGTGGAAACTTGAAAGCCGAATGTGACAAAAAAAGTACTTCGAATGTCTCAAGAGAAAGGATGAAATGGAAAAATGAAAGAAAATATACATAAATCATTTGTGCCTGGAAAGTAATCGTAAATTGTCGTTAAAATGATGCTGGTGACGCGAAGCAAGGCTGAGTAACAAAGTAGTGACGTACTTCTTTATGGTATCAAGTGAAAAATGTGAGCTCGTTGAAAAAGTCCCACCTTATCACTTAGCAGTATTACGTTCAAAGAGAATAAATTTTCCATGCGTTTATTCTTACATACATAGCTGATTCACTATGCGGCACTTAAGCCTCTTGGGATTGAAAAAGGAGTTTCGGAATATTCATATTGTTTTATTACCATGCAACTGATAAAATTTTGATAGAAAGAAGTGAAAGGGTTTGCCCTTAGTGAAAATAAAAATTTCTTGATTGATTGCACGAAAATTCGAAATTTAAAGCAAAAAATATTTACCAAGTCTCTGTATTACATTATTTAATATATGCGCGTTTTAATAATGTAACAAACAATATAAAAAGATGCTTAAATAGTTCAAAATAAATCTATTATGGTCTAGGTGGTCTGTAAATTTAGCGAAAAATATTGATTAGAGAAAACTTAGTAGCCTTTCATTGCTTTCAAACTTTTTTTACACCAGCTATATTGCATTTTAAGCTATATTACAAAAATCCATAGCTGTTTATTTTCTCCTAACTTTCGATCAATTGCATTTTTGTGTCTGTTGTAAAATCTCAACCAAACCTACTGTAAGATCTGCACCACAATATCTTAATTTTAGTGGCTTTATTGTGTTGGTTTGCTATCTCTTCTCGTATTAATTTTGAATGTTTTTATTTACATTCGAATAATACTCTCACTATTGCTACGATGCCCATCTTGCACAAGAGCTGCAAGTTAATTTAAATCTGCAATTTTTAAAAAAAACTACCAAAATTTTAGAGCAATAACTCTAAAAACTCTTTTGAATAATATAGCGCCCAACGTGGGCAAACTATCCAGTTCATTTTTTTTTACTAAAGAAATGTATGTAGATCAAACAATTTCTACAAAGCTCTAATGATTTAGTACTAAACATGGTCTTGTTTGCATGATTTGAATTGAATTGGATTGGTAACCAATTAATAATATTCCTTAAAGTGCATAACATTGGTCTACATATTGAACAGCATTCTCGTTTTAAGCTGGCTGAAAATTATGCAGCTTATATGAGATTAATTCGTCATTTCATATTGTATGCTAGATTACTTTTGAATTTATACGTTTTATTGAAAGTAGTTGTTTATAGAAAATGGTCGTGTTAGAATTTGATGGTACATAAACATGTTTTGCATGTTTTAATTCATATTAATGTTTAATAGTGGTAATATGAGTTAAATTATTTTTTGAAGCACAGTGCCACACAGTTTTTTCTGCAAAAAATTTCATAATATTCTCGTGAGCAATATCGGATCAGGGTTAAATCTACAATCTAGTTTTCACTTTTTCTAGCATTATATTCGTTGATTATTTGGTGTGTTTAAATCGAGCATATTTTGGTTACTTTTGCACTATGATGCATGTTTTAGTATACTTTCCATTACGTGTTGCATGCATGCTTTTGAAACAGTATTTACCACACAGTTCGCCTAGAGCCGCCGTAACGATCACATCGTCCTCGTAATAAGGATGATTTCGAAAAACAGCCATTTTAATTGCTAACATACAACTGACAATCAGCCGATGGATTTACGGTTAACACCGTACAATTAAGACAAAGAAAAGAGTCAACGATTGGATTAGTGAAGAAAAACCGGTAGTAAGCGAGCAATCAACCAGAGGACACACGTGGGATAGTTGCTTCATCCGAAAACAATTAAGAAATCCTGGCAGCCTACGACGAAACCTTCTTAAAACTATTTTTTCTATTGTATTTACTTGTTTTGGTATTGTTTTGTTTTAATTATATGATAGTTATTTTTATTTTTCTTGCAAAAGGCCGAAACACGTTGAAGTTAAGAGAATCTTTTGCCGGCCAGAATGAAAGGGAACGACCCCGCGGAGCAAGCCTCCGAAAACGAGGCTTGTGAATCGGGCAGGACTATATCTGAGCTTGCAGCCCAGATTAGTTAAATAAATCAACGGATGGTGGAAAACTTACAACAACTCGAAGGGAGCCAGAAAGAATTGGCGGAATAGAGGAAACAGAACGCTCAGTTCTTCCGACAAAATCAGGAGCCAATGCACCAGCTTTTGGGAGTGAATAGCTCTCTGCCATTGGCAGTGCCATCCAAATGGGAAAGAAAAGAGGAGCCAGTGAGCACCACATCGAAACACGGCAAGAGTGAAAATACGCCATAGAAGCAGAGACATCAGCGAGTAAACATTTTAAGAGAAAGTCCTGCCAACGCCGAAAAAACCAACAGCTGTTATCTTGGCGAAGCCAACCTCCTCTCGAAGCAGCAAACAAGCGAGCAAACCGGAAAGAAAAACTCAAAAACCCAGGCTAAAGAGAACAAAGCCACGACGACACCAACTGTGGCAATTATCATTCGGCAACCGGAGAAATGGGATTAATTAACAAAGCAATTAAATATCTGAATATTGGATATGAGACAGCATTCTTCGTAGGCAAGAAACGGATATATATAATATTAAGGCAGTATGTCATCTTATATGCAAAGTAGAAGCACAAAAACCACGTGACAGACACTCGCAATGTCATAATTGCCAACAATTTGGCCATGCAGCAAACAACTGCCACGCACAAGCCAGATGCGTCAAATGTGATGGACTCCACCATCACTCGGAATGCACCAATAAAAAAGATGAAAAAGCTAAGTGCGTAAGCTGCGGCGGGGAACACCCCGCCAGTTACGGAGGATGCCCAAAACATCCAAAAAACATAAAAAAAATAATTTGCGCAGGTCGCTAAGGAGCAAACTCTTGCCATTATCGTTTAGGCTAAACCGATAAAATCACCCAAAAACCCCAATACAGAATACATGAATCATATTTTCTCCAGCATGCAGGAGCAATTTCAGTTCATGGTGAAAGACATGATGACGGAAATGGTGTAATGAATGTTTTCTGCATTCCCAGCTTCCAAAACTTCTTTCAAAGAGCTTCCACAATAAGTTTTCCCAACCATGTTTGGATATGAGACATGGAATGCTGATTCTATAAGAAACAAAACGGGAAAATTGATACAATTCTTCTTCCTCGGCATAGTTCTCATTCAATGACATGGCGATCATCTCCGTTTTCCTAACTATCACTTCTTAGAAATGATAGAATCACTGGCAGAGGAGACTGCCATCGTAGTAAAATGAAATATTAGCCACCATCATATCACCATGCCCAACCTAGACCAATCAAAGTACACACTCAGTCTTTTGAGTTCGTGCTTATTTCTGTTTACAAACGCCCAGGCTCACTAAATTTTACCCCCGATTTCTCTAAACTGTTTGACCAAGAAGGACCAATCTTTATAACAGCAGATCTAAATGCCCACCACCAACTCTGGGGTGACAGGAGTAGGAACAGAGCAGGGACAGTGCTAAAAAAGTTTGTCATGGATAAACATGTTAGCCCACATATTCCAAGTGAGCCTAGCCACTTGGGCATAACCAACAACCATGCACGGGACATAGGTCTTTCTTTAGATTTCCAGCACAATGTGCGGACCACAGTACTGGATGAGTTCTGATCCGACCATATGCCATTACTCTTTCTAACGGAAGATGTCTACATTGACGATCTTCTGAAATGTAAAACAAAAACTAACTGGCAGTCTTTTCAGAGCGCCATGGCGACCAAGATCCCCAGCCACTACTTGAAACTGCCAGCGACATCGAGAGAGCTATTGAAAATCTAGCCCAGGTGAAGGAAGAATTCACCACGTACACCCCGACAGAAAGCTATAACCCCTACCCCAAGGGACATTTAAGAGCTGACCCAAAAAAGAAATCGAGTTAGGAAAAAAGCTAGACGTACAGGAGACCCCAGCTCAAAACGGGAAATGAACTGTCTAAAAAATCATATAAGCCAACAGATCTCACGGTTCAAAAGCGAGCAGTGGGAAAACTTGCTTCTAAGTATGGGACCAAGAGACAACAATTTTTGTAGATTGACTAAATATTTTAGACAGAAAAACAAAGTCGCTATACCAGCAATCCATGGTCCCAATGGCGTCAAATATGGCAACCAGGGAAAGGCAGAAGTTTTTGCAGACAGATTAGAACTGCGATTCAAAGAGAACGCAACAAATCCAGAGGAATTCGATCAGGAAGATCAGATTGAAGAAAGAGCTACCAACATTTCAGCGACAGCGACCCAAAGAGAAGAAGAGAACCGCCCCACAAACATAGAAGAGATTGAACAATTGGTAGTTCGGCTCAACAAACGTAAATCACCAGAACTAGACACGGTAACAAATACCTGCCTCAGACACTTATCAGACAACAAAATCCAAGAGATAAAGGACACTGCCAATGCGGTTTTCCAAAAAAAAATTTCCCAAATCTCTGGAAAAAAGTTACTATTACTGTGATCTCAAAACCACATAAAGACCTCACCTTTCCGCAAAACTGGAGGCCAATCAGCCTCTTACCCTCGATCGGAAAACTAGTCAAACGCCTAATACTTCCGCCACTCGAGAAAGTAGTCACTGACACATTTATTGTCCCAGAAGAGCAATTTGTATTCAAAGCCCACCATTCCAACAAGCTGCAGCTAGCTAGAGTGTCTCAGCACATTATAACTGGATTCAAACAAAAGAAGTCAAAAAACCTTGTTATGTTTGACGTTGCCAAGGCATTCGAAAAGGGCTGGCATGCTAGTCTTATCATTAAAATGTACGATTTTCACAATCCAAAACCCCTTGTACAATTGATTGGATCGTTCCTTGAGGGCAGAACTTTTTCCGTTCGAATTACGACTACCTCCCTAGTACACAACCAATTGAAGCCGGAGTCCCACTAGGATCTCCACTCTCCCCACAGTTGTATACCTTATACACTGCACTGATGAATTACTTCCAGAAGTGGAAGATTCGTATCAATGCGGAAAAAATGCAAGCATTCTTGGTGACAAGACGACGAAGCCAGGACCCAGGCCTACTAACAGTAGACAAAAAACCCATAAAATGGAAAACGACAGCCAAATACCTGAGACTAACGTTTGAAACAAGACTCTCTTGAAATACGCAACAAATAAAACAACCGAATAACTGCCAATGGAATACTAAACGAGCTGTACCCATTATTTGTATCGAATAAGCTAAATATTAAGAACAGAGCCCTTATCTACAAGCAGATCATCAGACAAGCCATCATCTATGTAAGCAACATATTTTACCAAACACACAGGACGAACAAATGACAGTTACAAATTTGCCAAAACCTTGCCCTGAGGAAACTAGTAAGGGCACCCTGGTGCATCAGAAACACTAACACAAGGGCTTACGAATTGAAACAATAGCCAAGTACATACGTGACAAGGCCCTCAAACTGTTCGACACAATCGCATAACAGCATCCTTGCTATCCTAAAATTCCTAGAACAGAGAAAAAATGATTTCTACTTAAACCTACGAGCATTAGGATCCTAAAGCAGTAGATCTACGAGGGAGCGATCAAGAGACTTAAATAGCTAGAGAAGAAAGGACCAATTCAACCCAGCAATTGGGAAAATCAGACAACGCTATTTCGATGAGAACTGGTTGGTGCACCTAACGCAAGTAGTAGAGCAGAGATTGAAAGACATTCTTCAATTCATAAAAATATCTTTGACCTTCGATGGCCACTTGGACCAAACCTTTAAGCTCCAGTTCTTCTTATTTGGTATCGCCACCGAACAATAGGTCTATACGTGACCTTATGTCGGTCAGAAATACCTTACCTAAGCGACTTCAATAATCCTACTCTGCATCTTGTCTTGCGGACTATTATAACCTGACCTAATCTGATCTTGATAGAGTTGTTCTTAAGTATGGTCCCCTCGTTTCGTGTACTCACCTAATACTGTAGAGTATATTCAATGTAATCTGACTCGTTGTTTGTTTTATAAGTTGAATGGCCCACATTTTCTTTATGTCCTTGTAAAAATTAATCCTCAATAAAAATTCAATAAGAATTTCACGATGGCTTAAACTAAAGCATCATTCTTATAAAATGACTTCATTTCGAAAGCTCAAAAAGATAAATACTAAAAATAATATTTTACGTATATTATAGCATCTAGCGTTTAGTGAAAGGAGCAAATTCTGCCCTCAATCACACCTAGGAAGCAAAAAATATTAATTGTAGAAATTCATTCAATGCAACTTACACTTCAAGAAAAATCTCAAATCACTTCAATTAAATCGCAAAAGAAAATGATAATTTTAGAGCTTCTTAACATACTGAAACACTTTAAATGAATAAACTTAATCTTCTTCCGAGAAGCATCTACAGCTTAATCCAAACGATGAGATTTCCCTACATCTACATCTCATCCCCGGTCAGTTGCTTGCATCCTCCTCGACGTGGATTAGACTTGTGTATGTATGAAAAAGCAAAACGAATAGAATGCGTGATGATGGTGTAGACACTGGAGACTCCGAGATAGAATTAGAAATATAGCCAAGAGAATAATAATTTACACTGGAAATTCTGCAGAAAAGTTTTCAACGAAAATCTAAGTACTGTCATTGTCGTCAGTCCGAAAAATATAATACAACGAATCTCCTTGAAAAACAATTTCGAGTCTTGTTTTCAACGGCGAAATAAAACACAAGAAAACAACAGCAGCGTTGAAAAAAAAATGGGAAATAAAAATAAGGAGAGTCTGAGGATATTCAACTTGGGAGATGATGTTACGAGTACGGGGAAAAAGCATTATGAAAAAAGCGAAAGAATGAAATTCTTGTGCATGATTTTTAAAGTTTCTTCAAGTTTCGTATTGCTTGATGGATCCTATCTTGAAGCTATTATTTTTACTCTGAATGACAAGAACGACAAGACAACAGGAAAATCGGTCTCGAAACAAAAAAACCATACGATGACGACTGGATGCAAAGAAAGTTGCCGTTGAAGTATGCCAGTTGAGGGTAATTGCATAGCGTGCTGTATGAATAAAATACCACATTACCGGGAACGAACGATTCGAAATTCGCAATAGCTTAGGATTGTATGTAAATGTATTGCAAGACTAAGTTCGTTTCCATTAAAAATGTGAGCTTTCAGCAGTGAATATTGAAAGAGCTCGTTATTGTGAATAAATTTGCGATTTCATACAAGCTACTTTCATTTCAATTTCAGTTAAGAAAACACTTTATTTTGAGAATTGTGTTCTTGAGAGTTTGTCAATTGAATTAAATTGTAGTATGCGAAAATATGATGTAAATATGCTACCGCATCAATGTCAGACATGAAAATTTAAAAAGCGAAACCGCTATTTTGCTTACTGAGAAACTTCTTTGGAAAAATATGCACCAATTGCAATATATAATGTGAGTTGAACAGATTCGCTGCTCGAATTAAAAAAAAACTAAATTGCAAGAGAACACCTTTGTAATTGTTTTAAAATATTATTTAATTAAATAATAATTTATGGTATCCCTCCTTCTCTTGATATCATGAACATTCAAATAAGGATTGGTCGTCAAAATCTGTTTCGAAGTTTTCGAAATTAAAAAAAACCCTAGCGCATCAGAACCGCTAGAAACATTAATGTTCGAAGAACAGTAGAGGATTTGTGCAGATTTTGAGTGTGTATTCTACCACTAGCTACTTAAAGACACCCTAAGTAATAATAGACCCCAAGCCGATTAAATTTCGATGACTTCATCGAAAGTTACAACGATAGAAAGGTGTTTGGGGCTGCCATCCAAAAAATGGTAGGGTTTACAGTGGTTGGACCAAATGTGACCTGACCTATAGTATGGACCAAGTGAATTTAGTCCTAAGGTGTTTACATCGATCTGACCTAAAATTTGGTCAGGTCGAATTTGGTCCTTGTTTGTACGTGACAGCTGTCATTTTGTTCAATTTTAGTTCATATACTGTAATTATCTTTTCATATGTGTCTCAAACGTGATTATTCAAATGATTTTTAGTCAAACGAAAGGGCTGCGAGCTTAAATTCGACGTACATGTATTATTAATGGTCGCACGAAAATCAAGGCTTAGGTCGGGTGTGTTTAGGTCAGGTCATTTGAAATCGTGTACTGACCTATTGCTTGGGTCGGTTACTGAGTGTTTACAGCAGGTGGACTAAATAATTTAGGTGAAATTTGATGTATAGCCCGCGGACTAAACGTCTGCTGTAAACGCTATCATTGTTTACTTATTTTCATTGCAAATGCTTATGTAAGCATTTACTGGTACGAAAATAACAAAAACGCCTCGTGCTGTCAACCCTTTGCCAGCACCGAAACCATAAATATTTCACATTCTCCACACGTTGAAGTCAACCTACTCTGTGAATTTTGTATTGATTCGATGACTGCATTGGAAGTTTTAGGGATAAAAATAAATTTAGGGTTACCACCCGTAAAAGTTTTCAAATTTTCTAGATGGTAATATTTGTTGTTTATTGTCACTACAAGATCACTATGTTTTGAGACATAGTGTACTTGAAGCTATAGGGCAAAGAAATTTATTTTCCTGAGCGAATTTTCAAAATTTGAAACACTAAAATTACCATAGCTGGCAGCTCCAACCGAATTTTTCAACCAAATTTCTAACAAATGTGACTCAATGTAGGATTCAGCTACTGTGTGAATTTCGTCAAAATCTGGTGATTGAATCAGAATTTATAGGGCCAAAAGCAGTAATTTTTCTTAGTAATTTTTCAAGATGGCACCACTGGCACAGAATTGCCCAAGTTTCAAAATCGCTTCTATCAGACCTGGTCCTACTTAAGACCAATACATTCTCTAATTTTTAACTGAATCTGATTATTGAGTCGTGAGTCCCATTAACAGAAGTTTTTGATGCTAAAAATATAGGTTAATTGGGGAAGGGTTATTAGTCGTGCCCATGGTAAAAGTTCAAATGTTATACTTTGACTATGTAGACAAAGCGTAAAGTATATACATGAGTTGATTTTTTTCCAAAAACCGACAATTTTTCAGGAAAGTCGATGATTTGAAGGTTTTCACTTTCAGCTATAGGGTTAATAGTATTAATATGTCCTGAAAATTTCATAAAAATTTAATAACTCTGTCAAAAGTTATAGAAATTTAAAAATTTTCAAATTTTCTCCATCTCTTTTTAGGCACCTAGCGCACACATGGGGCTAAAAAATTCCAAAACGTTATCCGATTCAGATTTAAAACACGTTCAAAACTCATTTCTCTAACTTGATTTTTTCAAATATTATTTGTGGACGTGATAATAGGTATATTAAAAATATCACTTAAATGGCCGCCGGCGCCAAAGGCTTAAAGATAATTAACATTTGGTAAGACCTGGACCTATTCTGCATATACACCAATGTATCCTGAAAGTTTCAGCTCAATTGAATGGTGAAATATATATATATATATATATATATATATATATATATATATATATATATATATATATATATATATGTATATATATATGTATATATATATATATATATATATATATATATATATATATATATATATATATATATATATATATATATATATATATATATATGTTCTTCGAACATTAGTAACAAGACGACATTGCGTGTCGACACACATATGTCTTCTTACATTTATGTGCACAAACAAAGCTGCTTTCCATGTGCGACTATGAAAACAAAAGATAAAATATCACTTTCCTTTACTATTTTTGAAAATTGTATCCTATAAATTTTCTATGCGAGCAACTGTTTCATCACATTATTTCCTCTTGATTTTATCATTCCTTTTAGTTCACACAAGAAATTATACTTACTCATCTTAAGACATACACAATCTTCACCATCGTGAACGGATTATCATTAAAGTCCAAGTGAAAATCGGATTAAGCTGGCTACATCTTCTCTTTTCCTTATTTGAAACTTGGGACAACGCTACGAAAGTACAGAGCTAAAGGAAAAGACAGAAAAGGTGAAAGTCTAATTATCGAAAAATTAAATTGGATCGATATCAGACCAACGACATCGGTTCTTGTCGAGTTTATCGTGGAATTAGGAAGTTGTATCCCCAATGGTATACCGTGGAAGATTACTTCACAAATTATGAGGTTTTCAGGCGTCTCCTTGTTGTTTCTGTGTTCGTTATTCGTGTAGGCGACTTAGACACGAGAGTTTTTGTTTTGGCATTGATCTATTTTCGTTTCGAGGAAAAGTTTAAATGGTTGGGATAGTATAATAGGTTCAAAGAAACTGGACGTTCTCAGAGAGAGATTTTTGTTTAAGATTTTATGCAATATCAAAATTGTTTTTTTTATAGATTCATTTGAAAAGTATATGGGTTTGACCTGCGACTACACGCGAAAGAATATTGGGCCAGCTGATTGGGTCAACTTGCAAGCTAAAAACATGTAAGAATCTTTTTATAGATCTCGCTCGAAAACTCACCAAGCATATTACTGCGAAACTTCAACCAATTAACTCATTCTTGCGAAATGAATGAATTGAAACAAACTCCAAAGAAACAATATTTTCAAAATGGAAATAAATAAGTTAATACAATTTTTCAAAACTGGAAAAATGAGCCGATGAAACTGAGCAAAAACAGAAACTCTAGCGCATCAGAACCGCTAGAAACACTAATCTTCCATGAACAGTAGAGAAATCGTACAGGTTATGACTGCATATTCTACTTCACATACTCCAACCTGTTTCAAGGGCCATGTACCATTTTGATATAAAAAATGCATTGAAACTCATAAGGTTTTCAGGGTTTTCAGCATGAACCTCAAAATTTAGAATAGTCAAACACTAGTAACTGGTGTTCATTATCGGCTGTTTATCTTACAAAATTTTGAAAACATCATCTTCTGTAACATAAATGAAGAAAATGCTCAGTGCTTGCAACAATTTGCCAGCACTGCAACCAAAAGCTTGGCGTTCCGGGCTCTCATCTGAAAAAAATCCAGAACTTAAAAAATTTAAACATTGGTTAATTGTTTTCATTTTAAATGTTCGCGATGTGAATACTTATAGATCTATTGATACGAAAATAACAAAAAACGCTTCGTGCTGATCACCCTTTACTAGCACCAAAGCCAAAATTATACCGCATCTGCCTTACGTTAAAGTCAACCTGCCTTGCAAGTTTCGTTTCGATCCGATGACTGCATTGGAAGTTATAGGAGTACAAAATAATTTAAAGTTACCGTTCGTGAAAGTTTTGAAATTTTCGAAAGCTTCATATTTGTTGTTTATTGCCACTACAATATCTTAATTTTTTTGAAAATTTTATGATGAAGTCGCTTACTTAAGATATGACAAAAAATACAAAAACAATCATAACTGGCAGCGCTATCATGGTTTTTCAACCAAATTCTTACCGAATATTGCCCGCAATGAGGTCCATTTACTGTATGAATCTCGTTTTGATTTCATGACTGCACTTGAAACTATAGGGTGAAAAACCTTATTTTCTTGAGCGAATTTTCAAAATTTAAGTCACTAAAATTACCATTGCTCACATCCTCAACCAAATTTTCTTACCAAATTCAAATCATTCTATGCAACGTGGCTTATGATAAGGTCCAGCTACTGTGTGAATTTCGTTGAAATCTGGTGACTGAACCAGAATTAATCGGGCAAAAAGCAGTTTTTTTAGTGGTTTGTCAAGTTGGCACCACTGACTCAGAGTTGGCCACATTTTAAAATTGCTTCTATCATACCTGATCCTACTCAAAACCAATGCACAATCTGAATTTCAATTGTATTTGAGTAAGGCGTTGTGACTTTCCGTGAACAGATGTTTCTGATGGTAAAAGTATCGGTAAATTAGGAAGGGCTACCGATCTTGCCCGATATAGAATTTAATAAGTTTTACTTTGGCTTTGCAGACAAAACATACGATTTATATATGAGTTGCGCCGGAGGTCATTTCAGTGATATTTTAAATATACATATTATTCTGTCAACAAATAACTTTTGCAAAAAGAAAGTTTATTAAATGAATTTCAAATGTGTTGTTAATGTGAATATGAAAATATTTTTTAATTTTTAACCCTATCTGTGCGCTAGGCGCCTAAAATGAGATTGGAAAAATTTGAAATTTTTTTTGCGATAACTTTTGACCAGATTATCAGATCATTATGAAACTTAAAGGTCATATTGATATTGTTCAGTTGTAGACTTGTGTTGTATATTTTATGGACGTGCTGGCAGCCCTGTAGCTACGGCAGCCATTGAAAGTGAAAGCCTTCAAGCCATCCACTCTAATGACAAGTTTTCGTCTTTCACGGTGAAAACCAACTCATATAGACATCTTATGCTTTGTTTATGCAGCCAAAGCAAAATTTTTGAAATTTCACATCGGACAAGAACGGTAACACTCCTCCAATTTACCTATATTTTAAGCATCAAAAACTTATGTTCACGAGAACTCACGACCAAATTATCAAATACAGTTCCATTCCGCTCTTATAGTTGAACTTTCCACTACAGATTGGAACATGTTAAGTACGTACAATAATACGATTGTATATGATTTCCATAATGCTGATTATGATAGCATTCACAATTTCCTTGACAATGTCGATTGGACAAATGTGTTTATGTGCCATTCCCTTGATGATGATGTAGCCATGTTCTATAGAATAGTATTTGACGCGGTAGATAAGTTTCTACCCAAGATTAGGAAAAAATATAAACTCTCTGAACCTTGGCTTGACAAGACCCTTAGACGTCTGAGAAACCACAGAAATAAACTTTACAGACTAATGAAAAATCAAGGCGACATTAACCACCGTATTAAAGAAGAATACGATTTAATTGCTCAGGAATTCTATACCAAATCTCACGAAGCGTATGACAGATACATTAGAACTACTGGAAAGAATATAATCCGCGACCCTAAAAATTTTTTTGATTTTGTTAATATGAAGCGGAAAACAAGCGGCTACCCCTCTTCAATGTCCACTGAAAATTCAATGTTGTCTTCTTCTCCTCAGGAGATATGCAACTTTTTTGCTGACCATTTTCAAGAAGTTTTAGTCCAGTTAGCATCCCAACATTGTATCGATTCCCAAGTGCGACTCAAACAATTTTTGCTGAGGATATGACCATATCGAGGAGTGAAATATTTACTGCCATTATGAAGCTTGACAGTAACGAGGGCCCTGGGCCTGACCTTCTCCCTCCTACTTTTATGATCAAGTCTGAAAAACAACTGATCTCGCCCCTTCATACTATATTCAATAATTCTCTCTCCTTTGGACTATTTCCTTCGTATTGGAAATCTTCTTATATTACACCTATTTATAAAAGTGGCGATAGACGTCTTATTCAAAATTATAGAGGCATCGCCATTCTATCTGCTATTCCCAAACTATTTGAAAAAATCATCTACTGCAAAATTTCTCCTATGGTCGACGCTCGACTGAACGAGCAGCAGCATGGATTTAGGAAAGGTCGTTCTACTACAACTAATCTTATGGTGCTTGTTTCTGATGTTTTGTGCAAAATGGAGAAAGGTGATCAAATTGACGCAGTCTATACAGACTTCAGCAAATCATTCGACCGAGTTGATCAACCCATTTTGATCCCCAAGCTGAAACAATTCGGAATTGCAGGATCCTTACTAAAGTGGCTTGGCTCCTACCTACACGACCGCTTGCAATTCGTGAAATTCCAAGGTCTCATTTCTAAGAAAGTCGTCGTTAAATCCGGTGTACCTCAAGGAAGTCATCTTGGCCCTCTTCTTTTTAATATCTTTATATCTGACATATCGGAGGTTTTATCTGATATTCCTCATTTACTATATGCGGACGACCTCAAAATCTACCATGTCATCAGGTCACAATCTGACGTGGCCTTTTTTCAGTCTAAACTGTATTCTCTAGACCATTGGTGCTCCGCGAACAAGCTCCCTCTTAACATTGCCAAATGCCGCGCAATCAGCTTCTCTCGCAAAACTGCACGCGTTCATTATACGTACAGCCTCAACAACACGGCACTCAGCAGGGTTAACAACATATTAGATCTCGGTGTCACCCTGGATGAAAAGCTCCGCTTCAATCTACATTACGATAGAGTGCTTTCCCGAGCAAATAAACAACTTGGTTTCATTAAGCGACGGGCCAAAGAGTTTAAGAATCTTTGGGTTACTAAATCCTTATATATTTCACTCGTGCGTCCTCTTCTCGAATATGCGTGCACTATCTGGAACCCGGCTTTCGAAATTCACAGCCAAAGATTTGAGTCTGTTCAGAAGCAGTTTTTACTGTTCGCTCTGAGAGATCTTTTTAACCCTTATGATTTCAGTAATCTACCACCATACGAATATCGCCTTAAATGTACTAAAGTGTTACCCTTTGCATCGAGAAGATTAATGTTATCTGCCTGCTTCAGCTTCGATGTCATCAGAGACGTGGTTAATGTCGTCTACTTGAAAGAAAAGTTTGTGCTCAATCAGCCCTTGAGAGTCACTAGATCCCGACGATTGCTTATTGAATACCAACACAACACAACATATGCAGCAAACGAGCCAATAAATAGGTGCTGCAGGCTATTCAATAGCATGAGCGAGAACTTTTCCCCTACGATATCTAAGGCAACTTTTAAAAAAAATATTATGAGGGCTCTCTCTTCATAGTCTCTCCCTTTCCCCCGCCATACTAATATATATATATATATATATATATATATATATATATATATATATATATATATATGTATTGTAAATTTAAATTCACTTAGCTATTTGTCATTTGTTATTCATTTAGTAATATGTAATTTAGCTATTACTTTATTTGTTATCTATTTGTAACTAGTTTATTTTTGCGTTATTTATTAATCTTGTATTCATATATAGTTTTGTTTTTTACTTTGTTTCGTATATTATTTTATTTTATTTTGTTTCGTAATTTTATCCATGTACTATATTATTTATTCTTCTGGTCATGTACACCTTGTTTGGTGACGGGCCTTGTTTGGTGAATAAATAAATTAAATTAAAATTAAATTAAAATAAATTAAAATTCAAAGAATGTATTGGTATTAAGTAGGATCAGGTATGATAGAAGCGATTTGGGAATGCGGGGAACTCTGTGTCAGTGGTGTCATCTTGAAAAATTCTTAAGAAAAAAAACCCTGCTTTTTGTCCTATGAATTCTGACTCAGTTACCAGATTTGCATGAAATTGTAGAAATTTGGTTGAAAAATTCGGTTGGTGCTGCCAGCTATGGTAATTTTGGTGTCATGGGTTTGAAAATTCGCTCAGGAGCATAAAGTTTTTTCTCCTATAACTTCCAGTGCAGTCATGAAATCAAAACGAGTTTCATATGATAAATGGAACTTATTATAGGCATTATTCGGAAGGAATCTGGTTACAAAAACATGATAGGGCTGCCAGCTATTGTTAGTTTTGTATTTATTTGCAATATTTTTATTCGGCGATTTTATCGTAAAATTTTTAAACTGTAATAATCTGGTAGTGACAATAAACAACAAATATCAAATTTTCGAAAATTTGAAAACTTTTGCGACTGGTAACCCTAAATTTCTTCGTACCCCTATAACTTCCAATGCAGCCATCGGATCAAATCGAAATTCGCAGAGTAGATTGATGTCAATGTGAGGCAGGTGTGATATATTTTTGGCTTTGATGGTAGTGAAGGGTTGCCAGCGCGAAGCGTTTTTTGGTATTTTCGTATCAATAAATGCTTACATTAAGTATTCATATCGCGAACATTTACAATGATGAATAAGTTACCAATGTTTAAATTTTATAAGTTCTTGAAATTTTTTGGTCCCAAACGTCTTTCGTGTTGTGATCCAATACATTTTTTCTATCCCTGTAACTTTCGACGAAATCATCGGATAAAATCGAGGTCGATAGAGTTGTTTGATTTTGACGTGAAGCAATTGTGGGAGGAGACTTTTAGTTGCAGTGCTGGTAAAGTGTTGCAAGCAGTTACGTTGTAAAAGAAAAAAAATCTGAACAATATGCGTTTTCATTCCTTATACGGGTACTTATTGAACCACCCTCGTATATACACCTATAGCGTTCTTCATTAGGAGATCCTTAGGAAAATGTATGTAAATTCTTTGCTTAAATATTTTACCATGAAGTTCTGACTAAACGTGCCCCCCTGTAAGGCATATGTAAAGTTTCATAAATTTTGCGAGTATTTTTTGAATCAAATATTCACAATCGAAAAGCAGAAAAATATCTCATGTAAACATTTTTAATGAAGCAAAAAAACTAAAAAAAAAAACAAACAAAAAACTCATTATTATTCTTTATTTTCTGTGACGGTAGAGCTTTCGCTAGTTTCTACAGTTTTTCTCTTTATTGTTTCGCTAAAAATAATGAAAATGTTTAGCATACACAGTCACATAGAGAGGGGCAAACATTAAAATTCAGCACAGTTTTCGGTACAATTTTCAGTGAGATACTTTGAAGCCACAAAAAAGGTTTCGTTCACGGTAAAGTGTAACAATAAAGAAAGCAATCGCTTTCCTTTGCCCTCACGCTAATGGCTAAGTATGTAACCAGCGTACCATAAATAAAATAGCATATAACAACTTTGTATAGAAGCCCATTCCGTGTCTTCCCTACCGTCAGTATAATATTGTGAAATCAAAATATATCCCTAAAAGCTTCGAGATTATCATTCAACAATTTTAATTAAATAGCCTAAGCCTTAATTACAAGCATCGAAATTCATAATTTTGCAACTCTAAACACACTCTATAGAGTCCCTTTCCGAAAATTCAAAAATTTCCAAAATAAATTCTATTCACGCATCACGTTAAAATTATTCACCAGAGCACGATTATTTCCTCTATATGGAATTGCGATAGAACGAAAGTTGTGATTAAGCGCATAAATAATTTAATTCAAAGTCTTCGCGATTAGGCACAGAACTGTTGTACCCTATGCACAGCTAGTCTAACTTCTCCGCAAAGCTACGTAGATCCATTGCCACCCCATCATTTTCGAAAATCTTTCCCGCCACAATGAAGAAAATATTAATGAAGAACATAAATCTCCGTGGAGAGTATTAACGTGATATGAACTCGTAACGTTTTGCATAGTAATTTTCCCAAAAGCACACTGTCACGATTCCCCTACCTATTTTTGCAAAGCTCCCACACGAAACGACAAGGAATATGGCGAAGTTGCTTGCTATGCAGACTGAAAATCGGCGATGACGACAACGACATGAAAATTTCACGAAATCCCTAAGATAATCTTTCACTTATTTAACTCTTATTCAACGATTCCGAGTGGATGGTGGTAGTAACGCTCATATTCTCAAGATCGTCGAAACAACTTATTGTCCCCGTTCCCATTCCTTGTTAGACATACATACACCCGGAATTCGGTGTTCGGTTTACCATACGAAAAAAAAGCCCAACAACACAACACTTCTTTGGCTTCTTGCAAATTTTCATCTTCTTGCTATATATCATTACTCTGTATGGAAAGACTCAATTCAATTTTCCATTTGAATGTCTCGAAATGAAAGAATTGTGCATCACTATGGAAAATTGAATTTTCCCGAAATGAATTTCACTTCATAATTCGATTTCGTGTTTGTTTTAAAGTTTCTTTGAAACTAACTTGAAAATGGAACATGATCTACGTATAAATGCATTTCGAATGGAAAGAGCGTGATGTTTTGAAGAATTAATAGCAACGATTTTTTTTTTATTAGTTGGTGACTTTTTTAGTAGGATATTTGTTGTGAATTTTGTTGAACAGAGTAGAAAAGAACAAATATGAGAGCAGGAGGAGGGAGGAGGGAAACAGTGATCAATTTTGGGAATATTCGCTAAACTGATTGAACTATGTCAACTGAAGTAACATCTGGAAGGGAAATATTATATACCACTAGTAAAAAGAGTCATCTTTGGTTATTTAGTTAAATGATTGAATAAATAAAATAATAATAATGAACAAAATCAATTAATTTGGATAGTACTAAATAAAATATTAATGAAATATGTTGCAGAAAATAAATGAAATGAAATGAAATTAAACAGCTTCCCATTGAGATTAAACCCAAAGGACAAAAGAAGATAAATTATGAGCTTTCAGTGTTGCCATTTCAAATACATTTGTATTGACTATAATTATATTCATGAATTGAATTAATTTTGTTTAAGTGCATGATATGCATTTAGTTACAGTGACAATTTCTTTGCGATATAACGATATCTTTAAAGTATTGGTTTTATATATCTACTTAGTACTCTAATCGAGGTTGGGTTTGTTGTTATTGAGTATGGGTTCGCCGCCAACATTTCGAAGGCACCGATTTGGCGAATCCGTTGCCGGTGTCACCATGACATCGGATTCGCAGGGTATGTAAGGCTTCGTAGGAGGTAACATGCGTACTGGTGAAACGATGAAATAGCCGAACTGCGACACATCACTTTCGCGTCCAAGCGCAGGACGCAAGGAGCCAGGAACAGGCCGGGGTGGCTGAGCTATCTGCTGCTCACATTACGGCAAAGAGGGAGCTGGCCAAGGTCATCGCGAGGAGCAAACAAGCCAATTGTCAGGCTCTTTGTGAGGAGGTCAGGGAGATGGCTGTAAACTGGTCACTCGTAGACTTGACTGGATGCGGCCTAGCACTCTCATGAATGCGATATTCATTTACGTATCGTTGGTTCGCTGTTCCCGGCGCGTCCTCCAAGGACTGATGATCCCATCATCATCAACCAGACGGATGTTCCGCCCTTTACGGACGCAAAGTTGAACAGCGTAGAGTCCAAGATGAAGAACCGGGAGGCTCCGTGGCCCGATGGGGTGCCGGTCCAGACGCTTAAAGTCTATAAATCACGTCTATTATTGGATTTGTATGATTCATGTTTCATCGCGAGGGTGTTCCCGTAGCGGTGGAAAGTAGATCGACTGGTAATGGTAAACCTGGGCAATGCATTGGCGTACCGTCTACTGTGCATGGTGGACACTGCAGGGGAGGCCGCAGCTGCTGTCATCAGTAAGATCTGCTGGCGATCTTTCTTGCAGGCAGCACGGCTTCCGGAAAGGGCATTCAACAATCGATGCTATCTCAGAGGTATTGGGATCATATCCGCAGGTTAGTCGACAGTGTTCTAGTAGTCATCACTTCGCTGAGTAGACTAATGGCCAACGTTGGTGGACCTGGGGAGACGAGACAGAAGCTGCTGGTGGTAACGAGCGATTCCATCTTGCTATATGGGGGGCTAAATTCGTGGAGATGCGCTCCAAACTAAGAAGTTCCGGAAGTACGTTGTCAGTGTCCAACGCAGGCATGCCCTGCGAATCGGCTGTAGCTATCGCACAGTCACAGAAGAGGTGGTAGGAGGAGTAGCCTCTTCTGCTCGTGAGTAGTCCTGATCGACCTACTAGCGTGAAAACGCAATGAAAGGTACCTCTTTTACTCAGAACTGGACAGAATTGAAGCTCTGACGCACACGCATGCATTTATTCTCCAATTTTGACAACAAAGTTAGAGTGAAAGTGATAAAGGATGCTGGAAGGCTAAGCTAATTAGTCTTATTGAGAGTTAGCTTAGCCAGAGCCACGAAGAGATAAACTTTTACCTTAGTCAATTCTTGACAAGGCATGATTACTTCAGGAAATACCTGAACAGAATGGGTAAGCGTAAGCTGTGGTAGTAATAGGTAAGCTGGAATAAGGTAATGGGTAAGCTGTGGTAGTTTCTGAAGTCCGTGGTTGCCGATAGGTCAGTAAGCAACATTGGATTGAAGCACTGCTTAGGCGGGTCCCAACTCAGAACTTCGTTGGCTTGTAGATGTTCTTTTTCTTTATTGAGTAAAACATCACATACCCCGTGGTGGTCACCCGGGGATGTGGAAGTTTTTTTTTTGGACCATCTACCCTAGGGGGGGGGGGGGTGTTTGCTTTACTCTAATTACATACGAGTATTTGAAAATTAGTACCGCGGAAACCTTAGTTTATTTTTATAGATTAGAAGATTCGTAGCGGCAACAATACCTCACTTAAATTTTCTAGCTAATTCAGTAGCAATAATTTCAACAATTTCGTTTGCCTTCGTTTAAAAGGATATTTAACCATTTTTTGTATCCTTCGTAGAATTTCCTGCCGTAAACGACAATTGGCTGGACAACTATTTTGTATAGAAGTATTTTATTTTCCTGAGCAAAAATGGGTGTTCTGTTATTAACGGAGTATATGACCTTTATGAATGTTGAGCACTTTTCTGTCACAACATCTACGTAATAGTTAAATGTAAGCTTGTAGTCAAGTTGCAAGCCGATATATTTTACGCTCTTCGGCCATTCAATTTCACTACCGTGTCTATTTAGAGTTGGAATAGGAAGCGATCAACTCATTTAGAGTTGGAATAGGAAGCGATCAACTCATTTTCAAGTGAAATATGTAGCTTGGGTTTTTGAGAGATTAGTCTTGATTTTCTATTTGTTGTAAAAACGATGGATTCGTTTAATTTTAGTAGAAAAGTTGTTGAATAGGTACTACAGTCTGTAACTTTTCTACTCAATTGATGCCGAAATCTACTGATGACGAAAAATAAATTGATTTATCGATCAAATGCTGCGGTATAATATTGGCTCCTAGTCGGTATGTTGGTAATGTATATACGCGGGTAAGTTCCTAAGTTTTGAGCTTTAAACTCTAAACGGGCTCTCAACGGACAATCGTGTAAATCATCCATTGGAAACTTATATGCCAAATTTGGTTGATCTGTTGTTGTTAAGTTTTCGTAGGGAGCTATATTAAATGAAGTTAGTTAACACATGGATTTAGAAAAGATTTATCAAATATCTGACAAAAAAAAAGAAAAAAAAAGAAAGTTCAAGTGAAACTTTTAGCGAATTGGAATCTGTTTTTCGAAAATGTGGACCACCTTTAGCTTCAGTTAAAAAGTGGGACACTTATTTTTAACTCAGAAGTTAGTTTTTAAAAAACGTTCCTTGCTCTGGCGGACATGAAGAAGCAGCGACATCAGATACAGCAGCATTTAAACATGCCAAAAATCAGTGCAAGTCGGTTGCCAAGACTTTTTCTTTCATAGCAAAAAAACATTTTCAAGGAAAGTGCTGCAAGGAATTTTTAAAGTTATGTGGTCGCAACCAGAGGACTTAATTCCAAGAATTTTGATGTGAAACGAAATGTGGGTCCATCATTTTGCTCCAGAAACAGAAAAAGAATCAAAACAGTGGTTAGAATAGGGTTTGACATTCCTTAGAAAAGTCAAGGTAGAGTAGTTTGCAAGAAAAGCAATTGCTACAATATTTTGGGATTGTCCAGGAATCTTGCTTATAACAGGCAAATACTATACTGCAGTTCTCATTGAAAAAGTCAAAGCACAGAAGAATGTTAATTTGAGGCGTTTTCTTTTCACACGATAATGCACCTTAATCAATCTTACCGATATAAAAAAACAGGGGAGGCTGTATTGCTTGTAAATTCCAGGAAATGTCTCACCCATTTCCGAAACATAGGAAATGAGATCCAACAAGGACCTAATAGCATTCAAACAGTAGATAACTGGAACATCAGAGCCTCTTCTGTCAATCACACTTGATTTTTGCCCGTGAAAGCGAGTATTTCTGTATCATTAATAAAGAGGACTCATCAACATTACCGATTCTGCATCGACTGCGAGGACTCATTAACATTACCGATTCTCCATAGCTATTCAAAAACTCTTGATTATCATCCTGGATTATTTGGTCACAAACTAAAATGTCAGAAGCGGCGTCATTTGGAAGAAAAATTCGACACATCTTCGCTGCCAGGTTCTACAACCCGGTAACTAAGAAATTGACGAAAAACCTTCTCCCGTACCTCTGAAGCCTCTTAGAAACCGAATTTGAGAATTAATGACAAGATTCTGCGGACAAACATATGAGAACGAATACATGAGAATGAACTGAGTTAGTTAAAAAGGCGTGCAGGTGGCTATAAGGAGCCATTTATGCACTCCGCGAAGATAGCATGTCAGCTGTAGCTCATGGATATACTATTTAATTATGTAGGCCTTCCGATGAACATAAAGAGCTAGGGCTAGGACCTAGGTTAAGATTTCAATCTGATTAGATTAAATTAGTTATAATTCGGCGTGGGCTAGCTCTTAATTGTAGTGTAAAGTAAATTTTAAACAAATAATTGTCTAGATGGCTTCAGCACTTGTACAGGCTGGATAATATTATTAGTGTGTAGGATAAAACTGGGCATGAAAAATATAAATGCAAAAAAAAGGGTAATATCCAGCCGGTCGAAATAGTATAGCTGCTAGATTTTAGGTTTCGATTGCTAATTAAATTTTAAGCTAGGCCAAGAATTAAAATCAAAACGCTTTTGAGCGTTTTGAAGAACATTTCAGGTTGTTTTCTATTCAAAGTTTAAGTTATGGCTGCAGAAGTTGGCTCTTGTTTTTGCAAGATATATCTTTGTCTCTTTAAAGGAAACCAGCCAACTACTTCTTGTGGTCTTTTGCTTGTCCTTGTTAGCTATATGCGAAAGGTTGTTTCCCTCTGAAAGTTGGAAGAAAAGTTATCAAAATTCTCCGAAAGCTAGTCCGAATAATTAGTTTGATGAATAACTTCAGATGAACCTATTAATTTCTGCATAAAATGTTGATTTAAATCATCAAAACAGTTTAGTGTTACACTGAAAGAAAAATCTTCGTAAAATCAACAATTTTCCTTAGTTGTTTTTGCGTCAACTAAAACAACCATAAAAAAATAGTTGATTGCTTTTATGCACCATGGCGCGTGGTTGATAAACAACGTCCGTGGTGCAAAAAAAGTAAGCAACCACAAACAATGGTATTCCAACAATATACATAGTACGAGATAAGAAAAGACTATGGTATGTAATATATATATAGTTTATGTATATAGTATGTGGTAGCCATCCTAGCAATACAAAAGATAAAACAAAATGAATTTGGTTGATGCCTTGGTTGCATTGACGGCGACATTGTCGCTGCATTGTGATTCACCAAATTCAACTGCGGCATTCACGCCTCCCCCTGTGGCGCCGCTGCTGCAATCCCGCCGTCGCAATGCCGCTGTCGCAATGCCGCTGTTTTGTGTTTACAGTATATTTTTTCACAGCACTTTGCCGCAGTCCACTGCGTTTACCACAGTGGAAGAAAGCGTCATACAACGTAATATAAAGGCTTCACTGCATAACATGCATATGAATTATATCGAACAGCAAACCGAACATAATTTTGCCATGTAGTATATGAAACTTCTATGATAGAATAGGAGTATGAGTATGAGGAGTATGAAAAATCAATAGTTTGCCTTAGTTGTTTTTGCATCAACTAGGGCTATAGTTAAAACAACCATAAGAAAATCGTTGATTACTTTTATGCACCATGACGCGTGGTTGATAAACAATTTCATTCGGAGCATGAAAAACGTCCAAATGTTGAAACCATTCTACTTTGCGTAGAATAATTTCAAAGACGTTGTTCACTGAATTACGTTTGCTGAAATCAACTATTGCGAAGTAGTTTAAGTACCATAAAAACTGTTGATAATTCGAAAGGTTGAAGTTTTGAGTGAATTGATGAATATTTTTCTATTTATCAACTGTTTTTCGTGGTTATGAAACAATTAAAACAGTTGATTTCATGAACGTTGTGATATTTTTTGTATAACCAGAGCCAACTACTTTTATATCGTTAAATTAACTATATTAACATAGTAAAAATAACTATTTTTCGTAGTTCGTTTAACGATTTTGAATGAATCGTTGCAATACTATTAAAAATAGTTGAACCAACCATGAGTTTTTCTTTCAGTGTAAGATCAAAGTTTTGTTTTATCTTAATGCATGTCTTCATAGGGTAGCTTGAAGAGCTCTGCAGGTTTAAAATACAGCATGATTTAAGATGCTGCTTCTATAACTTTTCGCATTGATTGCTGTTCCTTAAATTGGCAATTTGTAGTTATCTTATATCCTAGAGCATTATAAAAGTAGAAGATGCAAAAATTAGTACATTCCAATTGTTTGTCATAATGTTTTCGTCTCTTTTATCTAATGACCTTATTTGCTACTCGTCGTAGGTTTTTATATTGCTCTCTCTTCGTTCTGATGTTCCATTCGAGAAATTGTCTATATGCCTTATTTTTCGTTTGTATAGTTTCCTAGCATTCGACTTCAAGCCAGTTATTTGTTTTGCATCGGGTTTCTGTTTCATTTCTGGATCCTTCGTTGATGGATAAATTCTTAGCTATCCAAGATTCCGCTCGCAAACATATTGCACCGTTGACGGGCTAGCTATTATATTTTAGCTATTTCGTCCAAAGATTGAATCATGATAGAAGATTACTAAGGATTAAAATTTTTATATTCTACGAAAAATGTAATCTTATAATGGTGTCCCTCATCATCAATATTTCACTGTAAAGCTATATTTTTCCATTTTATTTTTGTTTTTACTGCGAAGCACATAAGTAACAAAGTAAAATCATGAATGCGTGCACTTGCAATTTTTTCTTACTAAATAAATTGATTTCTTAAGACTACATCCTCCGCACCCGAATGTTGTTATGTTGTTGAATAAACAAATATTTTTTGAAATTGAAAGTCGCGTTTTATTAACGAATAGTAGGATTTTTTATTGTTGTCTTGTTCTGACATCTACCTCCTAGCTGATCTAAGATTGAAAGGACGGACAAGTGAGTAGAGTTCGTCAATGAAAATAAATTCAACACTGTAGCATATCACCTGTAAGCAAGCGAGAAAAACTTTAGATGGAAATAAAATCCTCAAATATTCCTAAGCTTTTGCGATAATATGATTTACATGTAAAATAATAATTTTTTGTTATGACCTGATCCTTCAAAAGTAGTCTCTAATTCACGCTGTTGATCAAATTTACAAGATTCCATTATACATAAAGGGGAAGTTAACTTAAAGTTAAAAGCATTATCAGAAACCATCTCCATACACTACGAAATATACCTGATTTGCATCAATCAGATCTACAAAGAATGTTTGTCTCATTAAAATAGATAATTATATGATACTGTAGCATTGATTACCCGCATGAATACTGTTTCATCTCCGCTGCTACTGTATAGTTGCTTTAACGATTTAATCACAAACCTATTCATATTTCGCTCATGGACGTGCCCGTTATATGTATTTATGTGGTCGATGCAAGTTTCCCGACCACTCATATCTGTAATTAACGTAGCCTGATCAAAAACAATTCAAATGCGCTCTCGACCTCTATTATTATTCTGTCATTTAGATGGAATGCGAGTGGGTGGCAGGAATAGTGCGGAAAGCAGTGCGCAATGCATCGTATTGCAATTTCAAATGAAATTTTCATTTTCCACCCCGTACCCTCTACCTTTTCGAAATCAATCGAAATTGAAAGCAATAAATTACACCGGTAAGTTTAGAACAGTAAAAATGGCGGATACAGCCAATAAAATATGTATTCAGGTGTGCATATAAACGTTGCTTGTAAAGTGAGCGTACGTATCGGGAGCACAAGCTGGGTGCAAGGACGTGAGTGGGAATTGCGAGCAGTGAGTATTCACTAGGAACATTGCTGTACGGCGTGCAGGGACTGGCGTTAAATCAATCTGATGCTGCTGTTCTACCAATGTATGTATGTAATGTAGGTCTGCTCCAAAGTCGACTATATAAATGAGTTTCAAGCACTGTATTATATGACATGAGCTACAGCGCAGTGCAGACGATATCGAACGAAAGCTTACTACATTTTTTTCCTTGCAAAGGAGCATACTCCCATATGCATGAATGTACGAACGTATTAGCGCCATGATGTGCCTGATTGGAAACAGAAGAGTAGAGTCCTCCAGGTAAAAATTCAATCCTTTCATTACGTTCTAAAGTGGTGTAATCTCTTACTGCTGCTAGCGATATTTCGTACATTATAATCAATTCATTCGTTTTGCAGAGAAAAAAGAACCTTCTCTAAAATTCTGTTGAGAGAGAGAGAGAGTTTTGTAACAGATGCTAGTGTGTGCTTTGCCTGAAGAGTTTTCAAGCACTTTCAACAGTAGTTAGTTGCATGAAACAAAGACGACTTTTTCTTGCATGTAATGTAGTGAAAGCTGAGGAAGTTTCTAATAATAAGCTAAGAAAATTTTAAGATGAACATTAGAGTGCGCTTAAATCGTAACAATATAAGATTAGGAAATGATTGAATTGTTGTGATTTCACCAAAGATATTTTCCTGATTATCAAAATTTTTTAGTGTTTTTTCTATGTATTAGGTGCTGTGAATAAAAATACGCAGTTACCTTTTTTTTTTTTTATCACGTATGAATTTTATTTGGCTAAGAAAAATTAATTACAAAGAAAGTATTAAATAGTTCTACAGAAACATGTGAATAATGTGGTTTGTAAATTAAAGGTCTATAATTTTCTGGAATATTTGGCTTCCGGTTGGTATCTTTTGATCGTTCAGCAATAGTCAGCCAATATCCTTGGACTCTATCTACCCTGATAACGCTTCTCCATCTTTGAAATGTCCTGGTGGAACCTTTGTCCATGTTCATCACTTACAGTCCCCAAATTCTCAGGGGAAAAATCAGAATGTGATTTTAGAAATTGAATTTTAAGTAAGATATTGCATCTCTTAGGGATATGTCGAGACATTCGGTTGTTCAATTGATTTGGGTACCTGGATATAGGGGTTTTCAGGGCTACTGTGAGGCCGATAAGCTAGCAAGGCTTGGGACTTTGCTACCTGGTCTCAGGTCTCTTGCTCCTTTTCAATGGGTTTACCGATGACATCGGTCAAACTGGCCATAAGGCAAAAATCTTGAGGACGCTAAGAAGTCCTGGGCAGATGAATCTTCCTGTGTGATAACAAGGCAGTCCTGGGTATCCATAAATGCGCATCGCACCAGGCAGCTTTTAGGCTTAACTCGAAGCGCCCTTCGTTGCACTGTGGGCGTTCTAACGGGCCACTGCCTTATAGGACGGCATGCACAACGTTTGGGCCTAGAGTTTAATGACTTCTGTCGGAGCTGTGGCTCTGAGGATGAGGAGGAATCTGTCCTTCACCGCATGTGCCAGTGTCCGGCTTTGGCAAGGAGAAGACTGATGGCACTTGGTGCACCTTTTCTCTCAAACCTGACGAAACTGTCCTTGGCAAATCTAAAGGGGATAGTCCGGTTTGTCAAAGGAGGCAAATGGTTTCCTGACTTTAGTGAGTAGAAGAGAGTCACTAAATATTATGGCATCACAACGGGCCTCTCCTGTGCCTATGTGTGGTGGTCGTCAGGCCTCTGTAGATCGGCAGCCACGTCAACCTAACCTCAACCTAACCTAACATATTGCAACCCAAAACTTCATAGCTCAATTCTCTATGGCTCATACTCTTATAAAAAGTAAAGCAAAGCAATCCCAGGACAACCCTCGTACGGGTCTAGGGGTTGAAGCTGGTAGAGAGCTTCATTACAATTTATTTAATCATTGTGGATACGAGTGTGAAGTGATTAGTTCCACGACTCACTTTACCCCTGATTTAAATCAGGTACCTAATCAGAGCTAGGTGAACTCAAAGCTTGGTGCGTGGACCCACGTCCGAACCTGGATTCGAACCAGGGACCCCACACGCAAGAAGCCAGTGCTCTACCCACTAGGCTACTCAAGCTTATTATGGTTACTAAAATTATTGGCAGCCACTCTTATGGTTACTAAAATTATTGGCAGCCACGTTCTTAAAGCAATGCCGAATTTCGGATCTTTTATGAATTCCTTGATTTGAGGTCCTACGAAAATGCCATCTTTGATTTTAGCATCACTTGTTCAATTGGCTTGAAGTGGAGGGTTGTGAATTGTCAACCTTAAACGATATAGATGGAACTGGTATAGATAGGTTAATTGTCATCATGAGAAACAGGTCTTATTGCTGAATATAAATTAGGGTATTGAGCTGTGTGTTTTCTCTTGTTTTTTATTGGAGTCTTATTGAGTTGTTTTTTATGTTTTTTATTGGAGTCTTATTGAGTTGTATTGGAGTGTTATGGAGTTTTATTGGAGTCTCTAGGCCCAGTCCATATCATGGGAATAGCAAACGGCATAAGGCGTGATCCTTTCTTCCAATCAGTTAAATTTTTAACACATGTTATGCAACAAACATGTGGAGCCCAAGATCTGTCTTGATGTGCTACTTCAAAACTAAAATACTCGCGGTAACACTTCAAAATTATGTCAGAAAAATTTTCCCTCGTTTTTCGGAAGTCAGTGCACCACAAATATAACAAAAAAAGATGTAGAATCGTTACTAAACTTGACATATTTGCGCAAGCACATAAGTTAATTAGCATCAAAAAAAATTTAAGTTAATAGCGAAAACCAATATATAGCACTCCTTTTTTACGGCCGTCCATATGCGTTTATCGCTAAAATACGCAAATGAACTTGACCTCATCACAAGAAAACAAAGGTTGGTTGAAAAAAATAAGTGCGTTTTTGTAATGAGGGTAAGTAGTCCCATCAGAGTTCGTGTGGCATGGCCACCGTTGATCAGTGCTATGCAAGGAATTTTATGGACTGCATAAAATTAAAACTCTGATACATTCATTTGACGCATCATGTCATCCCTCACTTTCCCAACAGCATAACGGTAAATTAAAGAATGACAAACAAGCCAAATAAATCTCAAAACGTTTATGTTTGTTTCAATTAGAAACACAATAGCGCCTTTAACTTTGCTACAATTAAGTTCATCTGAAATGCTAACGGATACTTTAAAGCACGATTTCGTTCCAGTCTATAAACTTTCATTTCCTTTGCTCCACTACACGTTCAAGGCTCATAGATCTACATAAGCCACCCATTTTCAACTTAGCGCACACATAATGTGTGCAACGGAACATTACCCCCCGAAAGGAAGGATGTAAAGCTTCACATCAAAATTAATACGCAAGTAGCGTTTAATTAGGGAATTTCCATACAATCCCGTCTCCAAGGAATCAACTCGAATGAAATGGGAATGGGTCGATGAGAAGGTTGTTGAAAGAGTGAATTAAGCAAATTTTCCGGTCCTCTCACCTGTACTTACTGTGCTAGTGATTTAATACTACTCACATATTCACTAGGGGGTGTACCACCACGACGCCTCACTTGTAAATCGTGAGACAACATTAAATTTTCAGTATGGTTTCCATTAGTCAACCGCATTGCCACTTTTTGCTCGAGCACATAAATTTCTTGTCCGCCACTTAAATCCGTGAATCGAAAGGATCTTCGCTTAATTACTTATTCCACGTTGGAAATGAAGTCTCTCGCCACTTCTCAGTGTGTCTTCCACTCACCACAATATACCGCAATAAGCTCGATACCTCTTACTTTCTTCACTTCAGTACCCGAGTCCTTCATGAGGTGGCCTCGTAATGGCACCACACAGGTAACACCAATCCCACCAGCCATCGTCGCATTTTTACCTTATCACTTCTAGACAGTAAGTGATGACACCAGGGAAAAACCAAGGATATGGGAGACAAGGACGAAAGAATACTCTTCCTAAGGTCATTTGTGCAATAAAAATTCATGAAGTTTTTAATATTTACATTGAAATCTCATGGAAGTGATTTAGCGAAGAAAGCAGCTGGATGTGTAAGTAGCGATATTCGAAAGGCACACCGAAAGAAGGTAGTAGACAGAGTGAAAGTTGTAGCAATACAGATTGCATTCGCGAACGATAGGGGCGAAACGATAAAGAAATATCTTTAAGAACATCAAGAAATCGGAATGAAACACGGATGAAGGCAAAGACGAAGTTACTTCTAATACCCGGGTCTTCGTTGAATAGCTAATTCAGTGGAATGCTAATTCACCCCGATGTATTTGTAACGGGTCAGCGAATTTTGTCTTGAAAGGGAATTGGTGCTTCTTATTTATTCAGTGAAGCTTTGAATGTCTCTCTTTTATTTTGCTTGCAAAAGGCTCAACGAATCTGCTGACATTCAAAAGGATTTCGTGAAAACTTAATTCGGATCTTATTATAAATCGGCCGTCTGTGATTTGGAATAGGAAACGGAAAAAGTAAATTGATGATGAAATCTCGAATAAGATGAACATCTTTTGAGAATTTCGTTTTCAATAAAAAATGAGTATTTTTTTTTTAGCTTTTGTGGATTGTCGACTGTTATTTGTGGAGTCAACTGGGCTTTCGATTTCAATAGTGGGGCTTTGGACTAATTATATACATTCTACTTATATACACTATAATATACTTGCACAGCTAAATGAATGCATATTGTTTCTTCTGAAAACAAATTTTGAATATTTTGCTTTAAAAAGTCTTGCTTATTATGAAACTATTTTCTATTCATTAAACAAAAAATCTTCTGACTTTTTGAGTCTCTATTAATTTGGATTTTATTGTTGCAGTGTAGCTTTACCAGTATCAATGCGCACTAATCGAAAGAAAATATTGCTCTGTACTTTTTATATATAATACATAATTTTGCATTGATATAATTTTGCACAACACATAATTTTGCAATGTTTTTTTCTGGATTTCTGGATTTTCTGGATTACCTGTTGTTAACCGCGTGTTAACCTGTTGTGAACCCTCTCCGAAAGCAGAAAATCATGACACGGGAGATGAATACCCCAAAAAGAACGATGTCCCGCATCATCAAAGAGGACCTAAAACTTGGGGCTTACTGAAAAACAACAGGACAGCTGTTCACACCGGCTTTGAAGAAGATACGAGTCACAAGATCGAAGGCGTTTCTTCAACGGTACGCGCAAGGAGGAAACAAGAAAATTCTTTTCAGTGATGAAAAAATTTTCTCCATAGAAGAAAAATTCAACCGGCAAAACGACAGGGTTTACGCCCAAAGTTTTCGGAAAGCTGCTGAAAAAATTCTAAGGGTCCAAAGAGGTCATCATATTGCTTCAGTCATGGTTTGGTGGAGTGTTTCGTACGACGGAGTCACTCAGCTGCATTTTTGTGAACAAGGGGTTAAAACGAAGGCAGCAAACTACCAAAGTGATGTCTTAGAGAAGGTAATCAAACCAATCAACGATATCATGTTTCATGGGGATGACTGGACGTTCCAGCAAGACTCGGCGCCAGCTCACAAAGCAAAGATGAACCAGAAGTGGAGTGCGGATAACCTGCCCGACTTCATAGCCGCTGAGGATTGGCCCTCTGGAAGCCCCGATATGAACTCGCTTGACTATCGCTGTTAGGACTGGCTAGAGCAGAAAGCTTGCAGTAAGCGTCATCGTAATATTGAGGCTTTAAAGGCCAGTTTGACAAAAGCAGCAGCTTCAATTCCGTTAGAAGTCGTGCGTGCAGCCGTTGATGAGTGGCCCGACTGTATAAAGAAGTGTGTAAAAGCAAATGGAGGTGACTTCGAATAAATTTCTGTGCTTTTTTGTTCCTTTGTCTATCGAGAACAAATGAAAATATAAATTTTTGTTTACGCTAACGTTGCATTTTAATTTAGCCCATTTAAACAAGGGACAGAACTTATGGCACGCTTATGCTATATTATGCTAAACATAATAAAAATACAACGAATGAGCTTTAATCAATTATATATTTTCCATTTTGTTTGATGATCTTTTTGCCATCGTTCTGGCAATTTTATAATTCCACGTTTGTAGAATTTCTGATTTTCATCGTCAAAAAACCGTACCGAGTGTGATCTCACAGCGTCATCATCATTGAAAGTTTGACGATCCAAGAAGTTTTGCACAGATCGAAAAAAATGGTAATCTGATGGAACAAAGTCAGGGCTATATGGTGGATGTAACATCAATTCCCAACCAAGCTCCAATAATTTTTCGCGAGTGACCAAAGATGTATGTGGCCTACCGTTGTCTTGGTGAAAAGTAACACCTTTTCGATTGGCCGATTCTCGCCGTTTTTCGTTGATCGCTGTATTAGACCGTTTTTCAGAGGCTTATTTAAAATAGAAGGAATTAATGAATCGTTTTGAAAGTGATCATGTTTATTCATTGCATATTAAAATACAAGAATCTGATTCTATTTAATTTTTTTTTCAAATTGGCCGCCGTAGTAACGAATCTCCTGAGACCCTCGCGACGAAAGGCATCAATCGGCGGGATTATTAGCATCAGTTACAGCAATTTGAAATAAAAAAAATGGGTTGGAGTGTGTTTATTAAACATGTATCTTCTAGTTGAACCAAGAAAAATAAATAAAAAGTAAAAAAATCGTGAATTAGTACGCCTCATAAAAAAGTACGATTTTTCACCCTTTTTTTCGAGAGTTTTTGGGTCGAAAATGCTAAATTTTGAAAAGCTTGTGCTATAGAAAAAACGTGTGCCAAGCTTCGTAAGAATCGGTTGAGAACTTTTTGAGTTATCTTGCCCGCCAATTTAAAAAAAGTCGTTTCGAGAAAAACGCGTAGTTCTGACACACAGAAACTCTATGATCACAGCAACTTACCAACTAATCTGCGATTCCAAGCCCATACAGAAGTCTTTCAGTACGTGTATTTTTTAGATGTTAATTTAACTATTTATGCAAAAAAAAAGAAACTCGATTTTTTGAAAATTTTACATGTATCCTTAACTAAATATCGCGCAATTTTCTTCTAAAGCAAAGTAAGGCTGACGGATAACAACTGTCAAAAGGAAAAACAGATGTCATTGACAGTAGTCATAGAAAAATAGGGCCAGAGACATCTATGTGTGAAATTGGGCAATTACTTAGTTGTCCACCTAATAATAGGTGCGTTTTTTGCTGCCATACAGAACAGAATAGAACAATGGCGCAAAACAACGATTTAGTACAGAGCAGCTGGTGCTCTCGCTAAGATTGCTGTGTTCGGTGCTGTGGTAGCGCAAAACGGTAAAACTCGACTTGATGCACCACATAGGAGTTACATGAGTTTGACCGATAGATGCCGGGCTAAAATGTTTATGTTTTTGTGGTTGTGCGTTTGCTTTTGGGGCTTTTTTTCTTTTTTTCTTTGTTTTTCTTCATTGTGTTATCTTCTTTTATATTTTTTGTATAATTTTGTCTGTTTTTCTTCAATTTTTCACCCCTTCTACCACCTTTTCGCTCTCTGGTGGTAAAATTTCCCGGGTGTAGTGCATCAAGTCGAGTTTACCCGCGCGAAACAGTTGAAAATAATGGGACAAAATAATGAATATAAACTACCACAATCGATAGGAAATATAAAAAAAATAACAGAAAATTACCTTTTTTAACTTTCTACACATTATGAGGGCTTTTTCTAATTTCCTAACTACCAAAACAATCAACATAACCTTAAAAAATCCAAAGCCGCCTCACAGCAATAAAAGGCAACTACTCATGAGCTTTTCTTTTTTCTATCAGCACATTCTAAAGTTCAGCACGTGAACTACCTCTGCAGAACAGAATTTCTGTACTAGTGAATTCACTGGGACAGTGAAAATCCTAAGCCACTTATTTCTAACTAAATAGTAAAAACAGGCGTAACTACTCATGAACTACCAGCACACTCTATGCGTGAGCCCATACATTACCTATGCAAAACAAAATTCTGTCCCAGTGCATTCACTGGGACAGGAGTTGTTTTTCTTTCCAGTTCTTCTGTTCTGTTCTGAATAGAGGAGCAAACAAACACGGTTTAAATCAGTATTTGTGGAAGTTTAGCAGCGATTGTGCTGCAACTCAGCGTTATAGCTTAGAAACATTCATCATGTTCGCTCTCCCGAACAGTTTAATGCCACTTTTTTAGAAAAAATATATATTTAGAAAAAATTTTAAATAAGAGAGAAACTTATTTCTAGGAATTAGCTATTGCTATCCCTTCAACTGCTATTTTAATGGTGGTGTTATTGGAATTCCAACCCTAAGTTTTGAGGATAAAATAATTTCAATTCTTTTTCTACATTTAATCTTATTAAAAAAAAAATTTGCGCACTGGAACTGTTAGAAATAGTGACGCTCCAAAAAAAACAGAGGTATTCTGCAGGTGTTGAAGGCATGTTCTGCCAAACGTGCTCCCCATTCAAACCAATCTGCATCGTAAGTCTTGTGTCACTTTGATCTGATGACAGCATCAGAAGCTATATGGCGAAAAGCTTTTATTTTCCTGAGCGATTTTCAAGATCGAATCACCGCCACAGGGTTACCTTACCAGAATATTCATTAAACTTCTATCAGACCAAGACCTACACCGAATCGTGATATCATTAATTCTAGAGTTTGGGTTTCAAATTTTAACAGAATGTATCCAAATTGCAAGAACATATGTTGAAGAAACATAAAATAAAACTAATTTTACGCTGGGTTTCGATTTCGAACAAACAAAGCACACTACATATTTCAGATTCTATTGGAAAAATCGAACCAAATTCTCACAACATACAATATAACATTTCCTGATTAAAAACACAACCACTGACACAACAAGTTAAGTATGATCGACAGTTGCTCGACCCAATTCACTTTAAGCATCGAAACTCGAAAATCTCTCTTTCACCATATTGTCAGGACGATAGTCTCGCATATCCTTGTTGCCATTCAATTTTTATTTATTTTTTGTCTATTTAAATCTTTTAGAACGTTCCTTATGACAGCCGTCAAATGATCGTAAACTCCATTCGTTACCGCCCTATAAATCTCTTGTATCGTTCAATGGCAATGTTAAACTACCTTGCATGCAAACATCACGTAAAATCCGAATGTCGTTTCGTTCGAAATTCGTTCTGAATACTTAATAATTTCGATGAAAGCTGGAACACATCGAATTTGCATATCATCGAACGGCAAACATTTCATTACGCATTGTTCACGGCGATATGGTGTAGCCATCAAACATCCAAAGCTGTTGACGTAAACTCGTAAAATCTTTTACATGCACGCCCAGATCTGGTTTCCTTTACAACCAATCGTTATCGGACTGGTGTGAATATAAATCTCTACGTGGGAAAAGAGCACTAGATTCAATGGGAAACAACCATCTCTCCTTAAATTAGGAATCAGCAGAAAGGACCTCGAAAAAATTGATTACACTCTAATATGAATTTAAATTTCTGGCCGTTCCAAAAGTATTCAGGTTACCGTAAATCAACAGAATTTCTCAGCTATAAAGAACAACTTCAAGGACGACCGTATCCTGGATTGCAATTCAGCAAATTTTTGAAATTTCATTGCAAGAGGGTGCGATGTTGACTTCGAATGTTATTCTGGACGAGGAAATTATATAGACATTTCGAACGAAGTAGACCATCTGAAATTTCTTTCATTTCGCGTTCGTTGTAGTTGAATATCCAATACGAAGGTTGATGCCGGCCCACTAGCCAAGCTATGGATTCGTAGTGCGAGGGTGTACTTAGAAGGGTGGTGATAAGTTTTTCACGAGTTGAACGGCAATAGAAAAAAATATATGACGGTATGATAGGTTCAAGTGCCTCGTTGTATCATTTCCCGAAACAAGTCAGACCAAGCTAAATTGGAGCAAGCGATAGAGGAATGTTTGAGAAAATTGGGACAAGCACGAAGAAAATTTATGATTTGGAGCAGTGTGGTGTTATTTTGGTCGCATTTCAGTTTCTTTTACCAGTTTTCTGAAGGTTTTTGAAGTTTATCGTTCGAAAGATGATCGACTAATTCAATTTGGTGTCGAATACATAAGAAAACTTCAAAATCTTTTATTTACAAAAAGCATATTTATGCTGTAGGTTTCTCTTTAAAAACATGTGGATTTTCTTGTAACAAAATATTTGGGTCCTATTGTAAATATTTCTTTATTTTACATGTTTACAGATCAATTCAGGAAACACCATCATTTGGTCCCCAGAACCATAAGAAAAGTTACTTTAGCCTAGGTTTTGTCTTGTCACATGTTCTTCCTGCACGAAAACTTTCTATAACACTGCAGATACTGAATATTTAAAAGCCTAGAAGCTTTCAACAAAGGCACACTTTCATCAATTTTTCCTGCAATGTACTTTCCATCCATGAAACAAAACTGAAGAATAAAGATTCTTCCTTTCTTACGTTATATTTATTCAACAACATAGTGCATTTGCTCAATGGAGCTTGTAAAGAGTATCCAAAAAGACCAAGTAGATTTATGTATCTACTCAAAACATATTAGCTATGGAAGAAAGGCGACGGCAACACGCACTCAAACGAGTATGGAAGTGCTTGTAGTAACTACCGTTAAGAGATACACCGTCAGAAATATGGTATAATGAAGATTAAAAGCAAGAGTTTGTTTGTGCAACATTTCGAAAAGTAGGTCCTTTACTTTGTTTCCCTCATCGGTGATAAATAGTCGCGTTTGTGCAAATACATTAAGATGTATTGTAACCCTTTTCTGTACACTCATTAGTCGAAAGCAATCCTGAATCGTCAGCTGGGGATGCACGTTGTTCTAATGTTTTGTCTAATCATTTCAAGTTAGTCGTTATTAGCGAAATAATAAAGGGTATAAACTGGAAATCTTTTCTGATTTACAGCTTCAAGAAAAGAAGAGGATATTAATGGATCAAGGGTAGATCTTGTAATTAATTCTTCTTTTTTTTTATAATTCGAGCTTACAAACATGAATTGTTTTTAGGAAATGTTTAGAATTTAGATTATTATTATTTTAGAGACAAAAGAATTGAAAAGAACAAAGCACCGAAATAATTACTTTTTTCTACAATTTTTTTTTTCAGGTCATATCCATGACCCGAATCTTAATGTCTGTTCATATCTAATCCCCAAACTCAAAAGATCCATTTTCGGGATAAAATGGTAGACCTAATGCTCGATTGCATCTGAGGATAGCCGTGCAGGTTATATTTTTATCTGTTAGGCAGATTAAATCCGAGCGCTGACGATGGATCAAAGTCCTTTGCGTAGAGTAATTTTGTAAAATTTTTCGGTAATTTATTCAAATAAATTCATTACTTCCAGTTGAAAATGAATATAAAAATATAGGTATAAGATCTAAATACAATAAAAAGAAAGTTTAAGTGGGTGAAAAATGTGTATTGCGAAGTAAACTTTTGAAAATACGAACAGACTGTAGGAGAAAATCATGCTTAAGATTATTATGTATCCTCTCCTCAGTAAATGCCAAATAGGTGAGTGAAAATAAACTTCAAAACGTGCAAAAGGTAAATTAAACATTGTAGTTGGCCTGATAAGCCTGTTTGTCTTCTGTAAAAAAAAACGCTAAAGATCAAGAAAAAGTACATACGACAAACTTTAAGAAGAAACATCCTTCAAAGTAAATTCTGCGTCGATCAAGTCGAGGAATATTAAGGATTAATAAACGTTCACTTTAAAGACAATATGATAGGTTATACTTAAATTTAATCAGAAAAATAAACCTTCTCTGGACGAAATAATAGAAACGAAGGCCCCACGTTATGGAGTAATACTCAAAGGTAGAGTGAACAAGGGAAGGAAAAAGACCAACTTAAGTGGAAATGTCAAAGGAATTCCGGCAAACCCGTTTAATTAATCCAGCGGTCTGGAAAGTCTTTTAAGTGATGGCGCATAGTTTATGCAAACTGTGCAAGAAAGCAACACTGAGGTCAGTAAAATGATCAACAACTGAAAAAGTGATACCACAGATATTGTAAAGGAACACAAAAGCATAAGGTTTCAATGTATAAGACATATACAAACATTCGGAGACATTCAAGGACAAGTAATTACAGTCACAACAAAGCTAGATGAAGCTCCTGGAAAGAGCTGTGCGGTAGAATTGAAACTACCTCGGAAACAGCGAGACTTAGAAATCTGCTGTCTAAATACCCTGTCACGGCTACCCGGTTATGTCAGCCGGATGGGCTTACACAGCTCAGCAATGCTGAGGATGCTCGTAGATGCTCACTTCGCAGGCTGTTTAGATGACTCCACTCCGTTCAGTGGTGACCAAGTGTCCAACCTGCACGACATTTAAGACGTTTTCGAAGTTACCACCAACAAGAAGATAGTCTGAGCAATTGACACTTTCAAGCCCTTCAAGTTCCCAGGTCCGAATGGAATTCTACCAGTAATACTTCAAAAGACAGGAATGTTTACTGTCTCCTAACTTATACAAATTTACTTACAAAGGTTGAGTAGTGCTAAGTCATGTACCTGCAGCCTGGAGGACCGATAAGGTTGCATTTATACACAAACCAGCTTAAATCAACCATGTTTATCCGAAAGACTACAGTCCAATCAGCCTGACTTTTTTCCTCCTTGAAGTTTTTGAAAGATGACTAGACCTCCATATCAAACAAAGGCTTAGATCTCAAGCTCTTTCGACAGCCTAAAACGCGTAGATGAATAAGAAATCTGTTGAAACGGCTCTCCGTAAAGTAGTCCTCAAAATAGAGAAGGCACTCTATTACAAACAGTACGCTTTAAGGGCTTTTCTAAACATTGAAGGCACCTTCAATAATGTGCATACACCAGCCATTATAGAGAGCCTCCACGCATCCAACACCCATCCCGCTATTTTTAGCTAGATAAGCAATATACTTAAGCAAAGGCTTATATCGGTGGAGTAGAGTGGGGGTGCAAATCATAAGGAAGGTCCACAAAGGCCCATCCCAAAGGAGTGTTTTTGTCCCTTTTCTTGTGGAACCTGGTAACAAATTCAAATTCGAAAAGGTTGGAGAGCAAGGGACTCACGGTTGTGGCCTATGTTTATGACATTGCGATCTTAGTCTCGGGTAGGTTTCTGCATACTCTTGGTCAGCTCATCGAGCATGCTCTGGGGCTAGTTGAGGTGTTGGCGAACACCGTTGCACCAACTCCAATAAAACTGACTTTTTATTCTTCACAACAGAGTACAAAACTCCTGAATTAGACTCAATCAGGTTAAGCGGTGCCAGGTTAAGTCTCAAATCACAAAATAAGTACATACATAGATGGGTCTTATTCTGGACAGCAAGCTCACAAGGAAGGTAAATTTAAGGAAAGAGCTAAGCGGCCAAGCAAAGCAATTTACACCAGCATAGGATGGGCGAAGTTAGCGCACTAGATCCACACGGCGATAGCTAGGCCGATTCTTGCTTACGGCTGCTTGGTCTCATGGCCGGCAGTAAATAAAATAACTTTTGCTGACTTTTCGAACAGAGTTTGGCGATTGGCGGCTCTGTGCACTTCAGGTGCCTTAATACATCATCTGCATACAACGTCCTGCTTCATCTCCTTCTACTTGACCTCTTCGTCAGAGGAACTGCTGCAAATGCTGCTATCAGGCTTAGGAAAACAGGACACAATGAGCCAAGATCCTTCGGTCACAGTAGTATTAAGCGGAAGTACGTAGAAAGCAATGACTGCTTAGTCCCCACTCTGTGCTTCGAGCAAGGATATGAAGCGACTGTGGGAGACGGGCAGGAATGGAATTAGCAAATGGGCGCGTCAGCCCTTAGCATCTACACTGACGGCACTAAAACAGCTGCAAGAGTAGGTGCTGCAGCATATTCTGCAGATGCAGCTATGGATGCAGCTTTCAAGCTTTTCAGGCAGAGGTTTTTGAGATTCGTAAAGCCGCAGACCTAGTATATGCCAAAGATACTAAATGTGAGGAGATCAACATCTTTACATAGTGTGGTAATCTTTACAAAGTGGTAAAAACACTGATGTTTGACATATACAAATTGTAGTGTGTACTCGAGAGCCTAAATGGAGTGGGCAACAACAGAAGAGTAAGAATTTTCAGGGTTCCCGGTTACAAAGACATTGGTGGAAATGAGAGGGCGGATGCGTTGGCCAAACATGGGGTCAGTCTTCCTGTCACGATCGGTAGACATACCAACTCCTAACCAAACAATCAAATACTCGATTGACTTCTAAATGATACAAGGTGCGATATGCAGATGCAAGCAACGCAAACCTGCAGAGTAACTAAAATTTTGTGAGGGTCATACAAATCGCAGCGACTAAATACCTGCTCGAATTAATGTGGACTGACTGCAAACCGTTGGTCATCGATACTGGTCACTGTCTTGTAGCAGTATATGCTGTGAAAATGGAGCAGGAAGTATCAAGAACCAGGAGTTCCAGAAACAATCCAGTATCTCCTGTGTCACTGCTCGGCACTGGAGAAAAGCAGACAACCCTGCTTCGACGAGCCCCGGCTGGTAGATCTCTCGCACGTGACGGAACAAAAGGTTGAAGGGTATCTTTCAGTTCTTGGACTGAATCGTCTTTCTCCTGATCTACTTATCTGGTATTACTTTGACCAATAGATTTCTTAAAAGTGGCCTCATTTTCTATCTTGCCATTTTGCCAAGCTAAAACTCGTTTGACTCAGAGATGTGTCAACTTAACTGTCATGGTCGCGCTTGAACTGTCTTCAAAAAGCTTCAGAGGACCATTTTGGAACGTTGACAAATTTCTTGATGGTTTAGGATTTGCATATGAATGATATCCTGACATACTTAGAGATCTCAGCAATTTCGTTGGTGGGCAGTCATTGCCAGTGCCTGAAAAAGTTTATCGAGAAGTACCAACAGCTTATTGTGGCAAGATACATTGAGGTTAATCTTTTAAAGCTAAAGCACTAGACTGGAGATTTTCTACACAAAGTTTGATCCAAAAAAATTGTGATTCCAAAAGCGAAATTGATCCATCTTTCAGTGATAGGAAAAAACATTTAGGAAACACCCAAAGAGGCTGAAGTTTTTCTGGCTGCGTACTGGAGCAATGATGAGATCGATTACCTAATATTATTTTAGAACAAGAGATTTAGTACATAGAATTTTCGCTGTTAAGGCATAATGTCGGAAATTAGGAAAGAATTGAAAAGAATAATTGAAAAAGCTTGGATGGGACGAGAGCAACCCACATTTGAACTTACTAATTTTCCGATATAAAATACCCTAACATACCCAGGCTATAGTATGTACTCATTCAGGTATCTTTCCACACGTGCGTACGCGTCGGTATATTGCTTTGCATCAAACAGACTTGAGGTAAGTATACTCAACTCATATCTTTGCTCCGCGCCAAGCCAAATGGTGTTGGCTTTGCAAAGCGGCAGCGCCAACACCATTGATACTGAAGTGCGTTACTGCGCTACTGATGCCGACAATCGATACCAGCGCAGTGGTATCATGGCTAATGCTTCAACGCAATTGCGCGGCGCAGCGTGTACCCATTCAGGTATCTTTCCAAACGTGCGTATACTTGACTTTTTGATAAGTGTAAATTAGACCAGTATTAACATCATTGCTTTAATATACCATAAAGGTATTATTTAGTTGTAGTATTGAAGCATAATGAAATTCTATTGCTTTGCATCAAACTCAAACAGACTTGAGGTAAGTATACTCAACTCATATCTTTGCGCCGCGCCGTAGCATAGCGCCAAGCCAAAAGGTGTTGGCATTGCAAAGCGGCAGCGCCAACACCATTGATACCGAAGTGCGTTACTGCGCTACTGATACCGACAATCGGTATCAGCGCAGTGGTATCATGGCTAGTGCTTCAACGCAATTGCGCGGCGCAGCGCTGCGTTACCCATGTCTAACGTGAATCACTTTACGTTCCACAATGAAGTTGCACTAAATTTAGTTCATTATTTAGTCGCAAGTAATGTTTGCAGGGGGCCCGGTAGCTCTGCTCGCTAAGGCGTCAGGCTGAAAAGCGGCGTGCTACGGGGCCTGCGGGTTCGAATCCCGCCAGTGCCATGGCTGTAAGTGTGAATGCGTGTGATTGTTTATGAGGGTGGCAAATGGACCCAAACTGGTGGCCTAATGCTGGCCGCGTTCCCGGCAGCCCTCTTCACTAACTTAACTTAATGTTTGCAGCTAACCGATAGCTAAGCTTTGATTAACAATGGCAACATGTTCCCGGTATTTAATTTTGTATATCCCACCTATCCTTATCAAATCTTTCTTGGTGAAAAACATATGTATGAGCATATTTCTTTTTATAGATAGAAACAAAAGATACAATTGGACATTGCTCGTTTTATTCCTATTTAGAAAAAGAAATCTGTTCATGTATATCTTAGCCAAAGAAGATCTGATTGCATTAAAAGGATGCACTCCCTGTTAGTCTGATTGTCAATGACATTAATGCGTCTTATTTTACTGCTGGGTAACTTTAGTAATTTTTGCTGTATTATAAAGTTGATGTTCAAGAAACCGCATTTTCTGTTACTGAAGAAATTCAAAAAATGAGCATTTTTAGTTTTGTTGTCTATTTTATAGGGTAGTTGTTAAAAATCGTTTATCGTTAGTTTTAATAGTTTGCACAATGTTGATGAAGCATTGTTTTCTTTATATACACTAGGGACATCCTTTGAAAGATTTCAGATTATCTTGATGGTCAGTGCAACGTCAATATGAGCCAAAAGAACTAGATAAGTAACTTTGGTGACTCATATATTAAACAAAAAGCTATTATAAACGATTATTTTTTTATAGGATTATTAGCGGCTAATTTTTTTCTTTACACCCATCTTTTGAATCTAACTGCCATTCAGAATGTCAAGTAATTCAAAAATGAAATTTTCGCTTATGTTCTCGTTGCATGCCACGCAGGGCTTATTTACTTTTGGCTTACTACGCAAAATATTTGCTTTCTTTGAACGCTATTGATCGCGAACATTCATTCAAAACAGCGCCCAATGGTGGATCAATTTCACGAAACGGCTTCAGAGAATTTATGTTTACACTTGTTATAGTTCAAAAAGTAGCAAACACATTTCAACATTTCAATTCAGCTTCAGAAAAAAGATTTGGGTTGTTTAAACTAAAATCTAAAAACCACCATTTGCGTCGAATAAAGCGCATGAACAATTTTATTTGTTTTCGTTAAATTACTTGTTGTACTGAGCATTTTTTCAACTTGAAGGCATTTGCTTATTATATAATACTTTTATGAAAACACTCAAAAACTGCAATAATTGTCGTTACACTCTCGATAAAATTAGATAGTACTTTATAAATATGACTAAATTTTCTTAGAATTTAAGGGATTAATATAAATATTTAGAATGAATACCTTTACTGGACAATATAGTCGAAAAGTTTCGGTGCATGTAGTTGAATAAAAATATTAGATGATGTCTAGTCAATAGCAATTAGTTTGTTGCCATTTTTAATTGTATATTTTTTCACTTTGTTTATTATTAATTCACTAACGAGCTGAAATAAACATACGACTTACTAGAACGACCATCGCATTTGCTCATAATTGAGTCACAGGAAAACACAAACATATTTATCTCATTAGATAACACATTAAACGATCAAACTACAATGAACGCGAACTTGAACTTGTACAATACCGCGAGCGAAATCGAATCAGTATTCACAATTTATAAAAAAAAACTATTTTATTGATTAGAATAACATGAATTAAACTCAAAATCACTCTAAAAACAATTCATTCTACCTTTTTTTCAACAATAATCTATTATACACCGGAAGTTATATACTGAATTACTATACATCGAATACGCAACTGACACTAATCTGAATATTCTTATCAATTGACGCTCATGGTTCAAGTATCTTATCAATACCAAACTGCCGAGCGCATATTTGAGAATTATTCATTTATATTATAGAGAGATACAAGCACTTGAGAAACTTGAGAGCGGAAAAATTACAAAATGCTTTGGTTCGAATGTGTGGTAATTAATAATTATTTATTATCACAAAGATTTTAAAACTGCAAGTTTGTTTACACAGATGTAGTTTCGAAGTATTCAGTGGAATGTATGATGTTCAGTCGAAATATTCAACTATTAGTTTTTTTATCAGTTTTCTGTTCGATTTGAGATAGACTAATTGTTGAATCTATTTATACTAAGATTTTTTTGCATCAATTGTGGAATGTTTTGTTTCTTCCGTTATAATTAAATCGTAGATGTGAAAAACCTGAATTTCAATTTGAAATTACGCTCATAAGATTTTTAACTAAGCCTTGTCATATATGTATGTATATTGGTGTAAGATTTCAATGATGTGAATATGGTAGCTAATCAATTAAACTTTCGTTGAAAAAAGTACTAGTACAAACAGTAATCCTCTGAAGTTCAAAAAAGTATACCGTTTCTCGGTTAAACAAAAACAAGCAAACACATAAAATAAAACAAACCATTAGACACAAAAAAACTTATGAATAGATTATTCACAAGTGAAAATTCAAAGTGAAACATGTGTCTGCTTCAAAATGTTTGGATATCTTTTTATTTCTGGTGTTTCTAGAGGGCCACATATTGTAAGAAAGAAGACGTTGTTTACACATCAACAATAGTAAATTTGTTATGCTTCTGTGACATCTTAATAGAAATTTGTGTTGAAAAAAAAATCTTTCTGTAGTCCTTTCATGTGAAAAGATACACACATTGACATACTTTTCGAAAGAACTAAGTTGCAAAAATATAATGAATCGCATCGTAAAATGAGAGGAATTCTGTAAAAATAAACGGTAGCTAAACAGAAAACTAAGCTATGAAAATAAGTTATTGGAAAATTTTCTACGAATGCCTTCATAGAATGCTTGCTAACTATTACTAATGTTCGAAGAACAATAGTATTTAACTCGTTTCGCCGAAAATTCTATAATATATATATATATATATATATATATATATATATATATATATATATATATATATATATATATATATATATATATATATATATATATATATATATATATATATATATATCAGCAAAATGATTAAGGGAGATAATCTCTGGAGTGGCCGATCCGATTGAGCTGAAATTTTCGGAGAACGTAGATGTATATAGTAGGTAGGTCCATGACTTTTTCAAATTCAGATATCCTAAACCTTTTGGCGGCGGCGAGCGTTTTAGTGAATTTTGAGGAACTCCTATATTTCCAAGCAGTGTAAATTTTTGTTAAAGAAAAGTATTGGGAATGAAAATTAATTATGTTTTAAGCTTGTATATGATAAATAATTGGAAATTTTGAGCCGTGTGTGGGTGCAGGGTGCCTAAAAGTAGGCAAGGATTTTTTTCAAATTTTGATTTGTCATTACTTGTAAGAAAAACAATGGATCATCGTGAAAATTACAGAGCGTATTGATGTTGACTAAGATATGGCACATATAGATTTTCAGCATAAAGCGGGTAACCCTGTAGCTGTGGCAGGCTGCTGAAAAAAAATCCTTCAAATCATTGACCTTACTGAAAAATTTTTGATTTTGGACAAAAATTTCAAATCTTTGATAAATTTTATCCTTTGTCCTTCATCTCAAGATAAAATTTTCAAAATTCCGATTTGCATAAGAACGGCAACCCATCACCAAATTACCTCTATTTTCAGCACTCGAAAGTTCTGTTCACGAGAACTGACGACCGGATAATCCGATCATAATGAAATTTACAGGATATGTTGATATTAGCTAGGACCAGGTCTGATAGAATTGATTTTGAAATGCGGCAACCCTGTGGCAGTGGTCCCATCTTGAAAAACTACTGAGAAAAAAAACATCTTTTTGGCCTATAACTTCCGATTCAGCCATCAGATTTTAACAATATTTACGCAGTACTTGGATGTTACTCTATGTAACATTTGAAAAGTTTTGAGGGTGGCAGCCCTAAAATTCTGTTCACCCGTATACCTTCCAGCGCAGTGATTCAATCGAAACGAAATTTACTGGTTGGGTTTAACTTAACGTGAAGCAGATTTGGTATGTATTTTGCTTTGCTGCTGACACAGGCTAACCAGCAATGTGCCATTTCCATTAATATTGCACCAACAGATGCTTCAAATTACGTTTTCATATGCAAAGCATTTGCAATAAAAATAAGGAATCAATTTTTAAATTTTCCGAGTTTTGAACATTTTTCGGATGGCAGCCTCAAACAACGTTTAACCGCTGAAACGGAAACAACAACAACTCCTGTTATGGAAATACAAAATATACAAACGCATTGGAAACAACAACAACTCCTGTTATGGAAAGGGGGAGCTGCTTTTGTTCCCAATGCGTCTGCATTGTTCTGTTATAGATAGGGGGAGCAAAAAAAACACGCCTAATATCCAATAAAGCCCATTTCAACAAAAACATTGATAATGGACGAGACGGAGAAGGATTGACTGCTCACCACTTTGACCGATCAGCTTTGTCTAGATGACAAAACAAACAGGGCAGAGAACACCATCGACAGCTAAACGAGCAACTGAAGAATATTGTGAAACAAGTAGAAAACACACCAAATTTGCTAGCAGAACTGCAACTTGCTAACAAAATTTAATGAAGAAAAATGAAAAGCTCCTCAAACTTTTTATAGTAAAACAAAGAATAAAGAAAAAGATCGGTAGGGAAATCAAGAGCGAAAGAAAATAAATTGAATCTCTTCATTCGAAATCAAGTATACTTTTGCATCTTCCACTTCTTCCGCTTTTGAGAATGGGAACGCCATATTAGGTAATGACAGCCATCTCGAATATGTTGGAATGACACCTGGCACACAAAGCAGGCAACAACAATTCGCATCCAGAAACTGACGACCCAGAAGACCCCAAAAAACGTAAAGGCTGAACAAATCGCGTATACAGAATGACTCCGACTTGCCTTCTTTCATATGCCCGTAAAATATGAGAACCGGAACCTACAACAAAATTGAAGAACCAGTCCAACCAATGAAAAACCGTACAGCCCAAAACACCGAAAACAACAACAGAGACATCAAATATACCAACGACAAGTAACGACGCTGTGCCATCAACAAATAACCCACTTTCAATTATTCTTCGATGGATAGCTGTTCGACCAATGAACAGCTGTTGTCCGACATTTCAAATTGCAGAAAGTGCAGTTTAAATCAGCCAAACGATTCCATCTGGAAATTTAGATTATTCCCTTAACCGTCTCTGAATTGAGGACTATTACCAAAATCTTTACCAAATTAAAGGTTCAGTACCACGTGCACTACTCTTTCATGGAGAACATTTTTAATGTTTTTATGCAGATACTCAACAGTTTAACGTCGGAGGAAGCAAAATGAAACTAAGAACATTCATTGAACCATTCTTTCTCAAACGGGATTCAATTTTCTTAAAATTTAAAAAAATAGAAACCGAAGTGTGTCAATTGCAAAAACGATTATCCAGCGTTCAGGGTTTCCCGCGCAACCTAAGGAACTCGAGCCTATTAAATGTATAAGTAACAAGTAGAAATCCTACTCCACACCCAAAAGTTTCCATCATTTCCATCCCAAACTCGAACTACTAGCCTACTTATGTGAGCAAACTCAACCTCTTCTAAACGTAGATTGCTGACTCCTCTCTTGTAGCTTAATGCATGTAGCTTACTACGAAAGGTCCAATTTGTCAATGAATCCGTCAGTATAACTCATTCCGTTTAGCTTAGTTTTTATCCAACTCCAAGAAATTCAGAGTCAACAGGTGTGCATGCCAATCCTTCTTTCACCACTTCAAAAAATTGTGTGGTCCAATTAGTACATGTTTGCGAAATATTTGATTGCTATGGCTTGTTTTATATCTCCACACAAGTGCTCGATTGGATTTCAGTCCGGGCTCGTTTGTGGCCAGTCCAAAACGGTGACGCTTCGCTGTACGTCTTGTCGTATATTTAGGATCGTTGCCTTACTTGACTATTTGAATATGATATTTTCCATTATATCGACGTACGTTTTCTTGGTTATTGTTGCTTCTATATGGTGTATTGTTCCTACACCAAACCACGAGAAATATCCAAAAAAAAAAAAAACGACGGAACCACCTCCGTTGGTGTAGCGAGTATCAAACTCCTTACTTCTTCCTGGCATAAGGGCCAATGTGATTTATGTTTGTTTCGTCTCACCAAAAGGATGAGTTACCACTTATTTTTCCACGCTAAATGTTCCCAACATGTGGGGCTTTCATCTTCTATGCCAGCAATTCTTTCTACAAGCGGCATTGTGGTCAATTGTGCGCGATTTAACAGGTGTGGTTTGAGAAAGTCCAAAGCTAAACTTTTTAGAAATGACCTTCTCTTTTCAATTATACCTGTACTATGGTTACATATAATATTGCAATTAATTCCTCCAACATTCAAGACAGTGAAAAATACGGTAAGCGGCCATCTGCAGCTTCTTTAATATCGCTACTTTGTCCGAAAAGTTGGCGCAGAATTTCGACAGTTGATTTTTTTGGGCTCCGTGTCCATGTGCGGACAATTTGTCTATCCATGCTATGAGTTTTCTTTCAGGTTCTTTTAACCCGGAGAATATAGTGGACAGTCCTGTGGCTTTCTACGTGTTTAAGTGTTCCATAAAACATTGTCGTCATGGGGTTGATCCAAAAGTAATGATAATCAATACAAACCAAGATGATTCGACTTAAGAAAAATATTTATTTTTCAACATGGTTTAATAACAAGCTTGTACATTTAAAAAACCCAGGATACCCTTAGAAATTTTTTTTTTTTGATTTTACTCTCCCAAAACTCCGCAACATTTCTTGCCCCGAAGGTGTTTCTTCGAGTTCATCATCACATACGATGACAGTTAAATCAATGTATACAGATAAATCAATACAAAAAAGTAGATATATACATTTGCAAAAAACTGAACTAATTTTTATGAAATATATGTAATATTTGCTCACCATTTACCATTTTTTTTAAATTTCAGTGGATCCTGACCAACGGCTGTGCGTCCGGTTGTATGTAAGTAGATTATTATGAATTTTATTGTTATTTCTCCATATTTTTTACTGCATGATTTTAATACCTTTTTTTATTGTTGTTTAAATATGTTTATTGGATTTTTCAAAACAAATATGTTTTATTATGAGTAATTAAAATCAAATTAGATTTTCTTTTTCCGAAATTTCGTTGACTGAAAAACAAACCCTGCTGGATTGCATTGGGGCAATGCTTCCATCCCTTAGTTTTCTTCACCCCCTTAAATGTGTGTATTGTCAGCGTTATGATTTTGTTTGCGTAGCACGGAGGTCGGGTTCGTCGCAAAACCCACGCCGGACTGAGCTAGCTGGCAGGTTTGGCACGCAGGACACAACCGAATCCGACCTCAGTTAAAATGTTGCACTGACGGCGACTCAGCTGCTCTCAGTTTGCGCAACACATGCCCCCACATCGGTAAGCACCCTATAGTAAAAATTTATAGATCGGCGCAAAAACGCTCATAGAGAAAACCGATGTAAGAGCGAATGACTTCGAAAATTCCTATCCAATCGCTATCATTTTGACTGCATTGAATTTCAATTTTTTAATTAAAAATTTTTCGCGAGCTTTGTGGTAATTTTTGGAACCCTATAAAAATTTTCCAACAAACCATATAATTAAACAAGTGCATAATCGACATGCACTTGTTTAAATTTTCCAAATATTTCAAAACAAATAAATGATATATATAATATATAAAACACATTAAGGATCACCGTAAAAATGGTGGACGATAGCGATGATCACAATATTAACAAAAATCATCAATTTTCTAAAGCAGACTAAATAAACTTAGTTTGGATATAAACTTAGTCTGCGTTTAGTAAAAATTATTGAGGGTTATTTTGGTTACGTATTTTCCCACTTGGGCTCTAAAATTTAAGTGTTTGTATTTGCTACTGAGTATTTGATTCGAAATCAAATGATTTTTTCAGTTAATTTATATTCAAAGATATTTCAGTTCTAAAGGATTTCTAAAAATATTTTTCTCTGGAAGTATCTTTTCAACCATCACAAATGTCGTTTCACACAAACGGAACGGTAACGGAATATTTATAAATATTTTTATATTTGATTGCAAATCTAACAAAAGAACTGACCCGACTGGAAGCCCTACAATTTTGAATTTGAAAATGTGAAAAGACTGGAAGCCTGGAAATGTTTTTCTCAGTTTTTTTTTCATAAGTAGAGTTTCATTTAAGCCAAAAAAGCAACATGTGTAAATACTCCGCATTTCACAAGATTAGAAACTATATTATGCCTTAGTAGATATCCATAAACTGATCGCTTTGCTAATATAAAAGTTCGAAATCCATTTTGCATTGGCTGAAAATAAAAGATTACTCTGGTATTTCCAGCATAAATTGTGGTATATTTGATAATTTTTTTTTGATCCTATTTGATCCTTAATTGACTCGGAGAGTGACATTTCGTACATAATTTTTTCTTCAATTTTTGTTACGACCTAACTTTCCCCCCAGATATCATCAAGTTGAATTTCAGACAGTTTCAATTATCATTCTAAGCATCCTCCCAAACTCATCAATATTAATTTCATTTTTATATGTAAAACACAGTACTTCGATGGACACGTTAATTCCAGCTCATCGAATTTCAGGATCAAATGAAGTGGATGCAAACGAAAAAAAAACAAGAGTTTCCTTTAATGTCGGCGTACTATATCCTAGTCTACCAACCTTTTCCAAGGGAATGAATTAATGAAAATTCAAGCAACTCATCCTATTTCGTAGCACCATTCACCTTGACTGGCTTCCTATACATTAGTCAGACAAATCGGCGAAAAATTGTAAAATGAAGAAGAAATGGAGCGATACATACCAAAGAATTCCGTTGCAGATCTCTTTGGTGATAAATTATTCTATAATTGAATCAATTCGAATGGAAAAATGAAGAATTCATTTCCATTTACCTTTCGCGGTGAGATTAGTACGGACGGATTCAAATGCAGCACGTCGTAGTGTACTTAAGCGCCCAATGGTGGTTTGGAAGGTGTGGTAGAAAGATCGAAGATAAGTCCTACACAGATAAGCGGAACAGAATTTCAGTCCGAGAATGAATGATGAATTTAAACATTAATTTATTTTCGATTTCAAAAATATGCAAATCATCAGAAGAAGCTGGCTGGCCGGTTTTGCTAGGAAGTGGAAAAAATATGGAACGAAAAAGTTGTTGAATATTCAAAGATCAATTTATGGTGAAAATATCGAAAGCGGGAAAATTCCGAAAATTAATTAATCGGAGTTATTTTTTTAATAACAACCGTTTAAAATATACGGCTGATTAATATCATATCTGATTTAAATGTTTCCGCTTAAAACCTTTTTGTTGTAACTAATATAGAGATAGAAATTGAATTTGGAGTTTGCTGAGAAGATCTAGGCCTAGTTTTTTTGATATTTTGTGACCACATGAAAAAGCAAATCCATCCCGCCTCAACTCATTTTATTCAGTTTTTAGAAGTGAAGCAACTAGAAGCTTCATTGATTGATTTTTACGCGTTTGGAATCAATATTTTTCTTGTCCGTCATCAATTAATCAAATCCAATTTATACTCACAGCCATTTCAACTGTAAACGTGATGTATGGTGCTTCAAATTGAATTCACGCGATGACCGCACAAGTTGGTCTTTCCAATAGACAGTGAAAACTTTTGTTGCTATGTCGCTGCAACTGAATGCCAGTCTTATCCTATCACAAAAGAGTCCATATCTCTTGCCTCAATTTTACTCTCAAATAACAGTTTTCTTCCGTCTTAGAGATCAAGTCCATAAATTTTACGCTCTTATAGTCGAGATACCATTGTTAAATTTTTTGTGTTTGTATTTTAAAGCATAATCTTATTTCCTGGAATATATGCGATCTCAAACAAAGGGAGGGGGAGACTTTACTACATCCATACAAATTCACTATTCTGGAAAATCATTTCCATTCTTATCATCATCATCATCGAGTTTCGATTTTTCCGTGGAGTCTTTCCATTGAATATCCGCCCACCCCATCCATTACGGTTATTTATAAGTATTATATTTCCATGATCTAATTATCCCCTAAAGCGAATTGCTCTTTAGCACGGAAACCAGGTTATAGATGTTCATCACATAAATTAAGATCCATTATAATAAAGAATACTATTAGGTAACGCCATAATACTTCAAGTCCAGACAGCTTACGAATTCAATAGCAGCCGGGAACGCCTAGGGAGTTCAATAGAAAGTTATTGTAAGCTGAGAATCTCTGATAGAGAATTATGGGTTTTGTATTTCGAACGGAGCATCATGAACGATGAGATATTGAAAGTACGGAAAATATGGATACAGAAGATGAGCTAAAGGAACACATGTGGTTTTTTATTCAATTTTAGAAGAATGATCGATACGATAAAAGTTGAAGAGGATTATCTTCGGGTTTGCTTTGTATTTGATAATTTTTTTGTTGATCGGTCAAAAAAATGGAAACTAAAAATTGAAGCAAAATTTTAAATTATATGTTGCTTTTATTAAATCTAAAATCATTAAAAAATACATTTGTGAATAAATTCATTTTCATTAACTTATTAAATTATTATATATATATAAAAATTATTTAAAATTATATTACATTCCAAATAAAAAAAAAAAAACAATAACGTGAGCTTGTCGAAACAGCTTGAAACTGCTTACAGTAATGGTTATTCGAAAGGTGTTAGGGTTTGAAATATATTTTGAGCAGAATAGGTTTTGTTTGTTTATCATTCTTTCTTTTTTTTTGGTGTAAGTCGAGAAGGTTTTTGTTTTTTTTCGGGTAGTAGGACACGCTTCATGAAGTTGAAGTAAAACGATGTATTTTGAAACTAAAAACTGAAAGAATGACAATTAAAATTTACTCACGAAAGGGACCAAGCACGAGACTCAGAGAGTTGTAATACGTGACTATTTTGTGTCCTTTTGATCTCTGAGGTCTACTACTTTATATCTACTTTATCTACTTTATACCTACTTTATTCTATGAAATATACGTTGATAATATTGTCGAGTTCAATCAATCACTAAAAACTATATAAAGAAAGCTGTGGAAAAATTGTAAACCGATTTATTTAGCCATTTCTGAGAAATCTTCCTCACCGACTGAAAACAAAGTTTCGAGAAAAACGCACTGACAATTTCAAAAGCACTTAACGTCTAGTAAACGATTTTTCCAATTTTCACCCAGTCGTCTATTTCAGAACCATTTAATAAACCCTCCGTTCTTTCAGTAGCTTCTAATAACGTTCTAACTTCGTGGTGGCTGTAAACCATTTTTCACTCTCATATATAACCATTTTTCACTCTCACTCTCATTTTTCACGCTTTACGGTCGGAGATCGTGATGCGCTCTGCAACTCTGCATCGCTTTAAGACATCATTACAAATATGCGTGTAACTTAGAGATTATCTATCGAATTGCATTTTTTTTTCTACCTACATATATATTTTATTATACTACGTACATTACGAAAATAAAATATTTTTTTTTTTAAATCCTGTCTTTAACCGTTTTAAAAATTAAACAGAAGTTTCGCAGCAAATTCTCTTTCAAATCTACCGATTTCCCATTTCACGACAGGTCTTCGGAATAGTTTCCGGATGTAAAAACCCCTGTCACTATAGGCTCAGTTGACTCAGTGATCGTCCGCAAGGTATTCGGTGCCAGTTTGTAAACTATGTAGCGAGTTTTTTTGAAGATAATACTAGCGCCCAACGTGGGCTCTTGCTTCAAGTAGTGCAAGGTTAGATAAAATTGAGTTCCAATTAATTATAGAATAAATTTTTACGTATGATGTAAGGTTGTATCAGTTTAGTGCTTATACCAGTTTTTTACTGTTGTCTTTTGAGTAGGTCTGAAAGTGAGTTGCGCCAGAGAGTGAAAACTACATTTCTTAGTTATTTTTTTATTGATTAACCGTTGCGCTACAGATATCCTCCAATAGCAGCGTCAAGAATGAAAATGAAACATAATAATAATAAAAGCAAATATAAATAAAGATTAAATAATTTAAAAATAACGACAAAATTAAAACTCATGTTAAATTGGTATTCAAGCTAACATTTTGAATACATTCTTGAAATTTAAAAAAAATTGCGGAAGAGGACCAAGTTTAAGAGCATTATGCATTCCGGAAACACGTAACAAAAGCGAATGAAAATAAACTTCCGTACGTGCAAATAGAATAGCAAAAATCTCTGATGATCGACTAAGACGACTAGATTCACGTCTGGTTATCTGGAAACCAAAATCTGACCAAAAAAAAGTCTTTTTTGAAATTTTGAAAAAAATACACTCATCGAAGAACAAAATACGCGATTCCAACGAAGACATACGAAGAATGGAAAAGAAGAGTAGGGACAATAGGCATTGCTGAATTTAAAAAACAACGAGCGAGCCTACGCTGAACTGATTCAACGACATCAGATAAATACTGCGAGCGTGGAGACCAGATTTGGCACGCGGACTCCAGAATACTGCATACTAAGGAGTCAAATGATTGAATACAGGTGGAAATGTTGGTAAACATATACAAAGACCGCAAGACAAAGCCAGCAATCCTAGAAACCCTAGTCGTGATGTTCATGACGTGAACATCAAATTTCAATTTAGAATCAAACACTACACAAAAGTCCTTCAAATGTTGGACAATTGATAGTGAAACACCAGACAAGGAATAAGAGAACACATGTGGAGAATTTTCATATGAGAATGACATCTGGTGATCCTTCAAAATGTTTAGTTGTAAGACGTTGTTTTGGCACCAGTGATTAAGGGCAAACAAATCAGCTTGCAATTGGTGATAATCGTCCGCTGATTTGATTGCCCTGTATAATTTTAAGTCATCCACATAAAAAAAATTGATAACAGACGAAACGTAATTGACAAACAGGACAAAAAGTAAACGACCTAGGACAGATCCTTGAGGAACTCCGGATGTGCGATGTACAAGTGAAGAAATTGATTCGTTCAAAGTGATTCTGCAAGAATGACTATGAAGATAAGAAGAAAACCAAGAGAGGAGGGGACCAAAAATACCAAACACATTAAGTTTATTGACCAGCAGGTTCTGAATCACAGAATTTAAAAACTTCGAAAATCAACTTGACGTTGATAATCGAAGGCAAAAGCGACAAAATTAGTGAACACCATAAGATTGGTCGTAGTAGAGCAGTCCTTCACGAAACCATGCTGCTCAGGAGCAAGTAAGGGCTGTAGAGTAGGATAAACTATTATGGACAAAACCTTCAAGGAGTTCACTAAAACAGCAAAGGAGCGATATAGGACAGTAATTGGAAATTACAGATGATATTGAACCGAAAATATTGGCGATTTTTCATAAAGAAGGGAATACACTAGGTGCATGGCTTAACATCTATCCATAGATATGAAAGAATATGGATACGAAATGGCTATCCGTGTACCCATACGTGAATGTGCCTTTTTTAATACACGCGCAACATTGCTCTCTCACAAAAATTCCGCTCAGTGCGCCCCTTTCTACCGCACTCAGCACCGAAAAGCCCTAATTCTCCCCCTTTTTTACGAGAAATGCTACCAGAGTACGAACGCAAGTGCCGCATGTTAAAAAGAAAAGCCAATTTCCACGCGGTGAACAAAGTCTTGTCAAAATTCACACGTGTTTTTTCTCATTGTAGGGTAAGATCGGATACAAGGCGTTCGTTTTATATATTTTGTATGCACACACAAAAAGCATTTAATGCATGTTAATATTGCGTTTATATGTTGTATCAAGTATTTATGTACATATAAACCTCACAGCAGTTTGATTATTCCAATTTTAACCAAATTTTTATGTAATTGTTTGCAGTTATCTGAGAACAACAATTGCATAAGCGAGTTTAAGTATTAGGAAATTATGAATTTGTGATAGAAATGCTGTTGCATGAAGCATTCATGTACATGCACACACATTAAATGAAAGCAAGGTGCAAGAAGTTCATACAATTGTTTAATGTTTTCCCATGCTGCCATGCTCCCCTATCGCCGGTTTGGCTTGGCTCACACATTCGTATCTCATTCTCACACCAATAGACAGTAGGTCGAAAATTGGATCATTTCTCAGCTGCGATTTCTAATCCATTCTCTCTTATATCTGTGCATCTATCCTTTAAAAGAACATAGGGAGAGGATGAGAGGGATTTGACAAACATTTTGGCAATACAGTCAGGACCGGAACTAGGATTAAAATCTAAGGTATGCATAAGAGCTTCAACTTCCAAAGGATTGGTACTAAACATGGAAAAGGAAGGAGAGAAACGGGAGGATACAGAAATTATAGAGGTGATACAGAAATCAAAACGGGAGGATACAGAAATTAAAGAATGAGGAAAAAAATTGGCAGCAAATAAATCGCCAATAGCCTGAGGATTGAAAGCAATAACATTATCAAGATACATAGAATCAGATACTGAGGAATTGGACTCGAGGGAACGGATATAGGACCAAAATGATTTTGGATAATTAGAACAAATTAAAGCCTCTATGCTCGAGAGTTAATCATGCATTGCCTGCTTGAGCACTCTTTCAGCTTCAGAGCACAAACTACGGATTTCCTCAAGATCAGTGGTGATTTTCACGGGCTTTTTCTTTAGCTTTTAGAGCATCAGAGACTTTCAATGTGAGCTAAGAAACATCATTAGGTTTGAGAGGACGTTTGATGGGAGGAAAGCGAAAGATAACATCAGAAGACAAAGAGTATAAGTTGGCCAATGCACAATCAGAAGTCATAGCGCTGAATAGAAGGACATTTATATATTGCTTGGAAGTTAAGGTCAACTTCAACCAGGGGTGGAGGGTGATGAGGATCAGGTTGCACATATAGGAAAGGAGCAAGAGAGAGAGAGAGAGAGAGAGATAAGGAATCTAAAAAAAATGCTGGCAACAACTAAATCTAGGTGTTTTTGTTGGTACTGCGAAGGTAGTTAATTTGATAACAAGAGCAAAGTAAAAGAAAGGAAGAAGTCGCATCAGAGGTGATTGTAGGATAGTAAACTGGAGCTATTGGAGTCCCACTCTATAGTAGGTATGTTGAAGTTACCAAAAATAAGGAGGGGAAATGATGGAAACCAAGAGAGAATGAAGCTAGAAAGCTCGGCGAAAAAACGTTCGTATGTACACTCTAAAAAGTGGGTCTATAATTAATACTTTGATAGTATGAAATATATTCATTTTTTCGTTTAAAATAACGAATCACAATTTTTTGTACACATTCGATGTGCATTTTTTGCTTTTACGTCATATCAGCTGAATAACACACAGCTTTTTGTAAATTGAAGCAAAAAGAGTGTAAATTTACTAGTTTGCTATTGACCTTTGCGCGAAAGCCATAAAATTGCATCATTATTTAGGGTAAAATTACACCATTTGGTCATAAAAAAATTTAAACACTTAAGCACTTTTGTAAATTTACATCTTTAATAGTAGGAAACCAGTTTCCTACTATTATAAGGGTAAAATTCAACCAAAATTTTTTTGAGTGTAGTGACAGACGAATTACAAGAGATATATATAAAACATATCAGTAGACTGTTACCGAATTTGCTAAGATTAATTAAAGTAGGAGCCAACAAGCTAGCTTGATAAATCTTTTTCTAGCTTGTTAGCTTTAATTGTCATTGATTTTATTTGAATCTTCTATGGATTTACTATATCGAGATATTAGCAGTATTATTGATCGCTTATGAATGAAAATTTGATGAAAAATTGTCAGTTCAATTAGTAAATTTCTCAAATACAAGTTTTTTTTTTAATCGGAACGTTATTGAATGTTTTGAAATGAACATGGTTCTGGTGCAAATATTGTTCAAAGATGATGTGGCGTATGAACGGTCAATCCGACAAAAATTACTTCGGCTTTGGCGGTAATTCAAATCAATTTTTTTTATCATTTAAGTTTTTACATTTTATAGCTTAGTAGGCCTTACAGCTAGTTATAATGATGACAATAGCTTTATCATAACCTACATAAAAATAAAGAGCAATTTTCGATTCTTTTTTTGGAAACTTTGTTTAACTTCTATTTAAAAAAATAAATTTCATATTATGAATCGAAAATAATTTTTACAATTTTCGCTTAGATCCGTGGCTTTTAACAAATTATCTTGACAGTCTATATACTACTGATTCATTACAGACAACACGTTACCGACAAGTGCTTTCACGCTTACAATTATTTTAAAAAAAACTTCATATTTATTTCACGAATTTTTGAAAATTGAGTAAGTTCGTAATGCCCATTTTTTGCGTAGTTCTCTTGATTTAATAAGCGGGCAGCAATGCTAGCTATGATTTCGGAGACCATGGAAGTTGGTCATTAACACTGTATTTTAGAGCACAGTCATAAAAAACGAGAACTTAAGGCACCAAATTTCCCATTCGACTTCCCTATTCCACCTTTTTGTGCAGACATATCTTTTCATTCTTCTTTAGGAAGCACTTGGACCACTTTCTTCCTCAAATTTCACATTATTTTAATGGAAAAATTTAATTTAATTCAGACACAAAGTCACTTTGCTGAGCACAAATTAATCTTACGGTTGAAGCAGAACCTAGAGCTCTGTTTGGTCAATTCGGATATAGCGGCTTTTGATATAAAATCAGCTTGGATTTAGCAATGATTCAAAATAAAAGCCATTTTTCAGCAATTTGTATAGGTACTTGACTAAGCGCTTATTGAATATGACTTTCAATTGTTACCTGTGTATTTGAAAGAGGAGGATGCAAAGAATGCAGTACCTTTTTATGTTAAATTTGAAGATGGTGGTTTTTGAAACTATACGATATATATAATGATTTTTTTTTTTAAAAATATAACAACGGAGATTGAGTTTAGATGAGCAATCTTCACGCATTACAAAGAAAAGTCCATGAAATTTAGTTTTGAAAATGATCAGAGCCGTATGAGTTGTCTAGCTATTCATAAAAAAAAAATCTCTTTTGGGTCCGATTTTGAGGCGCTCAAAACGTTATTTACAAATGGCGTCAAACTGCACGTTTAGGCTGAAATTTTAAACTGAACTTTGCGATACTAGATGTTTTGTCATTAAATGTTGAGTCCGCAGTAATATCCGGATAAGAACAAAATCACTGATCATTTTCGACTCTGTCATGATAGCTCTTGGCTCATTTTCGAAAAAATAAAAAAATAAAAACCAATGTTGGGATTAGGACGACTACACTATGTGGTGCAATTTCTAGCATGTTTTAATGAATCATGAAACGCAATTTTCGGCAATTTTTAGATGACACTTGTGGAACATCACACTTCTCAATGCAGAATTAATTCCAGCCATTCTTATTTTTTGTTATTTCTTGTACATAAATAAAGAAAAATGCTAAAACACTGTGAAAATGCGTGGGTTGTGATGGTTTATATTTTATCGGGAGTGAAATTATACTGTTTTGTGTTGTTTTCAATGATTTTTCTAGGATTTCACCATCGAGTTTGACACTTAGACATTATTTTCAGAAATAGATTTTATGCTGAGAAGCCCTTATGGGAAAACAGGATTGGTGATCGTAATTTATTACATTAACTTAAATTTTTTTTCCCGATTTCTCTAGTGAAAAAAACCCGAACAGATAGATCAGACAATTAAAATATCTTGAGTAAAGTAAAGAAAATATTATATATTTGAAATCATTAGGTTTATCTTGTCATTCCATAAAACATTATAGTTTGCTTTTACAATATTTACTTGCTGGGAACAGGTATTTAATCGTACTTAACATTTTGACAAGCTATATTAGCCTAGTGGGCAGAACTCTGTCTAAGTGTGTGATATCTCAGGTTTGAAGCCAGGTTCGGACGAAGAACCGCGTACCGAGATTTAGTTCACCTAGTTTGGAATATGACTTGAGTTAAATCAGGAGTTGCAGCTTTAATCCCAGGCGAATATCAGCTTCAATCCCTAGCTTCAAAATCAAGAATTTGCCATAGCCAGATATGTCAGCAAGATATTTTATAATAATGACAAATTGTTACGAGAACTATGAATGTACACAATCACTCATTTTTTGTAAAATAAAGGACAGCACCATAGTTAGAGCAATCAGTTTTGCACACAGGGTGACATTAAAAATTTTTTTTAACGATAATAGAAATTCTTCGTCTTTATAGAAATCGCATTAGGAAACAAATAACGGGTAACTTTAAATACTAATCAATCTTATATTTTCCGTTTAAAAAATAGTTTATTATTTCTTTATGCTAATTAATTCTTTAATTAATTACTGAATTCTTAAATTTGGTACCATACCACCCAAGCAACTCAGACAGAAAACCAAAAGTTTTCATTCACATATAAGCAAATATCTGAAAAAAGTCTAATCTTCCTGCTCCTGTAGGTTTAATTCATTTTTCCCGGGCAAAATATATTTCTTTTCCATTTGAAAATCGCTTGAATTCTTTCTTTGAGATTAGATCCTAGCAGTGTATAACAGCGCACATACATTTAAAGTATGATTGAAAGTATGCAGCTGCCTCACCCAAAATGAAAATAGGTATATTGTAAGAAGCTAAGAAAACATTTCAATTAAATATTCAAGCAATCTAAAACTAAAATGATTTGTAAACCAGCTCAAATGAAATTCGCTATTCGTTTTTTTTATGTTAGATCTGCCACTGCCGGCGTCCACTTCACTATCATAACTTTTTCTCGTCCGTTTTGTTTATTCAAATTGGATTCATCTCGAATTTTACTTATCCATTCTCCGCTGCATACACTTCTCAGTTACATCATCTGATGAGATATGATGTGGACCAGACAGAGTTGGGGCAACATAATACATTTATTTATTTTGTATAAAGTCTTGAGTAAACAGATAAGAGAAATGTAAATAGACTGGATGTGCATACACCAGCAGATACAAAGTCTGCCAGGCGATTCGATAAAACAGGAGTTTATCTTGGAAGGAATACGAGGTCAGACGTGGTGTTGATGGTGTTTTGCAAAATGATGATACCCAGCTAAGTTGGCATGCACATGTTGAGTTGCCAGGTTAGTTTAAATTTAGATATGGAGGTTTCTAAGAAAAATTATCAAGCTCGAGTGTGCGAACAAGAAAAATATAAAAAGAACTATTCGTCTGATGCGAACGGATAAGTGAAAAATGAATCCAATGTATGTCATCTTGTTCCCAAAAGTGAAGATATAATAAAATGATAGTTGATAAAAATAACTTTCTAATTAGAAAATAAGTACTGTTTTATATTGCTCTGCAACGTAGCCTGAGCACCGTTTGATCTTTATTCTCGTCTTTTTTTTAACTTATTTAGCTCATGGAACCATACTAGCTTTATGGTGCATTATTTAACACCTAGGAAAATCAATCTACACTGACAACACTCTAACCTTATTCATCTAAATTCCTGTCACTTCGTCTTGGCAGAAAATATCTAGCAAGCTGGAAATGTTTACACGTACCTTTCAGCTATAAATTTCTACCAGACCAATTGTAAACTACATACATACTCCCTGTTTCGTACTCACTTGGATAAGTACCTACTCATCAACATATGCCTGGGCATGTGATGGGCGAAACGTGCAGATCAACAAGGACAGTGTGGCATGTGTGTGTGTGTGTGTTTGTGTGTGCATGGCTGGCAAAAACCATTCCTACAAAATTTACACATGCTTAAAGTGAATATAATTTACCAAAGCGAGTATATTATAAGATTCTTTTGAAAGTTGCAGGATCTTTTCTGTACAGTGTCACCTGCTGAACAGCAACCTGTATAGTTAATCCAAGCTACAACTTAACGTTTTTGTTTATGTTCAAAGTGGAAAGTTACTTAGATTGCAGAGTTTTGTTGGGATGTGTTTTTTTGTTGAAATTGAAACTTTATTGCTGAGAGCTATAAAAGCGAGTTACGTGTGCACACGAATTTGTACCGAACGTTTTGCTCAAATAAAACACATTGAGCGAATTGTGATAATTCAAAAGTTACAGCAGCAGGTATTTCATTTCAGTTGAAATTACAATGCTCTGAAACCTCATTTAATTCAAGCTATATCGAATATCTCTCAATAAACTTTCAGCAGTGATAGCGTCAACCACTCAAAGAAAGAAACAAAAGAAAATTTCGTCCTTTTTTTGTTGACTTTGCTCATTGACTCCTTTGCAATAAATTACATCGATAAGCCCATCCAATTTAAAAGCCATTGGCATAATATTGATTGTGTACCTCTTTTAGAATCATTTTTACGATTGTTCCAGGGTCTTTCCGTAGTCAAAGTAAAAGGAATACTAGAATTTCAAATTTCTCGTTCAGTAAACGTGCTGAGCCCTGGGGGCGAATTCAAATAGGCTCTTGAATTCAAAGCGAAGGATTCGGTGACAATAAGCATAGGTTTTGACAAGGATCTACATTCGAAGCAAAAGCAAATGGAGTTTTGTAAAGTTAAGAAAGATATTTTGTTTTGAAGGAATTTAAAGGAAATATTTGTATTTGAAGGACTGAAGTTCAGTTGGAAAAATGAGTTGGGGAGGAAGTCGGAAAATGAAATTGAAAGTGAAACTTATGAGCATAAATATATTTTTATTTACACTAACTTTGGATACACAACCGGATATCAAATTTCGATAAACAGCCATAGTTTGGCATTCGAGTGATAATAGGACCTCATAATGGGTGATTAATTTAGATGTAATTTATTTTATGGAGTAATCTTTGTTACATTTATTTTATCCGATAATCTTTATTAAAAAAACAACCGTTCTTTTCACCTACATATGAAATAATATTTCTTTTAAATGACAGCCGCAACTGCGGCAATTATGATTCATTTTGAAGTTCTAATTTTCGATGACACATTTCGTTTGATGTGTCCTATAGGCTCAAAGTCCCAAAGGAAAAAATCTAGAGATGCTGCCAATTCACAAGTCCGAACCGAAAAATTAGCTTTTCCCCGAATCGTTCTCGCAATCAAGCCTGTTACGGCTTTTGAGTCAGCTGTTGACTGTGAGGTTTAGACGGTATATTGTATGAAATTACCTTTTTGAAATTGTATTGTTTTTAAAGCTTGCATGGAATTACTGAATTTTGATCGGAAGTAACGGCGCAGGTGGGTGGGATCTTGATAAAGTGGTCACAAAGAGTCCGAGAATTTTGGGAATTCGTTTTGACTTGACCCTTGCTTCTAGTCAGGACTAATGTTTGATGTAACATAATTTAGAACTGTGTAGAGTTCATGATTGCGATATGGTGAGATCTTGGAATCGTGGACTCTATCCTTTTTGGATTTTAGTTGCAAACTTTTCAATCCACAAAAGTGCTAATTTGGTTGGCAGCATGACAGTGAGAGAAAAAGAGAATTAGTAAACACCGGAAAAATTGGGGACTGTCTAAGATATTGATTTGTGGGAAAGATACAATTCAAAAGATAATAGGTATTTCGTCAGAAAAGGATTGCATTTCGACGGTAAATTGTTTGAAATATATTCAGATTGATGGTGAAATCTGAGTTCGCGGACAAAATGGAGACTAAAGAAAAATTTAGCGGAGCGGATCAGAATTCAACATTTAATAAGTAAAGAAAGTAAATGAAGGCTCCAGTGAAGCAGAAATTGAATGGCAGTAGCGAGTATAAAAGATACAACACAAATAAGTGGACTTGAGTTATTTGGCATAATTGGTATCAAAAGTTCGTAATTAACTGCAAAATTAATTATCTTTAGTTCAGTAATTATAGCATTTCATAATTTTTTGCGAACCAAAAAAAAAAAAGAGTTTTTTTATTTGTATTTAAATACACAAACTATAGCTCATTAAGCCTGTTTGTATTTTTCTTTATAGTTAAATTATAAATTATTTACAAATTATTTAAGTGATATTTTGATGCAACTATTAATATTAGTTAGCTTGTTGTGTCTAAATAAATATTAATTTGAAGCTGCAATTTCAAATATTTATGAAAATTTATGTTTTTCTTACATATTTAATAATTTATTACATTCATTTCCAAGTTTCGGGAGGTAGGGTCTGCGGCAGTGAATAGGGGGAGAGTTGAAATATATTACCTGCAACTATTTTTTAGCCTGATATTGAACATTTGAGTTGTGCCTTTAATGGCTTCTAGGTTGAAATTCTTACCTTTGCGGGAATTTTGTTTATTTCTAAATGTGAATTGCAACTAAGCTCAACTGCTTAGTTAACCTGAATGGTAAAGATAAAAGAAGAGAGAAAAGAGAAAAGTCAGTACGTTTTCGGGTTAAGTTTTTAAGAGAAAAGTGAGGAATGTAAGAGATGCTTGGATCAGGTGAACAAAAAAAAACAAACAAGTTCACTGGGAACTTCTTGTGTGGTGAGTGAGTAGCTCATTGCCTATAAGCTATACCTAAGATGAAGGTCTGATCGTTAAGATCTAGGTCTTGGATGAAGCAATTGAAAGATGAGTTTGAGGTGCTCTGTGGCATGATGAATTGCATTATTTTCCATTTGAACCAAATAAGAGGAGAGAGGCGTTATTTTCGTTTTTTTGGTAAAGGTCACTATTCCGATAATAATGGCCATTTGACTTAGAGTAAAGGGACGTGATATTACGGAGGATACGGCGTTCGAATTTTGGTAGCTTCTTAATTTCGCTAGTAGGAGTCGGATAAGCTCCATAGTAGGATCCTTACTTACGGCCACCGTAAGAAAGGATCAATTCGGCTTGAAGATACCGCCGCTTCAAAGTGCGGGTTATGCTGCGAGTCCCAGAAAAGGAGATCATCAGCGTATAGATTGATAGAAACATCTGTGGTAGAATCGTTTGAAATTCCCAGGATATCTGCAGTGAAAATGTTGAATAAAATAAGACCGAGAACGTAGCCTTGAGGTGCACTTGATTCGATTGGAAATTCGTCAGAAAAAGTTCCATTGAAGGTGACAAACGCCCTTCTGCCACTTAGAAAATTATCTTTTCATAATTATCATTTGATAATTATCATTTGATAATTATCATTTGAAAATTATCATTTGATTTGATTAACCATCCTGATCATTTGACAACCAAACTGATCATTTTGCGCAAGAGTCCTTCAATACAAACGGAGTTGAAGGCTTTCTGTACATCAATCAAATAGGTACCCAAAACCCTTTTGTTTTGGATGCTTTCCACAACTGTTCACATTAGAGTGCTTGGCTTTAAAGCCGAACTGCTTTTCAGGTATGATGTGGTTCTGTTCTACGGAGTGATTCAGATGTAATTTTACGATCCCAAGTTTGAGAGGAGAGAAATCGGACGGGCATTGAGGATGTCGCATGATTCTAGGACATATTTTCGCACGCTTTCAGGCAGTAGAAAAATATCCAATATATAGACAAGAGTTGAAAAGAACAGAAAGGTGATCAAAGAAGCAAGTAGGGAGCCTTTTTAAAATAAAGTTAGAACTTTTATTTTCTCTGGAAGATTTTTTTAGAGGAGAGTGTCGAAACCCGTGTAAGTAGAGTTTTCGTGTTTACGAAGGTTCCATGGCCTTGTGGATTTGTGGAAAGTTTGGTAGGACCGAACCTAGAAAGGAACAACGATTGATTTTGCTGCCTATTCCACTTAAGAATAAAGTATTCAAAAACAGCATTTTCTCGAAAATGCCATTAGGATTCAACTGAAAGAAATTTCTTGATGTTCCGCACATCCATGGGGCTGAGCCGCAGAAGCTTGACTGATTTGACTATTTTCGACATGACTAAAGGATTCGACAAAGTCTGTACTGCAAGAATAATTTCTCAATTGAGTGCATTTTAAACATCCTTTTTTTACTCAAAAGATCGTATGTTGTCTAAATTGACTTGCATGTACAATTAGAATAAAAAAATTCAGAAAGATCAAATAAAATTTGCGGAAAATCTTCATGATTTCATGCCACGTTCGGAACAGGGAATAGGAGAGAACATTAAAACTAGTCAGAAAATTTACAGCATATTACTATCTATGAACTGTAAAACACAGTCGATAGTGGGATCATTAGTTCAGATCGATGATGAAGGGGTGCTCTCGTATTGACTCCAAATTTATCATCGGTTGTAGAAAAAGAAAAATCATATGGATATGCGCTATTTTAATTGTAACCTTCAAAAATAATATATCGCACAAAAATATTACATCGTATGGTTCTACTTCGGAAAATAATTTCTACCTTTATCTCAAAAAAATGTATCGAACTGTTTAAAGCACTCAATGAAGTAATTAATTGCATTATTTTCATTTTATTTTGTAAGATGACAGGACGGACTTCAAACAACTCTTTGACGTTTTCTTTGGCCTATGGAAAAATGTAAATCATTTTTCATGGCAAAATAAAAATAATACTATGACAGTTTCCGTGACCTTGAAAAATAGGTCTTTATTCTTCAAATCTTCTTACTACGACTAAGTCCTCAAAAGCCCAAATGCCAAATTAAATTTGTAAAAATCCCAACAAACTAACGAACCCAACTTAAACCCAAAATTTCCCAAACACCATTGCTACAATATCAAACCAGTTCTGGCAAAAGAACTCTACGATTAAAACTGAAAGGATTACAAAAAAATAATTCCAGCAGGAAATGCCAGCGAAGGACATTAAATGTAGATATACGGTCCCTCATTTCCCATTCATCATTGCGAATAGCATAAGTTTTACCTGAAACGTAACCAAAATACACCACCGCCGCTGCCGCTATTGCCGCCAAGCCTAAACGGTTGATGGGCGAGTGGAATAGAGTACATGGAATTTGCAATAGAGCAAACGGGTGGGTAGTAAAAACGGATGTCATATACTTCTATATAAGCTGCTTTTGCTGCTACTCCCGCTTGTGTTGGCCTATCTGCACAACGAACGGAACAGTAGTGCTTACAATGTCGGAAAAGGCCTGTTTTTTTTCTTTCGTATCTTGAAATTTCTATTTCCTGTCCTTAAGGCCCCGGTAATTTATGTGACAACCTGGTGTAAAGTGTTTATTGCCATTTCTATTACTCGTGGAACAGAATGATGTCGAGTCAGTTCCAGGTTTTTTGGCTCGGAGCAATTCTCTGTTGTTATCTTTGAAGGGATGTTGGGAACGTCTTATTCTACTGCAAACAAGAACGAAGGACAGATATGATAGCAGGTTCCGTTAGACAAGATTCGGATTCGGGGCTGGTTGGGCAAGTTGAAGGTGTGCTTAGAAGAGTCTTAGCGATTAAATTTAATCTCTTGTTTTCATGCTTAATTATTTTTTATTATATTCTGTTTAGAGTTTAAAAGCAAATTACCCTTATCGCAACCTGTAATTCATCCAATTGTTAAGGCGATCGATGTAGGTACAAAGGTAGAATTTATGATGTCTAAGAGAGTGGTAAAGGAGAAAATGAGAGTGAAATTTAAATGCCACTAAAGACTTATTGTACTAAAGTCTGTGTTTTACTGGAGCACTGAATAGAAATAGACGTGCAAAGGGTTAATAGCGAATGCTCTTAAATAGTTTGGGTTTTATTAGTTTCATGTTATACATTTAGATGAATATTTTATGAGTGGACAGAATTGATCGCTGTCTGCATGCAACAATATCTAATTTAATCTTATTTGATAGTGTAATCACTGACTTGAGTTTAGTGAGAATAAATATTACAGCCCTAACAGCTTCTCTGACTGTTCAGAAAGGTTAATTGAATATACCGCGATTACATGTACTTCGCAGTAGCTACATACCCTTTTAATTGCTTCGTGCAGTTAATTGTGTCTTTCATTATCAGCTAACGTTTCTTTCATACAGTTTAACTGTCTAACGAATAACAACTTAATTATATATCTGTCGAAGAGTAAATAATTTAATTTGTAATATTTTCACAGGTCTGCTGTTATTTAGCTCAACGTAATACAACCGCACATAATAAACATAAAATACAATTTAGATTAACACAAATCGAATTGAAATGACTCCGCACATATCACAACAAAAACTCGAACACTTTTTCTGACAATGAAAAACCGCACGGAATTATGCAAAATCATTCTTTGTACCTGCCGGCTTTTTTGTATTACTCTCGAATATGGCTCATCGGCTGAGTTATCTTTCATACGAATCATGAAGATCTTTTGATTGAATTAATTTTCACGAGCTTGTTCATATTAACTATCAAATCAACCACACATCTACACTTCGAACGGATGTAGCTAATTCGCTTGATGAACGCGTTCAATGGCCCGGCCAGCCAGATCAATTGTTCTATCAAAATGAAATTTTTCTTTGGAAGATCGCCAACAAACTGACAAATCCATTGGACTACTTCACAGTCACACAGAAAAGCTACAAGACTACAAACTATCTCCATGCACACTGTGACTAATCCAATTGTGAATATATGACGTCATAAGCCGCTTAAGTAATAACCTGGCAGTTTTTCTCATTGTATTGTTGTTGGACTCGATTGCTTAGATAATAATATACATATGTATATAAGCAGTTGTGTGTAGTCATACGAGTTGATATTTCACCAGCAATTCAGCAAGCTGTTGCATAGTCCACGGAACAGTTGATTCACCAAGAAATGTTCAGGTGGTACAAACAACAGTTTCATGATGCTTTTGTTCCTTCATTCACAGTCCAGTGACTGTGTAACTATCAAGCTTAGGGCGATTTGTGTAAACAAGTTTCGAAGCTCGCCAGCTATTTGTTGTATCTAAACCTGGTTGAGAGTTTTTTTTTTAAGTGCTTGGAACCATAAAAGCCAAACAGTCCATCAGGCAAAATAAATTTGCAATAAGGTACTCAGTTTGTATAGCATCTGTAAGTCCATTCTATCTTCATGTTTTATAACTGATCGTGGACAGACATCTATAGTTTTTCCACTCATGTTTAGTTAAGAGATGATCGCAAACAATTCGAAGCAAATCCCACGCGATTATGGAGATTGAACCGGAGACTTATGAGCAACACTTGATTTCGAAGGCCGGTCTTATAGTTAAGTGATCGAGAAAAACCAAACAATTAAAAGTTGAGATATTCTCGTGCTAGCAGACATACAGATTTCATGTGCCGAGAAATTAAATCAATTCTAAATATGTATGATGAAATTAAATGTCATTTGAAAATACTTGGCGTTTGATCTTGTTTTTCGACAAATTGAAAGCGAATTCGTCAAATGTCTAAATGATGAGACCGCCGGGGGTGAGAATAGTGTAGCTGTTCTTGCCCTATATTATAAAAGTGGGCTTAGTTGGAGGCAGAGAGGTGGAAGCGCATTAGGTGGGGGAAACAATTTTTTCTTTTTTTTCACTTCAAAATGTGACTACTTTTCCATCTGGAAATGAAGTCAACTTCATAAGGAGGGTGATCGGATCAGATTAGGGGTTTGATCAGAATCGCACAGAAGGTGAATGGATTACTCTTTTCACTTTTTAGCTATCAGAGTCCATAAGAATGGTATCATCTGATATCCCTCCAAACCTGGCGACTCCAACATCATGCCCCTACCTACTTTGATACCAACAGAATGGAGGTCTCTGGAACGGAGGAAGTGTAGAGAGGTTTTAAGGGGGTAGTACCGGTTAAAATTTTGAAAAAATCAGTTTATTGTTTTTTTGCATTTTTCAATTTACTATACCTTCAGAAATCACGCCTCAAAATTTTATTAAGATATTCCCAAAAATACAGAAGTTACGGCAGTTTACGGCAGACCGCTGCTTTTCATTTCTGCGAAAAAAAGATGAAAAGCGCATAAGTCAGGCAGAAAAAGCGGCAAAGGAAGCATATTTGGCCAACTGCAAGAGCAACTGGCTTATGTGGACTCAAGAATACTTAGGTATGGTCCAGGGATTGCAGACTGAGCAATTGTAGGTGATAAAGACATATTTTTTAAATAATATTCAATAAATAAATGGAAAAAAAAACTTAAAACACGTTTTTCTCGAAATGATATTTTTTCAAACTGCGGACACTTATTCTCCGGATTGGCCGAACCGATTTAAGTCAAATTTGGTGCACTACTTTATTCAATTATCTTGTGTCAAATCTACCACAATATAGGCCAAAAGTTAACCCAAAGAAATTTGGCAAGTGAAACAAATTGAAAAAAACTACGATTTTTCGAAAAATATTTTCAAACAACCGCCATTTTTTTTTATCATTATTTTAAAAATATTGTGGTAGATTACCACGTAAGAAACATTCCTTTTTAAAATGCGGTTTGTTTTTTTGTTTCAGATTCTTCATTCATTCTTCATTATCTGTCCGCAGTATGACGAGGCATTTTTCGAGACGTCAACTTTGGCGCCCTCTATATATAAGTAGAAAAATGAAAAAAAAAAATATTATTGTTTTGTAATCTTCAAAACGTGTATTTTACCCATGCAAATTTTAAAATTTATACAAAATAAAGGAGGTGAAAAAAATATTGAAAACTAGGCTGTTTTTTAGCATTCTAACCGGTACTACCCCCTTAAATAGCATTTTCATTTCTTGTTTAGAACATATCCTTTTTGTTGTTTATCGCTCTGTCCGTTTACTTTAAGGGGTTAGTCCACTGTTAAACTGCTCCAAATGAAATTTTTTTTTAAACATCTACCAAAAAAAAACTATACAAGATATCGATTTGAAATTTTACATGCATCTTTATTGAAGTTAAGAGTTAACATTTTCATTGGAAGAAATTATTACAAAACAAAATGGCGGCCGCCCCAATGGATCGCCGCAGCACCGCCGAAAAAAAAAGCAAATTGCGCCTCGTAAATTCCTGGACAAAATAAGCATCTGTGAACAAAAAACCAAAAATATTTCATTAGTTTTGAGTATAAAGGACTGCACGGGCCTAAATTTAGAGCCCTAAAGCGATTAAAAAAAATTCGGTATACTTTTGAATCAAAAAAATTAATCAAAAAATTTTTTTCAATTAAAAAATGTTTCCCAAATCGTTTAAAAAATTTTTTTTTGCTCTAAATTTAGGCCCGTGCAGTCCTTTATACTCAAAGCTAATGAAATGTTTTTGGTAATTTGTTCACAGACGCTTATTTTGTCCAGGAATTTACGAGGCGCAATTTGCTTCTTTTTTTTCGGCGGTGCTGCGGCGATCCATTGGGGCGGCCGCCATTTTGCTTTGTAATAATTTCTTCTAATGAAAATGTAAACTCTTAACTTCAATAAAGATGCATGTAAAAAATCAAATCGATATCTTGAATAGTTTTTTTTTGGTAGCTGTTTAAAAAAATAGTTCATTTGGAGCAGTTTAACAGTGGACTAACCCCTTAATATAAAGCTATCAACTGAAGTTTTTCCATCAGTCTGGAAAGCTTCTAATATGTTTCGTAAGCTTCTTATTATATATTATTAAACTATTTATCATACTATTTAACTAAACGTACCAGACAAGTCCCAATGCAGTTCGGAAAAAATGATTACGCTTTAAAATCTAAAAAAATAAGTCTCTTTTGTTTTAAAACGAGTAAGCGGACAGATGGTCCTGACCGAGGCTAGAGGCATTTTTTTTTTGTGCTGGCTGCTTATCAAGAGCATCACAATGAATGAGTTGAATTTGAATTTATTGAAACTTCATAACGAATGCGTAACGAAAGGAGAACCAAGAAGAATATATTGTTGGAGAAATCAATCCCAAAGAAGAAGGTGGCGAAATGATTAAATTAACGGTGGACAAGAAGCCCGTTGAAATCGATCAACGAAAAGGGTGCCAGCGAAAAATAAGGCACATTAGTTTTGCTTTGTTAATAATTTTTTTTTATGTGTAAATACTCAGAAGATAAGATAGGGAAATAAAGCCTCAGACATAGAGTTTTTGCTTTGGAATATAAAACGGAATTTAGAGTTAGAGTTGTAGACATAGAGTTTTTGCTTTGGAATATAAAACGGAATTTATGAGTTATCGGAAGTTTGAGAAGATATAAATTAAGGCAATCGTAAAGTACTCAGTTCTGAGAAAAGAAGCGACCCGTGTGATTATTCGGTTTATTTTCAAAGCAAGTGGCACCCGAACCCACCACAATCACGTAAGTAAAAGCTGCCCGAATCTGTTTCTCTTGAATTTCAGTTGAAGATAAAGGTTTGTAAGCTGATTTACAGTGTAACGCAGTCATATTGTTTGGCTGCTTAAGGTTTATTGGAAAAAATATTTTACTCTAGAATGTTTTAAAATACATTCTCTTTTCGTTTCAGTGCAATAATGTGAGGAATAAGTCTACTCTAACTTACCTTATTCTTTTAACAAAAAGTAGTTACCTTTTTCTTAGATTAAAAGTTGAAATGTTTTTAGCGAAATATCGTCTTGCTTTTTTTTCACAAATCCACAATTGAATGTGTCAAGTTACAATAAACAGGCTCTTATTAATCCTTCTTTTACCAAACCATAAAAGTTGTTTTTCCATTTTTATTAATTAATGACCTGCCTTTTATTACCAGCTTTCCGTGTTGGCGGTATGCCGGTGATTTTAAATTGTCTAGAATGATCAAATCTGTCAAAAATGATCAAATCAGCCTTATCAGCGAAATCAACCCCGAAACTTTTTTATGATTTATTTAATTCATATCCTTCGTCACCTTTTGAAAGACATCAGGTGGATGTGGGAAAGGTTTTTGGCAAATATAATTAAAATAAAGCTTTAAAATGAAAGCCATTTGAAGTTAATATTGTATAATTTTTAATGGGCTTTAAAAAGATGGCGTCTAAAAAATCCGGTTTGAGGGTTCGAGTGCGTTAAGCAAATGAATCACTCAGAAGTGTCCTGGAATTGAATAAAAAAACCCGAAATTCTTTTCTGGAGGTCAGCTCCTGCAAAGAAACTTCACAATGCATCGCATTGTCTGCTGAGACATTAAAATCAAGGTCAGTATGAGCTTTATAGCTCCGTCAGAATCTCCATTGCAACATTATGCCATTTGATCACCGCCAGTAGCAGTATTCAAAAAAAAAAAACGCTGATAAGCAAGCTGCACTAGATGACATCTTAGATAAAATCAAGACCCTGATGCAGTCCTTGAGCAGTTCTAGCAGACGCTATTAAAACAACAATCCCTGCAGATGATGGTAAATTAGCGAATTAAAAAAAGCACCCAACTGGTCACTGCAGGCACTGAACCCGGGTTCCCAATCCATCAAAGGCCAGATAGTTTTTGGATGCAAAACGTCAATTGTACAAAAAGCTCACACGCTACTACAGGAAAGTTGCCTTAATGGGGTCAGGAATCCTGATATTGACTTTCTTCGAGCTACATTTTTCTTTCACTGAGATATGGTTCAGAGCTCAGTGCGTCCACTTCTAGACTCTAGCTGAAATGAGCTACATTCCAAAAACATTGGTCCTCACTGCAAAACAACAGCACCATTAATAAAACCCCGGCACTAGAACCAAATTCGAATAATGAAGAAATCGACCAGTTTATGAACTTATGCACGATGCCTGCTGGGCCGAAGAGATTCTGGCAAACCACAAAAGCGTTCAGAAGATAAGATATTCAAGTTGAAATCTAGATTAATAGCCACCTTCAAAATTTAGATGGCTATAATTAAGAACTAACTTAAACGTGTAAACTACTCAGATACTTGAACTACTGGCCATCTGGTGGGGAATTGCAAACTAAATTTAATCTCCTTTGTTTCTCGTTTTTCAAACGGACTGGACGCCCGAATGGTTTTGTCTGAAATAAAAATTTAATTTTCGCAAGCCAATTGTTTCAATTTATGAAAGAAATATCCCAGAAGCCAAAGATTCATACGTGCTTTGCTCTGTAAATTTAATATTGCTTACTTCATATTGTGTCCCGCTATTATGCTACTTCCCTCTTTTTTCTATAATTATCACCCTTGGCTGCACGTAGACTGTTCCTATTTTGATTTCTATATGGTTCCACTTCCATCATGAACATATATTGAAAATATTGGATAGGTTTGAATGGTACGAAAATGTGATAAAGCACTAACTTATCAAGATAACATCTTTAGCCTCGTTCTGGTTTAAAACATTTAGTACATAGCATAAAAGCGTAAAATAACGTAAAATAACAGCATAATTCGATTTTAGTTTGTGTCGGAGCTTCTTACAGTTTAGGTTGAGCGTTTGACTTGGCTATCAGTCTATTCCCCAACGGCTCAAATTGATTCAATAATAAAATCAATAAAATCAATAGACTTATCAATTTATTTCAGTTATGATGGTGACTTTATTCCTATCGCGTAACCTTTGGAGACAAAAAATATTTATATTTTAAAAATATTAATATTTATAATATTAGATTTGAGCCAGGGAATACACACGCTAGCAGTTGCGACTCCACATGCTCGGTTAGTTCATAGTTGATAGATTAGAAGGGAAGATAAGGCAGGAAGGGAAGCTCATAGCACATTCAATATTGTCAATAGTAGTGCTGTCGAAGCATTTGCAGCCATACTTTAGTTTTTGGCCATTGGTTTTACAAGCCATGATAAATATTCTCAATTACGCTAACGTGATATATTGTAGGCATTTACAACCCGAATGTTTCGTCAAAGTACAACGTCGGCAAATATAACTTCAAAGATACTGGATTAATTGACATTCAGCCTGACGTTTTTTCCCATTTGTTCTCATCTGTAACCTTGGGCTGGACCATTTCCTACCCAAAGCCAATTTGAAATAACTCCCATCTTTAGTCATCAAAACAATTGCCGATTCTAAGCATTTTCAAAAGGATAGAAAGATGGATAGAAAGATAGAAAGCTTAAAAGACTTCAGAATTATCTGTTGAGTTAGATGGATGAAGAACAACTACCTACTGATGATTATATGGCTCAGTACTACACTCAAATAAATTTTGGTTGAATTTCACCCTTAAAATAGTAGGAAACTGGTTGCCTATTATGAAAGATGTAAATTTGCAAAAGTGCGTACAAACAATATTTTACGTCTTAAATGTTTAAATCTTTTTACGAGCAAATAGTGTAATTTTACGCTAAAAAGATGTAAATTTTGGAGGGAAACGCATGAAATTTATGTAGCAAAGGCTACTTTTTACGAGTGTTTTAGGATAATAAGTGCAATTTATTCGTGAATGTAAAAAAGCGATAATAATGGTTTTAACAAACAAACGACATCAAAAATTATCTATTGCGAACAATGTTAGAAAGTATGCACTACTTAAGCGGAAATTTCAGCTAGCCTACGGAATATTTAATGATCCAAAAATCAGCCACTTAAGACAGAGAAGTGCAATTAACATAAAATACTACCTCAAAATGAAATAGCATTAATAAAAGACTGTAAATAGGTAACTTTAAAAGTTAAAAAAAAAATCAAGTGAGCAAAATATAAATTTTTTTTTTGTCAAATAGAAAAACTTGGATTGGAATTGTTTTTGCGGGATGATTAAAATTGAAAAAACTTTCATTTACATTGAACATTTTTATTGACATTGAAAATTTTATTTTGACAAAGTGTTTTATTTTATTTTGATAAATACACATACATTCACTCACACGTTTAACCGGATGACAAATGGAAAAAATTTAAATTATGCAGTTCGGTTCGATTCAATTACACGGAAATTTGGTCTAGTTTTATTATTTTTGCAAAAATTATGGAAACCTTAAGTGTTAATTCAACAAAATGATAAAACTTACTCCAACTAAGAATTTAATGCCACACGACTAACCAGATAGCGCATTTGATAAGCTGCTGTTGTCCCATAACGGTACTTTTTAAATCAATCAAGTAATTGCAATATACGGTGATATTAATTTACGTAAAAGCTTTGAACTTCTCTCAAAGTGAAGTTGAACTATAGCTATTTCAAGGAAGCACATATCCTTACAAATAAAGAAACTTATTTTGCAGCTTCCGAAGGAAGGGAAAAATTTCAAAGAAATTTCAAATATTGTAGACAGGAGCACTTCAACTGTACATAAAATTTTAAACAGAAAATCGAGCGAGTAATAAAAGTAGAAAGGGCCGAGGAAGGAAACCAACTGCAAACGAGGAGAAGTAAATTAAACGGATCGTTGAGAAAGATCCAATTATTTTAGCGGATAAAATTAAAATTAATGCTGAGCAGAACAAGGGAAAGACAATCTACGTGGAAACAATTTGAAGATACATAAAAAGTTTCGGATTAAAAATAGAAAGAGCAGATTACGCTTTGCCAAAACTCATTTGATTAGACTCCCTGAGTTTTAGAACTAAGTAATTAGTTATAGTTTACTACAAATATGTTTCCAATTTCTATTTTGTTGATACTTTTTACCGGTGAGAGTAAATTTAGTTTGAAAGGACTTCGGCAGTCTTGGAGATTCATTCCACCTTTCAAGTAATTTTTGGAGTAAATTCTGTGTTAATTAAAAATTTCCACAAATCATTTTGAACTTTCACTTTAAAGTTTAAAGTTTGGAAACAAAAAAAAATATTATAAATTTGTTCAAGAGAGAGAATGTAACACAGTTACTGAGAATTTCAAAGAAAAATCCATTGGCATGACTCACCGAATTTTAGAAGTTTTATGGTTCAATGAAAAACTCGTAGAAGCTATAGGGCTACATGGGTTCTAACCAGAAAGTTGATATGAATTACAATTTTGAATTGTCGGTTATCTTGTGGGCTCGTTGTCGGTTATGTTAAGGATGTAATCATAGTTTAGTCCTAATTTTGATTTATCATTTTGTTTAAAGATCATTTCGTTTGCTCTTAAGATGGAAAACGATTAGCACACATTCAGCATCAGGTCTATCAGGTGTTGCGGTTCGTCACGAATCTCTTCAAAGATTCGTCGCAGAGATATCGTGCTATCTATTTTTGCTAGGCTTATTGGGACAAGCACGTCAACTGAATCCTATACTCCAAATTAACTTCTAAAAACTTATTTTTCAACTTAGTTTTGAATTTATTTAAACATTCACATTGACATAGAATTCTATTTTTATTAAAATTTCCTTTTTACCATTACATTGTAGAAATTTCGAATGTAACTTCTCATCCTCTTCTTTTGTCATCATCCTTCACATAGTTTTCTTTGATATATAAAAGTTTAATTTTTCATCGCACTTGTCTTTTTGTTTAACTTTTACAGACAACAAGAACTACCCTGCCCTACTAAGCGCAAAAGCGGTATCTCAATGAAAGCTAGTTTTGAGATAATTGAAGTAAGTAATATTGATATACATCTAATTTCCTTAGTGATTTAAGGTAAAACTGAAATAAGCGACGAGGAACTGGGTTTGTTTAGGGCTGGTAGAGGATTCTCTTTACTCCACTTTTCTCGGTGTGCGATCTTCCGCTCAGCTATGAATATCTTGGATACATCGGGTACTTAGATTTAGAAAACTTTCTTAAGGTGTTTTCCATATGTTTCAAATAAGATATCATTAAAAGGCTTAGGTCATTAGATGCGTATTGTTTTAAGCTTTCTAATGTTATACAAATCAGTTTTTGGATTTTTTTTTTGAAATACCGGTTTTGGGCTTAGTAGGACAGTACCAGTACTGTGAAAATTTTCTCTGCTAATGTAGCATTCTTGTACAAGCTCTGTTGTGTCCGAGTTGTTTCCAATTCTGAAACATATAAATCCTTCTTAAAGTTTTTTATATTTTGTATTGTTAAACTATTGGAATCAGACATAACAATTACAAAGTAACTAATGTCGCTTTGAAGATGTTAGAGTTTCAATTTTTGTAAATTAAAATATTACAATCTGTTTTATAAATTGAAACAATGAATTGAAAATAACACTGAACGTAGAAAAATCAAAATCTTTTTGATACGATTCACATTTCATTGAACATCAATAAAGACATATATTCCAACCAATAAAAAATTAAAGAATACAGCATACAAATCACTGTGTTTTTCAGGCGATAAACTCAACACCCATTTGACAATGCACTATGCAATCCATTCACCAAACTGATTAGCCAATTGCTTGGCATCCTTCCTCTTCTCCAGTCACCTGAATGATATTTACCGGCATCCATCGTAGCTAACTGGCTAGCTGGCACGATTTCGTAAAGCCAACAATTTCCGGTCATTCGTTACAATAATTCGGCTGTTGTTAAGCCAGACATAAAGCAATTTTTCACTTGAAACGCATAGCGAACGCATCCATAACAAGGACTTCGCTCAACAACAACAACAACAGATTCAGTAGTCTCATACGGTTCACTATTCATATCTACTTTTGCTACGAGCATTACCTACTTGTGCTCTGGTTCACGTTTCGACCTTTTGCTAGCGTTAGCATTGCTTTCGACATGATAAACACACATAAAATCTGCACAATTTCATTCCTGCAGTGATAATAAATTTATTTCGCATGGTCATTATTTATAACTACGTGAAAAAAGCTGGAACGATTTTGATGAACAGGACACTGATGTAGTTAGGGTCAGAACAGGACTTGGTGTGGATTATGGTTGGATACGCACGTCTACCGGTTGAGTTGAAAGAGGTCGGATTACGTTTCGGTACGATAAAATTACGTATAGACTTACACTTTGTGCGTTTCGTGTTAATTCTGGATGACAGATATTAATTTTTATCAATTTTGTTTGTCAAAGTAATAACATTGATTGGATAGGATTAAAAGCTGCTGAGTAAGATGTCAAAATTTGTCATTTTCTTTATGATATCACATATAATAATAATAATAAATTTATGTCCATAATGCATAATAAGTACAATAAAATAGTGAACAATAACGTAATTCCAGTTAATATTACAACTATGACTAAATAAACTAATTCACTAAATAGTTAGTACATCCAATATTCAATCAATATTAGTTATGCACATGGATAGGTACCTCTTAGCTAATGCTGTGTTGAGGTTACCTTCTTATAGTTTAAGGTGCAATAGGTGACAGGTGATCAAAATATTACTCGGTTTAAAAATTTTACTGGCTTCTATATTACGTTTTAACAAAAGTATATCAAGCTTGTCCCACTACAGTACTCAGAAAAAATGATTCAAAGTCTTGCATAGAAAATAGCCAAAATTTTAAATGTTTTAGAAATTGATTCACGTTATCTATAGATGATATTGAGCTGGGAAGGGAGTTAAACAATTTTGATACGCAGAATTTGAAAGACCTTTTATAAGCTTCCAATCTAGGAAAAGGGACTGAAATTTGGTTTCTTCCTTGCAACCTACTCGAGTACACTTTAGCACTACCTCTCATGTGGCCCCCTCTAACATAAAACTTCTTAAACACGAATTCTTATACTTTTTTAAACCTGCAATGTGGTGCTTCCAGTTTAGGTTTTCATCAACCGAGATTCCTAAGAATTCTATTTTATCAACTTGATCTATTTCGATACAGTTTTCATGACAAATATCATTTTCTAAAAGAAATCTTTCGCATTTGTAAAATAATCTACCTATATCATCTTGACTATCTCTAAGTGAAAAACGAACAAACTTGGTTTTGATGCTCAAAGCCATTCTGTTTATAGTGAACCATAATTTGAGTTTATTCAAATCATTTTGCATTTAGGACCTCATAGTTGTTAAATTTTCTGCGGAATAACATAAGGCGGTATCATCTGCAAAACTTGTAAGAGAGCCATCAAGTTTGCCTGAGCAGAGATTATTAATGTAAACTAAGAAGAGAATAGGCCCTAGTACAGATCCCTGAGGGACACCATATGAAATGGGCAAACATGAACTTGTAGAATCTAAGATACGTACACATTGGTATCTCCCAGTTAGGTATGACCGAAACCAGTTTAGAGATTTGCCTCTTATACCAGCATCGTATAAACGATTCAACAGAATATTATGGTCAATCGAGTCGAAGGCTTTAGCTATGTCAACGAAAATTGCACAGACAAACCTATTATTATTCAAACCTTCAAACACATTCATAAAGAGGCTTAACAGAGCATCTTCAGTAGATCTTTTCTCAATAAATCCAAAATGGTTATTGCGGAAGAAGTTAGTATTCATTAAAAAATTTATTATTCGGCTTTTCATTATTTTTTCAATAACTTTTGAAAACCTTGATAATAGAGAAATTGGCCTATAGTTATTGAGGTCTGTACGATAACCTTTCTTAAAAAGAGGGATCACTACTGCAGTTTTTAGAATTTCTGGAAATACTCCTTTTTTGAAGCTTAAATTTATTATGTGAGTGAGAACTGGTGAAATAATATATTTTATTTGTTTAAGACAGCTGACCGTTATATCGTCAATACCAGGAGCCTTGTTAGATTCCAACGAACTAATCACACTTATTACCTCCTCTGTGGATGTCGGTAAACAAAAAAAAGAGTTTTGAACTGATGGTCATGGAAACGTTTCTGAATATTCAAGCGTACTAAGACCAGTTGGTGAATCAAGATTTTTTTTAATATTTTCTGTAACTGAAATAAAAAAACTATTGAATTCGTTCGCGACATCTAAAGAATTGGACTGTAGGACATCTGGTCGTGAATGAGAAAAAACTTTAGGTCCATCATTTCTAGTTTCTGTCTTTCCTAGAATGGCATTTATTGTCTCCCACTGTTTTCTAACATTATCTTTGCTTTTTTCAAATAAACTATGGTAGTAATTAACTTTATGCTCCAGCATATCCTGCTTCAGTTTTCCAGCATAAGAATCGTAAAATCGATGCAATTTTTTATCATTTTTTCTAAGTTTACATTTCTTATATAACAGGTTCCTAAATGATTGACGCTTGCACAATTCAAGCATCATCCATGGTTTTAAAATTTTATGCAGAATACAATCTTTCCGTGAAACTGTAGCTTGATTAATACACAAATGCAGCTCGTTAATTAGATGATTAAAAGACACTGACACGTCTGATTCATTATATATAAGTGACCAGTCTACATTGTTCAGGCATACTTTTATAATCAATTTTTGTGATGCTTTTAATATGCTGGTTGATATCTTTGCTTTTGTTTAGATTAAGGGGTAATTTACAGACAATTACCTCGTGGTCGCTTCTACCTGAAGATACAACTTTACTGGATGGTATATGTAGATTATCTCTAGAACGGAAATAAATGTGGTCTTTGCAGCTGTTATTTCGAGTTGGAGAATTTATCAACTGCTGAAAACCAAAGCTGGACATAATTGCTTGGTACTCGTCTAAGGTCGAACATTCCTTTAGCAAGATTGTTAGATTGATGTCGCCCACGAATATTACGTTTTTATCAGCTATCAATTGGAGGGAGCAATTGAGTTCACGCAGAAATTCCGAAATAGGAATCGGGTGCCGCTTATACATACTATTACATTTACGCAGTTCTTGAGTATTTCAATTTTCAAATTTCATTGTGTGCCTATTAGATTTCATAAAACTCTTTATCTGAAAATCATCTCTATATGTTGCATTAAGAAATACTACTTTCCAAATCTCAACAGCCAATACCGGTATAGGTATGGTTGCCGGCAATTAATCTATTTTTAAACAACTTCATACGTGTAAAATAAAATATCAATATAATATTTGGATTTTCTCCCCATTTGATATTTACACCACCCCAATCACATTCAACATAAATTTATTTTTAGTCCAAAGTGTAGTAGGCTATCTAGTCTCAGAAGCCTAAGCTTCAAGTGAACGTTATAGTCGATACTCTTTTGAAAAGATCTTCAAAGGAAATTATATAATATGAGTATATTGCTTTGTGCAAAGTTTTCCATTGAATTTTTTTGCCAAAATAAGTCTATTTTCTGGAATTGTGATGATATGAAAGATATGCTGTCCTATGACTATTCTCTATGAGTCTAATCTCTTTTCATACGGTTGAGATGAATAGCATGAAGAGCTCTCAAATATTGTCAGCTACTTAGGGAGAAAATGAAATAAAATAAGATTGTAATGATATTAAGAGGATTAAATCATCGGCTATTCAGTGTGGAAATACTGATTTCAAGGGAGATAGCAAATATAGATTTTGGGAGAAAATAAAAAGCAAGGTAAAAAAAATTAAAACAGGCTATGTTATTATAATCGTTTTGATTCCTTATATCTTAAAAGAAAACTATGATTAAGCTATGTGTGAGGTGGTATTGTAATCGCTTTAAGTAATATTCAAATGTTTGATCAATGATTTTTAAGTTATTATGGCTTTTAAGATAAACTCAGAGCAGGATGTTAAGTTTAAAAGTGATCAAGGCTACCCTTATTTCTATTGAATGCTCTTATATAAAACAAAATGCATTGAAAAAAAACTCTAAATGCTTCAAGTATATTTAACAATGATGCTATATTGTAATTCTTTTTAAGGAGCTATTAATAGTTCGCTTTAGTCTAGTGATTATTTACGCATTTCTGAAAATTGAATATTATATAGCATATAACTGCTTTAAACTAAATATAGCATATTGCTCCATTAAACACAATACGACTTGCTATAGAAAACACTTAAAGATGCCACATACTGGTAGAATTGTCAGCAATTATTTTTAAAGATTTCATATTACGAGCTTCACTGACAACTCAGATCAGGTGTACGAAAGCGTGATATCAGGATGCGATAGACATTCTAGTCCATATACTAGTCGATAACTGTAGTAACTCAACCATGCTTACAATTTATGGTCATTGAACCGAAATAAGCTTATTTTATTTCACAACTATTGCCTGGATTACAAATGCGCCCTTTGTGGGCGTCCAAGTGAGTGGTGGTAAAAAACGTGATATGCTGATTACATTGCAGATATAATATCTATATTTTCAATATTAGGATGATAATTTCGCGTATTTAATGTTGCGTAGAGCACACGTGTATGGTATTTTCAAACCGCATTGCTGTCATATATAGCATAATGATCTAAATCAATAGACGTTACATTCCAAGTAAATTGTACGACTAGAATAGTTCGAGACCAAAATTTACAAAAGCATGAGTATTATATTCTTCTGTTTAGATTCTATATATTTTGGGTATCTTCTGCTTAGAGTTCCCATGTTGGATAAATTTGCATCATTTTGATGCATTTTAATTTAGAATTTAGATTTATGATGCAATGAGACTCCCCGAAATATTGTTATATAGTATATTTTTTAGATCAAAAAATTCAAACTTTCTATTTTTGCTACCAATAAAACCACAAATAAAACTGAAGAAGCAATCACCGCAAATTTCAATCTACTGTATGCTCTTTTTCGCGATGTAGCCTCACGATGAATTTGAAAATGTGAAATATGCTAAAGCTACTTGGAAAATATGGCGAAAAATATCGATTTAATTACGACCACCAAGCAAGTGCTGATACAAAAAGCTATGTGAATATAGGAAAGCATGAGAATAAACAAAGTTTGAGTTCCACTTTATGAAAGCTTGTTTACAATATATCCTGTCATTCAAATTTGTTTGTGTTCCTTAAAAAATTCAAAATATACTTGTCTGTGCTCATTTGCTTTCAACCTGTGTGTGCCGTTAGAAAAATGAAAAACAAACAGGATTTTTTTTAGATTTAATTTTCTTTTTCTCTTTTTACTAGTATTCGTTGCACAAAAATATATAATCTATACCGCTTTTGTAGTAATTGAAATAACGGCACTTTTGATGGAATACACACATAACAATGTAGAAAAAGTCTTCGTGACGAAAATAATTTATATAAAAGGCACTGTTTGCATATTTTAACGCGTATTTCATTCAGTACTAGTCATTGTGGCAATTGTTTGGGAGGTTTGTTTTAAGAATATATTTTTTTTTGTAATGGAAAACAAAGGAAAAGCAATCAGAATTAGTGAAATTAGAAAATTTTGGAAAGATGATAAAAGGTACAGGAATATATCAAAAATAGCAAACAGACAATATTCAGTCAATAAAGAGATATAAGTAATTTGAAATCGGCAGGCAATTTCAACTCCAAGCCTTGTTTGGTCGCCCATGAAAATTGTCTCATGGAGAAAAACGAAATATCGTTTCACTAGAAGAAGGAAACGGAATTTCGCATAACACGGAAAAAACCACGATTATAGGAGTTTTTTTTTTTTTTTTTTTTTTTTTTTTTTTTTTTTTTTATAGGAGTTGAGTTTATTTAAGTGCATGATATACATTTAGTTACAGTCGTTATTCATATTCATTTGCGATCAGACAGTGTCTTTACAGCATTGTTGTTTTTATATATACTTAGTACTTTGGTGCATATTTGATGTGATTTAGTTCGTCTAGGGAAAATTAGCACGGTGAAAACGCTAGTTTCTTAATTGTTAAAAACTTATCCTAGTTTATCTTAACTTCTACTTAACCTAATGATTTCCCGAAAGAAATTTGTTTAAATGTAGATAGTAATTGATACATCATTACAATTCAAACCTGGTTGGCTAGGTGGAGTCTGCAATAGCCATAATTAAATTTGCCTAAATTTGCTATCTAATTCAGTGGCAAGTTCATCTACTTTTTTGACTCCACTTTGCGTGTGAATTTCAATGGTTGAAGTGTACCATCGTTTGCTCAAAAGTATTTTTTGTTTGTTTTGTATTCTTTGTAGCTTTAATTTATGTATTTTAGCACAAGAATTACAAACTGACGCGCCGTAAACGATTATTGGCTGGACAACTGTTTTGTACAGTAGTATTTTATTATCCAGGGACAAAGCGGATTTTCTGTTTATAAGGGGGCACATGACTCTTATGAGTCTTGAGCACTTTTCTGCCACATAATCTACATGAGAGTGGAATGTTAGCTTTTTGTCTAGTTCAATGCCGAGATATTTTACGCTCTTAGCCCATTTGATTACGCTGCCTTGTATATTTAGGGCTGGAGATGACAGGAAGCGTTAGATCTTCTTTTAGTGAAATATATTGCTTGCGTTTTCGATAAATTAGTCTTGATTTTCCATTTATTGTAAAAGCAATGGATTCGATTGAGTTGAGTGAAAAGATTATTGGTTATAAATAAAAGAATAAATAAAAATATCTTTACTCTGATGCCGTAAGAAAAACTCTCCAAAAAGGCTCTCAGCTCGAAGAAATTGGTTCATTATACGTGTCAACTGATAAAAGCACATTGGCTTCGTAAAGAAGCACGTAAATAGCTGAAATACTTTACACCATCAGACATAGTGCACATCTACAAGACTCTCATAAGATCAAGACTTGAGTATGAACTCTATAAATGGGTTGCGGCAGGCCGTACTGCTTTAGCGGAACTAGACAAATTCCAACACAAAGCTTTCAATCTTATTGGTGATGAAACCATTACCTCACGTATTGAACCCCTTAAGTTTCGGCGTAATGTGGGTTGCCTTTCTCTTTTTTTATCGCTTTTATTATGGTCTATGTTCTAACAAAATATCAAGGCTGATCCCTTGTACAGCACCTCCTGCGCACACCACTCGAGTCTTTCAAAGTACTCACGATCATACTTTTTCGATCAGTAGTATAACGACCGTTCCTGCCCTACAGCTCTTTCATCCCGTCGCCGAGGGTTAGAGCTTCACGATAGCCAACGTCAACTTAAGCAAACATGAGCAAGCCCATGCTACTCCGGTCTGCCAGTTTGTGCTGTGGAACAGGTCCAGACACCATACTGGTGGATGCGAGCTAGTTCTGCACTAAAGGGTACAGCACACGGCCTGAAACGTGATTCCACGTCGCCAAAGAGAAGGAGTCTCCTGACTAACCAAGCGCCAAGAGAGCTACTGCATAGATAAAATACAGTAGCCTTCTTGGATAGGTTCTAAACCAAAACCCTCGCAATGCTCCCACCACGGGACCAACCTCTACGACCTTTTCGAGCAGTGTCAATCGTACCGTCAAATTTCACCATTCTTTTTTTTATCTAGGGCAATCCAGTGGGTTACACCCTACTATCTACTGTTTTCCCCGCCGACGATAAGCCACAGTTGTTCAAATGATTCGTGCCCCGCTATCTCCTGCAAACTCAGCCCTTCCTGTCTCTTTTTCCTTAAATTTCCTTCCGCCAAGACTGTGTTATAGCATGATAAGGCATCATGTGAGCCGAGGCATCATCATAGAAAAAAAATTGTCCTTTCCAAAATCTTCAGCGAGACAGAGGTAAGAAAAATTGGACGATGGACCTTAGGTTTTCTGCTTTAGAACTAAACATTTGTTTTTGCCGTCATCTGACAGAAAAATACAAGAAGCGTAGCATGGAGTTTTTATTTCCTTAAACCATGGTTGCGTTACTTGTATAGGGTAATGGAATTCAGCACAATATACGTCATCAGGGCCCGGGGATTTAGACTACTCAATGGAATCGATGGTCCATTTTAGTTTGGAGTCTGAAATTCTAAGATGAACTGATGAGCTAATGACCTGCTCTGCTTGATGTGCTGCCAATGTTGAGGGTTAATGTTTGCAGACGACAAGTAGAATATGAGTCCCTGAGTTAGTTCAGATGTTGTCAGGGTTCTACATGCATCTTATAGCCTTTCCAGCTGAGTTTAAGACATGACGACTTAGCTAATTTGACTCATTGGGACCTACTATGCTGCAACAGAAGGATCTTTTTGAACAAAAGGAAAAATTTACTTCGCGTGTAGCTAACTCAAAAGCCTTCAGTTTTTTTTTATATAGTGATCAATTATTAAATCTTTTTGCAATGTTTCACTCTTCCTAACAACCTTCGCAGTTGAGTGATTTTTTCGATGATTTTTAGACTCCAACTTGAAACTTCAGATTCTTTTTGGCTTTGATACAGGCTCTAGTAGCAATCGGTACGCCCTCAAAATATCTTTAAAGAGAATCTGGCCACTTGGCCGCCATTTCATTCCAAATTTCATCCAATCCTTTTTTTCCTGTTTGTAAAGGTTACCGGCTTAGTTCAGCTGAGGCTATCCACATTTTTTTAAATTCTCATCATAGGACATGCGCTTATAATCAGATGAATAGGCTTGGAGTCATGCAAAAGTTGCGTGTGCTACTCACTGTTGAGGTCACCTTCTTTCGAATTGACGTGAAGAAGGTCGATTTGTTCCTAATATTTGCACTTGCCACCACCACATCCCTTAGAGTGTTACTTGAAAAATTTGAACATTATCGTGTACTATGTAGGAGGAAGCCAACCAGTAAGACCGCCGATCAATTTCCACTGTAATAGCCATGATATCTTTGTCATAAAAATTGTAAAAAACAAGGACATTATTGATATATTTACTTGATGCATTTTGAGGCTCGAAAATCGGTACTACTTCTTTAATTAAAATAATGAGACCTTCCCACTGATTGTCAGCAAGCTCTCCAAAACTCCGTGGGAAGATCAGAGTAAAGAAGTATCTATGAATTTTTGTGGATCACATAGAATACATACCCTGCATCTAGGCTGCCTGTGGATTTAGTCCTTGCGCACGACTTTTGACCTCCCCCAGTTCAAAGATTACCTGCCTGGAAAAATTGACTGAAAATTGATCATAGTACGTTACCAAATTGACTCTGTTGTTGGCGGACCCAAATTGGCATTCTGCAGCATAGCCTGCCTTATTTTCACTCAATTATCTGCCAAGTTTATTCCATTTATTTAACTGGCACCAATTACAGCCTGGTTGCGGCAACCTGTAAAAGGACGTCGGCTTTGTTTTGAGATCAGCTCTCTTTTTTAATGACTCGATTCGGTGCCACGAAGTGCGTCAAACAACTGTTTTAAGGATAACTGTAAAAGGGTCGGAACATACGAAATAGAATGAGTCTTATTGGAATTTACGCTCAAACCATTTCACTACTTTTTTTCTTACAAAAATAAAATTTCTCTGCTACTGCTTGATTTGCGTGATTGTAATGAATTTCATAAATTTAAGGGGATAGTATCGGTTAGAATGCTAAAAAAAACAGCCTAATTTACAAAAAAAAAATTTCATCTCCTTTTGTATAAATTTTAAACTTTTGTATAAATTTTATAAATTTGTTTAATTTTATAAATTGTATAAATTTTAAACTTTTTATGGGTAAAATAGACATTTTGAAGATAACAAAAAAATATGTTTTTATTTTTTTTTCATTTTTCTACTTATTTATAGAGGGCGCCAAAGTTGACGTCTCGAAAAATGCCTCGCATACTGCGGGCAGATAATCTCAGGAATGAAGAATCTGAAACAAAAAAACCAAACCACATCATAAAGAGGAATGTTTCTTACGTGGTAATCTACCACAATATTTTTAAAAAAATGATCGAAAAAATGGCGGTTGTTTGAAAATATTTTTCGAAAAATTGTATTTTTTTCACTTTGCCAATTTTTTTTAGGTTAACTTTTGGTCTATATTGTGGTAGATTACCTCACAAGATACTTGAACAAAGTAATGCACCAAATTTGATTTAAATCGGTTCGGCCAATTCGGAGAATAAGTGTCAGCAGTTTGAAAAAACGACATTTCGAGAAAAACGCGTTTAAAGTTTTTTTTCCATTTATTTCTTGAATATCATTTAAAAAATATGTTTTTATCACCTACAATTGCTCAGTCTGCAATCCCTAGACCATACGTAAGTATTCTTGAGTCCACATAAGCCAGTTGCTCTTGCAGTTGGGCAGTATTTTTTGGCCAAACGCGCTTCCTATGCCGTTTTTTCTGCCAGACTTATGCGCTCTTCATCTTTTTTTTCGCAGTAATTCAAAGCAACAGTCTGCCGTAAACTGCCGTAACTTCTTTATTTTTGGTAATATCTTAACTAAATTTTGAGACGTGATTTTTGAATGTATAATAAATTGAAAAATACAAAAACCAAAAAAACTGATGTTTTCAAAATTATAACCGGTACTACGCCCTTAACAAAGTATATGTCAAAATATTTATTGTGTTGATTTACAGAACAATGAGAAAACAATCTGATCTTTACGCTTTACAAACCAACTAACACCCAATAAAATTTTTTAAAGTTACTGGCTTAAGTCTTTCGTTTCAAAATCATACGAAGCCATATCTTTTCACCAACAGCACATGAATCCAACTAAAAAACCATTCTCTTTAAGCTTTCAGCAATATCTTATTCTTCATTCCATATGCAAGCACATATCAGTTAACTTGTAACGTCGATCGCGGTAAGTCGTCGAGGTCTTAGCTCATTTGGCTAGTTGAAAGCATACACGAGCAAATCGCGAGAAAACGGTGAGCTTTACGGTACGCGTGGATTTTCAAGACTATCTGTAGTTTGACAGATTGAGTTGTTGAATTTTTCGCGAAAACTACAATTTTGCAATCGAATTGATCGTATCGCGTTGAATTTACTACTATTTTTTAAGGATTACCTGAGCAATTGTTTCTTGTACATGTGGTTCCTGAATATTGCAAAGTTTTCCTACTTCAATTAAGTGGTTTTGAAAGTGTCTTTGTAGTTGTTTGGCTTCACGATAAGAAGCAGCTGCATACGCTTAGTATTGTGGCTTAGTGCTAACGATGTAGTTGTGTTTGTGGTTTACCAAGCTCTGTATTTGTATGAAAGAGAAATCGTCGGGTGAATGCTGCTAGCGGACTTGGAAGAAAGTCAATACGTCGCGACGTTCGTGCGAGCAATAATAACATACCTGATCATCGTTGAGCGCATGTATTAATTGCGTATAGTGATAGTAGTGACGACAATAACAACAGCATACAGCAATCACCTATGCAATGGAAACGACAGCCACAAGACCATAATTTATCCGATCGCGAATGTATCTTAGAAGTTGGATGACTGCATTGATAGTCGGCTATCGATCGTCTGCCGTTCACCGATTGTCTACGCACTGAATTCCTAGCCTTTTTATCTTAATTTTGTAGCTGAGGGAATGCAATGGTTAGATTGTGAAGGAAATCGTTAAAAAAAATCATTTTTGATAAATCATTTCTAATTGGTAGTAAAGAGTGTTTGCGATGGCGCAGAAATTAATTGGTGTTACAGCTTGTAGAGTCCCATTAAAAATTTCAGTTTGTTGTGAAACAGTGTAAGTGTCGTTGTGCCACAAACACTGAAAAGTTCATGGCGTAGACAAGTGCTAGAAGATTTTAATGGCTGCATTGACATTCCGATTGAATAGCATTGTTGTCGGTCGATTATACCGGTGGTGACAGTGACGTGCCTGCACATTCGTCATTATAGAAAGTTGTCTCGGTCGATAATAAGCAAGGCTGCGCCTTATACGGAAATCCAGGCTAGGCTTTTTCGCTCATTGATCGTTTGAAAGTAGCAGTATTTCCAGTCCACCAAACTAACTGCGCATGATGATGGTGATCGCACCCAAACACTTAATTTGCATCGAATTCAAAGTGCATTTGATGAATTTCGGCTAGCGGCAAGTGAAAGCGCGAAAATACGGTAGAAAACATAAAACAAGTGGCGTCAGTGCGTGATCTTTGCCGGAAATGTAATAGAATAACGAAAATACTCGAAATAGCATGTATTTCATAGTGAACGCGAACTCATTAAAAAAAAGTTACTGGCCGTGCAACAAATTTAGATAAACCATCGGCAACAAATACAATAAATCTCACCGCCAGAGAGAAATCAGCTAAGCGCATCAAATATTTACGTTTCATGCGTAAAGTACTTGTTGTTCAACGCAATCCGTTTGCTCGAATATGGAGCTGAAAGTGCTTGCAGTGGTGAAGCGAAGCATGTTGGCATCAATACTGATTGCTCTATGCTGGCAAACAACAACAGGTAAGAATTCATGAAAATGAGATTTTTAGGTTCACACAGCAATGACTATGACGATTACGTGATTTTCATTGTAGTAAAATTATGAGTTTGATTTGTTGGTTGTTAGCTAGAAACAACTTCATCGTTTCAATTTCTTGATATGAAAAAAACATGCTAATTATCTGTAAATTTAAATGAGAATAATTTACTGTTATCACAGCAAAATTAAAAATGTATATGATATGTACAGAAAAACCAAATGCAATTCATTGCTGTCGATTAGTTTTGCATCGTTCTCACCACAATGAAAACCACTGTTAATGACATTCGATTCATCAGTTTAGTCTTTCATTTATCTTTCAAGTAAGTTTATTCAAGCGGAAAAGAAAAGAAGTAAACAAAAAAAAAGATTCCATTAGGTAAAAATATGAGAAAATAACTCAAAACAGAGAATACGTAAATGTGAAGTGAAAAATGTAGGCGTCTTAATCACAAAATGTGGTCGATGTTGTGCAAAAAGTATTCAAAGTTTTATGAATGATTCTATGATAACTAATATAATCAATCACTATCATATTTTCGTAAGTTTATCAAAATTTACTTTGGGAAAATCTTAGCATTTGGTCACTTTGAACACACAATACAAACCGAAAGCAGTAAAATTTTCATTTTCTAATGTATTCCTATAAAAAGCGAAGCTATTGGTTTTTTCCTCTTATCTTCTTAGTCGTCCCTGCAGAGTTACTTTTAATGGTTCCATTTCTTTTCCTTTTTTTCCCACTTCCGGAGTTCCTCAAGGTTCTATTCTTGGCCCCCTACTTTTTATCTTGTTTGTCAATGACCTTCCTTCTGTTATCAATTCTCCTTGTCTTTTATATGCGGATGACTTAAAATTATACAGAGCAATCAAGTCTGCAAACGATTTTCACCAGTTGCAAGCTGATTTGTTTGCTCTTAATCTCTGGTGTCAAGACAACTTCTTGCCATTGAACATTTCGAAGTGCCACCAGATGTCTTTCGCATATAAAAATACTCCTCATGTGTTCTCTTATTCTTTGTCTGGTATTTCCCTGTCAGTTGTCCAGCATTTTAGAGACCTGGGTGTGGTGTTTGATTCAAAATTAAGATTTGATGTTCATGTTATGAATATGACGTCCAGGGCCTCTAGGGTTGCTGGATTTGTTTTGCGTTCTTCGTATATGTTTACCAACATTTCCTCCTGTATTCATTTATATGTATCCTTAGTACGCAGTATTCTAGAATACGCGTGCAAATCTGGTCTCCGCGCTTTCAGTATTTATCTGACGCCATTGAATCTGTTCAGCGCAGGTTCACACGCTCACTTCTTTCTAAATTTAATATCCCCTATTGTCCCTACTCCTCTCGTCTTTCCCTCCTTCGTATGTCCTCGTTGCAATCACGGAGGTTGTTCCTCGATGAGTGTTTCCTCTTCAAACTTTGCCAAGGCATTTTCTTAACAGATCTCGGTTCACAGATAACCAGCAGTGTATCCAGTCGTCCAAATCGTTCTTCTGAGGTTTTCTCTGTTCCTTTTGCACGTACGGAAGTCTATTTCCATTCGCCTTTGCTGCGTCTACCCAGAACGCACAATGCCCTTAAGCTTGGTCCTCTACCGCAATCTTTTTTACAATTCAAGCATTTATTGAAAATGTTACCTTGAATTTCTATTTACCTTAGTCCTAATTTTAGTTTTCTAATTTTTCAATTATTTTTATTATTTCTTTTTCTTTTTTATGTTTCACTCTTTTTTTTATATTTGCTTTCTTGACGCTGTAATCGGAATTATATCTGTAGCGCAAGGGATAATAAATAAATAAATAAATAAATGTATTCTGGAGAGCACTATTCGACAAAAATCATAATCACTCGATTCAGTGGTTAGCTAAATGCAATGGCTGTGTTTGAGCTTATCATTAATTTTAGCACTAAAGTCAACAATTGCGCAAACTGTGACATGTACCACTTAGCCGACCATTCCAGTTAGAAATAACTACGTCTGTCCCAGCAACAGCAATTTCAACGGGGGATGAAAATAAAAAAATCACTGAAGATAATTCTAATGAGAAACATTTTGACATCAATTAAGACACATTCGCAGCTTTTTAGATTTGCTGAGACACTACTGGAAATTGGGTTAATGGGTTTTAAGTGTAATTTTTAAGTGTAATCGAAACGCACTTAAAAATTGAGGCACTTGATTAGTAAGTACTTAACACTTTTGGATGGTTACCGAAAACCTAATGAATCGTTTCGTCAAATAAAAATAAAAGAAGGATAGCGCAGTATAGCAATTAATCTCCGGAATGTTTTATATGAAAGTCTGTTAGGAAGACAGATGTCGGAAAAAATTCACTTGATTACGTGCACTGGTCACGTCACTGTACACAATGCGATCCGTGAATTTTACCTGATGCAACTCAAGCTGAACCTAGTTATTTCGACAGTCAACAGGGAGATGACAGAACACTGACTATCATTAGTCTTCAACAAAACGGAGGCTATCATCATAACTAAAAGATGACTGCAATCCCTATGCATGTCAATGAAGAAGTCATCGAAAACATTTCGATGTGATTATTAACACCATGTGAAATTTCTTTAGGCAAATAAGAAAAATAACAGAAAGAGCAGCTAAAAGTATGCCGGCACCAATTAGGTTGTTGGATAATGTGTATGGATCAAGCTCAAGCATGGCTGCAGTCTAGACTGTCTCTTGTATGGAGTACAAATGTGGGCTGAGGCATCAAATAAGCAGATGTGCCAAAAGGAAATTAACCTAAGTTCGAAAATGAGGAACGCTCAGAGTGGCCTTCTTCTAACGAACTGTCTCAGAGCTAGTTGTGTTTATTGAAAAAGATTACTTTTCTTCATATAATATAAGCGCAATGACAAGACGGTGAGCCTAGAAGAAAGAAATGACACGGTTCAGGCATGACTATAGTCTTTAGACAATGAGACGAGAATCAGATATACAACGCATCTCATCAAAATTTCAAATCCTTGATTGAAAAAAAAAACATGGCAAGATCGGTTAATGTGTAAAGCGATTCTCCAGCAGACATGGGTATTTTTGGTTTCTTTTAAAGAAAATAGGTAAACTGCCTTCCACCAAATACCTTTAGAGCAAAGAGTTTGATGATGACGCTGAATACTCATTTTTCCATTGCTAATAGAATTTTCTAAGGGTAGTGTGAGCGATAGACATTCAAAGATTCTTTCCTAGAGTTTATACTAGAAGAAAAGACAAGCTAGAATAAGATAGCGCAGTATGTGCAAGACATTTTGAGAGTGGAGAAAGCTAACCTCAATCGATCGATCGGAGGGGGCATTTAGAATGCAATAAAAAGGACCTAGTCTGAAATACGCAGTAAAATGGTTCTCAGCTAGGTTGAAAATGAGTTTTAATGCTAAGCCCAAGTTGAAGAGTGGAGCACACACTATGTTATATCATTTTATCGCCCTTAAAAACTTTATTTCTACCAAACCATCCATAAAATAAGAATTAAATACTGGCCTTAATTGGACAATTTATTTAATTACTTCTAGACGCTTTTCTCTTGTGCCTTAATACGACATGTTATAAAAGCATTACTCTTAAAATGTTGACTAACCTGCAAAAACGGCAAATACTTTAGTTGATCAATTAGGGTGTTCTTGATTTAATGAAGATTAGCTCTAATAGTTTTAGTTTGTGAAATTCAGAACCCCAATTTAGCATTTCCTAGTCTTTTTAGTACAAAAAAAATTTATTGCGCGTACATGAAAGAACATTTCTAACTTCTTTGATAAGATAGTGTATTTATTTGTAGTTATTTTATTCACTATGTAGACAGATTTTTTGTCTACATGTTTCTTGAATACAAAGTGTTTCAAACAATTGCAAATAAACACTCCTTGTAAACGTTTTGATGAGAATATAATGAATAATAATCCCAAAATATACTTCTCTCATTCTATTTTTTTCCTTTCTGTGCAACTGACCAGCAACATTTTCAAAATATACCCGGGTGTCTTGCCCATCGGTTACGTAAGATTTTCTACTTACTAAAATGAAAAACGATTACCTTAGACGATACAGAGATCACCTCTGCGCTAGATGCTGGCAATCTGCGCTCTAATCTATTTAGTTTGGGATAAAGTAAAGTAATTCCACGACATCTCTCGTACGGGTCTATGGGCTGGGAGAGAACTTCATCTTCAAATTTACAATCAATGTGAACACGAGTGTGAGACGATTAGTTCCACCATTCACTTTACTCCTGATAAACTCAGGTATCTATTTAGAGCTAGGTGAACTCAAAACTTGATGCGTGGACCCTCGTCCGAACCTGGTTTCAAATCAGGGACCCCAAACACAAGATGCCAGTGCTCTAGGCTACTCAAGCTCCTTTAGTTTCGGGTGTGTCCACCAAAAATGTGTGCTACATATAGCAAAATGTTATTGGTCGTCGCCATGAGCAACTTCTGTTTCATTTTGCTGGGCCAACTATGTTATAGTTAATTCAGCGAGTTGATTACTTCGTAAGCTTTATCACATCCCTCACGGATTTGATCCCATCTCACTAGTTTTGCCGTCATTGTGATGAAAGTTGGTGTCCTTTACTATTCCAGCATGACGATCACTGTCTTGGACAGCACCAGCTGCATGCAAAGTTTGGAAATTCACCGTTCCACCCTCATCATGACTTGGTAAACGATGTTCCGAAAGTCAGGTCTGAGTACTGACCATTGCGCTAGCCGTAAGGTGATAAGCTCATTTCGATATCCTTTGTTTGTGTTACATAGCAGCCATAACTCTATCAGGGCCCTGAAATGCCTCATTTCTCATCCCAGACACCAGCAAGATCACTTTCCTCTTAGTAAAAATAAGAAGATCCTGCTGGATGATTATGATGTCATCATTCATCCTTGGCTGTCATCTTTTTAAGTCATCTTTCTTATAATCATTAAAATAATTGACTGAAGTTCGGTCTTATTATTGTTGATGATTAGAGAGCAGTAATTAGTGGTAGAGATTAGTAATCCCACGTCAACCCTCCTAATGGCTTAGAAGTTTTAACTGATGAAGAGCTTGATCACAAAATTACAATCAATGTGAAGGTGAGTGTGGAGTGATTAGTTTCACTACTCATTTTACCCCTGATTAACTCAGGTATCTCAGAGCTAGGTAAACTCAAAGCTTGGTACGCAGACGCTCGCCTGAACCTAGATTCGAACCAGGGACCCCACACACAGTGCTCTACCCACTAGGCTCACTAAGCTTCTGATGTGGTGAATAATGTTGATCAAATCATCAATCTTGGTATATTATTCAACAGTAACCTGAATCTTGTTGATCCAGTAAAGTTAAGTACTAATATAACCAATTTCTGGTCACATTTTTGTCAAACGTACTGCAGTACAGTTAAGTCACCCTCCTTTTAAAAACGCTCAGTGGGAACAAAAATTAACTGTGCTATTTGTAAAGCTATAGAGAGAGGGGGGCTCAGACCGGAAAGAAAATGTTGTAAATTGAAAAATATCAAATAAAGTATTATTATTTGAAACTTGGTGTTCACAGTTTTGATGCAAATGACATTTTTTGTTGTAGCTAATATATATTATTTTCGAATCAAATTCATAAATTTTTGGTACAAATTCATGATATTTTTGAATCTAATTCATACTTTTTCTAATCAAGTTCGCATGTTTTCGAATTAAATTCATAATTTGTTCTAGCCAAATTCATAACTTCCACTAGTTTAATCATTATTATTTCAAGTTAAATTCATACATTCTCAAGACAAGTTCATATTTTTGGCATCGAATTCATAAATTATGGCCTTTACGTGCAAAAATTATGAATTTGCCTCGAAAAAACTACGAATTAGATTCAAAAATATTGTACACTGGATTCCAAAGAATTATGAGTTTGACTAAAAAAAAAATTTGAATTTGACAAAAAACCTATGAACTGGTATCGAAAAATCGCGAATTTGCTTTGAAAAAATTTGAATTTGACTCGAACTATTTTAAATTTTACTCGAAAATGGTATAACGTGGCAGCCTTTACATTTAGCAGTTTGCTTACTACCTCAATCGCTACAGTTTGTCGATTCAAGGGTGGAATTTGCTTTTGCTGTAAAATGTTTTGACGTCGATTTGCCGGAACTTATTCTGCATCTTCCTCCCAGATCGTATTTTTATACTGCATTGCATAATGCATTGCAAATTAACCATTGTTGAATTTTTTTTTATTTTTTGGCTTTGTGCTTGAGTTTTTTTTGTTATGAGTGATGAGAGCCTTTTAAATTTATTAAATCTATTTCTCTCTTAACTTGAAATTCATATGAGTTAAGCTTAGACCTTCGATAGGTATCAATTTTTTAATTGATAATTCTCCTCGATGACGATTCTAGTTTCAAGGAAATCATTGAAGTGTTAGAATTTCACTCCATCGAACGTTTGCATAAATACAATAAAGCAATTTTTTAACACGTTTTAAACATGTGAAACGAATGCTTTATTTTTTGCAACTGAGCTAAGTGAATATTCATGCATTTATAACTTTAAATCCACTGAAGAAAGCTCTGATTATTTTTTGGATGAAATGGGTGACACATAATCGCTATAAAATCCATGATATAATCACAATTATTATATGAGAGCAGCATTTTTCCTTTACGATTTGTTTTGAAATCCCGAAAACAAATTAAAACTAAAATCATCAACAGTCAAAAAAATCCAGTGAGTGGTACATTTAACAATATTGCTTATTCAAACAAAGAGCTGAGCTTTGAAACATAATTTTAAATGATCGAGCGAATCTATCATACATTTTTGAAAAAACTAGTGCTCTAATGATTATATCCTGGCTTCATATATATCTTTGTCGAAATATCATTTGAAACACCTTATTTAAAACTGAGACCATCTAAGAATATATTTTAAAATTATATGATACTACTTCCGACATTAATAAATAGCAAAAAATAAACCCAAAAACTTACCTTTTTAGCAAATAGTAGGTGTCATTTATAGTTTTCATGTGTTTAATTTCCCTGAAAATTAAAAAAACATATCTTTTAATTTTGTTTTCATCATCAAAATGATTTGTGGTTAGTTTTTCTTTGAGTCATCTTTCTGTAAATCGATAATATTTCAAAAATGTCACTGACACTCATCATTGACAATCATCAATTTCAAACTTTCATCACATAATTGTTTCCATTTATATCTTTTCAACAATAATTTATTATCTATATAATATATATATAATAATAATTTATCGTTAAAATTAGAAATTATTAGAAAAATGACCAGAAAATATAACATGATTCATGCGGATTGCAAAATTACATTTAAAATTCACCAAAATGTTGCTGATGCATCGTACGAAAAATAACACTTACATTTCATTAGACTTTGATGATCGAATGACTAAGTGGAATATATACTACACCTTAGATTGACGGATGTAAATTTAAAATTCATAAAACATGTTCGCTTAAAAATTTTATTGCAACTAATGAATAAATTTAAATATATTTTAGTTCATATTTTTCTTGATTTGTTTTCATCAACGTAAACTGGATTGTGTTTTGTTAACTGACGTTATATTGAACAGATCCGGGAAAACTTGACTCAAGGCTTTAAATTAAACTAATTAGCTCATTTTTTGCGAATAAAGTAAAAATAAACACAAAAGTTTTTTGGTCGCATACTGTTCGAACAGCATATACGAGTATCTTGCTTCAACAAGGCTACAAATCCATTTTTTAATTACGTTAAGGTCCGTAATCTTACAGTGTGCTTAAGTGACCATAAAACAAAAGCAGATGAAAATTCTGTATAAAATCACACGGCGAAAAGGGCAACCGTATTCAAATCCAAAAAGAGTTGATAGGTATGCGAAGACTCGAAAGTGTCTCATTTGCGCTTGGTGAACATTAATAATCGTCAGCCTGAAGGGATTCATTCTAATTTGCAAGGTATTAAATCCATGCCACAAACAGACGGCTTGTAATTTATATCATGCCAACATTGGGACTGCTACGATAAGCTTCTACTCATTATTTAAAATCATTATCACTAAATTACCGTGCGGAATAAAAGATCGAGATATGGTGTGCTTAGTAACGGTCCTGCAATTAAGGGTTTAGTTCAAAATGTATGAGTGGAAAACGCATAAGGACTTATGGTGTTAATAGCCAACGGGAAACTAATAGATGCCCATTTACCAAACAAAAAGGTGCAAATGATGTTTTGTATAGCTAAAGGATTTGTCTTTCGGCACTTAATTTGCTATGATGTCAGGCGTTTTTGCACTTTCGATAATGTGTTTACATGTTTGGAGTCTTTTTTACTGTCGAAATAGAGCGCTTTTGTAGTATAACACTTTTATAAAGCAATAATGAAACTATGAAAACGGATATCACCTGATTTAAATTTTTTAAATGATCGAGTCACTCTCAATCAACTATGAAAGAGATGCATTGTAGCAAATGATTTGAAACAAATTAAAGCATCCATTGAATGGAATATCGTAGGAAACCTCCTCCATGGCGGAAATAATTGAATCAACTTACTACTAAAAAGTGGTACAATAGCTGCTACTTAGTGCAATTAAATCATTAGAACGTGCACTTGCAGATATGAAATTGTGTATTCACGTCAAATTGGTGATTTCTTACTAATAATAAGTTAAATTTCTGAGCAGAAATAATTAATGAACAGCTAGATAACGTTTTGCCTGAATGTTATTTCGGCCTTAATTTCCAGATGGTAAAGATACGAAAAAAATGATGTTAGAGAATAGAAACATTATTTTGTGGTTACATAATTAGCTCATACTATCAATATCATCATCAAAAGGTTCATTTAAAAAATTTGTTGGTCACAGATAGGCGCAGTAAAAATAATATTCCAAAAAATGGAAAACGATCGGATCGTATAAAGAATAATGCCAATTTACATCCGAATAATTCAACGAAAAAACAAATAGGATCGTTTTTACCTCCAATAAAACTTTTTGCGACTTTTAAATTTTATTTATTTATTTATTTACCAAACAAGGTATAATAATATTACATATAAATGACATAAATATTAAAAATCAAAAAAAAAAACTAAACAAATTTAAAAACAGATTTAAAAAAGGTATAAAATACAAACAAATACAATATAAATAAACACTTGATGAATAAATTGATAAAACATATAGTGGAGAGTTACTAATGAAAATTTTAATAAAACTTTTTGTTTCGCTAATGAAATTTTTTGTCAGTGTGTCTAATCGTGAAAAATGGTTGAATTTCTTAAAAAAAGCTTTTAAATAAGTATTTAGAATTCCGCAACGATAATTTAGTCACAGATGAGGGAAAACTTTTTTTGTTCATGATAGAGGTACGAAAGTACAAAGAAAGCCATATATCCAAAATATATTTTATCTATTAAATAAACATATCCATAACAGATCAATGCTATCCAGAACAGACGCATTGGAAACAACAACAACTCCTGTCTCGGTAAATTCACTGCCATTGAAAGCTACTATTTTTGACGTACCTTATAGATGTCACTAAAAACCTGAAGATAACAAAATCATTCTGATTTATTTTTATTTGAAATCTACATTACTAGCTTTTTGTGTGGATTCAATGCTAGCTGCGACTGATTGTTGCAGAACATTCTCAGACCTTCAGACATAATTGGACATTGTTTATGCAGCCAGATGATTTCTTTTGCATTTAGCACATTTAAAAAATCGATTTTCTCATTGGGAATTGGACAAGTTCCGAAATATTGCACCAAGACTGGCTAGAGTTTTTAGGTGATAATCTGAGGCTTATTACTAGCAATCGGGCTGTTAAAACATAGTATTGGATGTAAGTTTTCTCTAAAATCTCTATTGGATCTTAGTTTACTACTCTATTGTGTATATATGATATTTATTTCGTTTCATAAATGTCAACTATGCCTCCTCCGAATGATCTTAACAAGCTTATTTTGTGTTTTGAACGGTGTCGAGACTAGTTGGTGCAATTTAAAATCACTTACAAAATAAAGTAATGAGTTGAAAATAAATTATATTTCTAGAAACGAGTTAAGTACGAATTGACCTACACTCAAATTCCGATAGTGAAGACATATTTATTCCAAAGCACATTTACCCACACTGGGCGCCATATTGTGGGTAAGAATAATTGCTGGCATTTGGTGTCTACGAGTTCCGAAAACGATCGATTCATGATTTTTGTTCATAAATTGATTTGTTCCCATGGTTTTGACTCGAAAGATATTATTGCTAGCATTGGGAGAATTTACACATTGTCTCTTTCGAACAAAGTTATCACTTCACTATTTTCTAGGCTGGAGAAAAATTGAATTGTTGAAGAAAACTGTAAAAGTTCTAAAGCTTTTACTCAAAAATATCTTATACTCGAAGATACAACTAGCTGGCACGGATAAAATGAAAAAAAAATATAATAAAATAAATATAAATAAAATATGTAAAATAAAATTTAATTCAGTACATAATCAACCAACAATCAAATATGAGCATCAAATTTATGTTGCTCGAGATTCATTTAATTCATAAATATGATATTATGGTGAAAATCATGTAAGTAAACCATGTGATTGAAAATCATGTAAATAAACCATGCGGAGGAATGAAAAAAAAACTACTCGCAAAGAAATACAAATTTCGATTTTGTCTTTCATAGCACAAATACTTTTGAAGCCATAAAAACGATCTTTTTATTTGCTCTGACTAGAATGAGTTCAATGTTGATATGCATTTTTCATTCATGCACGTCAGCTAGAGCATTTTCCTACCAAACGGTCAATGCGAACGATCAATTTTTCATTACCAATCCATTTAAGCATCGAAATAAGTTTTTTTTTCAAACTTCCATCACTCTTCGTTCTTTCGCTTTCTGCTCGTAATTCCACTGAAATATTCAACCTTCGTTTTCCTCTGGCTTTCAAGGAAAAATTCCATTTTAATAGCCCGGAATCCATTCTTGAGTGCTTGCTTTCACATTCCACTAGCTCGCCCGAACGATTTGACAGCATAATATCTACCAGTCACTCTTTTCGTCGACTTGTCTCTCCCTCCCTCCATCCAGATAGATGCTTCATCTTCGCGAACTAGCATCCGAACGAAAAGTTTTCTGGAAGCCATTTACCTGACAGGTGACGCTACTTGCTGATAAGCCTTAAAGTTGTGAAATGTCGCGCGGTATTATCCGTGCCAGCGACGAACGAGGACAAATGTTGTCGTTGAAGGCAAAACCATTTCGGAGACAACGTAACTGATGTCTCGCGGTGCAGCCGTAAAGTTTAAGAGACAAGATGAGATGCTGACGTCTCTGTATCCCGATGTGGTGCGAGCTAGCGGACAGATAGTGTTGGCGTTGATGAACATTCAACGGAATCGTCAAGGAAAAATGTCCATCAGTTTCCACGAAACATCAGACTGCTTTTAAGTCAACAGCCCACCGTTGAATGTCGTCCCGTTAAAAGCTCGTTCTTTTTCGTGCCTGGTAAAACAATAAATTAAATTAATTTTTAATTTTCTTCCACACCCCAAACGATCCTTGCGTTGCACGGATGCGGCTCAGTAATTTTCATGGGCGATATTTTCCAGACAGTTATTTTTATTTTAATTATACCTATTTTAATCGGGGTCCTGGCAATCTATCATAGCGTTTGTCGGTTTTATGGTAGAGAGTGCGTTGTGCAGGAAGGAAAGTGGAGATTTGAGTAATAATTTTCGGATGTTCGCACTTTGGTGATTTACAGCGTGTGGCTAAAGAGCATTAACAAATGTGCGCTTGTGGTTCATGTTGCCTGAAGCGATCGTTCATTTAAATTACAGCTTAGAAAAAGCTGGCGTTATAAACTGGCGGTAATAATTGGTCGCCATTAAATTGTTAAAATATATTACGAGCTTGAAATTACAAGCCGGAGAATATCGTGTTCAGGTCATACCTATAAGCAGGTTTCGGCTAGGAGGTTTATTAAAAATTAATTACTTATTTTAAATTTATGTGATTAACGTTATTGAATTTATTATCCTAGACCGAAAACATATTGGTAAATAATTTTATTTGCTTCAGTTCATTGGTCTGTGCAGAATTTAATATTTGAGGTAACTAATTGAAAAATAATTTCATAATAATGATTGAATTGGAGAGATTGATTTGAGTTTTAGCATGAATTTTCTATGCTTTTATTTAGAGTTTATATAATACTATTGGTATGCTTTTTTTACACACTTTATTGTTGACATACATATTCTAAAGGCATAAATTAAAAAAAAGTGATTATTGCAAATGCTGATTGTGAGCCTAATTGAAGGTTTTGATAGTTTTTATGATAGCTTTCCCAAAAATCATGCAAAAAGATTGCGATGCAGTTTCGCTTTGATAGAGTCAGCTTCGTTTCAGACAAGCATGATAGGGTTTTGGTAGTGTTTAGTGCCATTTTTTTAAAGATGCATAATCCAGTACCAAATTCCGTGCATTACACAAATTTGCAAATAAATCTTTACGTTGAACAATCGGAATAACTTCCATGCATCTATAGTTACAGCAGATGTCGTTGTAAGAAGCACCTAGTTGTGCTGGATGACTGTCAAAATAGACAATGTCCAGATAAAATAGACACTTCCACGTGGAAGGACACCGTTACTAATTTGAATAGTTTGCTAGTATGACCAAAGGCAGCAGTTTTCAACAATAGTCTTGCTATCGCAGAAGAAAGTTCTTTGACTCAGGACTCAACAGCGGCCTTTAGTCTTTGTCTGATTGTCAGCTGTGAAGTCAACAGAATGCTAATTTGTAAACTACAGGATAGCTTCGACAAAAGCGTGCAGGCTTTCGCAAGTTCGTCCCTATGTCCTGAAGCTCAAAATTGTTGAATCATCCAATGTTTCGAGATCTTATTAAGAGGCGTACGGCATTCGAGGAACAGCTTCAAGGTGGTATAAGTGCTAGCGAAAATACGCATAATCGCTTCAAGGATCTAATAAAGACGAACTGGCCACTTTTATAATCGCCAACAAGTCCACTTGAAACGGACAAAAAAAAATTACGATATTTCATGAAAGCTTAAGGTAACAAAAAATGACCTTGCTGAGCTCTTTCAATGGTGCGGAACAGGCAACTTCTTCAAAAGCTCACCGAATAAAATTTATCCGAAACAAAGCAAAATTCTAAAAAAAAAACTCTAGCGCACCTGAACCGCTAGAAACACTAATGTTCGAAGAACAGTAGAAGAATCGTGCAGGTTTTGAGTGCATATTACGGCCAAACTGTTTCAAATGCCACGTTTTACTTTCGTCTTAAGAATGCATTATAACTCATATGGTGGAAGGTTTCAGATATTACCACTGGCATGAATTTCAACGTTTATGAGAGCAAAACACGGGTTAATTATATTCGATATCAGTTGCTTATAGTTAGTTGCTTAGTTCACATAATTTTGAAAGCAGCATCTCATATAACATTAATGAAGAAAATGCTCAGTGCCTGCAGCACTGTAACTGAAGTTGGTGTTTGGGGCTGCGATCCGAAAAATTTGCAGAACTTTGCGAATTGTAACATCGGTTATTTATTTTCATTGTAAATGTTTCCGGTATGTATGCTAACTGTAAGTATTTATTGATACAAAAGTAGCACAACCGACTCGTGCTGGCAACCTTCTGCCAGTATCAAAGCCAAGAATAAATCACATCTGCTTCACGTTGTTATATTACATTCGAAGTTAAAGGAGTATAAAGAAATTTAGAGTTACCTGCAGCGAGTTTTTTCAAATAATCGAAAGCTTAATATTTGCTGTTTATTGTCACTACAATATCATTACCATTTGGAAATTCTACGATAAAACCGCTTAATAAAGATATTGCAATTAAACACAAAACCAACAATAGCTGGCAACCCTATCGTGGCTTTTCAACCAAATTTGGCCTGAATAATGTTTATGACAGGTTTCATTAATTGTATGAAATTCGTATTGATTTCATTACTGCACTGGAAGTTATAGTGCAAAAAGTTTTATTTTCCTGAGCGAATTTTCAAAACCAAAGACACAAAAATTACCATAGCTGGCAGCACCAATCAAATTTTTCAACCAAATTTCCACCAAACAGAGATTAGAGTTAGGTTTAGCTACTGTGTCAATTTCATGAAAATCTGGTAACTTATTCACATTTCATAGGGCAAAAAGCAGTTTTTTTTCTTTGTAATTTTTCAAGATGGCACCACTGGCACAGACTTGCCAACAATTCAAAATCGCTTCTAACAAATCTGGTCTTACTTAAGTCCAATGCATTCTGTAAATTTTAGCACTATCTGATTATTGGTTCGTGAGTTTCCGTGAACAGAAGTTTTTGATGCTAAAAATATAGGTCAACTGGGAGAAGGTTACCGTTCTTGTCCGACATTAAATTTCCAAAGTTTTATTTTGAACGTGTAGATAAAACATAAGATTTATATACAGATTGGTTTTATTGTAAGAAACGGACATTTTTTTGAATATTCGATGGTTTGAATGTTTTCACTTCCAAATTTTTTTTTTTCAAAATGAAGACACCAAAATTATCATAGCTGGCAGCTCCAACCGAATTTTTCAACCAAATTTCTACCAAACGTGGCTTAAAGTAAGGTCCAGCAATTGTGTGAGTTTCGTCAAAATCGAACGATTCAATCAGAATTTATAGGGCTAAAAACAGTTATCTTTTTTAGTGGTTTTTCAAGATGGCACCACTGGCACAGAATCGCCCGCATTTCAAAATCACTTCTATCAGACCTGGTCCTATTTAATGCCAATACATTCTGTGAATTTCAAGTAATTCTGCTCATCGGGTCGTGAGTTTCCGTGAACAGAAGTTTTTGATGCTAAAAATATAGGTAAATTGGGCAAGGGTTGCCAGGCGTGCCCGTTATACCATATCTTTTTTTTTTTTTTGGTTATGTAAACAAAGCACAAGATTTACATATGAGTGGCTTTTTTTTGCAGAAACGGCATTTTTTCAAGAGAGACGATGATTTGGAGGTTTTCACTTTCAGTGCCTGCCCTAGCTACAGGGTTGCCAGCACGCTCACTAAAAGCTACATAAATCTACAACTAAATAATATCAATATGTCCTGAAAATTTCGTAATGATTGAATAGCTCTGTCAAAAGTTATCGAAATTTAAAAATTTTCAAATTTTCCCGTCCTCTTTTTAGGCACCCAGCGCACACATAGGGTTAAAAAATTCCAAAGCATTATCCGATTCATATGTAAAACACGTTAGAAATTTATTTCGTTAACTTTATTTTTGCGAAAATTATTTGTGTACGAAATAATAGGTATATTAAAAATATCACTTAAATGGCCGCCGGCGCCAAAAGGTTAACAATAACTGACATTTAAAGAAACCTGGACCTATTCTGCATATACACCAATGTATCCTGAAAGTTTCAGCTCAATCAGATGGCGCGTTCCCGAGATTATCTCACTGAAATTTTTTGATGATATATATATATATATATATATGGAAATATGAATTTTTGGCCGAATCGATTTTAATACTAATGTTCTTCGAACATTAGTAAAAAGCGAAAAAGAAAGTAAATGACGACCACGACATCTCCTCTCCCATCTCTTTCTTCGAGTACCGACAATGAAGATTGAAACTATAAAATGCGTCAATGCCTTCAGACACATAGCCACAAGATGAGATGAACATAATCCACCCTCAATTGGATACAAAAAATCTAGACCTGGCGGAATATGTTATTCTCCTTTCCCTATCACTGAAAGCAAAAAACTTGACTATTATATCCAAAACTTGTACAATTACTCTGGTTAAAAAAAAGACACAGTCACATAGGTTTTTCAAAACCATACAAAAATCTCAAAATTATAATGATATACATGATAGCCAGGATAGTCTAGAGCCTGCTTACGGAACAAACTTCACAGATCTTAAGCCAAAAAATTAATCACACTAAAAAAATGTCAATCTTCGTTTCGAATTTGAATACCATCCTAAATAAACGAGGTGAACTCCTACAATTTTTGATTGACTTTCTCCTACAATTTTCGGAACACTTTCTAGAATTCATTGCGTTTTCACCATGCAGGAGTCCTAGTTCCCAGAACTTCACCCAAAACTTTCGTATACTGTTCGATCGTCAAGGAATAGTGCAGATGGTCTCAATATCCATTACAACCTGCACATCTCCAATGATCCAGTGAACTTTGGTTCTAGAAACAAGTACAAGCTATTGCACGCAATTCCCCATAAAGTGCTTATCAAAATCCTTTATGAGCTACTTTCCGACCATAAGCAGATACTCCTTCTCAGTGACAACTTTTCATTGACAACATAGGCAAAAGGATACCACCAGTTTGCCAAGTCGCACTGTCTGGAACGATCTGACAAGAAATAGCCAGTGACTTGGAGGAGTCAGTAGATTTTCTCACCAGTGTGTCATCCCGCCAAAAGGATAATCGCAGACTTAGCAAACTCCCTAAGCCAATAAAATTGCTTATACAGAAGACGGATCAAATCTGGCAAAAAGCTAGAGGAGCAAGTGAACTCAGACTAAAATGGGAAGCGAACTGGCTAACAATTTGCATTAGCAGAAAAATCTAAGAGAACTTAAAGTAGAGAATCGAACCTGTTGAAAATACATTTTTGCGATTACCGAGGTATTTCAGGTCAAGGAAAAAGTAAGCAATGTCATTCATTTACGGTTCTCAAGGCCAGAGATATGAAACATCGCATAGAGGTCATTGAGAGTGCAGCCTGAACGATCTTCGACTCTGATTTCCTGGAGGGAGATATAATACGATTGGTAAATCTAAATGAAATGAAGATTTTTATAAACAGAAAAACTGCTTGGCGAAGACAATATTCAAAACTTGTAGCTGATACATTTAACTGGAATCATATTATACTAACAAACATATATCATAAATATTGAGGAGCATAGTCATAGTACTGCTATAACTAGTTAAATATCTTATTTGTCCACAATATTGGAGGCCAATCAATTTACTTCGGTCAATCTCTAAAGTAGTAGAGCGAGCTATACTCTCTCGCTTGAGCGAAAATGTAAACGACGGAAAATAAATCAATTAAATTCAACAAGCTCGGTATTGTTTGACGCAATCAAGGGGATGAAGCACAATTTTTCATAAATCGATTTTTTTTTTATTAAATATGTTAGAATGAAGCTTTAGAAACATGATTTTAATAATATAAAATAGAAATTATAAAAAAAAAATTTTATGATCATATGTAGCGAAGCGCGCCAAGGTCATTTTTTCTATGATTTTCGTTCACTTCGCTATACCGCTACATCGACTTAGGCTAAAGTGAAGAGAAAAATAAGTGAGTCAATTCCTTTAAAAGAAGCAAAAAAAAGTTAGTCTCGGCAAAAAAAAAACAAAAAAAAAATTAGCTGAAAAAGATGCTTCTAAAAAAGTGTTGAAACTCCAGAAAAAGGTTCAACTGAAAAAGTTAAACTGACACTAAAATTAATGAAAAATCTATCAACATATTATAGCCTACCTATACAATAAAATTATAATTCGGTTGAAAACATGCGCAAGGAAATTTGGGCAGCATATTCCCAAAAATTTCAACTGATGAGAACCCTCAACACTCTTATTCTCCTGTTGGAGAAAAGACTTGGTGTAACTGGCGCTTTAAAAAATTTCAAGCATCTTCCACCTTTAGATGATGAGGTACAAGAAGTTTTAAAGCCTATTTATAAAGACTTATCATCGGAAGATTTATTAAAGCGCTGCTTGGGCAATTTCACGCAGAATAATAACGAAAGCTATAGTTCTTGTGTTTGCGATTTGGCCCCTAAACATACTTTTTGTGGAAAAAATATCATAAATATGGCTGCAAATATTTCTGCATGTACATTCAATGAAGGATTTATGGCTATCTTGAAAATAATGCAAGTCATGGGAATTACAATTGGCCAGTGCGCTGGAACATGCAGAAAATAGAGATGCTGCAAGAGTCAACCAGGCGGAAAAACACTCGACTGAGGCATCTAAAGAGGCCAGAACTGCTCGAAGAGAGCAAAAACCTTTGGAAAAGGAAGAGTATGAACAAGAGGAAGGTATATTGTATGGTCCAGGCAACGCAGATTAATTTTCGGTAAGATTTATTACAAAAAATATTGAATTTTAACTTTAAACGCGATTTTCTCGAAACAACCTTTACCAAGTTGGCGTGCATGATTAAGAAAAATGTATTTGTCCAATCTTCCTGAAATTTTAACACGTTAGTCTGCATATGCTAATGCTCAGAATGAACTACGGATGAAAAAATCGGCATAAAATTTTTTTTAGTTATAACCGATTTTTGGGGGAAAAAAACCTCGATTTTTGAAAAAACGCCGCCATATTGTTATTTATAAACCCAAATTTTTTTTAGTTCATTCCAAGGCCGCTTTGATGCTGTAGAAACCCCCTTTTTTGTTTTTTTCTCGTGCACGCCAAGTTTTTTTGGTGTTTTTTCAAAAAAATTGTAGCAGACGGCAAAGGGCCACAACAAAATTTTAGCGATTTTTTTATGTAGTATAAAGCAAGTAAAATATGTGTACAACGTTTCAGTAAGATATGTCTTTTTATTCAATTAAAAACTAACCTTTGAAAAAAAACATTTTTTTTTTCAATTTGATGGTGCTATGTCCCCTTAAGGTCTTTGATGAATACTTTCAAGCATATAAGATCAAGATAAACACTGAAAAAGCATTTGTGATTTTGTAATATGCAATAATTACCACAAAAAACTGACGGAATTTGCATGCTATATGTGAATTATTTCAATTCAGATGTATTTGAACGAAAAAAATTACAGTTTCTGAGTATCTTTTGGAATAGTATAGTCATCGGAATTGCATAGATTCATGGGAAAAAATGAAAGTTTCAATCGAAAAGTTTTTCCTTAAATAATTTTTGATTATGAAAGGAAAAAACTGGAAATCAGGTTGCTTTTGTAGAATATTATTTTATTTTTCTTTGAAAAACCTGCAAACCTTTAAAAAAGTTGTCAAAGTTATAAAAAACGGCGAAAGTACTTAGACCCACTTTTAAATTTTATAAACGTTTCAATTTATTTCATGACATTTTTTTAGATTCGCTGAATTAATACTGGTAAAATTAATTCTTGTTTTTTAATTTATCAGTTTTTATCTTTTTCTTCGTAGTAGATGAAATAATCACCTGTCATTGCCTTGGAGGCAATTTTGTATTTTCAAGGGCAAATGTGATAGTTCAATGTAAAATTAAAATTATACATAACGTTTTTGTTAACCAGCTTTAAAAAAAACTTTTAAAACTTCACTTGCTTACATATGTTCATCCAAAGTATAAAATATTTGAAAATTCAGAGAATATTGCCTCATTATGTTATTACTATCTATCTCTATTAATTTTGTTTGAACTCAACCCATAATTCAAGAATGCATCGATTCTATTTATCAATTGTAATTCGAAACATTAAATCTAGTCACATTAAATCGATATAAATAAACCACTCCCCCCATTAAGGACCGTATGCTACTAACTCAAACTTCCGATGCGATGCGTCACTGAAATCCTTATTGCACTAGCAATCCCGTCAACACCTTGCTTGCATATTAATTGTCCTGTCAGTCTAAATAAACCGTTTGGATACGTTCATTTATGCAACCACAGAGATACATATTCCTTCTATGCATACAGTTCAAATCAATACAAATCCGTGAGCATATATTTGCATTCATGTGAGTTTGTTGGCAAACATACAGACACACAGAAACAACTGTTGCACATCGTGATCATAATAAATTAATCGAATTAACATTCAGAACTGCACAAAATGATAGACACCGTAATGGAATAGAATCGGCCATCGACCAGGATCTATCGCAATCGATGGTTCGGTTGTTTATAACCGGATTCGGGGCTGCCACACGGACCAGCCAAATTCAATTTCGCAAGTTTAATGAACAAAATTGTACCACCACAATGTGCTTTTTTTCGGGACTCGATTCCTGTTTTCCTGTGAAAATCCTACATCAGTTTTGCACGGGCCATTCCTCATGCACTTCGAGTTAATGAATCCCGGCGAATACTATAAAGTATTTACGTACGTATGTATGTGTGCAGTTTACTCGAGAAATGAAATTCCATGCCACATAACAATAGAACAACCCTATCTTTCGTGTATCACTGCCCGTTGACTGATACAATTCTGGAAATGACAACGAAAAAATGTCCTTGTTTCCACGGAACGGCGCATCAATGATTCGTTGCAAAAAAAAAACTTGCTCTGCACAGTTTCAGGGTTTGCGAGCAGGAACAATAACAGAACGCAGAGAAACAGCAAAAAAATATCAACTGCGGGAAGAACTGGTTGAAAAATTGAGAATGCGAAAAGCCAGAACTAGATCAGATGGTTGAATGCGGCATATACGACATTGTCACCGCATAATTATGTCGTCAGCGTTGGCTTCGCACAACAATGCAACACAGAACAATGCAATACGATGCAATCGTGCCGGGCCAGGCTGTGCCAAGCCAAGCTAAGCTAGGCCAGTCAGAGCACTGTTTCCCGATTACAATGCAACTTGTTCGCGACGACATAACGGCAAGGACGGACGACGTTGGAATTTTATGTGACCCGGCGGGTGGGAATTTCTATAAAGTTTTCATTTATTCCTTTTGTCACGTGAAAACTTCAGGGATTCTCATTTTATTGTTATAATATGCCAGCAAAGGTTAAAATGAAAACACAGAGATAGAGTTGATTTAAGTTTTTGCAGGAAATTGAATGTGGAATGGAATTGGAAAATATAGATGCTAGGGAATAAATAGTGAAAGTTTGAAACAAAGATGGGATTTGTAAGCAGTTTCTTATAAAAAAATATATTTAAGAAGCTAGTCGGCTGGAGCTAGCAAAAAAAGCATAGGGACATAATTCAGTATCGAATGTGAGTTCGACTTTTTCACTTTCGTCAGTTTCGCATAGCTAGGAACTACCAGCTCAGATTGCACCTTTAAACCTGAACAACGTGTTTCCCGGTGATTGTATTATTTTCATCAAGATCTAATACAAAATTTACTGAGAATACCAGTTGTGATCCAATATTTTTACAAAAATTGGAACTTATTGGTTCCAGACTTCAACAAAGGAATCTGTTAGATCAATATTTACCGAAAACGAAATGAAATATTTTCAAGTTTTTATAAAATGAAAGTATGTGGCTGTTGTGATATTGATAGTTTAACGAATGAGATTAATATGGAACATGTACTTTCCGAGTGGTGGAGAGTTTTCATAAATTGTCTTGTTTCATAATAAACAAAAAATCCATATATTCCGTTAGACCAGCCATGCTCAACCTTTTTTATGTCAGGGCCACTAAGAAATGCGCACTAAGCTACGTGGGCCGCGGTCTTGTGATGACTGCAAAAATAAAGGCAAATAAACAAGAGACATTATGGTGAAAATTACATTTAGTAAAAATTTAGTACAACCTCTGACAGTGTGACAAAGTTTTTACAATATTAGTTAAATCAGGCTGAAAATTTTTACTGCGATTCTTAAGATATCGTGTTAATGGAAATCAGTAAGCCGATTTCTATAAACTTTTTTCGCATATTTCATTTTCGAATATGATGATTCGCACAGATAATTCGATGTGAACAAGGTCAAAAGCAGTTGTACGCAGCTTTTTACTGTCTTATAATTTGCCGGTACCAGTTGTCACAATTTTTATTTTCAATGGTTTCATCAAACAATTGTGAAAAACTGAATCCCCGCTCTGCTAACTGTCTAATTACTGCTGATTCGAAGCGCCAGGAGATTTCAATAAGCAAAAACATTTCTTGAAATTTTCTCAACTCTCTAAATCTTCGTTTGAATTCAGCGGATAGTGAATTTAGGTAATTTAGTATAAATGGTTGCTCTCCGTAAATATACTGTATTTTAATTAGCCAATGAAAGTTTGGGAAAATGATCGATCTTTTGATTTTTTTATGTCTTTGCAATAAATACTCCGCTTGTCTTCAAATGCAAATACTTTTTGGGTCATTGCGTTATAATTTTGCTTTCACCTTGTAAAGATTGATTCAATTCACTTAATTTCCCCGTGGTGTCATAAGGATATGCTACAAGACTCCACGATTGATCATCATCAAGATCATTGTAAACTTTGTTGTTCTGTTGTAAACACAACATAATTTCCATTCGTAATGAGAAAATCGGTCGAGAGCTTTTCTTCTTCTTAGCCACCGGACTGTTGTATGTAAAATGACATCACCATAATTATTGCTTAGCTCTTCCAAAAGGTTCTTGAATTTTCTATGATTCAGGTCTCGTGCTCGAATATAGTTCACTACATTAATGAGAGTCTTCATTACAGCATCTTATTTATTAGACGAAACACGTTCTGCCAAATTTTCGTAGTGTATCAAACAATCACATGGTGAGTGTAAACTAGACTTGATGCACCACAACCCGGGGAAATTCCACCACCAGAGGGCGAAAAGGTGGTAGAAGGGGTGAAAAATTGAAGAAAAACAGACAAAATTATACAAAAAAAAGAAAAAACAAGAAAACACAATTAAGAAAAACAAAAAAAGCCCGAAAAGCAAACGCACAACCACAAAAACACAATCATACTAGCTCGACATCTATCGGCGAAATTCATGTAACAGCTGTGTGGGGCATCAAGTCGAGTTTTACCCATGATGATAGATTTATTAATGAGAAAGAAATCCGTTTTCTGATCCGGTCATTGAAGTTAATTTTATTTCTTAAAAAACATGTCAAAAAGATCGAGAAAATCTTTACCCCTTATTTGGTTTTTCGTGGGAAGGAATGCCATAAAATCATCATTAATTACACTCTGAACATTGCGGCGTTGATGAAATGTCAATAGTTAAACTAAAAAATATAAAGCTCTTCAAGTCATATCTATGATGTGATCGAATATGTATATGTTTAGTAGTATCTTCTATTCGTCGAGTGCAGGTAGAATTTGAAAACTGCATTTGTTTCATTTGCGATACTATCTGGGTTTTATTTTTAAATTTTTGAAACAATATATTCGAAGTTTTAATGAAGCATTCTTTCACGATTTCTGAATCCGAAAATAGTTTCATCAATTTACGGAGAATAGAACAAATTTAATTTGATCCTCTTGTGGCTACAGCATCGTGTGACAGAGCTCCTGTCAGAACAATTTGTTGCTTCTGCAAAAGACTTCTTAATTAAATTTTTCACATCTAATTCCAGTACCGTTCGGAAAACATTCATCAAATGAATTATGCTTGGCTTTATAATGTCGCACAATAAATTTTTTTTTTAATATCATGATTTCCGACAAATAAGACAAGTAGGGATATGCAAAATAAATAATAAATGGATTCATATTAATTTTTCCACTTGTTTAGAAGAAGAGTATTGATGTAATTGGCTTGTCTACACCAAGCCAAGCACAATTTAGCTGAGTCAAAGTCAATCAATTCCAATGTTCTATTATTTTTATCTATCTATTTTTGTCTATATTTTCGTCTATTTTTTACATTGTTCCACTATAGTTTGCTCAGTGTTTAAAGAGTGAGAAGGCTTCATTCTCACCCTTTAAACGCTGACTTAATTTTGAATTTTGAAAGCATTCAGGTGCATTTACCATTTATACTTTTTGGTATGAGATTCGAACAATATATTCAATCTAATCATACTAATGGTAAATTACATTGATAGTTTAAAAAATTTTATCGAACTTTTATTTTAAATTTTATATAAATTTGAATTTAAATTTGATATAAAAACAATAAGTAAGTTATATTAAATTACTCAAATACATGGCAAACTGTTTCAGAAGCTGAATACTTTTTTCATTAAACTGTATGTAAATTTTCATTTTATTAGGTTTTTAAAAAATATTACCTACTATTAATTTCAACCTACTATTCTTTTCTTTCATTTTTACTGCGTAAGAGATTATTCGCAATCCAGTGGCTGCAGACACTGTGGCTCTGTGTGTAAGCTCTTATTCAATTCTATGCCCCGACAAGGGTAGGAGGTTCAGTGGCCATACACCGAGTGTCTCTTGCAATCGTAGCCTTAGTCTCTCAGATTTCACGTTTGTTTGGATATGCAAGTATGTTTAGATATGTTCTTTTGTACACAAGCATATTTGTGAACATGACAAATTTAACTGGAAATCAATAACTTTCATTTTCGGGCCACACTTGGGAGCTTGTCGGGCCCACAGGACACAGGTTGAGTATAGCTGCTTTAGACCATTCGGTGCTAATGGCAGAAAACTAAGACAACGTAGCAGCCACACTAAATCCCACTGAATATTTTCAGTACCGGTAGGATAAAAATGGGGATTTAAAAGCGAAAGGTATATTTCTAGCACTTGAAGGGACTTTCAGCAAGCTATGCTGTTTGTTATGTTTATGAGACAGTGGGGGCAACAAAAAAACATGACATTACGAAATATTGGCTAGTGCCTCAAACATAAAATATGCCAAACTTGTTAACGCAAAAAAGGTGCCTCCTTCGCCGCTTGAAAATGAAAACCTATTATCGAAGCTACGAAGAAAGAATGTCGTTGTTTAAAGTACGTAAGAGTAACATTTCCTCAAAAGTGAATCATGCAAAATTTAAAGTATGCATATTAGTTGGTTCTTAAATAATTTTCCAATTGTCCAAAAAAAAATTTAAATCAAACGAAATCGTCACATTAGAAGTGTTTTGTTAGTACAGTGAAAGGATTTCTGGGCAACAAGGAAGATTAACTCTGTAAAAATCTCATAGATCAACTCTTTAAAGCTAGTGAAATGCTGGGATGTCGCATATCTTTGAAAATGCATTTGGATTTTTCCTGAAAAATTTGTGTGTAGCAGGCAACGAATAAGAAAAGAAATTTCAGTAGGACATCGAGACCATCGAAACAATATATCAGAAACGCTAGAACCCATCTATGCTGGGCGAATAATATTGGTTTTTAAAAAGTAATGATGCCACAGAACACTAGAAAAAGTGAAAGATTTTGTCGCTCTATAGTATCACATATAATATCCAATAAATAAAGAAATTTAATGTTTGTTTATTTTCATCAGTTAAAGTCAATTTGTTGACGTTAGTTTATAGTTGTTGGCGTTGTAATGTTGTCTAAGGACCTTTAATTGAACTTTTAGGTTTACATAGGCTTATCCATTTCGTGCTTGAGGAAGTAAAATCCTGCATACCGGCATCTGTCAAAGATACACGTCAACCGCGCTGTCATTTACTTAGTTGAAGGTTTGCCATTTGAGAATATTGATACAGAGAATACGTGAATTGGCTGTTGAACAATAAGCTGTTGATGCTGATTTTTCGACAAAACAATTTCTTCAGCAATGAGGCCATTTTCTCGGTTTGTGGATATGTTAATAAGCAGAACTGTAGAACATGGGGCTCAAAAAATCCACAAGTGATCGTAGAGAGATCATTACATCTGGAAAAAGTCAATGTGTGATGCGCATTATGGTTTGATGGCGTGATTGGGCCGTCTTTTTTCGAGAACGTTCGAAGACGAGCCATCAACGTCAATTCTGAGCGCTATGGCCGCAAGTTAACCGATTATTTTTGGACGGAAGTCGAAGATAATGATCTTGATGATATGTGGTTTGAGCAAGATGAGGCAACAAGTCACGTAACACAGGCGAATCGAACTCTTTTGCGAGATAAATTTCCAGGACTTTTAATTTCGTGATTGGCTGATGTGAATTGGCCTCCAAGATCCTACGATTTAACGTTTCTGGATTTCTTTTTGTGAGGGTACGCAAAATATAGTATTTATGCGCACAGTCCCCAAACTCTGGACGAACTGAAAGCCAATATTCGTGAAGTCATGGCCGAAATACTGCCCGAAATGTGCCGGAAAGCCATTGAAAATTACCTTAAAAGGATTGAATCCTGGAACAAATCCCGTTAAGAACATTTGAACAATATTGTAATTCACATATAATGGCAAAAATCAATCTTTACAATGAAAGAAAAATTACATCACTTTCCGAATGCTGTGTGTTTTTTTTTTCAAGTTAACTTTCTTAAACATGAAATCGATAAGCCTGTATTTGCAGTCGATAGGCTTTCGATGCATAAATATTCAGAGGCATTAAACTTCGTTGATAGAGAAATAGGGAATGCATTTAGTCTTGCTCAGCTATATTTGTTTGAGGTAGAAAACTTCAAGTTTTCACGATAGCTTTTCTATTTAGCTAAACAAAAATTTACGTTTTCAAATTTTCAACCATAATTTTTTTTCTTATATCAAGCATGCATCATGATGATCGTATATATGACGATCGTATCGTATTGTATTGATTTTTATAATAAAACAAAAGGGGAAGTTGACACAAATGATCAAATGTGTGCAACTTATAATTTGGGACGACGACCAAAGAGGTTGCCGATGGTCGTATTTTTCCATCAGTTCAATGTTACTGGAAACAACTCTTTTGTGATATATAAGGCTAAAGTAGACTCTGGTATATCCCGAAGGATATTTCTGAAAAAGATACTAGCTGTCGAGTTGGTAAAACCACACCAAACAACAAGAGCAAGCGTTAGCAGATTACCTCGAAATTTGCAAAAACGACTGAAACCCCATGTTGAAAATGGAGACCCTAGATCTGAGTCAGGAAATTGCCGATCAATTCCTTACAGAAGGTGCTGTATCATATATGCCCGAAATCAAAGGATAGGAAGACAAAAACTGAATGCTCCAAGTGCAATAAACATGTATGCATTCAACATATGGTTGTCGTATGTCAAAATTGTGATGAGAAAAACTAATTTTCTAAGAAATTATATTTTCAGCTTTTCATCACGCGTTGTATTTTTTAAAAGAGGCTTATAATCTAATTAACACATTGAGTTTATTATTTCCATGAATAAAAGTTTGATTTTGAATGCATTTCGTATTTTATTTCTAAAAATAAATAAGGGGTGTAGCACACCATACGCAACCGTTTACGTAACTTTTGTGACGTTCTTAATCAAGGGTTAAGATAGAAGCAGCTTTACACCAAAATAACTCTACACTCTTGGTTCAATGTGATTAATAACACATGGGTGGCTAAAAGTTGGGGCTATTTCTACTCTGCTTCAGCTTTTACATAGTTTGTATGGCATATGATTTGTATTCAGTTTCGCAAGAGCCAAGAGTGATTTATAGAAATTGGGGCCAGGAATAGACTGCAATTACGATCACTTAATTTTATGTAGTAAACAATAGGCTCTCAGGTCCTTCATTCCGCATCAGAAGCAATAGCAAAATCCGTTACAAAATCGCCACTATTGCTGATACCTTGCAGATTGTGATGGTATTGGTTGTGTTTTAGTATGATCGGAGGTAGCTGGTATCAGCAGATAGAGTATCGGATTTTTTCTTCTACTACTTCCACCGCAGAAGTAGCTTTGGTAGCTGAATAACAATGACATTTTAACATAAAACAGCCTAGCACTTTGATCTAAGCTAAATTAGCAGTTTACTATGGTGACTACTGCGTACCTTTTAAATCCCCATAATTGATCCAGTACTGGTGCAGGTAATGGTTCTGCAGTGATTCTTGATGAATGATGCTGTGCATATGTTTGATATTCCTAAATTACGACTATTTCTATCATTTTAAATGCAGCTGATTCTAAGTCGTTTTATTATTGTTTGACTTAAAATTATCACCAATTTAATCATAATTATTGTTCCTAGAATTATTTTATTTGCTTTAATGTAATTAATTGTACCTCTGGTAAAACTCAGCCAGTTTTTTTGAATCTACTACCTATCTAAGAAAACGGTTTTTTATTCACAGCAGATTTATTCTGTTTGGAGATATTGTAAAACAAATTGAAAAGGATATATCCAAGAATAGAATTACATTCATAGAACTTTCGACTAAGATTGGAAATAGCAAAGGTTTGCTTACTATCGGAAAAAAAACACAATTTTGCAAGAACCAATATGGTAAAAAATTTACCAAAACTAGTATCTCTTTTGCGATAATGATATACAGCCCGAATTTGCACATATGCAAACGCTTCTGCGAAATCCATTCATTACTTATTCATTCATTCTGAATCGTGATCTATTCTATAATGGTTTCATCTTTTATAATTTCAAATCGAGTACATGCAATGATGCGAAACTCATTTTCAAAGCAATTATTGCTTAATATCAAAACCGTCCGCACGTATCACAATCAGCCCACAGCTCCCCATCACTTTCAATGACAACTCAGTCACTTGTACAGCCTTCGCATGGCATAAATCGTGCATAAATATTTTTTTTTGCCGTTTCCTCAACTTACAATAAAACAGCATCCATCTTGATTGCGCAATAACAAAAAATAAATAAAAACTGGTTATGATTCCAATACACCACAACCACGAATAATACCACGAAAATCGCAAGCTAACTGACAACAAATCGAAGCGAAAACCAACAAATTACACATACATTCACACAATTTTGGGATTAATCTCTTCAAGATATACTCAGTAAAGAATATTAATTTTTTGGTAAAAAAATAATTTAGGTGATTCCCATTTTGCAACGAAGACGAAAACATTTTCGATATTAAATTGCAATCATGAGTCTTTCACTTTTCTTGGTTAGCTCGTGTGTATTGATGTTGCACAGTTTCATTTCCATCAGACGAAGAATGATTTTTTTTTTGCAGTCTAGCCTACACAGATTTGATTATTAAGATTTCACAAAACCACGAACTTGTTTTGTTGTTGATGGAGTCATTGCTCGAGAAAAGGTCGTCGTCAGATCAGAAGTAAGCTGATTTAATGAGTGGCATTGAGAATGGAAGACTGTGGAAATATGAAAAGTTTGGTAAATTAAAATACCAGAGGCAGGGAGAAGTAAAGTTAAGCTCAAAAGATATTTTTTAAAGAATTAAATCAATCAAACTTGATTTGGGTTTGAAAATTTAACAAATAAGGCACAGAAGCTCAGAAAAAAATATTCAGGGAGCCAAAATTTATGAAAATATATTTGTCATTATATCAGAAAAAAAATGCATGGTGGACTCTTTTTTAAATGTTCGTTTGACTTGACAGCTGTCACAAAAAGCACTTCTTCAAGTTAATAGGAAGCAAGCTCTAGATCTGACGCAGTTGTTCTCATTATTATATCTCGGACCTTCCAGCATTTAGATTTTGGGAAGGGCGATAAAGGCCTGTTGAAGCATCATTCATGTTAGTTGTTTCGAACATTTTTGTCAAAGGGCAAACAAAACAAATCCATTGGATACTACTAAATTTCCTTATTATGAAAGTATTATTATGAAAGTATAGTTAACAGCAATACTGTTGAGATGATAATGTCTACCTGTTAAATATCCAAAACCTACACAGTTTTAAAATCAAGAGTTATTCGAAGGTAATAACATACATTTTCTTTACCTTTCCAGTTCCTTAAGCGATATTGTCCTTATTTTCCTATATCTGTGACCCCTCCACGCACGTTTTCCTCAATAAATAACACTCTGTCGAAATAATATTTTCTCGTAACCTAATACCACACAATGAAACACCAAACCAGCAATTCATGACAACATTCAGGAGCTTAGTCATGACAGGCGTATGTGCTTAGAGGCTTTTAGATGGGAAATCCCTTTGACAATCAAATAAACGAATCCTACCCTACTCCAACCTATCCATCCCTCGCAAATACATTAAATAGGATTACGCAGTAGTGACGTCAAATTAATAGATCTTACAAGTTATCTACGGTACTAGGAAAAAAGTTATATCGCTGCTCAGATACACGTACACCTCTCGACAGTTAGGTAATCGTTATTAATCGATATCCGACAATAATTCCATTAAAAACTCACTAGCGGTTATGAATGTGCAGGTATATGTAATAATGTTATTAACAGCTTTGACGTCAACAGCCAAAACGAATTGACCAAGGAAGTGGATAGATAATATCGTAACATTAACGTCTTGGAGCTATTCAGACTATTAACCAGTTTTAAGACGAAGTGTTGTGTTTGCGTTGTAATAATTTCGAGAGATCCGGTTGGAGAGCCCAAGACAAAATTTTTCGTTGTCCGTCACCCATTCACATTTCATTAGCAGCCAACGTAGTCGTTGATGGCGGCGAAGATGGAAAGTGAAAGTGTCCGATTGTAGGTTTTCCCTCAAGCCAATGGATACAATTATGCGACTGAACGGTGTACGTAATATGTGCAAGCAATATGTTTCAGTTGACCTCAACTGATCAGTCAGTGACCGATCTCTAGGTCTCCTCGGTATATTTGATAAGATGTACAGAAATTTATGAAGATTCGACGGATGTTATCTTAATTGACTTAATGCAGTACAGTCACAACGGTCTAGACGTTGATTCATTAAATGGAGCAATTTCACAGATTCTAAGATACAATGGTTGCTTGTTCATATTTGACGATAATTTTTAAGATAATTTTAGTAGTCATGTATGTATGAGTATATCTGCAGATAATGTTAATATGATGACCTGAGTTGAGCTGTGCTTGGCACGAAATATTTAAATTAGATTCGGAGAATCTGGAATATATTTGCAAATTGATTCAAAACAATCTTGTTTGGATTTGATTGAGATTTGCATCAAAATGCACTTCTCACCCATCTCATCTTTGAATATATCATTAGCATACTAACGAGTTGCTAAAAATATAAAAAGCTACGAATAATATAGCGCAGTAAAAGTCATATGATTAACACGTGTAATAGCTTATGGATACACTTGTAAGCAAAAATCTGCAAACATAGGATAGATATCGTGATTGAAATTTAGTTCGACTAAATATACTTATTAATCTGAAAATAAGTTATTGCAAATAATCTCTATCTTTCTACAAAATGAGTTAAAATCTACGCATAGTATGATACTATATATGCATTTTTTGTTTTGCTCCGATATAGATCAGAATAGAACTAAGCCGCAAAAACAACGATCTTGTGCAAAACAGCAGTGCATTCGCTAAGACTGACATCGGTTACTGTATTCACTGTGGTAGCACAAAACAGCTGAAAATACAGGGAGAAAATAACGAGTATAAACTACCACAATCGATAGAAAATAGAAAAAAGAACTAACAGAAAATTACCTCTTTGGGTAAACTCGACATGATGCACCACACCCGGGAAATTCCACCACCAGCGGGCGAAGCGGTGGTAGAAGGGGTAAAGAATTGAAGAAAAACAGACAAAATTATACAAAAAAAATAAAAAAAAGATAACACAATTTAGAAAAAAAAAAAAAAACAAAACCTCCCCCAAAAACAAACACACAGCCACAAAAACACAAACATACTAGCCAGACAGCTATCGGTTAAACTCAAGTAACTCCTATGTGGTGCATCAAGTCGAGTTTTACCACCTCTTTTAACTTTATACACATTATGAGGACTTTTTCAAATTTCCTAACTACCAAAACATTCAACAGTCGGTAGCTTAGCTCGCTAACGCGTCAGTCCGAAGTAGCGATCTACTGCCCGTGGGTTCGAATCCCGCCGTGCCCATGGTTGTATTTGTTCGTCTTCTGCTGTGTTAATAGTCGGCGACTGAGCATAATACCAGCGCTCCATTAATTAAGTGCCACATTAAATCTTTAGTAGTGACTAGGCATAAAACTAGCGCTTTAGAAAATAAGAAATAAATGTGGCACTTAAAAAAAAAGAATGGAATAATTGATATCGGCTTCTCCCATATGCCATCGCTAAGCATTCGCTTCAAAGGGCAATCCCCTGAGCTTTGGCATTATCAAAGAAAAAAAAACATAACAAAATCAAAGCCATTCAACAAAATCAAAGCCACGTCGTGGCGAAAAAGACAACTTCTCATGAGCTTTTCTTTTTTTCTATCAGCACATTCTATAGTTCAGCACGTGAACTACCTTTGTGGAATAGAATTTCTGTACCAATCAATTCACTGGTACTGGAGTTTTGTTGTTTCCAAGACGTCTATTCTGTTCTATGAGGGATGGACTGGCAAAAAAAATGCGCTTATTATTATCATTATAGCACGAAATAGCACGAAAGAGAAGATCATCTTATCAGCCCGAGTGAGAACTGGTTTCATTAGAGCCCACGTTGCTGAAGGGGTAACAGCAGGTGCTACAAGAAGGCGTTGAACTCCAGACGAAAGGGAAGTGAATACAACTGAATCTCAATCATTATCGAGCAGCGCAGGATTTGCCTACAGCCGACATCGCCAAAATTTGCGAGCAACATCAAAATCTCCATAGTGGCGTCTGGGCGGCAGATGTAAGCGGTAAAACAGCAGTATGGGCGTGTGGGAATCGAGCGTTCCAGGATGTTAATGCAAAAACCAATGAATGGATATTTATGGATTAAAATTGATGGCATCTATGTATAAAGCTGTTACGCAGCACCGAGTCTGACATTGGCGAAATCTGAACGGATGTTGGACAGCATAGCAATGGAGGCAAAATGGCACAATCCGAAACTCATAGCCGGCGACTTCAACGCCTGTGCCGAGGAGTGGGGAAGCAAGAAAACCAACGCTAGGGAGCGAGTTTTTCACGCTTAAATATCGTCCTTGCCAACAATGGGGATACCAACACCTTCAGTAGGCGAGAACTCGGTTCCATAGTAAACTACACTTTTGTAAGCGACGCTCTAGTCAAGGGCATGCAGTGGTTGGTTAGCAAGCACAACACGCACAGTGACCATCAGGCCATAATAGCTAAGGTGAAATGCGTACGTAGCAAAATTACAATGTGTACGAGTTCCCAGAGGCTTTTTTCATTTTTTTTGGGTGGTCGTCAGAAGAAACGTTCCGGGAAATACTACCCTCTAATATGAACTGGACGGAACTGCGTCGACGAAGGCCGCGCGAATCGTCCGTGAAATACAGGGGGCGTGTGGTGCTTCCATGCCACGACGTTCTCTCCACAAGGCCAGGAAGGCAAATTATTGGTGGAATGCAGAAATTCAGGAGCTTCGGAATAAATGTCTTAAAGCAAGACGATGTAGCCAGCGCCACAGGAATACCCTAGACTACGAGGACTTGCAGAACCAATAGAAATACGCCCGTAAGAACCTACAACTTGCGATCGGTAAGAGCAAGAAGGAGCACTTTAGAAAGCTGTGTAACGAGGCCGAATCCAATCCATGGTGTAGAGCGTACAGAGCCGTTATGACTAGTGTTGTGTTACTCATACAAGATGCATGACAAATGTCCCATTCACATCTACAAAATGTCACATCACCTCAAGCTTCAAATTTGTACCAACTCATTTTTTTTGTCATATTGAGGTGAAGCGATTGACTTGAGGCGCACCTCATTTTTTGTCATATTGAAGTGCTTTGGTAATTTCGAAGCGATTGACTTGAGACTTTTGAGGCGCATCGATTGTAATACTCAATGGAAAATGTATGTACGCGAGACTAGTTTGATTTGTACCACCTCATTTTTTGTCATATTGAGATGCTTTGGTTAATTTCGAAGCGATTGACTTGAGACTTTTGAGGCGCATCGATTGTAATAGTCTATGGAAAATGTATGTACGCGAGACTAGTTTGATTTGTACCACCTCATTTTTTGTCATATTGAGATGCTTTGGTTAATTTCGAAGCGATTGACTTGAGACTTTTGAGGCGCATCGATTGTAATACTCAATGGAAAATGTGTGTACGCGAGACTAGTTTGATTTGTACCACCTCATTTTTTGTCATATTGAGATGCTTTGGTTAATTTCGAAGCGATTGACTTGAGACTTTTGAGGCGCATCGATTGTAATACTCAATGGAAAATGTATGTACGCGAGACTAGTTTGATTTGTACCACCTCATTTTTTGTCATATTGAGATGCTTTGGTTAATTTCGAAGCGATTGACTTGTGATAGTTGAGGCACAAGGATTGCAGTACAAGGCGAAAATGTATGCATGCGAGTTTAGTTTTGAGTTTGATTTGCACGATACTTAAACAAAAAATTTGGTGGTAATTAGCTACCATTTTTGGGAAATTGTTTAGTAGATTAGTAACAGTACTGCTCTCCTTAGCATAAACGTTTTACCTACATTTTTTTTTTCATTTTTGAGTTAACGCCAAATTCAAAAACTACATACTCTATTAAATCATTCTCCAATATATGAAAATCTTATCTTTTGTGGAAGTATGCTACAATCAATAATGAAAAATCCCCCATCTATAAAAAAACGTAACCAGTACTTAGCATAAATGTTCTATCCTACCGTAGCGGCGGCGGTGGGGCTGTATGGCTGCCAGCGGTGCTGATAATTGAAGGAATGCAACATGACACTTCATTTGAAGTATGACATTGTACCACCTCAAATTTGAAAATGAGTAACTCATACAAATACATATCAATATGACTGACGACCCAACACTAGTTATGACTACAATAAAGCGAAAGAATTCTCCTCAAAGAAAGTGTCCGAAGATGCTCAAAGAAATAGTCACAACAATATTCCCACAGAATCGAGGCAAAAGCCAATCGGTAATACAGGTACATCCTTAAAACATGCCGGCGGTAAGCAGAATTGAAGTATTGGCAGCTGTACGAAAATCGGTGACGAAATTCATGCAATACCAAATAAAGTATTTAAGCTAGGGGTAAAGGGGATACAAAAAGTCTTTGTTGATGCATTTACAACGTGCCTACGGAAAAGCGTTTTTTCCAAGCAGTGGAAGCATCAAAAACTGGTTCTCCTGCCCAAGCAGGATAAACCTATTGCGGAGGCATCATCTTATAGGCCAATACGCCTGCTGAATTACCTGGGGAAAATTTTCGAGCGGTACAAAATTCTTATATTACTCTAGTGATGCGTAAATTACAAAATAGTAACTTTAAACATTTAATACTTGTAACTACAATGATTATCCAGTGAATACTTGGTTTAAATACCATTTAAACATTTGTAAGCTTTACACTCTCCAAACGTACAAGCGAAGTAAAAATAACGGAGTAAATACACCCAACTGTATATCGACTGGTCATCATCTCCCACACAGCAAATATTTGAGTGCTCTTTTGCAAGGTATTTTAGCCAAAGATATTGTATTGCTGATTTGCTAGGTAAACGTAATACTGAACTACCGGAATGGAAAAAGAGAATGATTGAACGACAGAGGAAAACTCTTGTTGTCTGTCGTGAATGCCATAAGAAAATCCAGTATGGAAAATATGATGGTGACTCCTTAAACGTTAGATTATTGGAGAGCCACGTAATACGGAAACGATCATGCGTGGTTCGGAGAGGGGTTGTTGGAAAAGTACTTAACAAGTAACTCGCTGGCTGCCCACTCTACTATAAGTATGCCTAGTTCAAGGCAGGTAGTACAATATAACTTATTTGATAGTAATAACCTTGAAGACACTCTTTGCCTTGCGTATTTAAAGATTTTACGATTACTTCTGAAGAGATATTTGAGATTAGTAGTGAGGGTAACCAAGTAATAGATAATTCAGATGGTAAAATAGAAAGGCTGCAACAAAAAAACTTTGATCTCAAGAAAAATGCAAAGCTCTTGGAATGCTATAAAGGGATAACGGAAGAGTATGATCAAGAAGTGAGTGAGCTCAGCAAGAAAAATCAGATCCTAGAAAATTAAAGAGCTTGAAGCTCAATTACAAAGAAAAACAAGAGAATTAACTAAAAATGGCCAAGAAATTGAACAGCTAAAACAAGAAATAGAAAGATTATTATGGAACGTGAAGAATAAAAATGATATAATAAGGAACTTGGACAGCAAATTAGAAGATATGAAGAATGAAAATACGAAATTGTGAATATCATCCAGAAGTTGCTAAACTACTGGCAGAGCTAGATGATATTTAGGTTTTTAGCAATACTAGATTAATAGTTGTCTTTTATAATACGTTTTGCTTAGAAATCATTTATATACGAACGACTGCTGCGGGAAATTGAAAGCAAAAATAGACTATCGGACCGTCGATTCGGTTTCGCTGTCAGAATGATGTTGGACATGGTAATGAACGCAAGAGATAGAGGAGGCTTCTGTGCCGTGGTCACGTTAGACGTAAAGAACGCCTTTTACTCCGCGAGGTGGAGCCGTATTGAAGGCGCGCTAGTCGATAATGGAGTGTTGTGCTATTTGGCATGTATAATCGTCGACTACTGCAGGGAAAGAACCTTATGATATGACTCAGACGAAGGACCAACATTATATCTGGTATCGGCGGGAGTACCACAAGGATCTGTCCTTGGCCCCCTGTTTTGGAACGTAATGTACGATGGGATACTAAGGCAGCTATTAGTACTTCAATTACTGAACAGCTGGATACTATTCGGACAAACCTCCAAAACTAATTATGCCACTTTCCTTAGACGAAAACTTTGATCTCTTGAACAATGGTGAAACCAAAGCAATATATGTATATATATATACAACAATATATGTATATACATATACAAAAATATATATATATATATACAAAAAGTAATGAATTTTCCCGTCAAAATGAGTTATATATTTTTCGTGATTTTAACTCATTATTATTTGTATGAATTCAATTTTGTAAACCACAGCATTTTGCAGACATGTTTTGCAATTGGAGCTATATTTAGCTATAGCCTTTTATCTTTGAGCTTTCACTATTAAAAAAATCTTTGAAAATTATAGACTTTTTCTGTTCGGACCGCAACCTCTTCAGATGCAGTCAGATGAGATTTTTGAATTCAGTGAATTTGGCTATATTTTTTTGGATGTCCAGTTAATTATCTAAAAAATGGTTGTTCAATGGACAGATGATCTCAATATTCAACAGTATATAAAAAGCGAAAAAATAAGGGAAATTATTATATCGTCTTATATAGACAAAATTATGCAATAAACATTTGTGCCATGAATTGAGTTGTTTTTTTTTAGAGTTGTATCTTTTTTAGAGTTGTTTTCACGTATCTATAAAGCAACGTTTTGATGGTATTTTTTTTTATATCGTGAAGAAATGAACCTATGAAAATGCTAGTTACTAATTGCGTACTAATTTAATGGAAATTAGACATTACTTATTTAATATTACTACACTTCGTTCTATACAACATGTCTGGATTTATATTTGACGGAGTAAAAATAAACAAATAAATAATTATTTGAGACACATATAAACTCTCCGGAAATTCAGGTTTTTGCTCTCAAATATTTCTGCGAATTTAAGGATTTTTTTAATATAAGTAACTAAAATACAGAGGGATCATTAAAAACTATAAAGAGATTGACTTGATTCCAATAAATTTACTCCAGGGAAAAAAACCACTTAAACTGCTTAAAACATTGCATACTAGTCTTTTTTCTCAAATTTTATTTGATTGCTAAATACATTTCTACATAAATTATACAAGGATATAAGCCTAATCTCTCATTTTCATTTTCTTGTCGAACAACTTTCATTCAATTATCAAACCTATACCGTAAAACTGCATTCGCTTAGCAACCATATTTTCCGCATATTTTCACAAAATCAATATCTCACTCTGGAATTCCAGTCACTTCAAATTCAAACGAAAAATTCTTCAATCGAATAGCCTCGGCTCTTCAACTATTTTTCAAACTTTGCCATTTCCACTACACCATTTATTCACGAGTTGAAGTAGATTGGAAGCTATTGGATTACTACTCCTGCAGTGCAGGTGCAGTGTTCTTGTATGAACAAAAGGAAGGAAGCCCAGTCATCCGTTCGTGAAATATGATGCCACTAAATAGACTTCATAAAGTATTCACGGTTGTATTGCAGTAAGATGAGAATTTTGCGTCCTTTATTCAGTATATATTGCACATCTATCTGTAAGGTTCCACGATCCATTTCCCAGGATTTTTTATTTGGTTTTCACAGAGTAAACGAATACCGAATATTGAATGCAAAAGTTGGATTAATTAATAGGCGATGGTTTGAGTAAAGTACAATTTTGATATCGTCTCGGTGGTAGGTGAATAAGGTAAAAACAAATAACAGAAATTCTTTCGAACAAATTATTCGGAAAAATACCACTCACACAGAAGGCTAATGGATTTATTTATGCTTATATGTTTTTCAACTTAGAATAAACATTGAAATGGCGCCTCCAGGCTCATTTTTCGAGGTTCATTACAAGAAAATGTTGATCTGATGAATTAAAAATTTGCATCGAACCTTCTTCGAACTTGATTGAACCAGGCAACCTTTTATTACAATTTCACATTCCTAACGGAAACAAAAGTTTGATTAGCATAGTAAAATTTTAAATGATGCGTTTGGCGTATTTTGGATTGTGAACTATACTTGTGCTATGACTTGTGCTCATAAGTATATAAATTTAAAGAAATTTGCCAATATAATCCAAAAAAAAACCTAATTTGCCTTATGTACACTTGCACTCTATGCGCTGTTGTTTTTTTGAGGCGCTTTTGTATTTTTGGCTCCCTTTTGTGCGCTGACGTTAGTCATGCGAAAAAGACGATGAAGTAAATATGTTAAATGATTGTATTTGATTACTCCCAACTATTTTTGCAAGGTTTTTTCTTTGAGTATTGCATCTTTCAATATCACTTTTTCGATGTTTTGAAAAATTTCTGGAGTGATCTTTTCGACTGGGCGTCCTGGCTGTCAGTCGTCTTCAAGAGAGTCCCTTTCTTTTTTTAAAAAGATTGAGCTACTTTAAGCCCAGGATAAGAGTCCCCATAATGCCAAAAATCACAAACCTAATTAATTCTGTGCGAAAAATAGAAAATAGACCGTGAAACTTTGTTGCAAGCCCAATCTTAAATGCCTTCAGTTCTAACTTTTGATATAGGGGAGAAGACTTTGGTTACTTTTTTTTAGAACGAACTGTAGAATGCATAATGCAGAAAAACTTAGCTAAGAGTACCTTTAATGCACCTTTACCTCTGCTATAAAAGTTTCAGAATAAGTGATTTAGAATGGAGAAGAATAGGCGCAAATCAGCCAGCCTAAATCAAAATTGCTTAGAGGATTATTTGCAATTTCGGTAAAAAAGTACCAAATTCTTATGCACACAAATTTGGCAACCTTGGTTTTATTTTGAGCTTAGAATTTGAACTCTCTCATTTAAAGTCAAGTCTTAAGGAGGAATTAAAAATAGGTTGAACAGTTTTGTATCAAATAGGGATTTTTTTTAGTAATTGATATGATATAAAATTCTTTATAAGTGGAGGTTATCAAAATAAATAATAATGCTTTTAAGATTTAGCACATTCAAGCATTTTTTTCAGGCTCCTTGAGAATCATAGTGCGAAACAGCTTGTTGTCTTTGAACCAAATGAATAGACTTGGTCTTTTGATGAGTTTTCTTTCCTCACACAGAGGTACATTACCCATTCGCAAGAAAATCTTAGCGAATCGTAGAGAGTTCAAGTTTGGCCAATCTAGACCGAGTACTTTAGTGTAATACCAAACTGAAGGTTTCTTTTCCAACGTCTTAAGAAAAGGCCACTGTAGATTTCCGTTGTTAGTTCAAACAAGATACGATTTGATTGTTTCAATACGGGTAATTGTGTTCCGTGGTGACACTCAAACTAAAACTGGTGTTCAAATAATACAAAGAAAATTCCCACACTATTTAGAAGTGTAAATTGTCAAAAGTTTCTGAACTCATTACGTTTTTTGTGTTTCAAATGAAAATGACGCCAGCGATTCAGTGTGATTGCCGAGGAGCTGAAAAATATTACCAATTTCATCTCTCACAGAAGAACTCACTGCAAGCATCCAACATCTTCTTATTTAACAGCTAATAATGAATACAGCAGTACTATCAATTGCTATGAACACCTCCCAAATATTATGCTGAAAGAAAGCCACCAAGAGGCTGATTTATTTTCTTAAACATACTACAGTCTGACCGTTGTAGACTACACTCACTGCAAAAAATGTCAGCCGTATTATCAATAGCTTCACTAAATCAGTTGGTATTTGAGGCGGATGACATTTGCAGCAAGCATATGATTTTTGGAATGAAAAACCTATTTTAATTTATTGCGCCCAGTGTGGGTAAAGATCAAAGTAATTTTTGACGTTGACTCTTATATTTTTTAGATTTTATCAGGCATCGCTCTTAGTCACTAATCGCATTGATAATATCACTGATATAATCTAAAAGATGGAATGAAAATTAATGAAATTTTATATTACGCACGCTACAAGATTTTGTTGGTGTTATACAGACATTTTTTGGACCAACGAGATAAGTGATGTGCTGCTGAGTGTGGCCAAGTCAGCTTACTTTATTGAAAAATATAGCCAGCTTTGTAAGAGTAACATGAGGCGTTTCAGTATCAAGTCTGAGTGGTAGCTGTTGAAAATTATAAATTTATCGATCAGCCCAAGGCTACCAATGAACAGCAAGGATTGTGTACAAAATACAAAAAGAATAGTGATTCTTTAAATCAGTTCGCCACATTCTGTCGCATAAATAGCTAACAGTCTCTACAGGTTTAATGATGACGAGAATTGTTTGCTTCAATCCTGGTCACCATCAACTTGTAAGTCGTAGTTCTCGTTAGTTGGCTTCTTAACACAGTTGGTGTACGGGAACCGTGAATCTTATATTTGATGTAATCGCCGCATGCTATTTGCATGCGGCGATCACATAAAATTGAAAAGAAATTGAAAAGAATGCAAAAGAGGTTAAAAATGAGAATAAAGGACTGAATATTGACGACTCCGAGGCGTCATCTAAAAATTGGCTTCCGGTTTCTAGTACTACAGCTATGGGAATTACATTTGTAACAAATGCTTGATAATTTATTCTTTTCTGCGTTGTTTTTCAACAAAATGTTTGTAAATCTAGTAGTGGACGAAACTAACAGGTACGCCAACTAACAATCAGCCAATTAGAGCAGCAATCGAGTGCTGTGAATACATAAATATTTTGCAAGGCAGGACTAACATTTCTTATAAAATTCACACTTGATAATAAATTTAGAATGCCCTTGGTCATTGATAAAGAACACTTATAAAAAGATGATGGAATCAAATAACTCTCAGAGCCCCAAATTATGTAATTTACGGCCTGTTTATGACTACACAAAAAATTGTTCTAGATTGAAAGCTTAATGCCAATTGAAAGCCAAATGCCAGTTAGTGTGGGTACAATATATCCCACTAAAATGTGCTCGATAAAGAACAAAACTGTATATGTTATGTGAATCGAAATTTGGTTATTTATATTCATTAGTAATATACACAGAAAAAAAAACAATAATAAATGATAAAGAAAAACGAATGCCCGTATCCACCAGGTAGTTCTTAGCTTGATGGAATTATTAGTAGGGAAGGGCTATTGCGTGATAGCTAAGGGATATTGCGTGACATCTCCTCAACTTGACGACTTTCTCCTTGCAGAAAAAATAAATACTTATGCAACATTGCGACAATGCCGGGAAGATATACCTAAGAAATTTCAAACAAAGAAGTTTAAAAAGGGAGAAATTGCAGCCGTTGAGAGAGGGAAGGTCAGAATTCTTAAACGGAATGTTAAAATAAATGTCTGCTTACTTTCAACAGTACAGGCGTGTTTTTTTTTTGCTTCCCCTATCTATAACAGAACAATGCTATCCAGAACAGATGCATTGGAAACATCAACAACTCCTGCCCCATTGAATTTACTGAGGCAGGAGATGTTGTTGTTTCCAATGCGTCTATTCTGGTTAGCATTGTTCTGTAGTGGATAGGGGAACAAAAAAAAACACGCCTAATAGTGGATGAGTAAAAAAATCAAAAAAAAAGGAAATGAATTATTGCAAAAGTATTGTAAAAAAGTAGTTTCTCATGTGGTAGACATCTGTGGCTCAGATTTCTCTGCTCCTTTACCAAAAACAAATTCGCGCAGGAAACTCATTTGAAATTTAGGAAAGGTCCGATTAAGGTCGTTTAGTTTCCAGGTGTGAAGGGGCCTTGGCTCAAATCTGAATGAAGTTCTCTGCCAGCTTCAATCTCTAGCCGTGAAAAAGGATGCCGCGGAATTACTTTACATTTTACCATTTGAGAAAGTAGTTGTGAAGCACCATGTGGAAAGAAAAATGGACAGACATAGTCTTCAGCCTGGACTTTTGACGCTAGTCAAAAATCATTTTCCAAAACATATACCTCAGACGAGAAAAATAGCTCATTTTGTTGCAACACTGCGTCTCTTTTGCTGTGCATTGCAGCAAAAGAGATGCAAATGGTAAGAAGACGAGGAAGGAAAGTTGATTTTATTGCAAAAATTGTAATGTTGGTGTCAGTGTAGCTCCATGTTTTTAGCTGAAACACATTAGTTTAACTAAAACATTTTTTCTCTTTTCTAGTTATTAATTATTTTCAAATGCTGAAATATTAATTTATGCGAATATATGTGTAAAAATACTTTTTTTTTATTTTCCAAATTATCATCAATTTTGTAAAAAAAACTTATGGCTATATACTTATGGTTTCCTTATTTAACTTATAAAAAAATGTTTTTGAACCCCAAAACTAAGACTAAAATCGGGCCGAAATAGATTAAAGAACATTCTCAAATTTAACCGTAACCTAAATTTTATTTTATTTATAAATTTAAATTTTTGATTGCAATACAAATTTAATTTTGTAATTTTTCTTTGTGGTGAGTAAAACTTATGTTATCTTGCAATAATCAAAAAGAGAGTGTACTTCATATTACTTAAACTTTCAAAAGCTGTTTGGGGAAAAAAACTAAATTAAACTTCATGTTAACAAAATCACATGTATTTTTCTTGTTATGCATTAGTTTAATTTTTTTGTTATGCATTAGTCACACATTCTTATGCATTAGTCTAATTTTCCTTTTGTATTTTTTACAGGTATGTAACAGATATAGATCGCATCCAAACGAGTCGTCATTTAGTGAGTATTCTTTACCGAAAAATTTGACATTGAAAGTCAAGGAAATAAAATTGTTTTTATAGAAAAAAAAATCCAAAAGATATACATATACCGGGAAAATTTTTTTTGCGAAAGAAACAAATTGTTTTAAATTCGGAATGTTTTAATTTAATTAATTTTCAATTTAATTTCACATTGCATATTTACTCTGGAATATATAGACCAAATTCACAAGAAATTCATAGGAAATAAATATTCTTGTGAGATATTTTTGTGAATACCTTTAACAGTGCTTTCAATTTTTTGTCCAGTTGTTTGTTTTACTCTTTGAATTGAAATTTATGTTCATTTGAAACAACAAATGTGTTTAAAATTGTTTTAAACTTGATTTAGGCGAAAAATTTTAATTTTTCAATGTTTTTGAAGTAACTACTCTGTCCTTTATTTCTCAGCAAATACTCAAATAAGAACAAGTAGATTCAAAAATTAATGCCGTTTCCTCGCTATCCTTACCCCCAATCTCAGGTTTTTAGTGAGTAAAAATATCAGTTCTATTAATGTAAAATGAAATAAAATAATGTTGGAAACATTTCCATTAATATTAAATTCAGGACACATAAGGTTACAGATCGACACAATCATACTCTGTCATTTGTAAATCAACTCTCTTTTTTCTTGTATTGTCCATCGAAACAAATCATTTCATATTAAAACAATTCTTCGTATTTAATTTCAACTACCACAGTAAATAAATCACGTTAAAAACTGGCATTAAATATTTGATAAAACGTATATACACACTCACCCCGAGAACATACACATAGCAACTATGCTTGCAACACAATACACCGACTGAATATTTTATGCTGTTCATAGAGAAGTGATAAGCTGTTAAGCTGCCATTTAATTCACAAAAAGCCATTCACTTTGAGTCAACAGTATGGCGTGTTGGCTAGTGTGTCCTCCGAGCCGGTTTGAAGCATTCGAACGTGGCTTAAATGAAAAAATGAAGCTTTCATTTCACAATTCCAGCCTAGGCAAATATATTTTCCTCTGTTGTGTCATTGTTCCGAAACAACAATTCCAATTTTCAAGGAATGATGAATGCAAACAGGATACCGCCCCAATGCTTCCTCCTCGTTTCATCCTGTTGTTTTGCCAAAATACACGCACGACTCTCCGCAGACAGATCCTCGTGTATAGTCCTCATGTATATGTAGGCAGATTATATTGTACGCCCGCATACACTGCCAGAATATTTGATCTCGTTACGGAATGGTTGTTGCTTCGAGCCGTGACTTGAGCCTATTGTTGAAACACTTCACCTACTTTAGTCCTTTATGCGACTAAGCGAATGTGCTAACTTGAAACGTGAAAACTTCATCCTTCTCTCTTATTAATGTCAATTGCTTGTGCCATTCTGTGTTCTATCTTGCCAGATGCTGATGAATGTGGAAAAAAAACTTTTTCTACGACAAGGACGAAGGAATGTCGATGTCACATAAGCACATGATGCATGCCTAGAAAACTTTTAGTTACACTCGATCTGGCTTTCACCTTTTTAATTAGGCATTCATGAAACTGGGCAGAAAATTCATTCGTGAGGATGCATTGCAGTGCGGTAAGTTCATGAAGAGTTGGCAGACAGAGCTGCGGATAATTTTGTGAAAGTGTCCCACATGCATATGCTGAGTATGTTTTTTTTTTCGAGAAATTTCCATGAAACTCGAGAGTTTTCGCGTAGTTTTGCTTAACGTTGCTCTTTGCAACAATATCAAAATATTCTTGGCAAAGGAGACATTATGCTGATGAAAGTAGCTGCCATGTGAGACTTTTATAATTTATGAATAATATATTAAGAGCATAAGCACTTGCGGAAGCTAATGGAATTATATGCGGGTAATTTTGAGTTGTGAGGAAGTTTTTGAATTTAAAACTATACAGCAGCTCAAGTGACACAAAGTCAAAGTTTGATGTACTAAAAAAGCAAAGTTGTCCCACTACAACCCGTTTTTGAGAACTTTGGGAGTGGACGTGTCAGAGGCTCACAGTAGGCAGTTTGCTTCACCTTACTTTAACTTCGTATTATCCTTGAGTGTGCCATAATTACTGCAACCCGGTTTGAATATTCTGAAACTTAAGGGTTATTTGCGTGCTCAATATCGTTTTTTTATTTTAAAGCTTGGCTCAGTGCAATGCGACGTCTTGTACCACAAAATCTGATAATTTTCCGTTTGTGATATGTTCAAATTTCTACGGTGAAACTTTCACGGCAGATGTGTCAATTTGAGTTGCCCCTATTAATGCGGCCGGCTTGGAAAGTCGTTACCGTTCAACGAAAGTGCGTGCTGCAAAAAATGCCTTAAAGATACGGCGAAAGTGCTTCCCTCTTCAGCGGAGAAGGTTATTGTGAAGCTTGAGGAACCATCCCGTCAGATAAATATCCTAGAAGAGTAACGATTCGTAATCGATGCAAATTGCGAGCTTCATATATTTCACCCATGCATCTATTTGATACAGTTGATGCACCTCAACCGGCTCTAAACAAGTCTACACTGTGCAAGCGCAAATGTCATGTACCGAAAAACTCCGTAGACCATCTGGTGTTCCTTCTAATGCTGGCTTATCATCTTTTGGAGTTATTTACTTATTTATTTATTTATTCAAAAAGCAAGGTGTACATGAAATAAAATAGTACATGCATAAAATGACGAAGCAAAATAAAATAAACTATATATGAATACAAAACTAGTAAATACCGCATAAATAAATTAGTTACAAATAGATAACAAATAAAGTAATAAATAAATGACAAATAACTAAATCAATAACAATCAAATTTATATTTAAATTGAATTTGCAATACATATATATTAGTATGGTGGGGGAAGGGGGAAACTGTGATGGGGGAGACTATGATGAGCGAGCCTTGATAATGTTATTTTTAAAAGTTGCTTTAGATATCGTAGGATTCTCGCTCATGCTATTGAATAGCCTGCATCACCTATTTATTGGCTCGTTTGCTGCATATGTTGTGTTGCGTTGGTATTCAATAAGCAATCGTCAGGATCTAGTGACTCTCAAGGGCTGATTGAGCACAAACTTTTCTTTCAAGTAGATGACATCAACCATGTCTCTCAAGCTGAAGCAGGCAAATTCTCAATACAAGGGGTAACAAGCTAATACATTTAAGGTATTATTCGTATGGTGGTAGATTACTGAAATCATAAGGGCTGAAAACATCTCTCAGAGCGAATAGTAAAAACTGCTTCTGAACAGAAAAAAAACAGTTATTTACTTGCTCGGGAAAGCACTCTATTGCAATGTATATTGAAGCGGAACTTTTCATCCCGGATGACACCCAGATCTAATATGTTGTCAACCCTACTGAGTGCCGTGTTGTTGAGGCGGTAAGTATAATGAACGCGTGCAGTTTTGCAAGAGAAGCTAATTGCGCGGCATTTGGCAATGTTAAGAGGGAGCTTATTCGCGGAGCACCCATGGTCTAAAGATGTCAGTTTAGGCTGCAAAAATGTTGTGTCAGATGGTGAGCTGATGACATGGTAGATTTTGAGGTCGTCTGCATATAGTAAATGAGGAATATGAGATAAAACCTCCGATATGTGAGATATAAAACTATTAAAAAGAAGTGGGCCAAGATGACTTCCTTGAGGTACACCGAATCTAACGTTGACTTTCCTAGAAACAAAACCTTAGAATTTCACGAATTGAAAGCAGTCATGGAGGTAGAAGTATTGTATAGCATTTATTTCGAATAAGTTGCCCAAACGATCTTCATATGTGTATCTGTAACAGTTGTTTTCCTTACCTGGTACTTCGCATAATCCTCCTATTTCTCTGGGTTCTGCTTCTATTATCCCCCAAAACGAAGTGATGGTGCCACTGCATAAAGTATTTGTTTCTCAGTTCTCTTATAGAACCACAGCCGAAAAAGTTTATGCCTATGCCCGAGCTAAACTCAGCTATAAAACGTCTTTGCTATTATGTCGAAAGATTACGTGAGCCAACGTTGACCATTTACAAATATCTTTCTCCTATATTCGAATCAAAACTGGTGCTATAGAATTACCGAAGAAACACTTATAGCCGACTGAACACTAGAAATTCGTCAGGACTCTCGCCATGAATTTTCATTTCAAACCATATAAAAAGGAGAGCTTCAACTAACGCCTGAAAATTTATTGTCAGAGTGGTTGCGGTCTCTGCACCAAATTTAATGATATAAAGCTCTGATATTATCAGTTTAACAAAAATCTGGTTGTCTGTGCATGTTTAAAGTAATACAATTTCAGCCCTAGTTGCCCCACCCAGTCTGGGGTAGCCAAAACCTGGTTAGGTTGGTTTGAGTTGCCAGCTCGTCAGACATAGGCCGCGGAGTACTACTCGCTCACCCAATACCGAACCTGGAGCTGCTGAGCGAACTTCGATTCACTAATTATGCCTTTCAGCCTCAGTAGATAGGCCCACAGGCCAAGTGACTTTCTCTTCTTTTTTTCTCACCAACGTTGTAGACAGAAATATTTGACAATGACAAAGAGTAGCGGATTAGATTGACGCGAGAAAACGTGAGTTTAGACAGGAATTACGCTAAGGCATGTGAAACTTAGCTAGGCTTCTCATACACTTATCTCGAAATAAAATCAATCAATTCCTGGCCCTTTTTCATAGGACATGTTAACAAAGGGCTAAATGTGGGTGATGGTCTCTACAAATTTTATTCTTTCTTGTTCAACTTATTTTTTTGCTATACTCCTTTCTATCGTTGTAAAAGAAGTTCTGACTCTCTCTCTCTCTCTCTCTGGCTCATCGTCGATATCCCGATCGTTCTTAGAGCTAAAAATGCAGCGCGTAGCAAATACAACAAATCGGGCTTGCTTGATGAACTTTTTAAGTTTCAAAGGCTATTAGCTGCTGCTAAATAGGTAGCCAATGACGCGATGCGTGGTTGCTTTGAGTATATCGAATTTTCTATGTCATCCGATAATCCTAAGTATTTCTAGTTCTATATCAACTCTCTTAAAAATTCCTGTGGCATTCATTAATTCTGTTATGTAATTTTATAATATGTCCACCTCTTCTCCACAAGATTTTTGTAAGCTTTTTGCTCAACTGTTCCCTTTTTCCCCTCCCGTTACAGTCCTTCTACTCCGTCATACAATTTTCACACACCTAATAGTATCCTGTCTTCTATTTTTACTAATCCTTTGGAAATCGAATCATTGTTGAGATTTCTTGACGTAAGTATTGTTTTCGGTTCTAATGGCACTCCGAATCTTTTCGCTAAATCAATTTAATCTTTCTTGAGGGTTCATCCGTCACTAATTTTTTAGCATAGCATTTCAACAGGTACTTTTCCATCATTTTCAGCACATTTCGCATACATAAAACTGATGATATTTTTTGCGTCTCTAACTAGCGTCCCATATAATTTTGCACTGTTTTGGTAAACTCATCGAAAGAGCCGTTTACAAAAGAGTATACTCAAGCCCTTGTAAGCCAGTAAAAAGCAGGGTTCATTGAAGGTAAGTCAATATTAAAAAAACTTACTGTCGTTTACAAACACCGTTACTTCCGCAATCAACCAGCAAAAGCAAATGGATGTCCTATTTACACAATTTGCCAAAATCTTTCTATTCTGTGAACCATGATATTGATCTGTCAAAGCTAGCTAGGTTTGGCCTCTTCGGTGTTCTTTTTTCTGGATTAGTTAGTGGATTAGTTAGGAGTTAGTGATCGCTCTTGCGTTGTTACTCTTAATTCTTGCTCTTCCACACCCTTTTTTCCTACCTCAAGATTTCCGCAAATATCTATTCTGGGCCCTTTATTTTCCCTTTTCTTTATTAGCAATCTTTCTTCTCTCTTTAACTCCCATTGCCTTTTGTACACTGATTGTCTCAAAATTTTCAGAGTGATTAAATCCGCTAGTGCTGCAAAATGATTTGAGTATTTTAGTTAACTGACACATTGCAAATTCCTTTACTCTGGAAGGTGCGAAGTGTTTTCAAGTGTTTGTCACCTACAAAACATCCTCACTGTTTTTCCTCTACTCTGTTCTTGGCTCTCCCCTCGATGCTGTTGATAGTTTCAAGGACCTTAGTGTGAACTTGAATCTTAGTTGAAGTTTGACCAGTATATCTTGCATATCACAGCCCGGGCCTCTCGTTTTTTGGATTCATTTTTAGATCTCCTGAATAATTTGTTCACCTTTCCACTTCTTTGTATCTGCTTTTTTTCTTCGTCGACAGTGCTCGCGAATACTGTTGCCGAATTTGGTGCCCTTATTGTAGATACTTTATCGATTATTCTATAAGATCAGCATTCTTTATTGTAATTACAGTATGCGCCTCTTCATTCAACAAATCGCTTCCCTTGACTAATGCAGAGTGCTCCTTGACGCGTGCCTCCTGTTTAAACTTTTTGCCGGCTGTATATTAGTTGACTCTAGTATTTACTTTTGTGTTAGACAATCGCACATTCCTAATTGAACCTTATTCTACTTTAATGTTCCTCTTGCCCATACAGACATCTTTTTTCACTTTTGATTTTACCTTGTCTGCACAATAGCCTTAACTTTGGTTCTTTTCACTCCCCGTTTTCTGTATTCGAAAGTGCTTTGAGAAATAACATTCTTTTATATACTTTGAATATGCTCTTATTTACTCCATTATATTATTTAGCTTTATATTATTTCTTGTATTGTTAGTTTATTATCTGAATTTGTCGATTTTCTGAGCTTTCTTGTTATTTTTATATTTGTTGTTTATTTTATTATTGAATTTGTTCCTGTTGGATAATAAATAAATAAATAAATAATTTATTTATTTAGCAGACCATGCAGATTTATTGAAAGATTTACTATCTTCATTTTGGAACAAAATTATTGCTCGAAATAAAATGTTTGCTAACTCTAAAGTTGGTAATTTTTAAAATAAAGGAATAGTTGAAGGGGACTTTCCAGCCAAACGTCCCACGATTTGCAATCGTCCGGTATTAATACTATAAGCCTAACAAAATCAGCCCGTTCATTTTGTAGTCTTCCGCATTTATACACGAGAATTTATTTTCACCCGATCGAATGCAAAAATTTCCAAACATGTTATTCAAATATTCACATATGAATTTTCATAGAATCTGCATGAAGAATATTTGAATATGCACATTATTATTCTTGGTTTTCGCTTTGTTCAAATTTTTGCATGTTTTAAAATGCAAGTTCGCTTCAATAAATATTTTTTACCACCGCACACACATACGCATTCGGCATTTGAATTCTCTCCAAATGAAATTCTCGGCACAATCAAAATCGACCGAATCTCATTTTCGAAATCGAATCAAGGGAGAGAAACACATCAAAATGAAAATTCCACTCAACCGGTTGGCTTCTATGTAAATTTTCTTGTTGTCATTTCGGATCCAAACCCTACATTATGGAGAACCATCTATGGTGCATTCGAATTTATAAAAGCAACACATTCCACATTTATGGTCCATGCAAAATATGCATCTATGCACGCATTTGCATACATACATATGTCTGTTTACGCGTAATGAGTTGGCCAGTTTGTGATCTATCGAAGGCATCAAACGGGAGTTACAACGAAATTAAATTTCTATCAGAATTACATCATTCCATTACATATTTGGCTTCCAGACGAATTGACTGTTGAGTAGCTCGCCGGAGAATGCCTCTGTGATGCCGTGCTGCACGCTGTAGTATAAGTGGAAGTCGCTGGATCGAAGCGGTCAATCACATCGATTGAATTTTCTATCGACGACGCTGCAAATAAAGAAGAGAAAAATTGGAAAAATCGTTAGATGGATGTGAAAGATAATATGATTGAATGAAAGTTGGCTGCAATTATCGGTAGGTCAGCATTAGTATCTGTTTCCATTAGTACTTATAATACTGATGAAATAGATTAGCTTATGGGAATGTGGATATGGTTGTTTTCTGACCTGGATAATCAGAGTCATTTCCACGTATGGTCGGGCCAGTTGTTAATGCAGTTCAGTTCATTAGATTTGGTTGCAAAATTGAGTCTTGTAGTAAAAGTAAATCAAAAGTGATCAAAACTGATGTTTTTTATAATCACCAAAAATGCATGAGAATAACCAGGTAATCAAGGGTAGTTTAAAAAATCTGAAATCAAATGTTCTTAAAATGGCACAGTTCACTGAAGCGGATTCATACATTTTACAAAAGGTTGATATCCTTCAAACCGATAGAACTCTGTCGAAGATTGTCATCGAAACTGAATACAGTCAAAAAATTTCCGCGGTATCTTAAAATTTTGGTACCAAGGGTCAAGTTCATGAATTTAATGCTAGTTTCCTTGATCCTTCCCCGCCCCAAGATAATTGAACGATATGTTTATGGCGCATGATGTCAATGAGCATTGGCATCATTCAACGTCTACGAATTTCGTTTATTTTATGAAGTCCGTAGCTTCAGCGCTGCACTCAGAAAAATACGTTAATTTTTTGAGGAAAAATGAGCACATTATCAAAGAAAATTGGTAATGATTCTGCGTCAAAGAAATATTTACTCAATCGAAAGTAAGAAATTTATTCATTTCAAAAAACTGATATTGAACTTGCTCTGAGTAAAATTTGGTACAGTTTCAAGGAAATGCTGCCATAAATCTGGCATCAATCGGTTCTCCTACGATGACCGAAGTTAAGCAGTGTTGGGTGCGGTTACTATTTAGATGGGGGACCACTTGAGAATATCGTTTGTCGTTGGCACGCAAAAACTCTCCCTCCCTTCATTTTAGAAGCGCGGCTTACTTTGAAGGAAATGAGAAAAATAAAAACAAACAAAAAAATATTTTCACGTGCCAAAACAGTATGGTTTGACCCCAGATAAATGTTCAACTTGCAACAACTAATTTTTTTTTTTTGGCAATGCCAAAGCTCAAGAGATTACCTTTTGAAGCGAATGCTTAGCTTTGGCGGTAAGGAGACACATATGGGAGAAGCCGATATCAATTATTCCATTATTCATTATTTTAAGTGCCACATTTTTTTCTTATTTTCTGAAGCGCTAGTATTATGTATGCCTAAGTCCTCACTTATAGCTGTAATGTGACACTTTATCAATGGAGCACTGGTATTATCCCAGTCAACACAGGACGAACAAATACAGCCATGGACACGACGGGATTCAAACCCGCGGGCAGTAAATCACTGCTTTGGACTGACGCGTTAGCGAGCTAAGCTACCGACCCCCTAGACAAACCTGTCGTATTTTCCTATTATAAACATGTCCTCGTATTGATCGGAATATTCGGTAATCAATTCTCCTGGACAGAAGTTTCCAGTGTTGAAAATAGAGGTAATTTGATGATGGGTTGCTGTTTTTATACATTGCAAAATTTTGAAAATATTAATTAGACTTGATGGACAAAAGTTAAAATTTATCAATAATTTGAATTTCTTTTCAAAAAGCCAAAATTTCTCAGACGGGTTGATGCTTTGAAGGATTTTTCTTCATGCGACTGCTACAGAGTTGCCCATACAATTTTAAAAGTCTACGTGTGTATAGTTTTAGTCAACAGCAATACATTCTGCAAATTTCACGATGACCGAATGTTTCTGTCAAGACAAAACACTTAGCGCCCACATAGCGTTCATAATTTCCAATTTTCTTTTACCTTGGACAAGCGTAGAGCATAATTAATGTTTATTTCGAATACTTACTTTCAACGAAAATGCACTCTACATAGAAATATGAGGGTACCTAAACATTTACTAAAATGCCCGCCTCCGCCAAAGGATTAAGGGGGTATTCTGGTCTAGAAATTTGATCAAATCGATTTTTTTTCGTTTACATATTTTCAAAGTTTAGACCTTTAAGAAGAAGCTTTTAAACGGATTTTCGGAAATTCGAATTGTTTTTCGAGTTACAGCTATTTATGTGACACGCCAACTAACTGCCCGAAACGCGACTCCAAGTTTTAAACGCGTTTTTCTCGGAACTACTTTTCTCGATACGGTTGACATGATATCTCTAGTTGTTATGAACCGATTTACGTGAAATTTTGCACAAACCTTTTTAACACTATTGGTAATCGTCTGACGTAGGGATTTTTCAAATTTTTTTTCTACTATTTATCAAAAATCCCCAAAGTTGAATGAGGCAAAAAATCAACCTTTTTTTACATGGACGCCATTTTGTGAAAAAAAAAGTTTTTTCAAATCGCTTACGTCAGACAAATTTCACATTCTTCTCATTAAAGAATTCACCAAAAATTTATGTTTCAGACCACCAGGAAGATTGGAATCATGTCAACCATGAAACAAGTTTTTTTTTGAGCCTTCACTTCGCCGGCCTGTATCTACATCAATTTTAATTTGTTTTATTTTTTGAATAAATTTTTGTACTTTTAAAATGTTAGTAAAATACTGGTAAAAAATATATACCAAAATGTTTATGGTTTTTTTTTTATTGCGTACGTAAAATCACCTCAAAATCGTGCCTCTAGACCAGAATACTGCCTTAAAGATATCTTAATTTTAATTAAACACTGCACTAGTCCTTATATACATCTATGCCCTCTGAAAATTTCAGTTCAATCGGATCGCGCACTCCAAAGATTATCTCCTTAATTTATGAAGAAAGAAGAAGAAAATTTGGGTAAAATGATTTTAATACTAATTTTTTATTTGAATGAATTTTGATAATTTGAGTTATTTGAATGAAACAACAGCAAAAAAAATTTCATAAAAGCCATATTTCATAAAAAGAAGGCTCGAAGGCGTTATTTCGTGAAAAACGAAGACAATATTTCATGAAAAGCTATAAATTTAGTGTCAAAAGGAGTAAAAGTAAGGATAACCAAGGCAAGGAAATCAATTAAAAAGTCCAGAAAATGTACGCCCAAACACAAATGACAAACGAAATTGAAATATACGATCGATCTATTACACTTTCGCATCAAGTTTGATGACAGTTCAGTGTAGAATATCTAGTATTAGCTGTACATGTAAAGATTTGTGTTTTGAATACACTCATTTTTATACTTTTGGATTTTAGTTATACTTTTTCAGTTCAACCAACAGAACCAAAATTATCTGAATCATCTGAAAAGCAACTCAGCTTTTTATCTAACACTATGCCTAATGATTTACAGTTAAAATCAGATTGACAACTACTAGATCTATTTAGTGTCTGTAGTCGAATAAAATTTTGCAGACTGTATTAGATGAGCACATTAGGTTTTCAAATATTAAACATTTCGCGTGCAAATGAACTTGAATTATTGTGACTAACTATAGCTTCGTTCATTTCGACGGCTTACCAGTAGCTACGAAATTTGACATGCTTAAAATGGCCAGTCGAAGGACTGAAAAATGCTCGTATGCAATCAACTGATCCTGCAGACGCTTTGACACCAATTGAAAATGTAACTAGCTTAATTACTTAAATTGTACCCAAGCGAACAAATTAATGGAATCTAATTGATTTCAAGAGTGCGCCCAGTGTGGGAATTTTATTTGAATAGCTTTCAGTCTAATTTTTGATACGCCTTTGAGTCTTTATTGTTGACATAACTTAACAATTCAGATATAAATCATGATTGAGGTTTAAACAACAGTTTTAAAATACTGGTTTACCATTATGACTGCTTTTTGTTGTATAATTTTTCTCCAAAATTATGCATTTTACTAAAAAAAACTTTGAAGTTAAATCGCTAAACGTATATTTTTTTTTTATCTCGTTAGCAATAATAAAAGGGCATAAGAAAAAAAAAATTGTCCATAATAAGGTGCAGTAGATAGCAAAAATAAATTACACGAAGAAAATATAATAAAGAAAGGTAATAAATCCAATTCATAGGAAGCAAATAAATTACAAATTATGGTCTGATGAAGTATAAAATTTGGGAATGTATATGGTTTTTTTGCAATAATCAACCAATGTTTTCCTTTTTATATGAACAATATGAATTTCAATTAAACTGTTTTCTTGGGAACATTCATGTCATTAACTTTAAAAAATGCTTTTGAACGATTACTTTGATCTTAGTGACTGCCACCCAAAACGGACGTCTTTTTTTGTTGCAACTGCTCGATGTCCATTTCATTCATTAGTCCTTTTTTCGAGAATCGCTCCTGTTCTCAGTCTGTTCGTGAAATTTCATAGCCAATTCTATAACACGGTTTCCAAAAAACTGAACCAGCAGCAAATTTTGCACAATTGAACATAAATATTGAACTTCATATTTATTTTAATAAAAAAAATAGCCGCTAAATCAAGCCATGTACCATTTTTTCTTAAACAGTCTCAAGATAACTGAAATACATAAAAGCAACCATCAGCACCATTCGTCCGAGCATCAAATTTATTTTATATTCTTCACTCCATAAACATTAAATTAATTTATCTCTTCGTTTTATTCTTATCACCGAAAATGCAATACCAACACCATTTCAAATTCATGTGAAATGAATATGAGCACGTCGAAGATGGAGCTTAAGAGACCATTAAGGTGTTGTTCCAGGCTTTCGAGCAATCAGATACATCCAGATCGTACAGACATGGAAGTAACGAAACTGTAAACACACTGAAGAAGCTCCGTTGCCGTGACAAGCACTCTCAGTTGAACGCCCTCATTTCTTATTCACACGAAATTCAAGCTTTCGGAGCAGAAGAGCTAAGAAAGCAAGACAGGTAGGTAGGTAGGCAGGCAGGCAGAAAGATGTTTCGTTTGCTTGTTATGGCAACGCTGCTAAGCGTGACTTAAGTGCAAAAATAAATATGGCGACCAATGATGGCTTTGACCGTACTTAGCAAAAAGCTTTCCATTTGCGAACTTGCTAATATGCTCGTAATTTTTTCGAGAACGAAAAGAAAAGGAAGACGTTCAATAGGCAGACGAACAACAGCCGAGAGATGGTAAACAAACAAGCAAACACACAAAAAACATACTGAGCGTACTTCTTGACTATACAACGGACTGCTGAAAAGTTTTGGCGTGAGTGTTGAAAGTATAATTGAAAGTCTGCACATAAAATTTTACGATAATTCATTTCTGAGTACGGTGCTGGTGATGGAAAAAGTAAACAAGCAGGCCTGTACTAATATGGTCAAGGTATGTGCTGGTGCTTGGTGTGGTAGATCATCGACTTTAGAAATGGTTTGCCCGGGCTCTTTCACAACGAAGAGCAGCTGAAGGTCGAATTGTCTTTTCCGAGCACATCGGCCGGTTTTCTTGAGTTTCGTTTATTTGCATTTTAATTATTTGCTTGAGATTTCCGGCAATGGTACGGTGAAAAATTTGATTTTAGTCGTGCACGTTCTTTTTTAAACTTCAGTGAAGTTAATCCCTTGCGATAAATTCAAAATATAGTTAAGTTTATGAAAATATGGACAGAAAAAAATTGTTATTCCCAAATTACCTACTAAGCTAAGCAGTCTGACATGTTGTTGCGTGATTTAAATTCTTCATTCTTCAATAAAAAGAAAGTTTAACGACAGCCACAAAAATAATAAGAACAAATAAGAACTTATATCCCAATGTCCTAATGCAAATTTTTAAATTACAAAGCGGTAGCTCACGCATCCAAACAGTTCGTGGTCGAGGCAAAAGCATCCAAACAGTTCAACAGTTCCCTGAATGTTACATGATTTAATATTTCATATGCAGCTTTTTGTTGCGTGGTATCTTCACGGGACAGGAAGGCAGCATCAATGTCTTCTAGCAAAATTAATGTTTGTTCGGGTGCGACACTTCAAACAGAGTTAAGAGTTACATACTTACAGAGTTACTCAGCTCAATAAAACTAATTGTTTTTTGTTGCCCAAGATATATCTGCAGATTTCTATAATTTCAGGTACACAGTTTACGAATATATTCATGAAAGTACTGAATTGGCTCTGGTTTTTATGATATTGATATATTCATAATATTAAAAACAATAAACAATTTACATCAGCTTCTCGGAACACAAGTTGTTAATAAACGTTTAATTTCTGGTTAAAATCCGTTTTCTGGAAATTTTTTTCGCGCATACGTACACTACGTGATTGTGTCAGTGACCTTGCATTTCGTGAATCCGCCAAATTGTTCAGGTGGTTCGATCATACAGTGTCTCAATTAGTAGATTTTACTGTATAGCCCAAATATAGTTTTTCATAAAAATGGCCCCAAAACCACCAACCCGCAAAATGAAAAAAACATCCCGCGAATTCAAATTTTAGGTAACCCAATTGGCAGGAAATAGCCCAATCTGGCCACACTGGTGTGACAGGACAAGACAAAGTTTCCTGGTGCGATCGGCTAACAGTTGATTTTCGTAGGGGGAAATTTGAACAGCTCGAGCTGGAATGGTGGAAATTTGAAAAAGAACCGGTCTTGCTGACTGACGATGAGGAACAAAGAGAAGACTGGAAGTTGACGGTGGAGAGAACATTTATTAGTTTTGTATATAGTTTTCAAAACAATAAGCTCATACATGAGCCAGTCCTTCAAAGGAATTGGAAAGAAATCTGAAAATTTGTCGCTAAAAGTTGAATTAAATTTAGTTGAATAAAAGAATTATTGAAAATTCAAATCGGAGAAGAAGACCGTAAAAGCAGGATTCTGATGCAAACAGTTAGTGAAAGGTGAAATTCGATGTGGAAAGGATTTAAAATGTACATGGGATTTCCAAATTCTCAGTCAGGGTAATAAAACACGTTGGGTTTTTTCCCACTTTAATTACTTTAGGTATCTGCAATTTTTTAAAGTAATTAAAATAAACCTTTGAAATTTCTGTGAATGTGGATTTGAAATATTGTGAAATTCCTATAAATAGGTACTTTATCCTCAAAATATTTCATTTGTGAGTTTTTGTGCTGACAAGTAATACGGATTATTATTTTCAGCGAATTTTATTCCGTGCACTTGTGATATTTAGTTATTGGTACTTTTTAGCAAAGTTTTGGCAAAATTTCTGTTCAAAATGGAAAAAGCGCGCAGTATTAAGCCGGAAGTTAGAAGTGTGATTGTGGCGCTTCATAAACAAGGAAAGTCAGAGAGAGAGAGAGAGAGAGAGAGATCAGTAATGAAGTAAAAATTTCAAAGACTACTGTACATAATGCTATCGTTAAATTCAAGGACAGTGAAAGTTATTGTGATGTTGTAAGGAGCGGATGACCCAGAGTGACAACAGAAGCAGAGGATAAGACTCTTATGAGCAAAAGGGATCGAAAGTTAACTGCACCGGAAATTCGAGCAGAGTTCAACGCGGGACATTCAAAGTCCATAAGCTTGTCAACTGTAAAAAATCGGCCAGGGGAAGCTGGACTCGCGGGGCGTGTAGCAGCCAGAAAACCTCTGCTTCGAAAAGGTAACAGACAAAAGCGGTTAGAGTGGGCACGAACTCATAGCCAGTGGACAATTGAAGACTGGTCACAGGTGCTTTGGACAGATGAATCAAAGTTTGAAGTTTTTGGCTCCAAATGGAGGGTCTATGTCAGGCGATCTGCTGGAGAAAGGATGGCCGCGAACTGTGTAGTACCAACAGTAAAGCATGGAGGTGGTTCTGTTATGGTTTGGGGGTGCTTTTTGCTTGCTGGAGTGGGTGAATTAGTTCAAATCGATGGCACGTTAACTAAAGAACGTTACAAGGAAATCTTGCAGAACACGGCCATACCATCAGGTTTGCGGTTAATTCGGCGAAATTTCATCCTTCAACAGGATAATGACCCCAAACATAGTTCTAAATTATGCAAAGGATATTTAGCTGAAATGGAGAATGATGGAATACTATTGAATGTGTCTTGACCCCCACAATCACCTGATTGTTACCCAATTAAATTGTTATGGGGGGAATTAGATAGAAGGGTACGTGAACGCTGTCCGACGTCAAAGCAACACTTTTTGGAGCTTCTTCAAGAAAGGTGAAACAATATCTCCCAACGTACTGTTAGAAAATTAGTTGAAAGAATGCCAAGGATTACTAAAGCAGTAAAAAATGCCAAAGGAGGATATTTTGATGAATGTAGAATTTAAAGTAGAAAAAGATTCTTTTTGTTTATTATAAATTTTGACTTGTAAACTAGAAAAACAATAAGCTGACATTTGACAAGTACATAAAAAGTAATCAATTATAGTTGATCTAGAAATAAATAAATCCTAATTGCTATGAAAACTTTGTTTATTTTCTCGATTCCTGAGTGGTCTTAAACTTTTTGCCTGTAGGTACGTTACATGTACTTTATGTTATAATTGCATGTTAAGAGAAAAAAAAAATAGTTTCCATTACGAATTAATTTATCTTTCTAATGGTTTAGTGTTAAAAATAGCGAGGATCAAGTAAATTTCTTTCGAATTTAAAAAGGAACGTCGGTAATGTGCATGTATTTCATTTATATTGATTTCTATTAATAATTTTTTCTGTTTTTTTTTCTTATGAATGTACATTATTAGTCATGATTTATATCTTATTTATATCGCATGTATGATCTGGTTGGGGTGAAGCAAATGTCCACATTCATTGACCTACTTATTTTCATTTAATTGTCTTACATTAACATGAGAATTGAAATTTTCTTTTATGTGTTTCATTATACTGGGATTTATTGTATAAACTACTGCATTTCAATTTGTCTAGGCTTTAATAAATGGGAATACAAGAAAATATTATGAACTAATTTACATATTCTGAATGATGGTTTTTTCCCTGAAGCATCTTTTCCCATTTGTGTTTATTTTAATGATTTTCATGATAGCAAGGAATAGAAAGAGAAGGAATATTTGCACGAAAACTTACGAACAGACTGAGCTAGCTGGCGGAGTAAAGCACGCTCAGTTCGAACAAAGATGCTCTTTTTTTTGTGCTGTCCTTTATACCAACAAACTAATTGTCTGTAAAGCACTATGGAAAACATACCGCTGAAGAAAGATGATGCAAACGGACCGTGCGTGCTGATAGAGTGATGGAGAGAGTGGAAGTGGGGAGGAGGGAAAAAATTATGATGCACTGACAATGCTCGATAGAGCAAAAGCTGAATTGCAACAATATTGTACCATGCCATGGTCGACTATAATTGGAATTTTTTTGCTGAAAATTCAAAATGATTCCACAAAGATTCGCTTTTTGACAATTGCTTCACATTCGATTTCCATTTTGTTTGCTGATGCTCGAACAAATAACAATCACCGGAATCTAATGTTACTATATATTTTCGAAAATATTAAAGCTCTTACAATTTTCTAAATCTCAACACCCTCCGCAAACACTATCTTGCCTATTTCACAAGTCAACGACACACCGGTTCCAAAACCATAAGACCCATTCAACATACATTCTTCAGACGTGACTTAATTTCTCGCAATCTCTTATATTTTACTGGCTCATCGACCAAATTGACAACAAACAATGTAAATTCATTTTCATACTAACATTCACGACAGATACGAGCACATTCAACAATTTCATTTTCACTTCTTATTTCGGCAACAATGGTGTAATTTATTTATTATGCGTTTCATTCCCCACGCTCACTCGAGCTGGTACCGTCTTGGAGCTGCTGTCGTTTTTCGGTCGCCCATGTGGATGATATTCAATTTTGTGTTTGTCAAAATCGGAGGAATGAAATGGAAGAAAAAATGCTGCTAACAAGCGAAATAATAAAACACTTTCTCCAAAGTAACATTGCGTTATGTAATATCTCTTATGCTCATGACAAACTCATATGTTTGTATTTTCTGTCGACTAAGCGAACGTTACGGCTGTCGGACTCGTTATTTTGACTATAGAGGATAAGCCAAGGAAGAATTGGGGATTGCATGAAAGTGGACAGATAGAGATTTGTGAAAGATTAATTTGATTCGGAAACAGATAGACGTTTTTTTTTTGTTGCAGCGATTTTGTTGCAGATAATTTAATGGGAGGTTGAAGAGAGAGACACAATGTGGGTTTTCAAGGGCGATTAGTCAGCATAAAAAACCTTAACCTTTCGAGTGAATATTTTAAATCACGAAGAGATTTCGTGTTTGTTTGTGTTTACACAAGAAATCAAGAAAAAGTATACAAAGCACTTCAACGTGAAATGCTAATAGCAGTTAAAACAAAACGCAGATTAAAAATAGAAAGGAAATCGATTATTTCATTTCCATTTTGTTTCCTATTTCCGAGCACTTGAAATGCTAGTAGTTAAAGTTGAATTAATTTAAATATTTGCAATTTCGTAAATTTTAGTTTCCAAGTAACTTCAAAGATTAAATTGTTTTCCAGATATATGTATGTTGTTATTTGGAGTAAATAAGGTAGATTAAGATAACAGAGGTAAGGATTATCCATGTTTGCAATAGATGAAATCATACAGATATGCGAAAACGGCGGGACACAAAATTACGTACATAATAATTTAACTAAAATTGTGACGCCCCAATGAGTCTTTAATGAACTGAGTGATCCCCTTTAGCTTTACCGAATCCACTTGAACAAAACCAGTAAAGCAGTATGAGCCAAGCGACCTCATGCTTCTTCCAGCGAGGGCCAGGAATCTACACAGGAGATGAAAAACTGTTTCCTCTTACTCCTTGCATCTAGTGGTCCGGCATAACAGACGGTGTCCAGACAACAGACAGTGTCCAGACAACAAACAGTGGTCAAGATAAGAGAAGCGTCCAGTTCAGACAGGACCTCCTTGGGACACAGGACCTCCTTGGGACACAGGACCTCCTTCCCAAATTAATTTCCTTGTGTGACCAGTGTCAAATTTTTTGAAAAAATTTATTCACAAAATTTTTTCCGCAATAGTGGTCGCACAGGAAGGTTCTTCCATCTTAGACTTCACAGCATCCTCAAAGTATTTTCACCGGATGGTCAGTTTAACTGAAGCCATCGAAATCCCAATCAGGAGACTGGAAAGCACTTCCGGCAGAAGCGTTCCAGTCTTTGTAGGTTGGTTCGCTTCTCAGTTCCACTCAATGCCCCTATATGGTTAGGTGCCAAGAGCAGCATTGATTATCTTGACATGTCGTTAATAAACGTATGGCATACAGGGACTAACTTTGAAGAGTTGTGAATTCCTGCAAGGAACAGAATAGCTGCTTAGCGGCCAGTGAAAATGCAAATGTTCACTTCGAATATCTGATTACATAAAAGCCAATTGGCCGCTGCAATAATCGCCAACAACTCGTCTTGAAAGAGTAGTCTGGCAATCTGAAGGGAAATTCCAAGTATAGGTCACTCTGTCGTTTAGGTTGGAACCATCAGTATATATATTACCACAGCGCTATTCCCTAGGGATATCCCCCTCACCCACGCTTCTCAACTTGGGATTTTGGTCTCAAGCCCTTAAGACAGAATAATCGACAAGAGCATAATCGACACGAGCTGATTCGCTAATTCGCTGAAACAAGCATGTCCTTTAGAAACGAATCGTTTTTTTAAGAGTAGAAAATATGTTCCTGTTTGCTTTTCATGGCGTGATTGCCCCATCAGAGGGCTATAACGGCAGTGTTAATTCGTTTTAGTGTCGCTCAAAGCGTCCTCATAGTGAACGCGATTAAACCAGAACGATTGAAATGCATACGTTACAAAGCGGTATTTTTATGTTTGTGAAAGGGCCAAAACTATCGTACTGTAAATTATGTTTCAATCGAAGAAGTATGTTGTTGAGTCGAAACAGCAGCATAAAGTGTACAAAAATGTTAATGACTTTTTCGAATGGCACTTGAAACAAACAACTACGATCAAGGAGGATGAGGTGATTCTCCAGCTGGATCTTTTTCGGCGGCAACACCAGCACACTCGTACGTTTCTCCCTCAGAAGGAAATAAGCCCATTGAACGGCATTTTCAGGAGGCAAACACATCTCATAGTCTCATGATGCTAAAACTCTGAAAAACATCGAAAAAAGCAAGGTCTGGGCTGCCGAAACTATGGACCGCGATTGAACCAAGGTTCTTTTCTCGCACAGAGTAACCTTTTGGGTTTGGGTTCGGTTGAAGTGAGCTAAATTCATCCGCAGTAGAAATACAGAGTGTTCGGGATAAATTTGACAGTTTCGTAAGGAAAAAGAAAATATTCTTTGTATTTATTAAATTCAATGAATTGACAAAAAAATTACAGGCAGAGTAAATTACAATACTATCAACAAGATTCACTCAAAATAACCACCATTAGCATCGATCATAGCTTCAATCCTGCTTCGGAACCTCGAACAAGCTGATGCTACAGTCTCCCTGGGAATGCAGATCAATAGACACTGAAGAAGAAGAGGGCAGATTACCCTCGAAATATCGATATATGTCGAATACAAATAAATAAATCTAGCTTCAAAAAGGAAAAAATTGATTTAAATTAAAATATTTTCACAAGCTAGGAAAAAATTGGTACACAATTAAAACAATTGACTACAGTGTTTAACAATTCCACGTAGCCATTTGAAGTCAACCTGAGGCCCTCTTGGAAAAAATGCGGAGACATCACATCGCCTTCAGAGGATACACATTAGAAAACCATCACAGTTTGGGGAAATTTAATCTGCATTACACGAGGAATGTCCTTTGTCTGTATGCAAGCCATCTGTTATTCTGCGTGTTGTGTTTTTGATCCTGGCAAAAGTTTTTCTCATCGGAAAAGAATCAGATTGTTTGTGGTTCCGCAAGATGTTTCACTTTGCTTAAAAGTTTCTTCGCATTTATCAAACGTTTTTCACGGGCCGTTTCTGTGAGCAGCTGACCTTTGCGACGCTTGTATGAGTAGTAGCGAAGGTCTTCATTGAGTGCAAGCTTCATAGTAGAGACTGCAACATTCATTTCACGTGACAAAGCCCGAATTCCAATGCCAGGGTTCTTCAACACCTGTTCTTGCAGATTTGCGAGGAATTCTGCTGTACGAACGCAATCAGATCGGCTGCTAGGGGTCTTTCTTCTTGCTACATCCTTGTAGTCACCATTGCAAGCCTCTAGTTATTGCCTGATTGTTTTTACTGTATTCAGGGAGCATTGGGCAGCAGTCATAATATCCTTATTTTGATGGCCGGCACGAATCATAATGATGCAAGTTATATACTCTTCCATGATTCAGGTGAGTTCCAGTCATCCATCCTTTCTGACATCTTGTATATAAATGAAGAAGAGTCCAAACTTTTAAATGACGAGTAGTGTGTGTTAATACCTCCAGCCTACGGAAAAATAAAATCAATTATAAATATGTCAAATCCATCCCGAACACCCTGTATTATCCAGCGCACTGTTAAACATCTTGTTAAAAGCAATGTTTGGGTATGCTTCTCCAAGAACGGTTTTTGATGGTTGCAGTTTTTCATCCAAAATATGAACACCAGAAAAATAGTGTAAATTTGAGCGTGGACTCTTAGGATTGGTAAAGAAGTTGCGCCCACGGTAAAATAAAAATTGGGTCTCATAAGAAGATAAGGACCCAAAACACCAAAGCCGACTTTGAAAGTACTGAAAACAAGAAAGTGGCGTCATTACAAAAGACTGAACTTTCCAATTTGCAGATGTAAATACCAAAAAAAATGTGTAGAGAATTATGAAAACCCGTCTCGCTGGAAAGTGTAGCAACTACAAATGAGCATTAAATTACAGCTGTAATAGAAGATGTTGATAATGCATCCATTCCAAGACGGCCTGGAAAACCAACTAAGGCTTCAAAATATACCCCCGCAAATTATTCAATCCGGGCTTCAAAGATAATACTAGATAGTAACCGAACCGATGTGACCAAATAAAAAAGCAGAGCTTATCCCGTCTAAAATTTTATAAGAAATATCTTCTATTCTAGAAAAGCCTATCGAGCTCCATAAAGAAGCTAAAGAAGGTGGGACACAATCAAAATCTGATCAGTATATAAAAGTAAGGAAACTTAAAGAGAGGAATACGAGAGACGTCACGATGATTACTCGCGAATCAAATAACAGTTGGAAAGAAATTCAAGAATAAGAAAAGCAACCTAAAAGTTATCTGAAAAGAGCGAAAAAGAGTTAGTGTTGTGCAAGATGATACCAAAAATGAGAATAACTGTGTTGGATTCAGTTCATTGTGTACAACTCTTAGGTGTATTGGATTTGATGGGATGTATTCTGAAGATATGGTCAAAAAAGAGTTATGATTATAGCTATACTCATAACTCTTTTTTGACCATATCTTCAGAAAACTCACTGGCTTTCTCCCATCTGCTCATATGGCCATCATATCCAGACTTTCGGTTAAGATGGCAAACAGTAATTTAGAAAAAAATACTTAATTTTGAGGTTAACCTCAGAAGAATTTCTTTTCCAATTTAAGAAAACGAAATGTTCAAAGTTTATTTATAAATACAAATAACTAAAGAAATATTTCATATGTTACTTTGATAGATCTTGAAAAAATTATTGCCCACTGCCCCGGATTTTTATTATTTGAAAGCTTGGTTTAAGTAGTGTTTTTTTTTTGTTGAATCACTTAATCAATAACCAATAAAATAATTTTACAAAAATATTTAACTCAAAAATGATTTGACTCTGGAAAATTATTCAGTATACTTTAAAAAAGGACGAAGTAAATCAGACAAAGGAATACTGGCCCAGAATCATATACTGCTTTGGCAAAGTCAGAGGAAAATAATCATAAAAATTCTTCCATGGCCAGTATCCAAGTAGCTAATCTGGTTAAAATTGTACTAACACTAAAAAACTAAAAGCTTATTTTCATATTAAAAATCTGAATAGTTTAATTCAATAAGCTGTACAAGAAAGTATTGGAAAAAATCAAATATGCGATCGCAATTAAATATTTATGGTATTATTGCAATTACAAATTTACCAGTGAAAATCGATTAATATGATATATTAAAAGAGTCAAAAAAAAATAATAAAAATAAAAAATATTATTTAATTTATTTTCATAAAAATATTGTCAACTGTTGTACCTCCCATATATGTATATTCCCTTTTTAATTAAAGAGAAAATATTTCAGGAATCTGTTATCAATCCATCGGTTTACCATTGAAAATAAACTTGATTTAGGTAATTCATTTTCAACCCAATGTTTGGCCAATTTTCCAAACTGCAACATTATGGTCGTAGAATTCCGATCCAACAGCTTGGTTTAGCACCTAATTCTGATTACTGACATAATTGGTATGGCATTTGACGAAATCTGTTATCGACCATTATTTAATATAATCGTAAAAGTGAGTGTGGCGATACCAGTTTAATGAAGTTAGCATGAATAAATTTAATTTTGAAGTAAAATTCGACAGATCGAATATATAATTCAATTTTACCCTGTTTAAATTTTGCTTTGGTAAAGCATTAGTGTCCCACATAATTTATCAAATACTCTCTTAATTAGTCAATCACTCACAAAATATTTTCATGATTCGTGTAGAGTCTTTTTGAAAAACGTTGAGTAATATACGTTAAACAGACATTAAACTTATTGGCTCTGTCAACTTTTATAAAATTTTCTATACATCCAATCATATTTTCCTTTTTTCACCTACACTTGCAGCCATGTTGTTGCCTAGCCGACCAAAATAAATTATATCAAACAAAATATCCATGCAAGTCCTTGTAGAATTCACCACATTCAAAATTCAAATGAAATTCGCAAGAACCTAGAAGCAAATATTATCATACACAGGAAATTCAGTAACATAAATAGCTGACAGCAAATTTTCACTAAAAACACAAACAGCTGCCAACAGCATGTGTCGACTAGTGATTATGAAAAACATACGTTAGTGACTTTGCTTGCATTTGCACTGCACAAGGTTACAATATTGCATATTGCTCGAGAGTAAACATTCCATAATTTCAAGTATGTTTAATTAATGGAAAGAGTACTTATTATGTTAGCAAAATAACTTGATACAAGATAAGGAGGAGTTCAAGTGATTTCATCGTAGCTCCTTACATTTTCCAGTGAAATATTTTGGATATGATTTGTAATAGAAGGTGTATGTGTGGTATTATTTGCGTTTAATTATTTGATTTTGATAGTTTTTTTGGTAAATTCATTGAAATTATAATTATTCAAGATTTTGCGCAATCAAATTTAATGCAAGTAATTCTTCCCACGCTGGGCGCATTTTTGTTTAACACTTGCAGTGGCTCAAAACATACTCTTCCTAACTCTTTAGAAGTAAGAATACATTTGAATCGCAAATGCTTTAAAAATTCAATTCCGTAATCACCTTAAACATCCATTCCATCCTGAACCTCATCAAAACTTAACAGACCGAATGCATGGTAAAGTATCACTTCATTTCTCTTGAAACTCAGCGGTTCCCATTTTCGATCCGGAAAAATACATGTCCATGAAAACAGAGGGATATTTAAAAAAAGAAGCGGAAACAGAGAATTGAACATGTTGGCCTAACAACGTCCAACCCTTACTGAATATCTTTCACATTAATTTTAATTAAATCAAGATAAATTTATCACACACTCAATTCAATTTCATTTTTTTCATTTGCTTTTTTTTGTTGATTTTTGCAGTGTCCAGCCTGAATGCCTTGAATACACCGCCTGTCCTTTATGTGGATCGCGACTGGCGTATTTCGGAAACTGAATCCGTTGGTTCCATGATAACTCGTGTACGCGCTGACGATGAGCAAAATGACCCTTTGGTCTTCGGGCTGGAATCATCCTATCCGCGAACCTTTGACGGTGGAGGCATCGACGATAAATTGCCCTTTCGAATAGATCCGGATACGGGAGTTGTGTATCTGAACGAGAGCATAGCCGGACGGGTAAGTTATATCAGTTGATTTAAGGTCAATGAGTTTGTTTTCCTATACAACGTATATAACAACGTTGAACTTATTGTTGAACAAAACAGCAGTTCAGGATAATTATATTTGCATGAAAATTTATTCTGTTTAGACAATCGATGTGATACTGATGTTGGTGTGGTATCGAATATACATCAGTTCTGGGTTTATTTGGTAAATTAGTGAAGGGTGAAATGAAAAGTGGATCGAATTACTTTTTAATTATTTCAGTTGTTATTAGAGCAAACAAAATAACGAATTTTGAACAAGCCTGTTTGTGATGTTTTAAAAGTTGTTTCTTGAATAAATTTCGCAATTTCAGGGTGATTAAAATAAAAAATTGGATTTTTTGAATGCGAAATACGAAATGAATATTCACAACTTTAATTTACTAGATTTAAATGAAATGCAAAACGACCGATTACTTCCATGCAAATTCGCAGGTTAATTTACAATGTTGAAAATCGAATTTCACTTAGCCTTCGGCTCTACCACCGGCATCTAAAAAGTTATGGTATTCTGATCTTTTGTACGAAATTTGCAGTCGTCTATTGGCATAATATATCCATAAGCTGACTTTGCATATCAATTAGACCCATTTTCGGTTAGGATCTGAAAATGTAAGGAAATGGGTTATTTGTCAGTTGCGAACTGAGTGTAGTAGATCTAGCATAACTCTAGTAGGTTGTTGCATTTGCAGAAATTCACTTCCTGCTACGGCTATAAATTATTAATAACAGCCATTTTTCGTTAGTTTTTGCGTTATTTGACGAGGCCATGTAGTTTGGTGAGTGCTCGCTAAAATGTTGTAGTATTTAATTTAAACCAACTACGTTTATTATGCAGAAAACTTTTCCAGCATAATTGGGGAAAACGTAGGGTAGGATCATAAGAAAGAAACTACATTTTGCTTTTCGAAAATTAAATTTTTGCAATACAATGTCTTACTCATTTTACACTATGTTGTTTTTGATTATCCAACATGTTATTGCGTTCGTTGTGTTAAAAACTTAACGTTTATGTAATGCATGTGTTAATTTAAAAAGGTCGGATTTCGTGCTTCAGTTTTTTGCTTAATTTTTTGACGTCATTTAATGTTGTTATATTATTCTTCGAGGTTTGGCAAAATAATAAAAAATAAAAGAATTAAGCGTTCTCGTTAGTCGTCTTTTTTCAACCAATTGATAATTCAGCTAACAATATTGCAATTAACCCTCCGAGAACACAGGGGGTCAAATTGACCCCAGAGACCTTTTTGACCAATCGCAGCGCTTAGGCCTGCGGGAAAAAGGGGGTACTGTAGGTTCCTTAGTGTATTTCTGTGCCTTGACTTTTAGTTTAAACCGTTCTCATACAGTCCCATGTCGTCAGTCGTCGTTGAGAAGCCTTTGAAGCAGATCAAGGGGTCAAATAGACCCCATGTGTACTCGACGTCAATTTTGAGGTAAAATTCAATATTTTTTTTACTTTATAAATCGAAAGATTAATTTCAAATAGCCAAAAAATAATTGTTTTTGATATGTACCAATTTTTTCCAGCTTGTAAAAACTGTTTTTAAAAAACTGATTTTTCCTTTCGAAGCTAGATATATTTAGTTTTTGTGACAAATATCGATATTTCGAGGGCAATCTGCCCTCTTCTTTTTCAATGTCTATCGGTCTATCGATAGACACTGACACTGACGCTACCAAAAATAAATCTGCCATTGCTGCCTTGAAAGAAGTTGTGGCTCACCTTGTCGAGCCATATTTACGAGAAAAATTAAATAATACCATTCTACGTGTAGACATTCGAAAAGGGATCGAGAATATTTTAGGAATAAATATCCCAAATGTTCCTTCAGAACGCCCAAAGCTCAGTAAAAGAGCAAGATGTTTATTGTTCTCTCGAAAACAGGACCACAAAACAAAAGATGTGTGCGCATCTTACGATCGACCGATGTGCGACGAGCATCGGGCATTTTTATGTAATGATTGTGTTGGATATGAATAATTTTTCAATTTCTTCTTTATTTTGTCAATATTTTTATATATTTTAATGAATAAAAAATAGTTTTTTCTATTCAAAAATGAAAAAATTCATTATTTTTCATACCCTCAAAAATACTTCTACTAATATGCGTAACGAATATATTTTTTGTAACCCTTTATGTAGGGATGATTTTTTTATTATTCTAACCATATAAATTTTAAGCTCAAAATATTAAAAATCAATAAATTTATTAATTTTTTTTAAAAATATGCAATTATAAAAAACCTTCAAAATCGCCACCGTAAATATGCAAAATAAATACTTTTTTTAAAGGTCCAATATACATCTATTTTTTTTATGATTTTGTCATATCTTGAGAGTATCTGTTTAAATTTTTAGCCAAAAATATTGAAAATTAAAAAAAATAACGATTTTTTAGTAAAAAACCTGATTTTTGGCAAAACTGTTTTTCGCGATTTTTTTTTTAGGTATGTTAAGGACATTTAAGGCACGTCTTATGCATAAGAACTACTAGAAAAGGTCTCGAACTATACCTACAAATTTTTTCAAACTAAAACCTTGAGTTGTGGCGATTCTATAGACGTTCAAAAGTGCTTGGGGTCAATTTGACCCCAAGTGTTCTCCATGATCGAAAAAATAGGTGTGTACTCGGAGGGTTAATAGTGTTAAAACCCGTTAATAATCCCGAAAATCTCAGGAAAGAGCACCATTCTGTTGAAAAATATTTTTTGGAATTGTTATATTTTATAATTTATTGGATTTTGAAAAAAAACGGACAAATGTAACGCCAAATAGGTAACAAAGAGTATCGCAAAACGGATGAATTGCATATTGTTGGAGTTGAAGGTTAAGCCATAGCCATGTAATTGAGCTCCGATCGCTGCAATGGTCAGAAAGGTTTATAAACTATATGCTAAGAAAATCATACAACACTGAGTTCAGCATATGATTATCAGGTTTTTACGTTTCTGAGGACTTTTTATCAAAAGCTAACTGGTGTTTTACTACACACAATAACTGAATTTACTTTTAATGTTTTACTACACACAATAACTGAATTTACTTACTGTTAATGAGTTTTCACACCAGCTAAATTAGCAACAGATCAGATATTATTTCTATGCCATTCAATGAGAAAACTTGTAGAATAAGATCTCCAGCCTTAGCTGTTCCACCTTTTCATCAAGTCTGTCTACAGTCTTTTTTAAAATCGAGCGCTTATTCCGTGGACCAAACACCAAATCCACTTAAATTATTTAGTCCACCTGGTGTAAACACTTATTACCCGATCCAACCTGACGTTAGATCAGCCCACATTTTCAAGCAACCTTACTCTAAATAGGTCGTGGACTATATCGATGTAAACGTGGCCAACCTAAGAACCGATTTTTACCCTACCATTAATAATGTATGCTTATTCAACATATGCTTGCGTCTTTCTCCTTTGATGTAAAATTTGTGAAATAACCACGTTTGCAAGACAAATGAAAGGAATGTTACAATGCATCAACTAAAATTAAACTTAATGACAGATGTCATGGACAAACAAAGACTAAATCCGACCACGTCAAATTTTAGGTCAGGCCAATGTAAACACCTTAGGACCAAATTCACTTAGTTTGCACTATAAATCAGGTCAGATTTAGGACAATAGGTGTAAACATAGCCAAGATAAAAGTTTGAGAGGGTTCAGTATCTCAACTAAACTGATTGGACTGACGAGGCTAACCATGGAAAAATGGCCATAAAAATCCTTAGAATAGTGGAAGCAGGTTACAATCGAATCTCGTTCGCAAATCTCCAATAAGTTTTGAGCTTCTTAGATCACCTTTCAAAATCCATGCAAGCTTTTAGTAAAATATCTTTCAATACCTCGTTTACACTGCGCATGTTGTTCTATTGGTTTTTTACTTGCCACTGCATAGTTCCAGTAAAAGTTATTAACTCATTGTACAATATTAATTAAGGTTTTTAGGAAACTAATGGGCTTAAGAATCTAATAATGCTAAATTCAAGTACCGGATATTCTCCATTTATGCAATTGTAATTATATGTCAGTTGTATAAAGAGTCTTAGGCCTGAATAGCTAATGTTATCGTAAAAACGTAAACATTCGTCATGAGGCAGTTAACGTCATATGTTCCGATGGCAATATGAAAATCATCTATGTTATATTTTTTTTCCTTAAAAGAGCTGCATAAAATAAAGATTTCGAAAGGTTTGTACTGAAATTTTTTTTGAAAATTCTTTACCGAATTTCTTTCTGGAATAAGTTTCACGAAACCGATTACATGGCCGAATTTTCTTTTGAATCTCGATTCTTTGTAATTTGAATCTCAATAAATCGCTGTGCTCCACGCTTGCACGCTAGAACTCTTCGCTTCAGTTGCGCTATCTCCTCAGTTCATCAATAAGTCTAAATACTCGGTAGTGACTTTCGAAGTGGTATCGCCGCATCGCAAGTTTGTCGAACTCTGCCCATGGTGAAATTTACAATCGTACCTAGTTCGCCGGGGCCCATTGTTACCCCTGCTAAGCCTGCGCTAGCCTCGTAAGCAAAGCTATTGTCAAGTGATTTCAACAGCTTCCTCTTATCCTTCTTCAAAATATTCCACTCGCGTATCTTCCGTCTAGAGATCTGAGGGGCCGGATTTTCCTCCGATTAGAAGGCGGTCACTTCCAGTGTACTTCTTTATCACTCTCTAGTTCTTTGCCATCATGGACAAAGTCTCCGAAACAAGAGTTATATTAGGAATGGACTCATCGAAACCTGGTCTGTGTAGGTTGGTGCTGAGCTCCATTTCATCAGGACCATACCCAGCCTGGACACCATTTATGTAATTAATTCCCCTTTGTAATTTGAGTCAGCATCTTCCACTCCAAAGCTCTCGCATTGAAGTCACCAACTACTACCAGTTTGCCCGAAAGGTCTGAAAGAGCGTCTTCCAAATTCTTCTATCTTGCTACGAAATTCCTTTATTGGGTCATTCGGCGAAAAATACAGCTAACAAAGGTGATGTTTCGGTTTTTGACCCAAACATATCCATCGCCCGAACCTCGCCGATCACTCCGGATTTTCCGGATCTCTGCAACCCATAAGGCTGCATAACCCGATGTTTCTGAATACTATGTCTCTGGATATCTTTGCAGATTCTCCTGGAGAACCCTCAACTATGCAGTAACTTCTTCTGCGTATCGAGCGCTTCTCAAAAAGCTGTGCGTGTTCCTGACCCCAGAACATGCTTGGCTCCTCCTGCTTGGCCATTTTCTGTACACAGCAAGCAGATTGGCCCCGCGAAGCATACCTGTGCAACGCACTTCCAAGAGTTAGTGCAGTCCTTTGCAGTCTTTATCTACATGGTTGTACTCCATGTACTCGAAACAGCCCACAACTTCCTTGCCCTAGCGTTAACCTTGCCAATTCTAATTCGTCCAGTATCAACTAGCTTCAAAGCTTATGCTTCAGGCAGCTCTACGATGGCATTCCTCTGTTCCAACAGCTGCCTGGATTGGTTCGCCGATTTTTGCGATGTATATGACTTGGCCAATATCACAAGTACCTCACCGTCTGCAGTCTTCCTGGTTGGCCAAACTTGTGCCCCCACTTCGCTTAGTCTTACCCCTACCGGGATATATTGAAGGACTTTTGCATAACTCTTCCTTTGGGTAGGTTTCCTTTTGCCCAAGACGATTTCGTTTTTTTTTGCCTAGGTTTTTTTTGCGCTATGGTCCGAAATTGATGCCAAGTTCTTAGATTAACCAGAATTCGTCGACTTATCTAGACTTATCAAGCTTATCTCATTTTATTTTTCCCTTTTTTGATTGTGAAATATCTAAACTTTGAATTCTATGAATTATTTATTTGGATCTTCTCTTCCTTTTTCATCTCCTCCTGTCTTTTTTTTAACTACACAAAAGCATGTAAAAACGGCTCAGAAAATTTTTTGTTTCATATTTGTGTTATTTTTGTCAATATTTTGAGATTATTTTTTCAAAACTTTGTTGGTTTTTTTAAAAAAAAGTAAAATAACTGTAATTAATCTTACCCAAGCTTTTTTGGTAGCAATAGGTTTAATTCTGAAAAAATTTAAATAATTTAAAAAAAAAATTATATAAGAAAAAAATATTTGAAATATTAAAATACTCGAAAAAGTGTTGAACTCATTAAAATCTAGCTTCAAACTGTGAACGTTGGTTAAGCGAGTGAAATATTATACCAAAGAATAATTTCCCTTTCCTATTGAAATTAATCCCGAAAACGAATCAAGAACATATTTTCAATAATAGTAGCTGATCATTTCTTCAAAAAAGGGGGCGATATAACCAGGGAGAAATTGTATGGGTTTTTTGTATAGTTTGGCGGAAAGTACTTGCGGTTAAAAATGGTTTTAGCAAACAGGATAAAAAAAATTGTGTGTCTGCCTATCATAAAAACCCAAATAATTACCTCCCTTTCTTTTACTACGTTGTCAAAATATACAATTTTTTTCTTATCAAATTTTCAAAATAAACCTTTAACCACCTATTCATTTTCCCATGAAATCTAATTTATTCTTGTTTTTTTTTTATTCAAATTCCAGGGAGGCGAAAGATTTTTCCTGTTCGTTACAGTATCAGATGGTGATCTGACGGCAAAAAATGAAATCTATGTAAATATTTTACCGAAGAATGCCACAAAAATTTATAGCTCGCGTACGCCATCATTTACACAGCAAGCGAAAAATTTATCACAACTGTTTCCACCGTTCCATCTTTTGCCTGGCGTACAGCAGAGTCATCGTCATCCACCAGGACTCGGACCGCCACCGTCTTTGCCAGCTACATCGCCGCACAGGCCGCCACAATTCGAATCCAATCCGAATCTTAATTTCTACACGCCCGTCTATAATGGCCGACCGCCATTCATCAACAAGTCACCAGATGGCGAGAACGATGATGGGCACGTTCCGTCCACAGTTCCGGATCGCGAAACAAGCAGCGTTGAGAGTCAGGAAGGAGGCTCGCGAACAAAACTGACGGCCGTCAAAACAGACAGCGAGCTTACGTGGCCGACGCAACACAAGAACAGGACCGAGGACCTTCTGAGTGATACTTCGGGCGCGAACAACAATGATGATGCAATTAGTAGGCCCGGCAGCGGTCAGAATTCAAATCAGACCGGAAGTATGGGCAGCACCCCATTACCACCGTCATCGACCTCATCGTCGGCCGCACTTAAGGCTATCATTCCCGTCATAATTACAATTTGTGGTATTTTCCTTGCCGCCGGACTAATTGTTCTGTTTGTTTATCGGAGGCGTTTGTGTGCCATCGGGAAATCATTGAAGAAGAAGAGCAAGGAAGAAATGGCGAAAAAGTCAAACCAAAGCAACCTTAGTAGTAATATAACGTCGGACGACAGCCGTAATTCGATGGTCCTGCAACATTGGAACGGCCCGTTGGCCTTCTCGAACCGTTACGTTCCATGGGAACGAGAAAATCAACAACATCCACTGGTAAGTTTTTCGATAGCTTTGTTTGTCGTTCCCTGTAATTGCTTTCTCTCGTTCGACTTTTTGTTGTTGTTGTTTTGTTTTTTTGCTTCTGCGGTTTTCGGTGGAAATGAGAATGAAGCTTGCCAAATTTTTCCCACGCAAACAGCGGACCATTAGTTAGAGTGTTTGAACATGAAAATGACAAGGGACTTAATGCAAAGTTAATTAAATCGTCGATGCGGCCTTTTCGCTAGTCAGGCATTTCCAATCTACGCCGAAATCTGGAAACGAAACAAACCACTTGAAGAAATTTAAAAAAAAAATGAATCGTTTCATTAAGTAGCCAAAGTAATTTGCTATTCCCTATCATTGAAACAATTCTAAAACTCGCATTCTGCTACAGATTCGAGTTGGCGAGAAACTCGGAATTCCCATTTCGTATGGCAACTAGAGTCCTCTTTGCAGCCTATCTACAAGGTCTCATTCAATGTCCTTTCGAAATTTCCTAACCGTTTGCTGGCCTTGGGAATTATTGCTCGTCCTGTGTATCTGCAACCACTTTCTTGGCACTTCGCTGACGACCGAACCGAGCCAACGCGGTCGGATTCAACGATGACTAATTACAGATTTAGTTTATCGTTTGGTTAAGAATCATTTCGAATAAATTTCGCGCGAAGTGATTGGAGCAGCCAACTTTCCGGAGGCATCGAAGCCGAAAGGACATTCGAGGGTGGATGGAAGTGCCATTAAATCGAATTGTCGATTTATTTCGTTCCACTTGAATTGCACTCAATGGAGTGGTGTCGCACTCCGTCGTGATGGGAGACAGTATGATATTTCGGCACCATTAAAGATTGTTAATTGTTTTATAATTGAGGTAGCGATGGTGAAGTGAGTCTGGTAGAGTGTTGAGACAATCACACTCCCAAAGACCGAACGGCAGGCATTCAAATTGTGTTAGAAGAACACAAGTATTGTTTTTAGTCGTTGATGCGAATGGTGTCAGTGATGCGCGAGTTGAGAAGTTGGGCTCTAGGGTGATTTTGACCGTTCGCGTGTATTTAATTAGATTCGAGTTGGCTGGATGCGTACTAATTATGTCAAGAAAACCTGATTTATTGAATTGAATCTCGAAAATGAGAATAGAGCATTTGAATTGATGTAACGGATCAAATGAACTAAGAATTTACTTTAAACAATTGAAAAATATCTCTATGAGGCTCAGGGGAGTGATATCTGTCAATCGAATGAAGTGAGAGTAATAATTTAGGAGTTCTTCAAAAACTGACTGAATCCTAACTGAGTTTTCATTTTATACGAAATCAGTAAAATGTGATTGAATTACAAGATGTTTCCGTTAATTATATTTTTCTGCAAAAGCGAATATAATAATTTTACCTATCAAAACAAAATATTCACCTTTCTACAATTGAAACTAGACAATTCAAAAATTTCATTTTCGAAAAACGGTAAATACTTTATTCATCAGGAAAATAAAATTTCTGTCCACTTGCTTAATCATTTTTTAAGTCTTCTCTAAACTTGGCAAATCAACAATTTCAAAGTTCCACGTCTCCTGAATTGGAGGAATGATATTTTGTATTATCATGACTAAATTCAAACATTTTTACAATCAAATGCCAAGAAACAAGAATTCTTTTACATACATACATACGTACAATACGTTCTACAAAACCTATCTTGGACAAAAAAAAACAAACATATATCGCCTTGCAACCCAATAAACTAAAAAACTATCACATTATTCTCGCTATCTCAATACTGAACATAATCCCAGATAAATTTCACACATAGCGCCACGAAGACGAGAAATTCCGAATGGCGTGATATGTTCAAATACTCTCATACGTATTCACATACAGAAATTTTTCTGATGATTTTCGAACCGTTTTCCAACTTCTAGACATTCGTATAAGCGAAGATTCGAGTGTATCTATGAATACATTTTTGACGACATCGAGGGTATCTTATAAGAGGATACCGGGGGGCATACATGTAGGGATAGATACAGTACACATGGATGTGAACTCATATGTCAAAAATGGGGATATTGTATAGTATGTTTGTTCAGATACTTGGCATATGTCCTGTAAAAAAAGAATATCAATTCAAAAACGACATCGAAAATGAGGACGATGTGTGAAAAACGCTATCGTGGAAGCAAGTTGAAACTCTTGCGAAAAAGAAAACAAGTACAATATATTTGAAGTCATATTCGTTTGAAACATTCAATACATATGGGCATGTACTTATATGATACAGTGGCGGCAAAGCAGTTTTGATCGATTCCAATTTTTTTCGTAGCAAAGAATTTCATTTTCCATCTTTGGCTTAACAAATTATTTAAGGAATATTAATTTGATAAACTTAAGCTCGAGCAGGTCTTTAGACCCATAAATTAAACACTTAAATAAAAACAGAAGAGAATTTCAAATAAAAGTTTAAAGTTGTGTTTAAGAGCTGATTTGAAAATGGCTTTAAACCTTGCGTAACATTGATGTGTAAAAATCATACAAATTCCATGATCCAAATTTTACTACAAATATCCGAATTCTGGGACGACATTTTCCGTTTTTAGCTCTAGGCCTAGTTGCTTCGATTTTCGAGAGTTTTAAATATTTTAAAATGAGTTTGCAGTACTTTTCAGGATTTACTTGATAGAGACATACTTAACAAAGGTCAAATTCCAGTTTCCAACAGAGATTTTGACACCATGCCAAATTTTCTTTCAAAAAAGACAATCCAGCTTGTGAAAATCGTCTAAACCAACTTACCTTGCGAATCCCGTTTCCATCCGAATACCGCATCGTAAGTGACGGGCATAACAAGTTTTTCGTGTTTGGCAAATTAAAACATTGGTTACTTATTTTCGTGGTGACTGTTAATCATATGAAAATTTAACGGTAGAACCGGTTGGTACGAAATAACAAAAATGCATGGCACTGTCAATCCTTTATTAACATCTCAGCCAACAATATGCCAAATCTGGTTCACATTGCAGCGAACTAATACTGTGAGTTTTGTTTCCATTCAATTAGAGGGTACAAAAAAAAACGAGCAGGGCTCTCACCCGCAAAAATTTCCAAATTTTTGACACCGAAATATTAATTGTTTAAAAGACTATCATCATTTGGAATGACAGCATGTTTTAATAAAAAACACATAACGAAAATTGCCATAGCTGTTCACTCTATCCTAATTTTTCAATCTACCAAACTTGGCCTACAGTAAGATTCACCTACTGTGCGAATTTCGTTTCAATTCGATGACCGTATCAAAAGTAATAGATCAAAATGATTTATTTTGTTGTATGATTTTTCAAAATGGCACCACTACCTCAGGGTTGACTACATTTTCAAATGGTTCCAATTAAAATCAATATACCCTGTGCATTTCCAATTAATCTAATGATCTAGTCGTGAGTTTTTGTGAACAGAACTCCTCAGTGCCTAAGAAATAGGTAATTTGGCGAAAGTTTGCCGTTCTTGCGCGACGTGGCTTTTCGGAAATTCCAAAATGACGCAGAATTAAGCACCAGATTTGGTATCAGTAAGTATCAGATAAGGCGAATTATTCGCTAAAAAAGCTAAAATTTGGCAGGAGACTCAATAATTTGGAAAATTTAATTTCACATGATTACTGTAGCAACAGCAACATCAAAAACCATAAATGGCTATTTCTATTCAACATTAATATGTCCTGCAAAGTTCACAATGATATTTAAAAAAAAGAAAAAAGTTAGTAATATAAAAATTACGCTGAAATTTTAAAAAGTGACTTAAATACAAGGAAAAAGGATATAAATTAGTAAAAATAATAAGAAATATTGAAACTGCTGCCTGGGGTTTTTCTGGATATATTTTAATTTTCTATTCGTTCGAAAAAATAGGCAAGGATTCTAGTTTTTTTTTCGAAGTGAATTAAAAACTAAAAACGAAGTGATGTTTTGCCTCCAGTACAATATAATTTACTATTATGATCAATAGCATGTTTTGTGGTTTGACTTCTGTTTAATCTTTTTTAGCTGCTTTAAATATTCGGCTAAACTCGACTACGTGCCCCCATAGCCGTAAGACAATTTTCCCGATTGTTTTTTTTTTGTTGATAATAATAAATTTTATAAATTTTAAATTGTACATAAATAACTTAGCATATGGGGGTATTTAATATAAAAATTCTTATATCTAGCGGCTATGCTATTTTGCCCTGCTGGCTCTTTTTGGATACTTATAAAATATTACCCAGGTTGTACATGACTTGGGGTTGGTTTAGCTACTTTATACTTAAAAGTTAACTTAATTTCCTAAACAAAATCTAGCTTATTTCTAACTACAATGAGCTAAGCCTAATTAGACTTAAACTTAGCCTAGGTCTTAACTATCCCCTCCGATTCGTCGGGAGACCAACATAATTAAACAGCATGTTCATGAGCCGTCGTTGTCCCGTTATCTTCGCAGGACTCATAAATGGTTGCTTAGAAGCACTCGTGCGCCCGATATCCTAGATCAGTCTGTTTTCATGTTCGTCTGTCTGTGAGTGAAACCAAGTCGTCAGTTCCACAACCCGGTGCCTGAATGACTCAAGTCTTGTCTCCTGGTATAGGAGAGATTTCGTTGGCCACTTTTTTGTCACCGGGTCGTAGAACCTACCAGTGCAAAAGCGCATAAATTTCCGTTCGAAAATCTTCGCTTCTGCCATGGTAGATTTGGAACAGGTAATCCAGGATGGGGATGCTTATGTCAGAATGGGCCTAATGTGTGTCTTATAGCAAATGGATTTAGCCTTTGTCGTCATGCCCACCTTTTCGGCGAAAAAATGGCTGATGCGCTGAAATGCGGACTTGGCTACTTTTATTCTATGTCGGACATAGGGATTAAATTTCAAGTATTCATACATATCTACTCCGAGACGACGCAATGTAGGACTAGGAGTAATTCTAGAAGTTCCGACCAGACAGCGACTTTTTTGGCCTTTTCGCGGATAATTTGTGATCCCCGATCTGTGTTTTGCTACTATTTAGCTTGATGTTTCATTCATCAAAATAAATTCTAAGAATGACCAAGTAATCTTCAAAGCTCTTCACAGCTTTGAATGAAATGAGCGTGCAATCTGCATATTGTAGGGCTTTAACTTGAGGAGGGCCCACTGGAAAAGGAAGGTCAAGAGTGAAAATGGAGTATAAAACAGGTCCAGAAATAGAACTTTGTGGCACTCCTGATGTCACAGGTCCCCGAAGTAATTTTGCTCCATTGACGCTCACATAAAAATGTATGTTGCTAATGAAACTTGCGGCGATTTGCTATTGTGTTTTTTTTTTTTTTTTGTGGCTTTGTGATTATTTTCGAGGGTGTTTTTTGTTTGTCGGTTTGTCTTCAGTGTGTTGTCTTTTCATGTATTTTTTGTATGTTTTTGTTAGTTATTCTTGCCCCTCCTACCACTAAAGGACGGGAAGTGATCAAAAATTGAAAACTAACTAACAAAAACGTACAAAAAATACACCAAAAGGCAATGCATTGAAGATTAGCAACCAAACAAACAAAAAACAACCCCGAAAACAAAGACACAGCCACAAAAACACAAAAAAAAACACAATCAGCCAAATTGTCTAACAGCTTTGGGGGCACGTAGTCGAGTTATACCAAATATTCTACTTTATCACAAATAAATAATTTTTGAGATTTTAGTAAACGTCTTTAGTCTAACGCTTATTTCAATACTATTTGCTGGACACCATACTTTTTTCTTTACATACAATTTTAAAAATCTTTGACGATTTTATTCCGTATTTGAAAGCATTCTATCGAAACTATTTCGAAATTTTAACGTTAATAGAGCAGAATAAACTACCAGCCAGAGAAAATAACCGAAAATAATGCAAAAATATTAAAAAAATTTTTTGATTCGTATCTCAAACGTGAGCTCAAATTTCAATCAAGCGCTAAGCGAAACTCTTCAATGTAAAAAACTTTATTTTATCTCCTGAACCGTTTGGTTTCGAACAACTCCAGTCATGGTCATCGATTACGAATGATGAAATCTAAAGCGAAAAAAACAACAAAAACAACAATAACAAAAACTGAAGCTTGAAAAACTTTTTATGGAAAGTTAAATTAAAAATGTTTCGCAAGCGTCCACATGCTGAATATCCTGAGTGTAAAAACGAACGATATCAAGAACGAGTACAGGAAGAATGGCAAAAAATTCATGCATTCTGAATAAACATATATATTTTATTGATAATATACCATTCCGTATTCCCAACAGGCAACATCACAACTATCAACAAGTAGTTCAACAGGAAACGCCGAAACGGCAAAAACGGATCGATGGGAATTCCCAAGGCACCGATTGAAGTTCTTCAACATATTGGGTGAAGGTGCTTTCGGTCAGGTCTGGCGATGTGAAGCCACTTGCCTCGATGGTAAGTATTGATGTTTTATATTCTTATCGAAAACGGGGATCGATTTCGGAGGGTTGTAAAGGGGCTGACTCTGTTCGTTGGAAATGATGAATATGAAACTCTTTTTTTGTCGAAGAACGATTGTAGCCTTGATCTATTGTTAGATCTCATACAGTACACTTCCCACGCTCATAGATAAGAACAAAGGAGATTCATATTTTCTGTTTCTCAGTAGTTTGGCATTTTGTTTTCATGCGCATATGAAGTCATGGCATCGTTTCCAGGAACAGTAGTTCTATTGGAAACGTAGTGCTTCAGGACGTTGTACTTGCAGCATGTGAATTACTGTGGGAAGTTTGTGTGGTACGCTAAAGCAAGGATGGCTGGTTGGTTATGGCACCGAAGCTCTATTACATATCGTCAGTCGAGTAAATTTCCCAGAATAGGCTAGATAGTATGAGAATTTATTGATTTGTGTCGTAGAAATTAGGTGAAGCCTTTGGCTTGTGTTTTCGGAGAGATATTAGGAAAAGGGTTACCTAAATGTTTGGAATGTTTCATTATTTGTGGTAGCAAAATTTGTCAGAAATTTGATAGTGTCTTTCATGGCTTGATCATCTTGGTATAGTTTACGTTTGTACGTAATATACCGAGATGCCAAGGTATGCTACGGTATGATTTCTAAGTTAGTTAATTCACATGTGAATTGGAAATGCGTGAAATTTGATTTCGCATGAGAATTTCAATTATCTAGCAATAGGTCCCATAATCTATTTCTAACAAAACGAGCATTGCAAACCACAACTATTTCTTTCAAAAATATAGTGAGATGCTTAGACAAAAGGATATTTTGAGGATAATAAACTTTTTTTTAGCAATTTTCTGAGAAACTTTTTTTTATAGAGTTTATCAAGGACCCATGCAAATATTTCGTTGAATAATTTAAATCATGAATGCGACAACTATAGTTTTTGCATATTCTAAAGCTGTTCTGCTGATAGCAACGTTAGTTTAATCCTCTTTTATGACTGCCAGTTTAATATTTTGTATTATTTATTATTATTATTATTTCTTGTTTGTGTTTCACATGCTGGATCATTTGAAAATTTTTATTTCGTGCATGTTGTAAGGTATTTTAGTTTAAAGTTTCACTATCAGACATAAACAAAATACTAAAAATAATTTTTACTTTGCGAGGAACAAAAACACAAGCGTTGTCAGAAACTGCTAAAATATTCACAAACCGCACTGTTTTTTTTTTAGAGAAAACGATAAAACGAAAATGCGCCCAGTGTGGGGATTTGAACAACAATTGGTTGAATGACGTTAGCATAGAAGATCACATAAACTATGATGGTGAAAAATTATTTCAAGCACAACATGGAAGCTGATTCGTAAATATGATGCATAGCATAAAAAAATGAGCGCAATGTGGCGACTTATTTTTTTTAGCTTTTCCTACAGCTGAAAATATAAAGATGTTTTTTAGAGATCTGCAAAAATCATAAATTATTACTTTCTTCCACGGATATTTAAGTCGTAGAATTTTTTCGAGGCATGCATCTGCCGTGGAAAAATAGCAAATTGCAGGATAATCTTACTTAGTTGTGTGACCAATTTCATCGGGAGATATCTACTGGAACGGACTCGAAAAGAGGTTTTTTTTCGTTCCGAAAATAAAATGAAAAGCATTGAGAGAAAATTAATACTTTATTTTATGAATTCATCGAAATTAAGGGGAACACGGAATTCAACTTGAAATGTATGGCTTCGAAATAGAGTACTCAAAATGGTTTGGTAGTCATGGTAGGTAGTTTGGTAGCATTGACGGTTTCTTTTGAATGCAGTTGTTAAAAAATACCTTAATTATTCCATATATTCCATTATATCTTCTACAAATATTTTTCATGTTTTTTTTTCAATGAATTTTTTTATGAAAAAAATCAAGAGGATCAAAATTCAATTTTCATCTTATGCAAAACCACATGACACTGAAAAATGCGTTAGAAATAAATAAATGAAGCAGTAGTGAAATTAATTTTAAATAAAATAATTTAAGCAAAAAAATGAATTGAATTGAAATTATATACATTGTAATCCTTTTTACATTTGAATTCAATTTATTTCTATTATTTTTTCAAGCTTTGCATCAAAGACCTAAGCTTAAATACAAATGTTCAATTATAATTCAGTTCAATTTTTTTCACAAATATCAATAATTCGAGAATAATTTCCCGGCTTCGTCAACGTCCTTCTGATATGGGCCTGTTGGTCTGACAATATAGAAAACACTAAATTTCCCTCGAAAAATCAATACCTATTAAGAAGTAAAAATGTATTAGGCTTCAAAGGGAAGAATTGATCTTGACATGCAAATCCTTCAAATTTAAATGTTAAATTAAGAGGCAAATACGCATTCACAAAAATATTCTGAACACATTTGCTAAACAGGTTTGGAGAAAAAATATGTTCTACACATATTTAAACCTTTGTAATATTAATGTTTTAACCCCTTATACTGTTACTGGTCCCTCTCTTCAGGCTGTCACTCAAAGAAATTTTATATCATCTTTCAGATTCAGATTAACTGGCAAACGGATTTGTCGAATTTGCTGTCCTTAAGAGGTTTTCGCTCTTGGATAAATAGTTTACAATGGTAACATCCACAAGACTCAGTTGTCTATTCTGATTTTCTATATGCCCATTAATGCCTTTAGATTACTGAAACACACTGAATTTTCCATAATAAACGTCTATAGTTCGAAAAAATTACGCAGACTGACAGTATTTTAGACTAGAGATACGAAACTATCGATAGTCGATACCATCGTTAGTTATCGATAGTTCAGTGAGAGACTATCGATAACTATCGCTAAATTTCGATAATTAACAAAATGCATGTCATTTTATAAATAATTTACTAAGGAAATGAAAATATTACTATTCGAAAAATGCACATATATATAGCGAATTTAACACTTTAACACAACTCAAACTAACGCAGAAAGAAAATCTCTCATCATCAAATCTTTTAATTCATAGACCGAATCTCCCATTAAAAGCTAGATATATTTCAATGACAACTATCGATATTTTGAAGGTTATCTGCCCTATTTTTCAGTGAAATTACTCATTTAGTTAAGAAAATTACATATTATACTACAAATATCGATATTTGCCGAGAAATTGAAATATATTTACATTCCTTTTGTCTTTAAATTATTTTTTTTTTTATTTTAACACAACCAAACATTTTTATTTAAAAATATTAGCATATTCACAAATCTTCCTTTTGGTCTAGCTCTGCGATCAGTTAATATATGACTCCAAGAGCTTAAATTTCATTCCGATTCTGTGCAGATTGCTGGTGTTAAAAAATATATAAGAGTTAACTCCTACATTGGGTTTAATTCTATGCCGTATACCTGATATTTTAAATATAAAGTTGAGTTATTATTCCTAACGAAATAGCTATATCTTCCAAAGTAACAACGGGTCTGTATCTTCTGAAGCGTTCTGTCTGTTCACGCGTTGTCCTTGCAATAATACTCGTAGCATCCATCCCTTGCAAATGAACCATACTGTCTGGCTGTCCATTGTTCATTTTCGTCATTTTTGGTGAGTTTTTTCTGAGACTTGCAAAATCATGCTATAAAAGATTAGCTGCATGGTTAGCATTTTCTTCACTTCTGAAGCCCTTCTTTTTAAATCTGGCATCGAATATTGTACCTAACCAACATATCATTTTATTTTCGTTGGGAAAAAGTCTTTTCTGCACAGAACCCATGAGTTCTTTACAAAAAGTTTTATTTTTGAGTTTAATTAAAAACTCCAGCGATTTCATTGGCTGTTTCTGCAAGTTAATACAGTCTCACTTCCGTTGTATAGGCTTAACTAACCTATTTCTGCTCCGGAAGCCGCTGCAGACAGAGTTTAATCTACATATCCCCACTCGCTGAAGATCCTGCCAACTGTTTCATTTCACAAAGCATCCAAGCTGATGTTGCTTAAACCATGACTCAGCAGGGCTCTCTTAAGCACTTCCTATGGAGACTCTGAGTCAGGGCTCGTGATCACATTACCTAACTGTGTTAGACTCTGTTGAGTCCAATGAAGAATGCACATTAGTAAAATATGTCCTTATCGCTGCCAATTAAAATTGATTGTAAAGCTAGGTGAGCCACAAAACGGGTTTATGTCGCCAAAACGCCGAAGGTTCTATATACGTTACGCCAATTATGGGTTTTTCGATAAGCTGCCTCCTTTGCGGTGGCTGTTATTTCAGTAGTCCTGAAACTTCAGTGATCAGGGTGCATCTACTGATTGCAGAACTAATTTGAATCTCACAAGGATTCTTGCCTTCTTGAGTTCTTTTTGCTTTCCAAGGTTCAAACTGTTTCCTGGGCTAGGATGGTTTTCCGCATGAATAGATGCAGGTAATGGATTACTTAAACGTTACTGGAGTGGACCTAATGTGGATATCACCTCGACTTTGGTTTGATTATCTGCTGCGCCTTCAAGAACTGAGTGTAATGTAATAACTTGGGGCTGATTTACCTTGTACCGTTGTTCACACTTATAGCTTGATGAGTTCCATGATGCTAACCGCCACTAATTTGGTAAGATTTAACCATTTCAGCCTGATTTTTTTGACTCACTGATTGAAAAAGTTGCTCGTCTTAAATTCGGGGTCACCAATTTTAGATGTAGTCCAGTTTCTTTGGTGAAATTTTTAACTCCAACTCCTTCAATGATAAGTAAAAATGCATGTCAAATAAAAAACGTTTGATAGTAGATCATTATTTTTCTTTACGCATACTAGTATTTTTCATGAAGCACGGAACACTGATTGTTTACTCAAATTAAGTATGCGTGGATTCTGTCTAGAGTTGAATTTTTGGTTACCTAGGTAATTTCAGGGTGACTGATTAGTACCTTTTTCTAACCCAAAGTTTTTGTAAAGTAGACTTTTCTAAAAGTTTTCTTCCATTTTCTTGAATATTTGATATAGCATTGTCTTTGTTGCATTGAATAATTATCTCTTAGTAACTGCAGTAATACTTTTACTAGCTAACGGCTAAGATTTCAAAATTGTTGTTCATTGCACAGAGATAAATTCGGATGAAGGAGTATTTATTGACTGCTTTGATATTATAGGTCTCAAGACAACCATCACTAAAAAGGCAGTAAGACTAAACATTGTGGTGAAAAACGGAGTGTCAGTACTATCATATTTAATTCAATGAATGGTATCGAAAAAAACGAGTCATCCACTCGCATTTGACTTTTTTTGAATGAGGACAAAATAAAGAGCTACATAAAAATCATTAGTTTGACATAAATTCACAATGAATACAGCACAAGAATGCATTGAATTTGAGGCAAACACTTTCAGCTAGCCTTTCAATTAACAATAAATTTTCTTTAAAATGACAACACCAACCACCATCCCATAAAAGTCCGTAAAACTCGACTTCGATCCAAATAACTCTGAGCCTATTATTCCTATTATCGTTCATTTTGCCATTTCTTATGGGATATTCCCACGGACCTACTGCGAAAACCTACATATGTACATACATATGTCCTTTACTCCTAAGTTTTCCTGTACCAAGCCGAGCCATACTAGTCATCAAGTCTGAGAGCAGGAGCTAGCCAATAGCATCGACTAACACGACATGAAAAAAAACGACTATATCTCGTTATAGAAATTGAGCTTATCACTATTTTTTGTTTGCCGACAGCGACTACAATCTTATATAGATGCGGTTTATTGGTTTTCTGGCGACAGGCTATTGTTTTCTCCATCCGTTTTCATTTTCCTAAATTTGGCGCCCAGATTTTCTCGTTCTGGTGACACAGGACGGAAACGACACACTTAATTGTGCAATATTTTGTTTTTGAGGTCTCGTTTACTCGTACATCTTAGTGGACCTTTTTTTTTTCGAATCAAGATGTCGATTGAGCGTGCTCAATTACGAGCGACTCTTGTACAGAGACGATGTCATCAAATTGATTTTGTCGTCCTGTAATAGTCCTGAAATATGTCCGTGAAGCTGAAAAACCGAACGGCCTACAATAGAAATAATGACTTGAAATCGAACTCATGCAAGATATTCAACGATGCGAACAGACTGTTTTTCGGTTTGAGTGTTTCTAAGAGCTTTCCAGATAGCCGCGGGAGCGAGTGATTTTCATGATTTTCCGAATTGCGAAGAGAAAAAAGATTAAATGAAGTCGATGTGGATAGATGGCTGGTGCGACGGTGAAAGCGACGGAGGACGATCAAGGAAACAATCGACACATTTAAGTGACTTTGACGAGAAACAGTGCCAGAATTGTGTGGGTAACTACAAGTGGAATTTGCGGAAACAAACCAGGCGACTGATAGACGCCTCGGGCAGATACAAGACACGACAAAGATTTTCTATTTGCTTAAGTAATTCGATTATTGAAATATCGAGGGATACAAACAAGGATACGCTGGCTGGCTTCGAGACGAGAGAAGTCAGCAGTGGAAGAAACAAAGAAAAATTGTAGCCGCACTCGTGTAGATACAGAAAACGGATGGGGCAGATAAAACTCAGCAAGGGTCTGATAGGAAATGCTAAGAGGAATGATGTTGACTTTGCTATGCTTCCCGTTCGAAGCGTTTCTGTGACCAACGAGAGCTTGTGTATTTGCTGAGCAGTCTTGTGTGTGATTGGCATTGACTTTAGTTAGTTACATTTGACTAAAACGACTGTTTGTGTACATTAAAGGGAGCAGGGCGAAAATTGTTCGGATTCGTTACGATGAGGAGTTGAAGGAAAGTTTTTGGTAGGTTCTCAGTTCGCAGTAACATAAAACGATTAAATGCCTGCTTTCAGCAAATTGTTTTTTGCGTACGATTGGATTCGATTCACAATCCATTTCGAGGATAACTGAAAATTGATATCTGGTGAGTTGTTTATTATTTTGGACGATCGATTTGAAATGACCCGGAAATGTTTACTTCAGCTTTATTTCGGCGCCAGAGGAAATTATTTGAAAAGTTTGTATAAAAACTAGAAAACTGACTTTAGACTTACCTTTCGTATAGATGCAAAGCTTGGAATGCAGTGAAAGTGATATTCTGAAAATAGAAAAAAATAATAGATAATTATTTATCAACCAATTATTTTTTATTAAATTAATGAGCTGAACTGAATTAATGAGCTTATTATATTCATGAACTTTTTATTAAATTTATAAAACTGCGCTGTGGCTAACTCTTTTTGCGCTATTTTGGTACTTCACTGAAAAATGTTACGTTAATGTTGTTAAATTTGCTTCGTTACCGGTTTTTTTTTATATTGTCTTTAAAGTGAACATGCAAAACTTTTAATTAAGTGCAAAACAACAATAATTTAATATTAAAGTCGCATAAAATAATAGGTTTTTTGTTCTTACTAAGTGTTTGTGCCTTAACTTTTTTACCCATTGTATATCAGGTTGGCACAAAATGTTATCACTAGGCTAGGAATCTCAAGAGCTATAAACGACTAAAATATAGGTTTTGATGATTCCTGGAATAAAATAAAATTCCTGGGATTCCGGTGTGCTTAACCAGCTGAAAAGTTTAAAATTACTCAATGATTAAAAGCATCTACATTGAACTATTCTATATTCACAATATAAATGAAAAAATCAATGATTTATCGGCTTTATGTGGAGTCGAAATGAATTTGATGAAAAAATCATTTGAAATCTAATTGAAAACAAGAAAGAAAAAAAGCAATGGAATCAATTAACAATGATATATTTGTAAAAAAAAAAAAACAAAAACTCTAGAAAACTGATTTTCGAAGAAATTATCTTTGAGTGACTAAAAAACGTGGAAAGACGTAACAGACTTTTTTGTAGTAGCATATCAATCATTTCTTACACAAAGCTCTTCTTACGCAACATCGCTTACTAAAAAAATGTCAAAAATTTCAAAACCCTACCATAGCTGGCAGCCTTTTCATGATTTTTAATATAATTTCTACGGGATTTAGCTCTTAAAGGTTCATTGAATTTTGTTTTGATTTCACCACTGCATCGGAAATTATAGGGAAAAAGCTTTATTTCGCTGAGCAAATTTACAAGATTTAGGAGACCAAAATTACCATAGCTGGCAGCTATATCCCAATTGTTCAAGCAAATTTCTATTAAATTTGATTAAATTTATATTTTTATTAAAACAAGGTCCAGCTACTGAGTGAATTTCGTTTAAATTTGTTGGCTGAATCGAAAGTTTTGAGCCAAAAAGCAATTTTTGTCCACAGTGATTTTTCAAGATGGTACCACTGCCACAGGATTGTCCATGCCCTGCAAATATCATATTAGTCAGATTATCTAGTCGTCAGTTCTCGCGAACAGAAATTTCGAGTACTGGAAATAAAGGTAATTTGGCGATGGGCTGCCGTTCTTGTTCAACGAGGAATTTTGAAAATTTCAATTTGATTAGGTGGACCGAAATTGATTAATAATTTTATTATAAAATATTCAAAAAGCGAATATTTTTCAGGAGGATCGGTGATTTGAAGGATTTTTCTCCATGTGCCTGCCGTAGCTACAGGGTTTCCCGCACAGTTTTGAAAGTTGAAAGTTATGACAAATTGAAATTTGAGAAAAAAAATCATTGCCTACCTTGAGGCTCCCAGCGCCCACGAAGGGTTCATAAGTTCCAATTTTTTATCATCATCAAGCATAAAATATTATTGGTTTCCATTTCCGGTACCTGATTTGATCGAAAAAAGTCTTTGGATAGAAATTTTGGCGTACCTAAAAATTCACTAAAATGCCCGCCGCCACCAAAGGGTTAAAGATATCTTAATTGGAAGATATCTTCACTGCACTCTTCCTTTTATCCATCCTATGTCCTCTAAAAACTTCAACTCCATCGGATTATGCAGTCCCGAAAATATTTCCTTTAATCTTTTTGCTGATATATATATATATATATATATATATATATATATATATATATATATATATATATATATATATGTATATACAAGGTGTTTGGTACTCGGTGGACACTTTTATAATGACGTATTCCTTGATATATTTTGAGCAAAAAATCGTTCTACAGGGTGGTCCGGTTTTCAAAATCTGCTGAGTTACAAGGTGGTCAAGAAATATTTTTCGAACCTGTACCCTGACTCACTTAAATCTTTATATCTTGAAAACTAATAACCATAATGCAAAGTTTTGTGGCTTGTTTTTTTATGAAATCAAATTATCTTTAATTTGATGTAACGTCCTAAATTGTAACTGTTAGTAATTTTGAGATATTTACTTCAAAACACAAAATTTTGGCACTTCTACCCCGAAAATTTTGTGTTCAATGTCGTTTTTCTCAGAAAACCTCATTGAAATATGCCATTTTAATTTTATATTTTTATAGGCGATATAGTTGGCTACAAAAGTTGTTTACATTGCTACAAAAGTTGTTTGCAAGAAAACAAGTAAGAATTATTGAATGTCAAATAATTTTTCACCAATTTTCAATACGGTTAACGCGCATAAGTACTTCATTGTAAAGGCAGTTCCGGTAAGAAGGACGAACAAATTAGGCTTCAGACTAGGTCAGTCTAAAGAAAGGCATTTACAGGATTACAGGCCCGGAATGCGTAAAGTCTGTATTGGCCAAACAAAGTCGTTAGTTAGTCTCAGATTGACCGAATACGAAAAAGAAGTAAACCTGACAAAGAGAAAAAACAAGATGAACACATTTTAATGAAGGAATTTAGCATCACAAGAGATGATGTTGAGGTGACCAAGGAAATACAGTAGTTACACAAAATACATGCATACAATATTCTTGAAATTTGAATAACCCCGATAAACAGACAACTGGATATCGACCAGATAAGCAGTGCATCACTATTTTTGAGGCGAATTTATCTTTTTTTATTTTTCCAGTCTAAATATAAATGGCCTTTTAAGATTTTTTTTTGTATCAAGTAGAAATAGACAGTTAAAAACACGAATCAAAAGAATTTTAAATAAAGAATATTAATTTCTGGCTAGAATTTGAAAGATATATTTATATTGGTATTGAAAAAAAAAACAATTGAAACTAGATTGTTGTTGTTTCCAATGCTACTATAATAACCAGCACTTGATAGATGTGCAAAAAAACGCGACTTTATTTACATACTTTTACAACCTCACCATACATACCCTGTTTGATTATACCATGAGATATTTATTTAGCCTAACCTGATTTAACTCTTTTATAATTTCCAAAACTCCTTTAAACTAATTTTTGCTGCCATGCAAAATAAAACTCAGAAAACTAAATAAACACTAATTAGGCGTATTTCCATCCTTTTGGAAATCTTCCCATCTTGCGCCTATTTTCAAAAGCGGCGATAAACGATGTATTGACAACTATCGAGGCATCGCTATTCTCTCAGTGATCCCCAAACTCTTTGAGAAGCTCGTCTGCGATCAACTGACTATCATAATAAGTACCCTTCTCATCGAACAGCAACATGGGTTTAGAAAAAGTAGATCAACTACCACGAATCTCATGATCCTGGTTTCGGACGTCCTTTGTGAGATGGAAAAGGGAAACCAGGTTGATGCAATTTATACTGATTTCAGTAAGGCCTTCGACAGAGTCGACCATCAAATTTTGACACAGAAATTACTTAATTTCGGTATATCTGGCTGCCTACTTAACTGGCTTAAATCTTATCTTTGTGACAGAACCCAGATTGTCAAATTCCAAGGAAAATTTTCAAATACAGTTTTTGCTCTGTCGGGGGTGCCACAAGGCAGTCATTTGGGCCCTCTTCTCTTTAATATTTTCATTTCGAATCTATCTAAGATTTTATTTGATGTCCCACACCTCTTCTACGCTGATAACTTGAAATTGTACCACACTATCAAAACGCAGTCCGACATTGATTTTCTCCAATCAAAACTTGTATCTCTCGAACAGTGGTGCCTCCTGAATAAACTAAATTTCAACGTCGACAAGTGTCGAGTGATAAGTTTCTCCAGGAAAAATAATGTAATATCCAATTCATACTATCTTAATAGCAACGAACTTATTAGGGTAGAACATATCTTAGACCTAGGTGTAACCCTAGATACCAAATTGCGCTTTAACTTGCAGATCGACAAAGTCTTGTCGAAAGCGAGCAAACAATTAGGTTTGATTAAGAGGCGCGCTAAAGAGTTCAAAAACATTTGGGTTACTAAGTCTCTATATACATCACTAGTGCGGCCTCTACTGGAATACGCCTGGATAGTCTGGTGTCCGGCATTTCAACTACACAGCGACAGGCTCGAATCGGTTCAGAAACAATTTTTGCTTTTCGCCTTGAGGCACCTCTATAATCCAAACGACTTTAGCTATCTTCCCTCTTACGAATACAGTCTTGGTCTTTTAAACCTAATGATTCTTTCATCAAGAAGGACCATAATTAGCGCATGCCTAGCCTTTGATATCGTTAACGGAACAGTTAGTATAGCAGCTCTCTCTAACTGAATTACGATCAACAATCAAATAAGACGGACTAGGCATACAACCCTCCTTAAGGAATACCAGCACCTTACAGTTTATGGGTATACTGAACCCATCAATAGGTGCTGTAGAACATTCAATACTGTAAGTCATCACTACTCTCCAGGTATCACCAAATCTATTTTCAAAAATAACTTGACAAAGGCCCTATTAACTTCTTAACCTACTTATTTCCCATCCTTATTCGCCTAAATGCAAATAAACATTAACTTGAAATACTTGCATATTCTATTTTGTAATACTTGCATATTCTATTGTAATATATATTGTATCATGCCTTGTTTGGCAAATAAATAAAATAAATAAATAAATCGATAGATTCAACCCAAAATTCAATTAATTATCGATTACACATTTCGACCTTTACGTTGTCATTTCTTTTACTCGTCAGTGTATTTTTTTTCATTTCATTTACCAGGCAATGACGGCGTGACAACCGTTGCTGTAAAAACACTGAAGGAAAACGCAAACGAAGCCGAAAAGAACGATCTGGTGTCCGAGCTGCAGGTACGTTTAACTAATTATATATGTATTTGCTTTTTTTTCTTCTTTCGTGTGATTGATTGATTAAACTTCCAAATTTTCGTGGAAAAAGAAATGTGTATTGAAAGTAAGAACCTTTTTGAAGTTTTATTCTGGGTCATATACAAGGTCAGATAGGTATCATGAAAAATTTAAAGAAAAATAGGAAAAAGGACTGGTTCAGCTTAAAGTTGAAATCAAGTTTAATGCGTTAGTTACGCAAACAGTAGCTATTTGAATTCAAATTTCAAAGCATACTTAAAATGACCGTAAAACTTCTTGCAAACCAACAGTTAAAAAGTTGATTTAGTTCTACAAGAAAAATCACAAAGAAAAATTATAAAAATTCAAACAACTCCGCAATTCCGATTTGAGTGTTGTGCTTGGTTCACTCAGGCCAGTCGAGTGGTGCATTTAACATGCATTCACTTTTCAAAACTTACTTAAGTGAATAAACTACTTGCACAATGAATTAACTATAATAACCACAAGCAGTAAGTTGAGCTGACAGAGAAAAAGACTCCTTCATCAACCACCACTGCAAGCACAACGCAAAAAAAGGAAAAAAAAGTTTTTTTTTCATTCTTTCCCAAACGGTTTGGAGGAAAAAAATGTTTCGAAATAAATGCGCAAGGAGAGAAAAGAAAGCAGCAAACGGAACAAGCAAAAAAAAAGTTTCACAACTATGATGGAATGGAGAACGATTCCGGGTCTCGGTGCACGATAGCAACTACAATGGTGTGCACTACGGCTTAAATATGATTTTATTAAACTTTAAAGTTGAGTCTGTGTACAGCGCGAGTATATCTGGTGAGATGTTTATTCTATTCGTGTTCCATCTCGAAAGTTATTAAAGTCATAATTGCTATTGCAGATTAAATAAGTTGAAGAATCGGATTATGGAAGGATATTTGTTTCTAGTTTTGTATCTTGCTTGTTGGAAGAGCATTGTACAGATTTACATTGTTTTAGTTGCAGAATTGCAATCTGCTTCAATAACGTCGGTGTGACTGCAATTCAATGCGAATTTTAGCTATGCATAATAGTTGAACGACATTGATATTTGTAGGATTAAAGACATAGCACAATTGTTTTGACTTTTTAATTTTATCTGGAATACTGAGTGGACTTTAGTGAAGTTGCTACGTAGTTAAGCGAAGTTTTAAGTGATTCGATTTCGAAACTTTAGATAGATTTGGTAGTGCAAGTGTGCTAGATGCAGTACTAGATGATAGTTTCAAAATTAAATGGGATTAAAGATGAAATGCAATCTAAGAGCCTAGACAAACAAGCACTTAAATTACTAATTTACTAATGATCATTTATAACAGTAGTTTAAAAGTTCCTGACACACAGTCTTTTCGTTAATGATGAATACTGTCGCTGGCTGCCTGTCACTCAAAGCAATTAGTTTTTGAAAAATGGAGAAATTGAAAGCGTTTTAAGTGCATGTTGCCTCTTTTATGCTCTAATTAATGAAGTTGGAGTGCAAACAGCGCAAGAACTACATTAAAATTGTTCAAATAATCGAATTTAGATGTGACATCCAGTGAGGTAGTAGAAATAGAGTGGACATGCCAAAAGATTTATATTGAAGGGGATGGTAGTGCATTTTGATCTCTTCATTGTTAAGGGGGAAAATACATGTAACTACTAAAACAAAATCGATTTTTTTTTTATTACATCAAAATGTTTGAAATGCTCTTAAAATATACCAAAAAAAGATTTGAAACGATATTCGTATTAGTTCTCGAGTTATAGTCAGTTTTAGGCAGCGCGGCGTTTTCCAGGTTGGTGGAGCTTTAAAACTTTAAACGCGTTTTTCTCAAAGTAGTACTTTTTCAACTGCCGTACAAAATATCTCAAAAAATATTGAACCGATCCGGCTCAAATTTATACCACATCCACAAAAGAGTATTATCTCCTCGTTGAACCTAAATGTTATTGCAATTTCAGAAAAAAATTTGTTTATTAATGTTTAAAGCGTGATTTTTTTGAAAAATAATCGATTTTTTTGTTTAATCTAATATTAATGTAAAAATTTAATTTTTTTTTTAATAAATTTTATTGGTTCATCTATGAATTATATATTTCATTAGCATATTTTTTTTCTTCTGAATGTTGCAAGTTCCCCGGAAAAGGCGTTAAGTTGTACGAGGCAGTTTTTTCGCTCGCATCGCCGCCATTTTGTGTTGAAAAATTATTAAAAAAATATTTTCATTTACTGTAAGACATGTACTTTAAGGATTTAATATTAAACATTTTCCAAATGAACAATATATATATTTTAAATCAATCTGAAATTAGCAATTTTTTTCGATTTTACATGTATTTCCCCCCTTAAATCTGGTCAAATTCACGCAGTTCCCCTGCTTTTTGACAATGAACGGTATTGCTGCTTTTACACGTTGTGTGCGCGAGAGAATCGAAGGAGCTAATGGTGGACAGTTATACCGTCGATGTCATCTCCGTTTTTACTACCCCACTGATGGCATCACAAAAAAGTTGTCTTCTTCCTTTTCAATGCGAAAAGTGACTTTTTACAAGGGGATGATGTATTATATCGGGCAACTCTACATCGTGTAAGAATAAATTACCAAAGTTTGATCATCATCAGCGATTTGCTTAATGATTGACAATTTGGCCATTTAGTGATAATTAGACCAAATTACCATATGACACACAGCCCTTAAATTATCATTTAGACTGCGCTGTCTGTCTAGGCTCTATGGATTCAAGGATTTCTGGAAATTATTACCTTCATTTGATAATTAATGACACTCTGCATGTCCTTAGCTTTGCAAAGACGAAGATTCATTCACAAGCTCCAATGTGCGTATGCGTAACGTACTTTTTTACATAGATATATCGAAGGAAGTATATAGGCATTGCAGCTTAGATTTTTTCGCAATGCATGTTGGTTGAAAATCAGTCCCACACACCAGACATTATTTAACTTCTTGGCCACATTAAGCATGACCAAGCTTGTTGATTTTCTATCCCTTTACGTATGCGCTGTACCAATCTTGCAAGCTATTTACCTCAAAGTTTCTGCTTAGTTTAGATGCAACTGTTTTAATAAACGTCTCCCAGACCTCAAAGTTCCTTTTTATTTGCAAGATAGCGTTAATAATACCTGCGATTCTTGTTACTGTTTTTCTAAGGATTCAGTGGTAAATTGAGTGGATCCAGGTCTAAATTGAGTCCGCTCACAGATTTTTTGACCTCTAATTTCATTTCTTTGTGCAGGGAGAAGGATTGGGTGAATTGGGTCATAAACTTCTTTTTACTTCACGTCAGCAGTTTTCTACAAATTAAAGCTCCAGTACTATCGTGCCCATTCTATCAAATTTGAGCTCATGTGACCTATGTATTTGAGGCATAGGTATTTTATTTCTCTATTTTGTCATACATAATTAATTTTGTTTATAGGTTCTATGCCAGTTCACGTTGTGGGACTGTGCAATCTGACAGCTAATTATGTCTGTAATCTACTTCATTTCTGTTCTAATGCTAGGGCCTCCCGTACTCCTAGCTCTTCTTCGAATGGTGTTCCTCCTTTTTAAGTGGTGGAACCAAGTGGAACAACCCTCATAAAAGGTATAAATTTTATGAGGGTTGTTCCACTTGGTTGGCGTTTGAAGTGTATTGTCATCTTTTGCCTGCTAAATATTTGCTATCAAAGTGTTGATTGCTCTGTAAAAGCCGCTTGTGAACTCAAGTGTTTCTTGGAAATGTTCCTTGATCACTGCGTCCCAGGAACCATTCCGATTTTTGCTTTTCATTATTCAAAGAGGCTTGTCAAGAAAGACATTTTCTATGACGGAACCGTAGATGGAAGATGGAAGTTCATCGAAGACAGTCAATAACAAGCTTTGGTAAAAGTTCTGATAAAACCCTATACCTAGGTACGTCGGACGGATGCAGGTTTGAACAATTTTGCGTGATGAGTTTTATTGTTCGATTGCAGTTTAATTGGTTCCTTTGTTTCCTCTGTGGCGGTGCTAATTATTTATATCTGCTGCAAAAAAAGCTTTCAAAAGGCTTTTTTAGATTTGGACCAAAATTAATGTCCCCAGTCAGGAAAACGGGGAAAATGCCACGAATTCGAAGGAATCATTGTGCATCTTGATGGCGGCCATTTTATTCTGGCACAATGTCCGTTCTCACTAGGATGGGTGCAGCGCCTTCACTTCTACCTGCGAATCTATCGATATGGTATGGATTGTAATTAAAAACATAGTTGCAATCAGCTGGTTTTAGAAAAGTTTCCTGAATGAACATATGAATCCTGTAGTCATATAAAAATTGGATTGCTGCGTCTCCAGTCTTGCGCTGATGATGAAACTTGCATTTCATGCATTTCACTTGGCAACGGTATTGTGATTAGGAATATATGTCTTTTAGCATTTTTTACTGGATTTTTTAGCTGAAAAATTTGCAAGCACCCTCTGCACCATCGAATCTTTAATCATGGTCTGAAGCTATTTTTACATGTTGTAGAGCTGTTGAGTCATGACACTTGGCTGTAGGACTTTGAGCAGGGTATGCGGCACTGCAGGCTTGTAAGTTTTAGGTTTGGAGATGGGTTGTGGATTGCAGATGATGTCGTTGGAGATGTTGTGTTCGCTTTTACCACCTGTGTGATCGTCTATCTAAATTTTTTTTATAGCTAGCCGGATTTTTACCGATACAGTTTACACACTTGGCGGTCTCTTTGCTCTGCTACGTGCAATTCGAGTGTTTTGCCTAGGCAAAGCAAATTATTGGTTGAATAGTCGATTTGTTGACAGTTATAGCACTGCAATTGCTCTCCTCGTGGTGACTGAGCTTCAATTTCGCAGACAAGTTGCAAGATGTGGACCTTAGTTAGCAGTGTTTTCCTATTCTTCGATTTACAGAAAAAGACTGACAGTCGATTTAAATCGCTAGTATGGATATTTTACTTGATTTTCTCACATGTCAGACAATGGAGACTTTGGATCATGTTGGCTGTATTCTTAGTACGTTAAATACTGTATCTTGTATGTATGTATGTGTATGTTACAGGATCGTTCAATTTTCAGCTATTTTGGTCCACTAGTTTGGTTTATGAGCAATGACTAGCATTGCTGCCTTTTTTGTTCTTTATTTGGTTTTGATGTTTTTTTGTGGGACTGTAGCTATTATCTGTGTCATTAGTGGTTTGACTGCTTTAACTGGTTTCGATGGTGGCACTGCAGGTTACTCCTTTTCAGTCTGTGATATGCTTGTTGATGGGAAAACATTCTGAACCTTCATTTTAACTGGGCAATCTATATCTTTTTCTGTACTTTCAGCCACTGTAAACACAATTGACAGAGGTAAATGTTTCGTTTTGGTTTTTGTTTGTCAGTTTTCGCTGATGACCTTTCCAATAAATAAAAGTATGCCGTCAGTTTTTATCATTCCTTTATTCTGTTTTTGTTGAGCGCAGAGTTCATTTTGAGAGTTTGCCATCTATTTTAATATTTGGTTTACTTATTGAATTGTTCTTCACCCCTTATTAGCTCATAAATTTTGACTGCTTTTCTGGGAGCGTATGTCTTTTTTTCCTCCTCTTCGTCATTCTCGTCCGAACCTTTTCCAGAGCCTACATCTGAGGTTTGCTATTTTTTCATAGTTTGTCAAAACTTCGCTCTCATGTTATCGAAAATTTTGTAATTTATTATTACCTATACCAATTACATAAAAATACTCAAAACTCGATAGCTTGAATTCGTAGCGAGTGTCTAGTCTGGGGTCGAGTATTTTGCAGAACTAAATGATCACTGACTAGACACGTTATGTCTTCTGTTGATTTTTCCTCCTTAACTGTCTCGCTGTATTCAAAAAAAGCAATCATTGTTTATTTTTCAATTGTAATAAGGATTATACAAACTGAAAACGACCTGTAAAACATTTTATTTCATTTGGCATTTATAGAAGGTTTTCTATTAAAGCTGCCCTAATTTTCTGCTGATATTTTCCTTTCAGGCAATGACATTTCTGTCAAATATTTTTGACGTTTGAACAGTTGAAGGTTTGCCATTTTCAACCATGGATAGATATACGCTTCAGCAACGTTTAGAAAAAATCCAAATTTATTATGAAAGTTCGCGCTGAATACTGAGCTACGAAGCAAATTTTTGTCTTAACGAATTTGTCAATAAACAAAATAGTTGAATTTCGTCAAGTGAGCATCCCACAACTATTTACAAAATGCCATTATATCCGCATTGAGTGTTTGGTGCGGTTTTCATGCTGGTGATGTCATTGGTCCGTACTTTTTTTAATTATGATTTTATTTTTCGTGTAAATTAATTGACATGTAATTTCAACAAGAGGGCACCACATGTAACACCGCTTCCCAAAGAATCGACTTATTGAAGTCGAAATTTGAGAATCGAATCATTTCAAGAAATGGTCCTGTTAACTGGCTGCCTCGCTCGTGTGACTTAAAACCATTAGATTTTTTCTTTGGAGTTACTTCAAATCATAGGCCTATGCCAACCATCCGCAAGTTTTAGAGATGCACAGATTCAATATTAAACATCAAATCTCTGGAGTATCGTCCAAACTGCGCAGAAAAATCATCGAAATTTGGGTTCAGCGGATCCACAGTTACAAACACTTCCGGGGTGATCATTTGTACAATAATGTGTTTCATACGTAATGGCATTGTTTGTACTATAACCTACAATGAAGTTTTTGTTCATATTTGAAATTATTTTGGTTTTATTTGAAAAGATAGATAGGATACTCTTAATAAAAAACCCTATACTTGCTGTGGCATTTATAGAGCTTAAATGATTCACTTAGAGTTCTTCTGGAATTTAATTGGTTGGAGTGTAGTTTCCAATTGCACATTTCGTCATTATTTTGTTTTTTTTTATGTCATTTCTTTTGCTATTTATTCACAACCCTTACCATCCTACTATTGATACTGCTGAAGTTTGTTTAAGACCATCATCCATCCAGACGACTTAGCCAAACAACAAGACTATTAAAGTTACAGAATGATTTTTTTAGCCACTACTGAAGCTTTCAGCATCCGACTAAAAATTGTTATATTTTTTTTACATAAAATTTATACATGGTATTCAATTTGCTTTTTCCTAAAGCGAATTCTTTCAATTATTCACCGGGAATTTTCATAAGATTCCAAACTCACCAGATAATCCTCCTCCTTCAAAGTAATTTATTTCCCAGTTTCTATTTTTAATTAAATCCTGAATTTCGCCTGAATTTCGCCATTTCGCATGAAACTTCTTATTCATCGTAGATAACACCTAGCACTACGCGATACAAAACCAAAATGAACTTTCATACTAAGCCATTTGTCTGACTTTCATAAACCTTGCTCTCAACTCAAGGACTCGATCTATTTCAAATTAAACCCTAATATGCATATTGAACCTCTTACCTTTGGTCGTTCAACGTTGTTCAGTTTCTGCCTCAAGCTTACCATCCATCTCGAAACTAATACAAATAAATTTGCATTACAAAGCGATGATAATTCATTGGGCCATCCGTTCTTGATATCACCCCAAAACCCTTTTAATGCTTTTTATTCGCTTTACTGTCAACTTGACATACCGTGGCTTGTACTGCCGCAAGGCTTTTGTCGGTTTCATCGAAAACTTTCTAGTAATCGTACACGATCATATTCCCGTAAAACAACGACAATGTCCGCCGGCTGAAATGCAAGAGAAAAAGGAATAGTCGAAGAGTCAACAATGAAGCCAGTCCGGAATGTCCTGTGCTCGATTGTCGTCCGGGCATGAGTTCGCAAGGTTTTCAGTTTCGATATTTTCCACATTTCAACGACTGCTTTAATCTTGTTTTGACTTGAATTAAGTCGATAACTTCTCCCAGGATTATTACGTGAAGCTTGGTATTAAATATGCAATACGATAGGGCATCGTGCAGGGCTGCAAAGAGTCAAGTTTCAACAATTCACCGAGGACCGCCCGCAGGAAACGTTCAAGTCGCAAGATCAAACAACGGCAACATTATCGGCATCCCACGAAGCTGAAATAAAAATTCCAGGCCCAACGCACGAACCGAACAAAACTTGAGAGGACAAGTTGGGAAAAAGTTGAAATTCACTCTTTCTCTGTTTCGTTCGGCATTAGCAACAACTCAAAAGTTATTAAGCCTCCATAAAATGTTTAAGAGTTTCGCTAACAAGCTCTGCATAAAGCTATCACTATTCCATCGTACTGACAGACGCCTCTTGCAGGATTTCGTCGCCATATCACGACATTGCAGTGGTGGCAACTGCCTGGTTGGTGGGTTGGACTGTACTTTTGGGCAAATAAAAGCAACAGAACAGAACATATTCGTCGTTATCTCGTTCGCCAACGCTGACTTTTCTCATTAAAAAGTTGTATGGCGACCAGGCCTGTCACTGAACATTTGCTGCCATCCTATCGATTCGCATAATGTTTTCGTCATTTTTTCATCAATGAGTTTGCAGTTGTTCGATGTTGGGAGAATTTTGATTTTCATGTTGGCTGTAGGATGCGGGTAGATAGCTTTTCAACTGTACGCATATGAATTTCGACTGCTGACTGTAAATTAAAGGAAAATTTGGGAATGTGAAAAGTCCCAAGCACGGAGAAAGCAGGAGGGTTTGAGGCAACGAGGTAACTCTATCCTCAGTAAAACTTGCATAGTTGCAGCCTGATGGCTGAATTACACCTAAGCGTCTCAGGTCATTAGGGAGAATTAGCCACGTTGTCAGACCTGCAACATAGTTGTGTGAACTTTGGCACGAGGCAAGTCTCCTGAAGCAACTATCACCGAGGCCCCCCATGGAAATGGTTGAGCGATGTGCCGACAACTCATCCTTGTAAAAACTACCTCTGTCAAGAAACCTGGAACAATAGCCTCAGATTGGACGGAGCGACAACGACGCCCACGCAAACGCACAACGGATTATTCTCTCGGAACCTGGAATGTATGCTTCCTGAACAAACCGGGGGCTGAAAAGGCCCTCCTGCATCAGGTCGAACAATACAAACTGAGCATTACTGCAGTCCAGGAAACAAATTGGTTAGGATGCGAGATCAACGACAAGAAATCGCACACAATTTTTACAAGCGGCAAACCTTCGGGCCGCAAGGAGTTTGGAGTAGCATTTATAGTGAGTAAGCAGCTTAAGTCGCGCATTACCGATTTCAAACCCGTAAACGAAAGGCTGTGTGCGATTCGCATCAAGGCGCGATTTTTCAACCTCTGGCTCATCACTGTGCACGCTCCCACCGAAGTACAAGAAGACTCTGTAAAATACGAGTTCTATGCCTGCCTTGAAACTATCTTCGACTCACTTCCATCAAATGACGTAAAAATGCTACTGGGAGATTTCAATGCAAAAGTCGGGAATGAAAGTTGGCATCGGGGGACCACTGGAGGACACAGCCTCCACGAAGAATGCAATGATAACGGCCATCGTCTAATTGACTTCGCTTGCAGCAGGAACCTTGTTGTAAGCTCAACTTGCTTTCCACACTGTCACATTCACAAGCAGACCTGGAATTCTCCGGACGCACATACCGTCAACCAAATCGACCACGTCCTTATCAGCAAGAGATGGGCGTCAAGTGTGATGGATGTTCGGTCGTACCGCGGAGCTAACTGTGACTCCGATCATTTCCTGGTGAAAACAACATACCGGTGCACAATTTCCTCAGTGCACCAATCGAGATTCAGCCCTCCCAAAATTTTCGCGGTTGAGAATTTGCTGAAGGATTATACGGCTCAGACATATACGACCATGCTTGAGGAAAGAATGCTGCGCGACTCCAGCAACGTAGGTGTCCACGAGTTCTGGGAAGAGCTCAAATACACAATCAAGAATGTGGCAGAAATCGTTGTAGGATACAAAGCCCGACGAGCGCGAAATGAATGGTTTGACGAAGAGTGCAGAAACTCACTTGACGCGAAGAACGTTGGCCTACAGACAATGGGTCCAACGTGCAACCAGAGCCAAGTAGGAAAAATATGACGAGCTACGGAGAATATCCAATAGAATAATTAGGCGTAAGAAACGGAAATACGTTGACGAGCAGTTGCTGAACATTAATGTAAACCTAGTTAGTAAGAACACCAGACAAGCGTACAGACTAGTAAACATGATCAAAAATGGCTACCCACTCAGGACTAGTCTCTGTAAGGACAAAGATGGAAGCATTATCAGCAACACCGAAATTATTAGCAAACGATGGGCATCCTACTTCGAAGAGCTTCTGAATCCGCCATCAAACATCCTCGCAGCATAAGCTGAGCTCCATGACGATACCGTTGGACAGCCCCCATCCACACAATCCCCGACAGTAGAAGAAGTTGATCTCGCCTTGCGTTCACTGAAAAGGAACAAAGCACCGGGCGCTGACGAGATACCAGCTGAGCTATTCAAGTCTGGTGGGGCGGGTTTATTAAGTGCGCTACATCAACTACTGCTGCGAATCTGGGAGACTGAGGTGATCCCAGACGATTTGCGCAGAAGCATCATCTGTCCCATACATAAAAAGGGAGATAAACTGCGGTGTGAGAATTACAGAGGCATCTCCTTAGTCTGTACGGCCTACAAAATTCAGTCAAAAATCCTGGAATATAGGATTAAACCGTTCGCGGAAGAAATCATTGGCGAATATCAAGGCGGTTTCAGATCTGGTCGCTCAACAATCGACCAGCTCTTCACGGTCAAGCTAATTTTGCAAAAGTGACGTCGGATCCAGAATAGAAGTCCGGATCCAGAACAGATTGACAGATCCTTTTGAAACTCTGGGTTCGCTATTCGAGCAATGAACCTGAGCACCAGCGGCACGCTACTTTTTAAGTCAACACAATTGGCAGCGTACGCGGATGATATTAACATCATGGCTCGAAAACTGACCGATGCAGAAGATCTTCTGCTTAGACTTGACACCGCAGCAAAGGAAGTTGGACTACGAATCAACGAGGACAAAAAGAAAGTTATGATGCAATCTAGGACAAGGACGCCAGCGCACACGACCATCAACGTAGGGGACCTTTGCATCAAATTCGTGGACAACTTTGTGTATCTGGGTAGGAATCTATCGAGTGACGCCAACGAAACTGTCGAAATCAAGCGACGGATACAACTAGCAAATAAGACTTTCTTCTCGGTCCTCCCTATCATGAAATCGAAATATATGCACAAAAAGACTAAGCTCCGCGTTTATAAAACTATTATAAGACCTGTGCTGTGCTATGGCTGCGAAACATGGACCCTCACCCAAGCCTCCGAATACATGATCGATACTTTCGAACGGAAAGTACTACGGCGGATTTTCGGGGCTATCCGCGACCGAGATTGATGGCGCATCCGGTACAACAATGAGTTGTACGAACTTTACGATGAGCTTGAAGTCTCAAAAATTGTCAAACTACAACGGTTACAGTGGGCTGGGCACGTGCAACGCATGAATGACGATCGCATGCCAAAACGTATCATGAACACAAGAGAGTCGACGGAGCGAGGCCAAGAGGAAGACCAAGAGCTCGGTGGGAGGGCTCAGTGTATGCGGACGCCGAACAACTATTGGGGGTCCAAGATTGGAGGACGCGGTCACGTGACCGAGACAATTGGAGGAGTTCGATCCAGGCGGCCAAGGCCCGACATCGGGCTGTTGTGCCACGTTGATGATGATGATGAAAAATAATTATAAATTTTTCTGAAACCAGCATTATGAAGCGTCTTTTGAAGTAAATTCTTTAAAAATTAGAAATTTCAAAACCAGTACCCTTTCGATCTTTTCCGAATTCTGCGGTTAGATAGGAAAACCCAATTATTATTTTCAATTCAACTTTAAAATAGCTAGTCAACAAACAGGATCACATTAGATACCAGCAAATGCAAGCCAATATGAAACTTTTCTGCAACAGCAGTCTGCTTTATTGCTATCCACCTTGCATTGATTATCAGCTAGCCTACCAAGACAAGCAGCACTAACAACTATCAAGCCCAAAACTAGAATTGCGTCAAAATCAACAACAAGCAACCTCAGTCATCGACCACGGGGAAAACTTTTATCGCATCGCTTCCTCGCCTTCACTTGCAGGCACAAACAAACTTTCGAAATAAAATTCATCGGAACGGCATTTTCATTTCACGTTGCTTCACACATTATCGGTGTCTCCTGCGCCCGATATTGAAACGTTTCTTGAATTCAAATTGCTAAATGACTAGCTGCTTGTCGGGATGTCTTTTGAAATCCAATAGCGCTCGTTGCCAAGTTGACTTCAATGACGGCACTCCATATTGATTCTTTAGCGCTAAGTTTAAATGAAAACCGAGTCAGGGCTGAATTTGGCAGGACAAGGCCGCTGCTATGCCATTAGCTTGGCAAGCAGCATAACTCCGTGGCTAGTCCCATGGTATCACTTTTGTTTGAACTAGCGAACTGATTTTTGTGCACTTGCCACTGTCCGTGGCCTTTTCGTCCTTGTCAATGCCGCCTTCTTTGTCTGATACACTCAGCAGTTTAGCTGCTCGAGCACACACACACTCACATCTGTACACATGACTGAAGAAACAAGAACAACTTTCGCTCACATCCGCTTTTTCGACATTTGTCTATTCGCTTCAAAATGGAAACCTGTGCAATTAACAGTATCCTAGTTTGCGTAGTTTTCGGCGTTTTTCAAGTTTTAATTAAAAAGTTGAGTTGGAAGAGTTTCGTGTTTTGCCTGTGTTTGTGTGTGTGGATGCACAAGATGAAAAATAACAAACCGAATAGTGAGATAACTTCAACCGAATTGTCTATTTCCGTATGATAGAGAAAGCGCGCCAGACATTTGGACATTCAAGCATCGATGCCGTTAATTCATTCGCTTCGAAACGAAAGACAATGGGCAGGACTCTGTGCCGTCAGCTGGCATACGAATAGTATGTCACGTAGTTTATAAATTGTTTGGAATCGTTTTTGTTTGGTGAATTGTTTTCAACAGTATGGTGTCTTTCGAGAACCGGTGAATGAAAATGAATTATGAGTTTTCTATATGAGCTGAAATTGAAGTGTACGAACCCGTTGAAATGCAAAAGCTCGGATTTTAATTGCAGAAAATTGTTTTTGTTTCTGCTCGTGCAAGAAATGAACATTTGCATAGAGTTTGATGAGTGAATTTTTAATTAAGTAGATTATGGCTGTTTTTGTTTTTAGGATTTCTTCTCTTTCTTCAAATAATTTATGAAAACAGAATGCTAATTCGAAGTTTATCCTTCAACCGTACCTCAGCGTGCTCGTGTCGCTTGTATTTATTGCAGTCTTGAAAATCTTTCATTTGTTTTTGTAATATGGGAGCGATTTCCGTTTGAAAAAATTTAAGAAGCTACAGTTAAATGACTTGATTTAATTTTTCTTAACAAAACTTCCACCGTTGGGCGCAAAATTTTTTGTGGATAAGAAACAAGCTAAGCACGAATAAAATGACTTTGCGAAATGTTCATTATATTTGAATTAGATTTGAATGATTTTCACATGGCTATAATCTATTTCTGTTTAAATTTTAATAGACGAAACAAAAATGAAAGAATAATTAACGCCACATCAACGTTTTTCTGAAATGTATTTAACACACAAATGGATTACGAGTTTCACTAGAAACCACCAAAATTAAAACGATTTTGAAAAAATGTGGAGCTCAGATGCGATGTTCAGTTGTTAACAAAAACATGAAATGTTGTAGGTCATTCCGATTCTCAGCCCCTGTTCTTATGGAGAAAAATCGAATATTGGAAAAGCGTCTCGACAATCAAACAAGAAACGATGACAAAAACAACGATTTAGAACAAAACAGCAGTGCATTCGGTAAGATTGACATAGGTTGCTGTATTCACTGTTGTAGCACAATACAGTTGAAAATAAAGGGAGAAAATAACGAGTATAAACTACCACAATCGATAGAAAATAGAAAAAAAACTAACAGAAAATTACCTCTTTTAATTTTTTGCACATTATGAGGGCTTTTTCTGATTTCGTAACTACCAAAACATTCAACATAACCTTGAAAAAACAAAAACCACCTCATGGCAAAAAAGACAACTTCCCATGAGCTTTTCTTTTTTCTATCAGCACATTCTATAGTTCTATAGCACGTGAACTCCCTTTGAGGAATAGAATTTCTGTACCAGTGAACACACTGGTACAGGAGTGTTGTTGTTTCCAATGGGTCTATTCTGTTCTATGCTGGATAGAGGAGCAAAAAGCGTGCCTATTCATAGAATTTATTGATGAATGTAATGTAACAACATGATACCATCGAGCAAAATTTCTAATAAGTTCTTCTCTAGTTTGGAAATAATTCAATAATTTCAGTTTTTTATCATCATTGTCGTTACGACACTAGTTTTACAAAAGCTGAGTGATGATAAAATTCAAGCAGCAGATGCCTCAACTTACACTATTTAGCCGCATATTTTTCATAACGTTCCTATAAAATAGTTTCTATTACCGCTACATTCTTTCTTCTAATGCTTCATTTATATTAATAATTGTGGAAAACCTTCGTAACAGCTATGCAAAGAATTTTCCAGGAGTGTTTATCGAATTATAAGCTGGAAAATAACCTGGTCTCTTATTTATTACCAATGAAAAGTAAATTATATGAGATTCTGTGAAAATATTAAATACAAAACGTATTCAAACATAACGTTTCTGGCTGTGCTTCAGTGAATCATTTTCTCAATCGCCTCTTCGAAAACAAACCAGTACTTCTCGTTCGCGGGCGGCACATGGATCAAATTGAGAACCAGGTTTTCCTTATTTTTTTTTTTTTTATTTCAGAAGGAGAATAGAGCAACCCCAACTATACACTTCATGCGCCAGACTTGTGTATTGTACAAAGCAAACTTTTTCAAGTTAAAGCTAGTAAGGCACTCTTCGTGTTACTTCATTGGCTGCCAACCAATCTACTTATCTTACAGCAAGCTAATCTTGCTGCTGTGAGACTAAATTGTACCTCGGCATGGAATAGAACAGAACTCGCCCATGCGACGATTTTGGCCGAAGGAGTTCCCGCTCCAGCGGGTGTTGACTACATCACTCCGCAATGCCTACTAGTTTTGGAGTTCACAACTTGCATTCCTGGTAGGGATGAATGGCGTGATGGTATCACCCTCGAAAGTGGGCTTATCCATGCGTACACTGACGGCTCAAAGCTAAACAATAAAGTCAAAAGTGGTGTATACTCAGATGAGCTGAATCTCAAGCTGTCCCTCCGTCTACCAGACCATTGTAGTGTCTACCAGGCAATTGACTGGCTTCTGTGTAATCGAATATTCGGGGTCAATATTGGCATTTTCACAGATAGCCAAGCGGCTATTAAATCCCTTGCTGGTCCTTCTACAGTGTCCATGATTGTTGCTGAATGCCGTGCATCCCTTAGGGAGATGTCGAGACATTCGGTTCTTCAATTGATTTGGGTACCTGGACATAGGGGTTTTCAGGGCAACTGGGAGGCCGGTGAGCTAGCAAGGCTTGAAACCTTGTTACCGGAGATCTCTTGCTCCCTCTCAATAGATATACCGATGACATCGGTCAAATTGGCCATCAGGCAGAAATATCTCGATAATCCTAGGAGGTCCTGGGTAGATTAATCATCATGTGCAATAGCAAGGCAGTCCTGGGTATCCATGGATGCGCATCACACCAGGCAGCTTTTAGGCTTAACTCGAAGGGCTCTACGCTCCACTGTGGGAGTTCTTACGGGCCACTGCCTCATTGGACGGCGTGCCATCCGATTGGGAGTGCAGTTTAACGATTTCTGTCGGAATTGTGGCTCTGAGGATGAAGAGAAATCCGTCCTCTACCTCGTGCTAGTGCCCAGCACTGAAAAGGAAAAGGTTGGCGTCAATTGGTGCACCCTTTCTCTCAAACCTGACCGAGTTGTCCCTGGTCAACTTAAAGGGGATAGCGCGATTTGTCAAGGGAAGCAGATGGTTTCGCGAGTTCAGTGAGTAGGAGAGAGTCACAAATAATTGTGGCATCACAACGGGCCTCTCTTGTGCCTATGTTTATCGGTCGTCAGACCTCTGTGGATCGGCAGCCACTTCAACCTACCTACCTAGTAAGACCAATAATTTCACAGAGCGAAATTTCTCCCAATAAAGGGTTTAGGTGGAAGTACTCATAGCACCTGAACGTGGATCTTTTGTGACTGTCATAGGCGCTTTGAGTAGTGGCAGGCCATTTGTGCCACCCATGATAATATGCCCTCGAAAAAATGTGACAAAAGCCTTACTGAAAGGAACCCTTCCTTTGAATGAATAGAGACATATAAATCTACAAACTGATTTAAGTATTTGGCAGAGCATACCCAAATAGCTGTAACATTTTCGATCCACCTTATTATTGACAAGCACAACACGAATTCAACAAAAACAATACTAGAAAAAATTGACATGGGTAGAGAAAATCTTATTTTACACCCATTTGCATTCCATCCCATCTCACTTGCTTACCACTCCATTTAGAAAACCATTTGCAAACTTTTATGGAACCTTTAAAAGTTAATGACAATGCAGAAATTCGCCATTAATTGCGTTGTAGTTCCTTATCATATATGTGAGTTGGAACAGCCTAACTAAAATGTCAATCAGGATCAAAAATTATTGATGGTTTTAAAGAAACTGGAATTTATCTGTTAAATAAGGCCATTTTTTCGAATTGATCTCATAGTTACTGAAACTGAACAACCGCATTTCCAGTCCATCGCAAATATAATTTGTGGCAGAGTATTACAGTTGATAGCATAGACAAAATGATAGGCTAGCAATAATCATCCAGCAATAGAGTAATTTTATAGCGTCTTGGCGTTCGTAATTTAGAAAGTATTGAAACGAAGGCGGATAGTTTCATTTTTCCTGTTAAAATTTTACTTGTTCCAGTTACACCCAGGAAAATTTCAGTTAGAGGATGTAAAGCATCTCCATTGACGACGTTAGCAAAGGTTACGTTATCCACTCTTCTACAGTCTTCTACGTTATCAGGTTTATTCTCTTCGATGATGAAAACCGAATTGTAGGTAAAAAAAAAAAACTTTCATTACACCCTCGGACAATCCCTTGAAAAATCCAACCATCGATTTTCCGCTTAAAACTTTTCGCACATTTTTCATCTTTAGAGAAATCTCAAATTCTCTCTGAATGTGTGATTCACAGCTAACAGGCAACTATCTGAATTGCAAATACTATCCTTTCTATACCGAAAAAAATGCCAAATTCTCAACTATTTTCCGTCTTTCCGCTTCTTTGTGTGCCGATGGCCCTGCAGTATAGTCAAGTGTTCACACGTTCGACAAATTCCAATTCACCAGTTGCATCAATAACGCTGACGACAACGACGTGGTCGGTGGTTGGGTGCTGATATTGACATTGTGTAGAAGGTTGCTTGCTTGCTGCAGATGCCTTGCAGTTTTAGGTGGTTTTGTTTGCTTGTTGCACATGCAAATAGAGTGCAGGTTACATTGTCAGCTATTTCTGTTGCTGATATGTGTTCGTGGAGAGCGAACGCAACGTGTAAATCTCGTTAGATTTCGTATCGTGTGAATACCCGCAAACCTGCGTAAGATTTGATGAATGAAACTAGGTCAGAGAATTAGTCTTAAAGATTTGAGTGAATTGAATTGATTTCAGTTTGATAGTCTTCTGCCAAGTCATCGTGACCAACAAATATTTGTTCATACTAGTGCCATCATTGCGGCCATTACTCCGCATCCACGTAAAATAATTTTTACTCCAACTAAATATGGGTCCAGTTGAGTCTGCGATGATTTCTTCATCGCAGTCATATAAACCCATAAGCTTCACGATCTAAACGTAAAAACTATGAACAATAAAAACCGGCTAGAGTACTAAGTTAATGGCTTAAATGTTCCTAGCAAATGCATTTCACCATTTTCGATTCCCGGCTGGTACCTACGGCCATGCCATGAAAATGACAGCATCAATCCAAACAAAGCACTTACAATGTATATCGCGACCAGGACTATCATTCCACTCGACTAACTTTGACTTTAAAAACGGACCATTAAAAATAATTACACCTCCACTTTCAGCAATGTTCCGTCATTCTATCGGTCGTTCACTTGCCTATTTTACGTTGCTCTCTCTCTCTCTCTCGTTATTTTCCGTTCTTTCTGTGTAACTGTAAACAACATAAAATGGACAGAAGCTCAAAGCAAAAGAGAAACCCGACGCTACACTTTAAAGCAATTAGCCTTGCCAATTGAAGGCGAACTCCTTGAGAGTCATAATGTTTCAAGGAATTATAAGAAGCTCGCAAAAATGCTCTTGGTCGTTGCTCATTCATTTCAAAACCGGACGAAGGGTAAAGTTGTGGATTGAAAAGGGTCCGACAGAATGATAAAGAAAAATGCCATAACTTTTTGCAATAAAACCTTTTAGTTATTTGCTTGTGCTTAGGGGGATATTATTGCGACTCTTATGGTTTGAATAAATCTGCAGTTTCTTTTATTGTAATAATTGTGATAATGATGCAAAGATCATGCAGCTTTAATGAGTTAGCACGATGAAAGTGAGATAAAGGGTAATAGTTGGGAATAGTATTTTACAGAAATAATTGGCTTAGGCTAAAGAAATATTACCTTTTTTGTATTTTTGCGAGTTTATTCACTTACAAAATATTTTCGTTTTTGTGCCTAAGCATAGGGTTTTGCCCCAGTAACAAATTGGTGGATAAAAAAACATTAACTTAGCTGTTTTAGTTTACAGGTTATTACAATTTTTTTTTTTGTTATTTCCTAACCGGAAAATTGTATGAATGTCATATATCAACCACATTTATAAAATTTAATGACTTTTTGGCTCTGAGGATTCAAGTGACGTTAAATGTTAATTCCAGATCTGTTGACTTCTTTGAATTGCCTGAAAATTTGTCACAACTGGTTTATTTACTATTAAAGTTGAAACTACAAATAACTTTCTTGATAAGTTAATGTTACGGTTCCTTTTGAAACCACTGCTTCATGTTGAAACAAACACGTTGGCCAATTTCAATTCATCATTACTGCGGTGAAAATTAGTTAGTACAAATGATCGTTGGGATAATCACCACAGTATTTTTGTGTTGAAGAAACACATGTCAGAAGAATATGATATTTTTTGTGGCTGGAACAGAAAAAAACAGGGTAGATAATTTTCGCGCCCAATGTGGGTCAATATACGTTTTGATATAATATAATGTTTTTAACTCTGCCAGATTATGAAAGGCGCAAAAAAAACTATTCACTCAAGTTTTCACTTTGCATATTTAACAACATAATTTTTTGGGACAATTAAAGATATCCCCAAACAAGATTATCTCCAAACACTTATAACTTTTGAATCTAGCTTAAGCGTATTTAAAATTAATCGATTAATTCATCCCGAGCCTTAACCGCGGCCAACATAGGTAAAATGTCAATGCAGAAATAGAAATTTCTGAGCACACTTCAATAAATATTACATCAAAATAGTAAACAAAGAACACAAAATCAACCTATATGAAAGGCTAAATTTTTGAAAGGCACATGAAAGGCTAAATTTTTTTATTAATAAATTGAATGACGTAGCCAAGGTTACTCAAACTTGCAAGCTACATTTTTTTCGCTGATTTCATTTAAAACTATCGTTAAAATTAAATAATTCTGTAGAAAGTTTTCCAAATTTAAGTTTTAGGTTCAACAAATTATTTCTCTAATAGTGATTTCATTTTCTTGGTGAATTTCCAAAAATATGCATTTATGTTTATCTCTGTATCTTTTTCCAACACTCTATTCTAATCAACTCCGTTCAAAATTACGCTCAAACTGAAGCAGCAATTGCTTAAATACGTAAAAAAGCAATTCAATAAGATTTATGATGCTCCTAAAAGTTAAACATCGACGCGCGTGGCACTAACTTCCATTCACAGATACAACAGCGAATGACTTAACGAGGTCCTTATTGTGTAAACAGTGCTTTCTACACACAATCTTCAATGATTCAACGATAGAAGACCACTTAATTCCAAAAGCAATTACCCTTAGACGCGGCGACATTGCTACAATCATTTGTTGTACTATTTGGCTGGCAACATGTTGCGGAAGGAGACAACGAGTTTTGCGATTCGTATCCGATTGTACGAGAGAATCTTTCCCTTCCGTATCCATAATTCACTAAGGTCACGCTAGTTAACCTCCTTGTAGAATTCGTGTTGCTGACAAAGTGATTCTATCTTTATATTTTCCATTAACGTAATTGTATGTACGAAATTGTAGCCAGAAGGCAGAATACGGTATTGAAAAGGTGCTTAGATTTTCCAACGTTGCCGGAAATATCAAATGGAAATTAGAGGGTAGTCATAGAAATGATGGTGAGATGATTATAAGACCAGACCATGTGAACTGAAACGGATTAGATTACGGTTTTTAAAAGGCGAAATGAGAAGAACAGCGATAATTTTTCTGAGATGAAAGTCATTATAGTGTCGTTTGAGAATATTGGGATTTTTTATGATGGTATTTTGGATGAAATATTTAATTTGAATTTGCTGTATTAAAGATATAGAGATTCTGATTAAATCTTTTGTTTTATTTTTGATGAGCTGCTTAATTTGTAAGAACAGTCTTGAAGTACAAACAGTATGAAGTGACCTGGAATTGCCTTTAGAAATTTCGGAATGTCTTTTTGAGCTCTGAAGATACACTTTTATTTTTTTGAAAATTTTTCCTGTAAATTGTGAAACCAATTATTATCTCCCAGTTGTGAGTAGCTTATGTTTTTCATTAACATAGTTATGGTGAAAGCAGTGTCAAAAAAATGATTGTTAAATTGTTTTTGTTTTTATCACGTCATAAAAATATAATATTAGGACAGGTATCAGCAATTTTTAGAAGAAAAAAAAAACAAAATTCACGTGACTTTCAAAACTTTAAATATTTTAGAAATGCTATTATATTTGCTAGTTTACTTTTGCCAACCCTTTTTTCATAGGAAGAAACCTATTTCACAATTACATTTCATGTACAATTTCAATAGTACCCTTTGAAAAATTATAACTTGGCTCCAAACTCCGTTTTGAATATGACTTTTCCATGCAAAAAATTATGAAACAATCTTTTAGATAGTAGAAAATGAGTCGACATTGACGGTATCACTTTCCAACCAATAGCCCCCGCGACTGACTGCAAATGGGCAAACCAAAGGCGTATTCGATTTCAATTTTCCATTTTTTCTTGGGGTCAAGAATAAGATGCGGTATGCGGTATTTAAAATGATGAAGAGAGTGGAGAGAAGGAAGAAAAAAAATTTATAATTTTTGTCTATTTAAAATATCGAGGGAAATATTATAATTATTACGACCTATTTTCGTGATTATAGTTTTTGATATTATATGGCAAACCAAATATAGTTTGTGATGAAGATAATGATATACCGCGGAAAATTTAATTAACAGAAAAAGCAAATAGTTTACTTAGTTAAAAGATCATCAAGGTCAGCATTAAGTTTCAAGCACTCATGAATATTAGATACATTTTTAAAAGATTTGGCATCAATCGCATAAAATAAAATGGAAGTGTACCTTAAGACAGATGGGAGACCATTTATACATAAAAAATATAGCTTAGTCCCTAAGTGGTTTCATTGAGGAACAACAGATTTGACATTAGTTTCATCGCCACAAAATCTAGACATTGGGTATTAAGCTATTTAACTAATAAGAAGCTATTTACCTAATAAATGACTACAGAAAGTTAAGAGACGACAGTTTACACAACAATATTGAATGCTCTACCTTATCAAAAGCCTTCGTGATATCCGTGAAATACAGTCTGCCTCAAGTCCTGCCACGATCAATGGAGTAACAATGTTGGAGAATTCATGGAATTGTAATCGAAAGGAGATAAGATCAATTGAAGAACCGCAACATTACTGGCTATTAAAATAAATAGTTTAGCAGTGGTAGGCTGGTGATGGAACGCCAGTTGCTCACAACACTTATATCACCTGTTTTATGAATAGGTGTGGCGGTGGCATGTTTCCGAAAACTAGGAGAGACACCGACAGGCAGAACAAGGTTGTATAAACAAGAAAACAAGAATAGGAGACAGAGAGAAAACACGACGTTTTAAAATAGCAATAGGAATGCCGCTAAAACTTGGGGTGAAATTAGTGTCCAGTTTGTACAGTCACTGTAACAGATAACGGCGATTTTTATTTTCGTTAATATTACAATTGTTTTATGGATCATTTTCAATGGGTATTATAGTAATTTGACTTTAGCCATGCCACTACATGCCGTGAATCGATTCGATTTTTAAATATTAATACATGTAGTATAAAACCAAGCAATCATAAATTAAGCAATGACAGATATAATCGAACTAATCCAACTCTGCCAAGGATTAATGATCCCATCATCATCAACCAGACAGAGGTGAACAATGCAGTGTTCAGGATGAAGAGCCAGAAGGCTTCGGAGCCTAATGGGATGCCGGTCAAGGCACTTAAAGTCGTGGCGGAGAGTCAGCCGCGTCTATTCATAATTCATGTTTAGTTGCGGGGGTCTTCCCATCACGCTGGAAAAGAGCTCGATTGGTACTGGTAGCCAAAGGGAAGGGCAAACTGTGGAGTCTATCGGTATACCGTCCACTGTGCATGCAGGATACTACGGGGAAGCTTCTCGAAGGGTTGCTCAAGCCGCGGCTGCTGTCAGCAGTGAGATATGTTGGCGATCTTTCTTCAAGGCAGCACGGCTTCCGGAAAGGGTAGTCAACAATCGATGCCATTTCAGAGGCTGTTGGGGCTGTAGCAAGAGCGGAAGAGGCATGTTATCAAGCCAATTCGGTTGTCCTGCTGATAATGCTGAACATACAAAACGCTTTCAACTCGGTGATGTGGATGGATATCCTCCGTATCAGTGACTACTTGCAAGCCATGATGCGAGACTACCTTAGGAACTAATGGTTGCTCTACGACACCGACGGAGCCAAAAGGGGACCTGCCACCTCAAAGACGGCACAGGGGTCAATATTAGGACTTGACCTCTGAAACATAGTCGCAAATTCACTGAACTCAGACTTGACCAAGTCATGAGGAGGGTGGATCGGTGAATGTCAGATCATGGCCTCCAGTTGGGAGTCTCTAAAACAGAGGTTGTTTTGCTGACGAAGCGGAGGATACCAACTGTCATGCCCACGACAGTTGCCTCCGTGAAGGTCCGTCAAGCAAGTAAGTCAGGTAGCTGGGAGTGACGCTGGACACCAAGCTGACGTATTGGGATCATATCCGCAGGGCATGTGAATGAGCTCTAGTAGTCGTCACTTTGCTGAGGAGGCTAATGGAAAACGTCGGGGACCCAGTGAGACGACCGATTCCATCTTGCTACATGGAGCCAAAATTTGGAAGTAAGAAGTTCTGGAAGCGCATTGCCAGTGTCCAGCGCCATGGTGCCCTACAAATCATCTGTAGCTACCGCACTGTCTCAGAAGAGGCTGTGACGGTGGATATGTTAAGCAGTTTTTTTATCCAACTTACCCCTCCCAAAGTTTTTTCTAAATTTCATGTGGGATTGGCACTAATGAGTGCACCCTAATCGAGTGAGAAAAATTTATATAAATAAAAGAGAAATACTAGCATTCACAACATGATGTTAAATTAATTAATTTTGTATCTCTTACGTGTTGTATTGAAACGTATAGTGCCCCAAATATCTTCAAGACCAAACGCAATTTGTGTATTTCGCTTTAAAAGAGGAAACTGCTTATTTCATTCCGTAGAATTTACCTAAAAAAAATGTATAAAGATTTAAGAAATTTGGATAAACAATGATTTATCCTTAAAAGACGCTGAATTTTCAGTGTAAATACATGGTTTTCAAAAATACTATGACAAGAGTTAAAGACTATTTCCTGACATAAACTAGCCGCTAAAAAACGCACATTTCAAAATATTATAAAACTCTCAGAATACATGGATTTCTGTAACTGAGAAATCTGTGATAGGGTTTTATTTTTGTACGTATTTAATGGCCCCATTTTTACCTTTAAGAAAAATAAAGTCTTATTTATTTTGGGAGATATTTAGTTAATATTCAGTTAAATTAAAAACTAATTAGTCAACCTCTGGTACTTATTACTTGGGTGCATCTGGTAGACATTGATTTTACTAAAGTATTTATAAATTCCCCAGATAATTGTTCCCAGTCTTATTTAGTTCTTCGCCGAAGGTCCTGAATTGTCTTTGGCTGACTTCTGCAAATCTTATATTTCATTATATTCCAAACATTTTCAATAGAATTCTGTTCGGTGATATTTCTGGACTAATCTAACTACAGCAGAGTGAGAGCATTTTACTCTACGGGCTATCGCAGCAAAACTTAAATTTTCATCAAAAAAAGCAATTATAACGGATTTTTTATTTGATGTTAATTGAGACATTTGTCTATTTTTTTTTTTACTAAATATCACCTTACTACGTTTTTAAACAAACTGTTAATGCAGTAATACTTGAACAAGATAATTGTTGAAGCTAAGGAGGTATGTAAGAAGTGGGAGAAAATAATAAAGCCAAATTCTTAATGGCATAGGTCAAACATATTCTGAGAATTTGATAAACTTTTTACCTGTGGGTTTTTTTTTGGCGGATAGTGTAATTCACATGGGTGTCTCTTCCCGCCTATGAAATGAATGGACAAAAAAGAGCCAAAACTTTAGCACGGCAATTTTGCCTGGTCACTTAAAGCAAGTAGCAGCAGGCAAAATGAACTGTGATTTTATGTTTGGACAAACGAGAATTTGCCAACTTGTATCCTAAATAAAAGTTTCATCTTTTAAAGGCTTTTGCTGTCCTGGAACTATTTTTTTATCAGCCTGCCACCTTTATATTGCGTGTAGTTTTATTACTGCTGATTGATTGATTTGTTTCCTCTTGTTAATTCTTTATCACCATATTATTCCAATATTTATAGTGAAATCTTTTTGATCCAAATATTTGTATTTATGAAATTTGTTCCTGAATATAAATAATTTATAATCATTCATGGTATTTTTTAATAACAGCTTCAAGAGTGTTGTGTAAAATGTGTTTGCAAATAGATGGGTAGCCCTAAGCCGGTTTGCACATGTTCGGACTTCAAATTTGCTGAGTTTTACTTTTCAACGTGTTTTTTGGCCATTTTTTCTATTCTTTCTTGTTTGAATATTGACAATTGAATTAATATAATTAAAAGTAATCAAAAACACTCTTTTAATGTCCTGCCTTTTCATCACCCAATGCCATTAGATACGTATGCAATGTGATTTGGAAGTTGATTCAAACCGAATTGAGATTGAAACAGTGAAATTGAAACCTTTAAACAACCCGTTTACTTTCCATTGTTTAAATTTTTTCCACAAATCAATCCAAATTATATACTAGGCTAATGATTTAATCACAGCACAAAAACCTCTACTCCTCTCGAATTGACAGAATTTTCAATTTGAAAGTTCAACGCATCATTCATGTACTTTTGCATTGAACTCACTCTGCTTTCGATGCGTTTAGGCTGTCTTATCAACAATTTAGCCTTTTAGAAAAAAGGGACCAACTTGGTATTACTTAATTTATTTTTTCGTTATTTTTAGCATATTGAGCTAGCTACTATATTTTCATTGAAATTATTAGACAGTTTTTCAAAATTTATATATTTATTAATCTCAACATTATTTTATTCAACAAAACTGTTATGTGATTGACTAAATGTGACACAAACTAAATGTGCTACATTGTGGTGTAGACAACAGCAATTTTTCCAAGATATTTAAATTGACATAGTATATATGCCAAAAAAGTTCCATATTCTATTTACTAAGCTCTTCAATCTCACAAGTGGGGAATACTTGGAGTATTAGTATGACCACAATTCATAAATTATTATATTGATTTCAATTGTCAAGTTATCTTTCTAACTCGGACATAGCTCTAAGCTTGGAAAATTTGTCTTTTTTTGAACCTTTTTTTGCTAACGATAAGAAAAATCGGGTCCTTCAATTACTGTTATATGAACACGATAAAAAATATAAACTATTACTCGTACATACACAAAATTTCAACAACTGGCTCAAACTGATAGTGACGAAATCTTTTAGTTGAATATTTTAGTAAAATACTGGGCTTAGACCATTTTTGAACTCTATATTTTTAGTAAAAATATCTATGTAGCCAGAAATTTATGATGACATCCGAAAACACAAAATCAAGCAAACAATTAATTCAAAGTTTCCATTCAATTATTCCTGAACACTTAAAGCATTCCAACCACACTATTTGCTCAGAATGATTTCATCAGCTCTCATCTCTTCTGCAAACCTCTCAATGCAAAGCAAATATTCAACTTCAACGACCTTTTATGCCATCAATGCATTATACAGATTCAAAGCACTTACTTTGATAAAACCGCTCTACAAACCTCTACAATCTAATTCAAATGCAAAAGACTTAATGAATCAAACTCACTTCACCGCAACCTCGACCATTTTTTTTTGTGAAGAAAATATATATATTCCACAAGAGTTTCAATCATTTAACATTCTTTTTTGAGATTTCTTTCGAAACTTACTCATTTTCTGATATTTTTTTTTCTCTCTTTTTGTTCATTTTTTTCATGCTGCACGACGACGATGCTACTGCTTGCTGCTACCGACGACATTGCTGTTGCTCCTCCTAAAATGCTGCTGACTTTCGAACAGGTAATGAAGTCGCTGGAACCGCACGTAAATGTCGTACGTCTTCTGGGCTGCTGTACTGATAAGGATCCAATTTTCGTCGTAATCGAATATGTAAATCGTGGAAAACTTCAAACTTACCTAAGAAATTCACGTGCTGAAAGGTAAGTAGGTAGTCTTAGTCGATGCGAAACGGCAACGCAAAACTGTCTCCTAGCGTTCTGTCCCGTCTTTGCGAGGTTCTAGTTAACGTTCGTTTCGTGTATAAGATTGCAACGACTGACTCCTGCTGGCATAACGAACGCGCAAAAGAGCATCGCAGAGTTGGAAAAATGATATGAACTATTGGAGCAGCCAGCAATCGTGGATAATGCGAGAAGAATTTATCAAAAATGAAAATCCTCGACATTTTTCGTAATATATTCTTGGCGACGCTGAAGAAAATGAAGGAAAAATATTTTTGAACGATGAAAGTTTTCGGGTTTCACGATGATGATGAAAGATAATGCAACAACTATTTGGCTGAAATCTTATTTTTTAGCGTGACAACGATAATAATGCTCAGGATTTTTATACTTCATCTCTGTTTCAGGTACTACAAACTAGCGTACTTGAAGCTGTCGAAAAATTTTTTTTTTGTAAAAACTCATAAAGAAGACAAAGATCCGTTGGCGCCGCATCTAATTTGAATTTTCATTAGAATTTTTCGACCGAAACATTTTACAATTTTCTATTTTTTTTTAGACACTATGGAAATACACATGGAAAATCTAACGTGCTAACATCGGGCGATTTGACATCTTTTATGTATCAAGTTGCACGAGGAATGGATTTTCTTACATCGCGTGGGGTAAGTTTTTCTGTTATTATTTCTATACTAAAAATATATTATTTGAGCGATTCAGTGAGGATTTTATTGTTTAAAAACAAAAAAGAAATTAGATATTTTTAAGTGGTACATTTTTAGATGAAACTATAGTTTGCTTCGCGAAAAATAGATTTATTCAAAAACAACAGCAGAAAATGTTATGAGTTTCTCAGTTTTTCCGTCAAGCAACCATCATGTTCATGTAATAATTCCAGTTCAATTTATTCGTAATTTGTTATTTTGATGATTTATCGTCCTCATCTTCCCAATACCCTATATGTAGTAAACAAATGCAAATTTGCCTCCTAAAAACATCATGCAGCTCACATATTTTCGTTTCGAACATTTTTAAAGGTAATTGATACTAATAAATGATGATAAAATTAATGCGCCCAACGTGGGCACAGATGGTCAAGAATATCTTAATATGAACTTAAGGGGGAAAATATATGTAACTGCTAAAAAAAATCGATTTTTTTATTACATCAAAATGTTTGAAATGCTCTTAAAATATACCAAAAATTCGTATTAGTTATAGTTGGTTATAGGCAGCGCGGCGTTTCCCAGGTCGGTCGAGCTTTAGAACTTTAAACGCGTTTTTCTCAAAGTAGTACTTTTTCAACTTCCGTACAAAATATCTCACAAAATATTGAACCGATCCGGCTCAAATTCATACCACATCTACAAAAGAGTATTATCTCCTTGTTGAACCGACATGTTGTTGTAATTTCGGAATAATAATTTGTTTATTAATGATTAAAAAGTGATTTTTTTGAAAAATAATCGATTTTTTTGTTTGATCTAAAATTAAAGTAAAAACTTAATTTTTTTTATAAATTTTATTGATTTACCTATGAACTATACATTTCATTAGCATATTTTGTTTGTCTCTGAACGTTGCAAGTTCCCCGGAAAAGGCGTTAAGTTGTACGAGGCAGTTTTTGATGTGTTTTTTTTTCATTCGCTCTCATCGCCGCCATTTTGTGTTGAAAAATTATTAAAAAAATATTTTCGTTTACTGTAAGACATGTGCTTTAAGGATTTAATATTCAAAAATTTTCTGAATAAACAATATATATATATATATATATATATATATATATATATATATATATATATATATATATATATATATATATATATATATTTTAAGTCAATCTGAAATTAGCATTTTTTTTCGATTTTACATGTATTTCCCCCTTTAAAAGCGAAATCATCTTAAAGCTACGATAATAAAATTGAATTTATGAATACAAATTTAATTTTTTTCAAAGATTGTTAATTTATCTACGAATATGCAATAAATGGCTCAAATCGTGATTCCGATTCGCAAATACGAATATTTGAGAAAATGGTCAGGACGAAATGCTAGTAATGGAACTTGATAGTACTTATTGAATACTAATAACAAAGCAGCGTTTACTTCTGTTAATTATTGAAAACTCAATTAATAAGCAATGGTATCATAACACCAATAATTCAATTGTTGCTGAAAATCACAATACAAAAAGTTTGTTTTCTGCGCCTCCATATAGCCTTTGCCTCATAATTTGAAGCCTTTATAGCCTTTGTCACATCATTTGAAGGCATTTTTTTCACTAGAATCCATTAAAATCTACTTTTGTATGTATGCCGAAGTCAATAGTCACTTGCAATTCAATTACCCACGGCTTCCTATAACTCCTCAATTCTCCGCTTCTCTTTGAGAGCTTTTACCTATTTCATCGTATGGAAAATTTCACAACTCCACTGCACTACATAAGATTTCCGCAATCGCGAATTCACATTGGCTCTGCTGTTGTCGACGCTTGATCCCAGCGCTTGTCGTCCTTTACACTCGCCGGCAACTTTTTATCCATTTTTAACGTTCGTTTTGTCCCGATTGGGTTAAATAACCATTTGAACTTTAAAAAAAAAACTTTGACAGGCAAATTGTTAAAAACATTTTGTATACATTTTCAATGTGCATGTTCTATTGTGGTCCGTGAGATGAAATGAGTATGCAAAGGACAAGACTGCCGAGCAGAGAGCAATAATCGTAGCGAGCAAGATGAAGTACGAAAGTTCGAAAAGGGATCAATTCCTGAGAAGAAAGTTTAACTGAAGTTGATGCTCTTTTGTGCCTTTCGATGTTCGGTTTTTTTTTCTTCTCGTTATTAAGTTTATTTTCGATTTTCCCTTTTAGGGCTATTGTTTATGTATTTTCATAATGTCGGTTTTTTTCTCGTTTTAGATTATTCATCGTGATTTGGCTGCCAGAAATATTCTCATTACGGATGATCATACGTGCAAAGTGGCAGATTTCGGTTTTGCACGAGACGTTATAACATCAAAGGTGTACGAACGAAAGAGTGAAGGAAAACTGCCAATCAGGTAATTTTTAGGTCTTACTTGATTAACTAGTGAGTGGGATCTTGTTATATTCTATTTTATCCGATCTCGAGGAATTTGAGAGTTTATGGACTCCGTCTTTAGCTAGAATACATATATGGGGCATTTCACGTGAAGCGGACAACGAAAAAAAATCGAGGTTCTGGATTTCGTTTATATTGTGCATACTGGTACTTCTAGAAGATATAAATGTGGATGCACAAGTTTTTGTTTCTATGAGGTTTAGTTGCCGAGTTCTGGGCTTCTGAATAATTGACGAAATTGATAAAAGGCTTTTTTGGAAGCGGATTCTGAGATTCAAAACAAACTCTAAAAAACATTAAACATAATGATTGGTATAGAAAATTAGCTGTTCTTTATAATTTTGAAATTAGATTTGAAAAATAATTTTTTTTCCTGTGTGGAATCGGAAGTAGACACTTTAACTCGTGATTTGAATAATTTGGACCAGGTTAATTATGTTTATTTTTATAACAAAATAAAGCTTAAAGTATACTTATTTTATCATAAAAGTTTTAGAATGGGATGGCCAGTAGTTTAGGAGGTAGGTGAATTTCAATACAAAAAAGTCGCATGGGGCGTGGTACCGAGAGCTTGCTTAGGGCAGCTAGTTGGCTCGAAAACAAAAATTGATTTGAAATGTGATTAGTAGCGCCATCTCTTATTTGAAAAAGGTGTTATTTTCCCATAAAAACCTAATTAAAATATATGAAGCATATCTAATATATTTGACGAAAAGCCAATTCAAATTTTCCATTATTTTTCGAGTTACTGTTCAACGCTTGGAATGACTATTACTTTCGATGATAAGTTAAAGAGTCTTAATTATGTGTATTATGTATCCGTTCGGCTATCGATGTTTCAATCCATTCGATTTGAAGTTTCATCGGAAGGCTAAAGACCTAAGAAAAATTCCAAGAATATTAGCAGAAAATAAATTATGTCGAATCTGCTGGAAAAAACTGATCGTAGAAACACCTCTAGTTATTAAAAAAAGAACTAGTTTAAGAAACGAGAGTAAAATTGTAAAAATTGTGAAATAAATTCATTTGTCTAAACACAAGTACCCTTTTTTTCACTAAGCAAATCAGCATTATCATTTTTTAATATTTTATATTCTATATGTAAGTGATACAAGTTATATATAATAGTTTCAATGCAAATATTTTGCTTTCACACTCACTAGCTATCATAATCAAGCTCCCGATACCACGCCCCATGCGACTTTTTTGTATTGAAATTCACCTACCTCCTAAACTACTGGCCATCCCATTCTAAAACTTTTATGATAAAATAAGTATACTTTAAGCTTTATTTTGTTATAAAAATAAACAAAATTAACCTGGTCCAAATTATTCAAATCACGAGTTAAAGTGTCTACTTCCGATTCCACACAGGAAAAAAAATTATTTTTCAAATCTAATTTCAAAATTATAAAGAACAGCTAATTTTCTATACCAATCATTATGTTTAATGTTTTTTAGAGTTTTTTTTGAATCTCAGAATCCGCTTCCAAAAAAGCCTTTTATCAATTTCGTCAATTATTCAGAAGCCCATAACTCGGCAACTAAACCTCATAGAAACAAAAACTTGTGCATCCACATTCATATCTTCTAGAATTAACATTATGCACAATATGAACGAAATCCAGAACCTCGATTTTTTTTCGTTGTCCGCTTCACGTGAAATGCCCCATATAATGTCAGTATACTTGACTTTTGGATGTTCGTTTGAGATTAGTGCGGCTATGAAGCAGCTCATTGTGGACTGTAAACTCAATTTATACGCCATAAAAACACAAAAAAAAAATAAGATAATTATATTTGTCATTTGTCATTTATTCAAAATAATTCATTTCACAGGCAAGATACCTAGTTACAAAATGAATAAAAATAAAAATATTATAAAGAATTAGTATCTAAATTAAAATTAAAAACAAAAAACACAATAAGTAAGAGTAAAGTAAAAATAGAGAATAAAAGGACTATGGATATAATAATAAAACAGCAAAATGCAAAAATACAGGATAAGAATAGAAGTAAAAAATTTGAATAGTAAAAATAAAGTAAGTAAAAATAAGGAAAAAAAAATTATGTGTAAATAAAATGATTAAGCAGGCGAAAAAAGTGCACTACGAACTAAACTTTTGAAAATTGTAATTGACTGAGGGAGAGAACCAAACTGAAGATTATTATGCGTCCTCAGTAAACGCAAAACAGGCGAATGAAAAAAAAACGTCAGTACGTGCAAAAGGTACATTGAACAATGAGGTTGCCCTGCTAGCTCTGTCATGATGGCGTGGCGTAAAAAAAACACGTCAAAGATGAAGATAAATAGCCGCAATAAACTTTAAAAAGAAAACATTCATCGAGGTGAATTGTGCGCTGGTCAAGTCGAGGAATATTAAGGGCTGAAAACGTTCACTGTAAGAACAATATGGTAGGTTGTACTTCCAAATAAGGCAGCGAGTAAACCTTCGCTGGACAGATTCAACCGCCTCAGACAAATAACAGAAACGAGGACCCTACACTGCAGAGCAATACTCAAGGATAGAACGAATTGTAAGAAAAAAGAAAGAAAAAGACGCACACAAGTGGAAATGTTGAAGGAATTGTGGCAAGATAGAGTAAATAAACTCAAAAGGACAAGGCATCAATGTAAAAGACATTGAGTAACATTTGAAGATATTCAAGGACAAGTTATTACGGTCCCACCAGGAAGCAAGACGATTCAAATCGTTTTGAAGGGCAATATGATCGGAAGGAGCATTGATAACACGAAAAACTTTCAGGTCATCAGCTCAAGGTCAAGGAGATTCAAACACATTAGGAAGATGTTAAATAGTAAAGGCCCAAGATTGACGAAGATGTTAAATAGTAAAGGCCCAAGAATAGATCCCTGAGGTACACCGGAGGTAGGAAAAAAAGGAGAGGACGAAGAGCCACGGAGAGAGACGTAACAAAAACGATAAAATACAAATGATGAGAGCCACGAGAGAAAAGGCTCCGATATACCATAATGCTCTAATTTAAGAAAAAGGAGCTCATGGTTGACCGAGTCAAAGGCCTTAGAAAAGTCAGTGTATATAACATCTACTTGGTGGTGATTATCTAAAGCAGAAGGAACAAAATGAGAAAACTCTACAAGATTAGTGGTAGTACTTCGGCCTTTCACGAAACCATACTGTTGAGCAGGAAAAACATGACGAAGAGAATCATAGACACGATTAAAAACTAAATGCTCACAGATTTTAGAAAAACAAGGAATAATAGAGATCGAGCGATAGTTAGTGACTAGGTTTAGATCACCAGACTTGTGGATAGGAAAAATGCTTGACACTTTTAAAGAAGCTGGGAAAATACGATTGCCCAGACTAATGTTAAAAATAATGGACAAGGGAACACAAAGAGAAGAACAGCACTGCGCAAAAGTCGTGAGGACAGAATTACACTGCAAGTAGAAAAAAACCATGAGCTTTTAAAAACAATTAGTGGTAAAATTGAGCAAATGACGAAAGCAGCTGTTACGCCAATTCCTATTCCTTCATACGCAGATGTCACCAGGGCAAAACCAATTAGGGCGGTTGGAATGAAAAAATTCAACAAAGGCATAATCATCAAGCCAAAAAGTGATCAAGATGATGGTAGTACTATGAGGGACATTAAAAAAAACATCAACCCGGTAAAATTGAAAACCCCTGTTGAATTTACGAGATCACTTAGAAGTGGGGGTATATTAATGAAATCGAATAACCAACAAAATACTGAGGTTCTATTAAAAAACCTAGAAGAAAACCTAGGAGCGCAATACAAAATTGAGTGTACCAAGGAGAAATTGCCTCGACTGATGATAAGAGGATTCCAACAAAAATACAGCACGCAAGAGCTGAAAGAAAAAATAATCACAACATCGTGCAGACAGTTATGAGTGCCCGGAATTTAAGAGAATGATTGAAGTTAACCAAAAGCGAATCAACTATGGATATTAGATCAACAGCAAACGAAAAAAATTGTCTTTTAAACATATTCTACGCAAACGTTAGAAGTATTCGTAATAAAATTGACGACATCAATATTTATTTATGTTCCAACAAAAACATCGATGTTGTAGTTCTTAATGAAATATGGATATAGAGCACCGAACAGGAACTCTATACGCCGAGAGGATATACAGGCTATTTTTGCACAAGACAATCGGGCGGTAGAGGAGGCACAGCAATACTTGTGAAGTCAAACATTCGCTCAAAGCTTGTCAGCATGTCTGATAAATTTAACACTATAGTAGTTGAGCTTGCACTTAGTTCAGGAAAAATTAACAAAGGCACCTTTTATAAAGCGCCAAATGAAGAAGACCATCTTTTTCTCAATCATATCGACGAATTCTATTCGACTATCGAGAAATTCATCACTGTAGCAGATACAAATATTGATATTTTAACATCTTCTGCCATATGCAGCGAAAATCTCGATATAATTGCGACAAATAATGGAGTTGTATTTAACAAGACAAAGCCAACACGCATCACTATGACGTCCAAAACACTACTCGATCATGTGATCATAAAACATCCAAACATGAGTGAACGTATGTCTTACAATGATGACGGGCCGGGCCAGTGGCTTAGACCATAAAGTAATCAACTTATCCATCAAAAATCTCGTCAAAGCTAAAATACGGCTTAAATAAATATCGATGAGCAGAACCAATAATAAAGATTTCTTAAGGAACTTCATAGATAGTCTCCAAGGGTCTCCAACTTCGGACTTTGATGAGCTGATTGAGAAGATAACCGAAGCTAATGTTAAAGCAACAACAACGAAACAAGTTCGTGTACGAGTACAACCTTGGATTACTAGGAATGTAATTGATGCTGCAAATCGAAAACGAACTGCTTACAAAAAATACAAAGCAGATCCAAACTCCACGTCCAAGAAGCAGATCTATTTATCTATGAAGAAGGAATCGAATCGAGCTATCATGGAGGCCAAAAAACATTTCTACAGAAATAAGTTTGAAGCTTCAGCCGGAAATACCTCCAGATATTGGCAACTACAGACCCCGAAGAAGTAGCACAGCAGTTAAACAACTTCTTCGCTACCATTGGAACACTTGTCACCGAGCAACTGCAACTTTCATCACGCCCGAGTATTCATATTGAGCCTAATATGTGCACTTCAATTCAGTTGCGTCCCACGGGTCCTGTTGAAATATCTGAAATAATCGACAACCTTAAATCAAAGATTTCTCCTGGTCTGGATAGTATAACATCGGAATATATTAAATTTCTGAAAAATCATATTTTGGAGCTTCTAACTACAATAATAAATAAGCACCTAGCAGCTGGTACATTCCCTGATTGTCTTAAACTAGCGAAAATATCTCCAATCTTCAAAGGAGGTGATCCAGCAGATCCATCAAATTATCGCCCAATAGCTGTCACAAGTGTCCTAAGTAAAATATTTGAAAGAGCCATTCAAAAACAATTGCTTCAATTTATTAAGACTAACTCCATTTTGACGCCAGTTCAATATGGCTTTCAAGAAAACAGTAGTACACTAGCAGCGACATTAGATGCAGTACATTTCATCAACAATGGATTGGATAAAGGCGACTATGTAGCGGCAATCTTCGTGGATCTGAAAAAGGACTTTGACACCATTAACCACGCAATCCTGCTTCAGAGGCTAGAAATATACGGAATCCATCACAACTTCAAGCTGTTATATAATAAAGGATTATCTGTTCAACAGGCGTATTATTACGTATAAAAGTCAGGAATGCACTATAAACATCGGCGTTCCTCAAGGATCAATCCTTGGGCCATTACTGTTTTTACTGTACACTAACAGCGTACAGGACATTTATCTGTTGGGAAAAATAGTTTTATTTGTTGATGACACACTACTGCTGTATTCCGGTAAAAACGAATTAATTCTCCAGCAAAATGTAAATAGTGACCTAGGAAAATATTGGAATTGGCTCGAACAAAGTAAATTAATAATAAACATTCAAAAGACTAAATATTTAGTATTCCAACAAAAAAATAAGCAGCAAATTAATCCGTCATTACAAATCAATGGAATACAATTGGAAAAGGTCAAGTCAATTAGATACTTAGGACTAACTTTAGATGAGAAAATGTCTTGGCTACAACATATCAATAACATCAGACTTAAAGTAGCGCCTATGATAGGAATCCTAAAAAAATATGATTTTTTATCTCTCAACATCAAACTTGACATATTCAATACTTTTATTTTGTCGAATATCTCTTATGGAGCAGTTTTGTGGAGGCAAACATCGAAACAAAACATCGATTTGATCGGAAGACTAATCACTAAGGCTATCAAGACTATATACAAAATGCCAACTTTGACTCCAAGTTTACATGTGTATCGTGAAATAGGACTACTAAGCATACAACAAATAATGTGTCTTGAACAAGGAAAGCTGATATTTAAGATACTTAACAAAAAACTCAAATGGCCATATGTTATAAGAAATGTTGGAGAAATAACTCAGACAGCCACAAGATCGGCGAATAACCTTGCGATCAAAAAAGCTAGGACAGATCGTTTGAAAATGAATCCAGTGCAACAGTCTTTGGCTTATTACAATACCTTACCTGAGGATATCAGAAAATCAGCAAATTTGGTTAAATTTAAGGAAAATTTAAGATCATTCCTTGCACAAAGATAACGAAGACGCCAACCAGAGTTTTTTCTAAACTTTTCTCTGGGCATAAGTCTTGACGACAAGAAATAGACGATATCATCTGAAGACATTAGTTTATAATGAAGTGCTTTCCCTTATACCAATATTTTATTGTCTGGGAAGTACGAAGTTAACATATATTGAGGAGATTTGATGCACACGGACCGTGCATTTTGATTGAGTGATGGAGAGAGTGGAAGGAAGGAGGTAAAAAAAAGAAGCAAGTTTTTTAACAAAAAAGTTGGGAATTCCATCAGGGCCAAGAGAAGAGCTGGAGTCAAACGTAGATATAATAGATTGGACTTCAAGAGGATTGGTCTCAAGTACCAATAGCCAAGTGGGAAAGTGAAAAGGAGGAATGCTGGAGATATGAGAAGACAAATTAGAGTATACGGAGGAAAAAAAGTCGGCAAATAGATTACATATTCCTTGCGGAGTAGAAGTAATAGAATTATTAAAAGGAAGAGGATTTTAAACTTCGCACATATGACCAAAACCTCTTAGGCCCATCTGATCTAAGTGATGATTCAATATCAGAAAAGTAATTGCGCATTGCAATTTTAGTTTCTTTTTTAGCAGCAGATCGCAAACGAGAGTAAACGGCATAATCCCTTTCAGACCCCGACTGCAAATACTTCAGGCGAGCAGCGTTTTTAGTATTCAAAGCACGCAAGACATTACCGGTAAGCCATGGAGCATCATGAGATTGGATGTTATGCTAGCCTGTTTTTCATCAAATGCGGTTGAGTCAATCACATATTAGTTAGAAAATTATAACTATGCGAAGACCCAAATTTTCATTAGAAACAAGTGAAACTGGGGGAATCGACTCTAAGCAATTACTTATGTTCCTTCAACTGTCAGTCAATACTGCTGGCTTTGTGGTTATCCACTTTCTAATTTGCATAAAGGACTGAAAAATAATCAAATTTTCAATCAAATCCAAGCAGAATACTGGCTAAGCTCAAATCCTAACCAAACAACTGCTATTCAATATTTGCATTCAATGAAGTCTTCCAGTTTACGAAGTCGATGAAGTCTCGCACGTTCGAAACTGACTGGCTGGCTACTAGGCCAATGTACGACTTATATATCGTCACACTCTCCGTACATGTTCTTCTCGTAACCAGTCTCTTTGGTAATTTACTAAAATCCTTAAATATCCTCTGGGGCGCATAAAGCTCATTGTTTCGACTCGTAGCTAGTTGGTGTGATTGCTACTCAGTCGCCCATTCAAACAGCTGACTCCAACGACTGGCTTGATTTAATTGCACTTGGAGGACGACTAATGGATTCGAAATAGTTTTAAGGATAGGAGTTACGATAAGGGCGAGGGGTTTGTCATGGATTCTATCATGTGATTTTGTGCGTTCTTACTCGTTTCAAATCGTTTTCCATTGCTTTCTTAATAGTAACTGTTCGAGATTGGCAAGCTCATCTCTGCCTGATCTATTAGTGATTTCTATGATTGTGGCATCGGAGAATTCTAGAATACACAGCCTAAAGACTGCGAACTTGATGATGTTGGTGAGGTTGCGGTTTGAAACTGTTCATGACTTGCAAATAGGTTTAATGGTTGGCAGAATACTCTAGAGCGCATTTTACTCAAATTGGTTTTCGGATGTCGACGAAGAGTTAAGTAGTCCAATTATTATCTTACATGTGTATTTAATTTTCAACAAATCACTTTCTTGTGGAGTTTTCTCCTCCTTCTGGAAATCATCCCATCTGACCAGGGGCGGATTTGGCACTAGGCCCGGTAGGCCCGGGCGGCAAATTTTCGATTTTTTTTTTGGGGCGGCAGTTTTTTTTCTATCGTATATGTACATATATCTGAGTTGAATGAGCCTAACACCTCAGGCCAACCGAATTCTCTAAAAAATCAATGCACGCAAAAATTCACTTCTGATGATTTTTTCGGACATTAAAAAGTTTGACTTATAATAAATATCGAAATGCAATCACGGTAAAGGACCAAAAAAACTCAAAAATACCTAAAGAGTGTCTAGAAAGTATCTGAAAATACCTGAGGAGAGCCTGAAAAGACCTAAAAAGATCCTAAAAGGAACCCAAATAATACCTCTTCAATTTAGGAAAAGCTTATCAGAGGTAAATATTTGCGAGCATTAATTTTTCAGAGAGTTTTTTTTTATTATTACATTACAGAGTATATCAACTATATGCGAATCTCTCTTTATTTTTGATGTGTTTTTTTCAAATTGTACTTAATTACGGAAATTAATTTCTATAAAAAAAAAATTAAATCTAGAGCATCATAGGTAAAAATATCTCGGGCTCATCCTTAATTAATAACATATCGCACATTGATTCATAGTAGTCGAGTTCATAGTTGATCTCCAGTCAAGTGCGGAAGCAAACTTTGAACGGAATAGTAAACTTACTTATAAAAATATGAGCGAAGACGTTGGAATTATATGCGATGTAAAGGTGTATACGGTTTTGGACTGTTAAAAATTGGTATTTTTGGATTCTTTTTTTTTTAGGCACTTTTAGGTTCTTTACCGTGTGTGTATTTTAATAATTATTTGCGTGGCAGTGGCGCAATAATAGGGAATTTTTACGAAATAACCGGTGCCGGGCGCAACGAAAAACAGCGAAGTATTCTAAGGAATCCATAAAAAATCGCGCATTGTTACATTTAATATAATTCACGAAAAGAGCGGCAAATATTTCTGTGGCCTAGGGCGGCGAAATGGTCAAATCCGCCCCTGCATCTGACCCCGATTTTTAAATGTGGTGATAGGCAGTCAATTGATAATTGCAGAGGTATTGCAATACTATCAGCATTGCCTAAACTATTTGAAAAAATTGTCTGTGATAAGCTCACTACTCAAATAGAACCTCTTCTAAATGAACAAAAACATGGTTTTAGAAAAGGCAGGTCAACTTCTACCAACCTCGTGATTCTCGTCTCAGATGTTCTCTGTGGCATGGAAAAAGGGCAACAAATTGATACTATCTACACAGACTTCAGCAAGGCCGTTGATCGTGTTGATCATGATATTCTTTGAATCAAACTACAGAAGTTTGGCATCTCGGGTCTCTTATTAAACTGGTTAGACTCTTATCTTCGAAATAGGACGCAATACGTTAAGTTTCAGTGTATCCTATCCCAAAAAAATTGAAGTTTTATCAGGTGTACCACAAGATAGTCACTTGGGGCCTCTTTTATTCAATATTTTTGTATCGGATCTTTCTGAAGTTTTAGCAGACATCCCTCACCTTTTTTATGCAGATGATCTGAAAATGTACCACACAATTAAATCGAAATCAGACTCAGTTTTCGTTCAATCGAAACTGCTTTCTCTTGAGCAGTGGTGCAAACAAAATAATCTCGACATTAATGTCAGTAAATGTCAAGTCATCAGCAAAACCAGTAATATAAATTTTGATTACCGCCTCAATAATGTTGCAATCAATAATGTTAAAAATTTCATCGACCTCGGGATTACTTTGGATAAAAAGCTGCGTTTTAATTTACACTATGACAAAGTCTTAAGCAAGGCTAATAAGCAGCTTGGATTCATCAAAAGACGTGCGAAGGAATTCAAAAACCTATGGGTCACGAAGTTGTAGTTCGGCCATTGCTCGAATATGCATGTATTGTCTGGCACCCTAACTTTGATGTGCATAGCGATAGGCTCAAATCGGTGCAGAAGCAGTTCTTGCTATTTGCGTTGAGAGATCTGTATAATCCTTACGAATATGATAATCTACCTTCATACAGATACAGGTTAAATCTTTTAAATCTATCAAGTCTATCTTCGCGGAGGATAGTCATATGCTCCTGCTTTACTTTTGATGTTATTAGGGGCTTGATCAATGTTGTGTCCCTGTCCAATAAGATCACCTTCAACGAATCAGTAAGGCAGACGAAGCACACACGTTTACTCAATTAATACCGACACCACACAATTTACGCCAACAATGAGCCAATCAATAGATGTTGCAGAATATTCGATAGCTTCTCAAAACACTATTCCCCAACCATCTCCCGACCTAGGTTTAAAACTGCTCTGATTAAGGTGCTCACGTCATGAATGCCCTATCCAATTCCCTACCAAAGATGGTTATATTTTTAAAATTCGTTCATTATTGTTTATTGTACAAATTTATATAAATTGTTAAATATTAATTGTAAGTGTTTTTTTTTGTACGCCTTGTTTGGTTGAAATAAATAAATAAATAAATAAAATCAATTTGAACGATGGATTTCTAGAGGTTAAATTCAAAATGCTCGCCATTAGTTTGTAGAGGTACTTTAGGAAAAAAAAACTCTAGCGCACCTGAACCGCTAGAAACACTAATGTTCGAAGAACAGTAGAAAAATCGTGCAGGTTTTGAGTGCATATTCCACCACATGAGCTGCTTATTACGGCCAAATTGTTTCAAATGCCACGTTTTACTTTGGTCTCAAGAATGCATTATAACTTATAACTCATATGGTAAAAGGTTTCAGATATTACCACTGGCATGGGTTTCAAAGTTTATGAAAGAAAAACACTTGTTAATTATATTCGTTATCAGTTGCTTATTTCACCAAACTTTGAAAGCAGCCTCTCATATAACATCAATGAAGAAAATGCTCAGTGCCTGCAGCACTGTAACTGAAGTTGGTGTTTGGGGCTGCGATCCGAAAAATTTGCAGAACTTAGGGAATTGAAACATCGGTTATTTATTTTCATTGTAAATGTTTCCGGTATGAATACTAACTGTAAGCATTTATTGATACAAAAGTAGCACAACCGACTCGTGCTGGCAAGCTTCTGCCAGTATCAAAGCCAAGAATATATCACATCTGCTTCACGTTGTTATATTACATTCGAAGTTAAAGAAGTATAAAGAAATTTAGGGTTACCTGCAGCGAGTTTTTTCAAATAATCGAAAGTTTAATATTTGCTGTTTATTGTCACTACAATATCATTACCAATTGAAAATTCTACGATAAAGTCGCTTAATAAAGATATTGCAAACAAACACAAAACCAACAATAGCTGGCAACCCTTTTGTGGCTTTTCAACCAAATTTGGCCTGAATAATGCTTATAATAAGTTCCATTAATTGTATGAAATTCGTATTGATTTCATGAATGCACTGGAAGTTGTAGGGCAAAAAGTTTTATTTTCCTGAGAGAATCTTCAAAACCAAAGACACAAAAATTACCATAGCTGGCAGCACCAATCGAGTTTTTTAACCAAATTTCTATCAAACAGAGTTTAAAGTGAGGTGCAGCTACTGTGTCAATTTCATGAAAATCTGGTTACTAATTCACATTTCATAGGGCAAAAATCAGTTTTTTTGTCTCTGTAATTTTTCAAGATGGCACCACTGTCACAGAGTTGCCCACAATTCAAAATCGATTCTATCAGACCTGGTTCTACTTAAGTCCAATGCATTCTGTGAATTTCAATGGTATCTGATTATTGGTTCGTGAATTCCCGTGAACAGAAGTTTTTGATGCTAACAATATAAGTTAACTGGGAAAGGGTTACCGTTCTTGTCCGAAATGAAATTTCCAAAGTTTTACTTTGAACGTGTAGATAAAGCAAAAGATTTGTATACAGATTGGTTTTATTGTAAGAAACGGACATTTTTAGGATATTCGATGGTTTGAATGTTTTCACTTCCAAATTTTTATTTTTTCAAATTTAAGACACCAAAATTATCATAGCTGGCAGCTCCAACCGAATTTTTCAACCAAATTTCTACCAAACGTGGTTTAAAATAAGATCCAGCTACTGTGTGAATTTCTTCAAAATCGAACGATTTAATCAGAATTTATAGGGCTAAAAGCAGTTATCTTTTTTAGTGATTTTTCAAGATGGCACCACTGGCACAGAATCGCCCGCATTTCAAAATTACTTCTATCAGACCTGGTCCTATTTAAGACCTATACAGTCTGCAAATTTCAATTAATTCTGTTCATCGGATCGTGAGTTTCCGTGAACAGAAGTTTTTGATGCTAAAAATATAGGTAAATTGGGCAAGGGTTACCAGGCGTGTCCGTTATACCATATAAAATTTTTTTTTTGGTCTATGTAAAAAAAGCACGAAATTTACATATGAGTGGCTTTTCTTTGAAGAAACGGCATTTTTTCAAGAGAGACGATAATTTGGAGGTTTTCACTTTCAGTGCTTGCCCTAGTTTCAGGGTTACCAGCACGCTCATCAAAAACTACACAAATTTACAAATAAATAATGTCAATATGTCCTGAAAATTTGGTAATGATTGAATGGCTCTGTCAAAAGTTATCGCAATTGAAAAATTTTCAATTTTTCCCGTTCTCTTTTTAGGCACCCAGCGCACACATAGGGTTAAAAAATTCCAAAACATTATCCGATTCACATGTAAAACACGTTCGAAATTTATTTTGTTAACTTTATTTTTGCAAAACTTATTTGTGTACGGAATAATAGGTATATTAAAAATATCACTAAAATGGCCGCCGGCGCCAAAGGGTTAAAGATTTTCAATTTTTTGATGATATATATATATATATAGAAATATGAATTTTTGGCCAAAGTGATTTTAATACTAATGTTCTTCTTCGAACATTAGTAAAAATGTTCGATGCCTTGCTCCTACTTATCGATCATTTTTTGCCCATAAAATACAAAATCAGCATATTTGAAGGCTTCTCAAAAACGTATTCAAGCAAGACCATTACCTCCATAATTGAGTACTTTAATACACATCTATCACGAAGAGTTTACGAAACCGTAAAAAAAAAATGTTTGCCAACATAAACATTAATACATTTTATATTCGCATTTATTACAGATGGATGGCCATCGAATCGCTTTACGATAATCTCTTCTCCGTAAAATCGGATATCTGGAGTTTCGGTATTCTGATGTGGGAAATTGTTACGCTCGGTTCGACACCGTACCCGGGCATATCAGCAGCAGATGTTATGCGAAAGGTCAGTATTCAAAATATTTCATATAATTGAAAGAATTCGTGCGCACGTGTATGTCTGCTTTGTGTGTGTGCGTATGACGTTATTGTGGATAAACTTGAGAGAAAATTCGAAAGAAAATTTTACCGATGACTAGGGTTTATTATGGATAGAGAAGCTTGTTAAATTTGACAGGTATGCTTTCAATTTTGTTCAATTAATTTTTTTCTTCGAAATATTCGTTGCGACGTGAACGAGAATAAATTGAATTTTATTGTAAAATACCTACATACCTACATATGTACACATAGTCACAAAATTGAAGGCACAATCTATATAAATGCCAAAATATTATTCAATGTTACTACAATTGTAGTAAATTTATCGAATTGGCATTTTATTCTGTTAGTGCGTAATCTTCTTTATAAATGTACACCAAATTCATACAAAAAAAGTCGAATCTATCACAAAGTTTGCTATTTTGATGTCAACTGTACCACTTGCGAGCTACACAAAATTGAAGGCACACGTGCATCTAACAAGATGTTTCGTAGAATTTGAAGATGTAATTACTTTTCATTCTTTACAAATATTGAGTTTTAGGTGAACGTTAGTGACTAGTTGAGTTAAGTGTGTTGTTTTTCAAAAAAAAAATAAGTATTTGTACATAAATAAATAAAAAAAAGCTGAAATGGATAAACGGAGAAAAGAAACCACAGCTGCACAAAGAAAAATTATTACTAAGCTTGTTTGTGAAGGTAAAACATATCGAAAAGCAGGAAAAATAGTTGGGAGATCATTTTTTTCAGTAAGAACTGTAGTCAACAAATGGAAAAATGACGGAACTTTAATTAATAAAATGGGACGCGGACAAAAAAAGTTACTGTCAGTTAAAGATGAGGAATACATTCGACGGGAAATAGAAAAATGTCCAAAGAAGCCGTTTAATAATTTGAGGGCTGAAGTTCCTCATATGATCCAAAAACCAATATCCAAGGAAACTATTAGAAGAACATTGCGAAACCATGGTTTAAATGGAAGAATAGCCCGTAAAAAGCCATTTATTTCAGAAGCAAATAGAAAAAAACGGTTAGAGTATACGAAAACTTTCGTAAATGAGGGTCCAGATTTCTGGAAAAACATAATATTCAGTGATGAAAGTAAGTTCAACCTATTTGGCTCTGATTGCAGACAAATAGTTTGGAGAAAAGCGAATACCGAGCTAAACAAAGTAAATTTGTGCGGAACCGTAAAACATGGAGGAGGTAATGTGATGGTTTGGGGCTGCATGTCTGCAGGAGGAGTCGGCAGCATGGAATTTATTGAGGCCACTATGGACAAATTTCAATGCCTCGATATCCTGAAAAGGAATTTAAAATCAAGTGCTATTAAATTAGGACTATCGGATGTGTTTTGGTTTCAACAAGATAATGATCCAAAGGACACCGCACATATTGTAAAGATGTGGTTGCTTTATAATACGCCAACACAATTAAAAACTCAACCTCAGTCCCCAGACCATAACCCAATAGAACATTTGTGGTCAGTACTTGAGCAACAAATCCGAAAATTTTCAATTGCGAATAAATCCAAGCTGAAGTCAATAATAGCAAGAGAATGGCAAAATATTAGCCCAACCATAACAAAAAAGCTAGCGGAAAGTATACCCAGAAGACTAGCAGCAGTAATCAAAGCCAACGGATATCCAACTAATTACTAATAATAAATTATTTTATATTTTTCTAGTGATCTTGAAGATTGTGCCTTGAATTTTTTTGTTAATTTTTTTTCTTTTGTTACTTAATTCTTTAAAAAATTGAATTTAGTAAATTTTTTTATTCATTTTTGTATTTTTAGTCTTCAATTTGATAAAAAATAAAAAAAGTTGTGATAATAAAGTGACATTAGTTTATATACGGTTAAGAGTTTTCATATTTATTGCTTGTGCCTTCAATTTTGTGACTATGTGTACCTACATATGTATGTATGTAGTTATTAAGAATTCATTGAACAAGTTTTGGAATTTATCTGACAAAGCCCAGAAGTAAGCGAAATTTCCGGTGTTCTATGTGCTACACCCATATGGCCCCATTCTTCTTCGCCTGAGTGCACGACAATTTTCCAGGAACAAGTAATTAAATATTCTGGGAAATACATCGCATTGAATTGAAAAATAAGGATCTCATAAGAGTTCTTCGAAAGTAATTTGAATGCAAGTTCCGTAACATGCTTGAAACTCATAGTCCTAAAACAAGAAGAAAGGTTCGTATTCCTCAAAACTACGACCTAATATCTTAACAACTTTTATCTTCAAGTTTCTTCATGCAACATCAAACGGGATTATCATGATTCACACTTCACAACTATCGATCGCAAATCCATCTGCGAAAATATCGTCAACTGACAAGGCATATTCCTTTTCGAAGCAGTATCTGATAAAGTACTTATCCGTTTTCACGGCAGATCCTTACAATGCTGATTCCGAGGTGTCGTTTGTCTCCTACATAATCGACTAAATGTGATCAATTTTAATCGTAATCCCGACATGTTTTGTTCCTTCTCGACGAGCGAATACCGTTGTCGGCATTCCATCTCCATCTCCATCGATAGATACTACTTTTTCCACCAACACACTTCACTTGCTGTCGCTCGTGTCTGTCGGGATTACTTGCCACCTATTCAACGGACTCCCCATTCTTGTGCGAGACGGATAAGAATTTTCTTTTGACATTTTTTCCACCTGTCGCCTGCTACTTTTTTTGCCTTGGATTGTCCCAGGTCGGTCGGTTGGTTGTCTTTCTTTCTTTCGTTTTTTTTTTCTTTTTTTTATTCTGATATCCTTGCGTCTTTTTCCTGGTGTCAGGAACGGTGGTGATGGTTTTTTTTTTCGTTATGTTTTCATCTCCATTCACCATTTTCATTCTTTTGTTTGTTTTTGTTTTGCAGGTAAGAGATGGATATCGATTAGAGAAGCCGGAACATTGCCGTCGTGAATTGTATAACATAATGTACTACTGCTGGGCCAAAGATCCAAACGAACGACCATCATTCTCGGAATTAGTTCAATTGCTCGACAAGCTACTTCTCACCGAAATGGATTATATCGAGCTGGAACGGTTCCCGGATCACAATTACTACAATATGCTTAGTTTAAGCGGAGAGAAATTGTAATAATGCTGCAATTAATCTTGTGTTCTTTAAAACGTACTGGAACGTGGCGAACGAGAAGCGTTCATTTCTATTTTGTCGCCAGTCTTACTGTTACTGCTGCTACTACTACTGCCCACTCAGTTATCTTCGATTTTCCTCATTAATTTTCCGAATGAAACGAACGAACGAAGCGAACCTAGACGAGGTGAGGAAAGTAACGAACGAACGACAATTCGCTAAGGATTTGACAAATGATGAGATTTATTTTAATTTATTTATAGTTTACATGCGAATTGTGTATATTGTTTTTAGAAACAAGTCTGTTGTAATTCGGTTAGGACTGAAGTACAGTTTTGTAATATTTTATGTATTGTATTTTATATGAGACAAGCATTTAATTGTAGAGATTGTTTAAATTTGTAAATATATGAATGAATTTATGTTAAGTTGAAAATTTGGAGTTTTTATTTGTAGCTTTGTTAATTTTGGATGCAGTGATTTTTATCGAATGAGACCTAATACTGATACAAATTGATAAAGCAGTAAAAAAAAGGTCTCCAAAAAGGTGGGTACATACGGTTCAAATTTTATGCTCCCTCAAAATAACTCCAAAGATGATGACACCTGTACCAAGGCTACAAAATTACGTTAAAGTATCATTACAGTTCATTTACAAAGATCAATATACAAGAGTATTGTTAAAACCAGTATGAACCCTACCTATAATTTAATTGGCGCTGTGGATACACAAATACATACACTTATCTCACTTACATTCCACTACTCACCACACTACATTCCACTTTTCATGATACACACAATTTCCAAAAAAAAAACAAAGTAAACTAAGAAAAAAATGAATGTCATGAAAAAATTGTAAAAATAAAAATATTTTGAGTTGTCAAAGAATTGTGACGAAGTAGAAATTTTTTGAATTGTTTGTAATAGAATAAGGACAGTTCCCGTTAAGAAGCACCTTGGAAGGAATTGATTGTTTTATGACTTAAAACTATTTAAGGACACTCTTTAGCGCTATGAATGCAACATAAAAAATCGCACAAAAGTCAAAGCTATGGAATTTACCGAAAAAACATTTTTTGCTTAGGTTGTACCTATGTAATTTTTAAAGTTTAATCCCTTTAAGCGGCGAAAAATCAAATTCATCGCATGTGACCTCATTTCGACAAAAAGATGGGCATGACCACCAAAACTTAATCCATTTGTAATCGGACCTACATTCTACCCATCCTGACTTATGCATCCCCATCCTGGATTGGAGATGTTCGAAAGAAGGATCCTCTGCTTCTGCGGCAGGCTCTACAGCCCAGTATCTAAGAGGTGGCCGAGGAACCTTCTCCTCTATCAGGAGTCGGAGCTGGAGGAGTCGGACACTTGGGGACCGAATTGTGGAATAGACTACTCGTATATGACTCTACAGACAGACAGACAGACGGACATGAGAATGGACTGATTGGGCCAATAGGGCGTTTAGGTGGTTCTTTTGAGCCATGAAGATAGCATTGCAGCAGCAACTCATGGATGCACTTTTCAATTACATAGGCCACCCAGCGAACAGAAGAGGGTCGATTTAAGACCCAGGTTAAGATTTAGGCCTAATTAGCTAAGTTAACTAGGTATAAGTTAGATCGTACTTTAAGTGTAAGGTAGTTTTTAAGAAAATGATTCCCAGGGTAATCTCAGCTGCTATATAGGCTGAGTAATATCATTAGTGTACCGGAAAAAAATATTTAAAAAATAAAACCAATCAGAGACATCACGCCAAAATAGTATAGCCGCTAGGTTTTAAGTTTTCTTGTTAATTAAACTTTAAATTAGGCTAAGAATGCATAAACGATTAACTAAATGAGCAGGAAAAACAGAGACAAGTTTACATTTGAAGACCTTATCTTGAAAAGTACAAAGCTGATAACAAAAATTTTTTGAAGCGATTTGTAAGTATGAACAAAACCTAGTTCCACCATTTTGATCCCGAGACGATATAACAGTCAGTGAATTGGAAACTAATGTCAAAGAAAGCCAAAGTACAAAACTTAGCGAGAAAGGCTATGGCGTCTCCTTTTGGGACGTCGAAGTTATAATTGTTGAAAAAAGAGTTTCTGTTCCGGCTTTTTACAGCGCAGACTAAAGATTGCTGAAGGCAACCAAAGAAATGAAGGGCAACAAACTACAAGCAGGAGTTTTGTTTCATTAAGATGAGACACTCGCGCAAAAAGTCTTAGAGCTCAAAGTATTGATGACTGCGATTCAAAAAGTAGGTTTCAAACTGCTTGTTCATCCACCCTATTCTCCAAAGCAAGACTTCAGTGATCTCTACCTCTTTTTTGACTCAAGAAGTGGTACAAAAGCTCAAAATTTCAAGAAGAAAGCGAGATAATTGTCCCTGTACAGGAATTTTCAAAGCATAAAGATGAAGATTTTTTCTACAGGTATTCGGGGTTTGCAATGAATGTGGACTAAACGTTTTGGCTTGTTAAGAAACTGAGTAGGAATTTTAAAATAAACTCATAACTCGATCGTTATTTTTTATGTTCAACATCAAAACTTTTCGATCACCCCTCGTATTTATGTCTGGCAAAAGGCATCCACCGTTTTTATTACACTCAGCCGAATGATGAGGTTTAATATGACTCCCTCGACATGATTCATTCCATTAATTTAGGAAAAGTTTTCTTTTGGCTAATCCCTGGTTTTAAGACACTTTGTATGGACGTCAGGTGATTGAGATACTTCTATCGCAAGATATTGAATCGGGTGAGTACAATTCCGACAGGAGGTTACTTCTGAGGCTACTAAGCACCCGAAGACGTGCTCTCTCAAAACAGTTTTTGTATTTCGTGCTTCTTTAAAATCTATTGCTTTAAGATATTGCAAAAATAAATATTCGATCATGTTTGCATATAAAACATAATTCATTGTGACTGCCACGTTATTTTCTTCAAAAAGGTAAGGACCAGCAGTCTTTGTTCTCTTCAGCCATGCAACACAAAATACAACTAAAAGTTATGAATCAAAACGCCTATCATGAAGCTTTCCAAGATTTAGAACACGTGTTCCGACTCGCAACTAATGAAAAGAAGCGCTTCTGGAGCTATATTGCGGAATTAATCTCACAAAAGGATCAGTCATTCTAATGGTAGGTACATACAGAATGGGCCGTTTAGTGGTTTCTTTTTAAATCATAGGTTATTTTGACACTGAAAACTGTTTTCCGCTCGAAATTTTGACAGAAAGTCAGTATCATACATCCGCAGAACGAAATGAGTCGCTTCACGCTTGAACAACTTTGGGAGTGAGTGCTGTGTAACCCAAACAGTGCGTTTTTTGAAAATTAGTTTTGACCGAAATGAAGCACCCACCGCGCCTGTTGTACGCAAGTTTGTGCAAAAAGTTCGTGAGACTGGCATGCTAGTGGAATGTGGCTGCTGTAGCCGAGAGTCTGAGACTCACTCCACGAACATCTCAACAGCTCAACATTTCACGCACTAGCCTGACTAGAATTCTGCACAAAGATCTCGAATTATTCGCTTAGAAGATCCAATTGACTCAGCAATTGAAAGCGCACGACCATCCGCTTCGTTATTGCTTCGCAATTTGGGCCTTAGAGCAGCTTGAATTGGACAACAATTTTGGGTGAAAAATCATCTTTTCTGACGAGGTGCATTTTCATCTCGGCGGCTACGTTACTAAACAAAATTGCCACATCTGGGGCTCGGAAAACCCACACGTTATTGTCGAGAAGCCAATGCATCCACAAAGAGTGACAGTTTGGTGCGGATTGTGGAGTGGTGGCAGTACTTTACCATTTTTCATCGAAAATGAAGCTGGGAACAAAGTTTCGGTCAATGGTGAACGTTACAGAGCCATGTCATCCGACTTTTTTTTTTACTGAAATGAAAGACCTAAATTTGGACGACCTGTGGTTTATGCAAAATGGTGCGCCATGCCACAGAGCCTATGCCATAATCGATTTTTTACGCACCAAATTCCTAAATCGTATTATCAGCCGTCTTGGCGATGTCAATTGGCCGCCTCGGAGCTGCGATTTGACCCCTTTGGACTTTTTTTTGTGGTGAACCGTGAAAGACTGATGTAATGCCGAAAATCCAGAAACGATTCAAGCAATTAAGGCCAATATCATCCAAACAATCCGTGAGCTACAGCCCGAGACCATCAACAAGGTCGTGGAAAATTGATGTGACAGAATGCGCTACTGCGAAACCAGCTGAGGCAGCCATTTGAACGAAATTGTGTTCCATCGTTAATGAAAATGTTTACTGTTACTAAAAAAGCCATATTACATGGAAAAAAACTAAACTTTGTTCATTTTATTGCATTTTTAATAAGAAACTTGTATTTGGCCCACCCTGTACTTGCGGCTCAATCACTGTAACGATTGCTAACAAAATTGTCTTACAAAATGAAAAGCATCTTATTTTCTGTAATATCTTAGCAGAACTTGAACGAAAAAGAGAGAAAAAAAACTACAATTTCATATCGTTTTTCCCAAAAAAAAAGATATCTACGTAAGTCAGTCATACTGTTTCAAGGGTATGAAAAAATAAAGCATGTTTGAAGTTTGAGTTTTTGAAAAATGACTTCATACCTTGAATTGAACTGCTCGAAAAATTTCCAGACACTCCTGAAAGGAGAGACAAGATTATAGAAAAGTTGTCAAATTTTGATTTATTGTAAATTGAATTAAACTTTTGAGTAAGCTTTTAATAAAAGTGATCTCAAATTTAAAAGCTTTTATCTCATCTTCTGAAAAACTTTCTACATTCTCAAACATTTCACTATTTTTTTTATTTTTTTTTTATTTATTTATTTAAATCTATTTTAACAAGCTTATGCCCAATTACAAAAATAGAAATATTAAATAAACTCAAAAGAAGAAAATCGAAAAAATTAACAAATAAATGAAAATATTAGAAATATACATATTTGAACTTTAACAAATTAAAGCTAATATACAATTTAACATTGAAGAAAGTGCAAAAATGGTAAAAAAATTAAATAGAAAGTCAAACATTATAAGAAGCATTAAGAATTATATCTTTAATTTGCGACTTAAATTGACAGAACGTTAGCGAAAAAGGACCAAGCTGAAGATCGTTATGCTTCCTGAGGATACGCACTAGCGGTGAGTTAAAATAAACTTCAGAACGCGCGAAGGGAAGAGAGAACATTAATTGGGATCTATCTGATCGATTGACGTTACGTAGACACAGCATATAACCAAGACGGCAATAGTATTAGATCTCATTTAAACTTTGAGCCACCGGATGATTGTCTCATAAAAAGACAATAACTAAGTTTTTTTTTGTCTCAGGCCTAGAAAATATGAAAACATAGACACTCGCAAAAAGGACCTGAAATTCCGTTTGAGTTATTTGTAAATATGTATTTAAACTTTCAAAAATTTGAGCTTATTACATCTTATTAAGTTTTTTTCAAAAACAAATAGATAACTTTTAACAGCAACGTCAACCTCAGCGTTCCACTAACCACTCAAAACTTTATAATCTCCCCAGTTGATTTATGGTTGAAACTAATTCCCACAGTTAATTTGTTTCTAATTAAGATAGAAACAAGCACTCCACTGGTTTTCCATTCTGACATCAACCGCGAATCATCCTTTCGCACAGTTCTACTATTTCCCATCTCCCTTTTCCGATCTCGTTTTAGACATTGAAAGCGAAGGTAATTGTCCGAAATAAGCCACAAATAGATGCTACACAAATAGCACAGCCATCACATTCATATTTCATCGTGCACCGTAATCCTCACCGCAGCAACCACTTTAATATACCCAAAATAAACGTAGAGCCATTGTAAAGTAACAATAACTATGGTCCTGAAGATGAAAGCCCAGACAAAGCGGTTATTCAAATCAGCCACCAGCCGCGTTTTCTCATAACTCGAACGACGGCTAGAAATACGAATACGAATGAACTGTGTCGTGCCTAACCGACGTAGTACGATTTCGTTTCCATTTCTTGTTGAAATAACCATTGACGGTGAACGTAACGGTGTGCGCGCGGTATGGTGACCCAAACTGTTTCTCGTGTTCAATTTTAACGTTTCCCAGGTAGCCTGGATAATATCAGCTACTTGCAAATATTGATTGAGAAAATATAGAGTCGAAGCTTTTATTTGAGTTCGTCCTTTCAAAGCAAAGTGCTACGACAACGACTGGCTGAATGTGGGAAGCACAAAGGGTTACCTGTGCAATTGAAAACACAGTGAATTGTTTGAAAAATACGCTTCGATTCTTCGAAATACAAGTGTTTCTTTTTTCGAACGATTGATGAAGTTTGTATTTAGTTTTTTTAAATATATTTTCTATGGTTTTTATATAAAAACAAATTGAAGAAATTATTTGATTGTCGCTTATTTGTTTTGCATGGGCTTTTTGTTTACTATAGAATTAAGATTTTTTAATCATAAAAAAAATATAAAGTATGCGCTCAAAGGTATTTTACATCAGTTTCATGTCGATCTGAGCCATTGCAGACCATACTAGGATTGAAATTACTACGTAAAATATATATAAACTGCAGAATAGTCCATTTTCTAACATAATATCTAAAAATGTTAAATTAAATCTAAATAAAACTGCCGAAAAAAGCAGGTTCAAAAATGAATTAAATGTTTACTAGTAACTCACAATAGTAGTATATAACAAACATCATTCTATGCATTATTTTAGATAATCACTAAATTATCTAAAAAAAAAAAAAAACACAGTGTGCATTTCAATCAAAATATATTATTCCAAGGTAAAAAAATTCATTTAAATATGAACGGAAGAGCATACAGGGCAAAGAAAATACTGCGCCCAATGTGGGTATTCTGGCAATAGAAAATCTAATTTAGTTGGTATAATCGGATTTTTTTCAATGATAGGACTTTAGGTCATTGATTTGACCGTTAATCAATGTTTAATATTTTGCAATGCAATTTAGGTTTTATTAAATCACAGCGGTTTGAGGTTGAAAAGAGTGTTTGCTTCGTATGGGTCATATGGAATTAGCATTGCATTTTATAACATAAATGTTTTTGTTCTCCATCTTGCAATGTATCTTTGCTTCTCCGTTTGGTAATCAGTTGCAGCTCAATAATCCTAAATGTCTATGGTCTAAGTTCCAAAACCTAATTGACTTTGATTTCATTTAATTGAATTGAATTAAATAAACCAGCAAAACTATGCATATAAATAGTTGTTCATAAAGCTCTGAATTTATCGAACAATACTTCATTTTTTTCAAAAGCAGCAGATTCAACGAAAAATTGTTTTTAGATTTTTTCTTTATTTTTTACATTTGCGGATATGATCAAACTATTTTGTTAAAGGTAAGAAACATGTTTGTGTGGTGCCAATAAAGCTGGCTATTCTGGAATAGGATCGATCTTTTGCACTCTTGGGCAGGGTAAGTTAAGGCTAGTTTAGATAAATACATTATTGTGTTCAATGTTTTGATTGTTGTTTCATTCATCGCGCAGCGATTGTTGTTGTATTCAATGTTTTGATTGTTGTTGTATTGAGTGTACTTACCTAAGCTTACCTTAACTTTTCCAAAAAAAAAACGCACCTAATATGAAGTTTCAACGAATACTGACATATTTGCAAAAATGGTTATGTAACTGTTCAAAATAAGTCTTTCAGGAATTGTTAGTGGTACAATTAATACTAATTTATAGATTCTATCAAAAATTTATTGGCATTAAAAATTCACTAGCTCATTTTATTTTATTTTAAAAATAATTTTTATTGCAGTTCCATTTCATATTTGACAGAGCTGCACTTAATTAAAATCGAAATAACGTGAACACAGCATTAACTTTCCTTAGCAGAAACCTAAGCCCAATCATAAAGTCAAATACCTTTTCTCGTCAAAGTCATTGAACACTTAAGCATTTTTTTTTTGTGCTTGTAATTCAGAAATAGTTTTCTATACTATTACGAGTCATTTCATAAAGACGACTAGCGTCACATTGCTTCCATTCAACCAACTCCTTGTTATGAATAACAAAATTCGAAGCATGTCTTCGAGGCGAACTGGCAATAAGATGCCATACGAGTTGTACAGGAAAAGGGTGGACGACTCTAACTGAGATCGAAACTTTTCGCCTTTGCTACGTACGATGCAAGCCAGTCACTGCTAGCTTCTTCCAAGTCCTTATGTTTCACTATTAAGATATAAGTCCTGGAACCATATCAAAGCCACAAGCATACCAGCAGACATAATAATTCTCCGTATAGAAACGTTCTACAGGATGATAAGCATGAGTGAGCGTTCGTTGTAAGTGGAAGTGAGCTTGGCTGCCAGCCTGTCTGCTTGCTAACTGGTTCGGTTGTCTGACTAGGAGAAGAACAAGGAAACTGGTTTAGGTTATTTGGCATCGAACGCAGGTTTCTATACAGACAATAGTGAGTGTATAAATTGTCGAGAACGAAAACAAACGGAGTCAAGATATTCGTTCGGAACGATAATGCTAAGAATTTAGTTCTGCCTTGTATGCTATACTACTATATATCCGTTTGTTAGATATTTTGCACTAAATTCTCATTCTTGGTATTTGCAGCGCGATTTGGATCATCTTTATTCTGGTAGCATTGAATATTGCGTTGGGAGTAAGTTTTGCTTAGGCTAGTGTTTATCTGAATGAGCTGAAAGCTAGTGTTTTATTACTCTTTAGATGTATTATAAATGTAACTGTTTGCAATATTACAGAAGCCATATTTTAAATAGGATAAATTCATTTTTATATGAAAAAGTCATTGATCATTTTAATCAAAAGTTTTTTTTTACAGTATGCATCTTTTTAAGCTTTCAGAGTAACATGCTGCTCAAAAATGTTCAAAAATATAAATAAAATAATTACTCATCGTACCAAGCTACATGCCCAACTCTTAGTAATCAATGCTGGAAAATATAAAATATTGAACTTATTGCATTCAAAATATTTTTTTTCATCATAGCTAAACTAAAGTGCAAAAAAGGCCATACGGTTTCATTAAGAAATATATGAATGAAAAAGGAAACTTTATCAGCGAATGGATAAAACTTCACTTCTTAATTTCTTTAAATGTCGAAAATTTTTTACTTAAAGACCAATCTTTCTCTTAAAAGCTAAATGTATTTCAATTTCTTTACAAATATCAATATTTTGGGGGTAATCTGCCCTTTTCAGTCGATTTTCAAATTTTCTTATTTAATTACTATTTAATTTATAACCAATTTCTTATCAGCAGTTTTGTATATACTTTTAATTACCTTTCATAGTTGTGCTACCATTAATAAAAGGTTTGCTAAAGCCTGCCTGAACAATTTTGATGCTCAATTCGTCTATTTATAGAGGTTTTCCAAATGTTAAGCTTTTTGCATAAATCTACTTTTAGGCATTCCGCGCCCAAGCATAAAAAATAAGTTTAAATTTCCAATAATTCCTTTTAGCAAAAATCTACTCTACATACAAATATAAGGGTACCTGAAAATATATAATAGCCACACGTTTTCCGATTCTTTTATTTTCACCTAAGCACTCGACACAACATTATCTATAGGCAACCAAACGAATATTAAAAGAGCAATCGACCTGAAATTAGACATGCAAGCTTTTCGCAGATAGTGCTATCAAATGACTGATGACATGTCTGGTTTAGGCTCGAAAATGTTCATCCAACCCTCGTAGAGACCATTTGAATCTCTGCTTGGCAATATTTTGACAGTTCTTGATTTTCAAAATTGCGTTGAATGCTCCGTTTTTTATAAGAAAATGTAGTATTTGAATTTTCGAGGATTTTAGAATCTCGTTGAGTAATCCAAATAGTTTACAAAGCATGGAATGGCGGGAAATTGCGAAAAAGTCGAATGATGATGCGGAAATTTTTCTACTCCATCGTACCCCAGCAAATCATATAATAGTTTCACCTGCATCTGAAATTTCAGTCGCTTATCAAAAAAGGGATTTATCCTATACGCGGAGTTTTCATCAACAGCAGAATTCCCTCGCTTTCCACTTCAAATAACTGTTTAAGAGCTTTCAACGCACAGATGAAGCACATGTCCTCACCGTTCAGAGGCATTTTCGGAGATGGCAGGGTAAATTGCCAATCGAGTCCCGGTCTAAAATAATACCAGTCTATCAATTTGGCTTGAGTCCAAAATATTCAATTGTGCATCAGCTGTATAGAGTAGCACAACCAGTGAGATAGTAGAAACGGAGTGGACACGGACGGTTTAACTTTCCACCATTAGCTCCTTCAATCCTCTCGGACACAAAGCGTGTTAAAGCTGCCTTTCCGCCATTTCGTTCTGATTGTCAAATTGGGGGGGAATTAATTGGATTTGCCCAGATTTGACGTTGAGTGGACAAAAAATTACTAACATCCCCTTCAATGTAAATCTTATGGGTATGTCCACTCCATTTCTACTACCTCACTGAGCACAACATATTTCTAAAGCTTTTAGTAACCAAAAATCGGTAGAGCTTGTCACTCTGTACATCAAAAAAGCCTTCGGCTCTGTATGGCACAGATAATTTTCTAGAAGCTAATACAATTCTCTTTTCTCCATTTTATTGATAACATTTTATCAATAACACAAATTCAACCGCAGCTGTTCTAAGTAATACTTTTTTTATTTTATTTTATGACATGATAACAATCAAGATTACAAAATTAATTAATCATTTTTGCAGAATTCCATTGAGTGATGCTGAGGACAAATGAACATCTAATACTAAGTCAATTTCGTTAAAGCATCTATTTATTGCAGTGACTGGTTCATTGCATCCGTAATTGGTCCAATGTTGAGGAATCGCACATTGAGTAAGTAATTTAAGTCTATGGTGCCTGGTAAAACTTTCGCAGCAAATAAAATTTTGAAATTTTGGCGTCGGGAGTTTAAGTATAAAAGATTTACAAGGGCTTGATAAGAAGACAAATGTAAAGGATCAGATCACAGAAGACCGCAAAAGCAAAAACGTATGATTGTATTATATTGTTTGCACTTAATTTGGCCAATTCAATGTACTTACTTTTACAGAAACCTAGCTGAATGATTCCCATAAAAATGAAGAAATTTTTGATGGTTGCTGGACCATATATAGAAATGACCGTGACTATCTGCAAGCTGGACCGACAAGAGGTGACGGTGTGCTCATTATTACTCACAACTCCCTGCTCAGTGAAATAGTTGAAACTGATCTACATATTGGAATTGTTTTTGCGGGATGATTAAAATTGAAAAATTTTTATTTACATTGAAAATTTTTATTTGACAAAGTGGTTTTTTCATCCTCTCTAAACGAGCAACAACATGGCTTTAGAAAAGGCCGGTCTACTACCTCCAACCTAATGATAATAGTCTCAAATAGAAAAAGGGCGTCAACTTGATACTATATACACTGACTTCAGTAGAGCTTTTAACCGCATTGACTATGGCATTTTGAAGTATAAACTCCAAAAATTTGGCATTTCAGGAAGCCTTCTAAACTGGTTGAATTGTTTCCTGCGAGATCGAACACAACATGTTAAATTCCAAGGCCGTCTTTCCAAAAAAATTAACCGTTTCAAGGCAGCCACCTAGGGCCACTTCTGTTCAATGTTTTTGTTTCGGATCTCTCGGCGGTGTTTTTCGAAACTCCGTACCTTTTTTATGCAGATAATCTACAAATATATCACCCGATTCAGTCGAAATCACATGCGAATTTTCTTCAGCTGAAACTTCAGTCACTGGTGCAATGGTATGAGCAGAATAAACTTACTCTTAACGTTGAAAAATGCCATGCCATAAGTTTTTCCCGCAACACCTCTACTCTTAACTTCAATTATCACCTGAATAATCAGCTCCTGAAAAATGTTGATAGTGTCTTGGATCTCGTTGTCGTCCTGGATAAAAAGCTGCGTTTCAATTTTCAGTATGATAGAGTTCTTGCAAGAGCTAGCAAGCTGCTAGGATTCATTAAAAGACGTGCAAAAGAATTGAAGAACGTATGGGCTACAAGGACTCTGTTTGTGTGTTTAGTTCGCCCTCTACTCGAATACGCTTGCATCGTCTGGAATCCGTTTTCGATATTCATAGCAACAAACTGGAATATGTCCAAAAGCAGTGCGTGCTTTTTGCCTTGAGAAGTTTCTACAATCCACATGATTTCGAAAGTCTTCCCACTTATGTTCACAGACTTAATATCTTAAATCTGGCAACACTTTCTTCAAGGAGAGCGGTATTATTCTCATGTTTCGTCTTGGATGTTGTTAAGGGTTTGGTAAACGTAGAACATCTTCGTAATAAAATCACTTTCAATAATACTGTAAGACAAACTAGGCACACTCGTCTCCTCAATGAGCATCAACATCACACTAACTATGGAGACAGGGAGTCAATAAAAGGATGCTGCAAAATATTTAACAATTTTTCGAACTTGTATTCCTCTTCTATCTCTAAACCTTTATCCAAAAAAAATTATTTACTGCTTTAAATACTTAATCCAAATTATTTTACTTTCCTCATAACTTCCATAGCGAATTAACAACCACACAAAAAAGTCTGCTGACATTTAGAAATATTATTGTAATTTACGCTAAGGATAACAGTTTGAAATTTGTTATTGTTTTGTGTTACCTTGTTTGGTTAAATAAATAATTAAAACCTTTTGCGACGATGCCCAAACAAGACTTGTACATTCGACAATATGTCCAACTAGGCGGCGAAAAGGATTTTGACAGCTACCTAGCTTTTATCACGATCGTCAAATGCAGTTTATAGCATATTAAGTGCCGACTCATTTATATATCTTCATTGTGAGATAGCTACTTAAAATGCATGCTACGAAAACCAAAGCAATAATCCTTACAAAGAAGAGATTAATAAATATAGAGAACATCAAACGCTCTCAATTTTCTATTTATCGAATTTTCAAAATAAAAAAAGTTGAAGAAAGGTGAGAGTAAGCAAACTGAAATAGTATAGCTGCTAGATTTTTAGTTTTCATTGTTAGTTGAGCTATAGCTTGGGTAAAAAAGTACATTTGGCCCAGTCACTTTAGCATAAAAAAGGAGTCAACCTCGGAACGGGAGATAATAAGCTGAATTTTTGTATATACCTTCATTTTGGGGTCCCCAACGTTGCCTCAAAAGTCTCATAAAATCTCGTGTCTGCGTCGAAAGTTATTCAAGGTCAAATGTGAGAAAAAACAGTTTTTTGCGATTAATTTTTTTGCGATTTTGCGCGAAAAATAAATCACTTGCCCCGCGAAAAATAAATCACTTGCCCCGCGAAAATAAATGTCTTGCCCCGCGAAAATAAATGTCTTGCCCCGCGAAAAATAAATCTCTTGCCCCGCGAAAAATAAATTTCTTGCCCCGCGAAAAATAAATTTCTTGCCCCGCGAAAAATAAATGTCTTGCCCGGCGAAAAATAAATTTCTTGTATATGTAATATATATATTAAAATAAATTAGATATATGTAAAATGTTATTTAATACAATGCATTTACTGATAAATAATACAAATAATTCAAAGCTGAAGGTTTCACGGTTGACCTTGCATTACACTACATATGGCTGAGTGCTGCGCGCTTACCGCCTTCTATTGGAAAAACGGTTGAGTGCATGACAAAATGATTCAAATAAAATTTGTCGCAAATTTTATGTTCTACAATTTTTATCCGATGTGTTAACATCATTCGAGCAATAGAAACCAAGATAATCGCAAAAAACTGTTTTTGACCTTGAATAACTTTCGACGCAGACACGAGATTTTATGAGACTTTTGAGGCAACGCTGAAGACTCCAAAGCGAAGGTATATACAAAAATTCAGGTTATTATCTCTCATTCCGAGGTTTTATGCTAAAATGACTGGGCTAATTTTAGACATAATTCAGACTCTTGTTTAAGCCACTTGATTCTCGTTCCAGTCGAAAAAATCACCTTTAAAGTATATTGGGATCGTAAGAGCAAAAAATTTGTACGTCCAGGTTCGATAGATATGGAGATATAGTCAGATTATGTCAAATATCTGACATCATCTGACCACCCAAACTTTACTTCTAACCACTCCTCAGCCACTTTTTGTGAACAATGAATGTTATGATCTTTGGCAAAAGTTTCAGCATTAAAAGTAGAGAACTCACTTTTTCAGCGCTTTCTAAATTTTAAATACTATGTATAAAAGAAACATCACAGAACTCCTTCTCTATTTAATTAATGTGATTGAACTCTTCACTTCATTGGAGTTCAAATAAAGTCTGAAGTGATTTGCTCTAACATTCGTTGGTTATCTGGTCATAAAAGCCATACGAAAAAAGCCCCAGCGTTCAACAACTCATCGATCACACGTGAATGGTCACACGTGGATGATCAATTGGCAAAAATGTGAAAACATCTTGTTGCAGCCTACGTTGTAAGTGGCAAATAGGAAAATGAAGAAAAAAGGAAGAAAATTCTACATCAATTCCTAAAGTTAAGTAAGTAACTAGACGGTCTACAACATAGTGGTGATCTTTTTCTTTTACGCTGCCAAATATTCGCTGATCAAGCCAAATTATGACTCGATATTGTACTGATGCTGCCAGTTGCATTGCTACAGAAGCTTTCTTTTATTTTCATGAGCTGCAATCGACCACGTTGAGTTTCATGTGGTACCACACGTTTTCCATTCCGAAGTTAGTGACCAATATTTTAGGATGACTGCGATTAGGACATTAGGACATTATAATGGGATGAAAACAATAAAATAAAACGAAAATCGATTTTTGATGATTTCTAGCAAGAAGTAGATTTAAGAAACTTGACGAGCATCAACTTGAAAAAGTCAAATTGTTATACCATGTTCAAAAAAAGTATATTCCAAAGGATTTGTAGATTTTGTTCATTTAAAAGAAGCAGCAACAAAATTAATATTTTCGTACAAAACTAGCTTTATTTGAATCATTCAACCTAAATGGAGATCGGCAATTAATATTCAGTGACATTTGCATTAATATTGCTATGTAGCTTGACTACAGTTTGATTTCATCTATTCATAAAAGCAATGCACTTTTTAATCCGGGCCAATAATTAGTGTAGTTTTGAAAAGACCAGAAATTTCATCAATACAATTAGTATTGGGTCGGACAATCATATTACTATGTATTTGTATGAGTTACTCATTTTCAAATTTGAGGTGGTACAATGTCATACTTCAAATGAAGTGTCATGTTGCATTCCTTCAATTATCTATAAGTTTCCAGCGCCGCTGGCAGCCATACAGCCCCATACCATTACGCCGCCGTCACCGTCTTTTATTTACGATAGGATAGAACATTTATGCTAAGTACTGGTTCCGTTTTTTTTATAGAAGGGGGATCTTTCATTATTGATTTTAACATACTTTCACAAAAGATAGGATTTTTATATTTTGGAGATTGATGTAATAGAGTATGTCGTTTTTGAAAGGAAGGCAGTACTATTACTAATCTACTAAATAATTTCCAAAAAATGGTAGTTAATTGCCACCAAATTTTCCGTTAAAGTATCGTGCAAATCAAACTCAAAACTAAGCTCGCATGCATACATTTTCGCCCTGTACAGCATCGCTGTGCCTCAAGTATCACAAGTCAGTCGCTTCAAAATTAACCGAAGCACCTCAATGTGACAAAAATGAGGTGGTACAAATCAAACTCAAACTAATCTCGCGTACATACATTTTCCATTGAGTATTACAATCGCTGCGCCTCAAGTGTCTCAATTCAATCGCTTCAAAGCTTAGAAGCAATCGCTTCATCTCAATATGACAAAAAAATGAGGTGGTAGAAATTTGAAGCTTGAGGTGATGTGACATTTTGTAGCTGTGTAGGGGAGACCGAGGAAGGTTGTGACAATTTTTACGTTAACTAACATAAGTCATCTAATATTACTGGTACGTCTATGAGCTCTTTTATGGAAGAAAGCTAATTTAATACACCATTTAAATTAAATATAAAAAGAAACAAAAAAGTAAGATCCATGAGAAAATTGACATTCAATGAAGTAGTCCTCAATGTCACAACTCTCCTAGTACCAAGGTAAGTTGTGACAGGGTTCGAGGTAAGTTGTGACAGGGCTCGAGGTAACTTGTTGTTGATGGGCGAGTCAGTAAGAACAGCGGATTTGATCTTACTTCGATTTGGTTGGTTGCCTTTTCTTGGAGGTACTTTTGGCAGTGGCTTGAGCACTTCCGGTAAAAATAAATTAGATTTAATGTGGCTTAGATTAAGAGATTTTGTTGTGGACGCAATTTGTTGGTGGTGGAATATAAGCTTGGGATGTGGGGGCAACAGGTTCTATTTCTGGAGGCTGCGCATTACAGATGAGAGATCTGGAGTCAGAACGGAGTCAGCGTTTACGTGCTATGGATGCTAAGATGTGGAAGCAACTGGTGCAAAGCTATCGTATAGAGGGTTGTGGTCCCTGAATGCAGAGGCAACAGGATCTATGTTTTCGGATCCGATAACATCATTCAACAGTATGTATAGACTGGAAAAACTGTTCTTCTGCAACAACAATTATGTTAAGAGTTACTGTTCTTCCTTGTTGATCTGCAGTCAATTCTCGGTCTGACATTGGATCGGTCCAAACTCGATCAGTAAATTGTTCAGTTCCTGTAGCTGCAAAACCAACGCTGATGTTCCTTGCCGTGATCGTTACATCAAATTCAGTTTTTTCTATTGAAGGAATATCATGCATGGACATAACTTTTCCAGTATTTGAGCACATCCAATTGTTACTTGCATTATTAATAGCCTTTTTCAGAGGACTTTAAATAGCACGATCCATTGGTTGTAGTTTGTTACTACAGCAAAGGAGAATCGTGAATAAGATTATGCCATTTTCTCTGCAAAACTCGATATTTTTTAAAGCCACGTGTGACGAATAGTTTTCTAGTAATAACAAAGCTTTTTATTCTTTTGACGGTCTGACATGGTTCTTGAAGTGTTTCAGAAACGTATGAAAATCATTATCTTGCATCCACTCTGAGCCGTTAGCTGTTAAGTTAGCTAAAGTTAGCTAAATATCTTTTTCCGGAAACTTTATGTATGTTAAAGACACATGTATAATTGGAGAAAAATATCGCCACATTTGTTTGATTGAAGCTCGTTGTCCAAGCCATACTTGTTGCTTGAGCCAATCTTAGTGATAAATTTGGATCTCACTCCATAAATAGCTTATGCCATACCTCTCCAGCCATGTTTTTCTCTTCGCAAGACGCCGGAAAGTTCTTATTATGCTTATGTGCCAATCTGTACGCCAAACTTTTCGTTTCTTTAGTAGTAAAGCCATAATCTGAAGACACACAAGTCAACAAATAATCGCATAGCATATTTTCTTCATCTTTGGTGAAGACTGTTGGAAAAGCATACCGAATAGATGGTAGTTTTTTCGTTTCATTGGCCTCGTAAGCTTTTTTCTTCTTAATATATCTTGGCATTATTTTTAAGATTGTTTCTACCTAATGTAACCTCCTCACAAACTAATTCATATATTTCGATACTAGACATAGCTCTATTATTTTTTCTTGTATATTTATTTGGCATTCTCAAACAAAATATAAAAATTAAAGTAGGTGGGTAAAGCATGCAGACCCCCACCACAAAGCATGTTGTCGAAAATAGATTTGCTTCAAATTAGGAGAATTGTGACAAATTGTCACAACTCTCCTAGGAGCAAAAAAACATGCGTCGATCAGAATAATGACTCATAACCTAACAAATATGAAGCAAACCAGAAAAGCTATATCAAGGTATGAAACTAGAATAGACACTGCATATCAGTAAAAATATCACAACAGCACTATCAATACGTATATAAAATAATAGAACACTGAATTATTGACCAAAAGCTTACTTTTGGCACTTTTTTTTACAACAATGTCGTATTGACACTACCACTTGCAGTGCCGGCCTGCGCGAAATAACATATAATAACTCGTCAAAAAAGCAATAAATGCGCAGTTTTGCTAGCTCTCTAGCTGTCATAGGCTCCGAGAAATCGATTATGTCACAACTCTCCTCTGTCACAACCCACCTCAGTCTCCCCTATGGGACATTTGTCATGCATTTTGTATGAGTAACACAACACTAAATACAATATGCATACACCAAACCCCATTCATCTACAATCACATACTTAAAATATGATGATGAATGCTATTCGAAAAGCTTAACGCAAGCTAAACATTTCGTTTTCCACGAACAAACAACTCTAATTAAAACTGATTTATGATGTATTCAGACAGCCAAAATTCTAAAGGAAAATCCTTAAACTATGACATTTGGAATCGTTGAAATATTTGCACATTATAAATTCAGTCGGTGTCAGTTTTGAGAATTCGCACGTGGAAAACATTTACTTAGAATCCTAGTTCGTTTGTAAAATACATCTCTTAGATTTATTAGATGACGAAAAGTCAAATAAAGACATGACACTTTATCAAAAGAAAATTACTTACAAGCTGTTCGACAGCATGCTCTAGCACCTCACAACTAAACTATCTTTTGGTATGAAGTGGAACTTTGCATATGAATAATTTTATTAAATATGAAGAACCGGAAATGCACGTTCTGAACTATTTCTCCGAATGTAGTCTTACATTCATTGCAGTTACGTTTGTGATTCGTTTGCATAATTCTCGGTAGAGCTCCAGTCACAAAGAACTAAGACTTACACCGAGAAATGTGATAAACTCTTTGAACCGTGGCTCACATTCATTTTCCGAGTTAACCTAAAACACACAAGGATGTGAAATGTGACTGGTTAAGACATTTTAAGCATCTCCTTCAAATAATCCACAGAGACATGTATATACACTGTCACTATCAGTTACTATAGTATCAGGTGAAAATTGTGTAAGTCAGTTGTGGTGTGTTATTTTTGAAGTTATTCGATTTCTACGAAACGATGTGGTTGATAACATTTCAAGCATGTAAGCACTAAAGGTGAATTAAGTCTTATGATAGTTTTGGTCTTCAGTGTAAATTGTGAGTTCCATTACGAAATGGTACTTTGTTTCAAGTGCTAATTTGCGGAGAGCCCATGTATAGAAAATATAGCCAACGCATGGTGTTATATGTCTAACATTGATACGACGATTTACAGGAACAATATCCTGCACTTTTTCAATATTCAGTTGACGAGATCGAAGGATAAGGCATGTCTTGAATGGTCTCTCTACCGTCTTTAAAGCATTGAAACAATCGCAGGCTTTCGATCTTGATAAAAATGAATCGCAGTAAGTTTTTCTATTATTTGAAATAATTCTGCGCATGAAATTCCGTTTCATACATGGGGCATTTCACACGAAGCGGGCAGCGAAAAAAAGTCGAGGTTCTGAGTTTCGTTCTTACAACCAGTGACGAAAAAACCCTCGAGTGGACTATGCAGTAGTTTTTCCCAGAAAAGCAATAAAAATAGAGTCATAAAAATACAGAAAAGTAGATAAATATGTTGACTCTTGTTTCAACAGGTTATAAACGGGATATTAATGCTACCAGTGAGTAAATCGGTTAAAGAGCAAAATTGAGAAGAAAATTGTGTTGAAAAATTGGAAAGTACAAGCAGTTAAGTTCTGATGTAAAGGCAGTTATAGCTTGTTTATCACGGGAAAATTATTGAAATTTTGAAATTGCACGTAGAGTAAAACGTAGTGAGTGGAGTGCTAGAAGTATTTTAAAAAAATATGAACAAACCGGTAGTGTATGTAGAAAAAGAGGAAGCGGAAGACCGTGTGCCACAAATTCTAGGGAAGACTCACATTTAAAAAGGCAATGTTCAAAAAACAGATTTGCTAGAGCTCGTGAGCTTCGCAATGAATTAGCAGATGTTGGAAATGTCAGTACTAGAACTGTACAAAGACGGCTCCGGGAAATGGGTTTACACTCCAGAAGATCAGCAAAAAAAACTCTTTTAACCAAGTCAATGCGGTTCAAAAGAGTTCAGTGGTGTAAAGAACACCGAGATTGGACACTGAATGACTGAAAACGAGTCATCTTTTCCAATGAGTCCAAATTCAACTTATTGGGAACGGACGGTACCGTTAATGTATGGCGTAGAAAAGGAGAACGTTATAAACAGGAATGCATCCGATCAACGGTAAAACATTCTCCTTACGTCATGGTCTTGGGCGCTATTACTGCTTACAGTACTGGCAAAATTTTAATTACTGAGGGCACTATAAATACCCAAAAATATAAAGAAATTATAAATGACGGTGTTATTCCCACCATAGAGGAACTTACGGGAGAGACATCAGAACCACTGTTTCAGGGTGATTCTGCACCTTGCCATCGGGCTAGATCTGTAAGTTTATATAATGCCTTTAAGTTATAATTTTTTAATTTCTGATTTTAACCAAGCTTTTTCTTTTCACAGAAAAAAATTTACAAGGATAAGTTGGGAATAGAGTCCATAACATGGCCAGGAAATAGTCCTGACCTTAATCCCATCGAAAACCTTTGGGCCATTATGTGAAAAAAATAAGAAAAGAAGGACCTAAGACAATAACTGATTTAAAAAAATTATTACAAATGTATGGGAGAATCAAATTAACCAAGAGATGCTAAATAATTTATATAAATCGATCCCGGAACGTATAAATGCCGTAATAGACGCAAAAGGTGGGGCCACAAAATTTTAGTGCGAAATAAAGATAAAAATAATACAGATAAAAATAAGTGTAACAATAATCTGATGTTTTTTAAATGTAACAATAATCTGATGTTTATAAATATAAAAAAACAATTATATTAATATACTTTTTAATATTCATGAAATTTTTACTTTTGTCAAGCTTAAGTCAAACTGTGTCATATAAATTTATAGCTCTTTTCATACACCCACATAGTACCATCTTTCAAACCTGATCCATATTTTCATCAGTACCTGAAAAAACTTTACCTCAAAATAACCTGCCTATTACAAATATTAAACTAATAATAAATACAAACAAAAGCGACTTGTATCATTCTTTTATCAAAAGATTTACAGCATAAATAGTCAAAAACCAAAAAATTCTTCGATTCGAGGGTTTTTTTTGTCGCTGGGTGTATTATGCATAATGGTACTTCTAGAAGATATGAATGTGGATGCTCAAGTTTTTGTTTCTATGAGGTTTCATTGGCGAGTTATGGGCTTCTAAATAATTGACGAAATTGATAAAAGGTTTTTTTTGGAAGCGGATTCTGAGATTCAAAACAAAATCTAAAAAACATTAAACATATTGATTCGTTGTCCGCTTTACGTGAAATGCCCCACATACTACTATGGGTACAATCGGTCGATATTTCGGTTCATTGTCAAAATTGTGACGCAGTACTGAAGAACAGTTAGTATCACAAGAGCGGGTGCGTTGTAAACGGAAACTGGTTTTCACTACCTGGAAAATATTGAAGCTTTTTGATTGGCTTAGGCTTTCTCTAATGCACGTACAAGATAGCAATTCAATTGCATTGTGATTTTTAGAGGAATCAGGTAAAGAGATTTGAAGCTGTGTTTTTGTGTTTGCATCTTAAAGGGCCAAAAATTTCAATAAAAACTGCAGCGCGATATTTTATAAAGTCAAACCAGTTGACTGGTATAATGAGATGAAAACGGTTGACAATTTACTTGGTAGAGGCTAAAAAAGATCAACTGCCGAAGCCAAGGATAGGGCCATCTTTGAGTTATTCGAGCAAAATCCCACTACTACGTTGCGTCGAACCCAAGATTTGCTGATGCGAAAGGGAATCTCCGTTAGCCTAATGGCAATAAATAAGCAACTAGGTGCCTCAGGCTACGGATGGCAAAATACTGCTCTTCAGCATGGCCTTCATATAAAAAGCCTATCGCGACTTGCAATCTGACAGGTATTAAGCTACTTTTTAAAATTGTGTAGTCCTTTCGGGATTAAGATTTGTTGGCAATTGCACGATGACAATTGTTTGACATTTCTTTGACAATTAATAAAGTGAATAGTGCTGTTAAGTTAAATCAGGGAATAGAGTCTATTTTCCTATTATCCGGATACTGCTTTCGAAGTGTTTGTCGCGTAAAAGATATTTCGGATAAGTGTCCCGATGAATTGAGGTCTGATGTTAAAGACTTTATATCTAAATGGCTTGTTAAAGATCCCAAAACACATTGATTAACATGACATATGAGTTTCCTCATATCTCCTGTAGGTGGATCTCGTGAATTTCTTTAGAACCATCAAAAAAAACATCACTGAGTGGATTAGTTGGGAAAAGTAGCTTAGGTCCACCATCTTGTACGTTAATTGCTTTTGCGATAAGCTTTCTATATGAAGGCCATGTCTTAAGCCATTTTTAAGCGAAATACAATGAAAAGTGAGTACTGTGGGCCACAGAGAATAGCGAATGTGATTTTTTATATATAATTTTGACGGACAAATCTTCTTTTTGGGCATGGAGTACTTACAAACAAGCACGGTCGATTTGAGGAATACCGCATATCCAGCGCACCGTCAAACATCCTTTCGATACGGATTTGATACTATTTTCCTGTTTACTGGCATCCTGAGCTCAGAAAAGATGAAAGAGATCTACCAAAAGTGTTTGCTGAAGTCTACGGGTAAATAGTTTGGTTCCGATCCGAGCGCATGGAGTGAAGTGAAGTTACTATTATTACTAAGTCAGTGGTATAATTTAGACAATATGGATAAAAAGGCTGATATTTCGTCTGAAAAAAAGCGCAAGTTGTTGCTTTATTGAATGTAAAGAAGTCAAGCTATGCCAAAATTGCCAAAATTGTAAGAATTTTGAAATCCTCCGTGGTCAACATTACCAAAACTGTGCGTAGCCTGAGAACAAACGAGGAAATTGCCGCGGACAAAGGAGAACAACACCGAGAACAGATAAAAGAATCATGCAGAATGCTCTGCTGGAGCGCAACGCACCAGCTAAGGCTACTTTAAGGGGTCTGAACGAAGCTGGCGTCAGAATATCGCTGAGAACTTTGGAATGACGATTCAAGGAAAACTACCTTTCATGTAGGCGGCCTGCAAAAAAACCAAAATTAACCAAAGATATGCGCAAACGCAGACTACATTGGGCAAAAATACACAGCAACTACGGGAGTGAATACTGGAATAAGGTAAATTCCTTTGTTTAGCATATCTCGTTTCATATGTCATAGAATAGAGGTAGCCTCACGAATCATTTAACTTTTCTAAAACTAATTTTCTCTTATGTTATCTTTAGTGACAAATGCAGGTTGCAAGCGGTTACAGAGAGTCAAAAATTCGTTCGAAGGAGGCCCCACGAGAGATATTCAGAAGATTGTGTGGTTCGGACAGTTAAACATCCGCCCTCAGTGATGATTTGGAGCTGCATTACAGCTGAAGGTCCGGGCCCAATCTATTAAGTTACGTCTTTATACTCTAATCAGTATAAAGACGTGCTGAGGGATGTTCTTCTGCCATATTTGGATACCTCAGCACAACCCAAGGCGGAATACATCTTCATGCCATATGGTGCTCTATGTCATACATCGAGAGCTAGCATGGATTGTTTAAGTTCCCTAGAATTGGAGGTTTTACCTTGGCCTGGCAATTCACCTGATTTCCATCCCATTGAAAATTGCTGGGCCTATTTAAAATCAAAGGTGTATAGCCAGAAAAACAACACAATCGCTGCATTGAAGAAAAATATCGAAGAAGTGTGGAAAAACGACGATGGAATGCGACAAATGATAAACAAATGCGTAGAAAGCATTCCCAGTAGAATACAAGCAGCAATACAGGCCAAAGGAAGAAACATGAAATATTAAAATTCTATCCAAATTTATTTTTTAAAGCAACCATTTACCAATAAATATATGCTATTAAAAAATAAAAACAATTGTATTTCTTCTGCTTTTTTTAAGGAAAACCTAAATTTTCTAAAATTTGCTGATCGGTCATAATTCAATGGCGGGATGCTGTACGTCATTAGTCTTTTTAATAAAGAAGTTAATGAAATAAAAACCGATTGGATATATTTACTTGTTTTCCAGCGCACTAACTGCATACTAATTCAACTAGCTGATGTAAACAAACTGCTTGTCCAATTGCGATCATGTCTGGCATAAGGCGCGTTTTTTTTTGTTTTCTATGCTACTTACCCTAACCAGCTCTCCGAAGAGGTGAAAAACCGCAGCTTTGGTGATTAAGGACCGGCCTACCAACTTATCAATTTATTTTGAAAGGTCATTAGTACGGGCAATTTATATTACAATGCCGGGAATTTTTTCGTCTCAATATATTTCCATTGAATATGCTTTTCATATGAAAATCAAATGGTAACATCTATTAGTACGACCAAAACAAAATTTCGTATGTTGGCGAACCTTCAAAAATACCGCAGCTAAAAGTATTCCAAATCTGCTTGACGTCAAAGTCAACAAAATAAATTTGGTTTTGATCCAATGGATCTGACGTGATTCTACTATAATGTAATTCATCCTGCTATTTTCAATCGAATGGAATCATTTAAATTTAAACCTTGAACTTATGATTGGACGCAAGCCCTTGAAGACCTTCTTTTTCGGGTACCACTTCTCCTTGCTGACCTGTTAATTTTTGGGGATAATTGAAATATCGCAAGGTTCTATAAAAGAAGCTGGAGACTGTCTCCCTCCAACAAAGTTCACCTTTGAAATGGTGGCGGTTTTTTCAGTTTTTTTAGCTTCACGAATAGCAAACCCTTTTTGTGGCGTTTCAACTGAATTTGGCTTGGTAGAAGCCCTTTTATTTTAATACGAGGGTGGTTCAAATATGATCGAGACAAATGCTCTGACACGTTTATTTACTATCGAAAAAATTTACAAAAACTCACAGTTTTTCAAGGTAGTTCCCTTCACTAGTTATGCATTTTGTTGTGAAGCTTTTTGGTGTCGGTATCGAAGAATTCCTTGGGCAACTCGGATAGCCATGTGCGCACGAACTTTTCTACCTCATCGTCGGTGTTGAATCTTTGACCTCCGAGGCCTTCTTTCAGTAGTCCAAACATGTGGTAGTCGCAGGGTGATAAATCCGGACTGTAGGGAGGGTGTTCCAGTACCTTCCACCCCAATTCCAATATTGTATCGAGCGTGAGACGCGCGGTATGAGAGCACGCGTTATCCTGGAGAAGAATCGCACTTCGTGCTGGAGTGCTCTTCCGTTTCGAGCGATACGCGGGTTTCACGTGTGTTTTATGAAAGTTAGAGTAGCATGCAGCATTGATGTTACGTTGGATGCGCAGAAAGTCGAGGTACAGCACGCCCCGCCGGTCCCAGAACATAGTACACATAACCTTACCCGCGGACCTGGTTGTCTTCGCTTGGACTGGTACCCCTTCCTCCTTCTTCCTCCACTCTTTAGACGACACCTTGCTTTTGGAAGTGTAATAGTGTACCCATGTCTCATCTGTAGTGAAGATTCGCGTTAAAAAAAATGTCCCCTCCGGCTTGTATCGCGTCAGCAAGCGGCAACAAACTTCCAACCACGTGAATTTTCGCTCGAAGTTCAACAGTTTAGGAACCCATCGCGCCGTTATTTTCGATATTGAAGGTGTTCGTGGATGATAGCCTCTACACTACCAATACTGATGCCGAGTTCAGCCGAAATGTCTCGAACAAGCAGCCCTACTTAGGCACTCACTTTCGAACTGATTTCGCAAACGCAGAAAAATATCCGTGCTTTTAACGCCTTCCCACACTAAAAAACGAATGACAAAACGTTTCGCAACGGGGGTCGGCACTTGACGTTCACTCATGGTCGTTAACACATGCGTGAAACATGCGCTCCCGACGAAAACTATGCCACACTGTTCGTAAGGGACCCAGCTATCACATACTCAAGCCATACTCCTTCCAAACATACATGCGCGCCATCTACAGCATTTGTCTCCATCATATTTGAACCACCCTCGTAGCTCCGTTCTTTGTGCTTTGTATACATTGCGAGTATTATGTGATTCCATGACGGATGAAAACACGTAAAGTCTCTTTTTTTTGAGCAAATCAGAACAAACAATGGTGAACTAGCAAAGAGGCACACTAGCATCCGTCGACTGTGTATTAATGAGTACTCTCCCAGTAGGACCACAAGCATCGATGACTTTTACCATGCACTCTTTCATTAATGCCTATGAATTCTAAAATAATGCATTACAATGTAATGTGTAAGCAATGCAAAAATTAATCATTGTGGTACAGAAATTCATGTGGGTTTATCTACTAACTACTTTCCTACACAAAGTAATGCACAGTGAAGGGTAGAGTAATGTAGATATTGATGCTGAAATGATGCGAGCTCAAACGTGTTTCGGTTTATTTGTTTTATGCGTTTCCTTTGTTTGGTGTTTTTCCTATGTTATGCGTTTTGAGCCTTTTAAAAGTAATTTATCTGCGAGCGAAGTGCTACAATATTTAAAGTTTTTGAAAGATGTGAAATTGTGCTCTTGATTTTTATTTACAGTGGTGAGTTCAAGAATCATAAAATTAAAATAAGAATTTAATTATATTAACATAAAAACGCGATGTGGTCCTATGGCACTACCCGCCGTCATTTAAAACGTTTAGGGAAACGTGAACAGGATCGATTGTTACGTACTTTGCAAACGTCCAGTGCAAATAACGATACTGAGGCATTGCCAACAGAAGATTTTGCGTTTTTTGCATTTTGATCTATATAGCAAATTTATTTCTCCTCACGAGTCATATGTATAACAATGCGTTATTGGTAACGACTTCTGGCATCCGTTCCATGGCATCCAATACGTAATAGCTGCTGCTGCATTGATGCCGACATCCATTACCGGCATCACTTACGTCCTCACTGCCACTTCATTGATGGCGTCATCGATTCTCGGTATTGCAAAACGGAGCGAGTATCGTTGCTTAAAATGACCTCCTAATATTAAATTCATCGGTGCGGTCATGCAAAAACGATCCGACGATGATTACTGGGAATAATTACTGCATTACTGCTGTAAGCATTCCTATACGGACTCAGGGCTCTCACTGCCGTGTTCAGCGCACTCTGCTACAAGTCCAAAACTTCTTTTCTTACCTCTTTGAAGGTTGCCCATCACACTGGTGGCAGTCATCTTAATTGGACTGATAAATCGCTACAGACGATAAACTCGAGAAATATTAGTCGCACGTAAATTTCGTTCATGAAACTTTTGTGCATATTTTTGTCATAATGTGTGTTAAGCATTCACGTTAATCCAATAGTTAAGGAGATATTTCAGGAAAAGATTGATTTTTGTGGCCCTTGACTTTTGACGTTTTTTTTTGTCTAGACTATTCCGTAATTGTATTTTCTCCCAGAGTTTCGGGTACCACAAAAAAAATAATTCAAATTATAGATAATTTAATTCTAGCTCTTGTGATTCTAGCAAAGTGGAGTTTAATTTAAGCTAATCTTCTTTCGAGTAAGTCAAAGCAAGTCAAATCAGGAGGAAGCAGGTCACGGTATATATCAATCTAGATTTGGCACAATTAAATACTGCTGCGGTATAATCGCACACCTTTGTGTACTTTTTCGAACAGTTTTTGTCTCTGTGGTTAATGTCTCATTAATGCAACATTTCAACACATTTTTTATTTAGCGGCTGAGAACATCAGCAAAATCGATTTATCCTTGAAGTTAATACCAAACACCTCCTTGCCCTGAACGCATATCATACAATAGACCAAAGCTGATAAGTACTTCTCGAACGAATTCAAAATAGATCGAATCGAATTCATACCTAAATGTATCTATTCTATTCACAAACGTAGCATTCTATTACATTTATGTACCCTTACCTCAAAACACAATTTTCCGCTGGACTTGAACTGATATCTAATGTTACGAGTGCAGAAAACGAGCTGAACACAATACTGACGACCACAGCTCTCTTGCATTGCAAAGTAAAACTAATGACTGGTCTTTGAGATCCGTCACATATGGTATGCCGCAACTAATTGGATCTACCTAATGTTTATTCATAAGCAGCATTAGAAGTTCCCATGAATTTTGATTTCTCCAATATCTGCACACACTTTTCCCTCTCTTCCAATTTACATATTATCTGCACTTGTAGTCATCAAGCAATCTTCCTTCCAATCTCGTTTGTTTTCCCGAACATTCTCTCAGCGATCCATTAAAGAACGTCCTTCTTGCGAACGAATGAACCGACGAACATACGTAGCTACGTCCATATGTACGTTCTGTACGTACCGTTCTCATCTTTTCTGCATATACTCGAAATATCTACTTTCTAGGGATTTCGAATTGCACCATTGTGTTCAGTTGCAATTTGTATCCTTAAGCGTACTAGAACCTTGTTCAAATGCAATGGCACCACCATACTTCTCCGGTGGCTTACATGCAGTATTCTTCGGCGTAAGCAGATTTACAGGATCAACAAGAAGATAAAGCAGCACTACGAAGGGAATATACAAGGATTTTGAATGGGACTTAAAAGCCACTAGCAAGGACTCTTGGACTAGTCTGACCGTTCTTTCGCCTTCCGTTCGTTCCAGTTTCGGCGATTATCTTCAAAATATTGTACTCCTGGCCGAATGCTGAATAAATGAAGCCACGACGACTACGAGAGCGATGCAAACGAAAAAGGACACTGTCTTCGTCGAGCTACGGTGCGAGTATAATAAGAACGAGCACAAACGTAAATAGTAGGGGTAGATACAATTCTAATTTCATATAGTTTGTGATATCTTCAAGTTCGCATAGTTTCAAGGCAAATCGCTTGAGGATATATTTACTAGAGTTCATCGTAGTCAGTGGCTCTGGCATTGCCAACTTAAACACGCCAGGTTATTTTCTTCGAGTCGAGATGGAATGTTTAAGTTTTTCAAGTGGCAAAATATCTGCACTCAAATAATTACATTTATATGAAACTACATAGGAAAATATGTTAGTTTTACCTAGTGGCTGGCTTTGGCGTATTTTGAGCTATACAATCTGTTCGAACTTTTCCAATTACTTTATCTAAATAGGAATAATTTTGAAACTAAGAGACTTGCCGCAAGATTCAAAAACTTTATCAGAACATTTTAAATGTGGCTGTGTTTTCTGCTGAACGAGATTACTTAATGAGAGAATGATCGACTTTCTGATTAAGTTTGACTACAAGGTAGAATAACTAGCTTCTAGTTTACTGAAATATTGGCCGCAAGCTTTTCGAAACTTTTGCTAAACTTTTGTTAAAAAATTTAGAATTGTATATTTAAAATGTCTTTGAAGATCATTTCAAGTCGGTTTCCATTGCTGCTGTCGTTCTTTGTCGCAGTTCTGTTTTCTACGTTTATTATCATAATATAAATAAGTCATTTTACTTAAGAACAAGCCACAGCGGGCTTGTAGATGAAAGTGTACGTTCATTAAATTACATTTGTAGTCAGTTCAAATGAATGTAGAAAGCTCCAAAACCATCTTTTTATACTCTGTAAAGCAGGAGCGGCTCGTCGATGTACGCAAAGGAAGCAGCGTCTTGGTGGATAGAAAAATTCAAAAAAAACCCTTGCCTCATCCACCCGCTGAACGACTCAGAAACCTTTGTTAATGAATGAACTTAATACGCTGTAAAGGTATCCCCGTCTCTATTATGTTACTGTTTCCCCTCACGATTTATCTGTAGATTCTCTCCTGCTCCTCTTCTTACGACCCGTTCCCCTTAGCAATTGACGCATTTTTTGCTTTGTTCACACGTACACATGTACAGTGCAAGCAACCGTGATGTTCATGTGCAGAATAGAACAGTTGGAGTTACATTTTTTCGTATGCAATTTTTTCCAGATCGGTTTTTTGTATCTGCTTTGAGTTTGCGTTCCCAAAAGACGTAGTTTTTCGGTTCTGGCGCTTTGGTGAAATTACCACTTGATTGCTTTAGATGCCCATGTTAACGATGGAAAGTCATCCGCGTCTCTGTTATGGTTCTGTTTCCCGTCATGATTTACGTTACAGAATTTTTAGATTCTCTTCTGCTCCCCTTCTTACGAGTTGCTCCCCTTCTGAGTTGGTGCCTTTTATGCTTTGTTTGCATGGTGTATATACGGTGCAAGTGATTGTGATGTCGTCGTCTTCGTCGTCGTGGCACTACAGCCCCTCTTGGGCCTTGGCTTCTCGCAGGTGACGCCTCCAGTTGTCTCGGTCCAATGACTGCATCCTCCAATTTCGAAAACCGAGCAGCTTTGCGCAGTCTTCGTCGACAGAGTCAGACCAGCGTTTTCTGGGTTTTCCCACTGGTCTTCGACCCTCGGCCCTTCCATCATAGTTCTTCTTAGGTACTCGATGCTCGTCCATTCGTTGCACGTGGCCAGCCCATTGCAGCTTCCGTAGTTTGATTATTATAGCAACCTCTGGTTCGTCAAAAACCTCGTACAACTCGTGGTTGTACTTTATCCGCCATTAGCCGCACTCTTGTTTAGCTCCAATTATACGCCTGAGGACCTGTCTTTCAAAGGCGTTCAACATATTTGCGGATGCTTGGGTAAGGGTCCAAGTTTCACATCCGTAGCACAGCACAGGTCTGATTATTGATTTGTAGACTTGGAGCTTCGTCTTCCTGTGTATGCAGCTGGTCTTCAGTAGGGCTAGAACGGAGTAGGAAGTTTTATTAGCGAGCTATGTTCTCCGTTTAATTTCATCAGTTTCACTGCTTTTCGTTATCAATTTCGAACCTAAGTATATAAATTCGTCCACATTCTCTAAATTATATTCGTCCAGAATTATATTTCGTCTAATGGAGGTCTTCTTTCATGTTTGCGTCATGATTTTTGTTTTCGTCTGATTGATCTTCAGGCCTACTTCTTTGGCTTCCTGGTCAAGTTTCAACACGAGTTCTTTGGCGGATGTAAAGGAACGTGACAAGATGTTAATGTCATCTGCGTAGGCCACTAATTGGTTCGACTTATACAGAAGCGTACCCCCTGTGTCGACAGGAATCTTCCTTATCAAGTATTCAAGTGCTAGGTTGAACAGCAGAGGGGCCAGCCCATCGCCTTGCTTTAGTCCGACATTTGTGTCAAAGGCGTCAGTCAGACTGTTGTTGATTCTGATTTGTGATGCTGTCGACGTCATCGCCATTTTGGTCAGCCAGACTAGTTTTGCCGGGATGTCGAAGTATAGCATTCTTTTGTACAGTATGTTTCGGTCAATACTGTCATATGCTTGTTTAAAGTCCACGAAAATCTGGTGGACTTCGATGTTAAATTTCCAGCATTTTTCGAGCACTTGTTTGACTGTGAAGAGTTGATCCGTAGTTGATCGACGGACCTAAAGCCTCCTTGGTACTCCCCAAAGACCTTTTCAGCGTATATATTAATTTTATTTTTTAATATTTTCGTCAGTATCTTATAGGACGTACAAAGTAGCGATATGCCTCTGTAGTTTTCGCACCGAAGTTTGTCTCCTTTTTTGTGGATAGGAGGCGCGATCGGGACTTCGTTAGAGACGTCTATCGGCTCTGATATTATTGAGCCATGTGCAGGATTAAGGAGTTCTTTGAAATAGCAGGCCCACCTCTCCTTAAACTTGCTATCTTCGGCGATGATATTGCCGATTTCGTCTTTACAGAGTGTCGTCTTGGCCTGGTATCCACGTCTTAAACATTTCACTACCTTGTAAGCTTGCCTAGTTCTATTGCTCGCCAGATTTTCGTCAATGCTCTTAAATTGCTCGTCATAATACTTTCATTTCTTACATCTAATGATCTTATTTGCTACTCGTCGGAGGTTTTCATATTTTTCTCTCTTCGTCCTGGTGTTCCTTTCAAGGAACAGTTTATATGCCTGATTTTTCTTATTCAGCGCATCCTGGCATTCGTTGTCAGACTGTTTCTTTTGCGCCGAGCTTCATACCCAACCACTTGTTCTGCAGCGGCTTTGATCGCTGTCTTCATCTTTATCCACACCTCGTCAACCGTCCTCACTGTGTTATTTTAAAGGATGGGGGTTAGCTTAGTCTCAACACTTTTTGAGAAGCTTTCTGCTACTGAAGCCGTTTGGAGCTTTTCGATGTCAAACTTACGCAGAGGACTGGTCTTCGTCACGAACGCCTTTGACATGCGACATCGATATTTTGATTGTGATTTTGATTGTGGTCTGAGTCACAATTTGCTCCTCGAAATGTCCGAACGTCAATTATGCTGGAAGCCCATCTCCGCTGAATAAGGACATGGTCAATTTGGTTAAATGTATTGCCATCTGGTGATGCCCATGTTCTTTTGTGGATGCGTCGATGTGGGAAGCATGTCGAACTTATGACTATATCCCTACTACATGCAAAATCAATCAGGCGTTGGTCGTTGTCGTTAGTTGCATCGTGGAGACTGTGCCCTCCAGTTGTACCCCGATGTACTTCTTCATTCCCAACTTTAGTATTGAAGTCACCGAGTATTATTTTGACGTCGTTTGAGGGCAATGGGTCGAATAGCCTTTCCAAGTGGTTATAGAATGCGTCTTTCGTTTCTTCGTCTTTTTCTTCTGTCGGGGCGTGAACGTTTATCAGCCATATTTTAAAGAATTTTGCTTTTATGCGGATCGCAGACAATCGTTCGCATACTGCCTTGAAGTCCATAGCGTGTGGCTTGAGCTCCCTATCCACAATGAATGCCACTCCAAATTCACGGCCTCCTGCAGGCTTCCCACTCTTGAATATTGTGTGCGATCTCATGTCTTGAATCTCGCTACCAATCCATTTCGTTTCCTGGACTGCCAGCACGTTCAATTTATACTGAGTGGCCTGAAATAATAATTCTTTTACAGCACCAGGTTTATTTAGCGATCTGACATTCCAGAATCCAAAAGCATAGTCCATGTTTCGTTTGCCAGGTCGTTTCCGTTGGTCCAATCCTATCCGAGGCATCTCCGTAAGTTCCGGGACGGTTTAAAATTTTGTGGAGGACGGATTGTCGGTGCATCGCTCCAATCCCCAAGCCTGGAGGACCGGACTATCTACCACTTAGTTTCTTTCCGTTCCACCGAGGGTTTAATATCGCTAAGATATCGTTACCCCATCTCTGGTCAAGATTAACAGCACCGCCTACGGGAAGGCGAGTAGATAGGACAAAGAGGAGAGGTGAGAGGAGTCATTTCAAATAGATCGACCATTTACTTGCACGTCACTCTCCGCACGTTTGGGTGATGTAGATATGATGTAGATATGGAAAATATGTAGGAGTTGAATTGTTTTGTGTGCAATTTTCTCCTGATCGGTTTTTTTGTATCTGCCACATGACCACTTGATTGCTTTCGCCTGTGTTATTTGTATGTTGAATTTCTGAAGTGCTTTCTTTAGCATTTATAGTTTACATTAGGTGCGTTTTTTTTTATGTCTTCTTCAAAAAAAAATGCACCTGTTATAATTCTTTAGACTTGATTTTTTTATAATGTCAGTATTAATACGGTCGGTTAAAGATGAATAAAAGGATAGTTTTTTAAGTAAATTACAATAAAACTCGTTAAAAAATTATGTTTCGAAAAGTTTATATTTACCCGTTTAAAGTATTTACCTGTTTCTAAAGTGAAAAACCAAAATTGCTGTGATTGTGCCATAGAGGATTTACTGCTGCAGTCTTTTTCATTGAAGATCTTATTGAGTCTTGGCAACAAACACCACTAATTTCGCTCAGTCAACTGTTTGTAAAAGATTTTTTTATAAGGTATTTTATCGCAAATTACATGAGGAATTTATTTTTATTGTGGTATTGGCTATCTAATTTAATTTGCAAAAAGAGGCATTATACCCTCAACTTTGAGCTATTAAAAAACTTTTGCGGCTCAAGACATTTATTTTTCGCGAGGCAAGACATTCATTTTTCACGGGGCAAGACATTCATCTTTCGCGGGGCAAGACATTCATTTTTGCGGGGCAAGACATTCATTTGCTATTTGCAGAGCCTTTTTGCCACTTTTTTTTTAAAGAGCATTATAAAAATATCATCCCCAGAAATGGTTATAGCTTCAATTGTTCCATGTAGTTACTCTTGGGGATTGACAGGATGATGGAGATGAAAACCTCTTGAAAGTGATTTGCGAAAAAGCTGCAATTTTCCTGAAGAGAAAAAGACTTTTTTTTATTAAACAGAAGAGGAATAAGCGGTTGTTTCTCGCTTTCCGTATTCATAAAGTCAAAAAACTTTTTGAGGTTGTGGACTATATAAATAAATCTGTCGTATGCTCCGTGAAAATTTTCATAGAATTTTTTGGCCACATCATTGTATTCTTCTTTAATACGATAGCTAGAGCCGACTTTATTTTTTATTGATTTTCAAAGCTTATTTCAATGATTTGCCATTTAAAAGTCTTATCAAGCCAATGCTCAAAAAGTTTATCCTATTTCATAATTTAAGGGACCATAAAACCACTGTTGTTGACTAAAGCCACTAATGTTGCCCGGACGCAAGTCAGCTCGTCATCTATCGACAGAAAGAATGGATTCAAGAATTGGTATTTAACTGTTGGTGCATATCAGCAATGATATCGGTGGCGAGAGCAAATGAGCCATACCGCAGCATCAGCGTGGTCGTTTTGCAGGTGGCACCAGATTATCAAAATGCCTTTGATTCTGCGAAGTGGACAGACAAACTTTGTCGTTCTCGAGCATTCCGCATTCCTGACTAATTGTTGGTCTTGATGCGGCACCATTTTAGGAACCGATGGTTGAATTCTTACACAAATGTAAGAGTTCAAGGAGGTTTATCATCTCAGGAGCAGCACAACGATCAATCGTCGGACCTGACCTGTGGATCATCGTTCACGATGAACTTTTACGCCGAAAAATGACAACAAATGTGTTTCTGGTGCGCTAATGACGTGACAGCGATAATCACTTTCAGAGCACCAAGTTCACCCAATTCAGACTTAACTAAGTTATGAGGAGGGCAGAACGATAGCCGACCGACCATTTCCTACATCTGGCTTCCTTTTTTGAATTGGATGACGGTCCTTAGATGTTAAGACCAATAAAACGCTGAACACTAAGCAAATCTACTAGATCTGCATCCGTAAGGTATGTGATAGGACTCTAAGAACCGTCGGTTTGTTACGTAGGCTGATAGCCAACATCGGTGGGCTCAACGAAACGAGATGGAGCTGCTGATGCCGAAGACCAACTCTATCTTGCTTTACGGGGAGGAAATTTTCCATATGAAAAAAATTACCGCGTGGATTGTCAGCGTCCTGCATACATATGTTTCATGTATCTCGCATAGGTATGGCCCGCATAGATATGCCTCACTTTATGGTGTCGAAAGATGCGGTATTGGTGTATCGGGAGTAATCCCGGAGCAAAATGCAGAGAAGGGTACCTCACACGCTCTAAGCTGAATAAAAGAAGAGCCCTAGTGCACACACGTGGACCTTTTAGCTTCAGCAATTACGATGAGCGGCAGGCAATGAAATTTGCTGGGAGATGAAACTGATAGGTCTTCTGGATCAATTGGTCAGCCGTAGCTACAGAAAGAAAAACTTCTACCTGAGCCAATTCCTAATGAATCGCAGTTATTTCAGAAGGTACCTTAACAGAATGGGTAAGGTAGGTAAACCGCACTGTCAGTACTGTTAAGTTAAGTACGACGATACTTACCATACACTCTTTGCAGGCAGTCCGTTTGCAAGTTTGAAGAGCAATCTCGAGCCGACGATTGGCTAGATCACTAGAGTTAATCATGGAAACAATGCTAGCATGGCGTGGTTTTTCGTCGTCTAGTAGATTCCACTCGTATTTGAGACTTACAATCGGCAGAATCGCTTAAAATCTTAAACATGATTTTCTAACAGCAATGACAAATAAATTGAAATAAGAGATTGTAAAGAATTTTTGAAGAGGTATAAGATTTCAAACTTGAATAAAATCAAAAATTTCAGTCAGATCGCCTTATTTTTATTTATTGTAAAGTGGCTTTTTACATTTACTTTTTTAAGATGGTCTTATACAAATGACCGTCGCAACTACCTCTCAAGAAACCAATTCTAGAAATCCAATTTTCGTCGGTTGTTTGAAGCAACTGGAGCCGTTTGTCGTCAATGACCCGAGTTATGTTGGCTTCTAAAGGGGTCAATTACCGTGACTTTGTCAGCATAGATCAATGATTTTCAGTATCTCCACAAAAATCAATCTAATGGAGTCAATACGCATGACATCGGTGACGAACTGACAGGTCCATTTCTCGAGATAATGCGATTTCCGAATTTCGTCTTCAATAAGTCGATAGTTGCGGTCTTTGTGTGGAACTTAGCGCCATTTGGTTGAAACCACATTTCCCTCACATCCATTTGACTCAAATTCAGAAACAAAAACTGGTTTAAAATCGCTCTGTACTGGTTGCCGTTGACAGTAACTCGTTCGACGTCTTCATCTTTGAAGAAGTATGGTCCTACCCTGCCATTAGCATGCAGTACGCACCACACAGTGCATTTTTGTGGATGCAACGGTCTCTCTTACTTAAGGAAAAATTTCCTTACTCCAGATGTGCAAATTTCCTTATTGACTTAACTACTGAGCCAGAAATGAGCCTGGTCACTGAAAAAAATTTTCCCGTAAAACAGAGGGTCAACTTGCAGCTAATTTGCGGCCCATTTTCCGAATGTACGACGCATCTAATGATCATACGGCTTTAAATGTTGCACCAATTAGATCTTGTAAGGCTTAAAACCGAAATTCTTGGGAAAAATTTTCCACAAAGTAATCGAAAAAATCCCAAATTTTTGAGCACGTTTGCGAATCAACAAATCTGGGTTGTCAGCAATATCGAATTTTATTTATTAGATATTCTCTTCGGAACAAACCGTTCTCAATCGGCAATATATTATGCATATGTCATGACACAATCACATGGCAAATATTATATTATTTTATACAACTCACGAAGCGGTCATTGGGTTTGCACAACTGAAAATTGATTTCGGAAATAAATTTCCACGATTCGTAGACGCTGCTGTGTATATGTATATGTGTATATGTATAAATACGGCACCTGCAGAAAAAAACACACAGTAAATATTTACTGTATCTTAAATAATTTTCACTTATAAACTAAATAAATGTTATTTCCTCAATCCATAATCCTGAAATAGCATTTAGTTTATCACCAGCTGTTATTTTCGAGATCGACTTCGACTTATCTAATCTAATAAATCAGTCAAATCAGCCACTCAAGAACAAAATCCTTGTGTCAATTTACACACATAATCCGACTTTATCACTCTCGTATCAGACTGCCGTTTGTCTGTCTATCTGTCTGTCTCTGCCCATACCTCGTTCGTGTTCAGCTGGTTCGAGCCAGTCTTGCAACCACCATAAAACACAAAATCAAGTGGATTTAATCGAAAACTCCATTATTTATTCATCATAACATCCTAGTGGTGCACAAACACACTTATACGCACATCAGAATTAATTATACGATGTGTAATCCTTATTTCATATTAACGGTAAACTTAATGAGATCTGCAAAGCCAAAAGCTATTTATTTTCATCTTCTCGCTCCTCGTCTCTCCGCCTTTCCTCCCCTCGTCGCAATTGCTTGTCGTTCGAGTTGGCCCCCAAAGACGCTGCTGACGTCTGGAATAACTAACTTCTTGAGCGCTCAGAAAAAAAAACTAATTATCCGCATGGAAAACGAAGATACCTAGAAATGAACCACATGGTACTTTCAAGATATTTCAGAATTGAGGGAATCAGTGGAAGTTTAATAGTTGACGAATTAAAGTGGGGTAGTTCAACTGAAGCAGGAGCAAAGTTTTTGAGCGTTGCCAGGAGAAAACATCATTTTAGGGCGATGACTTGATAACTTTTCATGTATTACGACGACGTTCGACAAAACACAGCGCACGGAATGTAACTCACAAAGAGCACGAAGGTAGTGCTAAAGAATGTACGCTGAACACATCTGGATGGAAGTGTTATAAGACTAACGGGAAAGTATAAGGGTTAGAAAACAAATTTACAGACTAATTTAAAATTCACGTCAGAGTGCAAACGCTGATAGTACGCTAGACAACATGACGACAGATAATACGCGATGACCATATACCTTGGGTAGTGCAAAGTGTATCTTTCAATAATTTTATACCCTATTCGACACGTTCATTTGCCCAACTTCAGCAAAACTTTATCCACTTTTGATCCCTTCTCTACGTAAAACTTTCTAAATGGAAATAAATAGTTGACGTCAGACGGTAAAATATTTATTTCGAAATAACCATGGATGCGAGGAATTTTAGGCAGATATATGCATAATTGAAATAGTAGGCAAGATAGGAAAGAGAGTTATGTTGAAAACAAGGACTTAAACATTCAAACAGTCTTCGTTAAAATAACATTTATTTTCATTTGTTTTTAGAACCTTTGCACTTTCAATCACATTTTGGAACAAGTTTAGTTTAAAAAAATATTTACCGGGACCTATTTTCAAAATCCCCGAATATTTTCATTTTATTTCATTTTCCGATCCCCGTCTGACTACCTCCTACTAACAAACTAATTCCAACTGAAACATTTTTTTTCGGTATGAATTAGTTGGAAAGGTTGATTATGGTTGACACTTTTGTTTGATCACGAAATTCATCAAACTTGTTCGTGTGTTTGTTATTCGATAGAAACACAATATCGTCCTTTCCCTCGGTTTTCCTTTGCGATTTCCCTCCCGGAAGTTTTTCTCTCTTTTCTCTGATGAGATTAACAAGAATTAGAACGAGTTTCGTGAATCGAATGAAATGTAATGTTTTTCGATTGTTTTGTATGTGGGCTAACTTAATTGACCCGATAGTAGATAAGTATTAGGCATGTTGGATACTGTTAGTTGGATGATGTCGAAGGTTTTGTTATGCGTAGGAGGGTTTTGTGAAAAGTTTCGGCACGCTAAATTCAATTTAAGAACGGAAGGGCCTTTGTATTACGTTAGATGCGTATAAATTAAGTTGGATACATATAGAAATGAGATTAGAATTTCGAAAGTTAGTTTACGGAAAACACAGAATGTTGTTTCGGCAATGAAGAGTTTCATGTTGGAGGGTTTGTGGAGTCTCATGGTAATTGATGTGCTGGTGATTACTTCATTATTTTGTTTAATTATACCATGATATTGCCTACATTGTATAAAATCAATTACTCAGAATTTGAAACAAAAAGTATATAAAATAAATTATTGTATGAGCTATTATAAAGACACGATCCAAGCTTAATTTTCATTAAAAATCAAAATTTTGTTGATTGTCTATACTAAATAAATCAAAAAATATTACAAATAGAGCTTTTACGTGCGCTTGCTTCAATTTAATTATTTCAAAATTAGTGGCTTCTAGTTTGATGTCAATCTTTTTGCCTAAATAACTGTCAATTTTTGAACAAATTATGCATGCAATCATAATTATAAGCTCGAAATACTAGTGATGTATTTCCCCCGTCTAGACCGAATCAAAAGCGAAGTGTAAGAGCAATTGATGTGATGAACGTCATGCCAAAAGCTAAAATTTTAAGGAACTGTGATTGTCGACTGTCTTCGAATGGAAATACAAACCACTGCACACACAGAATCAAAAAACCATGTTCTTCTTTATGTTTGGGGATGAATAGGAACAACAGACATCTGTCAACCTCAGAAAAAGTTTCAGCCTACTTGAAAAGCTGTCTTAGTGAATTAATATGCAGCTGTAGATGAGTTTCGAGGCTGGAAAATATTGCGCCCATTGTGGGTACTCTCCTATACAAAATTCAGAGATTCGTTTTCATATTTATTTCCATGCGAAAGATATTTTGAATTGTTCACATTATACAAAAGTGTTCTATATTTCAGCATTACAAAGCGTTACAAAGGATATCTTTATATTATAAAAATTCCCTAATTGGTTCCAACAGAAAAAATAAACAAATTTGGTTTTTACTTTCAAATTAAATTTGTAGGATGATATGCGAAAATATAGTACTCAATCTTGTCATGAATACTAGTTTTTACCAAATGCTAGTTTTTACCGAGCCTCACATTTGAACAGGATCTGGAGGAACTTCAGTGACTGCAAAAACGTTCGGGTTTATTAAGGATGAGTTTGTAAACATTCGATAGCAATAATATCGGAGGAACGTAGCGTGTCTATATCTGGTTTATCATTATTACTAGTAAAATTGCCCCAGTTAAATGTCTAGGCTGTTGCTTCGTTGCCAATTGTCTTTGCGCAGAAAAAAATATCAAAATGGCGATGCCAATATCTATCAAAGCAATGGATCAGCTCTTGGCGAATTTCTGACCTGCTTGAAATTTAAAGGATTTCTGAAGCACAACGAAACATAAAAGGCGTAGATAAATAGAAAAAGAAGAAATCGTAATCAAAAATAAGTTGATTGTCGGTTGTTAGAGAAGCAAAAGAGGTAATCGATTCAAAAAAAATCTTTAGTTCGTCAAAGAAGAGGAAGATGTCCAGCAACAGATTGTCTTAACTGATTTGAGAGCAAATGGTGAAATTGTGATTAATTACTGAGCACACGACTCTTTCAAACCGCAGGACAAAAAATTTGTGCTTAAAAATAAAAAAAAAACATCTCAATCTTGCTAACAAAGCATCTGTTGTTAATGGAAACAATTTGATTGAGGTTTTTTTTTTGGAAAAATTCACTCAAATAAATTTTGTAGGAAATATATATAGCATTTTTTTTTTTGGAGTAATGGGCTCAGAAGAAATAATGGAACAAATATATACAAAAGATAATTGTGTTTTTAATTTGATTAAAACTATTTTACGATAAATAAAAATTCGTTTGTTCAGAAATCAACCGACCTGACATATTTTATTCCACGCAGCACCATCTATTTCAATAATCGATAACTTTATCCCTATGCAATGTTTTGGTTTGGTCTGAACTAATGTCTTATGATAAGAAACATTTGTTAAAATTTAAAATAATGCACATTAAAATAGTGATTTTAATACAGGTTAATGAAAATTTTATTAAATTAAACTTGATTTGAATAAATAATGCTCGAAAACTGTGTAGGCATTTATAGAAGTGATTTAGTATTTTTACTGACCGTGAAATCGCAAAATTGTCAACCAAGTAAGCATATCCAATTTCATACCTGTAAAAAAACAGAACATATTTTTTTTTTAATTTTTAAGATAAAAGCTATTCAATATTTCAATATAATTCAATAATATGAGAAAACCTGCAAATTTAGCTATTTTTATCTATAGATGACTCATGAATTTTTATAGCTGCCAGTATTCAAGACCATGGGCGTGGAAAATGGGAAAAAATCGTTTAAAAAAAACCTGAATCTACAGACAATGAAGAGAAAGCAGGTTTCTGCCGAAAACACAATAATTCGCTCCTTTCAAGTATAAGAAGTAATTTTTTTAAATAATTGCTGTACATGTATATCACAAAAAGGATTTTAACTTGAGCAGTATCACATATTTTTCAATGATCCTTTGCTTTTCTAGGACTTTGCTTCTTCTGTTAATGCGTTTTTTGCTTTCTGTATTAAAAGCTTTTGGTAAAACTGATTAGTGCTGGCTAAGAGTGAATTAAAGTCACAAAAAATACTACACTGTTAGTACTGTCAATACTATACTTTTGTTCGAGATCACAAAAAATCAAAACAAGCAATGTCGCCTTTTCAGAACATTTATCATTTAACATATAACTGCATAGATATTAAAATTAATGAAAAATCAACATTTAAAATATCTTATGATCAAATCAAATGCAAGAACAAAACTGGTAATAACACAAGAACAATTTAGTAAAAGTGGCAAAATCGTTATTAAGAAACTGATTCTTGCATTGAATTTTCAACCCAAATATTTTTATTTTGTACTGAGGCAGTCGGAAATCAGAAATATCTCCGTAAAAACACTATATATTTACTTTCTCAATATTCTATTCAAACTGAAAACAACTGAAAACAAACTTATTCTGAAGACTTCATTTCAACTGTGAAAGATCAACTGATCATTCTGTGCATATTGTGAACGAAAACACTGGAGCAACAACAGACGATGCCATGAACGTACAGGAATAATTGAATAGAAAAAATAATGATAAAATTTTAACGAAATTATAGGTAACACTTAACAGAAAAGAAACAACTTGGTAACATAGCTAAACCCTAAAAAAATTTGTAGAGATTTTAAAAATATGGGTTAGCTTCGAGGCAAAAAGTATATGACTTTGATAAATAGAAGACAGAAAGTGATCTTTGATGATACGCGCACTATTGGTAAAGCGAGGCAGCTGCAAGGAATAAGACAAAAGGACTGATTTCACCTACTACTTATTATATATACAAGGGTGGTCTGAAATGTTTCCGACCTTAACGTGAAGATAGCAGCACTTGTCAATAAAAGCTAGGGAATGTGTTTGTTGATCTTTTGACTGGCACTCACCAAAATTTCAGCCATTTTGTACGCGCAGTTGTTGTTTGACAATCGTTTGAGTGTGTTGATGTGAGTGTGTTTATGAAAATGGAAAAATCAAGTATCGAGCTGGCATTAAGTATTTGTTTTTAAAAGCCAATACGTCTACGCAAATCAAAGATAAGTTAAACTCGGTGTACGGGGTTTTTGCACCATCATTTATCATAGTGAAATTTTGGACAGCTGAATTTAAACGTGGCCGTACCAGCTTGGGAGACAATGGACGCTTGGGACGTCCAAAAACTGCAACTCCTGACGATAACATCGCTTGTTCGTCAAACGCTGCTAAAGGAACGTCGATTCAAAGTGAGAGAAGTAGCAGACACTATGAATATGTCCAAAAAACGTGTTTGTCAATTATTGAGTGAAGATTTTGGCATGAGGAAGTTGCCCGCGCGTTGGGTGCCGCGTTCGCTCAAAGTAGACCAAAAATGTGTTCGAACGAACATTTCCAACGCTCTGCTGGTGAAATTTAAGCGCATAAATCAGAGCTCTGGCGCCGATTAATTACTAAAAATGAAATTTGGATACACCATTATACTTCCGAAACAAAAATACAGTCGAAAAAGTGGATTGCGAAGGAGGTATCGTCTCCAAAAAAAGACGACCGTTTTTTTCGGCTGGGAAGGTGATGGTGACTGTTTTTTGGAATAGTCATGGAGCTATCTTAATTGATTATCTTCAAACAGGAAAAAACATTGCAAGAGAACAATCATTACTTGACAAGCTGAAGCCAAAAATCGCGCAAAAAACGGCCACATTTGCAGCAAAAGCAAATCATTTTTTATTAAGACAATGCACCGTCTCACACCTCAGCGGTTGGCATGGCGAAAATTCACGAATTACGGTTTGACTTGCTTGACCATCCTGCTTACTCATCAGATCTAGCCCAAAACGACTTTTTTTTGTTCCCACATCTAAAAATGGCGCTCGGAGGACAAAGATTTTCGTCAAATGAGGAGGCAATCACCTTTGCGAATTATTATTTTGTAGAGAAAAACGCCGATTTCTGTTTGGACGGGTTAAAAAGATGGAAGCATCGCTGGGAGAAGTGAGTAGACTTACAGGGAGACTATGTAGAAAATAAAAATAAATTTAAAGAAAAAATGTCTTGTATCTTTGTTAGGTAGGAAACTTTTTAGACCAACCTCGTACATTTAAAAGTGGTTATATTCAATTCGATGCGTAGAGTATAATTTTTATTAATGGTCTCACACATAAAAAGATACAGTTAGCCAACATGCCAGGATTGGAAGGTCTATTTTCAGCATTTGACTTAGTACTTGACAGGAAATTAAGGGAAATATTTGCCGTAAACAAGTGTTTTTTCTCCGTATTTCAAAGTTTATGTTCAGTCTATAAAAATAATTTCATTCAAATCTCTCTAAGTTCATGTCTTTTTAGTGGAAGACTATGATTTTGCAGTGCTTATATATCATACGGAAACACTGCCATTTATTTATGTTAGAGAGGATTAATCTTCAAATAATATTTGAGCCAGTTGTAAGAATGAACTGATCGGTCACTTAAACGGTGAAATATGGAAGCGATATTATAACTGTAAGGTAACTGGTTAAATCAGGCTCAACAGGCTGCAGTGAATTCAACACTTAGCTCGCATGAGTGAAGAGATTCAGTTGGGTAAGTTTTCAACTCTCTTCTGCAGATGTCTTAGTCAAAACGGAATCTTGATGCAGAAACAAGGTAACAAAATCATAGGCTTACATAGAAGCATAGTGATTTTAAGTCTATTGATTAGCCACTCTATTTTCTGTGATCTCTTTTATTTGAAATATGTACAGCGCCATCGCCCCATACAATACAGCGTTATCGGCCCGAAAAATATTAATTTTTGCATAGATGTTTACAGTACTTTATTACCAACCAACGCTTTATAGCTTTTGATGTAACTCAATTCAAAAAAAAGTTAAATTTAGGTAAATTTGTTATTAGGTCAAGATAAAAAGCAAAGTAATGAAGTGATCAGTTTTGAATCTGTGAAAACTGTTAATGCAAATTTTTTTTCGAAAAACTTAACTCAATCCATTACAATGTTTTGAATGAACAGGGCAGTGAACAAATAAGTTTTTTTTAGGTTTTAGACCTAACTGTGGCTAAAATAATGAAACAGTGTATTTTAATTACAGTAGCTAAGTTCAAAAAACATCAAAAGTATCTCCAAGTTGATCATGATGGAAAACAAACTTTAGCTTTTCTAGCGTTTATGCAAATGCAATAAAACAATGAAATAATTTAGCAGCCAAAATTATTCTCTAGAATAAAGTAGCTTTGAATTGGATCATCATCATCAGAACCAACAAAACAGAATTAGATCTGATGCTTACGCCACTACCAACAAAATTAAAAATTCATGTAACAAATCCAACACGCACCTGCATTCAAGTATACATTATTTGCCAGTTGCTTAAACACCTAACAAATCACGTTCTATTTTCTTTAATTTCGCCAATTACCGGCTTGTGTCTACCCAACCGCTCAAATTATATTTCATGCTTCATTGGGTTCCATAGCACATAAGAAGCATACAATCCTTTTTCTTCTCATTTATCTCTCATTTGTTCTCATTAATACTCTACGGATGATTCAATTATCTACTTTTCACACCCATATGAAACATCAGGTTCTAATTGCGATCTATGGCAAGAAAAAATGATGCTACTGGAATTTCTCCATTCGAACGATGCGAACAAAAACTGAACTCACCGGTGGCATGACACTGCCCCACATACAGGCTCTTAATAGAATTCCATACAATAAATTACCATTGAGAGAGATTTGCGAGCGCTCAAAAAAGCTAAAGGGAAACAAACTCTTCGAATAACTCAAATCAACCCTCGTTAACACTTCCTTACTGCAAAACCAAGGAATCCTGTAACTTTGAATGCTTGCAAACACGACCGGGAAAAAAAGACCAGCGAACGTAGGCAGCAAAACATCTGACCTAGGGATTTTCCTAATACCTCTCGTGCTATTTCCTATTAGAAGGTACTCACTTTGTAAATCGTTCTAACAAGTTTCACCAATAGAACATTGATTTCCTACAGTAAAATTATCCCGGCTCTCGAAAACGACCTTTTCTCGGTGTCAGATCTGATTCTGAGCCTCTCGTCTCTCGTCAAGAAGGCTCAAGAGACGTATGTTCTTCATTCATTCATTACTCCATGATGGAGAGGACGATCCATGTAAGATATGCTCGTATCCTTTTCGAATATCTTACAGGCAAAAAGGTTGGCGGTGGGCGGAAGGAGTTGATAGTAATACATTCATACGTACACGAAACGTCGAAAAACGAAGGAAATCTTAGGCTATTCTGCTAGCATCGTTTTTTTTTTAACTTCAAAAGAAAATGATGATGATGACGGCAGACGAGCGGAAACAGCACCCTTTTTCACTTTCTCATTGCCCAAGACGCCAGTCGGAGAGCTCTTGACGTATTGTCTGTAGGCTGTTCTTCTAGACTGCGAAGCATTGTAGCAATGAAAAACTGGAATCCACAATGAAGGCAATAGAAAGAAGCCTGTTCTTTTTTGTTCGAGGTCTGCAAAACTTTTTCCCAAATGAAAGAAGGAAAATATAATCCGAATGGATGGGATACCGATTTTGTTTCAACTCGTAACGACAACTGCTGTAAGTGTAAGGATGGTGAATCCTAAATTATTAGAAATCGATTTGCAGAATGATGTTGAAGCGTTGGCATTCGGTTTTTTTTAAGTGATGAGCTCATAAATTTTCGAATAATTTTGTTTGAGCGGCTGGTGCTATTTCTTGATTTTATTATAATACTTACATGCATACAAATGAATGTAGAAATTTTTCATTGTATTTATTTCAAAGCAATGTTCTGAGCACATGCCAGGTATTATTTAGTGTTTGTAAATCACGTGTGACAAGATATAGGTGTGATAAAATTGTGAGAAGAGACCGCGCCCAACGTGGGCTGAAAAACAATTTTTTAAAACTGATAATATTTAACACAACGTATTTTCATGCCACAACTTTCTCTTTTTACTACCAATAATGTTGCAGACTTGCAAAAAAGCCATGTGCTCCAAACAAATAAATTTCCACAAACAACATAATGGCAGCCCCAGGTCGTCCGAGAGAGAAAAAAAATAGACAGCTTAAAAACAGTAGGAAGGAAAGGAATCATTCTGCCATTTGTCGGATGTGGCTGCTATTAATTCTACTCTGAGGCGGGCAGAAGGATACTTAACTGGTTCGGTTCTGTATCAAAGCAGAATTCTTTAAATATGGCCTATTAAACGGTCCTTTGGGGAGCTTTTGTCGGATTTGCGTGCCTTTCTAAATAATTTTTTTTTTCCGCTTGTGTCAAAGTATTTGTTTTTTGTTGCTTGTTCGACCTAGAACTGTGGCAATGTGGAAGTTGTCGCGTCTATCAATGTCCATAAACGTTCGAGCTGTGATATAATGATGTACAGTTTTTTTATTTTTCTGTTTAAAATTTCTGTTTAAAAATCACAAAAATAAGGTTAATTTTGAGCAATCGAACGTGATTTAAATGGGAAAGAAAATGCATAGGCATATTGTAGAACAAGATATTCTTCCAAATCATGCAAGAAATCGAAAAAAGCTTTGTATGAGAGAGGATTTTTGTGTCAATGAAATGTCAAGCGAAGTTTCTTATCCAAGAATACAAATTTGTTTACTAATACCCATGAAAAACACATTTTGTATAACTATGCATTTGCGAGAAAAATTCAAAATTCAGCAATCAATACTTAAAGAACAAGAACTTGTTTTTAGTGCACAGTGAACAAGTGAAGCAAATTTATTAGTTTTGCATCGGATTTTGATTTTATGCAATAGTATATTATTTAATCATCAGAACCAAATAAATTAAAGTTTACTCAACAAAACGTCTGAAAGGTTAGATATTGATATAATGAAAAGAAGAGGGCCAAAATGGCTATCTTGTGGCACTCCAGATACAACAAAGATATTTTTGAAAAAAAATCCTTGAAATTTATCATTATTTATTTTTGACAAAAATCGTTAAATATTGATTTCTATTAAGGCCAGGTAACGGGGAATCGGATGACTTCGTATTTCCATGGCTTTAGAAAGGAAGTAAGATAACCAACTCTGTCAAAAGTATTACTTACGTCAGCGCAAACCATTTCTTGAACGACCACTTTCATCTTCCGGTAATTTTCTGTTCTATTGATTTTTGAGCTATCGCGTTTGGGCTGGCGTGGTAGTGACCAAATAAAGTTTTCTTCGTGAAAGCTGCGGGCTCATACAATCATCTCCGATTGGTTAAAACCTTGGCCAGCCTCAGAGTGCGTTTTCAGTTTTGTCGCCATGAAATTACTGGAGAAGCTCCAGTTCAGGTGAACTCCTGATGAGAACCTACACTCTTCGAAACACGTGCCTTCATAAAAGCTTGTGCTAACCCTTTTTTTAAGCGAAGTAGGGAGTTGCACAAAAAAACCATGGGATTACTGAGGAGACGAATACACCTTTTGACTAGGATAGTGACTCTAAGTGGGCACCCATGTCAAATGTAACCCAGAAACATAAATCCAAAATCTAAAATGCTGACAGGCGCAGTCAAAACATTAAAGCAGGCTTGAGTAGCCTAGTGGGTAGAGCACTGGCTTCTTTCGTGTGGGGTCCCTGGTTCGAATCCAGGTTCGGACGAGGGTCCGCGCACCAAGCTTTGAGTTCACCTAGCTCTGATTAGGTACCTGATTTAAATCAGGGGTAAAGTGAGTCGTGGAACTAATCACTCCACACTCGTATCCACAATGATTAAAAAAATTGTAATGAAGCTCTCTACCAGCTTCAACCCCTAGACCCGTACGAGGGTTGTCGTGGGATTGCTTTACTTTAGTCAAAACATTGCGATGCGCATTAACGGCTAAAGAGCAAGCTTGGTAGATTATTGACAGCCTACCCAAAATTTGCTGGAATAAAAGGAGATATGCCGAATAAGTCACCATCATGAGTTTTCTGTAAAATGTTAGTTTCATCCTCTCTTGTTTCAAGTTATTTCAGTTCTTGGGTAAAAAAGTCCGCCCAAAAAAGTAATAAAAGTCAAAGTTATGACACAGCTACAGGGAAGAGGACTTTCCATCTCAAATACTAAACTTCTGCCCGAGAATTTCACTCAGGCTTACAAAACTTACAAAACACAAATAATTAGCGAGCATCCACGCTTACTAAACTTTACAGACTTTACTAAAAAAATGACAAGGATTGGCTGAGCATAAAAATCAGAGCAGACAGCTCCCTGAGAAGCCAAAAATCACGGCGACCTCTCCAAAGTTAGCACGGTTATTCAACGAAATGGCCAAAGAATGGATCACGTGGGCTAAGATTAATGATAGTAAAAGAAAACAAGTCAGCTGTTCGAAAAACTGGCTTTAAATAAAGGAGGCTACCTTAGGCGTTGGCTTCAAGCAGCAGAACGATGGTTCGTGCCCTTGATCCATGGTGAATGGCGCGAACTGCTGTAAAGAGGTTAGGCTGGTAGTGGGAGATGATTTTGAAGAGAGCTTTGGCATTGCACCAAATTAATTGTGGTGCTAACGGACAAAATCCTCGTTTGACCCATACTGATCCCAAGGAAATGCCAAGATTGTAAGATTCTTTAGCCCTGGTTTTCTCGCAAAAGATTGGAGGATTGCTCAAATTGGCGATCCTATTGAACATCGGTGGACCCTTTTGAGAATCTCTTCGTCTTAAATGATGAAACCGTGCCGCTCCTGAAGTGCCGGACCCGTATCATCAAGTACGGGGCTAGGAAATTGGCGTTTACTTTGAATAGCTATGACAGAGCAAGGGGGTCTAGACCGATCGATTCCGAGACCGCTGAACAGAGCCTGAAACAGGAGACTTCAATACAGTCTAGCAATGGGCCCATTCTTTTTTCGGAAAGTGTAATTTAGGCAGAGTCAGATGCGGAATCGAATTATGGTTCTTTTGTACGAATGAATAAAAGTTAAAGGCTACAAAGTATGGCCACATACTAAAACATACGTATTGGGTAGAATGTATGACCATCACGACAGAACTCCTTATATAGTGTTTAAAATGTTTGCACTAGATGGTTTTGAGTAATTGTCAGTGCCAGAAACTATGCCGCTACAATGTTCTTCTAATGGGCTTAGTGTCAAGGTTACCTTACTGTGAAAATAGAGGAAGTGTATAGTGTATATATTTTACCTGAACAGGACCATGGCTCAATATTTATTGATAATTTATTGATAAGATGCTTTAAATTAATCTTCGCCATTTAGAAACAGCAACCCTCTGCTTATCTGTTTGTCTAAACCACGAGGAAGTTTTTCCTAACCCAAGGACCATAGGTAGTGAACAGTGAAAACAGACTGATAATACCTGTTAGACAGGAGAAACCACGAGCTCAAAATATTTGCTTAAAATATAATAAAGTCTTTGTCTATTGCTAATGCTGGCAATGGAACGTCCTTCTCCACTTGTAATGAAAGCGAGGCTCTCGAAGTTAATTTAGTCAGTGGGCGATAGGAGTGCTCATTTTTTGATCACAGGTACATATCCTTTAATATGGGTGCCGTAGCTCAACTGAAAAGGTAACTTTTATTAACAGGAAACAAAGGAACGGGACGAAATTTCAATTCCTGGTCCAATACTCGCTAGATCGTTCCTGGGGGAGCATTGTTTTATATTGTTCTACATCCTTCACCGCGCTACAAATTCTACAAGTAGATCAGCGTTAAACACACTCAAAGCCACAAGGAAAAAAAGCCTACATGATGGAATGTGGATACCGCCATATTGCGGAAGGAGTGCAAGAAAAAGATTACATATGCAAAATATATAGTGTTTGATCATTGTTTGAATCAAAATTCAAGGCCTTTGCGCATACGGTACGTAAAGCGAAGATATTCTCTTTGAGCTCCTTTCTTGACAATATCGAGGATATTGCTAGGTCTTAAGCTCAGTATTGAAAACTTAAGGGTGCATCTAAACTCCTAATGCTATCTGGATTAATTCTAGCATTTATAATTCATGTATTCACACCTCCCAAGGAATTTCATGATAAGTTCTCCCCCAGTCCCGATCACGAGTCAATGTATTCTAGTTAGACTAGGCTCCAAGCATGCTAGTGAACGTCATCAAGCAAAATAAGGCCATTCAGCAAAAAAAAAAAGATTCTTGCCGCAAAAGGTTTTTCGAGGGTTCATATGAGCCAAGTACCCTGCCCACCGGAGTCGAGCCGAGCTTTATCTTTGTAATGATATCTGCGTCTAGGAAGATAGCGTACAACTTACGGTTATAGCATCTCTGGATTCACCTTTATTCACAGCGATTCTCTGCAACTATTTTCACCGAAACATGGCTCAGAGATCAGAGAGCACAAACCATACTAGAGTACTGAAAATACTAGGCTCTTGTACAGCAGAAGCATTGCCGTTTATGTGAGATTTCAAGATTTGGAGAGTCTTGACAGACCGTAGTCTGCTTTTTAGGATTTGAGCAGCCACCCGTGTATATCTTCTACCATATTAGGTGGTTTTTTTTTGCGTCTCGCTCAATAGCAGGTCAGGGTAGGAAGCATTGAAAACAACAACAGCTGAGGCAGGATTGTTCATACAATTGATCCAAGGATGTGAAGAATCGTTTGACCAAGTCTAGGTGCTCTTTCAGCAGATGCTGCCACCATTTGCCTCGCGCTAGATATGAGTAAAGAATTCCTTCACATGATGTCAATATCATCTGCATAAGCCAATATTTAGTATAGTTTGTCGGCACAACAATAAACAATATTAAAATAGATTACTAGCCATTAAAAGAGGTTCCAAGATTGTATATGACTGCTTTGATATTTATCTAGAACAATCTTTTTGAAGTTTTTACGATTATTTCAAAATGGTCTCAGGATTGAATAAGTTTAATCTGATTTAATTTTTAATTTTTTCAGCTCTCAAATCCATACATAATTCTTTGAAAGATGTCAATTTTTCAAAAGAGGCATGCCATCGTTTTCCGCATGTATTAGATTAACAAAAGGAAAAAAAAAACAAAATACTAAAGGAAATATTGGTGTTCAGGAGTTTTTTTCTGAAAATTTACTTTATAGGATTTCAAGAGCTTTGGGCTAGGTGGATCCGTCCTCGCGGTCAGTGATTTCAATTTGGCTCTGATCTATGGCAGCTGATTTTTCAATATGTACTTCTCTTTTGCTTATCCAAAGCTTAACAACTACAAATCAGAAAAATAAAATTGTCAAACGAAGAAATAATAGAGCTTAAAATCGAAATGGAGTACCTCAAAGATTTCACAACTGAACAAATTTAAGGCTGTAAGCATACCCATTCATCATATAATCCGTACAATTTCTTAGATAAGCTCTAGAAAAATTCCTGATTTACTCAATTCTCCCATTGAATATATTTCAAATTTTTATTCGCAATTTTCAATTTCACAAGCATTTTCACAAGCCGATGGCTAGATTCACCTTACCGGCGCTACAAGAAAATCCACATACTTATTCATGAATGCTTTCCAACTTCTTCACGTGTCATATATCTTGAGAAGGTAGCCAACCTCTATAATCCGCTTCTTTCTCTAATTTACTGCAAAAAAGTTTATCGACAAATCCTCAGCTTTCCGGCACGACGCCACCGCCAAAGATCCTTTTTTCTCTCTCTCCGTATATTTTACAACTCAAAGGACGATTTCAACTGCTTTATGCTGCTGACAAAGTTATTTTCAAAACGATTTATAAACTCTCCGCCACTCGACAGACTAAGTATGCACTCCACTCGACGTCACTACAGAATCGGCCGCTGCTCGTGCGCCGGGACACAAGGACGACGCGACGATGCCCGACAAAGCCAAGTCAGGCTACACAAACAGCACTTAGAGCACGGTAGGGAACGCGAGCGAGAGAAGGACTCTCACATATTCCATGAAATCTTTTGTAAGTGGCATAAAAACATAATTCATGATCGTGAACGGCCTAAAGTCAGATTCAACATTTCGAAAAAAAAGGAAGAGAAAAAATTCGTCGGGGGGAAAAAATTGAAAATCTTAAGAAGCAAGAAAAACTTTAGCTAGCGTTTTTCTTCTTCTTTTTTTTCTCTCTCTCTTGAAACGAAATCGCATTATGCATGCGGGAAAATAAATCTGACAGTAATCCAAAAATTGAAAAGAAAGAACGGATGCGATATCGAGTATGAGCAGGACAAGGTCAGAAATGTGAGAATATTCGAGAAGGTTCTAGTCGTGTGTCTCGGAACAGCTTCAACCTTGTTCAAAAGTACTTTACTATTATCTATAAGCACAAGAGTTTGCACGAGTCATTCTCTTCAGTCGCATGTGTACGTACAAGTTCGCAATTCTGCAACGAGATACTTGCTAAATATAAGAACTCTCGTCAATAAAGCTTCGCCGGCAGAACATATGCCACCATTAAGCACTTCAGGCACTTTGATTAGCGTTAAATGTTTGAGTCGTTTTCACATACATATCTCAGGCAACGTTAAAGTTATCGGAAGCAAAGGTATCATCCAAGCTAGCTATCTGAACTCAAGCGTTATTCGAATGAAATTGCTTTCTGATTTCGCTAACCGTACAAGTTTCAAATTTCTATTTCTAGGACATATCCTTCGTAGAATTCCAGCATACGATTCTTGACTTTTCGAGCACAATTTTCTTGCTTCACATATTTTCTTTGAGATTGGCAGGAGGTTGGAGGAATGAGAGCAGAAATAACTGTATCACGGAATCGTATCAAAGAAACGTATCAAAAAACCAAGGTCAGCAGGAAGATTCTTGCTTCCTATATGGCACTTGCTTTCTTTAAGGTGGTGCGTCATGAATGCAGGAAGCTTTGATTCGGATAAGACGAAATTTTTTTATAAATTCTAAATAGGAGAATTTTTGAAATTATATTTAACACACCTAGGCAATATCATCGTATTAAAACGTGTTGCTCCAGGTTAAAGACTAAAAGAGATTAGTTTTAGAATTCGAAGAACATGTGGGGCTTTTTTTTGATTGGATTGATGCACATTGTGGGTTGTGCAAGATGGAACACTGTAAGGTAAAACAATTTGATTTGAATCCTCTTACTATTGGTAACTTTTAATTAAAATGAGTTACGTATTTTCAAATTAATAGCACGGAGACCTGAAATTTTCACAGACACTACAAATATCTAAATCGTCCCATATGTAATGGTATTTTTTTCGTCTTATCTAGTGAAGAAAAAACTCCGATTTAAAAAGGTAAGTGAAATGTTAATTTAAAGAAAAGTAGTAGTTCGTGTTAGTAGCAATATTGTTATTTTCCGTGATTACTAATCACTACACTAATTACCAACTAATTGTCTACTAATTACTTTACTCAAATACATTTAACTATCGATATTAATTACATTTTCCTCCTCATTATCAAATGAATTTTCAAATTAGCCTGAACAATGATGATGCACAGTTTCTTTGGTCTGTGTTTAGTCTTCTTTGCATTGGGGTTTTCCATATGTTCAGGCTTTCGTACGGATCCAGTTTTCGTACCTGCTGTACCTCCTTAATCACTTCCACGTTGTCCCATGTTATGTTGTTATCCTCCTTCAAGATGTGCTTCGCTACTGCTGATCGCACTAATGTTGTATTCCTTTTCCTCGCTGAAGCTGCTTGCCGTTTATGTTCCGTTAGTCTAACACCAACTAACCGTTTCGTTTGACCGATGTATATTTTGTCGCATTCTGTGCAGGTAATTTTATAAACTCCACATTTTTCCTTGTTATCCTTTTTGTCTTTCACGTGACATAGTATTGTACCTAATTTTTTAGCTTTACTGGTTGGAACTGCTTTAATATCAAAGCGTTCAAGAATTTCCCGCACTTTTTTGAATATTGACGAAAAAATAATTGGAACTCTTATGGTTGTTTTTTGTTTTTCCTGTATAAAAAGCGTTATTAATAGATCACGCTGTATTCTATTCTTTTTTTGACACGATTTTCAATTATCCTCTCATCAAATCCATTTTTTCTCGCCGTATCTTTAATATATTTAACTTCTGAGTTAAAACTTTCCTGATCCATGGGCACTGTTAATAGTCGGTGAACCATCGAATTAAAGGGCGTCATTTTTTGGGAATGCCAATGATCAGACGTGGATGGTGTTGTTCTCTGGGTGTGTGTGTGGGCTTTCGGTAGATATTAATTCTAAGAAGACCTTCTTTCCTTATGACCATTAAATCCAAGAATCGATTTCCATTGAAAATTGGATGTCCTTATGTGCTTGGTTCAACTTCTCCAAAGTTTCTCTCAAAGCATCTTTTTCCACAATAGCTAGAATGTCGTCTACATGTCTCAACCAAACCCGAGGAAGCAAACCTTCTTCATAAAGTTTCTTCTTCAGTCTGTCCATAAATATCTCACTAATAAGTGGGGATAAAGGATTTCCCATTGCAACACCTTTCATGGCTTTAAAGTATTTCCCTCTGAAAGTAAAATAACTTTCATTCATGCAAACCGAAGCAAGTTTCAAAGAGTCTTTAACCCTCCTCCTACCCTCAAGTGAGCTATTCCTCTCTAATAGCCAGTCCTCAAAGAACGTTACCGGCACGCTTGGGAACAGAGCCTTGACATCAAATGATACAACTAGCTCATCTTCCTCCATTGTTGCCACTCTTCCAAATCGCTCCATTACCTCGTCTCGATTTTTAACCGTTCTATCGCTAATTTTCCCTAAGGTCCTACACTCATCTACAATCCACTGTGCGATTCTCCTTGTTGGAGAGAAATTTTATGTCTTCAGAGATTCCACCGATTACTTTTTTGTAATCTACGAATTTAATAAAACTGGATTTCGACCTGGTAGTCATTATTACTTGTTTTTAATGTGTACCAATTTTTTTCCCAGCTTGTAAAAAAATATTTTAATAAATAAAACCGATTTTTCCTTTCAAAGCTGGATATATTTAATTTTGTGAAAAATATCAATATTTCGAGGGTAATCTGCCCTCTTCTTCAGTGTCTATCGGTCCTTAAATATCAAAAATAAATAAATTATGAATTCATACTGATAAAAAAATACACTGGTTTTCATGATTTTATATGGTACACCTTTAAATTTTTAGCACCTGCTCCAGAAGATAACATTTAATTATTTAGTTATTAACATTTAATTACTTGATTTAAATTATAATAACATAATTAATTTAAATACTTTATAAATAGTACCTTTATCATTTAAGTGCTTCCGGGGACACAATATTTTTAGTTGAATTAACCTGATTCGATTTTTTCTAACTTTCGAAGCAAAAATTGATTAGACTTCTCCAGCCTACTAACCTAACTAAAGCAAAATATCTATTTTATTTGAAAGGCCAATTTTTCCTATCGTTGTCAGATAGTTTGTTGTCAGATAACGATATTTGAAGGATAATCTGCCATCTTTTTGCGCGTCTAATTGTCTATTAGTGTCTATTGGAGACCAATCCTATACGACTTCCTTCATAGGCGAACACACCCGCATTTGTTAAAGGCAATCCTCTATACGTTCATGATAAGAAACCACGAAGAGCACGTGATAAGGCTAAAGCGCATTTGGAGGCAATTGATCAATATTATCAAAAATGGTGCATAAATATAAACTCAGTGATGTGAGTTTTTATATGCATTCGAAATTCCTCTGGAGAATGCAAGCGAGGTATAGCTAAGAATAGCGAAACTTTAAAACTAATTCTAAATAGCATAGATATCGCACTTAAAAACCGTATCAAATACTTAGGAGTGAGCTTTAACAATCTATTTAAATTGAAAGAGGATATGACTATGACAATTGCAAAATCGAATACTGTTTCAAACATATTAATGCCAGTATTCCACTGTAATTCTAAATTGCACCAAAAAAACAAAACTCCTTCTGTATAAACAAATGATTCGACCCCTGACTGACTATGGCTATACCATTTGGTTCACTATCTCAACCATGTTGGCAAATAAATTTCAAGCTTTTGAGAGGAAAATCTTCAGGAATTGCTTATCAATCAAGTTTTAACGCAACAATAGGTACTTTACAAACATCTGTTGCATATGCTGATCAATTTAAAAAGCATAAAATAGAAAAACAATGACGTAGCTTGAAAAATGGTTTTAATTTACAAGCAAAAATAATTGATGCGAAATCCGAAAAAATAGAGTACGGCCAAATACCAATAAAAACCAATCTGTTACAAAATCTGAGTATTTTAATAGCTTTTATTCACTTCAGGATTCTAGAAACAACAGCATTTTTTTGGTTTCTCCTGTAAAATAAAATTTTCCGAACTGCAACAGTATACTTCCAGGTGTACGTTGTATTAAACCTCGAAAAATCCGACCAGAAAGCATTAACGGAAACTCGATCTCATTAATGTTTCACCTAAAATCTCCTTGTGCCGTGAAAACGCTAACATGCTATACAAAGCTTCATGAAGCCTGATCCTTTCATATCCATTTTCAAATAAAATCTCCCGGCTTTTTAACTGTTTCCATAAAATCTCCCAAGCTTTTTAACGCTTTCCATAAAATCATTCAATCAAAGAGTTTTTCACTATTTTCACATCTATTCATAGCATTTTTCCAATTTCGTTCACTTTCATTTTGATCCGCGTTTTTATTTTCCGGATACCCAACGGCTTAATATTTTCAATTTGCCACGTGTATGATGTATAAAGTGGAAATTTCAATAGGCCAACAAACGAGTAAATGACAACACCGAAACGGATTCGAACGCAGGCAAATTTCAATTGGTAAAAAATTTCAATTGGTAAAAAAAATAATTCCATAGAACTGAACGCCAACGCAATCGAAGTGATGCAAAAATGGACATGGAGGCTGGGAACTTTTGATGCAGCAGAGGGCTGCTTGACGATAGGGCACTAGCAAGCAGCCGTGTGGAACTAATGTATGCCTGGCGAAAATGTGATTGGAAAAACCAATAGTGAATAAAATAGAGCACAGCATCGCCAGCTAGCCTGGACTAAAATCAACTGCTGGAAAACAATGAGATTTCCATTTTGTGATTGTTGGCTGGTCGAATGAACGAAGCAAATTAAGTGGTGGTGAAATGGAAGCGTAGTACACGATGTGAAGGGCATTATGGGTTGGTTTTTTTGTTTTCATTTATTTGTGAATAGAGCTAGCTTCAGAAGTTGGCAGGATATTGTTATGGGAAATACTTAAATTAGGACTCCTTTGTTTTGATTGGGAGGGTAAATCTAAATTTAGAAGCTATTCAAAAACCAATAGAATATGTTTTGGCTAACCTGGTATTTTGTGCGTGGGTTAATGCTGAGACTACCAAATATTTCGGGACTCTGGTTTTAATAAACCAAAAAAGTTTTATTTAGATCTGCGAAATAAGTCTAAAGAAATCTGATTTGGTTATAAAAAGATATACCTCTCGAAAAGTATGGTTACTTTTTAATTTCTACTTGCGCTGTAAACGAATTCTATTGCTATATATATCTAATGCTATTGTTCAGCGCTTGCAGTGACGATAACTTTCGTTATTAATTTAAAGAGTCTTAATTGTGTGTATTATGTCTCCGTGTGGCTGTCGATGTTTCAATATATTCGATTTGAAATTTCATCGAAAGGTTAAAGACCTAAGAAAAATTCCGAGAATATTAGGAGATATTCATCTTAATGTGGAAGCCGCAGAAAAAATGGTCGTAGAAACACATCCAGTAATAAATAAAAGAACCAGTTTGAGAAACGAGAACAAAATAGTAAAATTTGTGAAATAAATTCATTTTCCATTAGCAAGTAGTTTTTTTTTCCATTAAGTAAATTAGCATTATCAATTTTTAATATTTTATCTTCTTTATGTAAATGATATAAGTGATATATAATAGTTTTACTACAAATGTTTTGTTTTCACACTCACTAGCTGTCCTAATCAAGCTCCCGGTACCACGCTTCATACGACTTATGTGTATTGAAATTCACCTACCTCTTAAACTACTGGCCATTCCTTTCTAAAACTTTTATTATGATAAAATAAGAATACTTTAAGCTTTGTTTTGTTACAAAAATAAACAAAATTAACCTGGTCAAAATTATTCAAAAAACGAGTTGAAATTGTTACTTCCGATTTCACACAAATTTTTAATTCAAAGTTTCAAAATTTCAAAATTAAAAAGAACAGTTAATTTTCTACACCAGTCAGTATTTTTGATGTTTTTTCGATTTTTTTTTTGAATCCTAGAATCCGCTTCCGAAAAAACCTTTCATCAATTTCATCCATTTTTCAAAAGCCCATGACTCGACAACTAAACCTCAGAGAAACCAAAAATTGCGTATTTTTTTGAAAGTTTTCCAGCAAGCCACCAGGTCAATGATCCCTTAAAAAGATATTGCACCCCATACTATAATACTCCCTTTTCTTGCGTGAGGCCCGTCTAGATTTCTGCCCGGCTGGTGTTCTTAAAGACTTTGAACCTCACCGTCCTGGAAATTATCGCCAAATTCCAAACTGAGTCCCGCCCAATCAAATAGATCCTGCCAGACTAAGGATCATCGTTATCATCTCTATTACGAAACTCTTGTGCAAATTAGGCTTTGCTCTATCATTGATATTAATGTAAATATAAAATTTAGCTTTTCTCCATACTTTACGGACCGTACATTCTTCTCTTACTATACATATACAAGAAAATAATTTTTTAAAAAATAATGTATTTAGATACATATTTGCACATTGTTTTCAAAAAACAAAATTACTGCACTAGATCCCTCACAGTAAATCATAAACATTCTTACTTAATTATTAGTACCGACTTTCACATCCTAATATCTTCTCAATGCACGAATAAAATGTGATTAAATTAGTTTTAAAAGTGATATATATGTAAAAAGGCACATTTTTGACGTGAGAATGCAACAATCCTCGTGAACAACACCTAGTCTTCTGTACACATCCTCATCACATCACTGTTTTTTATCATCGCTTATCTCCTCTTCAAAATTAACTTTAATTTAGTTTAATAGATTTATTATTTTAATGTTTCTAAACCGACTCAAAGAATGCTGTTTGCTTGCTCCTGTCTTGAGTGAGCAAAACAAAACGAAACCTGATGGAATACTTGCAATTAACCCCACACGTCGGCTGAGTTGCGCTTTTGAGCCTCCATTTTCTTGCTAAACTGTTGTGCTTCGGCCTCTGACTTATTTCCTTTGCTGGATGATATCACTTTGAGCAGAATAATTGGGAAGGGATAGTCAAGTGAAGCAAACGTACCCGCACATGTACAAGTTTCCCCAATAATTAACCTTCCAAATTAGATCCGAATGTGTGACCTAAATTTTGTGTGCTTGATCCCGAGAGAATGGTGTTTTTAATGTCAAAACACCCTAACTAACGAATTCTTCTAGTTAAAGGCTGGTACTGAGTTCGAGTTCACGTGAAATTTTGACAAGTTTCCATTATCTGGTCATTCTTTCGAGCGAAAATTCTGACAATTGAGAAAAGCAGAGACAATGCTCATTTCTGACGGATAAAATGTCATGAATTTCACTTTTCGATTGATTTTCTTATTGGAAAGACATTTTCACTGCTCCATTTTCAAATTGAAACACCAAATGTCACTTTTCCGCTCGAAAGAATGAACTGCACAAACTAAATTGGCGTGAAATGATTCGAGACATGTTTCAGTGCCATCTACGTTTTCAACACGAAAGCAACTTCAAAGCAACTTTTCATGCTAAGAACACAGTACCAAACTTGCTTATTTTCAAGCTAAATTTTCGCCGAAACCAATTTCACGTGAAATTTTGTATGAAAATTTCACGTGAAATCGAACTCAGTACTATGCTTAATAGGAAACGCACAATGGTGGCTGTGAGTAAAAAATACAAGTTAATGAATACAAGTCTACCTCCTGAGAAATGAAATCTTCGCCCTTCTTCCGGCAGCCAAAATTCAGAATAGTATCACCAACTTTTTTGCCTTCATTCTTGGAAAAGAGCCTTTCTTGAACAAAATCACGGAACGGCCAGTTATGGGCATTGGGATGAATAAATATGCAGCAGATACTGCTAAAAAAGTAGCAGATTCAGAAAAAAAGTAGTAAAAATTAGACATATACATATTTAGTGTATAAAAAAAAACGAGAACAACTACTTTCTCTGAATTCTAAGAACTTAGCCAGACGAACAGCGAAAACACTGCTCAGCATTTTTACAGTAGTTGCGACACGCTCAGCGTTTTCTTATCGCAGATGTGCTTCAGTTAATAGGTCTGTTCCCGTACCACGATTAATTGCGATTAATCGCGATTAATTGCAATGAAGCTGTTCCCGTACTCCGTTTTACTGAAAACTGAAAATTTCCCCTCTTTCAGTAATTTCAGTAGGGTCTGAGCTACTGAAAAATACTGAAAAGTGTCAAACGGAGTAAATATTTTCAAATGTGCGCGGCAAGCAACATATTTTTGGCGTAATGTTGCTATGAAGGTCCAATATTTTTGTGGCAATAATTTATTACCGCTAAGGATGACTTTATAATCACTATTGTTCTCCCAAAAACCGAAAACTGACACTTTCGGTTGTAAATTTTCAGGAAATACAATGAGAGCGTTCCCGTACTTTTCATGAAATTCCCCACCACATGATTCAGGAAAATTCAGTAAAATTAAGTTACTGAAAGTACGGGAACAGACCTAATGCTTAATAGTTCACCGAAGTTTCATCAATGCTATCTTCACTAAAAAGTAGTTCCTTGGGAAAAGTAGTAGATATCATTTGCTACGTAGTAGAGTAGTATATTTAGAAAAAGGCAGAAAAAAGTAGCAGATCTACTACAAATGTAGCAAATGCCCATCACTGGGAACGGCACCAGACCAGTTCCCGACCCTATCATTATAATTGGAATCTCTGGCTTCGTTGGAAGTCTAAACTAACTATTGCAAATGAAAATAGGCATATTAAGTATCAAATGATACTTACTCATATCAATACTGTCGCAATGAGTACGCTACTTATATCAATACTTGGTTGTGATACTACTTGAAAGTAAAAGTATCGATACTTTCTTTCGATATCGTGTCCCTACACATGCCACATTATAAATAAATCTATTACTTTGCCGTTTTGCCAAATCGATTCATCGTTCGCGTGTTACTTTATATAGTTTCAATAAATTGGTCGGCAATATTCTGTTGTATCTGGTGTACCGTTTGCTTTTATCGGTTTGACTATCTTAAACCTAGCGTGTACATTCCTCGAAAAAATAATAGTCATTCATAAAATCCATTTTGGACATTAGTTTCTTGGTACGATCACGACTACCGCCACAGTTGATTTCTTTTTTATAAATATGCATGAACTTTATGCAGCACGTATTAGCTTCGTACTTTGGACAGGTATATTTCGCTTCTGTATAATTGCATACTTCACATCTATCTACCCCGGGAGAAAACATACAGCTTGTGCGCGATGACGTGGAATCGGTATCGCTTTCCATTTTCCACTCAACGACCGATGTGGTATCCATCTTGTGTTCGAAGTGACATCAACGTAAGTATCCATTGCTGGCTGATCCACTATCTGCAGCTGCTGTAAAATATGGCGACCCTGGCTAATTAAACGGCCTAATCACTTGTGGGTCACGATAATTGTGGTTCGTGATGTCTATGACAATCGCAATAATCGTGGCTTGATGGCGCGAAACCGCATCATGGGCAGGGTCGTCGTTCCTCCCTCTTATACTACTACCACATACTTTTCAAATTCTAACAACATTTCCTGCCTCTTCCTTCCGAACCGTAACAGCTTGATTGATATTTTATCTATTTAAGCAAATATCTCTCCTACTCTTTTAACGTGTATGCATTTTTACTAAAATTTGATCATAACCTCAATTCAAAACAGTCCCAAGAAATAAATTTTCCTTAGATATTGCTAAAAAGTACCATTGTTTTCAATTTCTTTGAGCTCTATATGCTCTCACTACATGCTTCTCGTTTTCGTTGTCTAACGAAGAGTACGATTTTCGTTTTTTTTTTAAATAATCATCAATAATCAGATTCATTTCCCCTTCAGATTCATTTCATTTACAATTCTTCAATTCCAATTTAAACTGTGAAATAAATAATTACATTTTAAAAAATCATACTGTCTCCTTTTGGCTAAGACTTTAATGTACTGGTCTTTGGTCCCGAAAATTAATGCAGAAACAAACAAGCAAGGAAAAGACCTTATGTCACGTATAGATGTTATAGCCAAATAAGATATTTTCATGAATTAACTGAAAGATTTTTTTGTTTATTTGCTTTTTCTCGATATTGTTGATTTAAGCTGAGGGCCCATGCTCATTTATCATGAGTTCATTGCAAATAGGGCCTATCTTCCATAGTCTTAAATCTAAAATTTGTATCTTCTAGTCTATATCTAATTCTACTCTTTCTGTATCACTGAAAATCTGGCAAAATATATTGTTGCGGTGCTTGGCATTCAAACATTATTTTTCACATTGTTGGTGAGAATCGAACAAATGAAAATGATTCTGAATGCAATTTATAACCTCCTTTAGATGTAATTTTTTTTCGATTGTCGCTGATTTATAGAGCTATGAGCGCCAGATTTTCAGGAACCAGGATTGAGCTCAGTTCACGTGCTAGTTTTGACAATGGCGTAGCGACAGAAACCGGTATCTTGCAACTGTGGTGGCTGGAGTTAAAATAGCAGATGACCAAGGAGATAAAAGCCAACCGTCTACGAAGGTGGTCCTAGGATTTGAATATTTTATCAACTGTATTTTTTATTTTCCCTAAAGTCTATTAAAGCTAGATAAAAAATTCTGAAATTTTGCAAGTTTTGGTCATTATATTTAAACAGATTGATAAACAGTTTTAATTTTAGGCCAACAATTTTTCTTTTTTTGAGTTTGTTATGAAGACTTTGTCAACATAACCAGTATTTCCTATTAATATATTTTTCAATTTCAGACCCTATTTTTGTGACCTTTAGCTTAAACCCTGCTTTCATTCTATTTTTCCAACCATTAATTCACTTTCATCAAAAAGTCAGATAAAGGAACTTATTTATGAGCCAATTTTTTTAAATAGCAGAAAAATCAACATATTTCCTATTCGCTCCCATCATCCCCCCACGTTGGGCGCTGCTTTGTTCATAGCAACTCTGCAACATATCAATCCATCCGCATCTTTTGTATTCAATTCAAAGACTTTCTTTACTTTTTTATTATTTATGTGGACCATTATTGCAAACGTAATGCATTTCACAAACATTTACTCAATTCAGAATCCAATTTTTAAACTTTCATTACTGTTTTCCGTGCCGTAAACTTACCTAAATTTTCCAGGCAATGCAGAAAGTCGATTTTCGTAACAATCAATGAATTGCCATGAATTTCAATTTTCTCAACCCAACAAAAACCATTTGAAATAAATTATTTAAAGTGTCAAAAGTTATACTTGAAGTTGAGTCGGATAACTTTTCTTTATCTACTTATCTCTTATCTCTTAAGTCCTCCTACAACTTATATTCAACTCATAACATTTAAATAAATTGAAAATAAAAATGTTTACGTTCGCAAGAAAATCAACGTTGAATAAATTCAAGCCTGTGTTTCAGGCCTACAATATCTATCCTCGAGAGATTAACTTTCACTTACGCAAAAAGAAAACAAGCAAGATGACATTGACACGAAAAATTCAGAAAGGATATAGCTCCGAAATACTTTAGAGATCTCGAGAATAATTGAAAGCAATAACTCGACAAGTGAAATGCTGTAATACTCGTTTCTAAACCTCCGCTTCAATCTACTTCTACGCCCTCCCTTAGCCCGTGGATAAGAAACACGCTAGTCGGGGGAAAAAACTTTTCACCTTTTGTTGTAAAGTGCTTTTGCTGAAAACTTTACGTAAGTGCAAAGATTCAGGACGAACAGAATGGAGAGACAAGTATCATTTCGGTAGGGCATAGAAAAACATAAGAGTGAACTGTGACTGGGACAGAGTATCGTCATGTGAAAGCCAAACAATATAAGACAGGGAAAAGCATTTGTCTGAAAAGAAGCACGAAGATAAGTGTTTGGAGTTTCTTGAAGCTAGAATACGTTAAGTTCGTTGAACACAAAGAAATTTGTCGCGAAAGTGGAAATGTCGAGAGAGTAAATGTTGTTTAATCGTTTCGGTCAAAAGCAATAATAGAAAATATGAAGAACCCTTAAAACTTTAAACTGAAACTTTAAGGGACACCACTACACACAGTGCCTGCCACGAAGCTAACCCATTCTGTCCTATCGCTTGTCAACAACTATGAAAACTCTCCCGGGGAAAGTTGAAAACTGGAAACTGGACTTGAGAGCTAAGTGTCTTTGAATTGATGGTCCTGATAATAATGTGTTGAAATGATGGAAGGGACCAGGGAACAAGACAATGTCGACGGCAACAGAGACATGAGGAACAGTGACCGAGTGAATGACAGCTTGACTAACTGCTTTTCAGAGAGGCACCCAAGTGAGAAATTATAATGAGAGTAATTAATTATGACAGCATTTGTTTCGACCCAAGTGGAAATTGAGCTGAGATAAGGGTGAGAAAAGTAATTTGTAAGTTTATTGAAGTTTTTTCATTTAATTTGATCGCTGACGAATTTAATTGTATCGATGGACAGATGACAGCTTGAGTGTCGGATGGCATTGTGATTGATTGATGGGTATTGACACAAGTGAATTCAGTAGCATAGAATTCATTTAATTAATTAGATCAGTTTTTTTTTGCTTTTCCTTACCTTTTTCGATTGGACGGTAATTGAGATCGGACAAAGTCAAATGTTTATTGCCATCTAAGTTTGTTTTTTCTCTCTGTGAACTTTACGGAGGAAAAACCGTGCACAAAGTAAATATAAATAATTGAATATCAATAATCACTGTCAATTTATTCCACTACCGAAATACTTGTGCCGGACACTCTTGAGTGCAACAAATGAGAAAAGTTAAATTAAACATTACAACCGACTTGCTTTGCACCTGAGGTGCACAAAATAAAGATGATTGTGGAAAGGAGTAGGAAAAAAGTGTAAAATCATAATTTGGAGCTCATAACTAACCAATTCGTCAGCTAAACAAATTTGAAATGGCTCATAATCTCAAAAAATCAGAAAAAATGTATACACAAGAGAAAAAAATGTATTATTTTCAAAAAAAATTTATCTCCTAGAATTTATTTAGAATTCCTGTTAGCTTTCAAAATCAAATATTTTAGTTCATGCACCAATTATTCCTTTAAAAAGTAAATATATTTTCATTTCTTAACAGATATTGATATTTCGAGAGTAGTCTGCCCTCTTTTGGTCAATCATTTTTCTAGAAAATATTTCAACATAACTGATTAGGCGTGCACAGTTATAATCAATGCATGGATATGTATGACTATTCTACTCAGACAATTTATGTTTACTTATGTACTCACAGTTTGAAGAGTACTTGCAAATCCACAAGAGACTTGCCAACGCTAGGTTTGATTGATTTGAAAAAGATTTTATTTCATTTTAGTTATACATTATTAACCTAGCTTAAAGTATAATTAGCTATGATAACTTAAAGTCTAGCGGCTATACTATTTTGACCTGCTGGCTCTTATGGTCTTTATATGCATATATTTTTTTCTTAAACAATTTTTATCTTACACACTAATCATACTACCCAGCTTGTACAAGTACTGGGGTTACCTGGGCAATAATTGACTTAAAATCTACCTTACACTAAAATTAAGCTCTAATCTATAACTATTTATAACTCACCTAACCTAATTAGACCTAAAGCTTAACCTAGGTCTTACATTTAGCCCCTTCTGTTCAACGGAAGGCCTACATAGCTAAATAGCGCATCCATGAGCTGCCGTTGATACGCTGACTTCGCAGGGCGCATAAATGGCTCATTGGAGCCACCTGTACTCCTTAATTACCGAATCAGTCCGTTTTCATGTCCGTCAGTTTGTCCGTAGAATCTTGTCATTAATTCTACAACCCGGTTCCTAAGTGGCTTCAGTACCGACTCTTGATAGAGGAGAAGGTTCTTTGGCCACTTTTTAGTTATCGGGTTGTAGAACCTACCAGTGCAGAAGCGGAGGATTCTTCTTTCGAATATCTCCGCTTCGGCCATGACAGTTTTTGAACAGGTAATCCAGGATGGGGAAGCATAAGTCAGGATAGGCCGGATCAGGATCTGATAGCAAATGGATTTAGCTTTGGTGGTCATACCCATCTTTTTGGTGGTCATACCCATCTTTTTTTTGGCCAACGCTAGGTGTAATCATCAAGGTTACTTGGTTAGGTTCGCTTTACCTGGCTGACACAATGTCACGGATAAAACCATTGGTATGTGGCGATATCAAATAAGAAGACTTAGAGCTTAAAAGGTTCAGTACAAGTGGACATCGAAAGCCCAAACCTTTGTTTGCGAATTGAAGGATGTCCTTCATTTCATGAGCGCCAGCTTCACCAGCTAGTCTTTACTACAATGGCGCTGTCTGGCTTTCCCCAGCGCGGGACAGTGATACATGAGATTTCAACCAATGTCCTTATGGCCTAGAATCCAGAAAATTCTTACTCTTCTGTTGTTGGCCAGCCTGTTCAGGACCTGAATACAGTCGAGAATACATTTCAATCTATATGTGTGAGAAATCAGCGCTTTTTCAATAGCTTGACTGTCTGCCAAAAAGTAGGTCCTAGCCTCCTTAGTATCTTTAATGTGCATTAAGTTCTGCATCTTTTTGTACCGCAAAAATCTCCGCCTGGAAAATACTACAGCAATTGAAAATCCTAAGAGGTGCTTCTATATTGCAGTCTACAGAGTATGTTGCAGCAGCTGTTTTGAATCTGACAGTTTAAATACTAACTTGCTAATCATTTCTTTTGGTCGCTTCATATCTCCATTTGAAGAAAGAGTGGCCACAAGTAACCATTGCTTCTTGCGTGAGCCTTCCCAATATTGCTGTAGCCGACGGATTTTGACTCGCCGTGCAACAATTATTTAAGCGTGACAGCAGCAACACCTCTTCGTAAGAGATCAGGCAGGAGAAGATGAAGCAGTACGATTCAGGCAGACAAAGGAGTCGAGAGCTGCCAAACGCTGAGCTTTTTTGCTCTAAACGATTGATTTTTCGCTCCCTGAGTTTCGCTACCACATAGCTTCAAGTAAAGAAATCCAAAGTATTTGAATCTGGGCTACTTGGAGCCCTTTTGTCCTTCGGTAAAAAGTCGGTTAAGTAATCAGCACACCACCTCTGAACTACATTCACGGTGTTCGAAGCCACTCCATGTTGTTGAAAGCAGTAATAACCATTTCCAAACAAATTTTTGCCGCTTGGAAGGACGACTGCTTCAAGAACTTGCTTGTGGTAATATTCAGCGTTGACCTTTTTCACATAAAAACAAGAGGAAGTAATATTCAGCGTTGACCTTTTTCAATAAAAACAAGGGGAAGTTTGCCTCTCCTACAAAACTACCCCAAACCATTTCTGAGTATGTTTTTTTTTTTATATCTGGGCGCATAAACTTTATTTTTGGAAATGTCCTACGTTCTGACTGCCCACAAACGATCATTTTGTGGATTGTGTGGCTGCTCGAAAATGAATAGCTATGAAGCAAGTATGGTTTCAACTCTAGCAGCTCTTTTTCCCTTGACTGAGGCTGAAACTCCATGAATTTTTCGTTTGTTTTTTTTTTGTAAGAATTTGCTCCTGCGTCATGTGTGAGTATTAATGGTGCTGAAGACTTTGAAAGTCCCAATTTCGCAGCTATTTTTCTCACCGAAAGACCTTTTTTCTACAAATCTGATCTCTTACGATCTTAATGCGTTTTTAGTACGTGCAGTGCGTGAAAGTCCAATTATCTTACTATCCTGAACTGAAGATCTTTCCTTATAACGTTTGATTGCTTTATGTATGAGGTCCCGCTTAATCTCTTCCTTTCGTAGGTTCCGAAAAATTTCACAAGGTTTAATTCCTTCAATAAATTTTTGAACAATTAGTTCACGTATGAATTCCATCGCATTCCACTATCTAAATAAGACTGATATTAATGGTATTTTCTGTTATAGCATGTGGACTGATAACGGGACCTTTTTTTGGGAAACTATGAACAAGAAAAAATTTAGTTTCATATTTAAACAATAAATCACTTTTGTATTTTAATTCACAGGACATTTTGAACTCTTCAGACCCAATCAGCTAGCCCGTTTCACATTTTTACCACCTTGACTGCAAGAAGCAGCCTTCCCCTATTTTAATTTCCAGATTTGGTTGAGAATTTCAAGCGAAACCTACCTTATTACTGAAGGGGGAAAGGTAGTGTTCCATTCCTTTTGGTTGTCGATATCGAAAATATATTTTCAAGTTAAATCAATCGGTGTTTGCTTAGTGACTTGGGTCACTCTTAGTTAACTTTTGAATAAAGCTTTACGGAATGAAAATGTAGCCACATAGCAAATCAAACCTAATTTTATGTGAATATTACGGGGTATAAAGTTTTCTCTTCATGATTGTAGCTATCATCCAGTAAATACATAAAGACAAATCACAACCTAACTAAATTGAAAATGTACATACAGTGGCTCACAGCTTATTTGATACAGTGACTATTTAAAAATGCAAATCACTGTAACTTTGAAATTAAGAACCCTATCCAAAAAATTTAAACGTATTTGACTAGATGCATGTTCAGCAAATACAATGCAAACAAAAAAGGTTCCAGCAATAGTCTTCGGCGTCCGGTAAAAGAGAAATACCACTGGCGCAGAAAAATTGCAGCTCACAGCTTATTTGATCCAGACACTTCAATGCGAATAAACTTCTATTTGTCGCACCGTTAATCTGTCTTGTTTTTGTTCCTTGAATTTTTGATTGTGTTAGACATTGGCTTAGGTAATTTTTAGCAAGATCTTGTAAGCTGAAGTGCCAAAATGAGCCAAAATTGTAAAATGGGTCATGGCACCACAATTGAACAGCGCGAGTTGGTATTAAACCACTTTAAAAAAGGACAAAGTGTTCGAAAAATTGCTGAAAGTGTGAGTTTGAGTGTTTCTACAGTGCAGCACAGAATTGAGCGCTTCCTACACGAAAATCGGGTAGAAAATAAGAGGAGAAATGCGCCAAACAATATTTTCACCGTATCCGACGAACGATACATTGTAAGGAAAGTGAAAGCAAACACAAAAATTTCCGCTCCCAAATTGGTTACTGAGGTTCATCGTGAATTAAGGAAGTCATGTAGTGCTGAATCCGTCCGACGAGTGCTTCGCGACCATGATTTCAGGGTCCGAGTAGCTCGTAGGAAGCCTTTCATTTCCAAAAAATATACAATAAGCCGATTTGCCTTTGCCAAAGAGCATGTGGGAAAGCCATCCGCGTTCTGGAATACGGTTATTTTTGCGGACGAGTCCAAGTTTAACATTTTTGGCTACAACGGAATGTTATATGTCTGGCGCAAGGCAAACACTGAGCTAAACAAAGAGAACCTCAAAGCTACTGTGAAGCATGGTGGTGGTAATGTGATAGTTTGGGCCTGCATGTCCGCAGCCGGAGTCAGAAATTTAAAGTTTATTGAGGAAACAATGAACCAAACAAAGTACCTTGATGTACAAAAAAACAATTTGCTGCAAAGTGCTAAAAAACTGGGTGTTAGCAACCAATTTCGGTTGTACCAAGACAACGATCCAAACCACAAGTCGGGAATTGTGCAGTCCTGGCCAATTTGGGATTGCCCTCATTTGATGTATATATCAGTCACCAGATATGAACGTCATTGAGAATCTGTGGACTTTGTTGGATAACAACATTAGAAAACACAAGATTTCTAATAAACAAGACCTGAAGAAAGGACTGCTAGAGGTATAGCAAAAAATTACTCCTGACATCACAAAAAAACTCGTTGATTCAATGCCGAATAGGCTCCAGGCTCTGCTTAAGTCTAAGGGCTATCATACAAAGTATTGAAATCAACTGGAAACCTCATAATTCACAACAATTTTAATGTTTAATCAAACTGTATCAAATAAGCTGTGACATGAAATTTGTTATTATTTTTAGTTTTTTTGTTTTTTAAGATGTAAAACAGCAACTTTGTAACAAATATAAACTTGTTTAATAAACAACAAACTATTGCCTTCAAAATGGTGTTCAAATTTTTTTGATATTGTTATTATGTTTTAAGTTATTGCAAGTTAATTTTTTAAAGAAGCACTGTATCAAATAAGCTGTGAGCCACTGTATGTTAAATGCAAATTAGATGTTTTACGTAAAATCACTGTATTCGGGCTATTTTCAAACTCTAGAGTTTTGTTTTGTTTTCGAAAAATGACATTAACGATGCAGTTTATGAACATTTCAAATCCCTCTGGAGAGAAAGAGAGCCTGCAGACCTGTTAAATAGTTCAGAATAAATATAACTTCTACCAGAATCGAATCGCTGAGTCAGTCCACTACGTTTGCTTGTTCGTTCGTTCGGTTGCTCTGCTCAATGTAAACGAAAACTTCTAGAACAGCTAACCAGACAACTATGTCCGCTCTCATGATCTTCATTGCGGTCTAAATAAATGCATTACGTCGTTTTCATACTGCTGTTTGTGTGCCTGTGTGTATACCATTAACCTGAATTCGGCTTCAGAACTGTCTGTTCGAGTGAATAGAATATGGTCTTTCAGAACCTATAATTACAGGCAGTCATGCTAAAATCGAATGTAAATAGCTAATGTGATGTGTTAATTTCGTTAATGTTTGATTTTCTGTTCTTGCTGGTATCGGTTGTCGAAACCTACTAAAATTGACATGTTTGCCATTAGCATTTCGGGTAGGCTCTATTTATTCCTAGAATATTGCCCGCATGTTAAAGAATTAAAGTAATTGCTTGTGGAGGTTCTAGGGGTCTGTGTTTGGGCTTGCAAAGAAGTTTGTTTGCATTTGCGTCGTAACGTCACATTAAGTATCCACCACGTAATGAATTTGGGACTAAAAGTCCTGCTGCCATTGTGGTAATTTTTCAAATGCTTGGGTTCATTTTTCTTGAGGAATGGCTATCGATTTCATAGTTATTTACTATTATATATACATCAACTCATTTCCAAGTCCTTCGTCTAAATGAATTAAAAGAAGGTCAACGAAGCAATGGTGTGTTCGCCGTGTATCTGTCTTCAATCAACCCTTCGACAGATTGGATTATAACCTCTAAATTCGAGTGATTTTTAATTTCAATGATTTCATCAAACAATTTTGAAAAATAGAATTCCAGCTCTGCTAACTGACTAATAACTGCCGATTCTAAGCGCCAGGGGTTTCCAAGAAGCATGAAGCATTTCTTGAAATTTCTCAACTTTCCAAATCTTCGTTTCAATTTTGATGGATAGTGAATTTAGGTAATTTAAAATTACATTTTATCTGTAGATATATTGTCATTTTCATTAGCTATCGAAAGTGTGGGGAAATGGTCGAGCTTCTGATTTTCCATGTCTTCGCAATAAATGCTCATTTTGTCTTCAAATGCAAATACTTTTTGGGCCATCTGCGTTAACATTTTGTTTTCACCCTGTAAAAATTGATTCAATTCACTTAATTTCTCCGTGGTAACACAAAGAAATGCAACAAGACTCCGCCATCTATAATCATCAAGTTCATTGTAAACTTTGTTGTTCTGTTGTAAAAACAACATAATTTCTATTCGTAATGAGAAAAATCGGTCGCGAACACTTCTCCTTCTTAGCCACCGGACTGTTGTATGTAAAATGACATCACCATAATTACTGCTTACCTTTTCCAAAAGAGCTTTCGTGGTCGAAGTACTCGGGTATTAAAATTTTGTACTAGCTAGTTTGATAACATTAGAGGCCGTCAAAATATTGGTGTTTGGTACTCGGGTGTTTTGGAAATGGTGGAAAGAATGAGATTTTTTTGTAATTTTAGATTTTAGGCATTGATGCTATCACATCTTGTACATTTTGCGGCTTTAGCAATGCGAACAAAGTTTTATGCATACAATAAAATAGAAATCAAATTAAATTGATAAATTTGATTGTTTTCCCCTGATTGAAATGTATCAAATGGAGGTAATTTATTGGGTAATTTCTTGATCTCAAGCATTCGAGTAGTTCGCAAAAATACTCGCACCTAGTATTTTTGAATTTCATACTAGGCACGCACTGGCTGTTCCGCAAAAATACATGTTCCATATACCTGTTATACCTATATATACGCCTAATCTCTTATCGTGATCGTTTGGCTCGTTTCATACAGATCGCGTTTACATATCCGAGCCTTCGTTTGTTCCACACAAGTTCGAAGTGGACTTGGTTCATTTTCGGGACATCTTCCGCCGGAGGCCAGCAATCAGATTGGCTGATCGTTTGTATATGTAAATATGGCCTGAAGCTCAAGCTACCTGCGACCATTGCCACTCAAGAGCCATTCGGTGTCTCTTACGCCAGCTCTAATTTTCTGCAGAATTTATTTGATAAAAATGAGAACTATGAGCCACAAATGTACTGTCTGCAATTGAATGTTTAACAAGTGATCGAGCCACAGAGTAATGTCTGGATAGCTTGAAAGGAGAGGCACTTATGAGCAGCGCTGCCTCTTTTGCTTCTATAGTAGTGGATTTACTGCTATTGTCCTGCCAAAGAATTTACTACACAGCAACTAAATCTATTATTTGATAAACCGGGCGAGACAAGTAAAATCTTTTCCGTTCATAAACAACAAATGGATTCATATCAATTTTTCCACTTCTTTAGAAGAAAAGAATTGATGTAATTGGCTTGTCTACACAAAACCAAGCACAATACAGCTGAGTCAAAGTCAATCAATTCAAATGTTCTATTATTTTGATCTATCTATTTTTATAAATCTTTTTGTCTATTTTTTACATTGTTTCACTTTAGTTTGTTTTGAATGCTTCTCACTTGTTAAACGCTGACTTAATTTTAAAATTTGGCAGTATTCACCATTAATGCTTTTTAATATTCGAACAATATATTCAATCTTATTATATGTATTAATGGTAAATTACATCGATAGTATAATAAAATTTATCGAACTTTTATTTTATCTATGTGAACACATTCCAACAAAATTTGATATAAAAATAATAAATATTCAAATACGTGGCGAATTGTTTCAGAAACTGAATACTTTTTTCATTCGAGTGCATGTAAATTTACCTTATATAAATCCAGTGGCCCCAAAAACTATGGCTCTGTATGCAACACAGATATAAGAGAAAATGGATTAGAAATCGACCGAGCAAAAATGTGCTAATTTTCGACTTTTTGCTTACTGGTGTGTGCCCTACACAGTTTATATGGTACCAAAAAGAATGAGAGATCGCCATTTTGAACGTCGTTTGACATTTCTTTCCCCGAACCGGCAAGTGGAGATTAAAATGCTTTTTGTGAATAAAACTAGTTATGATTTCACACAAAAACCAACAGAAATTGATGCCAAAGGTTAATTTTACTCACTCGAAATACGATATCCCCTGCGAAGCACTTCGGTAGCTACTTTTGCAGCCTGGAACGCGGCACTTCATTATCGCACTATTTTAGAATTTTTTACCGCTAATTTACTCGCAAAACCGACACAAATGATTGCGCACAAACGTAGATGTACGTTTCCACCAAATTCGCCGAAAAATTTCCAAATTTTATTTGAAAAATTTTGACTGAAAGTCAATGCTTTCAGTCCCCGACACAAATCAAACTGACATTGACGTTTCTTTTCGTGCTGCCCTTTGCACGCTTTCACACCGATCTTGTATTCCCAGCATTAAGACTTTTCGGTTGTGAGTGCGGTAGAAAGGGGCGCCCTGAGCTGAATTTTTGTGAGAGAGCAATGTTGTGCGTGTATTAAAAAAGGCACATTCACGTATGGGTACACGGATAGCCATTTCGTATCCATATTTTTTCATATCTATGGTATGCAACCGGACCGCGGAGGTCCTCTCAGCCCCTAGAGTCGATGCGAGTTGAAGTCGAAAAACCTTACTTTTATAATGTATTTGAATGTGTGTGATTCAGAAAAAAATTTCCACTCTCCCCAAAAACTTCTAACACTTTGTCAAGTAACTTTAAAAAGTTTGAGTAATCTGTGTACCACCACTTCCAATCGTGTGCAGTTTTTGATCCCATTCGAAGCGTCATGCATCAAACAAGCTGTGAGTGGGAACCTAAGTTAAATCAAAGATAAAATGAATCCAGGAACTAATTACTCTACACTTGGTACAACAGATACTGAAATGAAGCGCTTGCTTCTTTCATTGTTTTGTTTTCTTTTTCAATTAATCATATGACGCACTTACTATAGCTATCATAATTTAATTTAATTCAAAATGTTTCATGATTTTATCTTTTCGCCTTGTATCTCATACTTTTGCATTTCTTCGTTTTGTATATATTGCATTCGCCTGCAGGCTTCCTTGTTACGCACATCTGTGTCACTCATTGATCGAGTTATTTCCGTCAGTAGTATTACCAGCAGAATTACACACATGGACTCATGCGAATATATATTCATGAATATATATAAATACAAGGATGCTTCTTCATCTAAACAAATCTATCTCTTAGAACATAATGAGACACGTGCCAATCTTGTCGCAACCGTTGCCTTTTTGAATCAACATACCCTATTTATTCTACTCACTCCGCACTTCAAACTGTCCTTATTTCAGGCAAGGAAAAGAAAACTTAAAATTTTCAACGATACGTGCATTTAATTGAAATATTCCACTTTGGATTTAAATTTCAATTCAAATTTTACGGGACGATAAATTTGTGAAGACGAGCAAAACAAGAAAGCCCAGTCGGTCAACGATGGACAACGAACGATGCCAAAGTGGACCCACAAATCTAACGCAAGTCAGAAAGGATGTGCTCAATGGCCGAGTGCAAAAATAAAATTTACTAGTACCGAAACGAAAAATAAAAAGAGAATGAAAATGAAATTCTACTTAGCATTTTAGGAAATGGGGAAAGGACGAGACGTCATTGAAACTCAAACTACTATACACTTGAACATGCTTGTATCGTTTGAAGAGTGAAGGACAACGTCAGAAAAAAAACCTATGCGCGAATGAAACTCGAGAGTTTTCGTATTCCCACAGCTGCTTGTCCGTAAGTTATGCAATGGAAATGGAAATAACGGCAGAGTTATTTTTGAAAATGACTGTAATTTAAAGTTAGATTGCGGAAAACGGATGGATAGTGTGAAATTGAGATGAGAGACAGTAGTGTAAGTGATGCGATTTTGTTAAGACTTGTTGTTTTAATCAGTTGATGACAAATAGTATTTTTTGTGAAAATAATTTAAAGGTAATGTGAAAAAAGTAACAATCACAGTAATCGTTTTTCCAACAGGCGATGAAATGCTCTTACGCACTGTGTGTTGGACTACCAACTATTTTAATTACCTAACTTAGTTTTGCACCCGAAACTAAGCCCGGTATCTCGCTCTGGGAACCCTCTTCTCCATTGAGACATCGACCAATCGGGGTCAACTTTCTTTGCTCTGAATCTAACCTGCACATACTACGCTAATTTGGTCCAGTTCGTTTCTTCTAACGGCAGAGTCTGCACTATTGTGTCGCTTGCCTACCAAATTGGGAAAAAAATATTTTTGGCGCCGTCAGAGTTGTCTAAGTCAGGTGTCTAAGAGTTTTGCCTATTTTATTTGAAAAATACTGAAAATGCCTGTGTTTGCTGAGAAACCGTGTCAACCGAGGCGTGAAATTTTCTATGAGACATGCTGTTCACCTAGCTCTCGTCTCATGGTTCCAAGAATATTGTCATACCTGATAGTGCGAGGTATTTTTCCTAGTCTCAACGTCTCCTAATTATGCTAATACCTTTTAAAGAATATCGATTTTCGTTCGTTGGCAAAGCAGTGGATTCGAATGACTCAAACTACAACAAAAAAAAACTAGTTCTTAGACAGATAGCGGCATAACACTCTAAGCGCTCCTCTTTTTGCACCTCGGATAGTTTCTAGTGGTACAACTGCTTACTCAATGCCTTAGATCATATCTCTGCCCCATACAATAAGACGGACTGGGCCTCAGTCATCATCAGAAAATGTCTACTTGTGCTTGGGTACTATAACGCCCGCTTTGGACTTTTCGATGAATTCTTTGTTGACACGCACAATCATTATATTCCCGGCCCTTTTTTTGGTAAGGATGATGACATCAGTTTTGTTCAGGGCTAATGACAGTCCGTATTCTGTTCCATTCCACCTGCAGACCGTTTGCAGAGCTTGGTTCAGTTTGAGTTGTGAGTCGGTCCAAGCTACAAGCAACAACAAGTCAGTGACGTTCCCCAGCATACGCCACGAAGCTATTTTCCGTGAGGCATTTCATTTGTACCTGAAATTGACCCTTGGGCCTCTCCTTAAGTTATCATCTTATTGGGTCATCCTTCTTTGGTTCTGAACATGAAAAAATAATTTCTCAAGTAGCCACTCACCATCCCCAAGGGATACTTTGGCGCTTGAATGTGATTAAGGGCTTCAAGTTAGCCAATAACCTTGCAGAGCTAAATGCTTTCTTCACATTAATAGGCACTGGAAATATCATCCACCATGATAAATTATTATAATCTTCAGCACTACTGACAGACTATATTGCGTCCGAAATCGTGTCTCCATTATGCTGGATCGCTGATATTGAGTCTCAACATGATGAACTTCTCCTGCACTTTACCTGCCGTATCTAGCAAACACAGAGAGCGGTAGGCTGATGACTGCTGAGAATAATTCCTGTTTTTGCTAATAAGTACCAATCATGCAATATTCCAACCGATAGAGAAGTGTTAATTTGCTAGGCGAGTGTTATAATTGCGGAGCAGCAAACTATGATAAAAACTAACTTTAGTTGTTCACTCAGAATGTCATCGGGACTTGGTGCTTTCCTGGCTTTTATTTCTTTCAAAGCACAGCTCTTTCCAGACCTTCTGCCGCAAAGAGCGGCACGTCTTCAATGTGTCGCAAATCCTCATCCAATCGTCTGGAGTGGGAAAGAAAAAATGATTCCCCAATATTTAACAAGGTAGCTGCCTACATCATGCAAACAGGCTTTAAAGATCCATGTTTTGTGTCCGAGTCCTTACGGGTCGCTTGTCACCTTACGCCTAAGCTTGCTCTAACAACACGCCCTACTTATGTTAATAACTTTCACCAGTTCCTTCCATTTAAAGCGGTATTTCTCAGATTTCAGCTGTGCCTCAATTCTGTACCTTTTGCGTTGTGGAATCCATCGGAGTTGCAAGCATTATCACCGCAGATCCAATATTTTTGAAGTCCACCAGTATACCGGATGCTTTCCATAACGAACCTTTCTGCGCATGGCAGGCAGGCCGCACTTGCTATCTGGAGGGAATCGCCTTCTAAACCGATGAGCGGTTCGGTGGTACCTATTTCAATTGAGCTCATTCAGCCTATTGCCTCAGCTTTGTTACTAGGACCTCAGTGAACGTCTCAGCATTTACCCTGCATACGTTTTATGTTCTTGGCATATTGTGGATTTCTAGAATCTTGCTGGTATTGTCTCGTAACTTAAACGCAATGCCTGAGTAATCTTCAAGAAATCTTCAGTTTTAAATGATTGCTGCTAAGTTCTCCAAAGCAAAGGTCAAGCATGGAATGGTCTTGCCCCCCAATTTAATTACGGTGACGTTGAAGTCATTGGCTACCACCACTTATCCGTCTAACTGTGCGATTTCTTCCTTTAAGCCGCTGAGTTTGTCTTTAAATACTTGTATCGCTTGGTCTGGTGACAAAGTTAAATAAAGCGATTTCCTCGCTTCTAACCCATAGAACTGCCCGCCGAGCTCTGCTTTCTCGCATTTAGCATCCATATTTCTGCTGTAACAAGAAGGTCTAAGTACCAAAAAGAAAACCCTATTTTTTTTGTTGTAATGCAAATCACCAGGCCGATAGATTTTTCGTATGACGTTTGGTAGATCATGTTATTGATAGTTTTAAGTCAGGTAAAGCTAAGTGGCAGTCAATCCGGAAGACATACGACGCATAGACCAAAAGACATACGACCAAAAGACATACGACGCATATACATACTTTCGTTTAACCACTGTACTCTGGGAGCAATTTGGTTCCTCTGATGAACTGTACTATACCCATAAGCTCGATAAGGGGTAAATCAGGCAGGATTCAGACCATTCTCTTCTCGGACACTGACCCATAAGATGGCGAACGAACTCCTCTTCACCCTTTTAGCCACAGCTTCGAAAGAAATTGTTAAGCTCTTTCCGCAGCCGATGTTTATACCGCCCTATGAGTTAGTAGCCCGAGATAACAGTCACAAAACAGGAGAAAGAACTATAGATGGAACTGACCAGCAACTTAATGCAACGTGCATCCATGGACGTCCAAAACAAATTCACTCTTGTTCAAATTTGCTTAGAAAATGCTGATCATTTGACTCTTCCTTTCAAGCCGCCTATGACAGCACAGCCTGGATAGACCTGTATGAAGCTATGAGAGAATTTGGCATCCCACACAAACACACGATTGAATAGGTTGACCATGACCAATGTAGCAAACCGAGCAAAAATGGCGGGATAACTATGCAGATAGCTCAGCATCTTCAATGGGCTCCGTGAAAATGATGGTCTGACCTACCTCTTTCTTTAACCTGGCGTTAGAGAAAGCAATCGGAGAGCCTGGTATGTCAGCTAAAGGGACTTTGCAGCGTCATGACTAAAATGTATGTCCTAAAACAAATTTATTGAATTCTTTTTTCGCTTTCAGTATGCATCTCTTTTGTGCGCTTTGTGATCTTCTGCTCCGCACTTGTAGCACAAGCGTGGAGCTTTAAACCAGCGTGTTCTGACTGGCCTTTGGCATATTCTACAGTATATCCAGCCAATTTAGATCTTTTGTTACCCTTATCTTGACTGTGCTCATTTTTGGTGCATCTCAATATCTACATTGCAGCTTCATATGTGAAGCAGTCAAGATCAAGAGCTTTGATGGTGCTTTTGAGTTCAATTGACGACATGATGGACTTCTCCCTGTATGGATGTCTCTCGCAAAGGTCTTTTAGGACTACGATCTTCCCCTTTTCCAAAAGCAGATATCTTGGCTGAATCTGCTTTAAAAACTTTGTTTTCACTGTCTTTCGTCGTGGTTTTATATTTAAACTCCTGCAAGACATCAGTATATGATAGCCTTTCTCCAGGTCAGAACGCGATACGCTCCGTCCGTTGATCACTTTCTTCTTTTTTCTTCACATTAGCGGTAAATAATTGACTGACTTTTTTGGGGGGTCTCTAAGCTTAGCTGTACCTGCTTGGTGGTTTAGCCCTGCACTTTCCTTGTTTCCTTATATTTCGCACGTTTAAAGGTCAATTTTCCATGCGCATTCTCTTCTCTCCTGTTCTTTTCGATATTCATTTATTTTGACAGGGTTCACAAGTTTTTTGCTTCTCTCTGTCTAGTTTTAGTATTTTCTCCCCTGTCTTTCCTTCGGGAGCCAGAAGAGAGAAAGTGATTCAAGGTTGGTTCTCATTATCTCCAGCCCCCGCCAAAAATGGGCCATTTATTTTGTTGGCCAATTCGAGCTATCAGGATTGATCATCCCGGCTGATATTCAGCAGACTTTGGAGAGCTTTATGATATAATGCCTGCTTACTGTAAAATAAAAATCGGGTTCACCACCAAGGCAAAGAAAGCATTACACGTTAAACCTAAGGACTTTCGATCAACCTGTTCAAGCTCCTTTCTTTTAAAAGTCTTAGAGAGGGCTGTGTGTTATTGGATAACCAGTACTTTAGACTCTGTTCTGATGTCTAAATCAGAGAATGCCTATCCAAGGGGCTGATCTGTTAAAACAGCTCTGCATACGCTGGTAAAGCTTAATGAAAAATCAATGAAAATATGTTGGCTGTATTTCACCAGGAAGCGTTCAAAAATACGCAACCTCAAGCGATTTCAAGAAATCTGCGGACCCTGGAAGTCAACTGGTAGTTAGTCGAACTAATAAATCAGCTTTGTAAAAATCGGATATTACTCCCGTCTCGAGGAAGTTCGATGACCATGCTAAAAGAGAACTCCCCAGGACGGTGCACTATTTTTCTTGGTCTCATAGCTAATCGAGTTTTCTTAAAAACTCTCTAATCCTCAAATTCGTCATTGAGGTTCAATATTCAATATTCACCCTAATTGCCGCTACCACCACCAGTGCCGATCTTGTATTTGTTGACATGATATTGTATCAACATGAAAGAAACGTCAAACGAAGCTCATTTCAACGTCAAACGCGATTCAACATTCATTAGTCCTATTCAGCAGTGGCACCGAACATTTAATATAAGAAAAATTAGTAATATTTTTTTTTGTTCACATCTAGCAGAAGTAAGTTCCCAAATTATTCAACCCGTACATATTGACAATTTAGGTTTCAAGTAATATCTGCTGATTTTCAATTTCGCAGGTTCTTTTTTCGTTTGATTTTTCGTTTAGTTATTTCCACATAATTTTTTCTAATTGATTTCCTTTCTCATGTTGTTAGTTTCATGAATCAAATGTTCACTAAGTTGATAAGTTTTGTATCTTTCAATAAAAAATATACTATTATGCTAAACTCTTGATGTCAAGCGATAACGTAAATAAATGATATCGCTATTGCTTTATCAGAGAAATTCATCTCGACCATATCGAAGAGATTAAATCATTCTTTACAATTCTATCTTAATTGTGGCCGGAGTGTAGCTTATCCAAACGGAACTATTGCTGTTCACGATTAAGCAAATGGCTTCACTTTTCGAGGTACCAAAACTTAATGGAACTCCTGTAAGCTTAAAAAAAATTAAGATATCTGGGACTAACCGCCGACTTCAAGCTTCCATGGCAATATAATCCATCAGACAGGGCTCACAAGTCATTGTGCACTCTAGAGAGCTAAATCTTTGATATTTTCCAATCACTTAAGCATTTTAATACAGTTTCAATAAAATCAAATTGGTTTGCCTGTAATAATAAATGCCAGCAAACATTTTACATGTAAGGCTACCCACAATGGGCGCAAAATTTTAAAGTACGAAATATCCTTCACAGTAGTATACTAATTAGCTGAAGTAAATCTCAAAGTAGTTTCACTACCATCTTTGTTATATTTAGATATTTGTTTTTCCATTTACTCCTGTCAACATAATTATCCACTGCTTGTTCCTGCCTGTTGGTTTAATTCGAAGTGGTATGTGAAAATGGTCTGCGGTTCCACACCAAACTACTCTACCATAACAATTCAATAATATCTAAACTCAAGGCACAGTAATCTAATGACAATCACACAATATAACGTCTAATCCTCTACCAACATCAATTACATTTCAATATCGCTCTACAATAGATGATCCATCAAACATTGCCTGTCAACCGCTAACTCGTTCTCTACGCATATCATCAAACCAAACTCTTTGTAGCCATTTACCATTCCGTTCATCATCATATCGCCTGTCTTTCAATTTTTCCTTCGATCCCAGATGCCACCGTTGTTAGATAGTGCAACAAAAGCCCAGGCCTTTCGTCAAACCAGCCGCTCGCCCGCCCGCAGCTAGTATCCTGATTGTCACAAGATATGAATCGTACAAAAACCGACAGACTTCTGACAATTGTAATCTGGGCAAGTTGACGGGAACTGGGTCAAACCAATCATCGGCTTATCAACGATTCCGTTCCATGTCATGTACACGATTTTAAAAGTATCCAGCAAGCGTTCTTCTTTCAACAAAACGACATAGCATGTATGAGCTATCAAAGTCAGGATTTGGACACATCATCGGATGTACGATATGCTCATCCTGGATACAGTTTGCTCGGAAACAGATTGAATTATGGGTTGGATGGTTGGTTGAGAGTTGAAAGTGAAGGAAAATTTGCGAGAAATTGAATGATTTTGTGGGCAATTTTTTCTCAAACGAATTCGTTAAAATTGCAGTTGTTGGAAATTCTTTTATTGAAAATTTTTAGGGGCCAGGAAGGTTGATTTTTCTAATGAGCCTATTCAAATTGAGAGACCATATTTTTAATGGGTATTTTTATTTCTTCAGAAGATTTAATTTTTTAGCAAATTTCACTTTATAAATCAGTAAAATTGAAGGATCGAATATTACATAATCAATGCACTTTCTTTCAATGCATACTGCGTTCATACAGTCCGCCATATGATGCGAAACTTAACTTTTTATAAACATCAGGATATGATGTATACCGGGGTCATTAGTAGGGTACACATGATAGGATTGCCGAAGTGTACACGTCGGATTTCCATTTCAGACTGCATATCTCAAACAAATCTGCTTTTTACAGCATTTTCTTCGTTCACGGCCAGGACCAATTACCATTTTTATTTGCGATATCCTTGCCACTACTCACCTCGGGCTGCACGGGCTCCGCGGAAATCGTGTATATTGTATAATGTCCTACCCTCAGTAGTCTTTCGCTTAGCTCCTACAAAATTCTACTTTGCATATCGGATACGCTGGCTGCGGTGCTTGGGTTCCGTTTTGCTCTCCACCGCGACACATGGTTTGTTGGCTGTTAAAATCTCGTGGAGCGAATGTGGCACTACTGTAGGGACTCAGATGCATATGCTAGACAGAAGTCGCTTGTATTGAATGGGAAACGATGGGTGGTTAGAGATATTGTTGTTATTCTTACCATTACTGTTTGTTGCCGTTGCTCGTCGTTTGCCGACGTTACTACAGCTATTGTTGATGTTGCCCTAAGGGCTCGAGCTACGGAGTGTTGGCACTACGAGCTGCTGAGCTGTGTGAAAATCAATAGGACCCATAGGGCTGGTTGCGAGAAAACTGTATCAGATTGGGAATCCGGGTGCCGGCAATTGTTCGAAAGGATGGGCGAGGACTTTTTGTAATATTCAAAGGCACACTTGATTTTATTGGATGTTATGTGTGTGATTTTTCTCATCACCCTCTCTGTATGTGGGGATCGAACATCTTTTGATTTTGCAACCACATCAAAACGAGCTTTGGCTTGAATTCGGGGGACATCAGGATTAACTACAGACATACGAAAAAAAATGTTGCTTGCTTGAAATGTATGTTTTGTTTAGATTGATTTTCATTCTACTTTATTGTTTTTCCTATATTTAGGGTATCACCAGCACAAAGTTCTAGATCAAATTTCACAGATCTAAAGTTTTTTATCTACAATTTCTTCTCACAGAACTTTTCAAATCTCTAAGCAGGGCTTACATAATTCCACGAGAAAGATCCTTCAAATAAACCCAATCACAATACTTCCACATCCAACTGTCTCATGCAAAGCAAAAACGGAAGAAACACTATCGATTCAGTCGTCATCGCAATAGGATTCGGCGTGTGAATACAAAAGACATTTTGAAACCTCTTTCCGAGCTTTTCCGGATTTAATGTGAAAATGGATAAATGAGTTGTCGCTAGCTAGCTGACTAGCTGGTTCGTATTACCGCCACGAATTCAACTCATGTCACTCGTATATGTAGCTCTTAAGCTTGTCTTCGCCTTGGCAAACGCTACTATGTAGAACCACATTCATACGTATGTATGTTATTTCCCACATTTTGGCCGTCATTCTGTCGCCACGGTACACGCTCGACAGGATAAAAGCGGCAAAGCTGTGTGAATTGAATGAGAGGATTTTGCAGGAAAAAAGACGCCGCACCCCAGCAATACGATATCATACTATTACCGCTGGGTATTTAGCAGAGTCGTATTGGCGTAAGAAAGTGTACGTTGCGGGCAAAAGGATGTCGAGTAAAATGAAAACGAAAGAAGAAGACTCTCACAGTAGATTGGTATTTTATAAAGACACGCTAAATACGGGATATAAATTGGGTAATCCTAATTTCGCATTCACAACATAATCACGTCCTTTTGTGATCAATAACAGTCAATGTTGTTGTTGTATTTTCGTAATACAGCTTTCGTTTTTGTCGCTGCAGCGATACGCACCTTGAATGAAACGGGCTAGGAAATGTATCACGACTCTACCGAATACCCTAACGCGATGACAAAATCGATTAATTGTCCTCGAGCACATGGCAAGAACGCTAGGCAAGAAATGTTTCGAATATGCTAATATTCAAGGACCTAAGTCTGCTTTTGTGTGGCTCATTTCACTTTCTTTGCTTTTCGCATTTAGTCGGAATGAATTTGGTATGTGTTGTGTGCTCATGAATAATTGAGCATACATAGGAAATATTCATTGAATTTTCGCCCGAGAAACTTCGAGTAACGTCTGTAAAGTAGTTTAACTGACGTAAATCCGATTGACTGTTACAACATACTGTATATGGCCATTGTAAATCTTTAATCAGCTGAGCCACTGTGTTTTTAAGATAATTGATTGAAATTAATTGATAATTGTTGAATGACATTTCAATACTAGGGCTTACATATTATTTAATTCAACAATTTAGCTTTTGGTCATTATAACTTTAATAGCAAATTTTTGCGACTAGAGGATAGCAGCGCATCTTTACTGGGCCGAAGTCCCGAGAAGAGTCTAGCAAAGATGGGAAATCTTCAACGAGGTACAAAAAAAGAATGGTCGTGGAGGTTCCTTGTCATTCCTCAACACACACCCGATGGTCTAGTTACATACTAGGGTAGGTCTTGAAAAAATAGAGTGGATTTGCTCCAAGAAGAGAGGGACGCTATTTGCTATTCATGCGACAACAATCAAACATTCTCCAACCGTAATACGAAGAGGTTTTGTCCAAAAAGGAACAGAAGGCTCTAAGATGTAAACAGGCTACTTCAGGCTTAGCCGAGACAAACAAAGCGAGTTTGCTAGACACGGGTGCTGAAAAAACTCACACCCACACACACAAACAGTTGGGATAAATGCCTCCATTCAGGAGGAGGATCTTTTTGCCTCTGATTCCAAATGTTGGGCCCCACACCACCCTTTAACTCCAATTGGAAAACGTAACCGGGAATCTCCCTTAATACAAAAAAATAGGTCATTTTCATGAATTTTTTTTAAGAAAATTACGAAACTTTTTTAAACGAATATTATATAATCATAAACTTCATACGTTGAGCACCTTTCAGTAATTTTTTTTTTTGCAAAATATCACATTATCAAATTACAAATGGCCGTCAAAGCAATGGTATTTTAATTTTCATTTCTTGTGGTGACCAACATTGTGTCGAACTGGATCATTTGAAACAAAAAATAGCGATGGATTTAGTTAAACAACAGGATAAAGTAGTGTTTGATCGAAGAATTTATAACAATATCCTTTTTTCACAAAATGGCGGACAGTCAAAGTTAATGGTTCGATTTTCCCTTCACAAAAACGGCCGCTTTGGCTATAAAACGGCCATTTGTATTGAAGAAGCCTGCCAAGTTTCAAAAAGATCGGTTCAGTAGTTTTCGAGTAATTTTGGTCACCGACTTCAAAAATGTCATTTCGAGAAAAACGCGTTTAAAGTTTCAATTTCAGTTTACACGGAGGAAAGAATTTTTTTTAACTTGCATAGAGTCATCCACTCCGAGGCCATAAAATAGCTCTTCCGCCGACGATGCCGCTTCCAAAAATGCAATTTGCTTTTGCCTTCTCCAGGTACGCGACTCTTTTCATAGAACAAAAGATAGAAACCGGAGTGAGGGTCGAGCGCGGCAGACGGCAGATTAGCCGGTTGTATAAGTAACGGTTTCTTTTCTTTCAACGCTCATATCTCAGTCAATTTTGTTCGGATCGACTTGAAATTTGAAGGACGTATTCTCAGATAATTATACTTAAAAAATAATGCAACGAAAAAACGCAGAAAAATTTCAAAGTTGCAAGTGAGGGTAACCTCTTAAGTATTCAATTGTCAGTCAGGCCACACCAAACCTGAAAAAAAAATGTCTCAATGATAATAGCAAAGTCGATGAAGTTAACTTTAATAATTCATTTTATTTTTCTACTCCCAAAATATCAAATAATTCATTTTTTATATCTAGATATATAACATGCATACCAAAATTAAGAAAAAAAAATAATTTTTGAAATGAAATAGGAGGGACAAGCTTCATCAATATATTACAAGGACTAATAAATGATTCACATTTTTAAAACACATCGACACTGTTTTAAAGATTTCTAGGTAAAAATATAACGAAAACTTGGCTTTCTGTTGAAATTTTCAAAGAGGAAGTTCTTCGTTTGCACTACGTCTTTAGAAATGCCAGCGATAAAGCTTTAACCCAAAAAGCGGTTGGTGGCCGGGCTTTGATAGCCATTCGTAAATCGTTTCAGTATGCACTCTGTGATTTCGTTGTACCTTTTACTGTTAAATCTGTAACAGTCCAAGTTCCTCAAACACAAGCCGCTTGCCTACTACTTTTGCTATTGTGCATATTCCTTATAATACTATGGTATACTTTTATAAGTGTTTCTATAGTGAACCATCGAATTATATTTCAACAAACTTTTTTATATTCTCCTGTGGCTATTTATGGTGATTTGAACCCTGAGTTCATCCAATGGGATATGCCACCTTTGACAATTCTGTCCAGAAATGCTGTTTCTATTTCTCTTGCCCCGATCTTTTCTTACTGCTCTACGCCTCAATTTAATTCCATTCCAAATACGAAAAGTCGTCCTTTGGACCTTGCTTTCTCCAACGTTCGCTCCAATAATACCTCACTCTTTACTTCTCTCACCCCTTACGTTAATCCAGATCCAGATCAGCCTCCAGTCGCCATAAATTTCAACCTTGCTCAACCTCTTCGTAAAAGAGTATTATTTCAGCGCGTTTCAACTTTTTCAAAGCTGATTATTTACGGATTGCTTCTAACGCCATTATTAGGTAAAAATTTTTTCATGGACTGGACATAGATTTCATCATTTCACGCTCATCTCCAACTTGATGTCTTTTTATATTTTTAGGATACGTTTCCGCAAATCGTCTCGTCCACTTTTGGTCTCTATTAATGTGTATATTGCTCTTCTCAACAAAGACTAGGTATGTTTGGAAATTTGTTCCTTTGACGATACGTTTCAAATTTTCACATTTCCGGAATTCTTCATTACTGGTTTTCCTCCTATATTGCTAACCGTACTTGTCCTGCTGTCTTCATTGACTGTGGTTGTTTTCCTTTTTATACTACATCTGGTGTTCCGCAAAATTCCATCCACGGGCCGCTCCTGTTCACATTGTACATTCTTGACCTTCCCAGTTGTTTCTTTTCCGTTTATCACCTTAACGCGGATGAGATTAAGCTTCTGCGTACTATTTTTTTCTTGTACATTGTCTGCATCTTCAATTAAACCTTACTGCTCTGGGCAATTGGTTTACTGTTAACTCTCTTTCCTTTAATATTTCTAAATGTCTTGTTATGTCCTTTGCTAAAAAGAACCCATTTTTAAGCACTTTGAATATACCCTTTCCAGTAGCTTGTTATTGCATGAAACCCACATAAGGACTTTGGCGGTATCTTTGATCCCCGTCTGAAATTTGATCGGTATGCTCAACTCATCTCATCGAAAAGGTCGAGAGTGGCAGAATTTGTTCTTCGTTGTTCTCGTGTTGTTCCCTTATTATATCCACTCGTGTCTATTCACATCGCTGGTACGAAACATATTACAGTGCTTGGCATGCGTATGCGCACATCTGAAAATGTATCATAAATTATGCTACCCACTGTAGAATACTTCTAAGAAAAAAACAAAAAATGTAAATGGAACCCAGTACGAGCTGTGACATTAGTACAAGCGCATCGATCATTAATTGAGCTTTGAACGCAAAATTTAAAGTTTTTCCGAAAATTTTGTTTGAAGAATTTTCATTAAACATTTGAACCTAGTATATTTTGCAAAAGTATTTAGTATTTGCGTTATTTTTGCAGAAATGCCTTCTAGAGAGCGCTTAGATAGGACATTATTGAAAAAAGAAGACAACCCTAATAAACAAACTAATAGAATGACTCTGCATGTAGGATAACTCTGAATGTGCAATGAGACATTTTTTGAAAAAAAAAAAAAAGCAATGACTATGGATTTAAGGCCCCAATAAAGGGCAATGCAAAAATTATTCTAGCGTGATCAAGGTAAAATTCGACACGAGGCAAAGACAATTCGACTATCTGCAACACCTACTGCAGAACCTTGTCACATTGCGCTTATTGTACGCTCTTTGCCAAATCTAGCAAGGAAGAAACTCAAAATAAAGCCCTCATTAGCTGCTGTCTACCGAGAGAAAAGACTACAATTTGCCAAAAAGTACATGTCTTGGACATCCGAATGGGAAAAAGTAATATTATTTTCTAATGAAAAAATTTCAATTCAAATGGTCGATACTGCTACAGTTGATACTGGTATAATTTGAAAATAAACACGGCGTGGTTAGATCGAAGCGTAATTTCAGTGTGGTAGCATTGTACAATCCCCTATAAAAAAAAACTGTCCAATCTATTTCATAACTATTCGAATGAACTCCCGGATGTACACAGATCTCTTGGAAGACGTTTTGATCAGTCATCTGGATATTTGCGACGAGGACGGTATAGTTTCCCAACAGGATAATGCATTCATTCATGAGTGGAGGCAAACCGAAAATTGGCTTTCGAACAAAAATATTCACACATTTGACTGGCAAACTTTAATCCTACTACTTTAAACTACTTTAATCCTATTGAAAACCTTTGAAGGATTCTCACTAAGAAGGTGTATGGAAAGGGACTTTATTTTGAGAGTACGAACTAGCGCATACTGATCCAAAATTGAAGCTGATTGTCTGAAAAAAATCTAACAAATTCAATGCCCAACCAAATGTCATTCAAAGTAAAGCAAGCAGGTCACACTAGGTATTATATCAAAAATATAGACTAAATAAGCTGTGTTTAATGAGCTCGAAAAAAAAGCAGAGCATCTCAAGGCCAGTTATAGTAGCGCGGCTGTCAAAAAAAGTCGAGCAAACTAGAGCAATTGAGAGGCAAAAAAAAGTCGAGCAAATGAGAGCAGCTGAGAGGCAATTCTCAAAATTCATTACTTGTCAGAAGGTCAACCTGTCACTTCACTAACAAAAAAATGCACTTCAGTGACAATTTTTTGTTGGAAGTCGGTTCTCTGACAGTTGGAAAACAGCTGGTTGCTTGCCCGAACTTGCTCTACCAAAAAAAGTAGAGTAAAAATCGTGCTCTAAAGTGCTCTAGTTCAACTTAAAGCAGACTCATGAAACACAAATCAGAGCAACTTCGGGCAAGTTAGAGCAGCCGAATTGCTCATTAAACACATTTTGTTGAGATATCTCAACCTAGCTCAACCTAGAGCAGCTCATTAAACACAGCTATAATTTGCTTTGCTTAAAAACAACAAGTAGCCATAAATTCGAATTTTATTCCTTAAAATACACAAAAGTCAAAGAAAACATTAGATACCTCTTTTAGAAGTTTTTTTTTTATTTCAACACTCAGAAAAATTGCACCACTTAACACTTTTTTAGATTCAAATTTAAATCAAAAATTGAAATCACTTTGAAATAAAAAGCGAATCTTATTTGAATTCCACTTTATTATAAAAATTTTATTTTCAAATCAAAATTTTTCATCATTGAATTAAAAAGAAACGTATATGGCGCCAAATCATATTTGAACATTTTTGATTTAAAATTTTTTTTTGTCAGATGCATTCGAGTCTGTTCAACATAAGTTTACACATTGTCTTCTGTATAAGTTAATTTCCCCTATTGTCCTAACGACGAACGCTTAAATTGTTTAAACTTTTCCCGTTGCACGTTTGTGGGTTGTTCCTGAATAAATGTTTCTTGTCCAAAAATTATGTTGGCCTGTATTCCATCAATATTTCTATAACCCAGTTTATTCAGGTCTCTAACCGATCTAGATTTTAAGAGGGTAATACCTTCAAATGTTCTAAGAACCTGTTCACCTTTACTGCTTATGTTTCAATTTTTATTCCTAATTTTTTATTCCTATTTTCATTTTCACTAATTTAATGCCACTATTATTATTCTATTATTGTGATTATTATTTATTTTGTTATTATACTATATTTTAATATTTTTGTTGCATGTTTTTGAGTTGCTGAATTTTTTTTTTTACATTAATCCTTTTTTCTTTTATGTATTATGCCTTCAACTTCCACTTTTTGGAGATGTGCCTATTAAATGGATTCTAATAAATAAAAATAATAATAAATAAATAAATCCAGAGTCATTTTCTGGAACACCCGAAAAAGAAACCGAAAATGAAGTGGCCGGTAGTCTATTCACTTTGGGCTGTGTACAATTACATCGGATGCCAATCCGATCCAATTGGTCTCCGAAGTTTTTATTGCAAAAAAATGTAGATTTGAATAGTCAATCTCACATGAAATAAAACAATATTTTCCGGTTCGATTCATGTAGATGAATATTAAAGCACATACTATTTTACGTTCCTTCAAAAAATTAAAACATTTTTTTTTTGTGCAGTCTATACAACACTTTGTCTTCAAAGCGACCATTTTTCTTTAGCACGCATCTGTTGCCAATGCTGATTCATCCCGTTTGCTTGAAATCTCCTTATAGTCTTCCATAAGTAGCGAAAGGAGTTTGGGTCGTTTTATTTTGTTAGAAATGAACTCGAAGTTGATGGAATTAAAGTTCAACGATGCCATTTAGACGGACTCGAATAGTCTGAATCCTTTCAATAGGTTTCTGAAATGCAGTCACGTTTAATCAACTTAAGCTCTAGTCGTTGCACTCAGCTTCGTCAATTCAATTTCACGGTATTGTCCGCATCAGCTCACTACATCTGCACCTGCACGTCTCTTTCAATCATCACTTTCTTTGAAAATACTCCACCTCACACAAATTACTATTTACGATCATCGCAACTGAAATCATAAGACGAAACAGAAGGATAAAATACGACCGCAAAAGTGAAAAACAAAAACTGCACCAAACAAAGTGAAATATAAATATGTACATATATATTAGCAGTTCCCGGCAATATATACCACCACATCCGGCTCCATCGAACCCTCCTATAGCTTTCCCTTCATGATCATAATGTGAAGTATATTAAAGTTTATGATCCTCTCCCCGGTCCAGTTCTGGAAGTTCGGTGCAATAAAAAAAACGACGAGAAACGTCGAAAAAAGAAAATACCTATTACCTAGGTTCTTTTCGTCCCTTTTATTTTTCTCCGGTACGGTGAAAAATCTCATTTCCTCGATTATTCCTGATAACGAAAAGGTCATTAATGGTCATCATCAAATAATGTGTTTTTTGTCGGCTGGGCTGGCTCGATGGTGAAGCAACCGATAAGGTTCTTTTTTATCTGAGTGTTATATTTTTAACGGTTTACGGGGCAAAATATTGCTGATAAGGATTTGAAATAAGACACCCAGCGGTATTGAGTGGACTGAAAGGCATTGAACGCCCTCAACCGAAAATAATACGTGGGAAAGTGTGAAGCTGGTGCTGGGCGAGTCTAAAGGAAATGATAAGAAGTGGTAGCGTGGCAATAGTATTAATAGAGCAAATACGACTACATCGTTCCATTCATTTTGCACGGGAAATGGATTCACGTTCGTATTATTATTATTCTCGTTGCTAGCTGGTATACCTATCTGTTGGATGAAAGCGGAGAAATGCTGAAAGAGACCTCGTTCCACTAACATTTCCAACTAATCGACAAAAGCCAACTATTTGTTCCAATGCAATTCGGGAAATTTATCGGAAACATTTGCTGATTGATGAAAACTAGAGTATGATGAAAAGTGATACACATAGACGGGTTGGAACGATGATTAGTTCTTGTGTAATTCGAAACGATACCTTTGGGGAAAATGTACTTAGGTCAATCAATGTTCAATGCAAAATGGCTGAAAATGAGGCAAAACACCTCCTAGTCAGTTGTTTCTTAATTTTTAATAGGATTTTTCACTAGAATTTTTTTCAATTTTTGAAACCTCTATTTCTTATCTCTATAGTTCGCAGCTTTTTCTTTTTCATCGCTATTATCCATGAGCGTTGGTGGTCACAGTATGATTCCCAGCTTAAATACCAGCACCGATGACATTGTACTGACTCGAATCGTTTCTGAAGAAAAGTGGAATCAGCAAAGTAGTTTATAGTATGGTGTCCATCGAGAAAATTTCATTTCGTTTCCAATCGGGAGTTTTTTTGCTTTCCATTATTTTCTTTGTGGTCACCGATGAAGAAGTTATGACTTTTGACGCGAAACTTGAGTTGCTTTTCCTCCGATAGTACAATATTTTTCTTGGATAAAAGCATTTTTACGACACCTTGAAATCGAACGGAGTTGGCTCTTCCTTGTGGTTCGGATTTCCAATTGGCTGGGCGTTCCAGAATAGTTGCATGTGCCATTTGGTTTTCTGATAAGCTCATGGGGACTTTGTTGTTATAGAATTTTATTTTATGTGAGTATGACTTGCTGAGTAGTACTGGAAATGGACAGTAAGAGTGTGGATAGTTTTTCAGAGGGAAATCGCAGTTTAAAAGGAAACTGACAATATATGTGAAGGTTTTTTTTTGATAACCTTTAATCAAAGAGGGCCATGTGTAACGTAGAAATGGCCAGAATTGTTTCCATTCTTTTAAAAATTAGCTTATTTTCTACTTTCCGTATTTGCAATGAAATAATTTTTGGTTTCCTTTTTAAGATTTAAAATTTTTTAATTTTTAATGGTAAACATTATTCTCGTTATTCATTATTATAAATAAAATTAATTTCAAACTTTCGTAGGCGAAAAACGACTTCTTCTCACTCAAATTAAGTAAATTGGAATAGAAAAGTTTCTTCCATCATATATAATTAATACATTTCAATACCTTTAAACTAAAAAAATTTAAAGCTCAAATATTTTAATAATTTTAGATTTCTTTCGCAATAAACTTTAAGTTTAAATAATACTTTAAATGTTTTAAATCAATTTATTTCAACACAAGAATTATACAACTTTCCCAATTTAAACCCAACAATAAAGCGATAAATCTAAATTCACTTTTTTGAAGTGCAAGGCACCATTAAAGCTGTTATCCAAAGAAAATGAGCCAAATCTTTTGAGCAAATTCAAGGGTGCTATGGCTAACAAAATTTATTCCTATCATGCGAAATAGGAAAAATTCTGCTACTATATGTCTAAATAATTGAAGTCTTTGAAAAAAGTGAAATATGTCAAAAGTGAAATATTCCTAGTCATAATGGTTATAAAATGACTGTAACCAACCAAGGTCGCATAAATCATGCTTTCGCGAGCAATCTTGTCAACCAGCCCAACTATCACTCATTCCATCAGTGTATTGAAACACTTTTCCGATGAACACATTCTTTTACTTAGTTGGCTTCCTATTTTAAGTAAATTTGAGAATTCAGAAAAAAAAATTGAAATGGGTGTATGAGAGCTTTTGGTTTGGTGAAATTAAATATCCAAAAACACAACTGGTTTTAGAGGCACAGTATTTTCGAGGTAAGATAGTTTTTTTGTAGGCTGTCTCTCTGACATTCGATAGGCTTGTTACAAATGTATTGTCCGGGATAAAAAGCATAAAAAATAGTGCAAAAAAAGTAACATTTTTTCATCTTCTATTTAATTAAAAAAAACTCTACTCTTTAAAAAAAAGATCAACATGATTCTCTAATATATAGTCGTGGCAAAGATTGTTTGTGCAATACTTATTAGTTAAGATATTACTCATAAGAGTAATCGTAGACGATGATAAAATACTGGGATAGGGTTTATTTAGATCCAATTCCGTTAGTTTGTTTAATGATATGCAGAAACAAAAAGAGGAGGAGGGAGGAACATCTGAAAACTTTTGTTAGAGTTGCCCTTTTATGTAAGGCTTACCTTGTCGAAGGACTAATTTTTTGTATTGGTGGCATTGTTTCCCGCGCGCTATACCATATCCTGTAACACAACCAAATAATGATGATGACTTGTGATGAAAGCTTTATTATTACCATTCCCTCCTCTTACCAGTTTCCTCCTCTTGCCCGTTTCCCCCTCTTATTCCTTCTTTCCTCGTATCCGTTCCTTCCATGTACCCGTTTCTTCCATGTACCCGTTCCCTTCTCTTACACGTCCTTTCTTCTCACTCGTCTCTTTTCCATATTGTCATTGATGCGATGGCCACCAGCAGCATTGTAACGCAGATAAGATGTATCTATAACGGCACGACCTGGTATACTTTACACGGATAAAGATTCTGACATACGATTTTGAATTGATGCGTTTGGGCTGGTGGTTGTGGTATTCTGGACCATGTGCCACCGAAGTGACATCCGAGTGCAAACGGCTCCAGGCTAATATCATGCCGCCTCCGTCTCGTTAAAACCATGGCAGGCCTCAGAGTACGCCTGAAGTACACGCCATTGAATTGGCGGGTACTCCTAATTGACGCTGATCTGACTCTGAGCAGACGACCCCACCTTTACGTGGCCTCTCTGCTTGCATAGATGGCGACGGGATCACCCGGGCTGAGATAGTGGCTCTGAGGGGGGACCCATGAAACATGATGAAAAATACTACAAACAAAAACGAAAAGCAAGCAATAACTGACGGACCAAAGAAGACCAAAGGTGCAAAGAACGCCACCTACTGGCAAGAGTTCTTTGAGAATAGAACCGAGGATGCTACAATTTCCTAACACCCAAGGCCCTGTAATGGTGACAAGCGAGACTAGCACCAAAAAATCGGAGAGGGGAGATCCATGCGCTGTCCAAAAGAACACACGAGGTCATTGCGTGGTAGAAGGCACTTCTCCAAGGGTTTTGATACGTACTTCCCCAAAGAGAAGCTACATAGCCAAAGAAAGAATCCAAGAAGATGAAATGTTGAGAAAATGCCGACTTATCGTCCAGGCCATGGCAACAGCACCTCAGGCTCCAAAGAGAATGTCACGATAGGTGAAAGATGGCCTTTTGGAATTTCAGGAAGCTCTCGATGTGATTGAGGTCGGTAGGACAAACTGCGAAAAGGCCGAGCTAGGAATGAGCCGAAAGGAAGATTTACCCAAAGGGTGTGAAAACGAAGAGCCGACTGAAACTACACGTGCCGCGAAGACTAAGGCACAAAAATGGGCAAGGACTCCTGAATCTGGGTCGAATGGCGGAAGCACGGCTATACCACGATCCGAGACAGGAGCCATTGATCAAAAACCCTGAATGACTGTGGCAAAAAGTTTCGGAATGATAACGACAAGTAGGAGAGGTTGATGTCGGTAGCATCTCTTGAAAAAGAACCGTTTAAACTAAAGTCTGAATCCGGTAAGCGCAGACAAAAGAAAACGCAAGCACCTAAGGCTAAGAAAGAAGCAGTTATAATAAAATCCACCCCAGGGAAAACTTACGCGGAAGTTATTCAACAGATCTGCGGAGGTGCTCGCCCAGCAAAGTTTGGGCAGAAATACGTCAAATAATAAAAGATACATCAAATTTTGAGACACTCGCAAAATGCAAGGATAACGTAAAATTTGGTGAGGCTATTCAAATGGTGGGGTTTGGAAACTTATTTCCAAGACCAAAATCAAGATCATTGACTTTGACAGCCTTACAATCGAGAAAGAAGTGGCGGGTGCGATCCGGGAGAACAAAATGGAAATTGCTAAAATTACGTTACTGCCCCCAAATGCAAGAAAATAGCGGAAAGCCGTAGTGAAACTACAAGTCGCAAAAGCTATGAAGCTAATTAAGGATGGGCGAATAAAAATTGGCTGTATGAATGCCAGATCCGAGGTGGTAAACTGCTTCAATTGTATGACCTACGATCACACGAAAAAGTATTGTTAAGAACCAGATTGGAGTAGCAACTGTTGGAAATGTGATCAAACTGGCTATCTCGCAAAAATATGCACCGCTTCGCCATTCTGCTACTTGTGTAAGTAGAAGTCAAAACCAAGAAAAGCAAATTACATTCTGGGGTCGGGAGCGTGTAAAGTTTTCAGAAAAGCGCTTGAAGCGCAGCAAAAGAAGCTTCGTGGATGAAAATTCTCTAAGGTAACATACAGTAGGGCTAGTAACAGATCAGGTAGGGGCCAATAAACTGTTGAACTCTACCATAGGAGAAATAAAGCAAGCGTGCGACGTCTTGATGCAATGTCGGAGAAGAAATAGCGGAACTGAGACGAATAGCTCTAGCATGCAGGTGTAGAGCTTAACGATCTATCACTAGAGCAGAAGCATCACAAGCTGCCGCGGACCGCCAAAGGACGAAAAAATAACTGGGGAAGGCTATCAAGGCGATAAAAAAAAACAAATGTCGCAAGTGCTTTGCGATGAAGTGAACCGGAACTCATGGGGGCGGGGCTACCAGCTATTTACTGGTAGACTTGGTTAAATGGGTCGTGGACCGTCATTGGATGTGAATATGCTGAAGTACATCGAGGACTCGCTCTTTCCAGTGCATCATAAGAGAGTAGAAAACGATTTCATGATCCATCAGAAAGATATTGCTCTGCTCGCTCTGAATGAAGTTCGTAGTGCAGCTCTCAAATTGAAAGACCAAACGGCCTGCGGCCCAACCGCATTCCAGTGGAAGTGCTGAAAGCTGTGGTGGAAGACCAACCGTCAGCGTTGCTGCGAATGTATCATGCGGACTTATTGGCGAGTATTTTCCCATTACGCTGGAAAGAGCCATGACTTGCTTTGATTCCGAAGCGAAGGGAAGACCTTAGCATTCCATCTACGTACAAATTGGTGGATGATACGGCGCGGAACTCCTGGAAGGCCTATTGAAGCGACAACTACAGGCAGCAATACGAAGGGCCGGTGGCCTTTCAAAAAATCAGCATGGGTTCCGTAGTGGCCACTTCCAAACCACTTTGGACAAACCATTTTGGACAACTGCAAGTACGATTATAAATAAAGTACACACCAGGAAAAAGGGGACCAGATGTGTAGGAAAAACAACTAAACTTTCAAGCAGTATGTCATAACTGACCATGTCGAAAACTGGCCATGTCGAAAAGTTCATAGCTTTGGTACCTTTTATCTAGAACAGAAGTACATAAATTCAACTAAATTAATCAAAATGAAGTTGCTTTTGATGAAACTGTGTTGCAGATTGGAACCTATCTTTTGACAACACAATAAGCATGAACATGAAAAAGCCACTCAATGAATTTCGGAAAGTTAGAAGAGAAAGGGTAACAGTTAAAAACATTTTCAATGTCACATAACTGCAATATCGGGCAAAAATTGGTCGTTTTTCAGTTTCAACGGAAAATAACGAGGGAATGGCTGAGGTTAAATGTATCTTATAACTACGCTGAGTATAATATCGGAATCATTTCTTTGATAACGGTCTAAGGCAAACGTTGTACTTTTCACTTCCAGAGACTAACGAAAAAAAGGCCTCTAAAAGGAGTTGCATGTCGGCTTAGCCATTAAAGGAGAATCTGCAGGGTTAATAAACAATTTTAGCAAACATATTACATTTCATGGGGCGAGAACACACAATACAAGTACACTCAAACGTCGCTTAATCTGGCAATCACTGGGATCCTTTCAAAGAGAACATAGCAACCTATCCCAAAAATCTACCAAACACTTTAATCATAAGATATGAAATTATTTTTTCACGTGCATTTTCATCATATTTTTAAAGCTACAATTTCTCATAGTCTCCTCATATCTTACGATTCCCCCATAAAACTTTGATTCTGATCTACCTAACCAGCACTACTACCACCAAGGGTCTTCTCCACACCTTAAGGCTATCAAATTCAAATCGGATTTTATCGAGAGACTTCATCATTATGAATATGATCCCCTGAAAACATTTATAGTAGCTTGTTCTAATGTCCTAAGCCTAAGAACGTGTCATGGTGACCGAACATCAGTCCGTCCTACAATACAGCCAATCATCGTCCGTCCGACCAAGCGTCTGTCCTGTCAACTGAGCGACCTTCCACCGGAACCATTGAAATTGCCCATGGCCTTTTATTAAACATACATAAAAGATAACATAACGGAACACGACACTATACAGAAAGCATTTTCGGGTCGTGTCGAGAATACGCCGTCGTCGATATCTCAGACTGAGTGGTTCTGAAAAGTGCGAGACCTGATACCAAAAACATGACCATTGTCTGCAACTAAATCCTGCATAATTTTCCTATTATGCCCTTACAGCCCGAAAACATTCCGAAAACACGTACGTAATATGCCTCCTCGTGTCGTAGCTCCCACTTGGTCCACATGCCATGAATACAAGCGGACGATACGATGGACAGCAGCCGGCAAGCAGGCAGGTGGGGTGCACTTAGTTCGGGATGAAAGGCAGACTCATTATTCAGGTTTGGGCCTTCGGAGTTTTCTGCTTCTTTGCCAGAATATGGGTCAGATTAGATTCTAAACGATCCGCTGATTCAAATTTTCCTCCATTGGATCAACAATTTGTATACATATATTACGGTGGTTTTTTGCTAATGTGGGTCGAGCTCTGGGAAACATTTTAGCTTTTTTTCCCATTCATACAAAGGTACAGGATGATGGAGTGAGTTTGTTTTCGATGGATTCGTGAGGAAGACACTACCGTTGCTAGCTGCCTGCTATCGGAAGGATATTTATCAAATTTTGGACTGTCATACACATTGGCACACCATAATTTTGCTTTTCTTCTGAGAAAGCAGCTAGAAAGGACGATTTGGTATTGGAACGAAAGGATAAGAGGTTATATTGAAGTTGGGAAGAAAATGGATTTTATTTTCACCCTGATTTTTTTTCATTCTATTTTGTAAAAACTACATATTCAATGCAAGCGAGATCAAGTAAAGTTGAAATCCTCGTAAACGATTTCTCCGAGTCCTAGTTTTCGATAGACCATGGCTATAAGCTAGGCAATGCCGGAAATTCAGCTTCCAAATCCCAACCTTCGATTCGAATTACGACAATAAAGAGTAGCTTTAAAGTACTTTCCTTCCGCTCTCGTTATGACAACGACAACTGTCCAAACACTTGAGCAATCGCAAACCATCGGCCTCGTGATTCCATTAACCTATAAATCGATATCGTAACATTTGCTAGGAGATTTGCATGAGACTTCCAGATGTAGCTGGGCCTGGATTTTTCTCAGTCACTTTGCGATGGAATGCTGGCGCGTAATGTGGTGAAGTGATGCCGTTTACGAAAGCATATGGAGAAAGTTTATTGTATGCAGGTATTTGGATATGTACGAGTATTATATGAAAGAAGTGACTATGTAAAATCAGGTCGTATCGATTGCTGTTATGTTGTATCTTGAATAAGATTGTGAAAATATTTTTCTTTTGAAAAATAAATACGTACTCTTCATTTTGCATTCAAGTGGTTGTCAACTGTATATTTTGGGGCAGACGCTTTCCAAACGTATGTCAAGTGGCTATTTCTTTCATTCGTCGGATACAAGATTTATTTTTATCTAGCTACCTGGATACCTATGTGCAAAAAATACTTCCTAATCAATTTGTGTTGAATTTTCAAAAAAGGATCAAACGTAGCATATCTTCCCTTATTCAAATGAAGGCTTATATGTAGGGATTCCAATCCCGAACCATTTTTTCAATCCCGGGATTACGGGATTAAAAAATCTCAAATCCCGGGATCCCGGGATTTGAGGTTCAAAATATAACACAGCAAAATAAGTCAAGTTTTTAATAAACAGATTATATGATGTGCCATCATTTCAAAACTACAGCAATAAGTAAGCTGAAAACTGTATAAAAAAATATGTTACTGAATAATTACTAATTTATTTAATTGATGCAAATAAAAACAATAATTTTAATTATCCGAGACGTTGACAGTATGAAAGCAAATATTTAAAATTACAACTATTACAAATTACAACAAATCACGACAAAAAATCACAACAATAAATCATAACTCTTAACATATAAAATATTCAACACATAAAAATTCTGCCAAAGTTCATTGGTTTTTTCGGAAGTAACATTGAAGCAATAGCAAAGTATCCAAAGTATCGTCTCCAAGCCTGCTTCTAAATTTATTCCCTATGTTGGACGCCGCGGAAACGGTCGATACATATTGGTAAGCCTGCTCCAAACTATGCGAGTGCCACCACTTTCGAAAAGTTTCATTTCTTTTGCAATAGTTTTAATTAGATTAGTTTCTTGCGGCATTTCATGATTGATTATTTTCATACTTTTGCAGCTCTTCTTGTAGCATCAATTGACGACTACCTTGTTCTGATTCAATATGGGTATCTACTGGGTTCTCCTCATTTCTTTGGCTAGCAAGCAAAGGGTTCAGCATCTAGATCATTCAAGTATTTTTTTTTTAATATTTGCGTTGCTTGGTTTCCAAAATAGAGATTCTATTTCACTTGGTAAATTTTTGCTGGCACAATGTAGATTCTGGAGATAGCTTAGCTAACCAGATAGCTCAGTACACGGACGCTCTTTTATTCGGTCCAATATTGTAATTTTCATAGCATTCACAAGAATGGACCGTTTTTCTCCTAGCAGCCTAAATAAAAATCTTGATGAAGTATTAGCAGTGTATAAATTTGCATCTTTGCGATTTAAGGCCTCCAAAGTCAATTTTACAAGGAGTAAAACTTCAATAAGTTTCTGAATCGAATCAAACTCAGTTCCTTTTAATCGCTCTGGATATTGCAGGCCTATTAATGTATACTATTTTTCAAAATGGAACACCGTTTAAACATTGTCAAGAGATTATTTCATCTTGTTTTACAATCCAGTAAGTGAGATAATTAAATGCCTTGCTCGGATTTGACATAATTTTGAAGATCGTCCTTATTTTTCGTTGGAGCTTTTTTAAAATATAAAACTACCTTACGAACTTTCTTTATGCATGCGCTGATGTCTTTCGTCAGATCTAGCGTGTCTTGCAGGCGACCGGGTTCAACGTAGTAAGCTGATTCAGGAGCGTCCAAATCTTCGTGGTCTTCGTCCAGATTATCAGCTGCTTCATCAACTCTTTGATCTAGAATGGACCTCCTATTATAGCTGCTTACTTTTCGCATTTCATTTGACCCATCAGTTATGATGGTAACAATGTCTTTTCCTAGAGAAACATCAAACTCAGCGAAACGCTCTTTTAATATATCTAGGTAGTTTGTAACTGTCATTGATATCCTTACTCGCACCAAGCTCCAGTAAGAATTCACTAAGTAGATGTTAATATTTGTGTAGCGCCTATTTGTTGTCGAGGTCCACTCATCAAACGTCAAACAGAACCGTTCACCTGAGATACTAGCCTGTCTTATCTCATTTTTTATTATTTTTTTTTATCCTGCTTGCATAGCCCACATCCTTTTTTTGATTGTTATTGAGGATTTTGGTAAATCTGTGTATGCATTCGCTAGTATTAATTCCCTCAAATCATTCGAAGTAACGAATGCACTAAATGCGAAACAGTCCATACTTATTTATTGTATTCTCTTGTTAACTGTTACATCGGTTTGTTTTGCTCTATTCTTTACGCATTTTGATGTGAACCTGCATGCTAATTGCTTTCTCATAAATATGGATTCTATTTGCTCTTTTCGAGTCTTGCCGTAATTTGATTGCCGATTATGCTTGACTTCCGGTCCCGGAATCCAGGCCAATTTCTGATCCCGAAAATCCCGGGATTAGAACTCATCAATCCCGGGATTTTCGGGACCAGAAATTAGCCGGGATCCCGGGATTGGATTCGCTACTTATATGCTATTTAAAACACATAAAGTGTGATTCACAAGCTGCGGTAGTAATAGGTAATAAAGTAAAATGTTGTGCTTGTTGGCACTTTAAAAATACCTCGAATATTATTTATTTACCAAAAATTACCAACAATTTTTCTTTTCCTCTGAAATTTGAGCCACTGATTTAAGTTTCAGTGCATTAGTTCAGGCTTTGAAGACTTTTCGCTCACCAATGATTGAAATGGTGAATGTTTGGAAAAATTTTTACTCACAGCTCAAAAAAGGTCACACTAAATACAACATTGTCAAAAAGATCAGACTGAATGTGCAAAATGTGAAAAGTCTCATGTAGTGAGCATAGTAGCAAGCATCAAATAATAATATGATCAAATGGTTTGTCTTACTGCGCTTCACTAATAATGCTCTAATAGGAAGCACAAAGAATTAATAACCAGACTGCTGATTTAGTTTTCATTACAAGTACAACTAATGTAGTAGTAGCTATAATTACTAGTAGAATTAGATTTCTAGACCTTAGCTTAACAAATTATATTGAAACATTAAGGAGCAAAGTTTTGAATAAGTATGCCCAAATTGACAAATGGACCTTCAAAAGCGGTTATAAGAAGCTAGAATCGATGATCACACTATTTAAAAATAGTATTGGGCTGCAACTGCCATTCAATATATATTTTAAGTTGATCATAGATGTCTTGTAACTCTATCGAATAATATTTTTTACATTAATATTTTTTATTTTAAATAAATATAGGGTCTTATATGGTGAAATCAGCAGCAAGCGTACACATTTAATAAACATCAGCTCATCTACTAACACGAGATGCCTTAGCGATTTCTAAAAACTTCCAGTATTTTTTAGTTCATTTTTCTTCCATTGAAACCATTTTTGGTAGACATCGCCAACTACTTGGCGTCAATAATTGAGGATTGTCATTAAAAAAAATATTCTTCGTTTTTTTATTTGCTTAAAGGGACATAGCACCTTCAAATTGAAAAAAAAATTTGTTCAGAGGTAAATTTTTCATTGAATAAAAACACATGTCTTAATGAAACTTTGTCCATATACTTTATTTGCTTCAATAATTTATTAAAGAAATAATTTAAAAAAAAATTGTGGCCCACTGTCGCTGCTACAATTTTGTTTTTTTAAAAAAAACTCAAAAAAATCACGGCATGCATGATAACTGCCCTCAGAAAAGTCAGGAAAAGAAAAAAACAAAGGGGTTTTAACCAGCATCAAAACGGCTTTGGAATTTATTTATTTATTTATTTGGTACGTATTCAATACAACAGGCAAGACTGCCCAATTACAGATTGGATACCACGAACAAAATAAAATAACAAGAACTAAATGATAATATATAAATATAAGCATATAAAATAATTAAAGTTAAAATAAAATAAAGTAATAAAAAATAAAAGTAAAAAATTAAGTAAAGTAAAAAAGAAAGAGAAAAAAAATCCATTACAAACACGAATGTCCAATTCTACAATAATCGACCTAATAAAAAATAGCAAGTAAATGAGTAAATATAAATATAAGTATGTAAAAAAAAAAACAAATAATTAAAGTGGTAAATTAAATAAAGTAAAATTAAATAGAAAAAAAGAAGAAAATTAAGAAAATAGGAAATAAAACTAATTGGAAAAATATATAACTATATATAAAAATATAAAAAAATATATAAAAATATATAAAAATATACAAAAAATTCAAGTAATAAATAAGAAAGTAAAGTTAAGTAGAGCAAAAAAGAAAAGAAAGATCCATCATAAACAAGAAAATTAAACTAATTAAATAGGATCAAAAATTTTACTACGAACCATATTTTTGAAAATGGCAATAGATTGTGGAAGAGGATCAAGTTGAAGACTATTGTGAGTACGTAAGAGTCGCAAAACGGGAGAGTAGAAGAAAGTGTCAGTACGAGCATACGGCACTTCAAATAAAATAGAGGACCTGATTGGCCTTACGGAGTCCCGCTCAATGAACAAAAATGCTAATGAGGATGAAAGGTAGCCGCGACAGATTTTGAACAGGAAACACTCATCCAAGTAAACTCTGCGCTGCTCAAGGAGAGGAATGTTGAGAAGAGATAGACGCTCACTATAAGGTAAATACGGCAGACTATATTTAAAAAGTAAAGTACGTGTAAACCTGCGCTGAACTGATTCAACAGCGTCAGCGAGGTATTTGAAACGAGGACACCACACTTGACTACAGTATTCAAGTACAGAACGGACTAGGGTAATAAACAGGTGGACACAAGTAGAAATACTAAATGAACTGTGGCAGGAACGAACCACGAAACCAGCAATTCGAGAAGCTTTTCTAGTGATAGTAAGGACATGAACGTCGAATTTCAGTTTACGATCAAATGGGACCCCAAGATCTGAGAAATGATCGACACAAGAAAGGAAAGTACCATCAATAGCATAAGGAAAGACATGAGTGTGAAGCTTATGGGAGAAAGACATAGAAAAACACTTGGAAACATTAAGGGACTAACAGTTAATGTTACACCAAACGAGAGAGCATGCAAATCATCCTGAAGAAGGAGAGAGTCATCAGTATTTTTAATTACCCGGAAGATTTTTAAATCATCTGCATATAGAAGACAAGAAGACTTAAAAACCGTGGGAAGGTCATTGATGAATAGATTGAACAAAAGTGGTCCTAAGATGGAACCTTGAGGAACACCAGAAGAAGGGGAAAAAGATGAGGACGAGAAGCCAAAGAGGGAGACAATACAAGTGCGATCAGTTAAAAATGAAGAGATCCAGGAAAGCAAAGGTTCACGAATGCCATAATGCTTCAGTTTGATAAGAAGCAGCTTATGATTGACAGTGACAAAAGCTTTGGCAAAATCAGTATAAATGACATCAACTTGATTATTGCTGTCAATTGCAGAAGCGACTACATGAGTAAACTCAAGAAGGTTCGTAGAGGTGCTCCGGCCTTTTACAAAACCATGTTGTTCCGCTGCAAAGACACAAAAGAGGGAATCATAGATACGATTGTAAACAAGGCGTTTACAACTAAGAGAAAAAAATTTTGTCGAAAAATAACAAAATGGCGGTGTTTTTTTTCGAAAATCGACGCTTTTTCCTCCCAAAAATTGGTTATAACTAAAAACATTTAATGCCGATTCTTTCATCCGTAGTTGATTCTGCGTATTAACATGTGTAGATTAACGTGTTTAAATTTCAGAACGATTGGACAAATGTTTTTTTTTATTAATCATGCACTTGAAACCAACTTGAAAAAGTTTTTTTTCGAGAAAACCGCGTCCAGAGCGCCAGCAAATACTAGAGTAAAGTGACGGCATTTTAAAAAAACAGTTTATTTTACTAAAAAAAACAATGTCTTCACCTTCTGAAATCCCAAAACGAACAGGAAAAGGGCCGCTCGTTCCAAAATACATATGCACTCAATGAACAAAGTGACGATTCCACCCTTAATAAAAGAGAATCCAAGTTTGTGAAATTTCGGTATGTTATAATGAATTTAGATTCTTTGGTACTGCAAGCCGTTTCGGATACCGCGGTTAAACCGCCCGAGGTCGGAAAATACGATGCGTTAAAAACAAACGCATATTGGATACGTTCGCAGATTCGGGTGAGGCGAAATTGCGTCGTGTGTTGCGCGGAGTGGACATGGGAGAAGAGAAACCAACACTCTTCTTGTAAAAATTAAGAATTTGGCCGGTGCCCGAAATAGTGACGCAGTGTTGTGGAAAATATTTGTGGAGCAAATACCAGAGCACGTGCCTCGGATACTGGTAAGCAGTGAGGTGACGGACGTTAGTAAATTAGCGGCTGAAGCTGATAAAATAATAATAGCCGACAATGATGTGAATGGAGTTATTGAAAAAGGAAGTCGACAGGCTGTTCCGAGAAATACATAAATTGCGCCGAAATGGGTCCCAGACAAGATCACGAAATAGGACTACGTCGCGAAAAACTGATGGCGAAAAAATAGGTATGTGCTTTTACCATTCATGATTTGGTGAGCGTACGAGAAAATGAAGCGAGCCTTGCACCAAATCAGAAAAAAAACTAATTCAAGGTTATCGTTTTTTCAAATATTGGAATATCAAGCAATATTTTGTTGTTCTAAGTGCTATTTCACTTTGTAAGACTATTATATTCGTTAACTGCCTCCTCCCCCTATCATATTCCAGTAGATTCCGAAAAGATTTCAGAAGCCCATAAACCTTCATCCTTACACTTTTTATTTCTTATTTCAACCTCCTGTTCATTATATTATCGAAGCCTTGTCTGGCCGTTATGGGGTGTTAAAAAAAAATGAAAATTATATGAATGATTAGGGAATACAAAAACAAAACATAATAAAACACAGATAGTTATATAAAGATTGTACAGCAATGACAACAGCAATCACACACTTCCTACGAGTACATCAATTAAATTAGTCTTGACCTCTTGGAAAGATCCGGTTGAGGTTTGTCTGTTTCTGGATTGGAGGATTTCGATGTGTTAATGACGTCTTGTGACTGATGTGCCCACAAAACATCCTCCATCATGTCATCATCGGGAAGATCGTCGTCTTCTGGGGAATGTCAGTATATTTCTTTTTCTGCATCCTGCACGTTGTCACAGGAGGCCCCGCTTCGGTGCCTGTAGATTGATGAGCATTACAGCCTGGCCTTTTTGCAGCGGTTCGCGACTCCACAAGATTTGTTGCAGCCACACGAAATCATCCGTAAAGGTAGGTATCCATATGTTGCATTTCTTTCGTATCGTATCCCTGTTGCGTATCATTCACTAAACACATACGGTGTCCACACTACTTAATATTCCATGTATCATCAATACGATCCGTTGCAAAAAGCTCGATACGCAGCTGCAACGCTTTTATTCACGAATCTATAGTGTACAACGCAACGTGTCCACACATGAATCCACTTAGTATCGTATCATTCCTTGCACAAAATGTGATATCGTCGATATACTTCAATAAATTGAAGATTGTTTTCTTTATTCCACTCCATTATCTATGCACTGCACTACAATATTGACAAGTTAACGACTCAAATGTCAAATCATGCAACGCGACTTGTGCAACGCAAGTTGTCCAAATATGATTCGAGAGCGTATCGTTTCATTCCTTTGATGCGACGGCAAGAAACCGCCAAATGACCGATCGGGTTCGTTGCGTTTCTTTGTATCAAATTTTGCAAAAATACGCAACGAAGATACGTTTGCCGTATCCACTGATACGCAACGGTGATACGATACGCGAAAATGATACATATGGATACATACCTTAAGAGGTTTTGTGGGGCTGCGTCTCTGGTCATCACTTTAGGGCATGAAAGTTGGTTCAGTGTGACTCCCAGCCATTTTTACACCTGTAAAAGGGTTATAGTCACACAGAAACAGATAAAAGAAACGTTTTCCACAAATGAACTTAATTCAAGGACAATTTGTACCTGATAGTAGGCCCGTAAGGCAGTATATTGTGAAGTAAGCAATATATCGTGAAGAAGGTAGCCTGGCCAGATTAAATCTGGTTTTTGGCGCAGCCCTCACGAATAGCTGGTACCGTAGATTATCAAAGCTGTGGGTATTGGGGTAACTGCTATTCGTTATCTTACTGCTACTATCTCATCGGGTGCAAAGATGGCGTTGAGGAAAATTGAGGCTTTCTCTTCGAGGTCCGGATTTCCTGCCACAATTGCTATCATTTGCCACAGCCACTGGAGGCATGGATGAAAATTAAAATCTCTGGTTTCACTGAGGACTTTGAGGAGCTTACGCTAGAATATCCGAGATTTGATGTGCCTCTTCCACATATCTTGAAAAAAATCAAATGTTGGTTTGCATTTGCATTTAGAATGATCAACAAGTCGATATCCTCACCAACGATTATGACAACATCGTAGGTAGAGGCAACAATGATGAGTCTATCAGCATCTTTCTCTATCTGCAGTACTTGAATGTTTTTATTTCCCATTTTGTGGTCTGCAGGTTGATGAAACGAGTTTTGTTTTGGTCGTTTGACAAGAAGTTCTTTTGAAGAACCTATGCCATAAATTTCTCATCAAAAATAATCTCTGGAGATGAGTGTGACTGGGCTCTCAGAGCTTTTTGATCTTTTCTGTACAGCGTCTGTGAGGTAGCCATCAAAAATAACTGCCACGTTTGAGCCATAGTGAGCAGTTACGTACTGGATGTATCAGTCAGCTATCGCACCAAATGTTAGGAAGATTCAATACCACAAAATTTGTTGATCATTGCTTCCCAACTAAGTTTACAGGTTTAAACGCTGAATACAACGTGAGTTTTGCACCCTTTCTCATCCCCTCTTCAGTAAATGGTGACACTGAGATTGGTGACAGTTCGTGTGGGAAAAATTCCCGGAATTCTCAATCTGACTGTTCTAATACACAGAATCTGTGAAACAATGTTAGGGGATTGTCAGTTACCACTCTATCACACCCAGTAATAATTCATTTAACTGTTGAAAGTTCTGATAACTACTATTAGCATCGATCTCGATCTCTTCTCAGTATCTCCTACAACCTGTCTATGACTGATGAGCAAAATAAAACTCATGTAATGAGACACCGACCAGAAGAGAACTAGGTAAGGACCGAGAACTGAGAAGTTAGATGAAATGTGATGCGAGGAACCTGTCCTTGAGGTCTAGGAGTGGAGTGGCAAAAGAGGAGTGCAGTGGAGGGAGTGGGAGGGTGCGGTAGGGGTGCATCACTCAATAAGCAGCAGCTCTCGAACCTGAACTTTATCTTCCAATTGCAAAAAAAACCCTTATATTGATGTAATCTTTTCTGTACATTCTTTTATAACTTTATCTGCATTTTATTATATTAATGTTACTAAAAGTATTATTTTATATGAAAAGCATGTCTCTCAAATCGTTGAAAAATTAATATTATTATTTACTGCATGAATTTCATCACAAAACAAGTCCTCTGTGGTATAAATTGACAAAAATTAAAAAGAAAGGCGAAAATTTCTCGATTTTTTCGATTTTAACAAGGTTGCGTTCGGCACTCGAGGTCACAAACTTGTTTTGATTATTGGGGCAATATCATAAACACGTCAACAAAATATCAGAGCTATGGGATTCGATGCTTTATGCCCATCCTTTTAGACGACAAGGTTACTGGTAGAAGGTAAATTAAATAATTCAATGCTGTTGGTTCAACTGGTTTTTTTCTTTTCATTTAAAAAGGTGAATTTAAACTTTTCACACCGAATGTGTTACCTTTCCCAGAAAGTAGGCCTAGAAAAATATACTGGAAGACCATAAGAACAAAAGCAGCCATTTTGAAAAAAAAATCCGCTTAATGACACTTTAACTGAACAAAAAAAGTCAAAGAAAAACATAAAATAAACGAAAAACGATTCTACAGAAGTTTGATGTGATCCAGTTTGTACTAAACTCTTCTCTCATACTTTGCGAAGTGAGCAATGTGCTCGCCGCAATGCAGCTGTACTGTTCAATTGTTGTGATGCTTCAAGAAACATTTTTGCCCCACTCATAGGTACGAGGGTGGGGTGAAAAGTTTCCGGCCTGACCAAGAGATGGCGCCACTAGGTCTACTTTTGCAGCGGCGTCCTACAGTACCATTCCTTTCAAGCTTGTATGCACAGTTTCAGCCCAATCGCTACGTTAGTTTGCGTTTGAGAGCACATACTTAGACCTAGTGGCGCCATCTCTTGGTCAGGCCGGAAACTTTTCACCCCACCCTCGTATTTTCATCCATTCATATTCATCCACTAAATTTTTTTAGAAGGAATTACAAATAACTGTTGGTCCATAAACACATACTCTGAAATGGCAATGATTCGTCATAAGACTGTTTTAATTGACGTTGATGCTTCCAATGAAATTATAAATATAAGAATTTTTCTAATTTATTTCAACACGAGGTACACTTCTTGGGCCTGGATTGAACAGAATGACGTACAATACCTCGACCTCAACCAGTCCTATCCACCATTGAGTTTATTTTGCAAATCTCATTTTCATATCGTTCTAGTTCAATCATGATTTCAATCTTATCCAGTCAATAATCTCTTATTAGAAGGCTACCTGACGAACTTCCTCCCGAATTTTCTCACCGCCGGAACACATAGACTTTCTTTACGTAGCACATAAAAAAAAACCATTCATCCTTTCAAACCCTCTTCATATCTCTTCAAAGGCTCCAAGCGTATTTGTCATAAAAGCTTTCGATCGAATAGCAATTCTTCTTCGACGAAATCCGTATCCACTTCAAAGCCCAATCTCAGACTATTGTGCTTGTGCTATCACATGACTGATTTTCTCCAATATCATGTTGATTGCGGTTCAGAGTGACCAGTGAACTGTTATAACGAGCAAAATTATAGATAATTTTCAATGTAGAACTTCTCAGAAAGACGTTTTTTTTCGAACGCATTGCAAACGTACGGTAAAAAATTATTTGCCCATCTCTCAGTCAGTCTATCTCTCAAAGCGCTTTTGACAAACTTCTGTGCCCGGCTTAGTCCTTTTACAATGTGTCAAATGACAACGCAGTAATCTGCGTATCACGCTCTCAATTTCAATAGTCTTGTGCCAAGAAAAATGACGCGCTACAGATCCTTGTATGCTTTGAATCAAATCCTTTAAAACGTTTTAAAGGCTCACTGGAGCTCGTCTCGCGAATATTTGCACATTGTGGCTCTATCATTGGATTTTCTCATTCTCTGCAGATCCGCCGAGCAACTATCCTTCAAGCCAGTGTCCTCCCATCTCTCTGTCCTTGTTCAGCTCGTCGCTCACCTTCGACCTTTTGTTGGTGTTCGGTTCTATCTCGTTTTTTTCTTTAGAATTTTTATCGATGTAAATTTTATGCCCACTGAGTTGTATAATGTCTTTTATGGGAAAAAGTTGAACAGAAGAAAAAATGTAAGAGCAGTGAAGAGACTTCAAAAAAATGAAGCGAACAAAATGAATAACTAGTAAAAAATTGTAGAATGTGAAATCGGAGAAGCAACGAATGAACGATCCAGCCAACATCCATCCATATCAGAAACGGACGATTTCAAATATCTTGCACAGATAGACAGAGATTCGAAGATACTTGAGGAAACGAAAGTTTAAATTCTTGTCGATTCAACTCGCACTACCAGCACGGCTACCTTGATTTCCGTCTTTCGTTTCTTGCTTGCGTCCTCGAGTTGGCGAAGGAAATATTCAAGGCGTTTCTGATGCTCTTATAGTCGCTCGAGTATAGCGTTGTTCTAGCTGACTGCGATGCTGCTGTAGTCATAGCGGTTCTGTCATTTTTTGTTATGTCCTTACCGCTGCCATGGCTTCTCTCTCATCTTTTCATCATATTTCATCCGGAGTTCCTAGTGAATGAGTTATGGCTCGTTTTTCCGCTAACGTAAGCAGACAGCAGCAACTGCACTCGGTATCTATTTTGAAGTTGTGATAGGAAAAAGCAATGCCTGCAAATATCTCTGGTTTTCATATATCAATGCTTTTAGGATAATTGGGTCTAGACGCGAGCATAATGCAGATACCGACAACTAACTGGTTCGTTTTCGAAACATCAAACAGTACGACTTGGGAGGCCAGGAATTGTATTGGCAGTGGTAGGTACTTTTATTCAATAGAATGTTGTGGAAAAAAATCTTTCTGATTGAGAATATGTAGAGAAGTAGATATTTTGGATGTTTGTTGACATTCGATAAGGTTCTTACATATGATGGGCTTAGTTTGAAATCAGAGTATATGTATATTTCGGTTCACAAATATATATTCTCAAAATAAATCAAAGTTTCACAGCGAAATTAAATTCTAGATGTTGAAGTTGTAGAAATTTAATTCGCAATCTATGAGTACGAGGATTATTGGTTACCATATCAAAAAGTCAGTTGATCTCTTATCCTGTAGTCACAGCATGCTTACAATTAAGGTAAGTCGGTCGTTCTTAAGGAGTATACGCTTGCCACCTTTCTAATCATTGAAGAAGCTTTTAGCTACATCAGGTACGATGCGATTGTTGAGGCATGCATTCACTGGAAAAAATTCACCGAGCATTTAGTCCTGTACAACAAAGCTTAGTATTTATGGTCGCGTGCGATATGCGTTTAGCAGTTTGAGCTATAAAATATAGTTCCCACCGCAATAATATTTCAATCTACATAACACTTGCTCCTATGTAACATAGTGCAGCAGTTCATTCACTATGCACATAGTACTCTCAGCTGTGAAAAATGGCAGAACATTTCAATTTTACTTGGTTTTTTAACAGAGCTTTAATGTGTTGAGGGCTGTATTATTTAGCTTTGTAAGCTATAATACATAATGCCTACTCCTATGAAATTCTCGCCATTCATTGTGATGTCAAGCGTTATGTTGTTTCACAACCCCGAAATCAACTTTTTACATAGCGCTAAATTTCCGAAAATTATAGCCTCTAGCGCTATGATTTATCTCAGAATATATAATAATAATCGGAGTAAGAGTGAATGTCGATATGTAGCTAATAGTTTTTATTGAGCATCTCCTCAAAATCAGAGTGGTATCTTTTATACTAGAGAATGGTCAGTTGCGACAAGGGATCAATCCAGGAACACCTTCAGGTGATGTCATCTTTTTCCCTTTGTTGAACATTACGATAAATACACTTTTACCTGCGCTAAGCTGTGCCGACTGTAAAGTGCTTACTTATGCCATAGCCATAGTAGTATCAAAAAAGCTAAAGCTTTCGGTTAAATCATTCTCTTGATACAATTGTACATGAAGCTGGGAACACAGCTTTAATATAAACTCCAATAAAACGGAGCTAGGAGCTGGGCTACTATGGGACGGAATCATAACAGAAACAACACAGAAAGTGCTCTAAAGTCACAGGTGTTAGAAAAAGTGCAAGAAATGACGCAATTATTGAGACAGGGGTCTTCGAATCACCCTTACTAAGAAACTTTTCGTGTTTCTTCTTTGGTTCTAACATTATATCTAGCTAATCTGGCTGCTATGAAATTAGAAATGAGTTTGACCATGCAAGAATCTTATCTGACTTAGTTCCTGCTCTATTTCGGACACTGTACTTGATTTTGAGTTCTGAACTTCCATTCCTGGTAGGTTGGGTTAGGTTAGTGAAGAGGGCTGCCGGGAATGCGGCCAGCATTAGGCCACCAGTTTGGGCCCATTTGCCACCCTCATAGAAAACCAACCGCATTCACACTTACAGCCATGGCACTGGCGGGATTCGAACCCGCAGGCCCCGTAGCACGCCACGTTTCGGCCTGACGCCTTAGCAAGCAGAGCTACCGGGCCCCCTACATTCCTGGTAAGGGCAAGTAGAATAATTGTGTAACCTTTGAAAATGGGTTTTCCTATTAGTATATTGGTGGCTCAAACGGATGAGTATTAAAGCTGAATTTAAGGCTTCCCTCCATTTCCTGGATCATTGTTGTGTCTTTCAGGTGGAGGAGCTGGCTAGATTCTAGACTATCGAGTGGCTTCTGTGTTATTGAATATTCGTAGTCAATATAGGTTTTTTCACAGATTATTAGTCGATTTTAAATTCCTGTGCTGGTCCACATTCAGTGACCAAAATTGTTGTTGAATGTCACAAATCTCCTCGGAATTCATTAGGACATTGAACAGAGCAGTTGATTTGGATACCGGGACATGGGGGTTTTCGGAGAAACTATGCGCCCAAATAACTGGCAAAAGTTGATACTTTCCTGTTGAGGGTTTTATACTCTTTATCCATAGGGACGCCGATATTATCTGGGAAATTGGCCATCAGGCAAAAACACCTTGAGAATTCTAAGAAGTTCTGGGGTGAAGAATCATTCTGTGGGACTGCAGGAAAGTACTGAGCTTCTATGGATGAAAGTCACACCAGGCTGTTGTTGAGCTCAAACCGTAATATTCTTAGTGGTAAAAAAATTATAAAATGGTATCGCCCCATTCTCTTCAAGTCACAACTAGAACACGTCTTCACATAGTAAGAAATTGAAGGCACCAAAAATACACTACTCGTAGTATCCATGCACAGACGACGCAGCTATCAAGACCTGATTGATATTTCGTGTGGAAGAGGTAAGCTTTAATATAAAAAAAAATGTGTGGCAATATTAATAGAATATATTTTTACTTGTGGTAATTACGCGGCAGCCATTTTCGTCGATCTAAAAAAGGCTTTTGATACCATTGACCACGAGATTTTGTTTCTGCGACTGGAAGAGTATGGGGTTTGCATGAAATTTAAATCTGTTGTCAAAAACTACCTGTTGGATAGAAGAATAGTCACAAAACAAGGAAGCTACACCAGTCAGGAATGTTCTATAAACAAAGGTATTCCATAGGGATCGATCTTAGGGCCTATACTTTTCCTTATCTACGTGAACAGCATTCAAGATCTAAGGCTTTCTGGTAAGATAGTTTTGTTTGCTGACGATACGCTCCTGTTATATGCTGGAAAAGATGAGACAGCCATCCAAAGTACAGTAAATATGGATTTGGATAAATACTTGAAGTGGCTGCGCCAAAGCAAACTCGTTATAAATGTCCAAAAAACTAAATACATTATGTTCCAGCAAAAAAATAAACGTCCTACTAATCCATGTATTCAAATTGATGGAGTTCAACTGGAGAAGGTCAATTCATTAAAATACCTGGGATTGATTTTGGATGAAAAGATGTCCTGGACCCATCACATTAACTACATCAGGAGTAAAATCGCACCATTTATCGCGACACTGAGAAGACATGATTTCCTGGAAAAACGCACTCAACTCCTAATCTTCAATGCGTTTATCTTGTCTACTGTTAAATATGGGGCAGTCTTGTGGAGCCAAACAACTAAGCATAAGATCGAGCTAATTGGGAGACTTGTCACTAAGGCGATAAAGGTTATATTTAGGTTGCCGACCTTAACACCAACGGGCGACGTGTACACTCGATCAGGGATCATACAATTTACCAAATTAACAACAACGGGCTAAAATGGCCAGATATCCCTCGAACTGTCGGAGAGTTAACTAGCAGAGAAACAAGATCAGCCAGCAACCTTTTAGTTTGTAAACCAAGAACGGATAGATTAAAGCTAGATTCATACAATAGGCTGTAGCTTTCTACAATACATTGCCAGATCCGTTAAAGAGCTGAAGCAGTATCGTGACATTCAAAGAAAACCTAAAATTGCACATAAAAATTAACAACGCACAATGACGAATAACACCAGAGTTTTTTGTATACTTTTCCCTGGACACAAGTCAATGAAGACAATAATAAGTAAATAAAAGTGAGTCTATCATATTGATAAGAATTGTGCTGTCCCTTATACCAACAAACTAGTTGTCTGGGAAGCACTATGGAAAACTTACTGGAGGGTAAAGATAGTGCACATGGACTGTGCACGCTGATAGAGTGATGGAGAGAGTGGAAGGAAGGAGGATAAAAAAAAAATATCGATATTTCTTAAATATCGATATATATTGAACACTCCTACTACAAAGCCGTTTTTTACCAAATTTTCAACTTACTATCACGATGAGAAACCGAATAGTCTTCAATTTTATAGTTTTTTTATTTAACATTTTAAATTTTTACAAACTTTTTATGTAAAAAAAACTTTCATTTAATTTGCCGACACAATCAACATATTCAGCACGACTGCCTGCGATCGTTGATAAAAATCATTCGATAAACTACTCAAAGTAAGCGATTAACAAATTTTAATCGTATGCTTTGAATAGTTAATCGTTAATGGCATTTTCGAGGAAGCTATAGCATAAATGAATAAGACCAAAGACAAGCTTCTGTTTCTGTTAAAACAGTTGAAACGAGAATCTAGTCATTCCGAATCAAATTCATAACAAAAAATTGTTCAAGCAATTCAACAAACACAGGAATATACTAAAGATTTCCCATCACGCAAATGGATATCCTCAATTTTTTTGTCACGATAGTCCAATTACTTAAGTTGCACTTCCTCAAGAGACAAGCAATAGAATTAACTACATTTACTACGACATTAGTTAAATTAAATTGAAAGAAGCGCAGACTGAAGTAGATCCATCTATTTGTCGTCACATTATTCATAAATACCAATAAAATTAAGCTGTATCTCTTTTGTTACCAACGAAACGTTTATGTGCTTCATGATGATAGGCCGAGACCGGCGTAGACTTTCAATTTCAACGTAGTATCTTATGAATCCAAAGATGTGTCGGCATGTCGATGTGGGCAGTGAACTTCTTGATTGTCAGCAATCATTCTAATCTCGCTTGGCTCTCTGGAAAGTTAAGTAGCCTAATGTACAGCGTCATAAGCACAAAACAGAATTTACACAAATTATGCTATATATTTAAAATATACTGCGTAAGTGTACTGAGAGTTAGGTCCTAGTACATCAGCAGGATCGATTAGAAAATTGAAACCGGGCATAATGAAAGAGTGAGCGCACAGAAGCTCTCAATTAGTTTGGAAAGTACGAGTAACATCGCTCGTGTCGGCAAGCTATCTGACTTCCAGACTACGTAACAAACTGGCACGAAATGGACGAGCGTCGGAAGATAAACAGCGAACCGAAAACAGGACATACTTCTTCGTAAACTTCTCTGGGGCATGTATAAGACACGCAATCAGAAGAACTCGTCTGGAAACATGGTCTCTAATTAAAGTCATTTCGCAAGACTCGGGGGTGTATCTTTTCAAAACTGTCAGCAATGAAGAAAGTGATTTTGTCATTGTCAGAGCTCATATTCTGACGACAATCGTTTCTCCTTCTTTCCTCTCACATTCACTTTGTAAAGTACGCTTTTCGAGCTTGCATTTTGATTTCGAAAACGAAGTGGATGAAATAGCTCCCTTGAATCATTGGACTAAAGTTAATGTAGATACAGTTGGTTAGTGCACATCTTTTGAAAGATTTTCACTCAGAACTATCATTTTCGCCTTGCAAGTCCTCGAATGTGTTGGAAAAGATAGTGTGAGAATTTAACGATATTGAAGTCAATAGCTTTCCGGGCTACCCTTTAAATGGCCAACACAAACCCTTTCAACGGACTTCACACTCTTCGTATCTCGTGCTTATGAAATTCTAAACGAGTGCTAACTTTGTGTGCTGTTGTCTATGTAGTTTTCTCTGTGGTGTTACTAATTTTCCATAACGAAAGCCATGGATACGGCGTGGTGCCTTTGCGTTTCCTGTAAAATAGATACAGGAAATGAACGGGTGGAGCGTAATTTCGATAAGACTACTACTATCGTCGCACAGACAGGTCAATACTAAAATTAAACTATGAACTCGACTCACAGCTCATAATGACCCATCTGTGTGAGATGATAGTTGTGTCAATGTGTAGATGCTGCAGTCAACGTATTCGCTATCTTGATGAGAACTGAAACAAGATGATATGCCGGAAATACTGTAACAAGCCCTAATTTGTTATGTTCGAGATTTTTCAATTACTTGATATTCTAGAGCGAATCGTATGGGATGAAATATTTTTGATTACTTGATGACACTTAAGGCGTTTTCAAAAGATTGTCAATTTTTTTACATGGTTTCATGTGGGATTAAATATAAATATGATTTCTAAAAATAGTGTTCGATTTTTTTTAAAAATTTTCCGGAGGTGGGTACATATAATATTCAACAGGGGCAGAAACTCATTGAATTGTTCAATACTAGTGAAAAATCAATAATTCGAAACGCAGCAACAGTATTAGAAAATATTTGACGATAGGATATACTGTGACCGACAAAAGTCTACATACGACCCCTATTTTCGCTACTTGACGAGCCCCATGGCGCTAATTAAAAACGTAATGATGCAGTTACATTTCAAATCTATTTCAATTGATATTTAGCAAAAAAACTCTTTTCTGCAATATAAACTTCACAAATTATTCATACCTTACCAAAATAATGCATTGACAAAAGTCTACATACGACTAGGTAATTCATTCTTTACGTTACTGTGCGGTTCTGTTTTATAACAGAAAGTACCGTTTATCACATTTTTTTATTTTCGCTTCGCGTTAGGCTACATTTAGTGCAGTTTCGATAAGGCCGCAGCTGTGACGATGACTTCTCGGAAGGTAATCTCATCAGAAGTACGGAACTTGGCGGTTAAAACATCGAAACGAAAGAAAATCTTTCGAAGAAATAGACAAATAGTTGAATTTAAGTAAATCGACAGTTCAAACAATAATCAACAACTACAAAAGCAGGTTCTCTGTTGAATACAAGTCGCGCAGGCGTCGACCGAAGAAGCTGGTTCAAAGAGATGTCTCCTTTATTTTGAAAGAAGCGAATCGAAACCCAAAGGTGTATGCTACAAAATTGGCGAAGGACATAGCACAACGAGTAGTAACAACCCAAGAACAGTTCAAAGAACATTAAAAAATATAGGTTATCACAGCAGAAAACCACGCAAAAAACACCTTATAAGTGAAAAACTCTAGCGCACCTGAACCGCTAGAAACACTAATGTTCGAAGAACAGTAGAAGAATCGTGCACGTTTTGAGATGATATTCCACCACATGTGCTGCTTATTACGGCCAAACTGTTTCAAATGCCACGTTTTACTTTGGTCTCAAGAATGCATTATAACTCATATGGTGGAAAGGTTTCAGATACTACCACTGGCATGAATTTCAACGTTTATGAGAGCAAAACACGGGGTAATTATATTCGTTATCAGTTACTTATTTCACATAATTTTTAAAACAGCATCTCATATAACATCAATGAAGAAAATGCTCAGTGCCTGCAGCACTGTAACTGAAGTTGGTGTTTGGGGCTGCGATCCGAAAAATTTGCAGAACTTTGGGAATTGAAACATTGGTTATTTATTTTCATTGTAAATGTTTCCGGTATGAATACTAACTGTAAGCATTTATTGATACAAAAGTAGCACAACCGACTCGTGCTGGCAACCTTTCGCCAGTATCAAAGCCAAGAATATATCACATCTGCTTCACGTTGTTATATTACATTCGAAGTTATAGGAGTATAAAGAAATTTAGGGTTACCTGCAGCGAGTTTTTTCAAATAATCGAAAGCTTAATATTTGCTGTTTATTGTCACTACAATATCATTACCATTTGAAAATTCTACGATAAAACCGCTTAGTAAAGATATTGCAATTAAACACAAAACCAACAATAGCTGGCAACCCTATCGTGGCTTTTCAACAATATTTGGCCTGAATAATGTCTATAATAGGTTCCATTAATAGTATTGATTTCATGACTGCACTGGAAGTTATACGGCAAAAAGTTTTATTTTCCTGAGCGAATTTTCAAAACCAAAGACACAAAAATTACCATAGCTGGCAGCACCAATCAAATTTTTCAACCAAATTTCCACCAAACAGAGTTTAGAGTAAGGTTCAGCTACTGTGTCAATTTCATGAAAATCTGGTAACTTATTCACATTTCATAGGGCAAAAAGCAGTTTTTTTCTTTGTAATTTTTCAAGATGGCAACACTGGCACAGAGTTGCCCACAATTCAAAATCGCTTCTATCAGATCTGGTCCTATTCCAATGTCCAATGCATTCTGTAAATTTCAGCTGTATCTGATTATTGGTTCGTGAGTTCCCGTGAACAGAAGTTTTTGATGATAAAAATATAGGTTAACTGGGAAGGGGTTACCGTTCTTGTCCGACATGAAATTTCCAAAGTTTAACTTTGAACGTGTAGATAAAGCATAATATATGTATACAGATTGGTTTTATTGTAAGAAACGGACATTTTTGAGATATTCGATGGTTTGAATGTTTTCACTTCCAAGTTTTTATTTTTTCAAATTTAAGACACCAAAATTATCATTGGGGCTGCCCAATCGAATTTTTCAACCAAAATTCTATCAAACGTGGTTTGTAAGTAAGGTCCAGCTACTGTGTGAATTTCGTCAAAATCGAACGATTCAATCAGAATCTATAGGGCTATAAACAGTTATCTTTTTTAGTGATTTTTCAAGATGGCACCACTGGCACAGAATCGCCCGCATTTCAAAATCACTTCTATCAGACTTGGTCCTATGTAAGACTAATACATTCTGTAAATTTCAATTAATTCTGCTCATCGCATCGTTAGTTTCCGTGAACAGAAGTTTTTGATGCTAAAAATATAGGTAAATTGGGCAAGGGTTACCAGGTGAGCCCGTTATACCATATCAAATTTTTTTTATTATCTATGTAAACAAAGCATAAAATTTACATATGAGTGGCTTTTTTTTTGAAGAAGCGGCATCTTTTCAAGAGAAACGAGGACTTGGAGGTTTTCACTTTCAGTGTCTGCCCTAGCTACAGGGTTGCCAGCACCTTCATTAAAAGCTACACAAATCTACAACTAAATAATACAAATATGTTCTGAAAATTTTGTAATAATTGAATAGCTCTGTCAAAAGTTATCGCAATTAAAAAATTTTCAAATTTTCCCGTTCTCTTTTTAGGCACTCAGCGCACACATGGGGTTAAAAAATTCCAAAACATTATCCGATTCACATGTAAAATACGTTCGAAATTTATTTCGTCAACTTTATTTTTGCGAAAATTATTTGTGTACGAAATAATAGGTATATTAAAAATATCACTTAAATGGCCGCCGGCGCCAAAAGGTTAACAATAACTGACATTTAGTGAGACGTGGACCTATTCTGCACATACACCAATGTATCCTGAAAATTTCAGCTCAATCGGATGGCGCGTTCTCGAGATTATCTCACTGAAATTTTTTGATGATATAAATATATATATATATATATATATGGAAATATGAATTTTTGGCCGAATCGATTTTAATACTAATGTTCTTTGAACATTAGTAAAAATCGCTAACTTCACTTACCATTTGCCAAAAAGCACCTACGAAAAGGACTTGATTGTTGGAAGAAGGTTTTATTCACCGATGAATCGAAGTATAACATATTTGGAAGTGACGGTAGAGCTAAAGTTTGGAGAAAGAAAAATACGCAGCGTCGGGTGTAAGAAATTTGGTGTTCATTGATGGTGCAATGGATCGCCGTCTCTACAAAACCATCTTGCAAAACAATTTAAAGGAATCGGTCGATAAGTTCGACCTTGGTGACAGCTGGATATTAAGAATAAGAATTTATTGCAGCTATTCATTCTACAAACATGGTAGAAAAATTCAATGTGAGACGTCGCAAAAGTAAGAGTACTTGTGCGCGAGTGCGGGGACCTAATACGGACTACTGAATTCAAATATATGAGAAGCTGTGATCAACTATATAAAACGTTTACATAAAATTCAAATTAAAAAAAAACAATACAAGCCTGAATTAAAAACTAAGATTCAAATTCGTTTAGAAAAAACTAAGATTCAAGTTTCTCATATAACTGGTTCTTTGTTTAGATTTACCGTTGTTTGTACTTGGTCATTACTTAACGTGTGATTCTGAGACCCATCTTCAATTTTTATACTTATTGATAATTCCTCTACTGCCTCCTCCTCAAAAACGTACACCGTTTTTTTTTTCAAAACTAGTTTGTTCAATAGATGACTGTTGTTGTTTTTGTTGGGCCGCAGAGTTCAAAGTCGTTTCATTTTGTCCAGATGGTATTGCGTCAGTGCCTGATGATGAAGTTCCTGGTGTTTCAAAACTACTTCCACTTTTAAATTGTGTCAGTTTTAATAGTTTTACGGGTAACCTGTTCTTGTTCTTCTTTTTACTAATGCTCGAAGAACAGTTGTATGCTTATATAGTTTTGTATGAGAGTGATGGCAACCTTGTAGCTACGGCAGGTACTGAAAGTGAAAACCTTCAAACCTTCGATTCTCCTGAAATATTTTCGGGTTTTGGAAAAAAAAACAACTCATATACAAATCTTGGGATATGTCTGTACAGTCAAAGTAAAACTTTGGAAATTCCATGTCGGACAAGAACGGTAACCCTTCCCTAATTTACCTATACTTTTAGCATCAAAACTTGTGTTCACGGGAACTCACGACCCAATAATCAGATACAGTTGAAATTTGCAGAATGTATTGGTCTTAAGTGGGACCAGATCTGGTAGAAGCTATTTTGAAATGTGGACAATTCTGTGCCAGTGGTGCCAACATGAAAAAACACTAAGAAAAACAACTGCTTTTGGCCCTATAAATTTTGATTCAGTCGCCAGATTTAAACGAAATTCACAACAATTCCAATTCACAGCAATTCCAGTGCGGTCATGGAATCATAATGAAATTCATATGGCCAATCAAGCTTATTGTAGGCAATACTCAGCATGAATCTAGTTGAAAAAACAATCATAGGGTTGCCAGCTATGGTTGGTTTTGTAATTTTTTTTTCATATCTTTAGTAAGCGATTTTATCATAACATTTTCAAATCATAGTGCCAGCAAGAGGCGTTTTTGTTATATTCGTGCCAATAAATCCTTACATTAAGTACTCACATCGCGAATATTTGCAACGAAAATAAGTAAACAATGTTTACATTTTCTAAGGTCTGGACATTTTTCAGATGGCAGCCTCAAACACCTTTCTATCGCTGTAACTTTCGATGAAGACATCGAAATTAAATTGGCTTAGGGTCTATTATTACTTAGGGTATAATGATCATAAGTAGGGGAAGTAGCTAGTGGTAGAATACACACTCAAAATCTGCACAAATCCTCTACTGTTCTTCGAACATTAGTGTTTCTAGCGGCTCTGATGCGCTAAGCGTTTTTCATTTTGGTTTTCTTTTTATATTCAGCTCTAGTAAGTCGCTTTCTCTCATCACTCATTCTAACAATTTTTTTTATCCAAGAACTGCAATAAAATTACTTTGATATGAAATATGCGTGAGGCTCACGCGCGGTAGAAGATATTCTTCGATCTGTTTGAAATGAAAAAGAGATGCCATTCATTTATCTGTGAAATGAAATATATGTGAAAAATGACGGAAAATTAGTAACTGAGGGCAAAATAAGAGGTATTATTTTACGCAGCGACAATATAAATAAAAAGGAATATATTTGAATGTGTTTCCTCTTCACTACAATTTTTGACATAAAATATGACCTCGCTATTACATGTATTTTAGTTTGATTCTACCGCGACATTATGAGTATAACTTCAACAAATTTTGCCCCAAATTTGCCGCCCCTAAAATGTGCCGCCCTAAGCTGCAGCCTTATTAGCCTGCTGGTAAATCCATTGCCGAATCAGTCGTTTTCTTTATCGATCTCGTTACTTATAGAAAAGCCCTCTTGCTTGCATGTAATTTCTCTCATGAAATCGTGTTTTACACCTTATGTATTTGGTGAGTATTTACTACCCTGGGATATACAAATGTTTAAATAATGTGTTGCATCATAAAATAATTTTGCACTTTACAACCGTTTTTAGTACCTAGACGGACATATTTATGTCTTCATTCCTAAGAACCGTTATTTCATTCCTACCTATATCATTCATATCTATCAACTACATTTCGAACGCGCTTTACGCCTTCATAAATTTTTGGGTCGGTTTCACTTCCACAGTAAATATACATATGCAAAATACAGCACCCAATATTTCACTTAAGCGAAAACCTTTTTCAGACTACTCCAAACCAATTCTTCATCCAAAAAAAACATCTTTCGCGAATCCTTCAAACACACCGTCCGTTCAAACATTAAACCGAAAATTTATATTCATGACCTATTTACTTTCATAGCTGCAAACCACTGTCAGCCGCACTAAACACCTCGGCAGAAAACAATTCCTCAAGCACTCATTCAAATAGACCGCAGTCATTCATTCGTCAGGCAAATACCCAACCAATGAACCACTCGCAACACCTTGAATTCCGCTTTGGGACCATTCATTTTTCCCGCCACAGCACGAATAAAAACATTCTCACATTAAATCGTAAACTATTCTTACAGTTCCTACAGTAGAATAGCAGGAAACGTCTACCACCACCGTTCACTTTACAGCTATTTCATTTCTACCTTTTCATCTCAGCTCCAAAGGACGAAAAATATGGAGCCAAAGCCCGACAGCTCGGAGCGGATGTGTTTTGACAAAGGACAAGAAAGCGAATGGATAAGAATGGGTATTAACGGTGCAGGAGCCACCTGCATGAGCCAGTGACGCTACGATTACAACGGCAAAATACACTACCACCTTGTGTATCTATCTGACACCTGTAGGATCGACTTACCTTAACTCGTAACAAAAGAAACAAATGAACCGAACCCACTCGCTCCGAACTCAACCCAATCAACTTACCTTTCCGGTCGTCAAGTAGCATCGCTGGCGAAGTAAGCAGAGAAGCACTGGCTGCGACAACACTACCGGAGTTGAGTTGACAGATTTATATAAATTTATATATGGCATGTCCCAGACTAGGTTTCGGATTCGAGTTAGAGCGGCAGCAGCAGGAGCGAGACTGGGGGTCCAGGCCAAGTAATGTGAAATACGGCAGGTACGTTTGTCAGCTTTCTGGATGCTGTCTCTCAAGTAATTCGATGTGATTCAGTGCGATAGCATTAGAAGGGCTGTGAAAGATGTCCTTGTCAGATTTAGTGGAAGTGTTTCGAGTCGTGAAGAGAAAAGGCTGTTACGCGAATAAACAATGGCAGGTAACAGAAATATAGCATTAAGCACATGTGCGAATTTGGCGATTGGATTTTTTTTTGCGGAACACTAGACCTGCTTTAAATGTGCATTTACTGGTTTTTATGTAGTCTGTCGTTTAAGACAATATCAGCTTACATTACAAGAAATAACATAGTATAATAACCGGGTTTCATTGAGGAAGCTTAGCTAGAGACTGCAGACAATTCGATTGACAGTGAAATGGGAGCTTTATCACAAGATCGGAAATTTTAGCACAATGCTACCGTTGAAGAAGGAGTTCATATTGCCAAAGGAAAAAGAACGAATAAAAAATTAAATATTTACCAGGACGTCCCACTAACATAGGTATTCCACGAAGGAATAGGAGATGCGACAAAAAGAACATTTCACTTTCCAAAAACACGTCTTGTTGGCTTTAACGAAAATGAACCTTAAGGCGAGAGCTAAGACGTCCAGGCTAAGTGCCTTGAGACAATGTCAAGACGAAAAGACAACGCGCTGAGTTCGTTGGCAGCTCGGTGAATTTTAAGCAACCAGGATGAAACGAAGTCACCGTCGGTCAGATCTAACCTAACGACAAAGGAAAGAAACAAGAGCCGAGGCTTCTCCAATTTCGTTTCAAATCTGTTGAGAAAACGACATGACATCGGACTGTGTCAACTGAAAGCTGAAAGTACAACTCAACGACAATGAACAATACAAACAGCTGACATAGGATATAAACGGGGAATCAAGTAATTTTCAACTTAAACCAGTCCAGCACTGAGCCCGTGGAGGATGGCATTAGAAAACAAATATGTTTGCCGTCGTCCCGGAGATACCAGCATACGAAATGATGAAGAAGCATGCCACGACCTGACAACCTAGCACGGACAAAACAACAAGAAGAAATCGATTTATGTACATGCTTTGCTATTCAGCCACCGTCGCCGGCCCCATACTTCTCTGTCTTCGTTATGTACTCCCAGCGGGGCCAAGGTTCAGTTTACTTATTCGCTCGTCTCTGACGTTAGTTTTTAATGTGAGGAAACAAGTGGTATAAACTTTATTCCGTCGGATCTACTATGCATTCTTCTCCTTCATTCGACACACCGGAGAATAGAAATATCACATTAAGTATAGAAAAGGGTATCCTGTTTACTGAAACCGAGTGTATCAAACGACTCCGTTACTCAGTCGGACTGTCGTTGGCGTTGTCGCCAAATCGACCCTTGTTCGAGCCATTTCCTGTGTTTTGTGTCATGTCAGCAAAGTCGGAGCCAAGTTGTTGGCTAGAAAATGCCAACAAAAAAAAAACCATGAAACGAACTCATCGTTTCTTTGTAAGTGCAGTGAATTTGCCGACTTCTCTGGAATGACAATGTTTAGAGTTAAGTGAACTGATTGTCTTTTGACTGCATCGTCTGAGGATATTTGGAGGAGCCTCCGTGGTGCATTGGATAGTTGTGAACACTTGAAATGACTCTGAAGAGAGCACTGGCATCAGACTGTCTGGAAAAACAGATTGAAAATGAGCAGATTGATAAGACTGCCAAAGCATATCGTTGCAGTGTTAGACAAGTGGATTTTTAAAGGAGTCTAGTCAAGGTATTTTGAATTATTTATTGACGAAGAAGTAAAAATCTATAACACTTTATACAAGAGCTATTGGTTTTACTGGCAAGGAAGCCGACCAGCATTAGCTGAGTGGATAGAAAATACCTTCAGCACGTCAAGTGCTGTGCATAAATCATAATTTGAACAAGATCGAAATGTACCTTTATCTATCTACGGATGTCAAATATCATATTTATCTTTTGATGCATTATTTCAGAAAGATCATGTCGAACAAAATAGCTTCCGCTCGGGATATAAGTACCTGATAAGCACAGCGATTGGAGAAAGTCCTGGCGCTCATCAAATTGACGTCTTCAAGTGTTCACGACAGTTGTTAGGTACACTAGAAACCCGTTTTTCCTCGTTAGATTTATTTAATACTAATTCCACTCATCAAATCACAAGATATCGAAATACATTTTCATCTCTCGATAGTGACACTTTACCGAACGGAACAAATCACTTCAAAACAAACACTACCGCGACAAGCATATCCCGATATTTTCGATAGCCAAAAATTCAAATTCGATTCGCACAGCACAATCGGGAAACTAATCGTACAACGATATCTATTCCAACGCACCGATACCATCCAATAAACATCCTAAATCGTGTTTAGGACAAGATAAATACCCGAAAACTCGTCATTGTCACTCGGAACCGGAAATTGTTGAACCGCGCGATTGCAGACAACCGTTCAAGCTCTCTGACAGGATACGACTGAAGCTGAGAACTGTCAACGGAAAAAGTCGAAGTCTTGGGAATGTTCACGTCCGTTTTGTCAGTGTCACCGAAATAACATCGGCTTTTTGCAGGAATTCCCGAAATACCACGTTCCCGACCGACACGACACCATCACATCAAGGACTCAACATTCACTTCCGTTCGTCGCGTTTGCTGTCAATATTGAAAATGATACGTAAATTTCGACCTTCGTCGCCATCGACAACAGCGTTTGATTATGTATCGGCTAGAATCGTTTTCCTCAATATCCTTTCGTGTCTGCTAGCCAGCCGTATTCTGTTCTGTCCGCAGAATATACTACGGCTCTGTCGTTTCGAAAACAATCTAACTTGCAGTGAAATGCGAATTCACACACAACAGACCGCAATCGAATCGTATCGTCGTTTTTGGAGGAGATATCAAAGCAAGGTGCATGCGCACCACCCACAACGATGCTCCCCAGTGACGTCATGGTGAGGAGCACGTGAGTGGGCCGATGTGTTGAATGTTTAGATCTGTCGGTGCGATGTTTCGAATCATATGTCCAGAAATGCGATGTTCTGATGACGTTTCATTAATGCCAGTGCTTCTGAACTAATTTGCAATCAAGTAAGTAGCAATTTGATAATAAATAGATAAATAGCAACGAGAGAAAATATTTTTCCAGTTATAAATATTTTTTGCTAAGTAATTCCTTATATGATACATTAAGGCTCTAATATTAGGACATTAGATGGTACATTAGATATTTTCATTTCTTTATCACCACAAACAAACGACACAAAAGAAAACTGAAAATGACATAAATTAAACTAACTTTCTGGGCTGTTTGCAAATTTTTTGACACTCGACTTCATTTTACTGACATTCAGGCGACAAAAAAGAAAAGTTCTAAAAAGGAAATTTAAGTATACATAGAATAAAAAGATAAAGTTCCTTCCATTTTTCAATCAAAAGCAGGAAATGGCCGCGGAATAAACTTGATTTATATTTTTATTTCATTATTTTCAAGTTTTCACTAGTCAGTTTTTGAATAAACATTATATTATCGCGCAGCAATTGTTGTTGTATTCAATGTACTTACCTTATTTTATTAGTTTTATTTTCTATTCTTGTTTATAATGGATTCTTTTTTTTTTCTTTATTGCTCTACTTAATTTTACTTTCTTATTTATTACTTGATTTTTTGGATATTTTTTTTTTTATATATAGTTATATATATTTCTAATTAGTTTTATTTTCTATTTTCTTAATTTTTTTCTTTTTTTTTCTACTTATTATAATTTTACTTTATTTAATTTACCACTTTAATTATTTTTTACATACTTATATTTATATTTACTCATTTTCTTCTTACTATTTTGTATTAGGCCGATTTATTGTAGAATTGGACATTCGTGTTTGTAATGGATTTTTTTTTCTTCTTTACTTTACTTTATTTTTTATTGTTTATTACTTTATTTTATTCTAACTTTTTTATCATTTCATATACTTATATTTATATTTTCTTATTTAGTTCTTGTTATTTTATTTTGTTCATGGTATCCAATCTGTAATTGGGCAGTTTTGCCTGTTGTATTGAATACGTACCAAATAAATAAATAAATAAATAAATTAACTTACCCTGCCCAAGAGTGCAAAAAAACGCACCTATTATGGTTGCTATCTTAAATACATGCAGCTAACGTACAAACTATTATCAATGACTCAATCCTACAGAACTTGAATCAATGAATGCATCAGTCCATGGAGCAGGTACCGATGACCCCTACTTTACACTTCTTTGCAGCATCTACAGCAGGCGTCTCGAACCTTGCCTATCTTGTGGAGGTAATCTTTGCAAAGAAAATGTTAATGCTTCACAGAATGCCATTGCCTCTTATGATATTTTTACATTGATAATTTTGGTAATTTTCTGAATGTTTCAGATCCTTCAGATTAAGCCAGTAGCTTTCGATCTTTTTCTTAGTCCAAAATCAGGTTCCTCGTTTCCTTTCTGCTCTTCCGCTCATAGCGCTTGTCTCCTTCTTCAGTTTCACTTTAATTGCTAAATGTGCTTCCTGGACAGTGTGTTTCAAGCAAACCTTTCTCTCATCCTGTTGAGTACGTTGCTGTCCGTATTTCCCTATCACATAATGTTTGTTTATTACTTGTATCTGTATATGTGCCTTGTACTGCATCCCTCTCCACGTATGAATGTTTTTATAGTAAGCTGTCTGATTTTATTATGTCTTACTATCCTCATTCTCCTATTGTTGTTTGTGGTGAGTTCAATTTGCCTTCTATTCTCTCGTCTTTAATCATCTCCTCTACCAATGCACTTTCAATTTCACTCTCATCATTTCTTTCGTTTTGTTCCTTATCCCAATTTAATTACATTCCTAATAATAATAATCGTTTGTTGGACCCTATTTTTTCTAATTTTCCTTCTTTTAATCCATCTATTTCCGCATCATCCTTTCCTTACGTTGATCCTGACCCTCATCATTCCCCCCTTTCTATTGATTTTTCTTTATCGAATAGTCCACGCACCAAAAGCATAGTCAACTTTTTTAAGGCAGATTATGAACTGATTGCTGCTGAACTCCTCCCTACCAATTGGTTTTCTTTTTTTCGAGGGCTTGATATAAATGAAGCTGTTTCTTCTTTTTACTCTCTCCTTAATTACATTGTTTCTAGATTTACTCCCGTGTCTTGTTCTCGTCGTGGTGCTTGTTCTCCGTGGTTTTCTGTCGCAGTATCCAAAGCTTTGCGCGAGAAAGATAAGGCCCGTAATGAATTTCTTCGCAGTTCATCTGTCGAGGCGTTTCAGCATTATAGGTCTCTGCGAGCAGTGGTTAAAAGGACTGTTGAAGAAGCAAAACGTGGTTATTTCGCCCATATTGAAGCGGGTCTTTCCTCAGATAACTCGAAACCTTTCTGGTCGTATGTTCGTTCCCTAAAAACTAGCAACCAGTTTCCTGACACTTTTTTTCTTGAGAAGTCTTCGGCTTCTATCCCTCAAGAAACTTGTGATTTCATTTTCCTCTCCTAATTTTGCTTCAGGGAGTTCTGCTGCGGCTGTGTTTTCTCAGGATAATTTTGCTATGACCAATCCTCTGGAAGTTGAAATTCTAATATCCTCGTTGGATCACTGAGCTAGCAGCGGCCCAGATGGCATTCCTAATGTGTTTGTTAAGTCTCTTGCATCTTCTTTCTGTGTACCTTTGTCTATATTATTTAATTTGAGTTTGTCTGTTAGCGTTTTTCCTTCTACCTGGAAAGCTGCCAATGTTTTTCCGATTTTAAAATCGGGAGACATTGGGAATGTGGCCAACTACCGTCCTATATTCCTCCTATCCTGCTATCCGAAGTTGCTTGAGCGGATTGTTCATGACAGAATTCATGGTGCTTTTAGTCATTGGTTTTCTGTAGAGCAACATGGTTTCATCAAGGGACGTTCAACGACTACGAATTTAGTGGAATTCACTAACTTCGTCGCGTGTACTTTGGACAATGGTTTCAAGCTGATGTGATTTACACTGACTTCGCAAAGGCATTTGACAGGGTAAATCACACAGTGCTGTTAGATAAGATCTGTCATTTTGGTGTTTCCAGTTCCCTTACATCTTGGCTTTCTTCTTACATCCATGATCGCGTCTGTCGTGTTGTGTTTACTGGCTGTTCTTCCTCCCCTTTCTTTCCTACTTCTGGTGTACCCCAAGGTTCCATCCTTGGTCCCCTCCTTTTCACATTGTTTATCAATGACCTTCCTTGTAACTTTCAGTCTGACTCTCTGTTGTATGCTGATGACCTTAAAATTTTCCGTGCTGTCACTTCACAAAATGATTGTTGTAAGTTACAATCGGATCTTTTTGTTTTAAATGATTGGTGCTCTGCGAACTTCCTTGATCTTAATGTTTCCAAGTGTTTCGTGATGTCTTTTTCCAATAAGCCTAATCCCATTTCCTTTGAGTATTTTTTGTGTGATAGTATTTTGAAGCATGTAGATCAACATAAAGACCTCGGCATCATCTTTGATCCGAAGTTAAAATTTGATCTGCATGTTTCTTTTGTGGTTGCTAAGTCTTCAAAAGTAGCTGGTTTTGTTCTGCACTGCTCTCGCTTTGCAACCAATATCAACACATGTGTTCGTCTTTTTATTTTTCTTGTTCGTAGCATTGTTGAATATTGCTCCCAAGTGTGGTCTCCTCGTTTCGTGTACCTATCTTATGCTGTTGAATGCGTTCAGCGTAAGTTTACTCGCTGCCTTTTGTTCAAGTTTAATGTTGTTTATCGTCCTTATGATGACCGTCTGCTTTACTTAAATCTCCATTTGCTGAGTACCCGCAGAGTATTCCTTGATGAATGTCTTCTTTACAAGCTTTATCATGGCTTACTCTCTTCCAACATTCGCGTGTGTCATTTCTTACGTGTGTCTGATCGCCCGGTTAGAACTCAATCGCTTTTCCTTACTCCTTTTGCGCGTACTCTTGTGTATTTTTACTCACCTTTACCTAGGATACTTAGAAGCCATGATGAGCATCAGTTTGGTTCTTTGTCCATGTCTTTTCTTTCTTTTAAAAAACATGTTATTGATATGTTAACGTAGTCTCTTAGTTATTTTTATTGTGCATATTTCTCTTTACTTTTTCTTCAATTTTTTTTTTATTATTATTATTTTTATTCCTGTTTTGCTTTATATTAATGATTTTTTGATTATTTTTTGTACCTCATTTTATAATTGGATTTTCTGTTAAATGAGATTTGAATAATAAATAAATAAATAAAACTTACAGAGTTGTCCTCGAAGTTATTCATCGTTTTTGCACCTAGATTTCGAAGTACTTCTTCCTGTATCCTTTCAGTCTCTGGAATGCAGCTGAAGCTCTCTCTTCGTTTCATTTTTTTTAGTTTTTTCTCGGATTCTCAGAGTTTCTTTTTATTGGCCTCTTAGTTCGATGTGTTTTTGGCCCTGTTGAACTCTGTTCTTCAGGTTTTCTGAGCTTTTCAACCTCTCTCTTTAACCAGAGCACTCGCGTTTTAAGGGCACTACTTTTTCAGGACAATTGTCATGTCAGAATAAGGATAAATCATTCCTGATGAGTTTCCCTGCTCTGTCTTCTAATTTCATCTTTGTAGTGTTATTCGGAATTCAAATGAAATTGTCTGTCCTTAAAATTTTAATAAAATTTTAATTAATTTAAAAATTTTAATAAAATTCTGAGTCTAGAACTTTGACATCGGAGAAACCATGAAGCAGACATTCCAAACCTCCATGAAAACTTGAACCATATTAAAGAAATATCACAATGTTCTCAAAAATAAAGCTCCAACATCTTTCACAGCTATAAAATCATCCATTTTACCTCATTATTATTCAGTTCTAAATTTCCAAATATTCTATAGTCTACACATATAACAATCTTGCTTCTTTTAATTCACTTCACGTATTGAAAAATTGTTGCAATTACTGAAACAGTTTTCCTATACTCATACACCATTCTCAGACAAGTTCGCTTGCCGAGTTATCCAGGACAATGACACCGATACGTGTCGGCAAGTGAAAATGACTGGAATACATAAAGACAACGACAAGCAAGCATAAGTTCCCTTACTGGCGACCATAATATATGACCTTGACTATGTTCGAGGATTCGAAAATATTTTTGAAATTCACATCGCACAACAACTAAGAAATTTATGATTATTGCTCCAACTAGGCTTTACGAAAGGATGTCTCGCAAAGTTGCTGGAAATAAATAAATAAAAAAAAATTACAAAAACAGAAAGCCCTCTTCCAAAAATCCTTTCTTCAATTAAAGATTTTCAAACCTCAAATCCTCAAAACAGTTAGAACTAGCCATTCGAATCCTCTGATGTGGATATGGTTGGATGCTTTGTTGAGCACAAAAGATATAGGTATTTCGAAATTGAATATTTCTGAATGCTGTGAAATATAAATGAAAAGAAAAATTGTAGATGACCAACAAGCCTATCCTTTTTTCATCTCGACTAAGTCGAAATGTTTACTAAGTGCAGGATTTGTGCTCAATGGACCGTAAATCGTCATAGAAATTTTTGAGCTAACCGCTTGGAAGATCAATAAAATTCTACTTTGTCCCCTCGGTCTGGCCAAGCAAATCGTTTTGGATTTTAAAGGATTCTTTGGGTTGATAGTGAAAGCCGCCTTTAAATTGTGGTTTCCTGTAAGTTTATAAGGCATGAAACTGAATCGATTGAAATTTTGTTTGTGGTCCATTTTGTAACGTAGGTAGACTTACGAAAGGATTTGTTTGCATTTAAAATGTGACAGCTCCTAGTTTGGGTACTATTATTTACTCAGAAATAAAATATTTATTGTTTTATATGTGATGTGTTCTATTGATTTTGATAAATATGGTTTTTCGTTGAAAATTAATAAGAAAAACCATTAGTTTACAAAAACTGCACTTTATAATTGTGTTACAAAATTAAATTTAGAGGATGAAAGTTTAATGAGAGCTGCATTACAGTAATTCTGTACATTTGTAATACACAGTAATTCTGCACATATCTATATAGTACTTTTTTCAGCGACTAGAAATCGAATATTTACTGTAGAAGTGTCTCTGGGACTACTTATATTTATGTGTATCAGACTTTCCTTTTGCAAACAATGCGGAAACAATAACAAGAGAAGAGCTTCAATTCAATTTCTTGTTCCTTAGAACCGTCTCTGTGTTTGTTTTCTTTCAGACCCCTATTGATATTACAATCGGAGTAACGCCACTTACACAGAACTATATCGTTTCACTTGCAAATTTTTCAAGATGTGAACAAGAAGTGTCACTACAAACACGATAAGAGTTCATTTCAAATACACTTCTCTCCGGACATCCAGCCAAAAGAGCCTGTATATCGTCTATCATACGAAAGTTCCAAGGACAAAGCAACGAGCCCCATCATACAATTTCATGTTTCCCATGCACAAATGCACTTACCGAAAGGGTAATGAAGAGCTTTCGAAGCATAAGTCAGATAGGACATGCATGACATGCAATATTTGACCCCACAAGGCCTTATGTGGAGCGGAATAAGTAGTACACAAGAATAATGAAATGGCAGTATAGTATGTGTGACGGTAGTAGCTAACATCTTAGCAAGTTTCACTTCACCGAGCTGCTACACGAACAATGCACGACGAGTGAATTCGAAGAGGAGAAAACTCATTCAGATTGCTCCTTACGTTATGCTGGTTGGATACAATACATATACGAAGTGAAATGAGTATTCAAAGATCAGTTTTGCATTTGGTTGTACTCGAGCTTGTTTCAGTCTTGAGGACTTTAAATGTACATGAACTGCAACAATACACATCATTGCGACTAATTTCAAAGCAAATCAGTCAGGGGAGCCATAAAACGATTTCAATTATATATGAAATCCTGGAGGTTCTGTTTATTGACTAGACGAGTATTTCTTGCTGATTGGTAGGTTTTTGTTGAATTTTCAATGAAAAATATAGCTTGAAGCCTTTTTATAAGATAGCTTATATTAATTACAAAACGATACTAGACATTATATAAAATTTTGGTATTGTGCTCTAATTTTATATGTAGTGCTCTTCGACACTATGAGTATTTTTCAATGAACAGGACTATCAGGATGACCACCTTGAATTCTCAAAGCTCCAATTTGCTGCCTAAATAGCCATCAAAGAAGCTTAGCGCAATTGCTTCACTAGCATCAGGTATCAACCTATACGTCCTAGCCAACACAAGTCCTTTTGATCTTACACTCCCTGAAAAACACTCACTATTTCCACGGTTTTATATTTCATAATGATGTCATTGTTTCTTATCCACAAGAAATGTGTGATCTTTTTACGAAATAATTTTCCTAGTTCTTTCCCAAGCCAAATTTGAACATGACCTAGACATTTTTTTCATTTTTCTCCATCATTTCTCTCTCACCAAGCCTCTAGAAATTAAGTCTTTGCTTGAGTATTTTGTTTTTAATATCGTTTCTGGTCCTAACAGCATCGAGAGCCCGTAGACCGGATCACTTTTATCATCCCTGTGTATTTTTTGTTTATAATTTTTTGCCTGAGCTTCAGATCCGGCGGACGCCTTGGGCGGTGTGGGTAGTACTTCCCACCTGGGAAATCCCACCCTGAAATTTCGATCCTATATGCCACTTTCATGTAATGAAAAAATCAGTAATTTATTTCTCTATTGATGGTAAAGAGGAATAAACAAAACGTGAAACAAAGGCAGAATTTACGAGTATCAAAAACATTTGCGAAGCAAAACTACCACATTCCGTTAAAACATGCGATTTCTGGTGGTTTCTAAGGTACCCTAAAAGTCGTAATTGGTAATATAATGGCATTTAAAGGCGCAAATTGTAACCAGTATTATAGTCAACCGCACATTCAATTAATTTTACATATTACAATGTTTTACGATCGAATGGATGGTCTGAAGTTGATAGCCCCAAGCTAAATACGTATTCTTACAATCTCCAAATCCACAGATTACGGAGTTAAACTTCAAATCTCATGACTATTTTTCATAAAACCAAGCAATATACCACGTCATCGCGGATCCGATTTGATGCAGACGAAACCCTTTTGGGTGGTATGTACCCTTACCTCTGTCACGCTAAAACCAATGTGAAGAGATGCGACATACAGAAGCAAGACAAAAAATTCGAACTAAAACCGATGATGCGTAAAAAGGTGGGCTGCTTGGTTTTATGAGCTAGGGTGCTCATTTTATATCTAAAGCCTCAATTATGAAAATGGCGATGATGAACGAACATAGCAGCTGATCAAAACTGGGCAGCATTGAGTAAATGGAGTGCTTCTTTTCTTTGTATATTTATTCTATGATTAAAACTACCCAGGAAATCTACCTTGTTGCGTAGGGTATTTTTCAAGCCACATACCCTATATTTTTTGGTGTATTCGAATAGTGCGAAATCACTTCCTTTGGCGTGTCGAGCCGGCTTTTGGCTTGTGTGACCGGCCTTGAGGCTCTTCAGCTCAAATGTAAGCATCTAAAAATTTATACGCAGCAACAAGAGAATAATAGCGAAAGAATTAGGACAGAGAGTAAAAATACTAAAGGGGAAGGCTCTTTCGGCACAGGATTCCTTCGATTTTTTTTTATAAAAAAAATGTTTAGTGTATACTTTTCCACTTCATATTTCAAAGTGAAAACTCTGTCACGTGAATTCAGGTACCGGTAGTAACGTCAAAAACAAAATGGACAAGTTCGTCTTAAAGTTATAAGTATTAATGAAGGACTAATGGACAATACTTCCGAAGCAGTCCCAGTGACGGTTGTCGGCATGAACTTAAAACTAGTACAGGTAGCGGTAAGCTCGTTCTTTAAAATTTGGTTTATTCGGCTTCTACTTTCCTCTATATAAACTCTCCTTTGTGATTCACTAATGAAGTGGATATTTCCCATCTAAACGTTACGGACAGCTAGATACATGTAAAAAATGTTCGTATGGCTTTTCAGATTCTAATGTTTCAACATCGGTTATACCCAAAGCATATCAGAGATGCAAACCCCAATTTCCGTTCCTCGATACAAATGATGCTGGTTTTTTGATTTGCAAAGTGTGTACAGACGCGAAATAATAATTTCTTTTGCTGTCTGTTATTTGCCATCAAAGGAAACATGGGTGGGCAGAGGCGTCAGCTATTGGAAGCACAAGGTGGAATGGATCAAAGCACATTCAAAAAGTTCTTTGCAATTCGAAAGTGTAGAGGCTTTACAAAATCATGACTCACTTAAACGTTAAATGATTTTTAAATATATCCCAATCACCCACTCATCTACAGTAATCGACAGTTATTTACTACCCACCCCAGACAAATGTGTTTCGCCGCCCCTGCTCAGCTTATCCGCAAACTCTATTTCACCGTGCTAGGAGGTTGCTCACATTTCTTACACCCATAAAAAAGGATGATATTCCTGTAAACTTTTAACCTTCACTAACTTGGTTGCTTGAATCTTAGACTAACAGAATTAATTTATGTGGTATGCACAGATTATACAGGACTCTGTTGACGTAGGCTTTTTGTCGTAAATCTCGAAGGCTCTGGGGTATATGACTTTCACTTGGCCTGGCTCTCTCATCCTATGTTTCTGTATCTGTGAATTTTTGTCCCTCCTCCCCATTTGGACCTCTTTCTGGAGCTCTTCAACGAAATTGCTTGCCTTATATATGTTGATATCTTTAAGTACCTAGTAACCAAGTAATAGTACCTAAATATGTATTCCAATGAAAAACCGAGTTTGATCATCTTGTTTATTCCTAAGATTAACTATGAAGAACAATTTCTGCTGAGTCTATAACCATATCTAAAGACAAAATTTTTAAAGTTATCTTGATAGTAACAAAGGCCCGGGACCTGATCTTCTCCCTCCGACTTTTCCAACTAAATGTGTTTTCAGCATAGCGTTTCACCATGTTGATCGTTCTATTTTGATTCCCCAACTGCAGCAATGCAAAATTGCACCATCTTTATTAAGATGGCTTAGCTCTAATCTCCACAACCGCTCACAACATATATTAATTACAAGGGCTTATCTCTAAAAAAAAATGTATGTCAACTCAGATGTACCTAAATCTTGGACCTCTGTTTTTTTAACATTTTTATATAAGACTTGTCGTAGGTTTTACCTAATGTAGTTCATATACTCTATGCGGACGACCTGAAAATGTATCATACTATTTCTTCGCCACACCTATTAAGTCACCATATTGCAAGGCAGCTTCATCCAGCCCATCGTCCTCGGGCTGGATGTCCTTGGGCTATAGTCAAAACCGTTATCAAAGTAGTGGAGAAGTAAGTGATTAGGTACGGGGCATGACGAAAAATGAACAAATGGTTTGATGTAGAATAAACCAGCTGAATAACAAGAGCAAGGCACTAAGGTTATCCATAAAACGGATTACTATGCTGAGGAAAGAGATCTACAAAAATCATTGGAGGGTAAAGAATCGAAAATTCTGAACGAAACGGGCCAATATTAAGACTCTATACTTAGAGAAGCTAACGACAATCTCGTAAAATATATAATTAAACAAGCATTGTATGAAATTTCAAAAAAGTTTCAGTTTCTGACGAAAGAAGTATCTCTAAATCAAAATGATGCCATTATCATAGATGAAAAACTATTACAGGGGCGATGGGCGTCCGAGTTTAAAGAGCTTTTCAATCCTGTTCATAGCATGAGGGTGCAAGTGCCCTTTTTAATTCTGGCAAAAAAAAGTGCAGCTAACCCGCCAGTGCTGGAAGAAGTTAATTTAGTCATCAAAAGAATTCATCAAATAGACAAAGGTTTATTTTCAGGTTCATTATCCAAAAAATATTGAATTAAAAACGAATGCCGTAGGAGTGGTGTTAAAGCGTAATATTCCCTATTCACAAACTGCAATGTGAGAGTTACAGATAACATCTACCTCTTTATACGTTCTGTGAGAGGGTGACGAAATTTAAGAAAATTCAATTTAACTGCGTCTATACAGAAAAACATGATTTAAAAAAATCGATCGCAAAGAAACCGCTCAAAATACTTATTTTCGAACAAATTCAGAGGAAAATAGATCTCGCTTTATAATAGAGTTGAAAATTTTAATAAAGTTCATAGAAATTTAATGAAAGCATTTCCCAGTCCGCAAGTGATATTTTTTTTAGTGGCGATAACTGCATTTGAAAATACAAGGCTTTGTTGATTACCACTTTCAAAAAAGTCAAAACTTGAACATTTCGAACATTTGCTGTTTTTTCCCCTGGATGGATGCTTACTACTGAAAATCAAACGGTAACATATCTTGGCAAAAAAACAACAAAATGATCGATTTTGGCATCCCTTTGCTAGCACCGGTAGCAAAATAATGTCAAATTTAAAACATATTCTGTGCAAAGATTGTGAGGATTGCTACTCGATAAAAATGTAGCAGTAGTTTCCCTTGGTACAAATATAATAAGGATGTCCCGCACTCATAGAGATGGAAATATTTTTAGGGTTGCCACCCGCAAAAAAACCAAATTTACTAAATGCAAACATACTTTACTTATTTGCATTGCAACGTGATTATAACTTGAAAATGTATTGCATTTATTTATTAGACTGCATTACTTTCGTTTGAGTTCGATGACTACATGGGAAGTAATAGGGGAAGAGAGTGTTCTTTTGAGCAACGATGTTTCGAAATGGTGCCAAAGCCACAAAGCTGCGAACATTGCCAAAAAACTTTTATCAAACTTGTTCCTACTTATCATGAGTAGAAATTTAGAATGATCAAAAATGGGTAATTTCGAGAAGGATAACCGTTCTTTTTTTGCATACCGGTTGTTTTCCTAAATTCTTTTTCCCAAAAAATAAAGGGGTACCTGACAATGGACTTAATTGCGCGGTGCTGACGAAGGATTTAACATATCTTAATTTAGCTTAACATAGACCAATTTTTTATGTACATCCAAAATTTTAGCTCGATTGGACTACGCAATCCAAAGATAATCTCATAGAATCTTTTTGTTGATAGATACATATTATTTTTGGAAAAGTAATTCTAATACAAATTTTCTTCCAAAATCAGGAAAAATACTAAAGAAGTTTCAGATTTGTGGCCATCTAGCAGAATTTACTAGAGCTCCATTATCATGAACTTTATCAGAAAGGATTAGTAGATTATTAATAAGTAAAATTTAGGAGAGTATGATTTATGTGGAAAAGAAATGATAGCATATTTTGCAACAGATAGTGAAAGTGTTACATATTGCGTTGTAAAAGCCCATAGTCCTCAAGTTACAGTTAGTTGAATATACGAAATTCCAAAATCGGTTGACTTATGAAAATCTGTTTTAGCTCGATGTTACATTTGGAGTATGGAACTGAGATTTTAGGTATAAAAATATTTTTTTATAAAAAAATTATATCATGGATAGTAAATGAGCACCGTTGTTTAGATATATCAGAAGAAATTGCCGAAAAATTAGATCCGAAAGTCAATCACTCAAGTTTTAGACAGACTGATCTGCTTTAATCCGGTTGAAAGGGATAACTTTCATATCAATAAACGGATGAATGGGTATATTACTCATTGTCGTCAAAGAGTCGTCACTCAACACGCAGTAAACTGGAATAGCCCATAAAAATGTTACGGCTAAGTTTTTATGTCAGGTTACACGCCAGATCTTAAGGCAGTATTCTGGTCTAGAGGCTCGATTTTGAGGGTATTTTACGGACGCAATAAAAAAAACCAGAAACATTTTTGGTATCTATTTTTTGATCAATGTTTTATTGACATTTTAAAACAGGCTTTTAAGACATTTAAAAAAAAACTGTATTCAAAAAATAAAAAATTAAAAAAATTGATGTAGATACAGGCCGGCGAAGTGAAGGCTAAAATAAAACTTGTCTCATGGTTGACATGATTCCAACCTTTCTGGTGGTCTGAAACATACCTTTTTGGTGAACTCTGTAAAAAAAAGAATGTAGAATTCGTCAGACGTAGGTGATTTGAAAAAAAATTTTTTCACAAAATGGCGTCCATGTAAAAAAAGTCGTTCTTTGCCTAATTTTTTCAACTTTGGGAATTTTTAATAAATAGTAGAAAAAAAAAATTTCAAAAATCCTTACGTCAGACCGAATCTACTAGTGTTAAGAGGATTTGTGCTAAATTTCACGTAAAGAGGTCCATTATAACTAGAGATATCATATCAACCGTATCGAAAAAAGTAGTTTCGAGAAAAACTCGTTGATAGCTTGGAGTCTCGTTTCGGGCAGTCTGAGTCGTTTGATGGTATGTTGTACTTCGATTTTTTTAATCAGAGATCCCTGTCTCATGCAATGTTCCTTCTTCAGCTTCAAAAGCGAGATTTTCGGGAGCTCTTTCAGCCATACGAGCAGTTCGAACTTCTTTAGAAGCTTGAGAAGCTCATAGCTCGGAGCGGCTAATTCACGAAAATATCTGTAACTCTAATTTGAATTTCCGAAAGTCCTTCCAAAAGCTTATTCTTAAAGGTGTAAACTTTGAAAACATACAAACAAAGAAAAATCGATTTGATCAAATTTCTAGACCAGAATACCCCCTTAAGTAGAAATTTGTGTAGATGGCGGAATATGAAGTATCGTCAGAATTGTTGGTCATCAAGATCGAGATCACAGCGAATAACAGCAAACATGTTATGAGAAAGTTACTATTTACTGGAACTCTGCAACTTTCAGTTTTCAAAAATTTTATAATAAAATTAAATATCTATGGTAGTGCAGTCTTCGCACTAACACCTCTAACTTGTTCACAATAAACCTATTGATTCCATTTCTAAATAGAGGAAGTGTAATCCAACTTTCACTGATGAATATCAGTCAAGTCAGAATCATTTTGAAAGAATTAAACAAAATTTCTTGGAATCGAATCTGAAAATGGAACAAATTGGGAACGCTAATACAAAATATGTCCTTTTGATCCCATCAAAAAACAGATATACCAATCTTGCATGCAGAATGTATCCCGTAATAGCGTAATTACATCGAAAGATACTTATTATTTGAATAGATATGCATGACTTTTTGCGCAAAAGTTTGTTTTCTGGTAAGATTCACTAGCGAAGCTTGAAATAAGTATTTCTTCAAAGATAACCAGAGACAAAATCTGTATCATAAACTCATCTTGGTATTGCCAGCACACGCAAATCTTTACCCTTAGTTGAATTATGTCAGCTGTTCGCTATCTAAACTACCAAAAGTTTCATTACGGAAAATGTTATTTGTACTTGAAACATCGCTGTTCCGTTCCGCGAAAACTTTCCGATTAGTTCAAGGAAGTTCCACAAAACTCATTAAAGTCTCAAAGTTAATTATCTGTACTAGCATCAAATCATAACGTGTAATCGATGCTAAATATATTATCCTGTGTCGGTTCGTGGAGTTATGGAAACGAGTTTCACCTTTCCATAGCTCTTGCCATACCCCCTCGAAACGAAATCCGCTGCTCTCGAAAATCTCTGCTCTGACGCAGTATTTAGGATCTTGTTCCCGGACGTATCGTTCCATGTTGAGCTGAGAGTGACAAGAACATCATCATAACATCGATACAGCAAATGTTTCGATTTTAAAGTTAATGCAAACTTCGCGGTCCAAACCAGATATTGTCGATTGGAATCGATGTTTTTGCAAAAGAGTGACAGTTTATTGTTCTGTCGTAAAGTGTGATGGTTTCTTGTTAATGGATGCCGTTATTAAAAATTTAATTGGTTTTATAAATTTAAATTGAATTAATGACACGAACAAGTGATGGCACTCAAAAATTTGTGAGGCTTGCATGGAATCAAAGAATGGGAAAAATCACTATACAGATTTTACGGTTGTATGAATTATTGAGTGTAATAGGTTCAAAAGGAGGATTTTCGTGAATGAAACTTTTGATAATTCATATTAATGACGTTTCAAGTACGATATAGTCTAGAGTGCATGGTAAGCCGAGGAAATCAGTGAATGATTGATAAATTGATAATTATATAGCTTTTTTTTGAACTGAGAAATACGCTTGACACAATTGGATGCTTCTTTATTTAAGCTTTATTTTTTTAGTAAGTCAAATACCACTCATCTTCTTATATTAAATATATTTTAAACTTTGACGTATAACGTCAACAAAATGTACAGTAAAAGTACAATCATTACGTTGACTCCATTGATATTGTTTTTCCTCTAATGAAAACGGAAATATTTTCCATTCAAACATTTTTTTCCGATGCACTAAAACTGCGAAGAATATGAAAAACGTCTAGAAGTGTGGGGAAAATATTTGTCTCTAAATGAATAGCATAATTATATCCCAAACGTAAATACTGTTTAATTTTGCTATTCACTTTTTATTTCTTACTCATAGATTTTGAAAAAAAATTATGTTCTGATTTCAGTTGCAGATTTTTGATTTTTTTAAAATAAGTGATTTCACTAACATTTCAAAATTATTTATTCTGAAGAAATCCCAACCTTAATGGCTTTCAAATTTGAATTGTTTTAAAAGTCCGGAGGTTATATTTTGTTTTCATTCTTGCAACAGTTTTAGGATATATTTTTTTAGGTAAATAAGTGCTAAAACTTTTTGTGGCATTTATTTGATTTACTGACTTTTTTTCATTTCTCTGGTTTGTTCAACAAAATGTTAGCTGATATAAAAAGAATGTGTATAAACTATTGATAGAACCAGATCTAGATTTACAAAAGAGCGTATCCGAAAATTGTTTGAACAATTTGAGAATCACGACAAAGACTTTGAGACAAAGACGACAATTTACTCGCGGATCATAGTCGATCGGGCGATTGGATCAAAGAGCTAGATGCATGAAGGAAAGAGAATACCTTTTCTCTTTGTTTTTATAGCGCTTTGAGTCAAGAGAACGCCAATGGTGTTTTACTTTATAAAAGACCTTCAAGACAAATAGTCCAAATTATGCTTCTACTTAGTTTTTGTAAAAAGTAAACTTTTTTGAATAACTAGCGAATGGTCTCAACACCTAGATTGAAGCGAATAATATTATTTTTTTTTAAACTAGTACTTTCATTAGTAGATGGCCATAAATCGCATCGAAGAACATATCCTACCGAATTTTGTCACGCTAATGATATCATATTTTAAGCTTTATCTCCAAAAATTAGCTCTCAGCATACAACCTGTCAACGTTAGAATTATGCTTCCGAAACTTGAGCTTTAAACTGTGAAGAGAAGCAGAATCTGCCAGAAAATTTATACCATGCAATTTGAAAAGCTAATTTGCCCATTGCTAAGCAAAGCCCTGCAACCGGACTTGATTTTATCAGCAGCAAAAAATACATTTCAAAAATCTATACTGTATTAGTACGTATTCGATTACCTACACAAAGTGTGTAAAAGATGTTCAAACTAGGTATGTGACTGCTCTTGCAATCACTGCTAGCAATCACAATGTTCTTTGAAAAGAGCAGTATGATTACTCTCTAATGCTGTTAAACTGCTCATTGCTGTTGAACTGCTCATTGCTCTTTTGCAAAACAGAAAATTTCATTCACTCATCTACTTTAGCAATCAAAAAACCTACGGTCGAACTTCATTCTTATGCAAGGAAATTCTAAATGCAATCACACAACGTACGTTCTTACAACCTATATTCATACAACTTCATAGCTATGTTTCGCATTGCAAGCAAATACTGTACAAGCAACGAGTAATCACAGGTAGCGGAACAATCACAGGCAGTGGCAGACACAGATTTTTGTATGCATCAAGTTGCCATCGAAACTGTGATTAAAATCACTGCTACTCTGAATTGTTGTTTGCTTTAATTGCTCTCCGTGATAACCTATCAGGAAAAGATCAGGACTTTCCCTCTTTCTTTTTGTGAAAGCACAGCAGTCGGCTTATCAACTTAATTAATTATTGTCTTACAAAAGAAGGTAGATAGGTTCCAGACCTGTTTCCGGCAGGCAGACCACAAGAAGGCACACTCAGACACACAAGGTTCCATTGAGATACCGATTATTGTTTGGTGCACATACCTTACTAAGTTAGGAGCCCGCTAGTCTTTGACCAACTGGCTGATCTTGTTTAAGTCTGCTGAAGCTACTTTGTGCAGACTTACGGAGAAGTATGAAAGAAGGAACTGCTTCTTTTTTCTAGCAGGCTTCAAACATTCACAAAAGAGGTTAACACAAACATTCACAAAAGAGGTCACAAAAGAGGTTTTCGTATCTTGCTATAACACAGCGAGGTTCATCCTTAAGGAGTAAACAGCATCCTTTAGGTGTTTTTGTTTCATGGTCAGTGTGACTGAAGCCATCGAAATGCCAATCTGAAAATTGCAGAGCACCTTCGGTAAAATAGTGCTAGCTTTCGCAAGTTCGTCCACTTCATAGTTTCCCTAAATGTTTCTATATTCTAGCGTATGAGAAGAGCGGCATTCGAGTACCAGCCTCGAGGATGTGTGAACTCATGCAAGAGATTGTATAATAGCTTGGTTGCTATTGAAAATGCAGATATTCATTCCGAATATCCGGTTATATAAGGCCACCTCAAGAATCGCTAACTACTTCGCTTGAAAAACCCTGTGGTGTTGCGGCAAGCGGAAGGAAAGTTTCAAGTCTAAGTCAGTGGAATATATTATTTCACAGCATATATTTTCACATCACAATTTCGTAAGGATAATCCCTTAGTCCATTTCTCTTTAATAGGAATCAGAGCTTCAAACGCATGAGTCAGAGATGATTGGGCAATAGTAAGGTCAACGTTTACGGGAAAAGGCATGCCTTGTACCAAGATGTCAGTGTGATCCAGGTATGTGCTTATCCAGGGGTCACCACAATGCAGTCTGATCTCAGCGCACCTTACTTGTTGCGTGACAAGTAGACTGGTAAGAAGCCGATGAAGCAGCACCAGGAGTGATTTCATTGGACTAGTACGAAGTGCCCTTCATCATGTTCCCCAACTAGGTCTGGGTCACCATCAATGCGCGTCACTAGATATATTCCAACATCTTTACTTAATCTATTTATTTTTCCCATCTTAATTTTTATCATCAAGTTATTATTTGAATTTACTTAATTTTTACTATCAAAACTACCGAAAATTCAATATTTAAACTCCAACTTAAAGATTTTTAGGAGCTATAATAATTTATTTTACTTAGATAAAAACTTTAGATCAAGAAATCACATCCAATTATACTTTTAATTTTTTTTTTAAATGGCTGACTTTTGGAACTATAAAACAGACCCATAATTTATTTTTAATTTTTAATTTTAAAACCCCAGTTATATTTTTTAAGCAGCAAGTAATTTATACAAAAAAAAACCTAGTTGGATTGATGTCCTACTTTTGTATAAAGGTCTATGTTCTATGGCAAATGATGCTGCCAGACCGGTGATACGATCTTATAGCGCTGGCAATGAAGCATCAATCAGAAACAATCATCCAAAATCCTTTTGGTCCTTCATTCGTTCCTTAGAAAACTCTCCTGGTATTTCCAATGGTATGCATTTGGATGATGCAGCTGCTTCTACTCCTTGTGATATACTTATGTGAACTTTTTGCTGCTTACTTTTCTTCTTTCTTCTCAAAACAATGCCGCCCTCCTTTCCAATATCTCATCTCCACGTCTTCCCCTGAATTACATTCGTTTCGGACAAAGCCTTCAGAAATCTAACTTCTGATGAACGATGTCGATGGTAATACCAGTATACCAACGGTATTCTTGACATCCTAGCTAAATAGCTTAATTATCCATCAAACCACCGTTCCATTTCCCTTTTCGCTTGTTTCAGCAAGAGCCTTAATAGATTGGTCAACAGGACTGTTCTATCCAACCTATCTTAGCTTCTGAGCAATAAGGTTTTGTCTAATGTATATCCACTATAATCGGCCTTCTTTCCTTCACACATACGGTCGCATCGGCTGTTGCCCATCAAAATCAGATCGACGTAATAAATACTGTCTTTTCCAAAGCCTTTGACTCTGTCAACCATAATCTCCTCTTTCAAAAGTTGAGGAATGATCTCCTTTCCTGATTTACCTCTTGCATCATCGGATGAACCGGTAATGTTACTTTCAATTCCTGTTCTTCAATTCCCTTTTATCCTGCAACAGGTGTTCCTCATGGGTCTATTCTTGGCGCTCTTGTCTTTCTAATCCGTCTATCCTAATAATCCGTCTTTCTTGTCGTTTAGCTGCCGAAAATTTCAAAATGTTTCGAGTTATATAGTCACAAGATCACTGTTTGTTTTTGCCAAATGTTCTTAAAATGATCTTGGGGTAGTGCCCCAAGTATATAAAATATTACTCTCATATAGTTTAGTTGTAAAACGTCCGATTTGGTTTTTTTCTTTTTCTGTTTCTTGCGCTCCTCTTAATGTTGTCGATAATTTTCAATATTGTGGCGTAATATTTGATTCGAAGCTTAAATTCGATAAACATATTTTCTATATGACTACCGAGGCGTTTTAGTTCCCAAGTTTCAAATTAAGATCTTCCAAAAACTTCATAAACACCAGTCTAATCTTCTTTCTTTCCTTTGTGCACAGTGTTTTTGAATGTTGCAGTCAAAACAGGTGTCCTCGTTGCTTCTATTGAAACAATGTTCAATGCAGATCTACTTGTACTTTGTTCTTTAAATTACAATTTTCCTACCGGCTTTACAATAACTGTATTTTACTGCTACATCTTCCCTCCTCCGAATCACGGAGACTTTGCCCGGTTGAGTTTTATAAGATGTTTGGTATAACCTCAGTAGCCACGTTTCCGTTCGTGTAGTAGTTCATGACAGGCTTTCTCTTTTTGCGTTCAGTGTGAAGTTTGGCGTGCACTGACACTGTTTATTGTTCGTTGTTGTTTTTACTTTTTCTGGATAATCTTAAGTTTGCCAAACAGTTTTCCATACATCCATTAACCCTTAAAATAATGTCAAAATGAGGCTATTTATACTACCGCCTCAGATACATACTTATTCCGCACCATATCTCGCCAAAAGAAACAGCTGGGTCTCCTTTGACAAACGCGTAAACTGGTGCGTAAACTGTCCAAAGGAGCGAAATAATAAAGCATGATATTCATCTCTCGGTTAACTCTTCAGAAGTAACTTTGGGCACCATTGCAGGTAGTGCTATATTTACACTTCCAATATCTCAAAATTTGAAAAATTCAGAGAATTCAGAAGAGTGCTAAAGAAGAATGCTAAGTAAATATTGATGACACCGCTAGTGATGGTTAGCAAAAAAAAAAAGAAAATCGTAGCTGTACCTCATCAGTGGCGATTGGTGAAATGTCGATGGAGGAAAGCCGAATATATCCACCATTTCATATATTAAAAATGATGGCTGATGTTTGTCCGAGCTACTACTTTCTATTTGATTCTCGTCACAATTACAGACAGTATAAAAAATCGTTATTCAAAAAAATTCTAAGCACATGTATACCAACAAATTAGTGCAGTTTTTATAGGGTCACCTTCAATATACATGAAACCATTTATTTTAATGCAAATAATGTTTGTAAAAAACAAGCATTGAAAAAGTCTTTCTGAGTCTGCAGAGCGCTGAATGGAAAGAAATTGAAAGCAGCTACTTTTCATCTATTAAATTTATAAATATTTTGTAAATAAATCGGTTGAAATGAAAAAGTTGCGAAAAAAATATCGACCATTAACATGAGGATGTATAGACAATGCTTCATTTACTATACTTGCAAACTGTTTTGCGACTTTTACAATTTACAATTACAATATTTTTTAGTGTTAACGTCTATATTTTAGGCATACGTATTAAAAGTATCAAGTTTCAGATTTACCAGGACAAATGGTTTTATATACATGCTTTCCTTATATTCCCTGATTCCTGCTTATTATAAAATATTATCTAATTATAATAGAAAGATGAAAAATAATATTAGGCAGAATATGTATCATAAAAGAGTTTAATGCAAGACCGGAATTCTACAATCCTTAGTTAAAAACTCTTAGCTTAATTTTTGTAGTTTTCAGGAAATTCGAATTTTCATTTTATCGATTTGGCACGATGTAATAACAGCTTTTCACTTCCAAAAAATGAATTCGCCAGTTAGATAGATTTTGTTCTTTTCATAAGTGCAGAGAGAATGTCAAGAAATGTTTGATATTTCGTGAATAGAAGCACTTAATACTTTTTTGCTTAGGACAACGTACGATGACGAAAACAAAGTTGTTAACAAAAATAAGACATTTCTGTGATATAATTTACCAAATATAAGGACTATATTGTAAATTATGATAGACCTTGTAAAACCTAAGTCAATCAACATAAACTTAAAACCTTAAATCACTCACAGTATGAATTGTTGCAGTCTCTTTTTTCTTTCAGGTAAATTTTCTTATGGAAAGTTCTAGCAACTTATTGATTTATTTGATTTACAGTTCTGCAAGCATGAGATTTCCCTTTTTGACGTAGAAAAAATGGAGTTAAGATTTTTAAACTAAGGAAAAGTGCTGCATTCTGGAGATGTGACAATAATGTTAGGCGATTTGTTTATAAATATGTTTCAGAAACAAACTGTTGGCAGGTTACAAGGACAGAGCTCAATGCGCTCTATTACATTATGACATTAAGCCAAAAACTGCATTCTGGTGCTTATGACTTTTTTCTTAGCACGGCAAAATTCATTTCTAAAAACTAACATAAGAAAAGTTTTAGTTTTTAGATAGCCAGTAAAATTGTATCTTCATACTCATATCTTAAATATATAATCTTCACGTGCTGTTTTTTATGTGAGCAATACAACTATCGAAAGTAACGTTCACATAAAAATAGCACAACGCCAATAATCAATGAACCGATCGAAATTTTCTTCCATTTTCGAGCCATTCGTAAGCCGATTCATCACGGCTTATTTTTCATCTGTTAAAGCGAGACAATGCTAGCATTTCAGCAAGGAACGATAAGAGACAGACACAAGGCAATACACATTTGATCAAAATCTCTAGTGACTTGCAAATAAGAACTCGCAAGCCGGAAAATTTCGGCTTATGAATTTGAATTTTCACGTTATCGTATTATACAGAAGATGGTATGATCTTTAGTCATTTGAAATTTCATGGACATGTTTAAGATACATATGTACATGCTTTGAAAAATCTCAAGTAGGTCGATATTTTCGAAAGGAAAGCTGGAAGCAATCGGGTTGTATGTACGCTTCGCGGCTGTACCTCATTCTGATTCGAAACACAAATTAAAAGCAGTGAATCCTACATTCACCGAAGAAATTTTCATAAGTTTAATGCTAGTATACCTTTTCACTTATAATAAAAATAAAATTCTTACAAAGCATTTGAACTTCTTAAAACTTCAAAATTTTCAGCACTAAGACTTAAAAGTTTAAAAATATTATAAATTATAATCAACTCGGCCATGAATATCTCCCAATATATTTAGTTTCATCTCAAACCTGATTACCACAAAAACTGTCTTTTAAGTGATCTGCTCACACGCTTCGAATTAATTTTCCCGAATTCCCGTAAATATCCAAAACAACCATCGCTAAAAGATAAAACAAATACAACTATGTTATGCAAAACCAAAATACCATGTCACCACAAATAATTTACTTTCAATCAAAATGCACCACATGATTTTCCCGCAAGTGCACATACAAATCGTATGAAAATTCCATCAATTTCCTTCTAAACACCGCAAAATCAATTCATCTTCCGTCAAGGATAATTCCTTCCCACATTCTCACTCACGTTGCTTTCTTGTTACTTGCACTCGAAATTTTGCCGCCACGTACAAATCAAATCTGTTCGATAGTCTTTTCGTCGCCGAATCTGCAAAACGGTACGAGAACGAATCGAAGAGATATAACAGCTAGTTGATTAAATTTTCACGTTTCGCAAATTACAAAACCCACAATTCGGTCATACCACCGGAGCTTGTTCGAAGGCTGTGTATTTCGTAAGATTCCTGTATTCCAACGATACATCGATAATACACCGAAACGAAAATGAACCGATGTAATCGAATTGCATGAAATATTTGTAGCTGAAGAAGAACATTGTCGACTCGGATCCGGAACTTGGGGAATGTCAAACTGGATTCTTGTGAAATTTACGATTTTGTAGCAGTTGATGATGCTCACTGGATCCCAGTTTGAAAGTAAAGACCGATCCTGTCCGGAGAAAAAATGGCCAAGCTGATATTGTTGGCACAGACGGAGACCTCCTCTTGGAGGAAAATCGATCGGGGCAAAAGATTTTAATTAGAAGCACATGAAGTCCAGCTGGAACTAAAACAATTAACCCAAACCTATAATTTTGCGAAGGTACAAATTTTTATGAAATATTTCGATATATCGCTTCGAAACCTGTCATTTTTCATTGGCAACCATCAATTCATACGAGCTCCATTGAGCGGCTATCGTGCATTCGAAAAATTAATGGTTCGTCTCCTTTTTCGTTTCGCTGTCGTTTCAAATGATTCGTGAAACAGCTATAGCAATTCAACCAGCCACCAAATGATTCAATCCATCTACCCGACCGGTCGCCGTCAGCCCGTAAGGCAGCAGCAGCCAACAACGTTCATTACGAATTTCAATTTGTCGAAGGAAATTTAAATGGAAAGATACAGAGCAAATGGAGAAAGTAGGAAAACACGGTAACAAGCAAATCGAAGTGGAAATGGAATCGACTGGGAGCAGGAAGATTTTCTACAGAAAAAAAGGAAAATAAGTGACTGAAAAATTGTTGAAATTGCAATGCATATCGAACGAAACGCCATGTCAACGACGCCGAATAACAAGAAGAATATTATTGCTATCGAGAAAAAGTGATTTATCTCTTTGTCAACTAGAAAATTATTCGTATTTGGTTTCATTTGCGACTTCCTTCCGGTGGTTGTGGGGTGCGGAATTGAGATTAAAAAAAGTGTTCAGCTTTTTATTCTGTTGGATTGTTATGGATAGGATTGGATTTTGAAACTTCTATTTTAAAAACTACTGGTCTACTTCACACCATTGATGTGAAGTTATTCTCATTAAAATGGTTGTGAAATAAATATTATAAACCGTCTGTTGTTTCACGATAAAAATGGTAAACGGTTTTATTAATCGTGGAGAAAAATTACACCGATGGGGTGCTGCAACTTCCTGAAATAAAAAGCCGAGCAGGAAAAACAAAATTAAATTGAAGCTTATCTAAATAGGGATTATAAAGAAAAAAATTAGAAAAAAACCCCTAGCGCATCAGAACCGCTAGAAACACTAATGCTCGAAGAACAGTAGAGGATTTGTGCAGATTTTGAGTGTGTATTCTACCACAACTTACTTTTCTTAAGTAATAATACAATCTAAGCTTATTTTAATTTCGGTGATTTCATCGAAAGTTACAGCGATAGAAAGATGTTTGGGGTTGCCATTCGAGAAATGTCCAGACCTTAGAAAATTTAAAAATTGTTTACTTATTTTCATTGCAAATGTTTGCGATGAAAATACTCAATGCAACATTTATTGGAACGAAAATAACAAAAAGACCTAGGCTGGCAGCCCTTTGCTAGTCCCGTAGATAAAAATATGTTGCATCTGCCTTACACTGAAGTCAACCTGCTCTGCGAATTTATCCGTATTGATCCGATGACTGCATTGGTTATAGAGATGCAATGCACAAGTTATAGAGATGCAATGGAATTTAGGGTTACCATTCGCAAAAGTTTTCAAATTTTCTAGATCTTAATATTTGGTGTTTGCTTTCACTATAAGATCACTACGATTTGAAAATTCTATTCTAAAATCGCATGCTAAAGGTATGCCAAAAAAATACAAAAACAACCATAGCTGAGAACTCTATAATTGTTTTGAAATTAAATTTCTACTGGATATTGCCTACAATAAGTTTAATTTGCCATTTGAATTTCGTTATGATTCAATGACTGTACTGGAAGCTATAGCAAAGAACTTTATTTTCTTCAGGGATTTTCAAAATTTAAGACACCAAAATTACCATAGCCGGGGGCTCCGACCGAATTTTTCAACCAAATTTATACTGTGTGAATTTCGTCAAGCCCGAATGACTGAATCAGAATTTATAGGGCCAAAAGCAGTTATTTTTTTGAGTGATTTTTCAAATTGGTACCACTGGCACAAAAATGCTCGCATTTCAAAATCAATCCAAGAGGTCCTACTTAAGACCAATACATTCCGTAAATTTCAACTAATTCTGATTATCGGATCGTGAGTTTCCATGTACAGAAGTTTTTGATGCTAAAAACATACGTAAATTGGGAAAGGGTTACCAGGCGTGCCCGTCGTAATATTTCAAATTTTTTACTTTGGCTGCGTAAACAAAGCATAAGATTTATATATGAGTGGCTTTTTTCCAATAAACGACATTTTTTCAGGAGAGTCGATGATTTGAAGGTTTTCACTTTCAGTGCCTGCCCTAGCTACAGGGTTGCCAACATGCTCATTAAAAGCTACACCCATTTGCAACTAAGTAGTACTAATATGCTCTGAAAGTTTCATAATTTTTGAATAGCTCTGTCAAAAGTTATCGCAATTTAAAAATTTTCAAATTTTCCTGTTCTCTTTTCAGGCACCTAGCGCACACATGGGGTTCAAAAATTCCAAAACATTATCCGATTCCCATTTGAAACACGTTCAAAATTCATTCCACTACCTTAATTTTTGTAAAAATTATTTGTGGACGGAATAATAGGTATATTAAAAATATCACTAAAATGGCCGCTGGCGCCAAAGGGTTAAAGATGATTAACATTTGGTGAAATGTATCCTGAAAGTTTCAACTGAATCGGATGGTGCGTTCCCGAGAAATAGTAAAAAAGTCTGACCAAGGCGGATACTTTAATGGCCGTCCGTAAATGATTGGAATAAATATTTTTGTTTTTAAAATATGGCGCATTTTTTCAAAATATAAGAGAACTAAAATTCATAAACAAGCAATAAATGAGCAATAAATAAAACAGATAAACATATGAGAATCTTCAAATCTCTTTCGCAAGCTCCACTCAATTATAACATCTTTAATCCTAGATTCATATACATTCGTCTCACAGATCGCGTAAAACACGTAAATGAAAAAGTCAAACTTTCAAAGTGAAAGGGACAAAAAGATGAACTTTTAAATAGCTTCCTAAAGCCGGCTTTAGACATGGGGTGTTTGTCAAACACCTCCTATTCGCCAAATACCGAACACCTAGTCAAGTTATTTGGCTTGGTGCTTGCGGAATGACAAGCACAGTGAATTAGACATTCGGGCATTGCCGAATGTTCGCAAAAACTGGAACATGTACGAGCTGCTTGTCGTTATTCTCTCCCGCCATTTTCTTGTGGAAAAAAATCGAAATAGTTCCTGCATCTCTGAGTATTAATAATTAATTAAATTTATATCTTTAAATATGGATTTGAGAAATGTAGAAAAAGTAGTTGGATATGTAGTGGTAACTTGTGCTCGGTTAATATTGCGAAATGCAAAGAAGAAAAGAAGAAATAGAAGGTGGTTGATGACGAGCGTGAACAGGAGTAGAACTGTGTAAGTATCCAACGTTTTAAAAAGGTTCCTACTCATTAATATAGGCTCATTAATTGTCAAAAATTAATGAAAATTGTGTACCGCATACTATCGAAAATATACTTATTTTAAGGTGCAATGCAACAAACTTACTTGTAGATTTATTAAGAGAACTAAGTGAACGGTTTGAAAATTTTTGCAGGATGTCTTCCGCAGACTTCCACTACCTTCTCGAAAAAGTTCAACCAATGAGCGATTTTATAGCTGTTCCCAATTCGGGATTGGGAATATACCGAAATTCGTGAGCTTTCTCTGCATGTTATTGTATTTGTGTGTACACGATAATTCTGTGTACGTACACGTAGATTTTCATTATGGCGGCATCTGACTACTGCTGTTCACTTCGTTCGAGCATGTGCATGGACGCAGCTTTCCGATATGGCGGCTTCTGACCAAGGCTGTTTGCTTCGTGTCAGCACGTCCGTGTAGTCAGATTTCCAATATGGCAGATTCTGACTTATCCTATTCACATCGTGCGAGCATGCTCGTGCAGAAGATTTCCCCTAGCGGCTTCTGCTGATTGGTGCTCATTTCGTAAGGGCGTTTCCATAAAGGGAAATTCTTTACATGGCGACTTCTGAAAAATGCTGTTCATTTCGCAGGAGCGTGCACAAACGGGCACACTTCTAATATTACGAGTGCAGTTCACTTCGTAGAAGCGTATTCATGTAAGGGAATTCCAATGTGGCGGCTTCTGAAATTCACCGTTTACTTCGTTGAAGCGCGTGGAAACAGGGAAATTTGTTTTATTGATGCTTCTGGCGAGTGCTGTTCAATTAGTTGGTGCGTGTCTGGTGAATAGCGACGTCGCCACTTCATGCATTAACGTTACATGAACCATTTGAGATGATGGTTATGTGGTTTAGGCATTTGGCGGCACCGCGGCCGTGAATCGCATTCATGTTCTAAGCACATTTTAGCACTTTCGAGATATTTGATGATTTGTACTGCAAATAAACAAATATTTTCGTTTTTTTTAAGTTAGCTGTATAACCATACAGCACACAATTTTAGCAGGAGATCAAGAACAGAGGTCATTTTTGAATATTGATTTTAGCATACTTCCACAAAAGATAAGTATTTAAAATTTAGCAGAATGATGCAGTAGAGCAGGGGTGGGAAAACGGTCAATCGCGATCGACCGGTCGATCGCAAACAGTTCGACAGTCGATCACAAACATTTTTAATAATTTAGTAGGTTAATTTAAAATGTGAACTAAAAATTTAGTTTACGATTTATTCAGTACATTTTGGAACGGGCCTTGGTAGATCCAATCGGACAGTCCACGCAGTTTCAGTTCACACAAAAGCTCGCAGAGCCTTGGTGGCGGAGAAGCCAACGGGAAAATCCGAGATAGCTATGCTCTCGATTTGTGCAATTTATAAATTTATATCATTTGAGTAAAATTGCTTCACTAAATCTCGTATACGGTTGTTTTATTTCCTTAAATCTCTCTGTTCTATACACCTTGCCTGCATTTGCATTCGTCTCCCTGCTACCGAGATAGTAAATTGTCACACACAGCGTAACAAAAGTTAATCTCAATTTTAGATAAAATAAAATAAAAATCTTTTCACGCCAATGTAGTTTGTGTAGTTCATTCTTTCGAGCTAAATAGTGACATTTGGTGTTTGAATTTTTAAAATTGAATTGTGTAAATGTCTTTTCAATAACAAAATCGTTCAAAAATTGAAATTCTTGACATCTTATCCGTCAGAAATGATAAGTGTCTCCGCTTTTCTCCATTTTCAAAATTTTTGCTCGAAAGAATGACCAGGTAATGGAGACATGTCAAAATTTAGCTTCACGATTAGCTCAGTACTAGCCTAAAAAATGAACTGCACCTACTAAATTAGCGTGAAATGATTGGAGACATGTGCCAAAGCTATTTGCATTTTCAAAGCGAAAGCATGTTCCAAGCAATTTTTCACGCTTAAAAGTGAGTACAACTCTTGTTATTTTCAAGCTAAATTTTCGCCGAAATAAATTTCACGTCAAAATTTGCATGAAAATTTAACGTGAAATCGAAAACAGTACTAAACTTTAGATGGCTTAGCACAGGAAGGTTTTTGCAAAGATTTCTAAATCTTTTGCCTGAAATTATTGCATTTTTGGACACATTGGGAGAAAAACATGAACAATTGGAAGATCCCGTATGGATAAAGATATTAGCATTTCTTACGGATTTTATGGGCCGTTACAACTTGCTAAATTTACAATTACAAGGAAAAGGAAAATATTGTTGACTTGTTGAGTTCGGTAAATGTTTTTTAAGTACAATTAAAACCTTTTGCTTCACAACTAAATAGGCAAAATTTTTAAATATTTTCTATATTTTGAAAAAACATAATAAACTTACTGGTGAATCTAGCTGAAAGACATTCTTCAGTTCGCGAAAGAGTCCGGGGCCTTCGATGGCTGCTTGGACTGATTTTTTTTCTCCTGCCGCATTTATCTCGTAGCAATATGTACCAATAGGTCCATGTGTGGCCTTGTGCCAACTGGTACAACCTAACCTAACCTACTGGTGCATGTAATATTGAAATGTTTTGTCCTGAACTGGAAAATTTTAAACAAGAATTCGAGAGACGATTTGCAAATCTCAATAACCTTCAACCGATTTTTGAATTTATTTCATTTCCTTTTAGAGAATTCGATAACGAGGATATTTCATCAAATCTAGCGCATACTTTACAATTGAATTCATCGAATCTAGAGTTGGAAATTTTAACCATTGCCCGCGCAAATGAAAATTATTTTTTTTATTTTATTACCATAAAAAATATCCATTATTGAGATTGGTGGCAATGAGGATATTTGCATTTTTATCGATGTGAAGCAACGTTTTCTCAAATGAAAATAATCGAATCGCAGCTTAGGAGTTCTCTGACTAATGACCACTTAACGGCATCTATTTGATTGTGCTTCAGTGCTTACAAGCCTAACTCTACAATACTTTTTGATGAAATGGAGAGTCACTCATATACATCAAAAATTAATCCAAAATATTTAAATATACTCGCTAAAACTGCATGTTTTTTAGCCCATTAATTAATTGTTACAGGCCGCCTCCATTAGCGATTTCCCATGGCATAACATTTCAAATTGCTAATAGAGGCGGCCTATGGTATGCAATATTTGATGGCATGCCATATATGGTAGGCAATATGCTATGCCATTTGCTTGTATGCCATCAGCAGCAGAATTTCTTCACCCTACATTTTAAATAAAATAATTGAATCCAGCATTTAACGCTCAGATACAGCGCACGTGCTTTCCGCTCAGATGCATTATCGGAATGATATTGCATTCCGATACATGCTGTTTGGTGGATGGCCACCAAACTGTTCGACGAAGTGAACAGCGGCCGCTAGAAGCCACGATATTACAAATTTCCCTTTTGGACACGCCCTATTGAAAACAAATCACAATCTATGTGTTTGTAAACCAGATCGCCGCTCAAATTGCTATGGTTACACGAGATCGGGATTTCAAACCGGTTTTAATCCGATCTTCGTGTAGCCATATAATTTGGTCCGGCACACATACATATGAACGCTTCGTACAAAACCGGTATTCGCAAATCAAGCTCCTGAAGAGCTTCCGTGCACGTACACAGTCTGCGCACACATACATGGAAATCGGGCTAAAGCTCACGAATTACGGTATATTCCCAATCCCAAATTGGGAAGTCGTGTAAAAACGCTCAATGATTGCTAAACAAGATACAAAGTGGAGAAAAGCAATTCCAGCAGTGGAACGATTGGCTGTAACTCTACGATTCCTTGGTACCGGTGCAAGCTTTGAAAGCTTTCACTACTTGTTTAAATTTGGAGCGTCATCTATTTCTACCATTGTCCCAAAAGTATGCACAGCTTTAATCAAAGTACTACAGAGATATATAAAGGCAATTCTCTTAAATTATAACTCATTTCTTACATATTACGTATATTTAAGCATATTCTTTTTACATATCATTCGATTTGAACTGTATAAAGTAATTTTCCAATGATATTGTTTTTTCACTGTCACTGCATATTTCAAGTATGCGCTTTGATTGTTGTCCACTGATTTGTTCAATTGGAGTAGCAACAGAAAGTATGGGAGAAGCAAATCCTGGTGCTGTTGTACATCAATTAGAGAATGAAGGGTATGCTGAATTTTGGCAAGATGTAGAAGGTGCCAACAACAAGTTAGGTTCCGTATTATTACACTTTTTCATTTGAAACAGATAATTGTCAATATCGTGCATTGCTACTTCCCGAGTACACTCATCCATGGCCTTTAATTTTGCGGCGAGAAGCTCCCCATATATGTTGCACACATCTTTTCCTTTGGGTTGTGAAAGAGAAGACTGTAAAATTTTCAATGCTGTATCAATTTTTTTTTTTATATCTTCATTTTCACTCCAAGCTTTTTTCTGTACATGAATAGTTGTTTTTTTTAAATTTAAAGACATCACTATTCCTGCAAAAAGAAAATTTTTCATTTGCAGTTGAACAATAGTAAAAAAAAAAGGAAAAATAAATGAAAAACAAATTATCAGTATTTTCGACTGGGAATGATGTTTCGCCGGCTTCTTCAATAACCTAGAATTCTTGATGATCCGGATGATCAACTTGGTTGTCATTAATAATTAATTTAATTGTGACACAAAGTCCAACATTTTTTTAAAACAACATTTTCATTCACTAATCAACCACCTCTTTCATAATCAACCACCTCTTTTATTATGCTTTTGTTGTAGTTTCCCAAGAATGCAGAAGACTGGGAAACAGTATCGAAAGAGTTGGAGACAGCTTGGAATTTTCCTCACTGTATAGGGGCAATGGATGGCAAACACGTTACCATGCAGTGCCCAAAGAAAAGTGGTTCTGAGTTTCACAATTTTAAGCAAAACTTTAGCATTGTTCTAATGGCTCTGGTAGATGCTGAGTATTGCTTTTTATTTGCTTACTGTGGCTCTCAAGGTAGGGTTAGTGACGGTGCAGTTTACAAACATACTACATTTTTTCATAAAATTGAACAAAACCAACTTAATTGCCCTCCAGATGAGTCATTAGAAGATCAAGACAAGCCTGTAACATACGTAATCGTTTATGTCCAAGAATTAGGATCCCATTCCGTGGTCAACAGGAGAAAGGTAGCAAGTCAAGAATATATGTACAACTATCATTTATCCTGAGCTCTTCGCGTTGTTGAGAATGCTTTTGCGATATTGGTTCGTGGGCTTCGCAAGCCAATGCTACTTGAACCTCACAGAGTCAGATTAGTTGCCATGACTTGCATTCTTCTACAAAATTTCTCAAGAAGAAGTAAGACATCAAGGTCACTGTACACAGCAACTGGCACATTTGATTATAAAGAAAATTGAACTATGAATACTGTCAATAATTTTCCCACTAATTTCACGATAATTAAAAAAAAAAAGCTAAAAAGTAGCATTTAATATCAATAAGCGTTTGAATTTGAAAAAAAAAAATGTGTCAGTGCCTTCAACACCAGAGATAATCAAAAAATCTACTTAAAATCGAAATACTGGATATTTCATCTGTGAATAATTAGTAGAGTCCCCACTTTTCTCCATTGTCAAAATTTTGACTCCAAAGAATGACCAGATAATGGAGACTTGGCAATATTTATATTTACGCTGAAGTCAATACCAGCCTTTAGTAAGAGACAGTCTAATAAAATTGTATTTGAAATTGTTGGAATTTCTATGGCAGCGGTGCTATCTTAAACAATCACTAGGAAAAACAACAGCTTTTGGCCTTAAAAGTTTCGATTTAGTTAACACATTTTAACTAAATTCGCAAAGTTAGTGTGTCTTAGTTCAAGTCAATTTCGGAGAAATATTGGTTGAAAAATTAGGATAGGACTGCCAGCTATGAAAATTTGCTATTTTTTACCATGAGATGCTAGTATTAAATTTGCAATCCATTATGTTTGAAAAAAATATTTCTAGAGTGTGATAATGAACTTATGGTGAAAGATTACACTAAACGTTTCAGTTTCAGATATTTTGAAATTTCCGCAGGCGGTAGCCCCAAAAATCTTTCTACCTTTATAACTTCTAACACTGTCATCGGATCAAACCGAAATTTACAGGGTGGGTTGGCATCAGACATTCAAATCGATAAGCATGCAGGAAGTTTGAGCAGATGATTGGAGCTAACTTTTCTCCATAAGGGCATCGATTTTTGCTTGTACTCATCGTATCGTGCGAGTCGTTGCCATCTTGAGACTAATCTGGATGGAATAGTGTCAATCATTAAGAATTTTATATTTTTTCGACGGCGATGACTCCAGTGGATTTTAAAAAAGATTAATTTGTTCCCATGAATGTATCGCTTCTAAGATGTCGTAAATTCATCGCACCTTAAGGCTGGTATGGTGTTGTTTTCACGTGATATTTTCATACAAAATTTCACGTAAAATTTGTTTGGACAATAATTTATGTAGCTTGAGATTAAGCAAGAGTCGTATTCACTTCTTTCCATTAAAAGTTGCTTCTTTCCGTGAAACGTTACTTTCATAATCGAAATGCAGATGGCATTGATACATGTCTGCAATCATTTCACGCCAATTCAGTATGTTCAGTTCATTCTTTCGAGCTTAAAAGTGGAATTTGGTGTTTGAATTTGAAAATTGAATTGAGCAAATGGCTTTTCAATAAGAAAATCGTTAAAAAATTGAGATTCTTTACGTTTTATCTGTCAGAAACCAGCTAAGTCTCCGTCTTTTTCCATTGTCAAAAACATCTAGGCTAGGATATTTTTTCCTTAGATGTGCTTTTATTTTATGTATGAGCAAGAACAGTAATTGCGTTTCGTGCATTACGTCCTTTCACGGTGATGTATGGTTAAAAGTAAAGATAAATAAAATAATACTATAAAAAAATAAGATAAATAAACGTAATAAAATGTTGTTTCAAGAATAAATCTAATATCAAATCATATGAAAAAACAATTTAAATAAAATTAAATCCGAGTCAAACATAATAAATTATTTCCACTCCGTATACCAAGTTTCTTCTAAGACAACAGTATCAAAATTTCCACATTCGTGTAAAAATATATTCATTCTATTACATAAATTTCGTAAATTTCAATTAGATTCACAATCTAAAACCTTCTTCATATCACAACAATGCTTGAATCTTCTCTCAAATGCATACACTTTCACGTGCCTACGGAAATCTCTTCAATACCATATGACGTGAAAATTCTGAATTTTCACACTACCATCGCACATTATCCTCACTGCTTACTTGTAGACATTATTATTCCACTGAACAAACTCAACATGACAAACATGTTGCTCAGCAGCATGAATTCCCGACGCAACTTGAGGTATTCTACCTAATTCCATTTAGCTGTGGAAGTTTGAGCAAGTAGCTATTCTCGTAGCTTACATACCCTGTAATAAAGCATAAAGTGGAGATTGGCTTGCGACATCCGAGAAATGTCCTAGTTCCTCTCAAGTGACGAGCAGCACAGAGGCGCGTTACTTTAGCTTGTCTATTTCTTATCATTGCATCCGATCATATTTCACAACGAGAAAGAAGGTGTCAAGAGGACCGATGGTGGGAGTATTGCTCTGCTATCATTGGGTGAATCAGTGTTGTGTGCTGGTTGATTGAAGTACTTTATCGTTGTAAGTTCACAACCGACGCACAATGTCATTTTTGACTCCTTGGACTTCATCTTAAACGACTTACTGGCAATTTGGTAAATACAGACATAAATCTCCTGCTCGGATCGGCGGGGTCAAACGAGTGAAGAAAATTCGCGAAATTTGGTAGCGAACAAGATTTCATGATTCTCATTGCTACTAGGGTAGTTGTTGTGGCAGAATAGCTAATCGGAGATGTTTAGGATGCTGCGTACGTAGTACTATATCCACTTACTATATCCACTCTGCAAAGCTTGTCTTGCAAGCGATTCCATTGGATGTTTTGTGTAGCGTTGAACGCAGCCACAATCCATTAGTAGATGAAGCGAACTCATGGTGGTTTTCCGGATTCTGAAAATGTTCACTGAGTCAAAAGTACCACTAGCTCTTTCGATTCAGACGTTGATGCATGCAAACACGCATTGGTTGCCCCAGAGAAGCTTACAGCGGTTTATCAAGAGTTTCTGATAGCACCAGCTCATCATTTTGTTGAGTACCGTGTATAAGATGTTTTCATGCTGGCAGCAGATGTGTAATCAGACTGTGATGGCAACCGCTTAATGAGCCCAACTTATGAATGTCATTATCACTTATCACTCAAAGAGTCTTCAGCGTCACTTGTCGAGGAAATGTAGATGAATAACTCATTCGAGGTGTACTGAACTTGTACCACTTTCAACAAAACTACATATTTCACTTCAGTTCCCCTACACCTGACCTCGTTACCCACAATATTGTTAACATAGACAGTACCGTGGATCCCCTTCGGGAAAAAGAGGATGGCGAAGCGTATTTGAATGCGACTTTGACTCTTAGTTTTCACAAGCTTCTTACCGGCATTTGCTTATGACTTTGTCGCTTGGCAGGATGATGTGCATGAGTACATTTTAAGGAAGGGCTTGTGGAGCATCCATAAGCATCCATGTGTGGCAGCTTAAGATGAGTTAATTGAAGTTTTAATTACATTTGGAGTTAAATTTAAATAAATTAAGATACAGGTGCGTAGTTTTTTCATGTGCCACGGCTGAGCTGATGATAATTATTCTGTCATTTGAGGGCTTATGTAGATTGAATTCGATAGACTGGCTCACCTAATTTGGAATTCGGTAAGCACGTGCTCTATCTGAGAATTGCCGTTGGTTCTTAATTCAGATTTTTATTCGTTATATTTAAACATTGAATCGAACTAAAAAAAGGGCTTGTGAACAATGTAGGATTGAGTCTTTTATTTATAGTAATGCTTTTTTAAGGCTTTTAAGCTTCGGGGTTAAAATATAGCTTCCTTTTTTTGTCACATCAAGATTTTTTTTTTATACCTGAACGTGCGAGTAGTGACACGCAAGTAAATTGTCATTCTGCTCTTTTGTACAACTCTTTTAAAATGACTCCTCTCACCTTTACACTTATCCGTCTTTACTCATTTTCCCGCAGTGATGATGTTAGTCTGAGCCACAGATCAGGTAACGATTTCCTTGTGATATTAAGCCCCTGGTTGAAGAGAAAGGAACTGAGTGGTAGTGAGGCCGGTCCGCCAGGCTTGGGGGTTGAAGCGATGCACCAACAATCCATCCCCTGCAAAGTTTTAAACCGTTTAAAGTTTTTAACTGTTTTTAAGCCTGGCGCCGTTAAAGCATGATGATAACAGGCCAGCAAGTATAAATTGAGGATAAGATGTGTGCAAGTAATAATTGGCGACTATCAAATCTATGTATATATCACCTTGTTGTTAATGCATCTTCTTATCAATAACTTTCTTTTGTCTCTGTTACGTAGATCGGGTATTCACATTGAAATGAAAAAGATTGAATGAAAATAGATTTTATTTTATATTGATATGTACATTTTTAACCAAGCTTACGTACTATCAACTATAAAAAAATTACAGACTAGCAGCTTTATTATTTTGGCTTGCTGGTACTAATTGTTGTTAATTTATTATTTTTCCGTATAATATCTTTTATTCCATAGCCGCTAATGGTCATACCCAGCCTGTACTGTGGCTAGAAATATCTTTGCAATAAATTACTTAAAACTAACAATTATTGTATCTAAAACTTCAATACTTATTTTTATGCACATGATTTTAATAAATTTTAAAAAAAAAATTATTATATATTATAATTATTTTGATACATTTACTGGTTTTTGTTTTATCGATCAAGTTTTATCGACACAGATACTATATAATTCTACAGTACTGTATAATTCTATATAATTTCTCTAATGAAAAATATTTTTCGACTCGAGATTGTTTTCATTATATATATTTAAGAGCATAGAGCTAAAAAGAGTGGTACCATTTGAGTGAAAGATGTAACTTTTGTTTTTTTTTAAAATAGAAAATGATTTTAAAGTTTTCAGTGAACAATGTAAATCATTAATGTGCTGAAACTTTATACGCGCCCAACGTGGGCTACGAGCAGTTGATTTTTATTTCAATCTTCCGTTTCTACTATTAGCAATAAAGTATTAAATGATGTTACGGAACAGTTGTTAACAACCACCACCTCAACAATTTTTAGCTTGACCTGTTACTCTCGTTTGACAATCAGGTGTCACCTAATCATCAGTCTCGTGAATTTTTGTGGGACAAGTAAGGGAGAAGCAATCAAGAACCCATTATTGCTCTTTTACTGAAGTGGAAAAACAACAATCTGTACAAAATAAATAAATTAAACAAAACAAGAACTTCAAATTTTTTGGAACCCATAAAATGATGCTGAATAACCCAAATTATTGTAAATAAATGATTTATTTTACAAACTAATAAATATGAAAAATAACTTATTTATTTATTTATTAGAATCCATCTAACAGATACATACCCAATTATAAAATTGAAACTGAAGGTACATACATAAAAGACAAAAAAAAACATATACATGAAAATTCAGTAATTCAAACACGACGAGCAAGAAAAATATTAACTATAGTAGATAAAAAAAAAATAATAATTATGAAAATAAGAGAATAATAATAGCAATATTAAAGTAGTGAAAATGGAAAATAGTAACAACAAATTGGGAATGAAAATTGAAACAGAAGAATCAAAAGGGAACAGACTCGAACATGTTAAATATATGTACGCCACTCAAAACCAAGGAAAAAGAACCTAAATGAAGCTCATTAAGATTCCTTAGCATTTTAAGGAATCTTGAGTGAAAAAAGACTTTTGTACGTGTAAAAAGGACGGTAAAAAATACTGAGATCTGATATGTTGGACAGAGACCATCGCAAATTTGGATGTAGAAATATTGATGGAATAAAAGCTAATATAAATTGCGTACAAGAAATTTTCATTCAGGAACAATCTGCGGACATCCAACGGGGAAAGGATTAAAAATTTTAAGCGGCCACTGTAAAATCAGTAGAGGAAAGAAAAGGAAGAAATACAGAAGATAACGAGTAAACTTACATTGGACAAACTCGACTGTGACTGCCAAGTACAAAAAATGAGAAGACCGTACTTGAGAACAATATTGTAGTATGTTACATATTAGCGATGCGATTGCACTGACGCAAGTGGAGATATTAGGGGTGCAAACAAAAACAATGAACAATGAATTCTGCCACTCTTGACGCTTAAGCTAAATTTAACATGTAGGTCAAATTTGAGACGAGGATCAAAGATAGTGCCAAGATCTTGATGTAGATCTGCATGCGACAAGGGTATAGTCAAAGTGGATAGGAATCGATCTGCTAGTAAAAAAAAACACAACAAGACATCGCTTAAAGCAGTGAGGTATGATTGAAGACGCAAGCAGTCTTCAAACGAAGATATAACACGTAAGAGCTTGAGGTTACCAGCGTAAAGGACTGAACTGGAATTGAAACAACTGGGAACGTTATTTAACACTATGAACAATACCGGCCCGAAGATGAAACCTAAGGGAACATCAGATGCAGGATTAAAAGAAGAAAATGTTAAGCCATTGAAGACACCATGGCAAGTACAATTATAGGGAATATAGTATTATCTTTCTAATGATGGGCTGCAAATGCCTAATCGAAATCCGTGTAGATGACGTCAATTTGATCCGTCGTCACACAAACCAGTAACAAAATTGACCAATTCGACAAAGTTTCTTGACATAGAACGGCCTTTCATAAATCCGGCCTTTCAATTCGGGAGCACGAAAAGCCGAGGCCCAAAATGAAGATCGTGTGCTTGGATCGTTTCGCCCCATGCTACGACTCCCCTGTCACGAGACCGGCTGGTACAATATCTATTCGGGACGAAAGGATTTAAGGCGTGGGAAGTGTTACATGAAATATTCAACTACTGTGCCAATTCAGTCAATGACAGTGCAACAAATAATGCATTAGTCATATAAGAAGGCCGAAGAAAAAAACAAAATGGAGAATTTAAAATTTGACAGAATAGAGTGCGTGTAGTTTGGATCAATCAAAATAACAAATTATTATATTCTTGCGTTTCTTTCGTAAAGATATAAAGTCAGTGACCGCGAACCGTAAACGCGCAACAGTATACGAAAGAATGCAATTCAAGAATGCAATCAGAACTTTTGCGTTTGGAGAAATATTTTTTCCAACTTAACTATTTTCAGAATTGGACAAAAGTCGTCACTGCCTTACGTTGATCTAAAATCCAAAGTAGCCATTATATCAGTTCCTTCTTGAAACTGGGTCAACCAGTCATTTCCAAGTCACAACTAAATCTTTAGTGATTCGAATTAATTTACTTTCACATTATTTCACTACCAAAAACTTTGTGTTGACTCTACTCTAGCTTTTATTTTAATTAATTTTAAACTATTTTCTTTATTGCATGCTCGACTAAAACCCCCTTTTCATAAGCCTGTTTCGCAACCGATTAACAATTTACAATTCAAAATGGATATTCACTTTGATAAGAGCTTCGTAGAAAAATAACTGAATATCGTCAATTCAAATGAAAATTTGTGTATATTCAATTCTTCGAAGTCATTTGAATAATAGGCTAGGTGATATCAATAAACATATTTCCCATCGAATTTCACAACAAGCACTTGGAAAAGTTTCAATGTTGTCAACAAAATCCTTTCATCGATTGAAATCATCATGAAAGCAAACATCCCTTTCTAAGATTTCTGTGACAGTTATTCGATTCGTTTACGATGAAATATTCATCAAAACCATTTCTTTTAATATTATGTATTTCAAAGCACAGTCGGTACTTAGAAGATGTATCTCAAATCCATTGCAAGCAATTCTCCTTTACTGTCATTGCTTTGCTTTTATGACGGTAGTAATGCTCGGCAAGGCAAAGCAACTTGCCGACAGTCGCAAAGGATCCACAGTCTATCGACTGGCATCGGAGAACAACATAGAACATCGCGGAACTGTCATATCGTTTGCATAAAAATTCTTCAAATCCTCTGATTTATTCAATATTCACGCGTAAAACATCGCCTGGTTCTTTGTGAGCGATGTTGAAAAAACCGATCCGAGCATTATCCATGCGAAAGGATTTTATAGTGTGCCAGCAAAGAACGCGAATGGCCCCGTAAGCAGCTACAGAAATGATTTCAGAGCTTTTTTCGCACCTTACAAAATTATATGATCTGTTGTGCATGTGATGGCGGCAACAAAGAAACATGCTGTCGCCTCGACACATGCTGTTTTTGTAACCGAAACAATTTTCGTGATGGAGTTCTCCGGCTATGCTGGATTCCTGTTTCCGTTTTTTTTGTTCTTATTCGTCCGTATGTTCCGACTACGCCACATTGCGTCGGTCTGTGGAAGACGCCGTTGGCTTCGAAGTAAGGCAAGGGTAGTAGTAGCGGTTGGAAAGCAAGGATGTGATGATGGTGTAATTTTTCTGCACAGCACAAAACAACGGGCCACCAACATGCCACTTCAGCATAATTCGGAAACGTGTCATGAATATGAATAAAGGATGAAGAATGCTCGGGGTATGGTTAATAAATTCGTAACAGCCACTTACAAGTCAAATTACAGCCCTGACCTCTATTCGGTAAAGCCTTTTGAATAATCTCTGCGGCAGGGCAACAGCAACTGCTTGTACAGGCGTGCAGACGTTGCGACTTTAATTAACCAACTTTACTCGAGGCTCATTCATTTTGCAAGAATATTCGCTCGAAAGGCAGGTGATTCATTTATGGGAAAATCAATTCGATGATTATGATGAGATGAGGTGAAACTTTGCAAATGAAAATTTATGGCAAATGCCTGACTACTGTTTCGAAAATAATACTTGGAAGATGGCATTCCAACTGCACAATAAATTTCATCTGAATTAAGTTGCTGAAAGCTAGATTTAATTTACTTCTACTTCAATTGAATGATCGATGACTCTTGCATCAAAATCTTCCTGCCTTGTATTCTCTGGCTTCCTACGCCTTGTTTCGATTGTAATTGACAGATTAGTACCATGCTTTCTATGACTGTCTCAAAGTAAAGCATTCGACTAGAGTATTTTCAACGTCAGGCTCTATGAAAAAGAAAAACAAAGAACTGGTATGAAAGCTTTTCGTAGAAGTCGTAGCAGACACTTTTAGTACCACATACAAATCATTTCAATAAAACAACTCGAAAAAAACGTGTACAATAAAAAAATACTTATATATGTAGTATAGACACCAAGGGAATATACTGACATGGAAACATATTCGTCCCCCTCTACCTTAATTTCTACATCTTCACATACGTAACTTTACCTTCAGGTTGCTGCCATTGAACGGTTTCTGATCTTAAAAGCATATCGCTTTACCTACTGGTCACCCAGTCTGCTGTTTATCAAACACTCACCAATCTACCGACGACTAATGTGCTCATATCCCCAGGACACCGTTCGACTGACAAGCAGAACAAAGGTTCATTTTCTCAGTCACCTAACGGCAAAGGATATTGTTTCGTTCGATGACTAGAACTACGACAATGATGGTGTAGTGGTAATGCTGATGGTGATGACTTAGAAAACGACACGAGCATGGAAATAAGCTCGATTTGCTTTGTTCGATTTCGAGCCGAAAGTGATTGGCCATTTAGGAGATTCTGTTTTGCCAGGCAGGCAGGTCAATAATTGAGAAGAGAAATTAACAGGCGAATTTATGCTTACAGGGATTCTCATTTCGATAACGAATAACTCAGGCACGCTGGGTTGGAGGATTTCCTGGGAGCTGTGAAAGCGATGCATTAAATTATTCCGATATGGCCTTGGTGACCGAATCGACACATCGACATTAAGGTAGAAAGGCTCGGTGATTATCGATTAGGCTGATTGCGTTCGGCTAGTATGAATGAGTTGGTCGTGGGATTGATAATATGATTTTGATGAGATGGCACTGATTCAGATGCAAATTAATTCTTTTGATGTGATTTCGAATAGGATTTTATGGAAAAAGGCAATCTAGGACTCAGCAGAATTTTATTCGGACAACAAAAGCTAATAGGGTCATAATCGTTGTCGTGACATTAATAGAGGCTATGACATCTTATGGAAGTTATCCTTTAATGCAATCTGTGATAACAATCGCAGTGAAATTAGCTGCTTAGGTTTCAATAGCTTTAGAAATGGAGATTGGCTATTGGTAAAATAGTTTGCTTCAATAACGCTTTTAAGACTGGCTTAACTCCTTGAAAAAAATTTAAGAGCCTGCAATTCAGGCACATCCAAAAAGTATCTTGAGGAATCAGTGTATAAAAAATAGTAACGCTCTTTCTGTGGTACGTTCAACTCCCTCCATCATTCAGTATGACGTGTTATTCATAGTACAGCTCTGGAGAAGCTCTGCAAGAACGCGAGTTGCAGAGGCTTAGAAAAGACAGAAAGAAATTTCTCACTAGAGCTTTTAAGAGCAGTATAAAAGACATCTGGGCTACTTACAGGATCTCATAAATAACTTACAAAAATCTGTAGAAAACGTACAAAAGGGAATCATTTATATCGTTCTGTAAGAGACTGAAAAGTGCAAGTAAGATATCTACGCTATATAAGGTCCTGGAAAAGGACCACTGAGCCAAACTGGACTTCTTAAAATACCCTGAGCCCAGAAAAAAAGTACTTAAGGCCTCCATTCACGAGCAATCCATCAGTCCAAATGGCCTGAGGCCAGGCGAAAATCTCACAATGTGTGGGGGAACTCGGAAGGACTCATGGACTCAAGGAACCAAATTGGATTTCCAATCAATTCAAATTCAGGTCTTCGGGCCATTTTTTGGCTCGATCGTGTGTGAGGAAATAGTAGGCCAAGTTTGAGCAATCCAATGGTTTGGACAATCCAAAAAAGCAGTCCAAACAACGTGGCAGTCTTGCTTCATATGCTGACCTTTGATAAGTTCATTGACTGTTTCTGTGATTATTTGATAGTGGTGGCCACGATTTTGTTTTTATTTGATTTGACCCGAAGCTTGCAACCGTTTGCGAAGTACCGAAAAGTTGTGGCCAATTGTATCAAATGTGTATCCTTCGGTTTGATAAATGGGGTGACCAACTGTAGCAACGTGTTATATGTCGTATCATCCATTCTTAAATAATTTTGCCAATCAGAAGACTCAAGTGTGAGTTCTTTTACCAAATTTACGTGACTCATTTGTTTTCGTTTGGCAAGCCATCATTTTTGCCACTTCCTTTTTGGTTGCACTCAACTCCTCCATATGCTTCAGATCCATTAATAGATTAAAAATATATTTTTCTTCAAGTTTATCTTTATTTTTTCTAAATTAATGGCGATGAATGGAATGGACTGACCGTATCGAGGCTTTATCGTAAGTGGCGAGCTAAGTTGGACTTAAGCCAAACGGACTCAAGCCAAATTGACTCAGGCTATTTGGACTGTTAGTGAATGGGGACCTTTACAGATTTACTTGTGAATCACTTTCCATGCGTTCCAGTAATTGAAGAACAGAAGGCATCTATACCTCTGACCAAAGGTAGGCAGTAGGAAATGCAGATTCACAGCTAGATTTGTGGCTCCCAGCGGAAAGGCTAGAGGTGCAATCATATCCTTTGAAATTCCAAATCTTCTACCTGCCAATGCTCAAAGAGAGAATTGACCACCTGCTACGCTTACCAACCTATCTGATACGCTGCTGTGCTACTCAATCTGCCCTCACTCGACATTTAAAATTAAAGTGTAGCGATAAGTTCTGACCACAGACTAGTTAAATCTGGTATATGGATGAAAAACGGCTCTATTACAGGTCTGATGATAGATGTATTCCTTGTTCTAGAGATGTTAATGGACTCTCGATTGCTCTTTCTCGGTTTTGGGATGCAGTAAAGTTTTTGAACAAAAGTGTCTGAGAGCACCCAGAGGTTTGCAAGGGTTAGTACGAGGTCTTCTTTACGGACGACTCGATACCAGATTTTATTTATTTATTTATTTATTTCCGTTTTAACAGAAACGAGCCCAATAACAAAAACAGAATGAGAAAAAGAAAGATAATTTATTAAATAATTCATAAAATTACATTAAGATAGTTCAAAATCAAAAAAGGTGAATTACGATTGCAATACGATACAAAACAAAGAATAATATAACTAAGATAAAAACGAAACATAAAATAAAGACAGAAAAAGCAATGAAAGAGAATAACGTAAAAAAAAGCTTATTGAAAAGCTACAAGAAAATTAAATATTATTAGATGTTTAGTAGTAAAGAATCGAGCTATAATTAATTGTGTTTCCTAGGGATACGCAATAATGGCGAATGGAAAAAATGTCGGTTCGCGCAAACATCATTAAGAACACTGATGAAGATCTATCTGAGCAATTAGTCACGTGAAACAAAAGCTTCGAGCCAAGGTTGGATAGCATCGGATAGTGGAGGAGCCTGAAAAGCAGATGCTCATCAAGAAACACTAGATGAGACTTAAAAGAAGGAATTTGGAGTAAGAATAAACTATCACTATACTAATAATAAGGTATGTGAAACTTAAATAATATTTAATACTTAAATAATATAATAATGAGCGTGTAAATCAATGCTACACGCACTCTACAGCATCATTTGAATAAATAATGTGGGTAGAACAAACCTAACAACAGTATTCGAGGCTTCTACGCACAAGTGACAAGAACAGACGGATGGAAGTAGTGATGTCAGTAAAACGAGAAGAAGACCTGAGGACGAAGCCGCACAAATGAGAGGCCTTGGCAGTTATGTATCCGATGCGTTTATTGAATTTAAGTTTAGAGTCGAACAGCACACCAAGGTCCTTAACATTTTTGATAGCCGCAAGAAACAATCCGGATGAGTAGGAAAATATTAGACGAGAGGTTTTACCAGTATAAGACATTGGGTAGCATTTAGATATGTTCAGAGCAAGAAAGTTCCTTGAACACCTCGCACTCAAAGCACAAAGATCATGCTGCAACTGGTGACAATCATCAAGCGAATCAATCACTCTGAACTAGTGTCCGACCGAAGTCGGTTTTTCGGCCGAAGCCGAAGCCAGAGCCGAAGTTTGGTTGTTAGTGTTACCTTCGGCCGAAGCCGAAGATAAAGTGAATTCGAAACAAACTCAAAATGCTAGTTTTGAACTGAGGATTGTTCAAAGTAGCAGCTGACAAGTGAATAGTATTTCTGATGTGATTTGCTTACATCTTGTTTTTTCTGCTGAACAATATATTCAGAGTCGTTATCTTTCAGGGCGAGTTTTGTGTAGATCACAGAAATATCAATCGTCTCTTGGTAAAAACATTTTAAGACATTTGCTAAATTCCTCATTAGTTTTCATTCAGTTGTAGTCGGAACTTCTGTTCCCCGCGTTCAGCTATATACAAATTGAGAGAGCTTTTTGTTCTAGAAGTCTTTCTACCATTGAATAGGTACTGTTCCAACGTGTTTCAATGTCTTGGATTAAAACATATTTTGGCAATCCACATGTATCTTGAAATTTATTTAAATATCGAGTAGCTCCATCACTCTTCTTGAAATGTCCTTCGATTTTGCGAAATTTTTTTTTTGCGTTGCCTACACTAACTGCGCACTATTTGATTTGCAAAACCACTTGCACACTACTTCAAGTCATGAATATTGTTCTGGTTAAATCGTTGCTCGCGTATACATATTTATATGAATATCCACAAACTCAAAATGTTCATGCTTGGTGTAATTCGTGGAAATTATCATAAGAGCAGGAGCTGCTAGTTTGTTAGTCACTGTGATGCCCTGAAGCGGGCTCCATTGCGCTACGCAATTCTGTTTTCCACGTGCATTTTCGAATAATTCACAATGTCCAATTAGACGCTACATTTTCGAATAATTCACAATGTCCAATTAGACGCTACATTTGATTTCTTCGGCCTAATCTGTATTCGCCGAAGCGAAATCCGAGGCCGAAGGCACTTTTTGTGGCCGAAGGTGGCCGAAGCCGAAGCCGAAGCCGTAGCCGAAGCTTCGGTCGGACACTACACTGAACATTTTAAAGGCATCAGCGAATAGAAGACAGGGAGAATGGATAACAGAAGGAAGATTGTTGATAAATACCAGGAATAAGAGAGGACCCAGTATTGAGCGTTGAGGAACCCCAGAAAGAGGGCAGTATGGGGAAGAAGTTCGTGAACTCGCAGATACAATACAGCTACGACTAGAAACATAGGATAAGAACAAGGATAAGATCAGATACCCCACAGTTGTTGCACCGCGGCCTCTCAGCCGAGCCGCCGTCAATGCAGCATAAATTTTTATGTTATAAGACTCATTTTTATTTTGCCCAGCGTGCCTGACTTTGCCGGCTAACGCAGTCTGGCGTGGGTTTTGGGCAGAAAAGAGTCACATTGGTGCTACGGCACGCGGACATCACATTTTTACAAAAAAAAAAAACATGCAAGGACAGACGATGGTGAGGAGAAATCATTATTTTTCTTATAATACTTTATTCACACATTGTAGTTTGCAATAATCTCATAACAAAAGAAATAGAAAAAGAATCAAGAAAATATATAACCAAAATTATAATGAGAAAGTATCTATGTATAGTCTATAAGAACTATCTGGACCTTACGAAAGAAAGAAAACAAAAAAAAATGTTCAATAGATGAAAAATTAAAAATTAGATTACAGTATTGAAATGACACTATTAAAAGTTCCCAAACCCGGCCGGGATCAGTTAACACCAATCGTGACAAAAAATGGGTTTTTTTTTTTCTCTTTACCAATCCAATCTAGTAATACGATATTTATTCCACTAATTAACGTAATTCAATAGTTCACACTAATAGCAACAATAACGATACATAGATGAGAATATTTTAAATAATAAGAAAAAAATTATAATAAATTATTCTGATGCATAAATTCAAATAGTTTCGAATTCAATTAGTTACATTTTCATCTTCTCATGCTTCTATACGTTAGGTATGATACGACTTCGAATAATAATTCTGTATTCGAATAATAATTCTGTTGCTTGTCGATTGAAAAATTCACTTATATAATCAAAAGGTACTTAGCTGAGTTCTTCCCAATATTATGTGTATTTCTTTAAACGTTCGCAAGCTCGATCATCTGCATACTTGGCTGCTTCAATATCTTTTGCCTCCGACACCAACTAACGAACATTCACGACTAGAAGAAAATTTCCTTGTTCGCCAACTCCTGAGTAGTTTTTACAATTTCAATTGCATTATACGCCCAAAAGACATCTTCGTTGCCTCTTTAATTTTCGACGTTCTTCACTTTTCTTTCAAAATTAACTAATTTGAAGTTATCCACCCCTCGTTCGATAACAGGTCGTTTTTCTTCCTTTTTTTTTCCCAATTCAGTTTTTTTCCACCACAATTTTGCTTTGATTTCACACAATCTTTTGAAATTCACTTTCACGTATTTTTTTCAAATTTACTTTCAAATATTTTTTCCAATTCTAGGTTCAAATAATTTCTCAAACTTAATTTCAAGCTTTGATTTCACACAATCTTTTGAAATTCACTTTCAAGTACTTTTTCAAATTTACTTTCAAATATTTTTTCCCAATTCTAGGTTCAAATAATTTCTCAAACTTAATTTCAAATGTTATTGACTCTCAACCACGAGCACGACCCTCACTTTTCAGATCTCCAAACCAAAAGAAAGCCAAAAGCCCTCGTTTCTTTGTTCAGAAATTTTTCAGTGAACCGCAAGAGCGGTTCCTTTCCAAAATTCCCCTTTTGAACGCTAATTCCCGAACTATTAGGGCATCACCAGGCCTGTTCGTATAAGCATGAGACGCCATTTTTGCGATGGGAAATTCCAAAGAGCTTTCGCTGAGCAGCTGGATCTGTCAGAATGACAATTACCCAGTATGGTTTGTAGTTTGTTTATATTTAATTTTCAAAAACTAATTGAAAATTGTTTCAGGGAAGTCTACAACAATTAGTCTACAACAATCGTGGGGACGACCCAGACCCTGAGAAGTCTCACATTGCCGGGCACTATTCATTAATTGGGTGTTTTTTTTTCTTTGTTTTTAGTTCAACTCATATTTTTATATCTTTCGCATGATATATCCCCAGCACTTTACCCTTTTCATCAACCAGCTCATAGGATACTTGACCTATTTTTCGTGTGACAGTTGCTTTTAAAAACTTCGGCGCCAGCTTAGCAGCAAACCGATCAGCTGCACGACTCAGAGTATGGTTCCGCACCCACACAGCCTGCCCCAATTCAAGTTTCTTTTCCCGAGACCTCAAATTATATCGATTTGCTCCCTTAGCGTATGCCTCTGCAAGTTTACTCCTGACTCGGTCGTGCACCATTCGCAACCTGTCATTATTGGAGCGGAGTAGCACCTCACCATCCTCAAAAGCATTCAGGCTCTTTAATAAAACGTACTCGGAGCCATGCCGGATAGGATGATATCCAAACATCAGAAAATGGGGTGAAAACCCGGTGGCCTCGTGTACGACATTGCGGAATGCTGCGCACGACTCCGCCAAAAATTCATCCCACTTTCGATGATCTTCTCCTACATAGGCTCGAATAGCTGTGAGTATCGACTGATTTACTCTCTCGGATGCATTAGACTGTGGCGAATATATAGGATTACGGATGTGTTCTACTCCATAATTTACCAGAAAATCCGAGAAAGCTTTGGATGTGAATTGCACTCCATTGTCAGAGTGAACTGTCTCAGGAACACCAAACGTGAGGAATATATTTTGATTTAAGAACTTAATGACACTCTCAGTAGTAGCTTTGGGTAAAGCCTGAAGCCATACAAACTTGGTGTAATGGTCCAGTACAACCAATAGTTGGGTATTTCCAGATTTGGACCTTGGATAAGGCCCCATAAAATCTATAAACAAACGCTGTACAGGACGATCTGTCACTCTAGCCGCGCCCATAGGAGGTCTCATGATGGTGTTGGAGCTCTTCATTTGTTTGCATACTGCGCAACCTGAAATATAATCTGCCACATCTTGTCGCAGTCTCGGCCAATAGTAGTATCTTTGCAGCAGCTCTACCGTTTTCCGAACACCACAATGTGATCCCAACGGACTGTCATGCACACGCTCTAGCAGGACCTGTTTGTAGGCATCAGGTACCCATATCTTAACACTTGGAATATCCAGGTCTTCATTCTTCTTCGAACCACATGATATATAAATAACCTCGTCGCTGATAATCAGATTTTCGAATTTGTCAGGATTCTCTTTAACTTTTGCAATTAACCGTCTATACTCAGGTTCTTCAAAAAAACTTTTTGGAATACTACTTCCCCAATGCTGATGCTCGGGCATGCATACTACCGCACAGGCTGGTTCATTCTCAGAAGCGCACGCCCTCGACAGTGCATCCGGTACCACATTCTGAGAACCTATCCGATGCTCGATGGTGAAATTGTATCCCTGTAATTTTAGGCTCCACCGCGCTAGCCTGCCAGACAGGTCTCTTTGATTCATCAACCACTTCAAGCTGGCATGATCCGTGATAACGGTGAAAGGTAACCCCTCGATGTATGCCCGAAAACGCTTCACACTGTGCACTGCCGCCAAGCACTCCAATTCCGTTACACTGTAATTGCGTTGCGCGGCATTCAGCTTCGTAGACATAAATGCAATGGGGTGTTCCCCACCATCATCATCCTTTTGGAAAAGGACACTGCCAATGCCAGTGGCACTCGCGTCGCATTGAATGTAAAAGTGCCGCGAGAAGTCCGGATTTACCAGCACTGGCGCAGACACTAGAAGTTGTTTCGTTTGATTGAAGGCATCATCAGCTGCCTTCGTCCACGTGAACTTACGTTTGCCCTTTAGCAAATCCGTAAGCGAAGAAGTTATTGCCGCGAAATTGGGTATAAACCGTCGATACCAGCCTGCCATCCCCATGAATCGTCTCACGTCCTTAACCGATTTGGGCTGTGGGTAGGCTATGATGCTTGACACTTTCTCTGGGTCGGTTTTAAGGACACCATCACCGATTACATAACCGAGGTATTTAATCTCCTTCTGGATGAATTTGCTTTTTTCAACGTTGATCGTCAGATTTGCTGATGTTAACAAACTGGCCACTTTGGTAAGTAGCGCCAAGTGCTCATCAAACGTTGAACTGGTTACGAGCAAATCATCCAGATAGACGAACACCCGATGCACATTGTTTGAGGGGCATTGCACAGCCCAAACGGCATAACGGTGAAATGATACAGGGGACGACCTGGGACGCAAAAAGCGGTTTTTTCTCGCGATTTCTCCTCTAGCGGAATTTGCCAAAATGCATCTTTCAAGTCAAGGCTTGTTATAAATCGTGTGGACTGAAGACGAGCCAATAATCCTTCAATTAGTGGCAAGGGGTAAGCGTCTTTGACGGTGACCTCATTCAGTCTCCTGGCGTCTAAACATAACCGCACTTTACCTGGCTTCCTGACTATGGTGACTGGCGAACTCCAAGCACTTCTGCTTTCTTCAATTACCCCCAGAGACAACATGCGATCTAACTCATCATACATCAGTTTCTGCACGACAGGTGAAACTGCATAATGACGTTGTTTAATAGCTTGGGCTTCTCCTGTGTCGATGGCGTGCGACAGAATATTTGTTCTGCCCAAACCTACTTTATTAAAGGATGGAAACTGATGTATGACGAGCTCTAGCTTCTGCTTATCTGCTGGAGACAATTGGTGGAAACATGAGTCTGCAACTTGAGTTTCAATAGCGGAACAATGTGGAACAATTTTAAATGCATCCCAGAAGTCTATGCCAAGATAGACTTGGTGGGTCAAACTGGGGCATAACAAGAAGCGTATCATTCTAGTTTTATTATTGAACTGTACCAACGTGCTAATATATCCAAGTACGGCCGCCTTCTGACCTGAAGCAGTTCGAACTGCAGTCTGCATGCAGTGTACATACAAACCCAGCTCATTGACTAGTTCAAGTGCTCCTGCACCCAGAATACTAACACTGGCCCCGCTATCTAGTAGGCCTGTGAGTCTTCGCCCCTTAATATAAATATCCGCAAAAGGCCGATTGTCGCCAGGTGTGGACACGATCGACTCCACACAAGCTCGTTTCAGAAACTGCCTCTGGGTAAAGTAACGCCACGACCGTACGAACCGCCCTGCCGAACGCCTACGCCTCCTGAAGGTTCCCTCAAATTTACAGTTAGTTGATGATAGAGAGGGTTGCGAATCTGTTGTATTTGATGAACTTGGTCGATTTGTTTCTTTATTTACGGTCGCCGTCTTAACTCCGGGTCCACGTTGGTAGCGGCCTCGGTCATAACTGGTCGGGTTGCCGGAGAGATGCCAGGAATGCGCGACCTCTCCGCTGGAACCGCATTCCTCCCGAAGTTTCCCGACTGGCATCTAGGACATTTGGGTTTTACTACTCCCTCTCTACCACAACCGAAACAGAAAACTCGCTGTACTGGCTCTTGACAGTCAATAAATCCATGCCCCAAATCTTTGCAGTTCCAACATACTCGATAACTTGCTTGTCCATCAGCTCGTTGACTCCTAGCTAGAACGGGGTTGGAACTGGTCTGCAATGCTTCGATTCTCGGTCTGGTGGGTGCCTCTGCTGCTGCTATACCTTGGTACCAAATGGGATGCCGAGATGGTATGGTTTGAAAGTCTGAGTAACCACGGTCCTCTGAATCCTCCTGTACACGTAGCTCATGTACCGCACGGGGTCGACGATGAGTATCGCGATCTGCATTCCACCCCAAAAGTTTCCACTCAGCCTCCACTATGCAGCAACGTTTAACTAAATCCCTCGTAGACCGAAAATCAACTCCAGCTAAATGAGCTCTGAGTGCTGGCGCCATATTGCGAAATACTACACATTGGAAATCTAGATCAGACAGTGGCACAGTTAATTGTAAGGAAATGCCTTCCAGTGCATCATAAAAATCCTGAAACACTTCCCCAGGTTTCTGAATTCGTGCATCCAACATTCGCCGAACATCTACATCTGAGTGACACGAGCTAAACCGTTCCAGAAACTCCTGGCGCAAGTGGCCCCATAAAAGAGGGTAATTCAACTCCCGAAATCGCCAATACCAATCAGAGGCCGGCCCCTTTAACAATAAATGAAAGTCGGTTGCCAAAGTTTTAAACGCAACCTTATAATCTTCAGCCAACGACAAGACTCTAAACATAAATTGTCTAGCAGGCAACCCAGAATTTGAGCCATCAAAGGTAAGGTTCCATTTGGACATCGGCAAATTCGCCCCTAAACCATTATTGTTTACTGTAGGTTCCCGAAACGCTACCCTTGGCGGTTCCTGACTACCAGAATCAACTATATGATCCACCAAGGGCGGTTGATTGATGGATCTTTTTTCTTGTTTTTGTCTTTTTTCTAGCCGATTAGTATTGACCATTTGAGTGGCTTGTGCGACCGAAGGAGATAAACTCAGGCGTTCCAGTTGGTGTTGGAAGGGCGTATAGCTGGGATCCCAGCTATTAGTTCTACGCCGCATTACGCCTGATGTTGAATAAACCAAAATTCAAACAGGAAAATGCTTGCTTCAAAAAGTAGCACAAGATTCTACACAGTAATGGGACCAATCCAGCTGCAAAAATGAAACGTAATATTTCGCAGAGCAAATGTGATGATCTCAACAGTTCGAGGAAAAAAAAAGTAAAAAAAATTTGAATAAACTTAATGTATATTAGCAAGGAAAATAAAATGAAAACTTGTATCAATCACTTGAAAAATTCTCTTTTCTTAACAAATGAAAAGTTTCAGCATAAACAAAAAAAATAATGATTTCTACCCTTCACCATCAGTAGTGGGACATGAGATAGGACGGGAGTAGGATTAAAGGTTCAACACAAAATGATTATATGGGAAAGGAAATATATAGGACTTCAGATTGTTATGATTGTCTCCGAGATGATCACACAACTATTTGCGTCAAGTCTGGCTCAACGAGTTCTAACCGAACAACACCTCAATGGGTGGACACAGACCGGAACTAAGCTGTTAAGACAAGCCAGCAAGGAATTTATTCGCGATAATCATCAAACGAAATCAGTACAGTTTTCATAAATACATAAAATCATCCTATCATTAGAAGATATTTTGTGATTCATTCTGACTCATCATCTCAACAACTATCACAATCGGTATTTAATACATATTTAAGACAGACACAGTAGCACAGACGGGCGCCAATGCTGCATTGACGACCGCTCGGCCTGATTGATAATCAATGAACTAACTGTACAATAACTTGACAAACAAAAGTAAAAGTAAAGCTATATCTATGTTAAATCCAATAGGAAAAGATCTCACTATATTGATGTTTATAATCAAAGAAAATAAAAGAAAAATAAAAAGAAAAGACAATGGAAACTAAACGGGAATGAACTAATAGAAAACTAAAACTGAATCTCATTTGACGTAAAATTACATCTATGTGAAAGCAAAACGAAATTAACATCATACTGCCATTAGTTTTCGCCAATTTGTTTGGGCGCCATTTGTTGCACCGCGGCCTCTCAGCCGAGCCGCCGTCAATGCAGCATAAATTTTTATGTTATAAGACTCATTTTTATTTTGCCCAGCGTGCCTGACTTTGCCGGCTAACGCAGTCTGGCGTGGGTTTTGGGCAGAAAAGAGTCACATTGGTGCTACGGCACGCGGACATCACATTTTTACAAAAAAAAAAAACATGCAAGGACAGACGATGGTGAGGAGAAATCATTATTTTTCTTATAATACTCTATTCACACATTGTAGTTTGCAATAATCTCATAACAAAAGAAATAGAAAAAGAATCAAGAAAATATATAACCAAAATTATAATGAGAAAGTATCTATGTATAGTCTATAAGAACTATCTGGACCTTACGAAAGAAAGAAAACAAAAAAAAATGTTCAATAGATGAAAAATTAAAAATTAGATTACAGTATTGAAATGACACTATTAAAAGTTCCCAAACCCGGCCGGGATCAGTTAACACCAATCGTGACAAAAAATGGGTTTTTTTTTTTCTCTTTACCAATCCAATCTAGTAATACGATATTTATTCCACTAATTAACGTAATTCAATAGTTCACACTAATAGCAACAATAACGATACATAGATGAGAATATTTTAAATAATAAGAAAAAAATTATAATAAATTATTCTGATGCATAAATTCAAATAGTTTCGAATTCAATTAGTTACATTTTCATCTTCTCATGCTTCTATACGTTAGGTATGATACGACTTCGAATAATAATTCTGTATTCGAATAATAATTCTGTTGCTTGTCGATTGAAAAATTCACTTATATAATCAAAAGGTACTTAGCTGAGTTCTTCCCAATATTATGTGTATTTCTTTAAACGTTCGCAAGCTCGATCATCTGCATACTTGGCTGCTTCAATATCTTTTGCCTCCGACACCAACTAACGAACATTCACGACTAGAAGAAAATTTCCTTGTTCGCCAACTCCTGAGTAGTTTTTACAATTTCAATTGCATTATACGCCCAAAAGACATCTTCGTTGCCTCTTTAATTTTCGACGTTCTTCACTTTTCTTTCAAAATTAACTAATTTGAAGTTATCCACCCCTCGTTCGATAACAGGTCGTTTTTCTTCCTTTTTTTTTCCCAATTCAGTTTTTTTCCACCACAATTTTGCTTTGATTTCACACAATCTTTTGAAATTCACTTTCACGTATTTTTTTCAAATTTACTTTCAAATATTTTTTCCAATTCTAGGTTCAAATAATTTCTCAAACTTAATTTCAAGCTTTGATTTCACACAATCTTTTGAAATTCACTTTCAAGTACTTTTTCAAATTTACTTTCAAATATTTTTTCCCAATTCTAGGTTCAAATAATTTCTCAAACTTAATTTCAAATGTTATTGACTCTCAACCACGAGCACGACCCTCACTTTTCAGATCTCCAAACCAAAAGAAAGCCAAAAGCCCTCGTTTCTTTGTTCAGAAATTTTTCAGTGAACCGCAAGAGCGGTTCCTTTCCAAAATTCCCCTTTTGAACGCTAATTCCCGAACTATTAGGGCATCACCAGGCCTGTTCGTATAAGCATGAGACGCCATTTTTGCGATGGGAAATTCCAAAGAGCTTTCGCTGAGCAGCTGGATCTGTCAGAATGACAATTACCCAGTATGGTTTGTAGTTTGTTTATATTTAATTTTCAAAAACTAATTGAAAATTGTTTCAGGGAAGTCTACAACAATTAGTCTACAACACAGTCTTGGAGCTTAAAAATATGTTGCTTGTGTACAACAGAGTCAAAATCAGTATATAACACATCAATTTGCTCCTGCTGGTCTATGGCGGAAGCGGTCAAAATATCGAAGAGCGGTTAGAAGTGGAAGATTTATACTTTACAAACACATGCTGCTCAGGAGTAAGGAAAGGATGAAATATAGGAACTAACCTATTGTAAAAAACTCATTAGAGTAGTTTTCTGAAACAAGAAAAAAGTGAAATAGGACAATAATTGGATATACAGCTTGGGTCACCGGATTTCTGTATGTATAATTATTAGCAGAATTCCAGTAGGAAGAAGCTGAGATTGAATGAAGACAATAGACAAAGAAATAGCTAGGGACGACGAAAGAGATTAGTGAACAGGTTTGGAATGCCATCAAGACAACAACCGATATTAGCATCAAAACATTGAAGTAAGGACTCAATTTCTTCGGGGTTTATTTGGAAACAGCAAATGGATGACGGAGGAAAATGCGGGAAGCCATAAGACGTGATTGGATTATTTTCGGAAAAGAAAGAGGAAAAGTGATCTGCAAAAAAATTACAAATCTCTTGAGGACTAGTTGCAATAACACTATTAAGAAACATAAAATTAGTGAAACGGTGGGAAATTTTCAAGGAGTGGGCGTAAGACTAAAAGGACTTATGTAGGTAAGAACAAATAGAATCAAATAGAAAAGATTTTATATTTTATTTTAATTATACATTCTTAACCTAGCTTAAATTTTAATTAGCTATGATAACTTAAAATCTAGCGGTTATACTTTTTTGGCCTGCAGGCTCTCATCGTTTTTTATATATATATATTTTTTTTTCTACGACAGTTTTTATCTTACACACTAATAATACTACCCAGCCTGTACAATTACTGGAGTAACCTGGGCAATACTTGACTAGAATGAAAAGAGGATTTGATGTTATTGAAATAATCTAGCATAGCCTGTTTGACGGCAGTTTTGGAGCCTGATCATAGTTTTGAGAATTCGAGGTTGTCAATCTGACAACCCGAAGAACGGAATTTAGTACGAGCTGCATATTTTGCTCTGAAGACAAACGCCACTTCATGCCGAAATCAAGGAGCATCATTTGATTTACGGGACGAGTGAACAGAATGAAACGAAAGATGAGGCCGGAGAAGAAATTATGAAATCGGAGCGTGAGCTCATCAATAGATAGTCTGCGGCAAAAGGAGTACCAGTTAGTTGAGTTGATTTCATTCGCCATCTTAACAAAGTCCGTTTTACTGCTATTAAAATGCGAGGAGCGAGAGGAAGTTTTACTCGACACAAAGGCAATAGAAATTTCTATAGAAAGTCGAGGATGGTGTAGGTCAAGTGAGACGTAGAGCACTTCATCAGCTTGAACAGTATTGTTGTGTGAGGGAATTTTTGAAAGAACAAGGTCAAGAACTTTATTGTTTATATGAGGGACAGTGCTCAGTTGAGACAGTGTACATATGGAGAAGAAACAAGTGGTAGTTAAGGAAATATTAGTAGAAGAAAGTATGGAAGAAAAGTTAGCATTTCACACTAAGTTCGGCAAGTTAAAGTCTCCACATATTAAAAATGATGCAAAGCGGAAACGATTGTTGATAAAACTGGCGAGCTCGACAAAAAATTGGTCGTAGACACTAACAGAGGAATAACATGGAGCATAAATCGAACAGACAATCAGCATTTTAGAGGGAACAAAGGTGACAAGAACAATTATACATTAAACAGGAGGAGAAGTTTTAAGAATTTAAGTTATTCTTAAATTGGAAGCGCTCTTCATTTAATTCTTGGCTCAAACGCATCAATTGAAGTCTGCAGAGGTCCCTAATGGTGGTTACACCTGGTTGGAGCAACTCATAATAGATTACGCCCAGCTGTTCAACTATATGCTCATCCTGATCTTCTTTTCATATATATTCTACTTGGACGATGATGTCGATGAATGAACGAGCAAACTCCACAATTTTTCACACTTTGGGTTTTCTTTTTGCATCTACATATCGTCACCAGTGACTATTCGATGCAAAAATGCCTGCCATTCTAGCAGCTGCTGACAAATGACTAAACGTCCTTGGCTTCAACGTATGTGGGGCTCACGCTCCTTGCTTTTATATCATTCCAAGGGCTCTCCAACCGTCGATAAGTCGATTCCAAGCGGGTCAGTCAACTGTAGTAGTATTTGGAATCGAGCATTGTCACCAATTCTTCATCTTCGAACTTTTTCCGCTGTCAGTTCCTTGTCTTCTTAGGTAGAGTTTCCATTTTCGAACCGCGCAAACCACTTTCTGAATGTTTGCACAGATAGAACATATTCAACATAAAAATTCACTAAAATACGCTGAGTTTTCACGGCACGTTTTTTCAAGTAACACTTCCCGCACACTTTTTCAGGTACAAACATGGACATGTTTGATGACGCATAAGAAAATGATACTAACTCAACAACGAAATGTCATATAATGGAAGAAAAAAAGTGCCATGCCAGTAGCTTTACGGAGAAGATTTATTTTTGTTTGTGTGACTACGGATAGCTAAGTAAACCGCTACAAATTAATTTAATTTCAAAGTGGCTTTTTCGAACAACTCTGCAACTTTTTCTCTTTTAAAAATGTCACTCTGTGACATTTGTACCATCTGCGGTGTGACATTTCCGAAATTCTACCAGAAAATTTTCCATCACACTTTCAACGTTGTTAAGTTACTCACAACAAGAGATTCTGAAAATCCTGCAAGTATTCGATTTCATAAACTTTCAAGAATTAATGTTTATCCACCCCGCATCGTCAACTTGTAAGTCGTATCGATCTATTGCTTTAATTGCAAGAAACTTATTTAAAGTGAGCTTGAGAATTTGAAAGTTCTTCCAAAAGTTCGAAGAACGCTGTATGTCTAGTTTTATTCTTGCCTGTCATTCTTCTGAGCCACATCTCTATTTCAACTTTACGTAACTTTAATGATACCGTCAGGATTTCTATCTATAGAAGTCTCATTTCGATACTTTTACTCGACTGAATCAAGATTTAAAATGTCGGTCACCATCACTTCAAACGTTAATCTGACTCATCTGAAATTACGTTACCACCAAATCGATACCACTCGAAAATTTATTCATCCCCAAGTTCAAATTACTCGAATCCTTCAGCAATTTCGATACTAATGCTTTCTTCATGGTCTCAATTTAGTTTTGGCCACTTCCTCCCTTCCGATACTCTTCGAATCGAATCGTATATTTTCCAATGCCTGATGAATGGCTCGTTTCGTCCATGAGTTTCAATTTCCTGCCCATAACCACTTTCACTCAATCTAAGATCATTCCCAAAGACACGAACTCCCACAGTCCACCCACTATTTTCTAGCCATCATCGGTCGAATTGAGATCTTCAGCCATCGTGAATTTCGTACGGTACAATATACAGCTCACATACCAAATACTCTCCTAAATAATATTTATGTCCTGTCTACCTAACGAAAGATTATTCTATGTTCTCTCCCATTTCATTCCCAAAGCACCGCAATGTCGATGCTGTGCTTTGTCTTAGTAATACTGTTATCTAGGAAATTTCAGAGTACTGAAGAATTTCACTTTGCGCTTCGTTAATTCTTATCAAGCTATCCATATCAATGAAGTGAAAAACGATAAACGAGAATAGAGAATCGAGTGCTTCGAGGGAAATCAAATCAGTTTTTATGTATAGGAAACATTATAGATTGGTTGTGGTGAATCGCAGGATATGTACCAGCAAGGTGGATCGTATGATAAAATGAAGACGACAGAAAAAAATACTGTTAAGACTAGAGCCAAGTCAACTGGAATTACAATATCCTATTGTTTAACCATTATCAGGTGCTGTTGAGTATTCGCTGCCAGCGAGCTCAGGTTGTTGTATTCTATCGAAAGTTACATCCAATTATTACCTGCTTCATGGTGGAATAGAAAAAACCCTAGCGCATCAGAACCGCTAGAAACACTAATGCTCGAAGAACAGTAGATGATTTGTCCAGATTTTGAGTGTGTATTCTACCACGAGCTACTTTTCCTACTTAAGACTAATATACCCTTAGTAATAATTGACCCTAAGTCAATTTAATTTCGATGGGTTCATCGAAAGTTACAGCGATAGAAATGTGTTTGGGGTTGCCATCCGAAAAATGTCCAGACCTTAGAAAATTTAAAAATTGTTTACTTATTTTCATTGCAAATGTTCGCGATGTGAATACTTGATGCAAGCATTTATTGGTACGAAAATAACAAAAACGCCTCGTGCTGGCAGCCTTTTGCTAACACCGAAGACATCTAACATTATATCTGCCTCACGTTGAAGTCAACCTGCTCTGCGAATTTCGTATTGATCCGATCACTGCATTGGAAGTTATAGGAATACAAAGAAATTTAGGGTTACCATTCGCAAAAGTTTTCAAATTTTCTTCATCTTAATATTTGGTTTTACACTAAGAGATCACTACGATTTGAAAATTCTATGATAAAATCGCTTACTAAAGATTTGCCAAAAAAAAAATTACAGCAACCATAGCTGGCAACCCTATCGTTGTTTTTCCAACTAGATTTCTACGGGATATTGGCTACAATAAGTATGATTTGCCATTTGAATTTCGTAATGATTCCATGACTGTACTGGAAGCTATAGGGCAAAGAGCATTATTTTCCAGAGCGAATTTTCAAAATTCAAGATACCAAAATTACCATAGCTGGCAACTCCAACCGAGTTTTTCAACCGAATTTCTACCAAACGTGACTTAAAAAAAGGTTCACCTACTGTGTGAAATTCGTCAAAATCGAATGGCTGAATCAGAATTCATAGAGCTAAAAGCAGTTATTTTTCTTAGTGATTTTTCAAAATGACACCACTGGTACAGGATTGCCCGAATTTCAAAATGACTTCTACCAGACCTGGTCCTATTTAACGCCAATACTTTCTGTACATTTCAACTGTATTTGATGATCGGGTTGTGAGTTTCCGTAAACATAAGTTTTTGATGCTAAAAATATAGGTAAATTGGGGAAGGTTTATTTATTTATTTTAGCCAAACAAGGCATAAATACATATATATTTACATATAAATATGAAATATCAAATTATTAAAACAAAAGTGTAAGGTACAAATAAATAACATATTAATAAATAACTAATTGAGTAAACAAATAAGTTTAAAATAGACAATAAGTAAAATAACAATGAAATAAAAGAAAAACAATTAAAAACGATAATTAAACAAGAGCTTAAAAGTTATGGTGTACAAATGGCTTGGATAAGGGAAGATTTGAAGGATAGTTTGGAAATCGTTGGGGAATAAAGGTTACTAAAGCCATTGAAGATCCTGCAGCATCTATTCACCGGCTCATTAGCTGCATATATGGTGGAATGTGGATATTCCTTTAGTAAACGATTGGACCTGGTGTTCCTTAAGGGGATATTTATCACAAATTTACTATTAAGGAATTCAATTCTAATAACGCCCCTAATTACGTCAAATGTGAAGCAGGCCGATATCATCATTCTTCTGGATGCAAGTGAAGTTAAGTTTAAATGACCCAGTCTAAACTGATATGGGGGTAAATTTTCGAAGTCGTACGGGTTGTACAGATCTCTTAGGGCGGAAAGTAAAAATTGTTTTTGAATGGACTCGAGTCTGTTATTGTGAATTTCGAAGGCTGGGTTCCAAATAATACAGGCGTATTCAAGAAGAGGGCGCACAAGTGCAGTATATAATGATCTAGTGGCCCATAAGTTTTTTAACTCCTTGGCACGTCGTTTAATAAAGCCGAGCTGCTTATTCGCACGGGAAAGAATTTTGTCGTAGTGCAAGGTGAAACGAAGTTTCACATCCATCACAACACCGAGATCAACAACGCTAGCAACGCGAGTTAATAAGTTGTTGCCGAGAAAGTTGGTGTTCTGCGTAACCGTGCGTTTACGGCTAAAACTTATAATTTGGCACTTATCAATATTCAGCGAGAGCTTGTTTAGATTGCACCACTGAACAAGAGAATTAAGGGGGGAAAATACATGTAACTGCTGAAACAAAATCGATTTTTTTTAATTCCATCAAAATGTTCGAAATGCTCTTAAAATATACCATAAAAAGTTTTGAAGCGATATTTGTATTAGTTCCCGAGTTATAGTCAGTTATATGCAGCGCGGCGTTCCCCAGGTCATTAGAGCTTTAAAACCTAAAACGCGTTTTTCTCAAAGTAGTACTTTTTCAACTGCCGAACAAAATATCTCAAAAAATATTGAACCGATCCGGCTGAAATTTAAACCACATCTACGAAAGAGTAGTATCTTTTTGTTGAACCTAAATGTTATTGTAATTTCAGAAAAATAATTTGTTTATTAATGTTTAAAGCGTGATTTTTTTGAAAAATAATCGATTTTTATGTTTAATCTAATATTAATGTAAAAACTATTTTTTTTTATAAATTTTATTGGTTCACCTATGAATTATATATTTCATTAGCATATTTTGTTCTCTCTGAATGTTGCAAGTTCCCCGGAAAAGGCGTTAAGTTGTACGATACGAGGCAGTTTTTGATGTGTTTTTTCATTCGCTTGCATCGCCACCATTTTGTGTTGAAAAATTATTAAAAAAATATTTTCATTTACTGTAAGGCATGTACTTTAAGGATTTAATATTAAAAATTTTCTGAATGAACAGTATATATATTTTAAATCAATCTGAAATTAGCAATTTTTTTTCGATTTTACATGTATTTCCCCCCTTAAGCTTGGATTGAAGGAAAAGTGCATCAGATTTAGAGTCAATGGTGTGGTAGAGTTTGAGGTCGTCTGCATAAAGTAGGTGAGGAATGTTTGACAGGACGTCAGATAGATCCGAAATGAATATGTTAAAGAGAAGTGGGCCAAGATGACTACCTTGTGGAACACCAGAGGTAGCAAATATATTTTTTGATAAAATTCCTTGAAATTTAACGAGTTGGATTTGGTTGTGGAGGTAGGAACTGAGCCAGCTTAGTAAAGATCCAGCAAGTCCGAATTTGTGCAGCTTTATGATCAATATAAAATGGTCAACTAACTCTGTCAAAAGCTTTGTAGACTGCGTCAATTTGATAGCCTTTCTCCATTTTACACAAAACGTTCGAAACTAGGATTGTCAAGTTTGTGACAGTTGAGCGACCTTTTCTAAAGCCATGCTGTTGCTCATTCAGACGGGAGTCAACTAGTGGGGAAAGTTTATTACAAACAATTTTTTCAAAAAGTTTTGGAATGGACGATAAAATGGCAATGCCCCTGTAATTTTTGATGCAGCGTCTATCGCCATTTTCGAAAACTGGTCTCACATATGAAAGTTTCCAACATGATGGGAAAACACCGGATGAAAGTGATCTGTCAAAGAATATATGCAGAGGTGTTATTAACTGCTCTACACACCTACGCAGGAAGGTCGGTGGAAGGAGATCAGGACCAGGGCCTTTGTTGCAATCGAGCTCCAAGATCGCTTTATGTATTTCTTCGCGTGATATTTTAATTTGGCTAAGAAAAGTGGTCGATGCTGAATTAGAAGGAGAAATATTTGAGTTAGATGGGTCTGATACATTGAACATTCTCTGGAATTTATCTGCAAATAAATCGCAGATATCTTTAGGAGAAGCAGAGGTGATATTATTATAAGACATTGACAATGGATAACCGGTGACTTTCCGCTTCATATTTACAAAATCAAAGAATTTTTTGGGGTCGTGAATTATACTTTCACCGATTTTCTTAATATAATTGGCATAAACATCACGAGACTTTGTCGAGAATTCCTTAGCTACTTCACTATAAGCTTCCTGAATAGTAGGATTAACATCAATATTTTCCTTTATTCGTTTATATAATTTGTTTCTTTGATTTCGCAAATGCCTAAGTTCCCTATCAAACCATGGTTCAGACAATTTTTTCTTTTTTTTAATCTTAGTCAACGGCGTCAAATATTTTATCGTAACAAGTGGAAATGGCTTCCTCAAGATCTAGCGTTGAAAGAATAATCGTCCAATCTATAGAGTCAAGTACATGGTGAATACTTTCGTAGTCAGCATTAAGAAAGTCATATACAATTGAATTATTGTTCGTTTTTAAGTAAATAGTATCAGGAGTGGAAAGTTCAACTGATAGTGCAGTGTGGTGTAAACTATTTGAAAAAAGATGCTCTGCATTATTAGTTGGACTTACCACTACTTCGTCATAGGCGTTTGTAAATACAAGATCCAACCAATGACCGTTTTGGTTGGGAGTTGGAGAGACTTGCTGCAAATCACCGTTCTTACTCGTTGTTGCTTTTTTTAAAAAAACGGTAACTTTTCGGGAGAGTCGATGATATGAAGGTTTTCACTTTCAGCGCCTGCCCTAGCTATAGGATTGCCAACATGCTCATTAAAAGCAACACAAATTTACAACTGGATAGTAACAATATGGCTGAAAGTTTGATAATGATTTGATAGCTCTGTGAAAAGTTATCGCAATTTAAAAATTTTCAAATTTTCCCGATCTCGTTTCAGGCACTTTGCGCACACATGGAGTTAACAAATCTCAAAACATTACCGGATTCACATTTAAAACACGTTCGAAATTTATTTCGCTAACTTAATTTTTGCAAAAGTATTTGTGGACGGAATAATAGTACAAAGTACTTCGGTATAAGGTTGACGTAATTAAGCGCGTAAATATTTATTTTGGTTGAGTTGAATTATCTCCGAAAATTTTCCACTCCCAGCCACCCCAAAAAAATTTACTTCCCATCCAACATTGTTTCATTTTAGTAGCTTCCATCATGTGTCATAATCCGACTAACAAATCCTGTAAGAGTCATGAGAAGTATGTAGCAAATACGTTAATGATGAAATAATAATCTCCGCTTTTTAAAAATGTAGGTCATTTTTTTTTTGATTATTTACGAAAATGTATTTCAATAAAGACAGAAAGTATAATTATATTGCTACGACTGCATTCGAATTCATACAATTTTAATTGCTTGCATTTATGAATTAACAAATTTTCTCATATTTTCAATGAATCCTTGTCCACACGGAATTTACAATTACGAAATAATGAGCAAAGTCGCCAGAAGCACGTCGAAATAAATGAGTATTGGGGTCATTCGTCGACTCAGCTCATCGTTCATTCCATTTTGTTTATTTATTTCTACGTTCATTTTATTCTCGTCGGGACTGATTTCAGGCACAGCTATTTACTTATTCATATTCATATCGAGATTTACGTGTTCGTTAGTTTATTTCGCTTCTTTAATTATATGTTTTGTGGTCGAATGTGATTTTTGTCTGTTCCAGTGGACTGTTGTTGAGTTTTGATGTTGCCGCTGACAGCGCCATGACCAAATTAAAATTCCCAAGTTGACATCCATTTAAGTCCGGACATGGTGGAATTGGCCTCGTTAGCAAGAGGTCCGGTCATTCCATAGGCTAACGGTGAAAACACAATGAAACTGTAGATTACCATTCCCAGAAATATTCCCAGCAGCATGTGACGAAGGAATGGTCCTAGATACTGGGTCACGTAATTGAACATCACACCTGTAGATGATACGGATAAAACTGAATGTTATTTTATGTTAAAATAGGATAAAGTGGAATTAAAGCTTGCATTTCAATTAAATATGCAGTCATGCATGTTGACTGTGATTGTGGATAAAATAAAGAGATTTTGTGAAGACTTTATGAAAACCGCCTAACTTATTGCCACCGTATGAGAGAATTATATACACCGTAAAAAATAAGTTATTCTAACAATATAAAATAATTTAGTCGCTTCTGCGGAACATTTATGCATAATGTTAGATGCGTATATCATCATTACTTCAGTCTAAGAAAGCAAAATACATTACCAGATTTAAAGTATTAATTTTATGCATGCTATCTCTGATAATGGTTGGCACCAAAATCAAATACACCTTTAAGGAGGTAGCACCGGTTAACGTTAACGTGGCTGCCGATCTTCAGAGGCCTGACGACCAGCACACATAGGCACAGGAGAGGCCCGTTGTGATATTGAATTATTTATTATTTATTATTAAAAATTTTAATAAGCACCGGTTAGAATGATAAAAAAAACAACCTAATTTTCAATGTTTTTCGTTCAGCTCCTTTATTATGTATAAATTTTAAACTTTGCATGGATAAAATACACGTCTTGGAGATTACAATTTTATTTTTTTCATTTTTCTACTTGTTTATAGAGGGCGCCAAAGTTGATGACTCGAAAGATGCCTCGTCATACTGCGGACAGATAATCTCAGGAATGAAGAATCTGAACCAAAAACAAACCAAACCACATTTTGAAGAGGAATTTTTCTTACGTGGTAATCTATCACAATATTTTAAAAACATGACAAAAAAAAATGTCGGTTGTTTGAAAATTTTTTTCTTTCACTTTGTGTCGGTTGCCAAATTTTTAGGGTTAGCTTTTGGCCTACATTGTGGTAGATTACCACACAAAATACTTGAATAAAGTAGCAAACCAAATTTGATTTAAATCGGTTCGGCCAATCTGGAGAATAAGTGTCCGCAGTTTGAAAAAAAACGTCATTTCGAGATAAACGCGTTTAAATTTTTTTTCCATTTATTTATTGAATATTATTTGAAAAATATTTTTTATCACTTGCAATTGCTCAGTCTGCAATATCTGGACCATACATAAGTGCTCCTGAGTCCTCATAAGAACGTCCTAAAAAAAACGCGCTTCCTTTGACGCTGCCTTTGTCGCTGTTTCCTCCTGACTTATTCGTTCTTCATCTTTTTTCTCGCAGTAATTAAAAGAAGCGGTCTGCCGTAAACAGCCGTAACTTTTTTATTTTTGGGATTATCTTAATAAAATCTTGAGACGTGATTTCTGAAGGTATAATATATTAAAAAAAATGCAAAATAAAAAAAAAAGATTTTTTCAAAATTATAACCGGAACTACCCCCTTAAGGGGACATTCGCCTTTGAAATTGAAAAAAAAAACACTTTTTAAAAATTTTATTATGAAAAAACTATTATATTTATTGATAAAATTTCTTTTGGGCATTGTTAAACAATCTCTAAAGAATATAAAAAAAAAATATTTTTTTCATTTTTAGTTTCGCTTGGCTGCTGTAGAGGGCGTTATCCAAAAGTTACTTTATCAAACGGTAGGACATATTGTGGACCTCCTGTAGCAGATTTTTGAAAAATTCCAAATGGATTCTATTCTTGAGACTCAAGACTATACAATAAGCCTCTAAAACTTATACTTTTTCATATTTTGAAGTTTTTGTATGTATATTTCTGAAAAATGCGAAAAAAACGGCATTTTTTGGGGGTAAGTCATCCCTGTAAAAAATAAGAGGGGAGTTTTTTTTAAACTTTTAGAGGCTTATTGTTTACTATTTTCAATAAGTAATCGAATGCTTTTTGGTTTTTTAAAATCGGTCGAGTAGATTCGGAGAAAAATGTCCTACCAGTTTGAAAAAAGTAGTTTCGAGAAAAACGCGTTTAAGGGGTTAGTCCACTGTTAAACTGCTCAAAATGAACTTTTTTTTTTTAAACAGCTACCAACAAAAAACTATTCAAGATATCGATTTGAAATTTTACGTACATCTTTATTGAAGCTAAGAGTTGACATTTTCATTAGAAAAATTAGTAGAAAACAAAATGGCGGCCACCCCAATGGATCGCCGCAGCACCGTCGAAAAAAAAAGTAAATTGCGCCTCGTAAATTCCTGGACAAAATAAGCATCTGTGAACAAATTATCAAAAATATTTCATTAGTGTTGAGTATGAAGGACTGCACGGGCTTAAATTTAGAACAAAAAAAAATTTTTTTACGATCTGGGAAATCTTTATTAAAAAATTTTTTTTTAAAATCTTTATTAAAGAATTTTTTATTAAAAAAATTTTTTTTAAACATTTTTTTGATTCAAAAGTATACCACATTTTTTTTAATCGCTTTAGGGCTCTAAATTTAGGCCCGTGCAGTCCTTCATACTCAACACTAATGAAATATTTTTGATAATTTGTTCACAGATGCTTATTTTGTCCAGGAATTTACGAGGCGCAATTTGCTTTTTTTTTTCGGCGGTGTTGCGGCGATCCATTGGGGTGGCCGCCATTTTGTTTTCTCCTAATTTTTTCCAATGAAAATGTTCACTCCTAACTTTAATAAAGATGTGTGTAAAATTTCAAATCGATATCTTGAATAGTTTTTCTTTGGTAGCTGTTTCAAAAAAAAGTTCATTTGGAGCAGTTTAACAGTGGACTAACCCCTTAAAGTATTTTTCACCATAATTTTATTGAATAAAAGGTCGAAAACTTTTTTTTTACCTTAACTTTTTTTCTATTACGAATTTCTTGATGAAATTTTAGGAGGCAACTTTTGAAAGTATATAGAAATATGTAAAAATCTCAAAATCGATTTTTTGAAAATTTCAAAGGCGAATGTCCCCTTAAGTTAAAGAAATCAAACAGAATCTAATTTTTCAAAAGCTTCTTGAAATATTTCAAGGTAAAAAGTAAAGTAATTCCTCGACAGCCCTGGTCCGGGTCTAGAGGCTGAAGCTGGTAGAGAGCTTCATCACAAATTTACGATCAATGTAAATACGAGTGTGGAATGATTAGTTCCACGACTCACATTACCCCTGATTGACTCAGGTACCTATTCAGAGCTAGGTTAACTCAAAGCTCGGTTCACGGTTCGTAGGCCGAATCTGGATTCGAACCAGGGACGCGACACACAAAAAGCCAGTGGATGGACCAGAAAAACAGGGCTGAATTGCATGTTCGGTTTGTTTTATATCCTAAAATATTTACATTACAAACTGAAAGTTAATGAGCCATACAGTTTAATCTTTATTTTTTCTTCTTTTATTGTTCTGTTTGAAATTCTCCACGTGTTTCACTATGCTTTTAGTTCTACTCTTCTTGTACCTGTACTAAAAAACCTTGCTTACAATTTTGTGTTACAAGAACCACTAATGAAACAAGTAGCTTGTTGCCATCCAACAAAGGTGGTAAGTAGAAACGTTATGGATATTCTATATGCTGGGTAAGAGGTTGAAACAAAAAGTTTTCATCAAATCATTAACTTTTTACTGGCTAGAACTTTTTTCACTAAATAGTCCCCTTTGAGTTAAAACTAATTAGTTGATGGCTCCACCCTTACTCTCTCTTTTTATTGCCTTCAACTCCTTTACGCTATCACTAATTTAAAAGAGTGAAAAAAATTGCATCATTTTTCACTTAATTTTTTATCCATAGCTTATATTACGGAGCTTCTACCCATCGTTAACGAATAAGCTAATCACAGTCCCTTCGAAAGATCCAGTAAGCTTATAATCAGTTTCATGCAACATTAAATCATTTTTTTCTATTAGCTAGATTTTACCGTTCATATTTTTCCTCATTGTGGGCAGATTTATGCAAGGTTGAATTTGATTATCTCCTAGAGATGAAATCTCAACAAGCAATCGGTGGAATGACATAGTTACCGGCAGCCTGGGTTATATCATATTTTACTCATATTTATACATCATCTGACCCAATATGAATATTATACCTGAAACCGCAGCTGCCAGCATCGTACCACCCAAGTCAGTCAGATGAATAAGCTTACTTTTAAACGAAGCGGAAAATAATAATAATAATGCAAATACATATATAGTATATATTTCGACATCGTCATTCCAACATATGACTTTGAAAGTAGGAACGTATATATTTAGTGGCGTGATATTGGAGTACAGAATAAAAAAATATCATATTTGCATTTGGAAGGGATTTTGGATTAGATACAGTGATGGTTGAATATTTTGGAACGATAGACAGGAAATATTCTCAAAATAATAGTACTTTACAAGAAATGGTTATCTACTAGCTTTAAAAATAAATTACAGTGACTAAAATGTTGAGTGTCCAAATCATTTTAAATTTTATTTGAATTTTCTTTGGTTTTCAATATTATTAAAGTATACGATCAGTTTCATATGTCTCGTAAATGTTATGTGTCGTTTCATATGTCTCGATAAAATACAAAACATATATTTGACAATTTCGGAGATTTGATCTATATTTTTACGAATTGATAAAAGCCCAACTGATACTCTTAAATCAACCAAATTGTCGAAAAATAACAAAAAGACACATGAGAATAAATGTAATTATGTGCATGCGCAAAATAATATCTACTCGACACCAGAAATATTAAATTTCTGTACAGAAAAGGCCACGTTTGAAATAAGTAGGCGCCGAAATGTGTTGGTGTCACTCGGAAGGATTGATATCTGGAATTTTTAATGTTCATTTTTATGAGTAGGTTTTGAGTAAGAATTTGAAGCTGACGCAGAATAATATATATTTGATCGTAAAAAACAAGCAAAACCTTGGCTTAATGCATCAAAATACACCTCAACTAGCATAGGTAACTATTACAGGCCCTGAAAATAAACTATATTAATTCGCGCCCAACGTGGGGAATTAGTCCCATAAGTTTTAAAAATAAGTAGAAAAATTTTCCAATTAAAAACTGGAATGAAAACTCATGTTTTTCTTTGTATTGGAATAGTCTTTCTTAATCTTCCAAGAATGTTTTTTGAAGATGCGGAAGAGAAAAGTGAAAAAAGAAAGGGAAAAAGCGATCGCAATGTATCATAAATAATATTTTCTCATAGAAACAGAGAATATTTTATATGGGATTATGGATCATTTTACGGATAAAGCTTGCGAGGGCATAACCAAATAAAATTGTTTTTTTTTTTTTGTTTTGATTGCGAGGTTTTATTCGCAAAATGATTCATATTCCGGCATCAATTATAAATTGCTAATGGACGACACTTAATGCCGTTTTTTGTCAATCAGGTAAATTACGTAGACCTCAAAGATCTGAAAAAATGCAATTTCATTCGATTTACATGTTTATCATAGTCAGTCGTACGTACAGCAAAGCTTACGGCTCAGTTTTTGTACTATAATTTTGAATACTGTCTTCCCAAAAACTTAAAGAGATCCAAGACCCGAGCGCTTCATCACCTCAAATGAAATATTGGACACTGTAACAATAAATATATGATTAGATATGTCAACTAGATTGCCAAAAAAGCTCAATTTGTCTTAGTACACTGACCAAAAGTGCCCGAAGCTAGACGCTGATATTAAAGGCTTCCATGAACTTTTGGTCATTTATACAATGAAATTTAATAAATTTCTCTGTTTGCTGCGGATACTATCGACATCCTACCAACTTTTTGCGGCGGATTTCGCTCGTGCATCGCATGTTGTCACGTCAGGAGTGCCTGAGATGAGAAACTCATCACGAGGCTGAAACCTCAAGATTTTATCTCTGCAAGTGGCAGCCAGGCTGAATCTGGAAGGCCACCCGTGCTGAGCGTGCTCAATACAGCAGAAGCTTAGATTTTGCAGGTTTCAACCTCAAGTATGACTGCAACGGAGGAATCTGGCTGCAAGTGAAGCTCACACGTTATCATAGGGGATGTTTCCATAGCTAGCTAGTTTTCAAACTTGCTGATAGCTTCTCCCGTGGTTACAGGCGTGACAAGAGGAGAGGTGCTTTTCAAAAAGCTGAATCTATTATTCGATGAGAAACATTGGATTATGAGACACATGAATCCCGGGAAGAATCCCACTACTGGTAAAAACGGTTTCTACCTGACGATAGATTGGGTAGAGAAGATTCTAAGAAGATCTATATCTTGTATGCGGTCAAATTCAACCAAACCAAAAAGAATGTCACGCATCTATTCTCTATTGCTATTAATGAATATGTCTCCAGAGAAATGGCTTTTTCTCTTCCAGGGCACTTTTCTGTTTTTCAAACAAAAATACTCGCTATCTTGAGAGTTGTCTGCTGGGCGATTGAAGAAAAGTGTAGGAGCTAATGTATGACTATTTGCAATAACAGTCAACCTGCGCTCCTGGGTCCAAGACTATTGCTGTAAAATTTGACACTTTTTCTAAGGCATATAAAATGAATCTATTTGAGCTAAGGAAAATAGGGGTATTTTTTTATTGAAGCTTTGATTGAGGCTCGACTTTGAGTTTTTCACAGAGACCTCATTAACGATTTCGTATGCTTTTCTCGACATTTTTTAAAGTCAGATACATTTTTAGCATTTGCATTGCTATCTTTCAATACTGGTTTCCACTGGAGCCCAGTAGCGTTCTATTTGTCTAAGTTCAAGACAATTTGGTGGTCTGGCCTCTTTGGAGGCAAAAGTGATGTAGTTGGCTTGAGACCACTCCAGCGTTTTTTCAGCATAATGAATTGATGCTAGATTTAACCAAAGCAACACCGACTTTTCATGCCTATTAATGAAAGGCAAGAATCGCTTCTGCAGACATTCCTCAATATAAACCTGAGCATTTATTGAGCCTTTCGCAATAAAAATATCACCTCCTAGACCACATCGAAAAATTGCATGCCACACCATATACTGTTTAGGAAATTCACTAGTTTTCTCTTGGGTTTGGCCCTTGGGCTTGGAAATCTTGGGTTTGGACTCAAACGTCGTGACATTTTTTTTCGCTAAATCCTTTTCTATACTTCCAGGTTTTCTATCTTATCCTTTTTTCCTTGTTATGGCTAGATATTACTCGTTTGACCGTTGAAAGTGACGTTTGAAGGTACTTAGCAATCTTTAAAAAATTTGATTTCGGGATTTTCCACGTATTTGATAAAAATTGCTACCGTATTTTCTTTGTTTTTCTTGTTTAGATGAATGAATACTAATAAAGTTTTTTGTCCTTTATGTGGAAGGTTACCATATGACTAAAAGATCTGCAGCAGGTATACAAACGGAAATATTCACAAAGATAAAAGGATGAAATTTTACTGGAACAGCCCTTACATGAAAGTTGCCCATTAGTGCAGGACACGATTCTGCTCTGGGACACTGTGGTATTGTAGGAAATGAAATTGCTGGCCCTGCTCATGCCAATTTTTGGAAGTTTGTACTTGATACCCGCAACGAAAGAAGTATGTCTTTGATGCGGCCAGGAGCACTAAGGTTTTCCTTTCAGAGCTCAGCCATGGGATTTCTCTTCAAATTTCCAGAGCCATAGCCAGCATAATGACTGTGAGGGCAGAATGATCTTTATGCCTGAATTACAGTTGACGCAGCGAAGCGCAGCCAACGGTGACCTACCGCAGTGAACGAAATCGCCTGGTTACACTGCAACGTGACTAAGTGTCAGTGAAGTAGAAGAGTTTTCAGTTGATGTTTGAATTCCACAGCGACATCTTTGTATCCGCCAGTAGCCTTCTCATGAATAATCGGACGCTCCTTCACTTGGGCTATCTGCATCTCTATTGACACCTCGTCATCCAACACTGCATCTTTAATTGACTGCATTTTGAAATAATGCTATGTAGTATTTGATTTATTCGAGGGTGTTCTTTTCTCTGCATTGGAAGTGAGTTTAATTCTAACGTAAACTCAACCTTATATTTATGCCGAATGCTTTAAAAGTTGTTTTTTTTTAAAAAGTTAGTTTTACCATAGTCACCTTTGAAATCTTACTTGGCTCTTAAAAATTTTCCAATGTTATTTAAATTACATTAAACATCTGTTTGTAATACTATTAGCATAATATTTCACTGATGGGCTTTGAGGAGAAAGCCAAATAGCTCTCGTAATAAATATATAAATACAGTTGAATAGATCTGGTTTGTAGGAGAAAAAAACTGGTCTTTAAATCATAATCAAATTAAAAGTAATCCCACGACAACCCTCGTACGGGTCTAGGAGCTGAAGCTGGTAAGGAGCTTCTTTACAATTTTTTCAACCAATGTGAATACGAGTGTGGAATTCGACGACTCACTTTACCCCTGAGTTTAAACCACGTACCTAATCAGGGCTAGGTGAACTCAAAGCTTGGTTGGCAGGCCTTCGTCCGAACCTGGATTCGAATCAGGGATCCCACAAGCAAGAAGTCAGTAGTCTACCCACTAGGCTACTCAAGTATTTTAAATTACTATAATCAATTTGCTATTAATTATCTTTCAAATTTGCTATCTTTTTATTTTACTTTTAACTATCTAAGCTATTACCAATAAAATTTGTTTTCGAATTCTACAAAAAAATTAATAATATAAAATCAACTCTGTTTACATTTTCGCATACATTTCCAATCGCGCGCGTTTCACAGGCAATTGCAGCTGATTGCAACTCTTTGTTGCGACAAAAGTTGAATCCATTTCGACCTGAGCTGCGCTCGGCTGCGCTTAGCTGCGCAATGTCGACGTAGGCTGTGCTCACTGCTATGGAAAACCCATATAATCAACTCAACTGACAGCCCGACTGCGCTTGGCTGCGGTAGACGACACCGCAGTGTGCTTCAGCGGTTAAAAAAAAGGCCAACTCTGTGAAGGCTACTGTGAATACCCAGGGCAAGCGCAACTTAGATATCAATACTTTAGTTGGGATGTAGCACGTCCTCTTTTCCCCAATCATTGATCCTGGATTTCGTAAAGAGATCGGGGAAACTATGATAGGCTGGTGGCATGAGTACAATAGGCATTTTTGTACTGAGTGCTTAAGATGGCCAGGACACTCTTCCCCAACCCAGACACCCACACACACACACATATCTCCTGATGCAAAGTTGAGCTCTGAGCTTTGCAATCTGATGGAAAGTCGCATGTTGCCGTGGTGAAAGATACGAAAACCTGTTTTTGATGAGCTGTGAAGGCGGTGACTTTCTTAGGCTACTTTGTCCATCGCTCCTTTTAACCAGGGCTTCTCTGATGGTAGGTTTCCTTGGGAGTTTATTGAAACTTTAACTCGTTGTCTCTCACAAGTGTCAACCTGAGCTCTCCAGAAGCTTTGTTCAGTCATGCTTTAGTTTCGGGTGACCTGATGAATTTGGTTTCCTCCAATGAGAATAAACCTTTCACACATTGCTTTGGAATGGTTGTGCCTGCAAATTGATATTGCTTGGACGTAGTTTTCGCTGAATCCTTCCAAAGGATGATGAAGCAGACCATTTTTTATTGAGTAATGCAGACTCAGCTCTAGCCTTGTTATTTGGGTGTTTAGTGTCGTAGAAGATATAGACTGAATTGTCAAATGTATTATTTTTCCCGTGTGATAGATTTCGGATATGACACAATGTCAGAATTTGACGTAAATCAAGCTATTTCTGTTTTATGCTGAATAATACCATTCAAGTTCCAATGGGTGATCTTGAAGGAACTCATTTGCTGTTAATAAGAAATTCGAGTAACATGTTTCGGCTTTTAAGTATTTCTTGCATAATGTAACTCATCATCGTCATAAATCGATTCCTATTATCTGACACCATTGATAAAATGGAAGAAATTTTTTGTTTAGAATTACTTTGAGCAGAAGCTCTAACAGCGCCGTGTGCATTTATTTTGATTGCGTCGGAATATTTGAAACAAAGAGCTACTCGGTATGAGGGTACAAAAACCTCTGACAGAGCATGCTGAGTACGGTTTTCAGGTGGGAACATCTTTACTTTTGTAGATTGAAAAACTTACCAACCTCCGTAGCTGGCAGTTCGATTGTTACCACAGTTGTTACATTCTTCAATTGCAAGGTCTTGTTGAATTTTGTCACAAAACTTTGTAACGTGAAACTTACCACAAATTACACACACACTGGATAGATTTTAATGTGGCCATAGTTCTTGCGATTTGCACACTCTACAGAGCTTTTATATTTGATCGGCTCTTTAATGGTGATTTTAAGGAGCATAAGATATCGCAGGCTATAAATTTTGCGAGTTTTACCCCATTCGGGCTTGGTAGTTTTGGGGTTTAGTTCTACTTTGAAGAGTGGACCTGGCTGTTTGAATTTGTGGCATATGTTTATAACGGATTTTACCGCAAAACCAAGGGATTTAAGCTCCAGTATCAATATCAGGTTTTACGCCTTAAAATACCACTGACAATTCTTTGAAGCTTATTAGCTGATATGAAGTTGGAAGCTAATTCTTTTATTACCTTCCTGAACACTTTTTCTGAACAAAGATGAATTTCGTTTCAGCGGTGTAGCATGGAAGTTATTTTTCTCTGCGATTGATACCAATATGCTGATTAAACTGTTGCTTGTTTTTACGCTGAGATAATCGCATAACTGTATAATTACTTATCCGTGCTAGCACCTAGTCAACAAGAGTTAATTTTTGGAACTTAAGAATTACAACACGGGTTTCACCAGAAATTCAAAGTTCAATAAAAATAAGTACCCAGTATAAGATAAATTAAAATAATTAAAAATGTCTCAATTACGTGTTTTTTCTATTCTTTTTTCCTTTGTTTTTAGTAACATCTCATCAAATTCTGATTTAATAAATTTAATTAAAATTTCAATACTCAGTTTTCTTTATTTTATCAGTCACAATGGGTTTTCGATATTTTTCGTGATTCTTATCTTCCTATAAAAATTGAAATTTCTTCGAAATTTCCCATCCAAAATATTTGCACAGAACTGTATCTATCTGTAACTGAAATCTGTCCTGCCTGATATTAGATTCAACATAATATTCCAACCTAGTACATCGAAATACAGACACGAAATTTCACCTCAGGCTCTTAATCCTTAGCAGCACGGCAGCAACGTATCGTTGCCGTGTTTAGTATCGGATTCACGTTGATGATATTTTTTGAATAAATTTAATTTTCCACCGGCATAGATTCCGACTACGAAAAACCATATCAGATAGGTTTTCATAACGTTTCTTTGCCTTATTTTTCTATCTTCTCTTCCCATCCGATTTCACCTCGTGTCGTTTCGTTCAGGACCGTGAGATAGCGTGGTATGGTGTTTGGTTGATTTTTTTTTTCTGCTCTAAGTACAAATCCAATTCCATCACGGGACACCAAGTGTTTTCGATTACCTTCATTTTTAGGGTCGTAGTCGTTGAGAATTGGACGGCAAATGATGATGCGACAGGGCAATGGTATTTCCTGTCTATGTAACGATACTGTCGGCACGATGCTGTGCGAACACGAAACAGAATATATTCAAGAAACGGGTACAGAATTAAACTTACATCATATTTAGAGTGAAAGAAATATGAGATGTGACAGGAATTTTAATGCTGTTTTTCGAATATTTTCGGTATATGTTGCAGGAGCATGCTTTTGGATTATTGCTACAGATGGTGAAATAATATCATTTGATCTCAGCAAAATCAAAATTATCTCGTTATTCAATATTTTTTTGAATGAAATCAGGTATTTATTGGATGTACATTTCGAATGTAATTGCGATTGGAAAATAAATGAAACAATTTAACTTTATGTGGTTACACCTGGATATCGATTCAGACCTTTTTGATAAATGTGATGAGATTTGGCAAACAAACACAAAGAACCGTAGAAATTGAGTTGAATTCACTTTCGATGAGCACCAACCAGAAAAACATTCGATTACGTGTCACAAAATATCCATTAAACTTGATACATACTCGAAACATCAACTATCAGTTACAAATGGATTCACTCACGTTTATTTCCATTAAATCCACGATTTCTATTAACAGAAAGCTAATTAGCATTATTCCGAAAATCATCGAAATTCACATTATTCAATTTTTTTCATTATTCATTTTCAATTTCTGTCACGCACTCTCTACTCTCTGACAAGTATCATTGTCAATAAAAATCTTTTCACACACACATTAAAATGAATATCGATTGACAAAGCTCATTTTATTTTCGTTAATGTAGCCCACGAGTTATAAAATCGGGGTTCCAATTACTCTTTAGGATAATAGTTTTTTTTTGCATTCATTTGCAACTTCAACATTTCAACGATGAATCCAAATCAATCGATGAATCACAATGTTGCCTTACCACAAAATTTCATCATTTCCAATTGAAATTGGATGACCAAAAAAAAGATATAGTCAATCACTTGGCATTCGATTTATGGTGGAAAAGAATTTTAACATTTGCCACATGGAAAATGCATTATCAAACTATCTTTTTAGCTAAATACGAGTATGTAATTATGTAACACAAAACCAATGGGATTTCATGGTGGATGAAATTATATGAGTGAAATGTCATGTAATCACTCATTGAGTAACATTAAAGCTAATCAATGGATGAGAATCATTGGGTAGCATGTTAACTTGCTTGTTACAAAGTTTTATGTAAGCTATGTAATTTGATTTGAGTTACACAATACAAAATTAAATTTTCAAAAATTTTTAATGCATCAAAGCAACAATGTGAGGTCAGTTTTCATTTGCCCATTTAAGACTACAAATGAAGCTTTATAATGTTTGGACTTTTGTATGGACATAAAGCAGACTTTTTTCTCATTCAATTGACTTGATTTTTTCACTGTGTTCGAAGAAAATTAATATTAAACTAATTTAATAAATCCTAGAGAAGAAAGGTTTATAAATCCTAGCCTTTCTGTACATCATAGGATATCAAAACTCTGAGCAAGTTAGTTGATATAAGCTATCTATTAGCTATCTAGCAATTAAATTGTCCTAAAACTTTTGTTAAATGAATTATTCGGAATAAGAGTATTTATGCTGCAAAAAAGATGATTTACTTTGTTAAGCCTAACAATAAATTACAAATATTGCTTACTTTTTGTTAAATTTCGCTAGAAGTTCTGTACAAACAGTTAGATAATAGCTAAAATTTAATTAAAGGTGGAAAATTATTGATTTCATCAAGTTTTAAGGGGGGAAATCTGGCTTCTTTATGTGGCGCCCAATGTGGGTACATATCCCTATTTTTTTATGGTAGATATGTAGATATGGTATATGGTAGATATTTTTATGGTACATATTTTTATGGTAGATATGTAATTAATTAAAATAAATATTGGCAACTTTTCATAAAATAAGAACTTATTCAATTCTGAAAAGCTGCCGGTTCTTGCACTAAGTAAGGATAAGCGCAGCAACTTCTTCTGTACTTCTTAGTTAATTTCATCTTTGCAAATTTACCTGAAATTCGTTTTATTGTTCGCTACAATTATAGCCCAGTCATTTTAGCAATCAACCTCGGAATGAGAGATAATAAGCTGAATTTTTGTATATACCTTCATTTTGGGGTCCTCAAAGTTGCCTCAAAAGTCTCATAAAATCTCGTGTCTGCGTCGAAAGTTATTCAAGGTCAACGGTGAGAAAAAACAGTTTTTTTGCGATTATCTTGGTTTCTATAGCTCCAATGATGTTAACACATCGGATCGAAATTGTAGAGCATAAAATTTGCGACACATTTTATTTGAAGCATTTTTCCATCCGCTCAATCGTTTCTCCGATAGAGGGCGGTAAGCGCGCAGCACTCAGCCATATGTACTGTAATGCAAGGTCAACCGTGAAATCTTCAGTTTTGAATTATTTGTATTATTTATCAGTAAATACATTGTATTTAATAGCATTTTACCTATTTTTAATATTTTCATTTAATTATATTTACCTTCTTTGTGTGATTAAAAACTAATTAAATGAAATACTATTTGTATATGTAAATTTATTGAAAGTAGATTTTAAGCAGTAAAATAATTATGTATTTTATCTTTAAAGTGTGGAATTTTCGAAATACTTATTTTTGTATCATAATTATAACTGGGAAGACGGTTTCCTATAATACGACCTTTTTCTATGAACAAGCGAGAGATGATGCTGATGTTCTAATTATAGAAACAGCTATCGCAGAATCCAAAGATGAAAGGCCTGCAATCATTATAGGAGAAGACATAGATTTACTAGTTATTTTAATTGGACGCACCCAATTACATCAAGAAGACATTTTCTTTAAAAAAAAGTTGGCAAAGGCAATGTCAAGACACAAATATATTCTTCAACAAGTTTTGATAAATATTCCATTTCTAAAAAACATGCTTTATTTTTACATACATTCAGTGGATGTGATACAACTTCTGCGCTGTTTAAAAAAGGAAAAAAGCACTAGAACAACTTGCCAATTTCGACGAACTAGTTCAAGTTTTTCTAGAAGAAAACTGCCCTGTCCAACAATTATACGATAATGGCATTCGGATCTTACTAGCGATATACAATGCTCCAAAATCTGAGGATAGTATCGATCATCTTCGATATACTCAGTTCATTAAATCTACAAAACTTAATAAACCTGTCCAATTATCTAATCTTCCACCGGCAAGTGCAGCGGCCCAGCAGCATATAAACCGTGTCTATTACCAAGTTCAAAAATGGTTAAGGCATGATTTAGAACCCCAGGAATGGGGTTCCAGGAATGGGGTTGGGTGCTCTAAAATGAGTTCCTGGAGCCAATGACAACAATATTACCACCAGCTTCCGATGAATTACTGAATACTCTATTTTGTAATTGTAAGAATGGATGTGGTGCACGGTGCCGATGTAGAAAATCGGGGCTGCAATGCACTTTAGCTTGTGGCGAGTGTAATGGGCAAGCTTGCCTCAATGCTGTTTCATTGCAAAGTGACTGTGAGCAAGAGAGTGCTTTTGACCATGAAATTCAGGAAGGTCTGGAAACAACAATTCAAGGCAACGAATATGATGACGATGATACAGAAATACCCGAACGTCCAGAAGACGACGATGAAGAAGAAGAAAAGTAATACTTTTGTTATTTAAATTATGAAAGATTTATAGATTAAAAATATGTAAAATATATATATTAAAATAAATTAAATATAAGTAAAATGTTATTAAATACAATGTATTTACTGATAAATAATACAAATAATTCAAAACTGAAGGTTTCATGGTTGACCTTGCAATACAGTACATATGGCTGAGTGCTGCGCGCTTACCGCCCTCTATCGGAAAAACGGTTGAGCGCATGAAAAAATGCTTCAAATAAAATGTGTCGTAAATTTTATGTTCTACAATTTCGATCCGATGTGTTAACATCATTGGAGCAATAGAAACCAAGATAATTAAATAAACCTGAAATAAACCTGTTTTTTCTCACTTTTGACCTTGAATAACTTTCGACGCAGACACGAGATTTTATGAGACTTTTGAGGCAACTTTGAGGACTTCAAAATGAAGGTATATACAAAAATTCAGCTTATTATCTCCCATTCCGAGGTTGACCCCTTTTTTATGCTAAAATGACTGGGCCATATCTGAAACTTCCAACACAGGCTGCACTTAATCATGGAAACGCTTTGTTCTGAAAGGGGGATAAGCGTGATTGTTCCATCCACAATAAATAACCGCTGAAGTAGAAGAACAACGCAAAAAGGAAGCATGTTTAAATTAAAGAACAAAACTGTCTTTTGATGTTTTCTCTTGACTAGGGATTGAAAATCACTTGTGGTGTCATATCAAATCATTTTTTTTTTAATGAGAACAAAACGTTTTTGTGAAGTTTATCAAAAATTTATTCATCATTTTCATAAGAAAATGAAATGAAACCCCGTGACTCCTATCCAGAACTGACCTCAAATCAAGGTGACACAACAAAAGTAAGCGTATGTGTTAGTCCACGAAAATTGTTTAAGAATTTTGTTTTTAGTAAAAAGAGGAATATTTCATGAGGGAAAATGGAAAAATAAACCTTTTGCTATCATTTTCACTGAAAATTTGTAGTGCCGCCCATATAATGCGACTAACGTCACGAGTTCAACAAATTAATAAATATATAATGCAAAAATTGTCATAATAAACTTCTAAGATTGCTCTAACCGATCTTTATCTCTATAAACAGTCTACCGAAATTTGTTTTCGTTTTATGGACAATTCATAACATTTTTTGGCAACGAAACATCATAATGTCAAACAATAAATGACGATTCAGTTAAAAAAAAATCTTTAAAGAATTTTATTTACTTTAATCAACTATTAAAAATGTATTTATCACGTAAATATGGATGGAATGGAATTGGAGTCTGAAATTTTACAAAGCGCCTAATGACGACGACAGCCTTTTTCTACAGCACATCGATGAACTTTTCTCGCTACATGACAAATTAATTACAATAGCCGATACCAACATCGATCTTTTAGCTACATCAACAGTAATGAAAGTATACTCTGATATAACTGTGGCCAATAACGGGATTATTTTAAATGCAACCAAGCAAACAAGAGTAACGCAAACGTCTAAGACTCTGATAGATCATGTGATAATAAAACATCCACAGTTATTAGATCGAACATCATACGAGGGTAATGATTGGCCTGGGTTAGGCCACAAGATCATAAAAATATTGATCGTTGAATGCGGAAAGATGAAAGCACAGCCCAGGATGATAGCCATAAATTCAACTGATAAGAGGAAATTCGTGAAATATGTATTCGTGAAATATGAGGCCAAATGTTACTATAGAAGGTTTAATCGGTATTATATCGAAAGTAAAAGAAAAAGCGACATCAGCCAAACACGTAAGAGTTCGGCAGGAATTATGGATAACTAAGAAAATTATTGATGCTGCTAAACGCAAAAGAACTGCTTATACAAGATACATGGCATATCAAAATAGTGCAACGAAAAAACAAGATTATCTAATAAAAAAAGGAGTCAAATAAGATTACGCAAGAGGCGAAGAAACGTTATTTTACTAATAAATTCGAGAAAGCAGCTGGGAATAGTGCCAAATATTGGAAAATAATTAAAGAAGTGACATCAACTTCAAAGGATACAATGTATAGGACATGCATAAATGAACTATGCGTGAACGGAACCCTGTTAAATGATCCCTGTCTTGTGACTCAACATCTAAATAATTACTTCGGAACTATCGGACTAATCTTACACAGCAGACCTAATAAATAGGCGGATAGTAAACAAAAATTCTAATTACGTCAGCCAAGAATGTGAGATAAATATCGGTGTACCACAAGGAACTATCCTCGGCCTGCTTCTTTTTCTACTATACGTGAACAGCATACAGGATATTCAGCTATCTTGTAAAATTGTGCTCTTTGCGGACGATACCCTGCTTCTCTATTTCGGGAATGAAGAATTGACACTACAGAACACTATCAATGCAGATTTAGAACGATATTTCAACTGGCTTCAGCAAAGCAAACTAGTTCTTAACATCCATAATACCAAATACATTGTGTTTCAGCAGAGGAACAAACGTCCAGTGAACCTCCGCATCCAAATAAGCGAAATACAGCTTGAAAACGTAAATTCAATTTAATATCTAGGATTGGTGCTAGATGATAAGATGACATGGACAAACCACATCAACAACATCAGATGCAAAGTGGCACCTATGATAGGAGTAATAAAATGGTTTGAATTTATACCTTTGCAAAACAAGCTCACCATTTACCATGCGTATATTGTTTCTTTAATCACATATGGAGTATTGTTGTGGAGCCAGACTTCTAAACACAACCTTGAGCTTATAGGAAGACTTATGACCAAAGCTATCAAAATAATTCATAAAATGCCCACACTTACCCCAACTTCAGCGGTATATGCTAGAACTGGGCTTCTAAATATCAACAAACTTGTACTGTTTAAACGAGGTAAATTGATTTATAAGATTTAAGCGAAACAGCTCAAATGGCCAAACATTCTTCGAACTGTTGGTGAGTCCACCAATATTAGTAAAATTAATGTATCAAAGTAAAAGTAAAAGTAATGTATCAAAGTAATTTATCAGTGCAAACTCCAAGGAAGGAAAGAATGAAGACCGACCCTGCACAGGAAGCAATACAATTTTTTAACACACTCCCTAATTCAGTTAAACATTCGGAAAACTTAGTAAAGTTTAAAGAAAATCTAAAGCTCTACATCGAAAGAGCACACTGCTAATGAAATCCAGAGTTTTTGTAAACTTTTCTCTGAACGCACGTCTTGATGACAAATGAAATACACACAAAATGACCTAAAGTACTAACTATAAAAAACAGGATGGTACTATCCCTTATAACAATACACCAATTGTCTGGGAAGTCCTAGGAATAATTACTTAGTGATGGTTTTGTGATGCACACGGACCGTGCATATTGAGTGATGGAGAGAGTGGAGTGAAGGAGGTAAAAAAAATACTATGAAATTTATGCACCAATGAAAGTTCGAAACACAAAAAGGGATTAGTATCTTATTTTTCGAACTTGTTTGGCTGCCATCCTTTGTGTTTTTAGGCTATCATTTATTATATTTGTATCCCATTTAATTCCAGATTATGGAAAATTGTCTAGTGTATTAACTACAATCATTATCCCGGAAATTAAAAAATATTAGAAAGCAAAACAAAATTCACCTATTAAGAATATTTTGTTCCCCATCCCAAAGCCTTAATCGTAAATTGAATGCTGCACTTGCCTTAGTCTTGTTTATACTAAATAGATACAATCAACCATTCTCTGAAATATATTTTTTTTAAATCTCTATTTACCACCAAATACTTCAACTACCGAATTGAAGCAAAATATTTACGTCTCAAACCTTCACGTATATTTATCAAAGCGTAAAAAGTACTCATATTAATTGAAGAATTAAACTGAAATATTTCGCACACTGATATTACTTTCAAAAATTAATTGTACATAGACACAACTCTTCGAAATTCTGTCGTCACACCCAGCTGTACTAAAATAATGGAGATTTTTTTCCATGAAAGCTGACCTCATCATATAATCTGAACTGTAATGTTAAATTTTTCTGATGCATTTTGTATGACTGAAATTAAATTAAATTTTGACTGATGCAAAACAGCGAGTTAGTTACTGTATCTTTGATTAAAATACAGAATAGAATTGAAAAGAAAAGTTCGTCAGAAAAAGATTATTACCTGATATTAAATTCAATTGAAAGTAAGCTTTGATTCCTTATAATTAATGTTGATAACATTCTAAACAACAAACTGACTTCAAGCAAAATAAATCTTTTTGTAATAGCGAGTTATCAATTGAATTGAATCATAGACGGAGTATTTATTTTTTAGAATCAATGTCGTTAGAAAAAAAACTCTTTCATTTTTTCACAAATTAATGTCAAGAGCTTTGAAATACTCTAAAATATTTTAAAAGCTCTCATTTTATTATGAATATGCATCAACGCATACATACGTTTATACGCATTTTATTCAAATACCAAATATATGCGCTTTTTAATGAATATTCGAATTGATAGCGTATTATTTTGAATCTCTGTTCCAATGACAGATTAAAACCCTATCAATCATTTAATAAGTTTGTTAATTACATCAATCGCACGAAATACATGCTTCCTGGTGAAACCAGCACGTAACCAAACACTTACAAAAAAATCACATGTATTATTAAAATGACCTGAAATTGAATTAAGTTTAATGTATTTTTGACGTAAATCCACAAACCTGTTAGCATTGAGTTGAAAATGAGCGCGGGAAAATAGTGATGAAAATAAAGGACACGTCCCATTGCCCAAAACGGCAAATAATGTAGCGTCCAACCAGCAAACAGCCATATACCGGCTTGAAGAGATTTTCGGATTTTCGCTGCAAATGAAAACAAATGGAGTGAATGTGGCGGGCTGCAGAATTTATATAGTTGTTTTCAGGATAGCACGTTATAGATAATAATGAAATGATCGTATTGTCAGGATTTATACGATGGACGAGAACAGAATTCGGACAGTTGTCTACGGAACTGCGATGAGAAAATTAATAAATTATTAGTTTGACCATTTAGAAAGTTCGTCAAGGAGAAAACTGTATAGCCTTTCTTTGCAAAATAGAAAATTTTAATTAGCTCAAATTTGAAACTAATTGTATTTGTCGTAATATTACACTACCAAAATTCTTCTATATCTAATCAAAAACGAAATTGATTGCTTATTAAAATCTTTTAATTAACTTCATTCCATAAAAATTCTAACAAAAACTCTGGTTTATATCCACTTCAATTATAATGTAAACTAACAGGATCACAAATCAGTGACGCGAAAACGAAGTCTATTTCAGTCACCTGAGCATCTCAGCATTGAGTTTCAACAATAGTTTAAATCGACTTAGTTAGACGTTTGTGTGATGTTCAAAAAGCACTTTATTTGTTTTCAAAGTCTCAATTGGTTCAATTGTCTTTTTAACACCTTCTTGTCCCTGCTGGTATAACCTGTGGGATTAGAAAAGAACCCCTAAGCTGTTCAGTATTTTTTAAGAGCTCGATCTAGAAACATTTTCATGTGTTTCCTTAATTTTTGCGGCCACTGCCAGAGAAGATCCAATTGAATCTAAATCACTAAATGAATCTTAAACTGATTTACATCACTCTGGAATACAAATCAGTTGTCATATGATTAAGGTTGGTAAAATGACTAAGAAATTAGAATGAGGTTGCTGAGAAATAAGAATGCTTTCTAAATTTATTTTCGTAGAACAAAATGAATGTAACAAATTTCAACAATTTTTTAATTACTATTAACTGCACGTCTTAGATTCTTGCAGCAAATATTTCATGCTACAAATATTTAAATATTTAATTTTTAGCATCCCTTAATAATTGATGACTGAATGGCTGAATTGACACTAAGCTGCTCGTAGCCCACGTTGGGCGCATTTAAAGTTTTAGCACTTTAATTTATTTCAGTAATCAAATGAATACTTTGATTCCATTTTCATTTATGAAAATTAATTTTATACCCACCACTTGAATGGAAGCACACTTAACTACTCGTTTTTTCACAAAATTGGTATAATGAGAGCAATCATAAAATTTTTATTATTATGGAACTACATACAATTACCACATTGATCTGGGGTCTCAAGTATTCAAGTATTCTGTTATGATATTTATATAAGATTGCAGGCTGAAAACTACGGTGCCTGCTTGGCTTGAGGTTCAAAAGATACAAGTATCATCCACAAATAAGGATACTTGTGTGTTTCACTGTTGATTAAGACTGCTGTTTAAGGGCTGTACAGAATTGAAGAGAGCGATCAATCTTTTAGAACACCAGATTTTTTTTGCCAAGGACTGTATATTTTCAGTAAAATTCTTATTTTTTAGAATATATGCTATTATTCAAATGAAAGGTGATACAAATTGGAACTGATTCAGCTTCAAGACTAGTTTTTAGCTACGTCAAACCCTTTTCTTAAATACTAGTGAGTTTGAGCTCTGTAAAGTGAAGTGGTTTGAGTTCAAACTGTATTCCAGGTACGATACATTTTTATATGATTATTCCTCTAAGTCTGCTGAAAAGAAGGAATTACGCGATTTCTTCTGTGGAAGATTGTAAAATTCTGCGCTTCCAGTTTAATGGCAAATGGAGGTCTTTGCCCAGTTTTGGTGCCATGATTATCCTAGCTGATTTTCAAGCTTCTGGAAAACTCTTTGTTAAGAAAATCGCATACATAATGTAATCCAAAAAAATCTGACATGAAGCAAAATCTGACATGAGAAATTCGGGGAAATCTGGATTTTGGTGTGAACCTTGAAACTGACGTTCTGAACAAAATGTAAAAGGTTCCCATCCATCCAAATATTGCGTTACATTTTACATGGGGTCAGATGTCACCAAAAGTATTTTCCGTAAATATCTCAGTAATGATCACATCTACAGAAAAACAATGTATGATGAATTTTTAGCTATTTTTCCGAAGTTTCGCCTTTTTTTGTCTAATTACCCTGGACTATGACCGTAATACTTTTTAGTCTGCTTTCTGGTAGATGACTCCAGCATTTGTAGGCGATTACATCAGATCCTGGAGCTTTGTAATTTGTAACCTTGTATATAAAATTTGAAGCTTCTGATAAGCTGATTTGCCTTATTTTGAGGTCCTCAAATGGTGTGGACTCAAGCATTTGTTCTATCGATTTAATATTATCAATTTCCTGGAATTATAATTCTAGAAATTCCAGCAGTTCATTTGCTTTGCTTTCATATTCACATTTGAGGGGGGGTATATTTATTTTTTTCCAGCCTCAAATATTTGGTCTGGTGCTGGAAGCTATCGTCACTAAGTTCCGTGCTATGCGGAAGCTATTTTCAACTTTCTTTGCGGAATTCGATACCAAATAACATTTGTGAGCCGATTTACTTACTGTGTGATGGTAAGACCTACCTCTTATTGGAAATCGTTAAATCTTTTTAGTCAGATATTTTTTCTGTCTCTATAGAGCCTATAAGGATCATGATTTTTTGTTTGAATTTCGGATGTAAAATTTTCTTTATCCGGAGTTATTTTAGGTGTCAGAGCTATTACTCCTCCATTTGTGGTTTTCAGTGATTATTTTAAATATTCATTTGTGATGGTGTTTTTAAAATCATACTAATTGATTTTCTTTCTGCTTATAAGAGATATGCTCGTTTTATAACCCATCAACGGTGTTTAAATGCATGTTGTGGTGAAAAGAATGCGACAAATCGATGCCGAGAGCATGGTTGTTGTATTTTATGAAAAGTGTGGTATTGTTTGGGACATGCGGTCATATTTGTTTTGTCTACACAAATCTGACAAGCTCTGTTTCAGCTTTATTGTTTGTTACAGCTCCCCATTGCGGGCGGTGTGAATTTAGGTCTTCTTCTGGAAAAAGGGCACTTTTCTGATCGAAAAGTTTGTTTCAAAATAAGCATTTATGCCGGGATTTCCAAGAACTCGAAAGAGTCCATGTATACTTTTCTTTTGGTTGCTTCTATTTGTTGCAGATTGAAGTGATGATACTTCTAACCAAAAATGTAGTACATCCCCTCTACCCGTTAATATTACGTTCCTTTATAGATACTTATAATTTTTTTTTATAATTAGAGAAACGGGGGGAGATCAGCAGATTTGAGAAACGTTTCTTAGATGAACATGATGCTGATCTTATTGTAGTACACAAACTACATTATCTCTCCAGATTTGTAAGTAAGGATAATTTATAATTGCTTTGTGTATACAGAGAGGGGACTGGAAACGTTGCAAACATTCCCTTTATCATTTTTATCATGATTTTCTGCATTAAACTATGGTATTGAAGTTCAATTTTCGAAAAATGCTGCACTACAGTAGCCGGTTCTGCGAAATCGGGCACTGTCTGAAGGTATATTAGATTTGACTCTTGGTATTTGTGGTTCAGTATCTGATGAATTTGTTTGGGTTTTGGTTTCGAACAATCTCCATAGCTGCCCGGGTGACACAAATAGCTTTTTTCGTAATGTTTAGTGCACTTTAAAAAGAGCCGGTTATCATTGCGTCTAACCTATCTCACCCGAACAAGACAGTTGTTTGCTACATAGTTAAACTGTTCGCAGTTTTGACACAGCAACTTTCCATTTTTGCAATCAGCTAACAAACGGCTTAGATATTATAAATGTCAGTTTCACTTTTAGTGAAAACGACTTGATTTCTTTTTGGGGTTCCGCAACTCATTTGAAGGAAAAATAACTCAATGGAGTGAAAGCCTTTTTGATTTTTCTTCGAACGAATACGTTTAAGTACTTATAATATTAGATGGTTTCCTCTGTTGAGGAGTTTTGTAAGTTTTTGGAATCTACTGCCCTTGCGCAGGTTACCTGTATTGCCAGATATATCTGTTTAGCCAACTTATACTTAATATTAAGGCCTTTGAAGTGTCTTCGAAATTCAAGTCCACTCTTGCGGATAATAGATGGTATTGTCGTTTTCTTGACTTCAGTTTTTCCATTATTTTTTTTATCCATTTCATTTTTCAACGTGAACATTTTTTTTTGGTTGCTAGTTTTCTTTTGAGTCGCAAGCAATTTCATAATTACAGTAGACTTTAATGGTAATAATGATGGAAACTCTCCCATGACCTGGATATCGCTGGTCGAAGGAAGATGACCTTGCATATCCATCACAACTTGGCTATTGCTCTTGTCTTTATCTGATCCCTCTGTCAGTGATGATACAACTCAGTCTACTAGATTCTTTGTTTTCTCATAATTATTTAAAGTTGATAAAATCAAAGATGCTGTTAATTTTCTTTTTAAACTTTTCTTTAAACTTCCCTCCTTTTTATCGTTAGTGAGCGCATTAATAAACTCCTTATTTTATCGCATTAGGTCGTTATTTTGCCAGTTATTTGCACAATGCCCCTCATCGTTTCATTTCACTATCTGAGCTGATTTAAAAGTTCTGCAATCTGCCTATCCTTATCTATCTCAATTTCCTGACCTTCGGTTTCATTCAAGACGTCCTGAAAAACTTATCTCTGAGACCGTTTGATTGTCTATAAATTTTAGGCCAGCCTTTTTTGTCTATATTTTATAATAATCTAAGTGATTTATTAAATTGATAAATAATTTGGTAAATATAAATATTTAGTCAGCCCGAAACAAAGATCAGTTGAACGTAACAAAATAAGCTGATTTTGAAGGAAATTTAAGGGTTTCTCCAATTTATTAATTTTTCTTGAATTAACTACAGCTTGTTTTTCGCCTCTGCCTTTTCAGCTCTCCGTTTTTTTTTTACTGTATCCCTATAATTGTCGGGCATTTCATGTTCCTTCTCTATAAAAACACGGTCGTTTCTGGTCATACTGGTCATCAGTTATAAATACCTCAAGGACGCTAAGATGTTCTTGATTGAAGAATCATTCTAGACGATCATAAGGAAGTACTAGTCCTTCATAAATGTGCGTCGCACCAGGTAACTGTTAAATTTAACTCGCAGTGCCATCCGCTGTGTTGTGATAGTCATCATAGGTCATTGTCCCATTGGATGGCACGTGCAACGTTTGAGCGTTGGGTTGGAGGATTTCTATCAGAGCTGTGGCTCGGAGGATGAACAGAAATCCATCCACCATCCTACAAGCCAGTATCCGGCTTAAGTAAGGAGAAGAACTCGGAGTCCCTTTCTTCTCAAATTTCAATTGCTAATTTTAATGGCTGAGGGAGATTTACATCGGAGATATCACAACGGGCCTCTATTGCAACTCTATGTGTCTCCCGGTTGAAATTCTCTATTTGACCGCCACTTTACCTTCCTACGACCTACAGGGAATTTATTCCTGAAAACTGTTAATGTTTGCTTCTTCTTTTACAGCTTGTGCCTTGGAAAAAATACTTCCTTGCAATGATATGATGAATATGGGGAAACTCAAGTGTGCGAGTATTATTTTGTTTCAACAAAGATAAAATGGTAATAAATGTCAAACCTCGTTCTGAAATCCTTTAAGCTTCAGAGACGGACATAAATGTTTGAGAAATCATGTCGTCCTGCTTATATGCACCATTACCGAGATAGACCATTACCGAGATAGAGAAGTTATCTGATCTATCTTGAGGCTCGTTTCAGTAAATTTCAAACGATGATTTGTGAATACGAGTGGTCTTATTATGTCTTCAGTCGCGTGGAAACATATTTTTGAAAGGTTAGCTTCCAGATAATCCTGACTTTTTTTTTGACAAATTCATTGGTGCGACAAAACATAGTTCTATCCTTACAACTGTGAAACTAAAGGTTGTTCAAGACAACAAAAGATGAAATTGTTACCTTGTCAAAAAGTGCATCAATATTTGTCAAAAACTATTCATATTTTCAATCTTAGTCGTTTTAGCTCCCATAATATTACTGCCTAATACACACTTTTCCGTGAACGGAATAAATCACCACTTGCCCAAATAATCATTTTCCTAATTATGAATCTGTATTCACTTCTAAATTTAAATTCTTGAAATTTCATCTCATGCCCGTAATTTTTCAAAACATCATTTCACAGCACCACAACTATTATTCACCAATTCCCAACATCATCTCCACACATAAAACCTCATGAACTCCCGTTTCATGTCTAACACATCGAGCAATAATAATAACATTCGTTTCACTATGTTTTCATGCTCCTTCACAACAAGCAATCGTAGCGAAAGCTTCTACTCCACGGACGCCTTTTAACACGATCTCATTAAGAGATTTCACCATAATCTGCTACTTTGCTATTTCTATCTTTTTACTTTCACTCCGGCACATTCACAGTATCTACTCGTATACGACTTAAAAAGCAAACAAGCATTCGTCAGCAAATACTTAATGCCGTCCCTTTTCGGATACGTATATAATAAAAATTGCCCTGTGCCTTTGGTGTGCCTTTGCTGTGCCCTTTCCTAACCACGTACAGTAACTATGTAGATATATCGACTTACATATTTATATTGCTCGGTACAGAATTCTCAAAGAAATTACTTGTAGATGATAATAATGATACCTCATTTCTCTTTCTTTGTGTGCACTTTAATACGACAGAGCGTTGAGTATATTGCAAATTATATCCTTATTTCCCAGCGGGATTGCGAGGAAATCGCAAAAAATGATGCAACTAGCAGTTCTTGGCACTGCGACATCGCTTGGAAATTCATATACAAAAACCCAAAAACGGACTACAGTGAACAACATCTATACAAAAGCATCACACACACACAATAGATAGATAGAGAGAGAGACAGTCTAAACAGAAACAGGATAATGAAATGTCTTCATATAAAAATTACCGTTCTTTATACTGTCAGTGTCTGGACCGCAACGTTGCTCCTTAATAGCCGTAATAAAGAAGACGATTAGAAAGAGCAACAAAAAGATGAGATTGCTCCACCAGATTATTGGATTTCCTAGTAAATAGATGCGGTATGCGCTGCCCGAAAAAAATTGTCCCTGAAAATATAAAAATAAATAGAATGAAATTGTACTAGGTTTTTTTTGTTGGCTACAGTGTTTGGAAATTTTGTTCGCGAGAATTAATCAAAGTAAGACAGGAGCAAGGAGGATGAGATTAACTTGTCAACATAAACTTTTTGAAAGTTAGACTAATTAAGTGTGCAGATTTGAATCTGATTTGAGAGAACATTTCTGAAAAGCAATTGTTTTTTTCTATTTCCCTAGCATTATAGAATTTATAGAAGGAACAACTTAAATGTTTAAATTTTATTTGATTTTAAGTTCAGAATAGAAATTATTATATTAGCCTACACTCCGGAAATCAGCAATGCTAACATAAAAGAAACTACAAATAAAAAAAGCTTATCTAAAATTCATCAAATGTCCATTATAACAAATCACAATACTAACTCGATAATTTATAGGCCATTGCCATGGACGACTCGTAACTTCACCTTCCTTTGGTTTCAGTCCGGAATTTCCCTGAAACATAACGGCATGTGATTCGAGAAATCTCGAAATGAAACCGGGTGCGTAGACGCTGAAGCTCACATTCGGCACTGTAAACAAACACAACACAACAATAATTAGTAAGCTCGTAAATTTCACCTGACCAACGACATCGCGCCCGGTAAACTTGGACACTCTATAAAATTAAGAGCCAGTGCATTGTTAGTTAGCAAAGTGGCTGGTCGGTAAGACAATGCCACTAACAGGACTTACATTTCTCATGGAAATTATCCTCAACATTCCAATATGAACTCTTGTCCCGTAGATTTGGATTACAGGACACCTCTTGCTGCTCGAAACCCCATTTCGGTAATTGCTTTCCGCTCGTTGTAACTGCACAATTCTGTAGGTAGTGTACAATTAGTAGTTTACTCGTAACAGTTAGTACCGAATCGTTTTGTCTGCCGCCAACAATTAGAACTTTCCACACGTCGTTGGCATCACCAATGCCATTCTATAGCCAGCCAAACAATGTCGTACACCAGGATCGTCCATGGATTGTTCAGTTGGAGAGAACAATAAGTGTGTCGGGCACGAAGACAATAATATGAACAGTAGACATGTCGTAAGTCCAGTTGCAGGAACGATTTTCAAAAACAAAAAACGATAAAGCACAAATGATTGGTTAGTTGTTTAAATTTATTGTTCATTTTAAGGAATGCATTCGAATAGAATGGTTTCAGGAAGTAACATATTTTATTGCAGCTGAGGGACACATAAATATATTTACACGAAATATAAACGAACTATTCTAGCAATTTAAATGATTAAAGATATATTGGTTTTGCTCGCTCAGAAGAAAAAAGTAGCATAAGCTTATAAAGTATATACTACTTAATAACTCCTAAAAAGCTGACAGTAATGTAGAAGTTATGCTCAAATGCATATACTCATATACTCATCTATGCAGTACGTATATACATACGAGTATACATACTGTATTTATTTATTTATTTATTTATTTATTATTATTCAACAGATCAAATCCAATTACTGAATATAGAAATATATAATGTACAAACAATCTACTAATGAAAGAAAATAATAAAGAGAGCACAAAATAATAATGAAATAATAATGATAAAAAAGAACAAAAGTAGTAAACAAAATAAAGGTGAAAAAGTACAAATGCATAATTAAGAAAAATAAGAGAAAAAAAAACTACATTGAGTTGGAAGTAAGCAAAACATTGTTTTTCAGTGAAGGCATATAACGTCGGCGGTAGAGGACTAAACTGAAGGTCACTGTGTTGCCTCAGTAAACGCAACAGCGGAGAATAAAAATAGGTGTCAGTACGCGCAAATGGCACACTAAGCGCAAAAGAAGAACGAGTGCCATATACTGCAACACGGACAGAAACGTGACTACTGATGTCGGATTCAATCATCCTATGAAATAATTTAAAGAGTAGGCACTCATCCAGGAAAAGTCTACGTGATTCGAGGGATGGAAGATGAAGGAACGACAGGCGATCACTATAAAGACAGCAAGGAAGCTGAAATTTATAGAATAGGGTGCGGGTAAATCTGCGTTGAACGGACTCCAGCGCATTATTTAAGTAGACATAATGCTGACAGGACACTTGACAGCAATATTCAATGACACAACATACAAATATTAACGAAGGATTTAGAAGATCTAATAATGAAACCCGAAAACTTAGAGGCCCTGGCAGTTATATATGAAATATGCTTATCAAATTTAACTTAGAATAAAATATTACACCAAGATCTCTAATATTTTCAACATTAAGAGAAGAGCCAGAAACAGAATAGGAGAAAATTAAAGGTGAATTTTTACAGGTAAAACACATTTTGTGACATTTCGCGATGTTCAAAGTGAGAGCATTGGCGCAGCACCAAGTCTGTAAACTATTAAGGTCATTTTGTAAAAGCGTACAGTCATTTTGTGACTCGATCACGCGAAACATCTTGAAATCGTCAGCATATAACAGACAAGAAAATTGGATTAAATGAGGTAGATCGTTTATGAACAAAAGAAAGAGAAGAGGACCAAGAATAGATCCTTGCGGAACTCCTGATACAGAAAAAAGGGAATTGAAGAACAGGAATTAACAGTTACAATACAGGTATCCCCGTATATGTAAGAGTTAAACCAGCTAAGAAGAGGACCAGCTATGCGACTTTTCCTTAGCTTTTGAAGAAGGAGGTTATGGTTAGCAGAGTCAAAGGCTTTAGAGAAGTCAGCATATAGAACGTCGACCTGCTTTTGATGGTCAAGAGCTGATGCGACCATATGTGTGAAGGAAAGAAGGTTGGTTAATGTGGATTTACCTTTGACAAAGCCATGCTGCTCATGAACTTAGGTAGGTCGGATAAAGGAGTAGACTCGCTTGTAGACCACTTTTTCAAGGATCTTGCTGAAACAAGGAAGAAGGGAAATGAGACGGTAGTTTGAGATGCATATACGATCACCAGCTTAATGTATAGGGAAGATATTGGCAGTATTTCAAAGAGAAGGGGAAAGAACCAGAAGATAAACTTATATTGAACAAGATAGAAAGAGGGACGCACAAAGATGAAGAAAGAGATTTAGCCAAGATGAAGTGTTTAGATTTTTTTTATTTTTCAAAATACATTCAAAATACAATACAAATACATTTCCAAGCAACATCATCTTTCAGTATAAATTACATTCTTCGAGATTATCAAAAAATTCGAACGTTATGCAAAGACTCTCAACAGCAAGGTGAAATCAATGAGCATTCAATATTTTTTTAGTTTCGGAAATATGTAAATTTGCGAAAACCTCATCAAAATAATTTGTAAATACCCTGAATTGAAAAGAAAATCCTGGAAATTTCCGTTATTTTTATTAAAATGTATTTTTATCCTATATTTCTATAATTCGATTTTCTTGAACTATTATTTTAGTTTTTCGTACGTAGATATTCGAATTGTTTCCAGGTTTCTAGATCCTATTGATGGTCTTTCACTCAAAATTTTTAACACAATAAAAACTTTGCCATGCTCAACATTTTCCACTACGGATCTTAAATTTTTTCGCGGATACTTTAACCTGAACGCAATTTTTTGATCTATTGGTGGATAACAGAAACACCGGAGTCAATGGCAAAATTTTTTGGAATCGACTGCTAATTTACTGCTAATGACAGAAATGTACGATTGCAATAAAAATCAAACTGCTTATGGCCCACGTGGGGCGCTTTCAATGATTAACAAATTGAATGAGTTTCGCAGCTCTTCATAAAAAATTTGTTAATTTTTTGACAAAAATTTGCATGTACCAATCAAGTTAGAGTACTTTTGTTAGTGACTCGTTCGTAAAACAGAAGTAAATAAAAAAATATTTATTCTTTTATTTATTTATTTCAACCAAACAAGGCGTACAAAAAAAAACACTTACAATTAATATTTAACAATTTATACAAATTTATGCAATACACAATAATGAAAGAATTTTAAAAATATAACCATCTTTGGTAGGAAATTGGATAAGGCATTCATGACGTGAGCACCTTAGTCAGAGCAGTTTTGGAAAGCTTGGGGAATAGTGTTTTGAGAAGCTATTGAATATTTTGCAACATCTATTGATTGGCTCATTATTGGCGTAAACTGTGTGGTGTTGGTATTCATTCAGTAAACGTGTGTGCCTCGTCTGCCTTATGGGCCATTCAGACATGCGTCCATGCGTCCAAGCGTCCAAGCGATCTAGCGTGTTTTGCTTACACGAGTCAATTTGATTTTGTTTATATAGGCGGGTCTAAAGCGAAGGAGGTGGAGTATGCTGATTCATGTACAATAGATTTTCAAATGATTTATTTCGCTCAGTAGCATGTGTGGATGATTCGTTGATGATCATTTTAATATATGTTTTGTGGATAATTATTTTATTATATGATGAAGTGGATAATATTTTTTTTGCATCCTTACGTGCATGACTATTACGAAAAAATTTGAATTGCATACGAATAGCTATTCACAAACAATTTTATATGAAGGTATATATAGTCATATGGATAAATATATCCAATTGTCTGCTACCAATTTATTTGTTTGGAAGGAAGAAAAAAATAGGGATAAATTGAGGAATGGGAATTAGTAATGTTTTAACATTGATCACGACGATGTTTTTTAAATTTTTAGCCGTTTGTGGGCCCTGGCTGTTTGAAAATGATTTTATTTTAAAACTTCGATTTATAATAACTTGTTAAGTAGACGTTATATAATGAGGAAATACACACGCGGCGTAATGCTTACTGAAAATATATTGGATATTATATTAGGGCTGCCTGGTATGGTAGTTTTTCTAATTATATAAGGGTGCATGAAACCATACAATTAGCAAACGATGGTGTCCATACAGTGAAAGTAAACAAGCAATATTTAAATTATGAGATGCAAGCAACGTTTAATGAAAGAAACTTTCGATAAAATGCCATTACAACTGTGTTAAATAAAAATAAAGTAAATATACAAATCTATTTGACATCTAATAACTTAGTTCGAAGTTACCGGAACATAAGAATTATAGATTTGCCACGCAGAAACACTTCAAAACTTATCTTAAATTGTGTGTTCCTTGTTCACTTTCATCAGATGCACACTATAATTTGTAAATTACGCCACTGATATAATAACAAAAACTACTATACCAATAAGCCCAAATAGAATATAGCAGTAAGCAAGATGGCTCGTGGAAATTTCATAATCATGGAAATATCATCATTTGACAAGTTAACATAAATCGAAACCATCATTTTCAAGTTGACAGTGCATCCGAACGGCTAAACATTATTAATATATCGTCGTCATCAAGCTTAAAACAATTCTAATTGTGATTTATCATATTCGTTAGTTTTACAATTTCTTTTTCCATATAAATAAATCTGTATCTCAAAACTATGTACATATCAATCCATCCATCCACTTATCATCTCGAAATGACAAAGAGCGAAAGTAAAACAATTAAGTCAATGGTATATCAATCACCGTAGCCGACCACTTTCGCCTTAGCCACGCCTTCAAAAAACCGGATTTGAGTTGACTTGACTCGTGTAATCTAAAAACGCTTGGACGCTTGGACGCATGGACGCTTGTCTAAATGGCCCATTACTGATTCGTTGAAGGTGATCTTATTGGACAGGGACACAACATTGATCAAGCCCCTAATCAAGCCCCTAATAGAATTAAATACAGCGTCGATCATCATTCTTGAATATGGGTGTGACATACCAAAGCTTCCAACGGAATGGAAAAACTCCTGACGAAAGTGATCTATTAAAAAAAATATGCAAGGGAGTTATAAGCTGCTCCACACACTTGCATAAAAAGATCGGACGAAGAAGATCAGGCCCAGGACCTTTGTTGCAGTTGAGTTCCAAAATAGCTTTACGTATTTCATCGCGGGAGATTTCTAAATGGTTGACAAAAGCCGTTGGAGTTGAATCAGAGGAAGAAAGGTGTAAGTTTGTTGGGTCTGGTGCATTAAAAACTCTTTGCAAACTATCTGTGAATAGGTCACATATATCTTTAGGAAAAGAAGACGTTATATTATTCAGAAACATCGACGATGAATAACCAGTAGTTTTTCGCTTCACATTAACAAAATCGAAGAATTTTTTCGGGTCGCGGACTATATTTTCGCCGGTTGACCTAATGTACGTATCATAAGCCTCATGCGACTTTGCTAGAAATTGCTTAGCGACTTGATTATACTGTTCCTGAATAGCAGGACTAACGACAGTATTTTCTCTAATCCACTTATATAGTTTGTTTCTACGATTGCGCAAATGCCTAAGGTCGCTATCAAGCCATGGCTCAGACAATTTTTTTTTTATCTTTGGTGCATATCTTTCAACGGCGTCAAAAATGTTATTGTAAAAAGAGGAAATGGCTGTCTCGAGATCCTGAGTTGAAAGAATATTCGTCCAATCGGTAGTATCAAGAACATGTTTAATGCTTTCATAATCAGCATTACGAAAGTCAAATACAATTGAATTATTGTAAGTTTTTAAGTAGGTGGAATCAGGAGAGGAAAGTTCGACTGACAGTGCTGTATGGTGTAAACTGTTGCAAAAAAGATGCTCAGCATCATTAGTTGGACTAACCACTACTTTGTCATAAGCATTCGTGAAGACTAGATCTAACCAACTACCATTTTGGTTAGGGATGTGGGAAACCTTCTCTAAATCTTTACCATAAAAAGCACTCGCAAGATTGAGATCGCTGGTGTCTACAAGGTTTACGGGGAGAAGGTATGAGTCATTTTCATCCGGACAAAGCAAAGATTCGGACGATTGAAATCACCCAAAACTATTATTTTATCTTTTTCGCTAAGTGATGTCGCTAATGAAGATATTGTGTCACAAAAATTGCTGTAGATGGATTCGTCAGATCTAGGGGGGATGTAGACAACAGGGATGTAAATAGAGTTGTTATTAAAGGAGATCCGAACAATTAAATATTGGAAGAAAGCATTTGGGTTGTGTGTTGCTAAATGTGTTGCTAACAGCAAGTAAGACACCAACTCCTCGCGACTGACCCGTAGAACAATAATCACGGTTGCTTCTGTAAATGGTCCAAGTACTATCAAGAATCTCCTCATTTTTATGAGATGCATTAAGCCAAATTTCCGTGATGGCGAGTAAATTAAAATGGCACGATTTGGCGTCAAGGTATAATTTACTTAGCTTGCCTTTCATACCACCACAGTTGTGGTAAAACACTTTGAGGCTTATCTGAGTTTGGTTAGAAAAAATGCCTAACAGGGTTCACTGATCTTCGAAGAGATTCAGATGTCATATTGCTACCTATACCTATGTTTGCGGCAGTCTAAGTGGAAACCTTGGAGCAGATTTTATTAGCTACGTTAGTATACCTGCTTGAGGGAGAAGATGACGCGTCAAATGCTGGAGGTATAAATGCATTATTAAATGCATTATTATTATTACGAGTAAATGCATTACGAGTAAAAGCATCAGCTAACGAAGAACTATCTGTTGTCGCTAGAGACTGAGTAGGTGATGAGAGAGTCTTATGGGTGGAAGGAAAGTGGGCAAAGGTGTGGCTAGGGATACAATTTTTTTTACAATTTTTTGTTTCTTATTCCTAGTTTTGCCGGTAATGTTTCTCCAGGGGCTGAATGTAATTCCCTTCCAATTAATGTTGCCGTTGTTTTCACTCCAGCACGTAAAAAGCCACGCATATTTTCATGGAACAAAAACTAGCCAACTATCCGCATTATAAGTCGTTTTAATATGACTTATGAGCTGGAAGCTAAAGTTTTCGAATTTTTTCCCTCGTTTCAACAATAAGTTTTATGGAAAATTTAAATACATTGCGACTTTTTTTTTGTGTATGAGTGGTTTTTTCTCAGGAGATCATTTTTTTTTTGCCTTTCAATTTGCGCATGTGGTGCTTTAGACTTTCTTTTATCACCATACTTTTTTCTTCTGAGTCAAAGCCAAAATACCTTTATTTTTATGAAGTGGAATTAAAGATTTCAACAAATTGAAGATTTTTTGTTTGAATCTTTCTTAAAACACAAATATTGGATCGTTTTCATGCAAAAAATTCAAAATTTTATAAATGCTGGTCTTTCACTTATACCATTTAGTGAAATAAATTGCACACACTTTCAAATACTACTATTAAATTATAATTCAGTCAACACTCTCCCACAGAAATATGTCTGTCTGAACTAGATTTCACCTGGTTTCTTTCTAATTATCACTTTAAACTATTCTACAAACACTCACCTCACCATAGCCGGTCACTTGCAAATGTTTTTTCGTCAGAGGTGCCGGTTCACGATGCGAGTGCAAATTACGTTTAGTCTGCACATGTTCCAGTCGTATTAAATCACCATGCTTAAGAGTTCGGACGTCCGATACGGATTCTTTATTGTACGGCTTTATCAACCATTTATTATTCTCGTCCTTGTGTGTATACGTTGTTATCTGACAAAAGAAAATAAAGAACGTAAAGAGAAAACGTATTGACTGAGAGAAAACCGAAAAATGACGTTCCCGAACAAAAACGTACCTCTGAAAGCCATTTGAAAATGTCTGAAGTGCAGTGTTTAAAATAACAAGTAACTGGATACACCTACACAGCTGGTAGAACTGTATAAAGTGGTTAGGTTAGAGATTTATTTGAGAGCATAAGAAACACTTTATAAATTGTCTGGGATTTTCCTATGACTTTCAACGACTACTTGCGGATTGCTTTAAAATATTGTTGCCGCGGTACGGTGTATATCAGTTAGTGGATAAAGGTATTTATGTGATTTTCGTGGTTTAGTTTTTGTGCGAAATTAGTTTAAATCTTAAGTAGCTTGTTAGTCTATAGAGAGGTTATTCTTAAAGTCTTTATTAGAACGGTTGTCAAAAAATTGAATGGTTATATTTTATTCCGCAAGTCTCATTTGAAAGCCACCGATTATATTTTATCCACTGATCGATAATTCTTAGAGGTCTTCTTCTAGTCACCAGAAAATCACACAATACACCGCTAAACTTAATTGAATTCCATACATTTTGCTTAGATCCTGCAACTTACCTGCTGCTGCCTGGCTCCAAAGTTTTTAGGATACAAATGATAATGGGAGTGTAGATATCCTCCGCCAGTTTTATGATTCTTTAACGTAACAACAGCACCATATGCTACGTTTCTGGGCATGCTTGCGTTATACAAAGAGTTGCCAATAAGTCTGGATTGAAACCCAGAGCTGTAGAAACCATCACCATTCCCACTGTGATTCAACACGGACAGATGAATATAGAAAAACAGCAGATACATACAAGCAGGCCAAACGATTAATGCAAGAGCTCGGCATATCAGCTGCTTGCCAGTTTCCATCTGCAATGTTGAATAAAGGTTAGAAATTTGATCTGCATCATCAGTTTCGAGCAAACTCATCCATTTAGGCTTAATATCAAAGGCAACAGTAAGAAATCGATAAGACACTGCAACAACTTCACATAGAGCATCTTTAGTTATGGAAAGCTCTATGAGCTCGAATCCAAACATCAAGCTCCCATTAATCATCGATTTCTCTGGCCAAACCAAACTGGACTCGTTATGATAGCCAAACAATACATACAGTAGGCACTCTAGAATATAAACGATACTTACAACAGATTTACTCAAGTCGCCCAGTACATTCCACAGCTCATTTGTAGTGTGCAAACCGACGAGTATGACCACAAATAAGCCAACAAACTTTACACTAATAGTGCAAGCTAACATTGTTCCTGTGAAGAAAAGCCAAAACCACCAGCGTCCAGAATACGAGCATCCGTTTCCAGTGTACTTGCTCACCTTGGCCATGCTCCAGACGGAAGCAGTCATGAAAAACAACAAGATGGGATCGAGCAGAATGTACTGATTCAAAGTCAACATGCCAACATCTGAAAGTAAACAATAGCCAACAATATACCTGATAGTCTATAAATAGGAGTATTAATCGTGTTCATTCAAATCTATCATATAAAGGCCGAACAGTGAGACTATTGTGGTTTTAGGGGTGAAACACTAGACTTAGTTTATTGGAATAACGCTCTAATTAAAATCAAATCCAGTGGATAATGGGAAACCATAACTTTGAACTTTCAAGATGCATGATGTGTTTGTAAATGCATATAGATGCATGCTATAGAGAATGCAGATAGAAATTATATTGGGTTATGGATAATTCATTATAGAGTATGAGCTGTAGAAATAGAAGATGTACATTAACTATCAATAGAAGTTTATTTAATTTGTATTTCAGGCACTTTTTTCTCTAGATCGGAAACAATTTTTTCAACACTAAATTTACGAAAACTTATCTCTTTGCTTTATTTTCAAAGCGTTCTATCGTGAAAACCGGTATCTGAAATCATTATGTTTCACGGGAAATGAACGAACATAGACATTCTTATCAATAAATCAATAAAATTCAGCAACTCTTTCAAAAAAAATATTTATATTTAATTATTATTTGATAAAATATAAAATTTGAAATCCAACAAATGGACGCATTCCGTGAATCTAGTGTTGAATGAAATATTATATGTTTTTTCAGTTGTTTTTTGTCAAACCTAATATAAATCCAATTTCGAAAGATCTTTAGAAATACCTATTTGAATTTGAATTACTGATTGTCAGCTTTGCCTTTATTTCCCTCATCAAAAAATTGAATCTACCTACTTCTTGTATTATGAAGATTACACAGTGCCTTCTATATACATTTTTTTTTTGAAACTGCTTTCAACTCTTCAACTTTTGTTGAATACCCCACCTCATTTTTTTACACACGAGCTAATCTTGCATATCTTATCTTTGTTTTGTTCGCTGGTTGGTAAAAATTAGTCATCCGGCTTACAGCAGGATCCAAATGAACCTGCTGCTACCGAAAAAAATCTATATCACTTGTACTTGAGCTTGCTTGACTGTAGAGTCTGCCAGTGAAGAAGCATGACACTTTTTTTCTAATACTATAGCTTCTATTATGACATTCAGGGAGCGTAAACTACAGGATATAAGCACAGATGCAAATTTTAGCAAGCTGTAATTACGATGAACAACTCTTTAACTCTCGTAGCCATGCTCTTGTTATTTGGTGATAAGATATCTGCTTCTATGTTTTACTATTGGCAACAAATTAATTACCAAACTGAAAATTACATTATATATGGCCCACACTGGGCGCCTTTGTGGTTTCAGTATTTAAAACATCATAGTACTTTGAATTGAATTTTCACTTGAATAAAAATAAGAAATTACAATTCTTACTTAGATAGCAGTAGCTTTTTTGAAATATTTGATCATAGAATTTAAAGAATGAAAGTAATTATCATTAAAATATTTCATTTCAGAATTCAAGCATGGGCATCATGGACCACTCTAAAAATTTTGTTTGCATTTTAATGAATTTTTTCGGTAGTTAAGCAAATTTATGAAATTCAACATTATTCGACTGATATGTAACTCAACTATATTTCCTTTTTTCTAATTTCCTTATGATTCAAACTATTCGAAATTCTTGCTTTGAGTTCTGTGGTAATTCAAAAGACATTCATGTCTGATCAAAGTCCTTATAAATCTAGCAGCTTATGAAACTGGTTTTATGTTGAAACATTATGATATCTTTGACATGATGGAACGGTGAATATATTTCTGAAACGGTAAATCGAAGATCTAAGAATCATCATATAATACTCCCATGGACTTTGCAAAGTAAATTTGTCACAGAACATTACTTTTTTCACATATGAGCTAAAATATAGTGAACTCACTAAAGAAACTTTAAAGTTTTATAAAATATATCATGCGTTGAAGTGCAAATTCAATTAATTTGGTAGAAATACAACTTCATAATTTTGTGAAAGTCAACTCCAGTGCACTACGATGAAATTGAACCAAGAGACTCTACTAATCCCATTGAATAGAGAAATTTTTCACGGTTTGTTCCCGTTGTGGTTGGTAAAATTTTAGTATATCAATCAAAACTGTAACTTTACTCAATCAAATGTTTTAAGGGGCTCCTAAAAACTTCAGCTTCATGTGTAGGTTAATTTTTAATGTTGTATACAATATAGGTCCACTGATAGAACTTTATGGTATTCTAGTTGTAGGAAGGTTTTTGAATGACCGCTCTCCTCTTTTTATTGGTATCCTGTTTCATATAAAGTAGGGCCTACTTAAACTGAAGATGTTTATTGCGAAAATTCTTAGATATTTTCTCAACACTTTAAGGGCACAACATCAACGGAGTATTTCGAATCACCCAAATTTTAAAAAGTTTGTCTGCGATCCATCTTTGAACTTAATATAATGATAATAATAATGTAACTTTGTTGTGTTCCAATAATAGTGTGAAGTACAATATCTTAACTTTAGACTTTAGGCAAGCCTTTATACCTAAGTAGGGAATAGCTTAAAAAGCTGATGTAATGTTTAATTGACTGTACTGTTATAGAATTTTAGGAAAAAATAGCTTCAAACCTAATATTGAGTTTCTTTGAACTTAAAGCTTTAAATTGGAATTGTTTTTGCGGGATGATTAAAATTGAACAACTTTTTATTAACATTAAAAATTTTAATCTACATTGAAAATCCTATTTTGACCATTCCAATTTGATTCTGCTTTCGGAGGCTGATTCCGCAAAACGATCGAGTTTCCCGTTTCAATATGCTCGGCTTCGATCAGCTGTAGAAATGATATACGTTGTCTATGCTGATTTATAGACAAGAAGGGAACCGTGATCAAATTCAATTAAAGCTTTAACTTATTTTTCAATCTTAGAAAATACAATAATTTGAAAGAGCTTAAGTTGGGACATCAATTACAGATTTAACTTTCCGTTAAGCATCAAAATAATTTCTGCCAGTTTCTGTGAATTGAGTTAATATGAAAGAGCCCTCTTGTGTTTTAAGGATTATCGAAACCAATCCATAGATTGCACTTGTAAGTATGCGTGTCCTGTGAAAAATTTGGATGACTGAATTAAGACAATCAGGATATTTCTGACGTCGAACAAAAGCTATTGGTAAATGAGGGCCACATATATGTCTTTTTATATCCTCTTACACCTTTTTTAACCTATGTAAACGTTTCGTCCTAGGCATCTTATCACACAGCAACCTGTTAACCCCTACAGTGAATGTGGTTATTAAAATATATGAATCCTCTGAAAGGGAAATCACAACAAAAGCAATACAACAGGCCTATAACCATCCAAAAATCATCATGACTGTTTTTCCCTGATCGTTTAAAATACTTCAAGTCAACCTAGATCACCAAGATGACACAAATAAAGTTTTGTATAATTGAGTATGTAAATGATGCTATTGGGGGTTACTAAAGCGAAAACATTTAAAAATTGATTGAATAGGAAACAAGCTTCTGATGCACTTATCTATATTTTATTTTGGAATCTTCTTAAAACCTGTGTAATGATTTATACGATAAGTATCTTCAGAACTAAAAATACTTTCCAAATCATTCCCTGTCAAATACGTGGACCTAGGGTCTTGCTCAAGGGCTACAAAATAATGCGCCTTGTTGACATATATATTTGCTAATACTGAAGGGACTAGACTCCTTGGACTGCAAATATGGTTCAGATATTTCAAAATACGTGTTAATAAGAAATAAAGTAACCAAGAACACTTGTGAAATTTAGATGATAAAGGCGAAAGTGGAATTCAAATTCTGAGTAAGTTTATATTCAGTGCACGTAAATCAAAGGCTATTGCTGAGCATAGAGAAGAAGTTCCTTAAGCGATTGCTGAAGCCGCAGCTGGTGTCAGCATTTTCGATCAGACTTTCTGGCAGACGGCACAACTGCCATTACAGAAGGCAACAAAAGAGAGGAGGAGGCTTGTCATAGCTGGGTTTCTTTACCAGTGGCACTAGATGCTCAAAACGTGCTCAATTCGTTGATATCAACAAACATTCTTCGGACACTTAACCATGTCCTTCGAATTCCTGACTACTTATTGGTCAGGTCGTGGGACTTTCTCACGGATCGATGGCTGCAGTACGAAGCTGACGAGGGAATTCGGGGGAGATTTATCTCTTCAGGAGCAGCACAGTGATCAATCCACAGATCTGATCTGTGGAGCATCGTTTACAATGGACGTATATGCCTAAAAGCACCCACACATCGGTCTTTGGTGGGCTACACGTATGATGTGGCAATAGTAATCACTGATAGGTAGCCCGAGTTTGTCCAATTCAGATTTAACCAAGTCAGGAGGAGGGAGCAACAATAAATGACCCACCATGGTGTGCAGGTTTTTCATGCTGATGAAGTAAATGTTACCGATCAGATTAGCATATTAGTAAGGTACCCAGGAGTTTCACTGGATGCTAAGCCAATATTTTTGGACTACTTCCGTAAGACATATGACATATATTTGTGAGTGGTCAACTAGCAGAGTAAGCCAACATCCAAAGCTTCAGCAAGACGTGGCGTAGGATGCTGATGGTGATGACCAATCTTATCTTGCTATACCAGACAGGAATCGGGGTGGACATATTCCAAGCTAAGAAGTTTAGAGAACAGATTGGCAGCGTCGAGCGCAGTTGTGCCCTGCACATCACCTAAACCTACCGCATGGTGTCGGAATACGCTATGTTTGAGGTGTCGGTAGTGGTTCCGATGGACATATTGGTGCAAAAACACAAGGAAACACTGCTTGTATCAGTTCCCAACGAGACACGGATTCTTCAGGAAATATCCAAACAAAATGAATAAGGTGAACACATCATTCTGCTTGCACTGCTTTGTTGAGTACACTGACGTTTCCCATCCATTTTTTTTGTGCAGTTGTTTAACAAGTTTCAAGAGTGCGCTTGAGTTTTTGATCAGCCTAGTAATGCCTGACTTCATTTTGGAAACAATGCTGCACAGCAAAGATAACTGGAGCACAGTCTCAGCTTGTGTTGAAAAAGTACTGCGCACATAACTGAAGGAGGGTTGTTTTACCAACTAATACGCTGTGTATTTTTTGAATTCGGGGGAGTACGATTAGTAATGACAGCCGGGTTGAAGCAATTGAAAAGTAAGTTCTGACTCCGATTTTCGTCGCCTGTAGATAGACTTTTTTCAGTAAGTCAAAATCTTGCATAGGCCGTCGTTAAGGAAGCCAAGTATCATTTTAGCCATCTACAAAAGAGTTTTTTTTTAATGAAAATCATAGTTTTTTTTCATGAAACCCACTCTAGCCTATTTGATTGACTGCAGGGCCTAACAAAAGAATTTCGCTGGAAAAAGTATTATAAACTAATGTGAATGATAAACATAATGTATATAATTAAGGTGGAATACTGATTGTATACAGTTAAAGCTAACGCCACATTTTTCATTCCAAATGTTTTCGTTTGCAAGTAGCTTGCCAGAAAACCATCAGTAAAGAAAAGACACCATCAGCAAAGAAAAGACACAGGTGCTTGAATATGTTAAGGTAGACAGTTGTACTGTGGACGGTCAATAGCCAAAAGTGGTTAAACTGATAACATTGTAACTTTATGACTTCCATATCAAGCTGCTAACCTTGGTTTCCAAGTGAAGAAGAAAAATTGTAATTGAATACTTGACTTAAAAAATGCTGATTTCCAGAAATCAGTACATTCACCAAATCAGTACTCCTCAACAATCAAGAGCATAGATTTATGTCGCGTCTAGGCACCTTTGAAAACCCCTTAATAAGGGCAATTGCCAACACTACCTTGCTTTAACATTAATTTAAGTTAGATGTAAGTTTCAATCATTAAAATTAACTATGGGTTTTTTAATTGTGCTGTTTTTCACCCCAAAAACAGTAAAACTAAAATATAATTTGGCTAACCCTCACGCTATGTTATCAGATGGAAAACAATGATGAAAAGACGCAAGTCTGAAAGCAAATTAGTAGAAGCAAGTAGTCTATAGCCCTTTATATTATAATAATCTGAACATAAATAAAGAATTTGAATTTGAATAATTGATGTTGTTTGTATAGTTGTGAATTAATTGGTGTTATTATGTGATTGTAGTTACTTTATTAAGTAGTTTCAAGTTAATTTGCCAAGTCACTAACTAAATATAGTGCTATCAAAAGCTACTAAGAGTGAAACCTAGCGCGACAAGATACATGATCGTGTGACCAGTGTTGACACTTCTCTTTCAATCGAAGAAAATATATTTATATTTTCTTCACAATAAATTTACTACTTTATTTCGAAATCTACTTCAATTTAGTTTCGAAAAAGTATACTTTGTCGTTTTAATTATTCTTTGCCGATCAATGTGCGTACAGCGCCCGCCACAGAAAATATAGCCCCTGCCTTCAAAATTTAAAAGCCCACCCATACAAAAAGTAGTATTGTATCGTATTTTTAAACGCACTTTTCTTAACTGTGAAGTTATTGCGCCTTATTTTTTCAACTCTGTTACTCAACTTTCATCTCTGTTACTGTTCGCAAAGCTTTTTTGAGTTGAATTTTTCATATACAGTTGGGGACAAAACTCTCCATACACCCTCAAAATTTCATAAATTTAGTAGAATATGCAAATATATATGAGAATTTTATATGCAACTTTACTGCAAATGTATTTTTATTAACATAAATTTAAAAAAAATTACATTAATTAACTTATAACCGTAAAAACACCAGAAATACGAAATTCAGCAGGGACAAAAGTGTTCATACATTGATCAGATAGTGTACTCTGGTCTTCATTGCATTGCTTTACTGTTGTTTTTCTTCAAAGAACCGTTGTATTTCCTATGAAATGCGTGAATGCGATCTAGTAATTAGTTTGTTTTAGTAATTTGTGAGCAAAGCGAGTGAAAAATGAGCAAGCGCAAGGAAGTAAGTGTTGAAATAAAAAAGTTAATTATTGCTGAGCACAGAAATGGAAAATCATACCGCGCAATTGGAGTTTTGTTTAATTTATCCCATGCCACTGTCCAATACATTGTTCAAAAGCATAAAAACACAGGATCAGTGGAAAATAAGCCAAGAAATGGACAACCAAAGAAACTTTCCAGGCGGGATATCAGCATGATGTTAAAAGAGGTCGACAAAAACCCAAGGATCACTGGTCGGCAACTGGCGGAACATGTCGCTAATACTTCGAATAAGTGTGTTCACCCTAAAACCATCCGAAGAATCTTACGTTCCTATGGATATGCAAGTAGAGATCCCCGTAAAAAATCGCTAATATCTGAAAAAAATAGGCAGCTTCGACTTGAATTTGCAAAGCGATATTTAGGAAAGGATTTAGAGTTCTGGAAAACTGTCTTATTTACTGATGAAAGCAAGTTCAACTTGTTCGGTAATGATGGCGAAGAAAGAATCTGGCGAAAAAAGGGAACAGCATTGCAACTGAAGAATTTGATACCAACCGCAAAACACGGGGGTGGCAATGTGATGATGTGGGGTAGAAATGCAGCTGGTGGGGTTGGCAGATTGGTTTTTATAGATGGTATTATGGACCAGTACTATTATAAAAGACTGTTAGAAGAACACTTGCAACCTTTCGTGGACAATTAGGGTCTTGGCCAGCATTGGATATTCCAACAGGACAGCAATCCCAAACATACTGCACGTTTTGTAAAGAACTGGTTGCTTTATTATGCATCAATGCAGCTGTATTCTCTTCCTCAGTCGCCAGACTTAAACCCCATTGAACATATTTGGGGAACTTATGAAAAGAAAAATCCCTAAAATTCACACCAGCAGCAAGGAATCACTCAAAACTGCGCTTCAACAAGCCTGGGGAGAAATAAGACCGGAAGTCTCTAAAAATTTGGGGGATTCAATGCCACGACGGTTGCAGGCTGTTATTGATGCCAACAGTGGCCCAAAAACATATTGAAATATAAAATTATATTAAATAATGTGGAATTTTCAGTTCAATTACATAATGAATGAACACTTTTGTCCGTACTGAATTTCTTTTTTTTTTTTTTTGTGTTTTTACGGTTATAAGTTAATTAATGTAATTTGTTTTTAAATTTATGTTAATAAAAATACATTTGCAGTAAAGTTGCATATAAAATTCTCATAAATATTTGCATTTTCTACTAAATTTATGAAATTTAGAGGGTGTATGGAGAGTTTTGTCCCCAACTGTATAAAGCAAAATTTGCAAGTGGTTTGGTAATAAAATAGATTTTTGGTTCAATTTTCACTCCTATGTTGGGCCCAGAAACTTCAGCGTGCTCTGTCATGATACATGCTTCGAAAAATGAAGCAAAAAATATTTCATATCTACAAGACGATACTTTAGATCCATGAGGAATCGAACTTTGAACTTCCAAGCACACTGTCAATTTCAGCTGTAATATTTTTATATGCTTGCTAGTTGCAGTACTGATAGACTTTACTCAGTTACCAATAAAATGAATTCCATTCAATTTTAGGGCAGTTTCTTATTCGTTTGAGGGATTATGTACTAGAGCACGAATTCACCAATTAAATTTTCGACAAATTTTTTTAATCGATTAATTCTTCAAAGCCAAATGATGACAACGAATCAAAAGTCACGAGGAAAAAGCACCACCAGTTCAAGCATAACTACAATCGACTGCCACTATTGGGGGCATAGCTATTGAAAAAAAACTCCTTCATAAAATTGCTCTCAACAAAATGCTAGAAAACCACCTAAAACAACAACTGAGCAACTTAGCACACCTGCCTTCCATTTTTCAATTCTAGGCCATTTCGCCTTTTCACCGTACGAAACGCAATATATTTCACTTAAACCACTAGCCAAAGCCAACAGCTAATTTTCCTGGAAACTTAAAAATTACGACCAAGTGCAACAAATGTTGAACATGGCGTAAAAACAAAATACGTAAGAGTCATCGTTAACTAAATTCAAATTTTCAAGACAAAAAGCGAACACGGTCACATGCTGAATACGGGGATCTACTTACCGAAAATTATGTAAGCAGCTGCAACTAATGCTGCCGTCTGTGACTCAGTCAGCTCCCATACCGTATCGAATGCCATTGGAACAATGAGCGCACCCAGCGCTGTACAGAACTGCAACATGAAAATTAAATTCAATTAAAATTTACTTTCTACTTCTCCTCCTACCGAGTACTTCCTTCGTAATTAAGAAAAATTAATGGCACACGCGCATGTCTTTGCATTCATAGAAACGCCTTGCTAATTAAACAAATATTTACAGTACGGGAGAAAATTTAAAATTAAACGGAAATTTTAAAAGAGGTATGTCTTATAAGTTTTAGGTGCACTTTCATCGTTTCGAGCAAAAAAATCATTATAATACATTTCTTGTATTTCAATTTGGAAAATTTTGCTCCACAAACTGTTCTCAGTCTTTCCGCCAAACCACCACTGAACTGACACACATCTGTAACATACCATTCTCATTCCTTGATAGTTGGTCCCGTTGTACTTATCGCCAGGTTTCTCAAACGGATACGTTCCATTGTAGCCCGTAAGTATTCCCGAAAGAGCGATTAGCATCTGTAAGGTTAGTTAGTTACGTTCCATTTCTTTTAATTAAAATCTCGTCTAAGACGTAACGGGCAACGGCTGTCGTGCCAATGAGCCGACTTTGAGATGATCACAAACATAGATAGATACCATGAACGGTTGAAACTTTGTAGATAGACATAGGACCTGGCACAATGGCAAACAGCTGAAACCCGAACTGAAAGAAAACGAAATGAAAATGAACGGAAGTCTACTTACCTTGCCGAGCGGTGGATGAACATCAAAGAAGAATGTTCTGTTTATATACCAACTTCCCATTTTCCCGAAATGTGTCTCATCCCAGCTGCACCGTCAGCGTATATATATTCAAGATGATGCATACAGCCGTCCAAGATAAGATCGAACAAGAACATGAGACAGGTAAAAGAGAGAGAGAAAAAAAATTTACTAGAATTAAATTCGTTTCAATTACTGGGTACAGTAGATTATGATAATTGCATGAAGAACGTTCAAAAGGATGTAAAAAGGATCAATCCGTAATAAAGATAATTACATGGACCTACAGCATGCTAATTTCAAGACGACCGTCTTCGATCAAAATGGATTATTTTACCGGCAAATAGAAAAGTATTTTTGCTAATTACTTAAATCAGATACTTCAGAGGATAAAACAAGATATTCTGAAAAGTAGGATTTTCTTCAGCTTTCCGAGTAATTAAATCGAGACATAACGTCAAAGTGTGTTTCGGGATCAAATTTTGAAGTGAAATTGAAATTTGAGTTCCCCGAAATGAATTTTAGGATGATAGATTTATTCAAAAAAATTATCCTTGAAAAATACTTTTAGGTTTTATTCCAAGTATTACTGACGAAAAAAAATTTGATTTTTATTATTGTAAAGTATGCTAAACAGCTCTAGCCAGAAGTAGGATTCTCTGAAATTTTAATTACACAATCGACAGTGGCTTGATTTTTAAATTTTTAAATTTTTAAGTTTTTAATATAGGACATTCTTGGTGTGTGCGAACAGAAAATGAAAATAAGTGCGATAACCATATATTTGAAACTGAGAATCAGTGAGTTCGGTCGTCGTCGTCGTCGTAGCACTACAGCCCCTCTCGGGCCTTGGCTTCTCGTAGGTGACGCCTCCAGTTGTCTCGGTCCAATGACCGCGTCCTCCAATTCCGAAATCCGAGCAGCTTCGCGCAGTCTTCGTCGACAGAGTCAGACCAGCGTTTTCTGGGTTTTCCCACTGGTCTTCGACCCTCAGCCCTTCCGTCGAATACCTTCTTAGGTACTCGATGCTCGTCCATTCGTTGCACGTGACCAGCCCATTGCAGCTTCCGCAGTTTCACGATTGTAGCAACCTCCGGCTCGTCAAAAACCTCGTACAACTCGTGGTTGTATCTTATCCGCCATTGGCCGCACTCTTGTTTAGCTCCAATTATACGCCTGAGGACCCGTCTTTCGAAGGCGTTCAACATATTTGCGGATGCTTGGGTAAGGGTCCAAGTTTCACATCCGTAGCACAACACAAGTCTGATGATTGATTTGTAGACTTGGAGCTTCGTCTTCCTGTGTATGCAGCTGGTCTTCAGTAGGGCCAGAACGGAGTAGAGAGTTTTATTAGCGAGCTGTATTCTCCGTTTAATTTCGTCAGTTTCACTGCCTTTCGTTGTCAATTTCAAGCCTAAGTATATAAATTCGTCCACATTCTCTAAATTATATTCGTCAAGAATTATATTTTGTCTAATGGAGGTATTCTTTCTTGTTTGAGTCATGATTTTTGTTTTCGTCTGATTGATCTTCAGGCCTACTTCCTTGGCTTCCTGGTCAAGTTTCAACAGGAGCTCTTTGGCGGATGTGAAGGAACGGGACAAGATGTTAATGTCATCCGCGTAGGCCACTAACTGGTTCGACTTATACAGAAGCGTACCCCCTGTGTCGACAGGAATCTTCTTTATCACGTTCTCTAGTGCTAGGTTGAACAACAGAGGGGCCAACCCATCCCCTTGCTTTAGTCCGACATTTGTGTCAAAAGCGTCAGTCAGACTGTTGTTGATTCTGACTTGTGATGCTGTCGACGTCATCGTCATTTTGGTCAGCCGAACTAGTTTTGCCGGGATGCCGAAGTATAGCATTATTTTGTACAGTATGTTTCGGTCAATACTGTCATATGCTTGTCTAAAATCCAAGAAAATCTGGTGGACGTCGATGTTAAATTCCCAGCATTTTTCAAGCACTTGTTTGACTGTGAAGAGTTGATCCGTAGTTGATCTACCAGACCTAAAGCCTCCTTGGTACTCCCCAAAGACCTTTTCAGCGTATACATTTATCTTATCCTTTAATATTTTCGTCAGTATCTTATAGGATGTACAAAGTAGCGATATGCCTCTGTAGTTTTCGCACCGAAGTTTGTCCCCTTTTTTGTGGATAGGGCATATGATGGATTTGCACCACTCCTGCGGTATTTTTTCTTGACCCCAGATGTTCTGGATCAATTTGTGGATGGCTTTTATAGGGCAGCTTCCACCGTATTTAATTAGCTCGACCGGAATCTCGTCAATGCCCGGCGCTTTTTTATTTTTCTGGCTTTTTATGGCAGACTTGACTTCTTCCAGCGTTGGAGGTGCGATCGGGACTTCGTCAGAGATGTCTATCGGCTCTGATATTATTGAGCCATGTGCAGAATTAAGGAGTTCTTTGAAATAGCAGGCCCATCTCTCCTTAATCTGGCTATCTTCGGCGATGATGTTGCCGATTTCGTCTTTACAGAGTGTCGTCTTGGGCTGAAATCCGCGTCTTAAACATTTCACTACTTTGTAAGCTTGTCTAGTTTTATGTGATTTCGGTAGCTTTTGTGAATTAGATGATAAGCGAAACCAAGACATCTGGAATTATCTATTGCAGTAGGTCTTGACCGGACTAGCGATTGTTTTACCGTTTATGATGATGATGGTGATGAATATCAAAGTCAATGGTGAACAAATATTAGTCCAGTTAATTGATTGGCAGCAAACAAAAAACCATTTGTACGAAGGTTGATCTAAAAGTAGTGATAATCGGCTATTTCCAGTTCGCATAAAATTCAAAAAAAAAATATCTTTTACTACCTCATATACCCACTAAGTCAGCACAAAAAAAACCTACAAATAGGCCACGATGCCAGGGAAGTACATTCATTTGTATACGAAGAGTCGAAGAGAGAACAACAAAATGGAGAAAAACGAAATTAGAGTTGCCATTAAGTACCTGTGTTTGAAAAAAAATATCTACCAAAGACATAGACAGCGACTTTGTGGAAGCATTAGGGGACTCTGCTCCTCCGTATTCCACCGTTGCACGCTCCCCCAAGGAGTTTAAGCTGGGAAGAACATCCACTGAAGATGAATACAGCAAAAGACATCCATCCACGTCCCTCACTGAAGACAACGTGAAAAAAAGTCGTAGATGTCGTTTTGGCAAATCAAAGAGGCATATAGTTGAGGTCACAGGGATCTCGTATGGCAGTGTTTAAAGAATTCTTGCCAACGAATTACATATGAAGAAGGTTTCTGCGCGTTGGGTCCCGAGAATGTTAACCAACGAGCAAAAGGAGAAACCAGTTGACATTTCGAGGGTGAATCTCGAAAAGTTCCAGGCAGATCTGGAAAAGTTTTTGTCACGTTTCGTAATCCTGGACGAGACCTGGATTCATCATTTTGATCCAAAAACCAAACAGCAATCGATAACCTGAAAGCGACCCTCTTCACCGATGCCAAAGAAATTCAAGGTGCCAAGTTCGGTAGCGAAAGTTATTCATCAGTTTTTTGGGACGCTAAAAGAATTATTTTGGTGGAGTATTTGGAAAAGAAAACCACTATACCAGGCTCTTACTACACAGACTGAATAAGAAGATTGAGGAATGCTATTGAGGAAAAAAGACGCGGCAAACTGCGAGCCGGAGGGCTGTTTCATCAAGACAATGTACCGGTTCAAATCAGTAAAAGCTGAATCAATTATGCGTTTCTTAGAAAGAATAAAAAAAAACTATTTACCCTCCACGATGACGAAAAATCGCTCAGGTCAGCTCAGCAATTTTGTGCATTGAATCTGAGTTACTCCGTTCTTTAGACTTCGAAAACCTAATCATGCAATTTGCAAATAAAAAAGTTAGGCGAGTGTTTACCTAGCAAGTGTAAGTATGTATCTAGTAAAAATTTCTTTGGGTAAATGTCTAGAGGGTAGGACTATCGGCCGGACGGGGGTGAAAAAGAGTGAAGCTGATAGAGCTGACCTTGCTTAACAGAACAAAAGTGATTTTAGGTGGGGGCGGACAGGTGCAGGTGAAGTAGGTGGGGATAAAAATCCATGTATTAAAAATATGTAATGCGACTTCACAGACCCCCCCCCCCTTTCCACTTTTAAACAAACTGAATGAAGTCATCCGACCATCCTCGATCCTCTTCACGCCCTGTGCGCAAACACTCGACGCTTCCTCCAGGGGGGTGGAGGGAGGTCCGATGTTCCCATTTAGTTTTTTTTAACTATCGAAATGTAGTTCATCAGAATGGCATAATCTGATGATCGATCCTCCATTGCCTGCGTCTTCACATCCCTACCCCCACTTTTAAACTATCAAAACGGTATCATTATCTTACTCCTACTATCATCTAGACAGCACTGTTTCCTTGAAATACTCCCAATCTTAAATGTATACAGAAAGATTCTAGGCAATGTTTTGATGTTACCAGGCGAATGGTTCTAGCGGGATTGATTTTTTTGATTTACAAATTTTCTGCGACAGTTAAGCTTGAAGGACATTTTTCACGTTTTTTGCATATTATCTTATATCTCTTCCGGCACATGTCATCAGACTCGAGAAAGAATTCATGCTTTTTAGACAAACAGTCATTGATTGGGTAAGTTTTTGTCGGGAAATATGCTGTTTTTCGATCAGCATGAAGAAAAGCGAAATCGGCCGTCCCGGGACTATTTCTGAGATCAACGAATAAAAGCTGGACAAACGGAAAAGTTATCGCGGTTGGCTTGTATGGAGGAGGAGAATGGGGCTTTGGAGGTATTTGCCGTGAGACAAGAAATGCGTTTATGGTTCCCGTTGACACGCGAGAAAGGAAAACGTTATTGACCGCTACCAGAAAAAATATTGCTGATGGCACAGTCATATATTCGAATTGGTGGTGTGCATATGACTGTCTGGAACAGACAGACTAGTGACACCTGAAATTAATTATCCGATCCGGTGACTGGCGCCCACACTCAGAACATCGCGAAGTTCTGAAGGGATTTGCGAGGTGGCATGCCCCGGTTTCTTCTTAAAAAACCCCATTGGCCAGGCTACAGAGCCGCATTTTAATTTAAGTGCCATTTTGGCTATAACAACGTAATCGAAAGCTTTTTCAATGTCATTGCAGCCATGTACCCGCTCGCTGATGTTGCTTCATCACCCACCACTTCGTAAAATGTAATAAAGCTACACTTATTTGCGAATACCAAGTAAATTTTTTCATCTTTAAATGTTTATTTTAAATTTTTATCGCTTTATTTGAAATTATTTACAGTGAAGAATTGTTATCCTTATTTGTTATTATGATTGCCAATAAATTATTGTCACTATTAGTTACATTTTTTTTACGTCTTCGATGTAGTTTTAACATATCTCCGCACTAGATCTCCTGCAGATTGTTTGAAAACGGGAGCGGGGAGGTGGAGTTGAATTTTAAATTTGAAAAATATAAAGAAAAAAATCAATGTTTTATCCCCACCCCACGCGTTCTACTTCTCCGCCTCCATCCGAAAACACATTTATACTGTTAAGCAGGGTCAGCCCTATCAGCTCCACTTTTTTTACTCCCCTCCGACCGATGGTCTCATCATCTAAACAATTACTAAATTTTGACTCTCTGAAAAAACCAAATTTTCTGATAATCGTGTTGGCATTGTTATTTTATATTGTATTGCTCGTTTTTTATAACCGCATTTGGATTGTATTTGTATGGTTACTTTCTAGCGATCGTATTAGTATAATATATTTTAAAAAATATAAAAACAATTATGAAAAAATGTTGAATTCGATGTTGCTGGATTTTAGTCGAGGAGGGGTGCCAATTTCACACAACTGCCCAGGGGCGGCAAGAAGATCAAATCCGGCCCTGTTTGTACTTCAAAAATTGAATGAATAAAATGACGTCAGTTCGTCGGCCTCCCATGGTACTGTCTGTCTCTCTTGGGAATAATTTTTTCTGAGTGAAAACTTAACGCACCCAGGAAAAAATTAGTCCACAAACATTAGGATGAGTGGAGGAAAGTTTCACCTCACCTTAAAAAAGTTTGCTTCATGTGATGGCAGTCTTACACATATAAAAAGTTACATTTAAATAACCTGGTTTTTGAGAATACCGAAAAAATTCCTGGAAATGACGTCTCTATGGCTACTTAGGGTATTTTTAAGGATAAATAAGGATTGTTAAGCCGCAGCGCCTATCTGGCAGCACTGATTAGAATACGCGCGGTCTCAAAAACATAGCCAATCCTAATAAAGAATTCTTAGAACGCCTCCACTTCACTTTTGTTTCCGAAATCTTTATTAGGATTTTAAAGAGCGCCCAAAGTAATCTAATCTAAAATACAATTACTTTACTGCCCAACATCAAATAACTAGACACCATCCATCCATTTTCCCGGTAAATACAAATCTCTTCATAAGTAAACAAACCGTCCGTAGCTTGTGAAATTGTCTTCTCTTCTTCGATTTATCACCTTCTTTTCGACAGCTATCGTTGTTTGTTTTAAGTAATACAGAATGAATTATTATTATCATTCTCCCGAATACCGAGATATCGTTAACTTCATTGTAACCGTAACACAAACATTGTCTACTTCAAATTCCTTTTGCGAAATGCACAGTTTTTTTTCGAGTCGCAAAAAGAAAACTTAGTGAAATAGGAATTTCCGTGAAAATGTTATAACCTAAGTAAACAAGACCCGACATCATTCGTTCAGCTGAAAAAAAAAAAAAGCAATAACACTGTAAAATCGTTCGTCCATTATTCGTTTCTTTGATGGCGAAAAGGAATTGCATGAAATTATTCAGAAGCCGACTCGAGGATATATTTCACTTTCATCTCATTTTTCGCTTTCTATGTGTTTTTCCATTTTTGCGGGTAGATGGATGTGACTGCGTGGACGTAGAATCGGAAAACGAACTTGAATCGTTTGAATTGGTAGTTCAAGACTTATAATTGAAAACCAACGCGTAAATTACTGGAAGCTATTTGACTACAAATGGATATAATGACTTCATTTGGTAATTGAAAATATTTTTTTTCTGTTCTCGTACTTGCTTCAATAATTAATTGCTTGTTTTGGAAATTTAGTTTCGGTGTGAATTAGCAGTGAAAAACAAGAAAAAATGAATAATTAATTTCTCTAAATGGACGAATTAATTCTTACATATTCAAATAGTTTGTTAAGTCGAGTTTTTAGTGCATTTTGGTAAAATGTGGTTTTATCATTTACTCGGATCAGTTTCACTAATTTTTTTTCACATCGTGGCAACGGTTTGGGGGATATTTTTCCGCTACACGTCTCAAACTTCATTCATTTGTATTCATATCCTTAAAGACTACTCACAAGATATTTTGTGATTGATTTAATTAGACCAATTTCGCAGGTTCTTTACATATATGAAATTTAGACCTAACAAAACAAATAGAAAATAATAACAAATATAAGGCTGGTTATTAGATCGCAAATTAATTAGTTATTTTGATTAGTAATTAGATAAAAATTAACATATATATACAATGTGTTTTATTATTATTATTATTATTTATTGTCTAAATCCACAGATACAAATCCAATTAAAGACTAGACAAGGAATAAACTTATATATAAAAAGAAAAAGAAAAGAGACTATAAATTAAAATAAACAAAGTATAATAAGGCGGTGAAATTTAATCATAATTCAATACAGATATGACATCAAAAATTCAGAGAGTTATTTTATTTCATAGGATAAAACGCATTCTCTTAACTTATTTTTAAAAGTGCATAACGAAGGCGGAAGATGACTAATATTCAAACAATTATGCTGCCTAGGCAAGCGTAAAAGTGGGGAGTAAAAATATACATAAGTGCGTGCAAATGGTACGTTGAAGGTAAATGAAGACCTGGTAGAACGTACCGGGTCACGAACAGAAAACTGCGCTCTGGGGTTATATGTAATAGAACCAGTAATCATTTTGTATAGGAGACATTCGTCGAAATACACTCTGCGTGAAAGGAGGGTAGGGATTTCAAGGATGGAAAGACGCATACTATACTCACAGTAGGGAATACGGAACTTGAGGAATAGTGAGCGAGTAAATCTACGTTGGACAGACTGAACAGCATCAATTAAGAAACGATAATGAAGACACCAAATTTGGCAACAATATTCCAGGACACTACGCAAGAAAGGAGATGTATAGGCGTACACACGAGGAAATATCAGTAAAAGTTCTGGACGCTCTTAGAATGAAGCCCCACAAGCGCGAGGCCTTGGATGTGACACGCAAAATGTGGACATCAAATTTTAATTTAGTGTCAAACACAACACCATGATCCATGAAACTATCAATTGGATTGAGGAAAGAGCCAAGGATAAAATAGGGAAACGTGATGTGGGATAATTTACATATGAAGGACATCTGGAAACATTTAGCAACATTAAGGGAAATACAGTTGACAGACCACCAGTTACCCAGAGCAGACAGGTCATCCTGCAGCTAGAAGCAGTCATCCACTGACTCAATCACCCTGAAAATTTTCATATCATCAGCGTACAAGACACACGGGGAGTTGAAGAGAGAAGGAAGATCATTTATAAAGAGGAGGAAAAGGAGAGGACCAAGAATCGACCCTTGCGGGACACCACAAGTAGATTAAAAGGGGGAAGAAGAACAAGAGTGAAACGTTACAAAACAAGCACGATCACGAACGTATGAGGAAAACCAGCAACGCAGCTGACTCGAAATATTGAAACCATCTAGCTTTTGCAATTTTCCAGGCAGTCGGAAAGTAAGATGTTACAAGGCAAGCATTTAATAACTTTGATAGGTATATAAACACTTTCCTGTGCATATTTTTTTAGAAATAAAGTGTAGATGTTGTCGTTGCCCGGAGCCTTACTTGATTTTAAATCAGCTATGATGCTCTTTAGAGGGGAAACAGACATGAAGGGGATAAAGGGGCTGCTACTACTTTCCACAGCATCGAGAGAAGAAGCCACTTGAGCTTCAGTGTCACTATCACTATTAATAATGGCTGACATGTGAATGTTATGCATATTTATTTATTTATTTCTTTATTGCAGCTATTTGTTTTACAAAAAAAATAAGTAACATATGTTTATTTTATTGCTCGCAACTCGCAAAAGTGGGAACACTTGTGCGCGAGAGCGGGGATCTTTCCATGATTAAAATATTTATTTATATTCCATGTTTAAAGAAAATGTGAAAAAATAAATAGAAATGAAAAATGAAATGAAATATGAAAGCGAAATAGTAATCTTAAAACACACAATGAATCAAATTAAATGAATTAAGTTTAATTGCTGACACAAAAAAGGAAAAAAAGACGAGCGATTTATGGGTTTAAGACTGAATCCAGAAATTTATTGTTGTTTTGGGCAAAAAGCTTTAAGACTAACCTATAGTTACGTTCATTTAGACAAAGTTTGATATCTAGTGGAAGGTTATTATACAACTTCGGCCCTAATATACTTAAATGCCTGCCCGTTTGAGCTTTGAGACCACTTTTTTTGAGAGCTTTAGAGATGTTCCAAAAGCCTTTAATACCTTTCTCTAGTGATTTTAGTTTGCTGTTCACTCTTTGTTGCGAAGCACAAAAATGGCTTCCTTGATATTTCTTTGGAGGCGATTAATTTTCTTCTTCAGAGATGATTGCCGTGAACGCTGCCACTGTCTGCGTAAATAATTACGCCGGGATATGAGAGTTTTAATACTAGAATTCAGAGGTAAATTTGTGCACGATGGTTTAGCTAGAGTCACAGGGATTGAACTTTGTACTGCAGATAGTAAAATGCTATTGAACTTTATTATGTGCTCGTCGATGTCGCTTTTTTTCCCAATTTGCTCTATGGAAGGCAAACTTTTTTAGACAAGCTTTTTCAATCCCTGAGTCGAGAATACTAAAGTGAATCGGAAGGTGGTCCGAATATAGAACAGTTCGGGCAAATGGAGGAGATACAAACTGAATGCAATTAGTCAATATTACGTCGATCGTATGCCTCTAGATTTAGGGTAAAAAGTCGGAGTTGGACTAAAAAGAATGTTGAACGCAGAAAAAGTATGTTTGTGCTCCAGTATGCTCCCCCAGCGATTGTTACGAGAGCAATTCCAATCTTTGCTCCTGCAGTTCAAATCCCCTGCAAGTAAAAAGTTGTTTTCAATGCGATCGAACGCTTTCAGATCATTTTTAAACAGACGTTCTTTAGTATGGTTGCTATTTCCGCCTGGAAAATAGGCTCCAATTAGAAGGAAATTACGATCAATGCAGGTTAGTTCCACACAGCAGGTTTCAATTAGAGAGGTTTTTAAAGGTGGTCGCGCACAGTGGCTAATAGAACGATGGACAGCAATTGCTACACCACCACCATGAACGAAAGAGCGATCGGTGCGATAAATTAAGTAACTTTCATCAAAAATGGAGTTACTGGCTTTCAACCACAATTTCAGTAATGACAGCAACATCAACCTTATTAGTTTTCAAATACGAGAAGAATTCAAGACGTTTCTCCAGTGGGCAAATACTACGAGCATTCCACATTATAATATTAATTCCCATTATATATGTATTTAATTGTAAGTTCCGCTACCACTCGAAACTGCTGCTCTTTGTTTGTACAAAGTTTGAGCTTAGTTAAAAGCTCGTTTGTGAGATTAATTATTTCACTGCATGTAAACAGGTCATTGTTAGAATATACGCCTGCACTGGCTACCGTGGCATAGTTCTGGGCAGATGATGAAATTGTTGTGATTTTTGACTTCGGTCTAGTGCCACTGCTTAGTTTAAGCGCAGGGAACAGGTTCTAGTTCCTTATATCAATGTGCGATGTAGTTTGGACGGCGGTTTTGCTGCGTTTAGCTCGTAATCGAGATTGAAGCTCAATGTACTTGAGACGGCTAGGGCAGAGGTTTGAACTGGCTGGGTGGTCCCCGGAGTAGGTGGCACAAAAACGTTTCGCATTAATACCGTCGCGAATAGCACAGTCTGTTGATTTATGCGGTTTTGCGCATTAACTGCAAATTGTTTTAACGTGACACCTGACCAAAGTTTGCCCATAAGTCTGGCAGTTGAAACAACGTACTGGCCCAGAACGCCGTTTCTGATAGCGGGTGAATTTCACCACAGTATGAAATAGGTATTTAGCTTTTTGATTAAGATCAGGGATTTTTACCGATCCACGGGGAAAAGTTAGAACAAAAGTCGCTTGATCAGCAGAGCGCGGAGATCTTACACTTAAACTTTTAATGTCCGAACATGTAATTCCCTTTGTTTTGAGTTCGTCTGATAGCTCGGCAGCAGTGACTGAATGTAAGCCAGTTAAAACGACTTTAAACGATTTTCGCGCACTATCATCATGCGTAAAGAATTTCGCACTTTCGTTGATCAACATAGATTGAAGCTGATTGTAGTCTTCCGCGAGAAATGAGCAAATTTTTATACCAATGCTGGTATGTTTAATTACGTACTGCGTGATATTGGAGCCTTGGATTAAAGATTCCACCGCTGCGCGGGAGATACCAGTAATAGTTATTGGAGGCGAATAAGTCATGCGCACTGGCAAAGAATCACTTTCACTTTCGTCATCAATAAGCTGGCTTAGCGGAACAAAAACGCTGTCGTTAGGTTTGGCAGAGCCAGACTTCGTAACTTTTCTTTTCGCCATCAGGGCATCGCCCTCAGGAGAAAGACAACGCTTCACTATTAATATATTCTAGGTTACAATTAGAATAAAAACAGAATTTGCAATGGCACAATAGCTAGAATACAATGTAAGTACACTGCGAACGCTGCTAGGTGTGATCTCTAAGAGACGCAAACAGGGGTCGTATGACGCAAGCAGGGGTCGCAAATCTGGCTTTCATCGATGGTATCGTGGACAAACACCAGCATTTGAATATTTTGAAAGGAAACTTACTACAAAATGCAAAAGGAAATTGAATATCGATTTTATTAGGACAATGATCCTAAGCATTCCTCTCAACTCGTTGAAACGTGGCTTATTTGAAATTGTCCACATGTTATTCAAACACCTCCACAGTCTCTGGACTTAAATTTTATAGAGAATTTGAAAGACATCAGGAAATACACAATTAACAAGTCGGGACCTTAAAATAGCTTTGCTGGAAGAATGGATCCAAATTCAGCCAGAGTACACAAAATCTTTAGTGGAATCGATACCTCGCAGATTGGATGCGGTTCTTAAGCAAAAAGCCTATCCCACGAAATGCTAGAAGTAAGATTTTTTAATTTTATAAGATATTAAGAGCTTCATACAATTTTTTTATAGGAAAAACCATTTCAAATCATTATGACTGTGAGGCCAAAGTCGACACTTTTCTGGATCTTCATTACTTCTTTTCGTGATGCTTTATTCTTTTTGTTATTTTTTCACTGAAGGCCGGCGATACATGTAAAATTTTCAAAAATTCGAGTTTCTTTTTTTGCATAAATAGTTAAATTAACACCTAAAAAAATAAACGTACTGAAGGACTTCTGTATGGGCCTGAGATCGCTGATTAGTTGGTGAGTTGCTGTAATCATACAGTTTCTGTGTGTCAAAACTACGCGTTTTTCTCGAAACGACATTTTTTTGAATTGGCGGGCAAGATAACTCAAAAAGTTCACAACCGATTCTTATGAAACATGGCACACGTTTTTTTTATAGTATAAGCTTCTAGTTGAACCTCAATAATGCCAAAAAAACCTTCAAAATTTAGCATTTTCGACCCAAAAATTGTCGAAAAAAAGGGTCAAAAATCGTACTTTTTTATGAGGCGTGCTAATTTATGATTTTTTTTACCTTTTTTTCTTGGTTCAACATGAAGATACATGATTTAAGATTGCTCTAACTGATGCTAAAAATCCCGCCGATTGATGCCTTTCGCCACGAGGGTTTCAGGAGATTGGTTACTACGGCGGCATTTTGAAAAAAAAATTAAATGTAATCAAAGTCTTGTATTTTAATATGTAATGAATAACCATGATCATTTTCAAAACGATTCATTTCTTCCTTCTATTTTAAATAAGCCTCTGAAAAACGGTTTAAATTCAGGCGTTTACATGTATCGCCGGCCTTAAATGATAAATAAACATTAAATCTGCAATTCCTCACAACTTTTTTTCTTTGTTTCATTCAGAAGCTGACAGATATTGATCATTTGTCATAAGATACTTGGCCACATCATTTTGGATGTCAGCCACTGTAGTTAAATTAGTAATTTAATCGTAGCTATTAAAGCGAAATACTGACAGAGGAGCTTTGAAAAATGCTATGCAACTCAGTTCTAAATTTTATCGATTTACTCAACTTCAGACTATATATAAAAAAAATTGGAAAAAACGGTTACAATAAGGAAATCAAATACAGCTTTAAGAGAATAATCGGCTTGTTGCTTATATTTTTCAGTTAACTTTTATATAGACGACACTATTAGACAACTCGTGCAAATACATTATGCTTTGTCTACTTCAAAAATCTAGTTATACAAAATACACTAATACAATCTACCCTTCGAAACAATTCATACTAACAATTAATGATTTTAAAAAAAAAAGCATTGTTTACATCTCAAACTCACCACACATGATCCGGTTCGGTCACCTTGTAAAATCGCGTGGCTACCGTCAAAACAACAACAATCATAAACAAAGATCTCCAACTTCTGAAAGAGCATTAAAGCCATGAATTCGATTCAAGTTACTCGCTTAAGTCTTTCGTTTCTCTTCGCTGCACACTAGCCGAAAACAGACACTTACAACAACTCATCATCGTTAGCACTGCTCTGCTTCACTACCGAAGACTTTTCACTTGTTTTCAAAGACATATTTTCTCGTTTCGAAGGGGAAAATGCATAAAAATTGCATAGAAAATAAATTAACAACTAACAAAAAACCGAATAGAGCACTTTTAGCTTTCACATGTAGCGATTTTAAATAAAAACTAATAAATAAACATCGCCGTCTGAGATTCACATTTAATTCTTTTCGTGGTACGTAAGCAACTGACTTGTAGCCCGGCGACGTGTCTAAGAACTCTCTTAAGAAATCGACGTTGGGCTGATTTCAAGCTACTATACACTTGTTAAATTGCTTTCACAAGAAAACTATGTGGTAAGCAGGTTGGAACGTAAATGATTTTAATGAGAAAACAACTACTAAGAATTTAACAATGCCTTTGGACACACTCGAAGGTGTTTGCAAAATTTCGTGGTTGGCATACGAGAAGAAAATTGTTGATAAAGTAATAACTGTAAATTCGTGACGTCATAAGAATTTGTATGAAAGCTTGAATGGGTTGGTATATTGACTCGATATTTTGGATGCTTCTATGATTTTGAAGCTTTTTATTAAGTGTAGATCAAGAGGTGAAAAACAGTGGAACTATTTTTTATTCCTTATTTTATCTTCGAAATTAGACTCTGTCTAAATTAAGCATTTCAGAAACAAATACAACATATTGCTGTGATTTACACAGGGAGTTCATATTACTCGAAAATATTAAAGATTCTTGCTAATGCCTTGTGAAATATATTTTTATAAACAGTTAGATTTGAAATCACGAAAAGTTTTCATCTCTATTACTTGAAATATTTAAAAGATTATTTTGGTAATCGCACTATTTATTTTATATTTAATTTATTTTATATTTAATTTATTTTATATTTAATTTATGCAAAAAAAATCATATACAGAATTGTAGTGCATTTTTGAGAAAAAAATAATACATGTTGTCTTCTTCTTCGATTAGCGCAGGAGCGCTTTCACTTCTCTGCCTATAGATGGGGAAAAGGAGTTCGAGAGACTCGGTAGATCATTTATGAAAATTTGGAACAACAAAGGGCCAAAAATGGATCCTTGCGGAACACCTGAGGTGAGATAGAAGAGAGCAGAAGAGCAGGAGTTAACAGTTACAACACAAGTAAGTTCATAAATGTAGGAAGATAACCAGATGAGTACCAGAACACAGAAACCATATTTGTCCAGCTTTAAAAAAATAAAATCGTGGTTGAGTCAAGCGCTTTAGAAAAGTCAGCGTAGAGAATTTCTGACCCATGGCAGTAATAATAGTGTTGGTGAATGACAGCAAGTCAGTAGTGGTATGTAATCGAATATCCGGGATCAATATTGGCATTTTCACAGATAGCCAAGCGGCTATCAAATCCCTTGCTGGTCCTTGTACAGTTTCCACGATTGTTGCTGAATGCCGTGCATCTCTTAGGGAGATGTCGAGACATTTGGTTGTACAATTGATTTGGGTACCTGGACATAGGGGTTTTCAGGGCAACTGTGAGGCCGATGAGCTAGCAAGGCTTAGAACCTTGTTACCAGAGGTCTCTTGCTCCCTTTCAATAGGTATACCGATGACATCGGGCAAATTGGCCATCAGGCAAAAATATCTCGATGATGCTAGGAGGTCTCGGGCAGATGAATCATCCTGTGCAATAGCATGGCAGTCCTGGGTATCCATGGATGCGCGTCGCACCAGGCATCTTTTAGGCTTAACTCGCAGCGCTCTACGATGCACTGTGGGAGTTCTTACGGGCCACCGCCTCATAGGACGGCATGCAAAACGATTGGGAGTGCAGTTTAACGATTTCTGTCGGAGTTGTGGCTCTGAGGATGAGAGGGAGTCCGTCCTCCACCTCTTTTGTCACTGCCCGGCGTTGGCAAGGAGAAGGTTGGCGGCAATTGGTGCTCCCTTTCTCTCAAACCTGACCGAGTTGTCCCTGGTCAATATAAAGGGGATAGTTCGTTTTTTCAAGGGAAACCGATGGTTTCCCGAGTTCAGTGAGTAGAAGAGAGTCACAAATTATTGTGACATCAAAACGGGCCTCTCTTGGGCCTATGTGTGTCGGTCAGCAGACCTTTGTGGATCGGCAGCCACTTCAACCTACCTACCTACCTAGTAGTGGTAGATTTGCCGTTGACAAATTCATGTTGCTCGTCGGCAAGAAAAGGCTCTAATATAGGATAGATCCTATTATAGGCAATGTTCTCGAGAAGCTTGCTGAAACAAGGTAAACCCAAGATTGGGTAGCAGTTGGAGATGTAAGCAGGACCAACTGCTTTAAGCATAAGGAAAATATTGGCTGATTTCCATAAAGAAAGAAAAATTCCAGTTTAGGCACTAAGGTGAAAGATAATGGACAGGGGTACATACAATGAAGATGGTAATGAAGTTGCTACTATATTAGGAATGCCATCGGAGCCACAACCAGAACTAGAATCGAGACAATTCATTAAGTTTTCAACTTCTAAAGAGCTATACGTAACGAAGAAAGTGCTCTAAGACCGAAGCAGCGAAGGAGATGAAAAAGTGGCATATGGAAGAGAAAGTTGTAGGAAAATGAGCAAAGGGTTGTCAAGTCTCTCAGTTGTCGTGGCGAGGCGAAGTTATGAGGGATTTTATAAGGGAATAAATAAAGGACCCGAAGAGTTTCGAATCTTTGGAGCAAATAGACGCCTCAAATCTGGCAAAATTGCCACACATCACATATTTAGCCACCATTTCTGATGAATCCTTAGGTTTTTGAACTCAAGTAGCTCATCATGCAATGCAGCAACAGAGCAACGGAAGGCGTAAAGCCTATGGAACGTCGAAACAACGTCGAAACAAAAAAAAAACGAAATGTAGGAAGAGACCTTGGACCCAACAGGAAGATTGAGAGAAAGTTCTAAAACGTATTGGAGGGCAATAAGGATCGGGAATAGCACAAGTTGAAACAGCAGAATTAAAATGAACTGCAGACACTGGAAGGCTGGTTAAAATCAGATCAAGAATTTTGCCATTAATGTTGGGAAAATATTATTTCTTTTTGGGAAAGGATTTTTTTTTTGTTTTGTTAAACGGGTAGCGAAAAATCGGGACTGTGGAGTCGCATTCGACTCCGACTCCGACTCCGCTTTTAATATACAGGGCCACGACTCCGACTCCACAGCCTAGCGGAAAACCTTCATATATTTCCTGCGAAAGATGCAGGATTATGTAAGATTCTCACCAAAAAATATCACCCGCTGACCACAGGAGTTCCAAAGAAGTCAGCTTCGGTAAACATAGACCTATTAAAATCATAGATACCAGCGGCGCGAAAGCTACTCTTAGCATACTCATGGTTACTGCTCTGATATACAATTTTGTCATATCTTCGATGACTTCATACAGGACCTAACAATTCTGCTCTCATTTTGGAAAATGTTGTGAGGTGTCAAGCAGACCATTCTTATGTGGTTTTCTCGACTCCAGTTTACAACTTCTAGGTTTCTTGCGTATGCGCAGCGGGCATTTTTATCCTCGAAAAGCAACGGGATACTGCTGTAGCTCAGACGAAAGAAACGAAAGATTTTGTCCATAAATCATGCAGAATCCAGTCTGATGAATGAAACTTTGGAATAGCGCCCAGAAGAGCCTCTTTCACTATCTTAAGGTTGGATTTTTTTCATGCGAAACTATCATGAGACGAACATACTGGCTGACAGCAGATACACAGGTAAAAATTGTATTTAGCTGCATACTCTCTAATGATGACATTTTGTACACTGCCGATTTTGCTTTGATGCAAATTACTTGTACATTTTCGCTTTGAACAGATATAATGGCATTTTCATTTACATAAAAATTCCAATTCTATTCCAATTCTTAATTTTTTCAAACTTTGCTTTAAGCATATTAAAAATAAATTTAACTTTTTCTTTAGTGAACTGTAAGATTCGGATTCACTACAATAACTAATCGGCGGCGACTTGAACTGGAGACACCCTCAACGGAGAGATTCGCAACCATTATTCCAAACTCGCCAACCATATTAAGTAGTAGCTTAGTAATAGGTTTTTTCTCTCCTGTCAGATGATCTGCTCAACAGTAATGATATTCCACACTGCCGAAATTGAGCGTCTATGTCTGATCATTTTAATGTGAGGCTTCAAATTTAATGGTAATGTTTCTGAGTGCTACTCCGATAGAAAGGCACAATTGTTCGCAGGAACATTTCAATCGTAATTCAATGGTGTTCCACCCAAATACTCTGCTTCTAATAGTCAAATTGTACACGAGGAAGTCAATTTGTTCCTAGCCAAAGGTCATATTTTCATCGGAAAATCAATCGGATGATCCGCAAGTCACAAGTGACGAATTTCACTTTGCCAATTTCTATGAACAATATAAGTAATATTTTAGTTTATTTTTTAATATTTATTTGTCACAAGTAGGTCACTGTTGTATCTAATTAAATACAATTTCACCATATTTATAACTTCTACATTTACTTTCTTTCCTTAATATTAAAATGTATCACTTGTGGGAACATCTTTTCAATAGCATACAGAGGAAGAGTTTTGCAATAGTTATCGCTGGCGAACGTTTTAAATGATAGAAAGGAAACAAGTCTTTTAAAGTTAAGCCCTGAAAATGTTGGGCACATTCAGTTAGAAAAATAACTAAGTGCTTGTTCCCGTCGGTAGGATCATCGGACTAGGCTCAATACTGATTTAGCTTGGCTTTTAATTCAAATTTATTTTTCTCGCTACCGCAAAAAAAGCACAAGCTGCGTACTACTTAAATTCTGAATGCTTTGAAATCTACCATTTAAAAAAAACCTGAAATTACATTCAGTCTTCTTTGCCCTCAGCAGTTTTAAACACTGATCAAGACGGCTGATCTAACAACTATTGCCAACTAAAATTTGCAATAATTCTTCCAGCGTACTTGTCTTTCTTTCTGTTTTATAATTCTATTCTAAAAATATAAAAATTCGATTGTTAACAATTCGCTTATATAATTTTTGAACATCGTATACATTTACGCTTACTCTTAATTTGTACACACTAATAACATTATTTCACCTCTTCACTTTATTCGAATTATTATTCGACGTATATGTTTTCTTTAGTTTATTAGTTTCTCGTCGTTGCAAAGCTTCCAGTCGTTTCCTTTCTATATCTTCTGCAGCACATCGACGCTTCTCTGAAGAAAAAAAAAATTTTCTAATATACCATATTTGTCGAACTTATACAAACATACCTGAAGCAATCGATTCAGAACTACTACTTTTTGAGGAACTTGTAGAAATTGTACTGGTTGTAGGTTTCTGGTCGCTTCTTGGTGGCATACTATTATGTCGAGTGAAACTATTCACTGTACATTTCGGAATTGGTTTCAAAACAGGTGCTTTCACAGGCATTGAATTGTGTCGAATCAAAGGACTTCGACATTGTTTAGTAGCCGCAGAGGCCCCCAGAAGTAGTTTATCGTCGATAGGAATAGAAAGAAATATATCGTCCATAGAATCGTCGACGAAAAAATCATTTTTCTCGACTTTCTTTCGCTTGACCTGATTGTGATAGGTTGCTTCGACCTGTTGACTGCACTGAATAAACAAATGATCAAAGTCGGAATCTTCTAATAGATTAGTTTCTGTCGATGTCGGTTTTTCAGTCTTTTGAATATCAGGTTTGACTCTGCTTCTTGTTCGGTCTTCATGTGCTTCTGGCAACCGAGTTGTGATTGTTTTTATTCTTTGAGCACTGTCCAGATTTTGTTCTTCAGTCGAAGATCTTTTCAAGCGACCAGATGACGTTGAAGGTTTCATTTCCAGCATCGTCTTCGACCGGTGAGGCATCTTACGGTGATTGTTCTTCCTCAAATCTGCAATCGAATTCAACACTCCCATATCGTCATTTTCTTTTAAGCTCAAGCCCAGCTCGTCTTGTTCAAAGTCGGTCAGTGGTGATGAGTCGCGAGTACTTGTACCACAATCACTGCTACTATCATTATTCTTATTCTTCATGTCGCGTAGGAGTTCCTCTTTGAATTTGAAGAAACCCCGTTTCTGATGGCATTCGGGAGACTCGACAAGGAACGATTTTTTTATTTGTCTTTGAGGACGATTCAGTTTTAGGCTCTGCGCTCTGCGTGGCTTCGTGTTATTGACGGGTTTCGCTATATTTGGGCATTGTTCTTCCCACTTCCAGTCAACGTCCACGATATTTTGACGAACGTCTTGCGTACAAATTATCGTTTGCGGATCGCTATCGTAATCTTGCGATGGAGATTCTTCAATAAAGCAAGATCGCTTGCAATGTGTCACGGGCGTGCTATGTGAGCCAAGCATGTTTCCGTTGAAACGAATCGCTGGCGGTGTATTGACAGTGGTTGGTGATGCAACAGCCCGGCATGGAGTTTTGGGTGAATCTGGAACAGTTTAGAGCGATTTATTAGCAAATGAGACCTATTGAAGTGTAAGTTAAGGATCTAAGAGAGATCAATTATTCTAAAGTGAGGAGATGATTGGAGTAAGACAGGATCGAAACCATTGATGCCTAGGAAGAAGATTTGAGAATAATTAATATTATGCCTCAATATTTCGGGTCCATATCACTGCCTGGGTTCGATTTGTTTGGTTATAGAAGTCTGGATGATGGCCCTCTTGTAAAAAATTGTGTCTCTCAATCACAATATTTTTGGATTGATAATATGTGATATATTGTGATTGAGAGACACAATTTTTTTACAAGAGGGCCAAAGTGTGGCAACGTTTTACCGAATTTGTTGCTAATTTAAAAAATATTAGTCATCCAGATGAATTAGGCAGGAACAAGAATTAGATAGATTAGAAAAGTTGAAATTGATTGAAAAGGTTATTAAGTCAACTGATTACGTAAATTCTATAGCGTTAGTAGATAAACCAAATAAACCTAGTAATCTAAATCAAATTAGGAAGCGCTCACATTATTCCATTCCAGATTTTGAATATATTTCGTCAAGACTTGTTGGAGCCAAAATCGTTAGTATTTCTAATGGAATATATTGCCAATATATATTTTTAATCCCTTTGAGGGGTTGTATAAAATATATAGCTTTCGGTTAGTTTGTATTGAAAAGTTACTGACGTTTTAGCACCAAATTTGCCAAATCGGATCCATGGAACTCGGAATCAATTTTATATATTAAAATTATATAATGAAGTATCAGTTTTAGCTCGTTCTAGTTGACTAGAGCCAGACGTGGCCAGTCCTTGAATACACTCAAGTGTTCACTATAGATGAGAAGCAGTGGATCCCAGCACAAATATTTAATACACAAATATTTAAAGAGTTTGAAAGGAGGTCAGTAACAAAATTGGAAACTAAAAGTGGGTCGCCGCATGATGAAGTGAAAATTATGGTTGTTATAAGAAGTTCAGACCTGGTGGAACGTGTTACCTATAATGATGATGAATGGCCAGACTTAGATCATAAGATGCTGAATATCTTGATCAGGACTTACCTCAAAGAAAAATTGCCTCCAAAAAAAATAACGATCAGCACTGTCAACAAGATCGAGTTCGTGAAATATGTGACGTAAGAGTTGAACAGCAATCTGCATGTAGATATTGAGGAACTGATAAGAATTCTATCTGAAGCGAAAATCAAAGAAACATCTAGTAAGCAGGTAAAGGTTCGGCATGAATCGTGGATCTCTAAAAGCATTATTGACATATCCAGACGTAACCTACTATCAACTTATACGGGGAAACGAAAAAGTGTAGTGAATCAAAAAGAAGAAAAAATCGCGACGAAAAGTGTAAATTTAAAGCCATTTGAAGAAGGGAACTTTGAATCAAAGGAAAAGTGGATTTAATGAAGTGTTTAAATGGATTTGAAACACCAGCTGACTTTTTTAAAAATTTTATTCACAGAAGAGCTTCTAAGGTCAAGAATGTTTGACATATGTTTGTTTGTGTAGCCTTCGTTTATCTGGCTCCATCTTATTAAGTTATTCACCACATTTATGGCTTCGCCATATGGAATTTGGGGGTTTGGTGGTGTTTGCTCCATGAGCGGCTCTTCGTCACTTTCACTGTCAACTTGAAACATTGTGTCTGTGTTCCATTCTTCAGTTTCTTCCATAGAAACAGGACAATTGACAGCAACCCTTGACTATAACATCTGTGTTTCCTGCAATGTTTCATTGTATTCATTGAGCGTTGGTATAAATTGTGCCAATGGAACATTATCCTCTTCTTCAAATTTATTGTCGTCCCAATGTTTTATTTTGAACCAGGACTTTTCAATTACACTTTACAGTAATTCTTCCCAAGTAGATTTCAAAATTAGAATTGTATCACGGATCGAATGATTCGCAAGCAAGTTGTGTACCGATGTGTTTTCTTCTGCTACGGCATTGGAGAGCAATCGGTTCCGGTAAATTAGTTTGACAACCCTAATCGGATTTTGGTCCATAGGATGTACGACAGCAGAGTTGTTGGGCAGTAAGAACATAGCAAATATATTGCTATCTTCGGAACGCAGTTGCTCAACCGATCCATGGGCTGAGTAGTTGTCTAACAGCAGAATCGCCTTTGGAGGCAGGTAAATCGGCGTACCTTGAACAATAGCTTAAACTTAATTCAATTTTTTTTTCAATAAACTGGGAGCACACTTCTTTTACGAATGTCCCGTATAACCATTTCAGGAAAATTTCTGTAATCATCCATGATCTCCGCGAGTGTGCATAGTCTAAATAGTTCTCAAAATTTTTGAAACAACGTTGATTCGCTGCCTTCCGAATTACCAGCGGCTTCATTTTGTCTGTTCCGTCCGCATTGGCAGAAAAAAGAACTGAAATCCGTTCTTTGCGAATTTTTCTACATGGAGCTGTTTTTTAGCATGCCGTGACGTAAGCTCTACCGGGTAACATTCGAAAAAAGAGCGCTGTTTCATCGGCATTGTAAATTTGAGCATCTTACAGTTCCATTTCCGATATTTTTGCTCTGAACCGATTTATAAACGATGTTATGGTCGACGTGTCGCTAGACAATATTTTACCGCAAAACTTTTAGAAATTGTATTATTGTCGCTAGACAATATTTCACTGCAAACTTTTAGAAATTCCCATGTCGACGTTTGAATTTTCAGAACAAGCCGTCACTGGCTCTAAAATCATTTATATTTTTCTCCGGGTAAATTTCCCGGAAAAAATCTAGAGCTTTTGATCGGAGAATCGGGCTGTTAATGAATGGAACAGTTTCGTTCCCGTTGCTTAAGAAACCAATCGTACAGTTTCTCCTCTAGCTCCTCATACTCCGCTTTATGTAAAGTTTTTTTTCTAACTGTTCGTGCGATTTGGAAGCGGCTGAATTAATTTCCACTTTTTGTTTTTTTATTTGTGAGATTGCAGTCTGATATACACCAAATTCCAATACTAACCGATTTGCCCGTACACCGTTTTCCAGCCGATTTAAGATTTTAACTTTTTCATTGAAATTTAACCGTTTTTACTTACGATTTGCCATGTTGGGATGTTTTTAAGCAGAGAATAACGGAAAAAATTGAGGTACGTGCACTAATACAAGACGAGAAGCAACCAACTGAATAGAAACCAATCAGAAAAACTTTTCATTCGGAAATCTTAAGATTTTAGAACGGATCATGGTGTTGGTAATGAACTTAAGTTTTCTGAAAATTATGATTTGTGAACTTAAGATTTTTGAATTTCTATGTATTGCGACTTTTATGTCGTTTGTGAAATTACCAGCGACAAGACATTATTGGAACAAAACTATTGCTCAAAGTCAAATATACGAAACAATGACTAACAGGTGAGAAACTATAAAAAGGTTTCTGATCTTTTAATGCGAATGTTCAGTTCGAACCAGTTGGTAAATTATACAAAATAAGGCTTCTTACGGATTATACGAGGGTTGATCAATAAATAATGATAATGAATATAAACCAAGGTGATTAAACTTAAAAGATATATTTATTTTTCAACATAGTCTCCTAACAATTTAATACATTTTGTCCATCTTTTTTCCAAACCTAGGATACCCTTAGAAAAAAATTCTTTATCTTGAATCTCCCAAAATGGAAAGAGGAAAGATTTAAAAGTCACTGGATGATGTAAAAAAAAAGTTTTAAACTAGCGCAGGAAGCGGAAAAAATTCTTAATAAGAAGTTTAACCCAGAAACCGTAAGAAGAATTTGAAGGGATGCGAATTTTAACGGAAGAGTACCCAGAAAAAACCCTATATTAATGCTAAAAATAAGGCAAGAAGAATGGAATTTATTCGTGAACAATAAATGAAAGGTACAACATTCTGGGATACCGTTCTTTTTGCGGATGAGAGCAAATTTAACCTTTTCGGAAGCGATAGAAGGGGTTATGTGTGGAGACAACCATATGCTGAACTTCAACCACGGAATTTATGCAGTACAGTAAAACACGGTGGTGGCCACGTAATAGTGTGGGGGTAAATGGCATCTTCCGGAGTGGGAAACTTGATGTTCATTGAGGGGAACCTGAACAAATTCCAGTATTTGAATATCTTAAAGCATAATCTACTGCAGAGTGCGGAAAAATTACACATCAAGGACAATTCCCGGTTTTATGAGGACAACGACCACAAGCACACCTCGGAACTAGTGCAAACGTCGTTGATTTGGAATTGCCCGAACAATATTAAAACGCCTGCTCAGTTGCCAGATCTTAATGTTATCGAACATTTATGGTCAAAGCTAGAAAATGATATCAGAAAACATGGCCAAATGGGAGGCCATTTCACCAGAGTACACCAAAAGTCGGTGCACTCAATGCCAGATCACCTCAAAGCGGTATTGAAACAATCAGGATATCCCACTAAATATTTAATAAATTTCTGAATAAAAAAAATGTTATAAGTTTGAAGTCAAGGACATTTTTGAGAGAACGCCCTTTAAGCTTTTTGCTTATTTAGGTTTTTGTGGTGATTGGCATATTTTTTTATTGTTTTTTCATTGGAAATAATAAAATAAAACCACAAGCTGAAATATTTTGTTTATTGTTTGTTTCAAGAAAAGGATTTTCCATTTTCCTGGATTTTTTAAGGGTTATCCTCGTAAAAAGTGCTCACATCATTTATGCTGTGAGCCACTGTTGCTTTAATTTTTTTTTGTTTTTGTAATCTAAAAATGTATTGGAATTTTTTTTATTAAAATGTGTTACTTATAATAATAAACGTCTTAGAGATTCTGCGTATTTTTTTTCCCATAAATCATAATTCATGCAGTAAAGGGTTAATTGAAATCGTTTTTATTTTGTATAAAAGCGGTCACGCATTACGGAAACACAACGAAAAATTTTTTAGCAATGTGAGGCAAATGTTACGGTAAATATATCAGTTGATTGCAAAGAATGATCCTTTGTTGCAAGACCCTTTAAAGACCCTGATATGAAGTAGTAATTATGAAAATAGATATATCTATGTGTACTTTTATTTTAATCTCAGCATTGAAATTAAAGTTTTATTGGAAATCTTACGATTTCACATTTTCTAAAAGTGATTAATATACAATATGAAAGAACATTTTGTAACAACTCAGGTTTTTCATTTTTGACATGTTCTCAATGCAGCTACATTCACAATTTTTAGGAAGGCATAATTACTAATTTTCCATATTGTCATGGATCAAATCGGCTTGTTTGTTTGCAGAGACTTGGTGATTATCAAAAGTGTTTTATTCCTTTACTGGTTTCCAAATTCAGTACTCAAAACGCAGATGCACAAATTGAAAAAAATATGCAGACACATATTCTTGATCATATTTCAATAATCAAGTAATTTTTTTTTTTTTTTTGAACCGATTTTTATCTCTTGCGATATTCTGGACATTTCCTGAACGTGCAAAATTTTTATAAGCAACCACTTAAGGGTTTGCGAATTGCAAAGAAATCTGTTAGGATGTTCTGCATATTTTGGACATATATCTGCTTGGTTTTTGCAGCTAATTGCAGAGGGGCCAAAATTCGGTCACATAACACTTACTAATGTGTATCACTTTTCTGAAAAAATGAAAATTAGAGTCTATATTGATATATACTGCACTTTCTAATGACTAACATGTCATTAGAAAATGCAACCAATTGCTTCGAAAGTAACTGAGTATCTTTTGGTATTTTTATTCTATACGCAGTAATTTTATACCACCTTCAGCAATATTTTTATATATATAGTTGAGAGACCAGATTCCTTAGGGAATCCTGCGGACGAAAAATTCCTATCCAGCCCATGAAGAATTTATCTTGGGTTTTAAAATCTACGGTGTAAGAATAAGCTAAAGTTTGGAAGAGGTTATCATTTAGTTTCAGACTCTTTTGGACAGAGTATATCTTCAAATATAACCACTGCACCACACCACAATTAGGTCTTTAATCTTCGAGGTCCTGTTTCTTTGATTATTAGAAGAGTTTGGCTCGTAGTTTGATGATCTTGTGGACGTACTCCATCATTATATGTGTTGGATGATTGGTTAGTTAACGGATGGCCATTTTTGATAGGATGGCCACAATGAGATATAGTGAATTTAACAGAGTGCAAAAACGAAATGATTTTTTAAGATTTCAGCTACTTTTGAATCGTCCCCAATGCTAATTGTGTTGCTTCTGTAATCTTTAACTTTAGCGAAAAATTAATTTGGCTTCCACTCTGACCCAAAATATGTTGTGTTGAATAGTGCTCTAGGTTAAATGGTAACTTTAATTTTTTCAACTGGTACAGCTACATGGTGAGCAAAGAAGGGTATATATTTTTATACTTTTGAATTAGCAAGTAAAATAATCGGTACTAGAATGTATTACAAGACCCTTACACATGAGAGCAGCCTTTGCTGTTGGCTAATCAAAGGAATGGATTTTTTTTAAAAGCAATAGGATATACCAAAGTTAATTTAAATGCTAACTGCACAGAAACTATCCAAGAAAAATTTGTAAAATTGTAGCATTCAAATCGCAATCAAACTATTCAAAACACAATTCAAATTTACACACCTCCAACTTTCCCATGCTTTGCCAAACTCAAACGATTTGGTCTTTTCTTCAGCAAACTCGGCGAATCATCCATTGATATAGTATTCAACTGAAGCAGATTACATTAAAGAACGAGTATTTAAACCTATTGTATATTTTAAATTATTCACCAGCTTAAATAATCAACAAATAGAATGTAATTAATGAAACACCACCCAAAGATTGGAAGGATTATAACGAAATGTCAGTTAAAGACGCGCCGAATGACTGTCAGCTGATGCAACAGCGTTGCCATTTCGAGTGTCACATGCGAAAGGAGAAATCAAATATGCACACCATGGGAACTTTTTTTTTGGCTGAAATATTTGCCGTGTTCCATTTTTACTAATTAGTACTTGCAAGTACTTGGGAGTAGAGCACAAAAGGAACGCCATTTTCGTTCTTTCCAGCTGATTCTGACCTGTCAAATTATATGCAGTTTTCAAATGTAAAACAGTTGAAAATAAAGGGAGAAAACAACGAGTATAAACTACCACAATCGATAAAGAATATAAAAGCAACTAGCAAAAAATTACATATTTTAACTTTCCACACATTATGAGGGCTATTTCTAATTTCCTAACTACCAAAACATTCAACATAACCATGAAAAACCAAAACCACCTATTGACAACTAACACTACCAATGACAACTAACATAGCCACCTCACGGCAAAAAAAGGCGTAACTACTCATGAACTACTCGCGAACGAGAACGCGAGTAGTTGGAAGTAGCCAGAAGTACTTGCGAGTACTAAATAGTAATAATGGAACACGGGCATTTAAGAACCGATTGTAACATGAACTAAATATTGGTATTTATGCATGATATATTCAACAGTTCAAAACAAATTCTCAGAAACGTAAAGTTTTGTATCCAAGTTATGTTGCTCAAACACGATATTTATTTCCATTACACACCAAAGTACTTTATTTTCGCTAGTTTATTACGCTACTTTAGGCAAATTTATTTCATCTTCTGTATATCACATACAGCAACCAGCCATTTAAACCAATTCTTCATCTACTACTACTTCTACTATACATTACAGCTGATATTGACATCTACACATCTGACAAATCCAACAAGCACCAACACTGAACTGAAATTGCAAAGAATTTTGAGTGGTGATGTGTAACAAGGGCCGGCGTAGAATTTATTTTTAATTAAGTTTCGTTTTTCCGGGTTGCGAGAATCTTATTGTGTCCACAAATCTAACTAAATAAAACCTCGCAATGAACTTCAATGCGAACGCGGGAGTTCGTCATCGTAAGTCGGCTGAGAGTAAGGAAATTTGCAAGGATTTCGCTGCTGGACGTCGTGTTGTTTTGCGTCGTGTGGTTTGATTTATTTACAATTGACACTAGATTTTCAATTCGTTATTATAATATATTATATAGTTGTGTTCGCTAATCGTGTGATCAAACTAATAGTATTGCTTGCAAATTTCCATCGAAATGATATTTTTTCCGCTTTGATAAGATGAGAGCGATATTACTATTTGTATGTTTTCTCTCCGCCACAGTTCAAGGAGGCCCAATTCGAAAACCGAAGCGTGTAAGCGATGTAAATGCTGTTGGCCCATCTGCACCCATATCTCAATACATACCTGACACTCCATACGATGCCAATGCACCGAATATGCAAGCAAGCTACGCTGCCCCGGCTTACAATGGAGCACCGGGACCAGGTCCCCAACAAGGCTACGCTAACTTTCCAACCAATCAGCCGCCTTCGAATGTCAATCGAATTCCGGGGCCACAGAACCAGTTTTCCGGTTATCCAGGCGGTGGACCAGGCATGGCACCACAACCGCAAGGTATGCCAGGTGGTCCAGGGTTTCCAGGAGGAATACCACCTCAGTTTGCAATGCTTCAGCAACCAATCGTCCAAGACATGGCCATGGAATACGGACAGAAACTTGCCGACCAAGGAAAACAACTGGTAGAAAATCAATTTGAGAAATGGGTTCCGGTGACGCGACTTAAGTATTATTTCGCCGTGGATAACAAATATGTGATTAATAAAATGCGACTGTTGTTTTTCCCGTTCATACAAAAGGTAAGCATGACCCCTTCACGACCGCATCATGAAAAATTATCTAAATTTCGATAATTAATTGCAGGATTGGTCTCTAAAGTACGACCACGATAACCCGGTTCAACCACGCTACGATATCAACGCACCAGATTTGTATATTCCGACTATGGCGTATATCACTTACGTTCTAGTGGCCGGACTAGTTCTAGGCATGCAAAACCGTTTCTCTCCCGAGAAGCTAGGCTACCAGGCATCAAGTGCGCTAGCGTGTAGTATATTTGAGTTGATCGTATACTCGATAACACTGTATGTGACGAACATCCCGACAACACTTAAAACACTAGACCTCTTAGCGTTTTCAAGTTACAAGTATGCCGCAATTGTTTTCTGCATCGTTGTTAGTATACTGTTTAAGAGGACAGGATACTATATGGCTCTGATATATAGCAGCTTATCATTGGGATTCTTCCTGGTAAGTTGACCTATTTAATCAAATACCAAAAATCCACCTGACACATTTGAATTTCAGCTCCGCACACTAAAAGCCAAAGTATTGCACGATCCAGCGCAAGCTTCAACGCCAGTCGGTCCGCCTAGCTACGATCCATATGGTATGCCACAGCAGCAGCAAGCCGACTATTCGATTGGCCGAAAACGGAAATTATATTTTCTATTCTTGGTGGCCGGCAGTCAAGCATTACTATCGTTCTGGCTTTCAATGCATTTAATACCAACGGAAAAAGTCGTGCCGACTTTAGATACAAATTAGGTTGAGGTCGAAAGTATTTCGTTACGATGGGACTAATTTTCATAATCTTGATGTGAAAACGAAACATAGTGTGTAAAAAGTGTTAAATAGAAATAAATGAAAAAAAAAAATATTGACGGACAAAGAAAATGAAATAGCTTGTTGATAACATTGGCAGAAAGAAGTTCGAAACTGACGCTAACACCGCACTTGATCTTAAGCTCTTTATCATTTATACTGAACAGAAATCTAAGCATGAAATATTGAAATAATGTAAAAAGAACAACCAACCATGATTAGAAACGATATTCATAGTTATAAAAAAATAATAGATGGAGGCAAACTTATAATAAAATATTGTTTTATATACAAATATGATATTTTGTATTTTTTTATCTCTTGTTTTCTAAATGGCATCCATTCCTATTTAGTAGTTTAGAAAAAAAACTGTTACGTATCTAGTAATACCAATTTCATGAAACCTTTATCTTCCAAATATAAAAACATTGAGACTTTGTCTATGGGAATTAAATATCTTTAATGAAGCATGGTTCCTTCGTGGCGATCATCAATTACAAATAGAGATGTTAAGCAACTAAAAAACTTATGAAATCATTTTGTTATTTCTGGCATAATGCATATTCGATCCAGACTAGGAAAGAAGACTCAAACTTAAAACGTTCCTTAAAACTGTACTATCAAAACGTCCGTGGCTTGAGGACCAAGTCTTATAAAATTAGTATTTCCTCTGCCCTATCTTCTGATGACATTATCTGCCTTACGGAAACCTGGTTGACAGATGATATTTTTGATAGTGAGATTTTACCACAGCATACTGTCTTCCGCAAGGATCGTGATCGCTCAATCTCTGGCAAGTCTGATGGTGGAGGTGTGCTTATTGGCATCCACAAATCTCTTTCTAGTTCGGTTTGCAGTGACTTTATAACTACATCTACAGTGGAGTGTATTTTAGTTCGTGTCTCTCTAGCTCCTGCTTCACTTTTACTTATCGCCTCTATATATATCCCCTGTAATAGTCCTTCTTCACTTTATGAACTTTTCTTTGCAGAGCTCTCATCTTATCTCCTGTGCCGTTTTCCTACCGCTCACTTAATGCTATGTGGTGACTTCAATATGCCTTCCATCGAGTGGAATACCTCTTTTTCAACCATCACTTCCAGCAACAGTCTTTCGCTTACTTTATCTTCATTCATTTCTTTATGTTCTCTTTCCCAATTTAACTCGGTACCCAATAAAAATGGCAGAATATTGGATCTAATTTTTTCTAATATGCCAGTGTCTTCTGTTGATTTGGATTCCGATGCTCTACCCTATGTCCCTCCCGACCCTTACCACCCTCCTGTTCTTTTAGAAATTTCTTTCAATCTTCCTCTTAGATCCACAGTTTCTTGCTACAGGCGCTTCAATTTCTTTAAAGCCAACTTTGCTGGAATGGCGAACGAAATCAATCATATTAACTGGTACTCATTTCTTCGCTGTTCTGACGTTAATGAGGCTCTCCATAGGCTTTACGTCTTCCTCGCTAATCTCATTCCTCGCTTCACTCCCACATGTCGTCCTAGGAGACCAAATGATGCACCCTGGTTCACCTCTGAAGTTGCTGCTGCACTTAGGGCAAAGGATGTTGCTCGTGCCAAATTCAAACGTTCAGCTTTGCATGATGACCTGCTTGAGTTTAAAAAGCAACGCTCTCATGCAAAGAGGGTTGCTAAAGAAGCCATGCGTGCCTACGTTACCAGAGTTGAGGCTTCTATTAGTTCCAACAATTCTAAATCCTTCTGGTCATTTATCCACTCACTGAAAAAATCCCCCGTCATTCCTCAAAATGTGTTTCTTGATGAAACTTCTGCCGCTACAACTGAAGAGACCTGTGAGCTCTTTGCTCGTTTTTTCTCGTCATTTTCTTCCCCACAAAACCCTCTTTCTCCTCCACATGTTTCTTTCACCACTCCCTTGTCGTTTCGCGCTAACCTTAGAGCGCTCTCTTCGTTTCGTATAAACCCTTTAGAAGTTGAATATTTAATGAGTTGTGTCGATTCTAACGCTTGTTCTGGCTCTGATGGTATTCCTAATATACTAACTAAGTCACTATCTTCTTCACTTTGTGTACCCCTGTCCATCATTTTCAACCTAAGTATCGCCTCTGGTGTTTTTCCTTCCATATGGAAATCAGTCAACATTTTTCCCATACTTAAGGCAGGTGACCCCGCTTGTGTCTCCAATTACCGTCCAATATCGCTTTTACCTAGCTTTAGCAAGCTACTTGAGAGAGTTGTCTACAACAGAATTTATCCTCTACTCGAGCCTTTCCTTGCAAACGAGCAACATGGATTTGTCAAAGGTAAATCCACTGTTACCAACTTGTTATCTTTCAGCAATACTGTTGCTTCTGCCATCGATCAGCAAAGACAAGTGGATGTTCTTTACACTGATTTCTCTAAGGCATTCGACTCTGTCAATCACGTGCTTCTTCTCTTGAAATTAGAGAAATATGGCTTTTATGGACCGCTGCTCTCCTGGTTTTCTTCTTACATTTATGAACGTGCTTGTGTTGTTACTGTGAACTCCTGCTCCTCTGCTCCCTTCTATCCCACCTCTGGTGTTCCGCAAGGATCGATACTTGGCCCCTTGTTGTTCTTAATCTTCATTAACGATCTGCCAGGTCTCCTAAATTCCTTCTCCCTTCTTAACGCAGACGATCTTAAAATATTCAGAGTAATCGATACAATTGAAGACTGCTTTCAGCTACAAAACGATCTGCACACTCTGGGCAACTAGTGTAGTGCTAATTATCTTACTCTGAATGTCTTAAAATGTCGCCAAATGTCGTTCACGCGTAAAACTAACCCTTTAGTGTTTTCTTATTGCGTTTCCGGTACCTCTCTCGATGCTGTATTCTGTTTTAAAGACCTGGGAGTTATTTTCGACACTAAACTCTTATTTGACCAACACATATTGCATATAACTGCCAAAGCGTCCAGGCTGTCGGGTTTTATACTTAGATCTTCTAAGCATTTTACTGATATCTCCACCTGTGTACACCTGTTTTGCTCTTTTGTCCGCAGTATCCTTGAATATTGTTGTCAAATATGGTGCCCACATTTTCAGTACTTAATTGATGCCGTTGAATCTGTACAACGCAGGTTCACCCGCTCTCTGCTTTTCAAATTCAATTTGACTTACTGTGGGTATAGCGCGAGACTTACCATGCTGCAAATTCCATCTCTGAAATCTCGTAGGCTGTTCTTCGATGAATGCCTTCTATTTAAACTACACCATCGACTTATCCCATCTGACCTCTGCAACCTGGTTTCCGTCCGTGTATTGGATCGGTCATGTAGATCAACTTTAACATTTAATGTTCCATTTGCACGGGCTGATACATATTACTATTCACCGCTGCTACGTTTACCTAGGCAGCATAACGAACTCAGACTTGGTTCCCTGCCACCGACCTTGATGCTTTTCAAAAACATGTTAAAAACTAAAGTAATTACTTATTCTGTTTAATGCATGCTCATCTTGGCTAATTGCATATTTAAATTTTGGATTCTTATTTTCTATTGAATTGTGATACTCTTGTTCGTTTTATATATATTGTTATTTTTATTTATCATTGAATTATATTATATTTTTATTTTTATTTATCATTGTCTATTGCGTAATTGGACTTGATCTGTTGTTATAGACATTAAATCAATAAATAAATAAATAAATAAATATAAACAAGAGGAAAAAACTAAAAGGTCCCCTTTGACTGGGACTCAAAGCGATGGACCAATAACTCATCGCCCGTAGTAGCTTTATTTATTTATTTATCGATTTGCCGTCTATTTATTACAGGCCGGAGCCCAATTACAAAAAAAGTAAAAGTATGAAAATATAGAAAACAAGGTAAAACGAAAGAGGTAATAGGAAAAAATAATATAAATAACAGTAGACAAAATAGTATTAATAAAAACAAAAGTAATAATAATAGTGGTAATAGTAAATGATGAAAAAGCTTCAATCAATAACTAACATAGTATTTGAGAATGGCTAGGAGTAAAACATGAACTTCTGATTTGAAAGCCTTTATCGTAGGGGACCAAGTCGGAGCTCGTCGTGTCCTCTATGAATGCGCAATAATGGACGTCTGTCCACGTGAAGGGTATATTAAATATCAAACGTGATCAATCGGAACGACTAACATTATGAAGCAGCAGCTTAGAGCCCGGGTTAGACAGCGAAGACAGGCCTGAAGAAATTTAAGCAACAAACATTCACCTAGGAACACTCGATCGAATTTCAATGACGGGATTTGCAAGAAGGATAAACGATCTCCTTACTCCCAATAAGGGATGTGGAATTCATGCAATAAAGAGGGGGTGAATTAATGTTGTAAGTGTTAGACATTAGGTGAGATTTCGATATGTTCAAATCAGGTAAGTTCCTTAGGTACCAGTCACCAAAAGTGCACAGATCGTTTTATGGTTTCAGGCAATCGTTGTGAGACTCAATTACCCTGAACATGTTGCAATCATCAACAGAAGGTAAGAAGAATAACTAAGAAAGACATTGATAAAGACAAGGAATAACAAAGGATCGAGAATCGAATCCTGCGGAACACCGGATCGAGGGTAAAATGCGAAAGAAGAAGAGCAAAGTATATTTGCGTTACAAATACGACCTGAACGTTAGGAGGAAAACCAAGATGGAAGGAAATCAGAAATAACAAAACACTCGAGCTTCGAGAGAACAAAGATCAAAGCTTTTGAAAGATCAGTGTAAACAAAAACTTGTTACTACTGATCTAATACACAAACAACGAAGTTGGAGAAGGTTATGAGGTTAGATGTGGAAGACCCGTCCTTGATTAATCCATACTGCTCAAGAGCAAATAAGCGATGGAGCACAAGAATAACCTTATGATAACCAACTCTCTCGAGCACTTTATCGAAGCTAGAAAGAAACGAAATTGGCAGCTAGCTAGAAATGCAGCTTCGATCATCAGATTTATGTGTCGGCAAGACATAAGCAGACTTCCATTGGGACGAGAAGGAACCAGAGGTGCAATTTAGGTAGAAAATGGTGGTCAATTTCGGCCACTTATCGTAGCTTTCAGAATTCTGCGAAGTCATCGTAAGACCTCGAAGCTCTGTACTTAGCAGAAGCTGCCTCTTTACCTTTTAGGGCAAATGCCACATCGAATCGAAACCGTTTGCACGGATGGCTGATAGGAGAAACCCGCGAAATTAAAAAGGAAAATATATCATAAAATTTAAAAAAACATTCGTCAATAGAAAGGTCATTGAAATTAGAGTCCCGATCAAAGAGGTTGACTTCGTTAGCCATACTTTCAAAGTCAGCTTTATAATAACTGCAATGTAAGGGTCTTATCGAAATTTTAGAGTTGGAAAAGTCGATAGAAATAACAATGGAGAGATGGGGATAGTTCATCTAAAAGTGCAAAGTGTATGGTGCGGCGGCAGCTTGTAGAGAGAATTGTGGGAGGCGATCTTTGAAAGAACAAATTCCAATATTTTGCTATTGGAATTACGAACAGAGTTTAATTGAGAAAGGGAACATATTGATAAAAAGCTGTTACTAAAGAAAAGATGTTAGATGAAAGGATCGAACAGAAAGTAGTATGTGTAAGTGGTGGCCAAACAAAACTAGACAAATTAAAGTCACCGCAAATAGTAAGGGAAGCATAGAGGAAACGGACAATGAAGTAATCAGAAAGCTCTACAAAAAACTAATCCTAGACGGAAACAGAGGAATTAGATTGATCATATACTGAGGAGAAAATCAGAGTTTCGGATGGAGCGAGGGTAATACGAACTGCAATACATTCAACTGGAGGAGATGGACAGATCTCACTACTTGGAGGGAATCGTAAACGGCAACTAAAGCACCACCACCGTCATGTTTAACCGTAATGAAAACATAACGGTAACGACAAAAAAAAAACGTGAAATGGAAAGAATTCATTGGCATAAATAACCTCCGTAAGCCAAATTTCGGTAAGGCAAATGATGTATTCAGCTGACAAAGATGAAGAGAGATAAACTAAGCTCACCTTAGTCCACATGCCTCAAACATTCTGAAAATAAATGCTAATAGACCTATTATGTTTGGGCCCGAAAGTTGCGCTTTGTGTTGGGGCGAATAGTCTCACGAGGTCCTCACAATATGTGAGGAGGCCAAAAGTCGTTCCGAAGAACCGTTTGTATACCTGATTAGATGATGAGGCGAAATGAACTGATGATTTGGTTCTGTGGGTTATTTTTTGTAAATGTCTTGTATGTAAGAAGCGCAGAAAGGTGACCTAGTTTCGCCACTACATATGATCTTATATTATACGCCGAAGTATTATAAAAAAGTCTTGGTACAAAGATCTGTAGCGGAGGCTTTACAATCAATAACGATGGAGCATTTACTGGCATAAATAACGTACTAGGTATGGTTATGAGCAGAAAAGGTGCGCTGTAGCTTGAACAGCAAGCTGAGAGAGCATTGGCCCATCAATGAGCATAAAATGGTCCACAACTGGAACAGAAATTGAATTCTGTTGCTCCAGAATATTTTGTGAGTTAAGAGGTTGACTTTGTTGTCGCTGTTGAAGTTGGTGCAAATTTTGATGCTGACTAGTGCAATGATTATGTTGCTGCAGCTCCTCAGGCTTATGAAGTTGCTGCCGAGCTGAATTAACAGATGTTGGATACTACTTCTGAGGAAATGGCTGGATAGCTGCAGTAAAACCAGCAAATGCAGACTTCTGTTTGCTAATAGTATCAATAGCTGAACAAAAGGAAGTAACGAAAGAGGCCATTGACTGCTTCTTGCATGATTTGCAGAGCCTGTGTAGGCCAGAGTTCTTTGCAAATATAGTTTCCGCAACGCCACCCTTTAAGCTGGCACATTTTGAGTGTACTGTTAATCCGCAAAGAAGAAGAACATATTGAAATTGGAGAAGTATCCTTTTTGTTGATGCAATTAGAGTTAGTGTATAAAGACATGATGATGGAGCAAATTAGTATTTCCCACGTATAATAAGATAACAACACGGCTGACAGCACTATTTATTCAAAAAACTGCTTTTTAGCTATAGCCTGGGGAATTAAACAAAGTTAAGTATAAGAATTAAAAGCTGAGTCAACAAATTTATGGATGGGAAATGTATTGAAAATCTTCATAAAGTAGGTATTTATCATCAGCAGAGGCACGTACAGCGAAGTTTTCAAAGCGACACAATAAAAATGGACATTTAGAATGGATTTTTGGGCGATAGCCCGGTAAGACACTTTTTCTTTTCAGAGACCGTTTGTTCTGGCTGCCCTGTTTATTTAGGGAGGGACTTAAAGCCAACTTTTAAACCGGATTCTTAGGGTGGTATAGGCTTCCACAGTATCTGGGGCCGCAGGCTGTCTGCTTTCAAACAGGTCCGCCTCTTGAATGAAGGTAACTTACCCTAATTACTCACGATTGTGTTGTTTTTTGGGTCTCTATTTCAGCAAAAGTGCCTTTTCGCGTCTTGGCTGAGTCTGGCTTACCAGCTCATACTTGAGAACCTCTGATGCTTTACGAACAAGCCCTAATTTTATTGTATATCATTATATTGCGGCTACAAAACGTTTGAATGAGGACAGATGAATAGCACATAGTGTCCCTCCTTGTTGTTGTTGCTTTTTTGGAGCAAAGCCACCATATTTTTCAAAGAACCCAGCCCAGCCGAGCTAGCAAAGCAACAAATCAGCATTCGTTGTGTGTAGATAGTGTGGGTTTACGGGGCCAAGTAATCTGTTTTTTGCCTTGTGGATCGTTTTCTATCACAAATTTGGCAGCTATATTGATTGAACTTTGGTTCAATTGGGATTATTGTGCATGATACTTTATATGGCATCAATTCTCTCAAAACTAATTAAAACTGACTTACCTCTGTTTTATCTAAATGTGATGAAGAACAGTCACGAAATATTAATTTAAAAAAAAAACTTAAATTATTTACACTTTTTGTAATTATGTTATTTTTATCAAATTCACAGAGCACCATATTTAAACTGATACTCAGCATGATGGATAATCCTCCTGAAATTCAATACATTATTTTATTCTTACCATCTCTTAGTCCTCTGCAGATTAAAGTTTTAATGTTTTAAAACTCTCCTAAAATTGTTATTCAACTAAAACAAAATATTCATAGTAATTTCAAATTTTTATATAGATATTTTTGTTTTTATTTTCATCTTTTCATTTTATTTTAAACATTTTTCATGTGCTCCTGCAACATTTTTTTTTCTCGTCCTTTACAATAATATACATATTTATAAATAATTTATTGCTTACAACAAGGATCAACAAAGTATACGAGAGAAAATCATAATTATTACATACAATATTGTAATTACACAGCTTAATTTCATTCATTTCATATTCATTCAGAATTATATAAAACACAAAAACAAAAAATTTTGCAATAATCGTTTAGTATTATTATTTGATCTGAATATCGTTCGTGTTACTTTATATCAAATCAATTTTTCATAGTTTTGTAATTATAATCCTAGCATATTCTTCTTATTCATAATACATTTTTATTTTAGTTTGCAAAAAATGTTTTATTTTTTATTCCCTATATTCTTCTTCTTGATTTAATTTTAGTTTGTAATTTTTTTAAGAAAAAATATACATTACAATTTATTTGATACTTTCAACTATTTATAATACAAACAATAAATTATGATATTATCTGATTGACAGACTTAACTTTTTCATGAACAAACTAAAATTTATAAACAGTATGAATCATTTCGTTAAAAATCAATACGATATTGTTTTAAAATCTAAGGCGTTTTTATCTGATTATTTCAAAAATCAAAATATAAATTGATTTTTGATTTTATCGAAAGAAAATTGAATTGATATCTACCACAGATAAAAGCTTAATCGAAAATAAAAGAATAATTGTCATATATGTATGTATTATTAATTTGATTTTTAAAGATTTTGGGCAATATGGACTAAAATTGATAGGATAGGGGTACATATTGTAAAGTGTATGTTGTATGCATATATTTGTAACACTAAAATAAATTAATTCTCATTTTTTAATAGTTTTCATTCGTATGTTATACATGTATATAATATTTATAATATAAAAACAGTGTATTTATGATTTCATTTTTTCCAAGTTTATTTGCTCAAAAGTTTAGTTCATATTTTTACGGTTTTTTTTCTGTTTAATTTTATCTGTATATTATTTGTTTAGTGAATGTAGTGATTTTTTCTGAATTTATTTTGTTACTAGTTTTTTAATTTTACTTGAATCTGTTGTTTTTTTTTTCAGATTACATGTAGAGAAATATGCATATTTCAGATATATTCACAGTTGTTTAAATTCAAATATAAAAAAAAGAGATTTTTTTCCACAGCAGAGATATCATATACTGGCCTAGAATTATTTTTAGGTTTATTTTTTTTTATTTTTTGCTGTTAAAGTGTAGCATAGATACATTTTCTATATCTTTGGTGTAAAATTATATATTAACAGTACTAAATTGATTGTAATTAAAGATTCTTTTAGGAACCAAAGAAAATATGAATAGTGGTAGCCATTTGGATATTATGGTCGCTTTTTATAAAAAAAACTGTAAAATATTATAGCTAAAATACAAATTATCATGTAGTAATTCAAAAATTTGTTTAAATTTTGTTTTAACTTTTGACTTACTTTGATTTTCCAAAATATTTTTACTGCAGAATAAGCATGTAATGTAAAGCAATTTTCAGAAAACAAAAGATCCTTAAAGACATACTTTACTACAATGTAGTCAAACCAAGAAAATAAGAAAGCCAATCCAAACGCCGAGAAAGGACCACGAGGAGAGAAAACAACATGGCGGATAAAATTATTTGAGCGTAAAGATACGAAGAGGAAAAAATGTGTAAAAATTTTATCAAACCCGCATCTGTCCTTTGCATCAACATCATGCACTTTTTTATATAAAACCTCAAAAATATAGACAGTTAATAAATAGTTTTGCACTGTTTTTTTTAGTAGGGAATGTCGTCAAAGCATGACATTACTACTCTTGGTGACAGCAAACTTTTCAGAGCATCGCTCCTAAAAATTCCATTCTCACTTGCATGTCTTAGAATCGCCTCACTTGCGATTCAATTTTATTTTCGTTATTAAGACATGCACAGCTCGCTCTTCCCTAATAGCCGTAAACATCCTTTCCCAACCCGATCCTTTTAGATTGAATTTCCCTATAGTCTATCTCTTGGGTGGCTTCACTTTTGTGTTGTTTTTTCGAGCTTTTTGGCTCTGGGAGCAATCCTGAGGTTGGCCTCGGACTACAGGAATTGGTGGTTTACCGCCATTCCTGTCCAGGCCATTCGAGGAGCCGGAAAGCTATCCCAAAGCCAAGCATGTCGGAAAGCTATCCCAAACCACATTTTGATTTGCTGTTTGACTCAGGTTCGGTCTTTAGCTCGGGTTGGGTTCAAGCTGTGGTGGATTACGTGGGGTTTGCGTGCGCTATCTACACGTCCCTGCAGCTTGGCCAGACTTAGACCAATTGCTGGATCTGAGCCAAACAACAACATAGTTGATTTGTTCTCCCAACTCCTCTTTTTCGTGGGATTCCGGGGGAGGCAGACATACCTCCATAATGGGCATTTCCCTACGGGAAGCGACCTTAAATAAACTTTTGTTAATATCGTATCGAAATTCAATCTGTTAAATTATGTAAAGTAGAATTTCAATTCTGTTTCGAATCAGCCAGCCACGTCAGACCTGTGGGAGAATCTTCTTGGGTGAGACCCAATGAGAAGGCCAATTCCTTGATACTTACATTCCCTTACAATGTTTTTGATCCTTTGCTCCTCTCTTTTCGAGGAATTTCGGGTGGGCGTACAGTCCCCCATACTAGGCGATTCCCTTTTGGAATCGACCCAAATTGATTGCTGAACTTAAATATTTTTCACACTAAAACATTTATCTCTCTTAAACATTTTTCGTACTTCAAAAATTTTCATACTTTGCGTTCATGTTAAAAAAAAAGCCAGCCAGCCAGCGGACCTGAAATTGGGAAGAACAGACCGGGTTTCGTTTAATAAGAAGGCCCACTAGTATATATTTTTTGTAAATTTTCTTTGAATCGATTTTGCTAATTCTAAGCATTTTCTTTAAACCTCTTCTGAAAATTCGTAGTTTTCTAGAGGTTTTGTTCCATTTGGAATTTATTTAAAACTTGAATTGGATTGAGAGTTAGACACACCACCTGATGCGCACTTTTGAAAATATTGGCACTTGAGCCTATTAACTGTTAAGCCTTGCTTTTAGCCACGTTGACTTAGGTTAAGTTACTTTGTCAACACATTGTTGTGCACTTGGTTGCTGCCTGGATTATCAGTAAACCAACTTTAGTTTTAAGTGTATTAATTTCGTCAGTCACGTTATCGTGCATTTAATCTTTGAATTTTCAGAACACCATCACTTTTCTCGGACTTGACAATGCCGTTAAGACACAGTAGTGAGGACTTGTCTGGCACCACAGTGGAGGCTCAGTGCTCCATATGACAACAGTCATCCGCTGCTGCCCAGGTCACGTATACCACAAAATGTGGACACACTTTCCACGAAACTTGCCTGGAACGCGCGCAATCGTTCGTACCCGTTCAGCGTTCCTATTCACCTCGCACCCCTCGTGGCAACAATGTACAGTTTCACCACTATAAGGTGGCTAGTATCATTGGTGGGTGAGGCCTAAAGTTCTCGGGTCGAGAATCGTCTGTGCTAGTAGAGGTATTTATTTACAGGGTCGCGGCACTCACAAAGAATACCCTGGGCGGAAATTTTGATATTCTATGCCAGCACATGCACCTTCTGTTGACTGGACCAGTCGCTGATTGGTTCTGGAGGTTCCACTAGACCAGACGCGACTTTAAGGGAGGGATACTGGCGAACCATAATAGATTCAGTTTTCTTTGTGTTAGCTTTTCGGATTTTTGATTAATATGGCCAGTATCAGAGGGTGGAGGACCCCAGAACATTGGGGTCAGGGCTCCACTAACACCGGTGGCCCGGGGCTGTCTGCCTCACCCGGGCTCCTCTGAAAAGAGAGGTAGCACTTTTCGCTTGTTTCCTGTTTGTAGAATTTTCAATTTTTGGCTCCGTGTTTTGTCACGAGCACTGGGTCTGCTTAGTCAGCCCATGTTGCAGAGCCTGGGTGGTTTCCTTTACGGAGCTATGCCCCCTTTTGTCCTTGGATATGTTTTCATATCAGTTTGCGGCTACGAATTCATGACGGATGAATATCACGTAGCTTCCCGTTTTCTAGAGAGGCAACCATCCCCATTTTTCATGAACCCACCCCAGCCGCAGCGAGCTAGCAAAGCGGCACCCCAGCATCCGTCGGGGTTGGTTAAAGGGTGCTCCGCCAATGCGGACGAGGGGCCTTCACGGCCATTTCTAGGGCACCCTGCTCTCGGGGCAATTCTTTTTTTTTTGTTTTGCCTCTTGAATGGCCTAAGCCATTCCACTTCTGACCTTAGCACTCTTGGTTCTGGACTTCGGTCTGGTTCTAAATTGTGCTAAGGCATTTCCAGGTTGCGTGAAAGATAACCATCCAGTGATAAAATAAAGGGAATTCGCACATTTGTAAACGAACACTCTTATTTGTTCGCAGTGCACCTCAACGAATTCTTCAAGCTTACACGAACATCAAAATCATCCTGCCGGAGCAAAATCTCTAATCCTGGTTGCCGAAACAACAGCTAAGGAGTCATTCACCTCACCTCAACGAATCCTCAAGTTTATACGTATCGAACATCAAAATTCAAAATACCAAATCGAACATCAAAATTCATCCTTCTGGAGCAAATTCTCAAATCCCGGTTGCTGGAACACCCCAGCGAAAGAGAAATCCACGTGAGTCAAAAATGTTTACTTGCACATTCTTTTTCAAAATAATTTTTTTCATTTTAACATTAATAAATACATATATAAATCGTTTTGATATTTATTATACGCTAAGCTAATTTATAATATTTTGTGAAGTGATATTGTAAAATGTCGCACGTAAATTCCACCCAACCTGAGATCGAAGACATTCAGTTAGAAATAGATAGTATCTCTGAAAATATTCGCGTGGAAAGAATTAGCACAACAATTCTATTGAAGTTCATTAAGCCGTTCGATGGCGACCGCGAAAAACTTAACTCCTATATAACTGGATGCAGTCGGGCATTCAAGTTGGCATATCCAGAACAGGCACCTGTCCTGCAATAACTCAATTAGAGGGGAAGGCTAAATTGGCCGCGTCCAATCACACTTTTGGGGATTGGGACGAGTTGTGCGATTTCTTAAAATTGTTATATGGTGATGAAAAACATTATAGTAATTTGCTAATTGAAATGCAGCAATGCAAACAGACCGCAAAAGAAACAATTTCTCAATTTATCGTTCGAATCGAAATCGCCGCGAAAAATCTCATTGTCTGTGTCAAACAGTCTAATGAGGACGAATTAGAATTAAAGAGTCGAATAGCCGCGATGGATGATCCCATCCTTCACACTTTTATACTCAACATAGATCCTGCAATTAGTAATATACTGCGTGCTAGGAATGTTAAAACATTAACAGAAGCTATGCAGGTGGCAATCGAGGAAGAAAAATTATCTTCCCTCATTAAATCAAAGTCCATAACCTCATCCCCTGCTAATAGAACAACGAAATTTTGCAATATTTGCAAATATAAAAATCACAATACCTCCGAGTGCTACTGTAAAGATAAACAAAATCCAGCTCATCGTGTATGTGTAGCTAATGACAAAGTCTGCAAGTATTGCAAAAAAGTCGGTCAATGAATTCAAGAGTGTAGGAAATGTGAATATAATAATAATAAAGCAAGGAATCTGCAAACCAATACGGTCGTATCGCAAAATAATAATTATAAAAACGGGGTAGCTCGTCCGAACGCGAATGTTCGGACCATATCAGAAATATTCCAAACATATTCATGAATTGTAATGCACGAAATCCTTACCTAACAATAGCCAGTTCAGACACGAAAACATACAATTTTAGATTTTTGGTGGATACAGGGGCATCAATGTCCATAATTAAAGGTGAATCGTTAGCAGATAGCACACTTGCTAATGTGGAAAATCGTACAAATCTTCACGGAATAAATGGAAATACAAGAGCTGTAGGTTCCTCCCGGAGAAATCTGCAATTTCCATAGCAACATCTAACCCATGAATTCCTCGTCGTTGTTGAAGACTCAACCGGGGTGATGGATTGTTGGGTTGTGACTTTTGATGTAAATTCAACTGAGTACCAGATTTCTCACGAAATATTCTATCATTTAGAAATGAGTGGGTGAAGTTTAGTGTTGATAGTCCCACTGAAAAAAGCCAGAATGACAATTGTTCAGATGGTACGCTTCATGTAACAACCACTTTTTATCACGATCATACGCCAGACGCATCGTCAGCAAATTCCGGTGTACCTGAGCGCTAAGCAATATATGCAGGTATACTTCATGAACATGCCTGCCATATATGCAGTATACTGCATACACGTGACCAACGAATCAAACGGAGAATTTATGCTGACATATATAGTACATGCTCCGATTAGTACTTAAGGAGGATAAGAATAATATTAAGATCAGTTGTTTTGTTAACGCGGACGAGTAATATACGATTCAATATAGATCACATTTTGTTTCATATTTTTTCTTAATACCGTTGTTCCACAGCAACCAAGTGAATTTTTCTTTCAGGTTCAACATCTCTTTCACATCTCAGATTCAACAACTCTACGAAGGTGTCCATTGGTGTTCCACCAAGGGACTTGTAAAAAAAGGCGACAGACCGGATACTGAATTCGGTCGACAGTCAGAACAGCGATTAATCTCGCTATAAAAACAACAATAACGAATCTTCAGCAGATTCGGATTTATCTCTTCCTCAATTTTTGGAGTCAGAGACTCAATCGCAATGGCAAAGCCAGCAAACTACATCAAATACTAATGTATTGTGGATACACGTTCAAAATACATTTATCCAACAAACATTTCACAACTCACCACAATACTTTATAGAAACACTATTTAAAAACAAAGGAGGAGAAGACAAAAATGTAATGTCAAAAACAATTGTAAAAAATAATAGATTTTTTCTGATGTAATGTTAAGGGGGCATCTCTAGTCTAAATCGATGAAAAAATCAATTTTCCAAAAACACCGGTTTTGCATTTAGTATACTAATAGTAACATCGTACAATAGTTTATTTTAACTTGCGCGCTCTAAAAATGTTTCCATAGCGTGTATTCTTGGTGCGCGCGCAAGTGTGATTTTGGAGCAATTCAGACAGCTGGCGATCGGAGAGGTATATACTTGGTTTTGGTACGCTCATTCCCGCTGTATTTATATATCTCACGAGTATTTTCAACGATATTTTGAAGCACTGAAAGTATTGCTTTCTTTTAATTTAATTGTAAAAACAGTTATTCATTTATATTAGTTGGAAAAAAAAATTCATAAAATGGATAAAAAAAAGTACAAAATTCGGCAATTCGAGAGCTGATCGACAAAAAAAAAAGAAATTTTCGTGGCAATCGATTTACGAGTGAGCGTGATGAAAGTGTGGTTAGTGCATCTGCTAAAGAAATTAAGAAAAATAATCCTGCATTCGAAGTGAACGTTGATCCATTGTTGCATTACGTCATAGTGAATTTCTTACTCTTTCTAAGACTACAAGACATTTTAATTTGTAAAACTTGTAAAGGCGATATAACATTTTCCAAACGTAACGAAAAAGGATTAGGTTTTCAATTAGTAGTTTCGTGTAAATGTGAAACAGAAACTCATATTCCAAGCAGTCCAACAATTCATACTTCCTACGAAATAAATCGCCGCTTTGTATTTGCGATGCGTTTACTCGGTGTTGGCTTGCTAGGTATAAATAATTTTTGTGCAATGATGGATATCAGCAAAGGATATGCTTCAGCTACTTATTATGCAATAGTAAACCACATTTGGATAGCAGCAGAAGCAGTAGCTACATTAGTTTTTAGACAAGCAGTTAGTGAAGAGCAAAGAGAAAATGAGGCTGCCGGTAATGTAAAAAATCGGCTCACAGTTTCTGGTGACGGCTCTTGGGCTCGAAGGGGTTTTTCTTCTCTTGTCGGGGTTGCTAGATTGATTGGAAAATTTTCTGGAAAAGTTCTTGATGTCATTGTGAAAAGTAGAATATGCAAAGCTTGTGAACAATGGGCTGGAAAGGAAAATTCTATTGATTATCAAGACTGGTATGAAACTCACGAGCCAGATTGTAGTGCAAATCATGAAGGCAGTGCGGGATCGATGGAAGTTAATGATATAAAAGAAATGTTCCAAAGATCTGTAGATTTGCATGATAGTTATTATGAATATTATATTGGTGATGGCGATTCGAAGACTTTCTCATCGTTACAAGATATACAGCCCTATGGTGATGTTTTGAGCGTAAAAAAGAAGGAGTGTGTTTTACATGTTAAAAAGCGAATTTATAAAAGAGCATAAGATGCTAAAAAACAACTGACACAGATAAAAAAGGCTCAAAAAGCGTTAGAAGCTTCACAAAAAGGTGCTGATGGAAAAAAAACGACAAAAAAACCAAAAAAAACCAAAAACCTAAAATTAAAACGGCTACATTGACTAATAAAGTCATGCTGGAGTTGTCAAAATATTACGAATTAGCTGTTCGCCGAAATCCAGATTCTGTTGAAGATATGAGAAATGCTATTTGGGCAACTTTTTACCACAAGATTTCTACGGATGATAAGCCTCAACATATGAATTGTTTCGCTGGGTCAGACTCATGGTGCAAATACCGAGTTGCTGAAGCTACCGGCCAGTTGAAAAATTTTGTGCACCCTCCAGCACTAGACGAAGAAATTCAACCTTTATTAAAAAAGATTTATGAAGATCTTACCACAGACGATCTGCTAGAAAGGTGCATCGGAGCACACACACAAAACACCAACGAAAGCTTCAATATAATAATGTTTGGAATATAGCTCCAAAACACATGTTTTCTGGGAAGAAAATTGTTGAAATTGCTACCTATTGTGCTGTGTGCGTCTTCAATGAAGGATTTTTACCTTTATTAAAAATCATGGAAACTATGGGTATTTCGATTGGCAGCATAGCAGTGGATTTTGCGCAGAGACAGGACGAAAATAGAATTAAGCAAGGAAATCGTCGCAGCATTGAAGCTTCAAAAGAACGGCGACTCGAGCTTAGAAAGGCTAAGGCGCAGGAAAATGAGTTTTTTTGAGGACCAGGAAGGAATTATGTATGGAGCTGGTATCGCGGATTGAGTGTAAGAGGTTTATTTCTTCATTTTTTACACAGTTTTTCAAAAAATTATTTTAAACGCGTTTTTCTCGAAATAACATTTTTTGACCTGGCTGACATGGTTTAACAAAAACTATTAAACCGATTGGGCTGAAATTTTGAGAGGTTATTCGTCACACATATAGTTATAGCCCGTACTAGAATTATGAATATTCGATTACATTTGAGCACTTTTTTAAACAACATAACCTCAAAAAATAAGCCGAAAATTAGAAAAGCCCGCCATTTTGTTTTTTTTCTCACTGAAACTTCTTGATTTTAGTACGGGCTATAGCCACTTTCTTATACTTTAATATGCTTTTTGAATTTTTCATTTAAGAGCTTCCTGTGTCAAGATATGATGTCAGCCAAAAAAAAGCAAGCTTCGTTGTGGCAGCCATATCTGGGCCATATTGGATGAAAAATGAAAAAAAAAAATTTTTTGCAGACTTCAATATGTATTTTTTTAATATAAAAAAAATTGTAGTGTGATAATAAAGTTTACTGCAAGAAAAAAAATCTTGAAAATTTATGCAAAAAGACTAGAGATGCCCCCTTAATGTTCAGGCTTGTTCTGGCTTGTGATGTTAAATATTGAATTAATTATTGTAACGAGTCAAACTGATTAAGGTTTCACAAACAAGAAGTTTATACGATTAAAGTTGATAAATGTTTCACAAATAAACATAATCTTTTATTGTAGAAACGATAGCTAAATTGGTGACCCCGACATTTGTACATTAGCGCATTAGCGTTTTGCGCCACATCGACTCGCTGCCGCAAGAATCTACACAATCACCTCGGCAGACACTTCGACTCGTTGTCACGACGCACGACGACTGCCGCCTTCGCAGCTACATCCGACGCTACCACGGGACCCAATAATCTTTGGAGCAATGAACAGAATGATTTAATTGGCTGTCAAAATATCAAATAGCAAATTCAACAAACGAGATACCGAACACAAGCTATCGCGTCTGGAGAACGTCTGCAACAGGCCATTATCCATCAACCACAACAGCAGCAGCAAGCCCAACAGCAGGCGCAACAGCAAACCTTGAGCGCCACAACAACAACCTCAACATCATCAATTCCAGCAACAGCAGCATCAGATTCAACATAAAAAAAACACATAGGCAAGAGCGATAGCAGCAACAGTAGCAGCTAAAACATCAAAGCCTATCAACGTTCACAATAAAGTCTCGTTCCATAAATTTCTGTAGGGTAAGTGTACGAAACCCCGGAAATAAAAGAAGGAATCGTAAATTGAAAGGAATTATCTCCAGGTATCTTTTTAGGCGAAGCCATAACTACCGTCGATAACAATAATCAAGCACTCGTCTCAATTCTGAACATAAATGAACAAGCCCAAGACATCGAAATATCCGAAATTCCTCAGAAAGAAATTAATAAAAATACATAGAATCTTGAAAATCAATTCACAAGTCTTTGTTCAGTCAATCAGCTGGAAAATCCAATACTTAAATCAAAATCTAATCATCCAAATCGTAGACATTTACTCGAACAATCTCTCAGATTAGATCACCTTAATCCCGAAGAAGCCAAATCCATTCGTGAAATTGCAAATGACTTTTCTGATATTAACCATTTAGAAGGGGATCAGTTGACCAGTACAAATCTGTGTCAACATGAAATAAATCTTACCGATTCAAGAGCCATCTCAGCAAAGATATCCTGAACTACATAAAAACGAGGTAAACGAGCAAATTAAGAAAATGCTCGACCAAAACATTATCCAACTGTCGAATAGTCCGTGGTCGGCACCCCTTTGAGTTGTGCCCAAAAAACAAGATTCCTCGGGAAAAACTAAGTGCAGAGTGGTGATCGATTACCGGAAGTTAAATGGCATTACCGAGTCGGATGTATTCCCAATCCCTAATATTACAGAGATATTGGACCAATTGGGACATTCGAAATATTTTACAACTCTGGATCTGGCTAGCGGTGAATTGTTAAAAACGTGAAAAATAAGAGTGCACATCACATATAGAGGACTTGTTCTCACGTGGAAAAAGAACAGTGCAGAAATCACTAAACAACAACCGTTGCAAAAAACATAAAGAATAAGTGAAGTGACAAAAATGACAAAAATAACAACTATTGCAAAAAAGGATAAGTGAAGTGAGAAGAATAATAGCAATAACAATAATAAGTGCAAAATAGATAGAAGAGAAAGAAAAAGAAAAATCTACCGCTTTCACTGTTATAACATATCATTCCAATACAATTATTTTTTTCTAAATCAACGATTTAGTTTAGCATACAACATTAACTTTCCAATGATCAGCCGGTTGGAATACAAATTGAAGTTACTACAGCTGATGCTGTTTGTCATCTGTCAGTGATAGCTTAAGGTAAGTTTTGATGCTACATTGATTTCTAAATCTAATCTTTTTTTTCTAATTTTAGGCTAAATCCGAACAGTGCCATTCTTAGTCAAATGGGTAACCAAAAGGTGGACTTACCTATCTCACATGCAAGTCGTACGCTCAATAGATCTGAATCCAATTACAGTACCACAGAAAGAGAATTATTAGTTGTCGTGTGGGTAGTTCAAACCTTCCGACCGTATCTTTATGGGAGAAAATTTAAAATAATAACCGACCATCGTCCCCTCATTTAGTTGAAAAACTGCAAGGATCCTGGAAGCAAATTGATAAGATGGAGATTGAGACTCGAAGAGTTTGACTACGACATTGTTTACAAACAAGGAAGAGTTAACTCAAACGCTGAAGCTCTTTCGCGAATCGAGATAGAATCCAACGATCACCTTATACTTCATACACAGGTAGACGATACATTCCAGGATTACATAAAATTCTTCTATAATTCAATGACCCTGAAAATATTCGAATATGACGATCTTAATGGTGCCATTGACACTACCAACTCGCCTATCGCGTATCTCACCGCAATTGATAAGGTCGATCAGAATCCACATACAACCGTATTTCTCGATCGAAGCCTCAATAAAGAAATTATTTTGAATAAAAGCTACGCACTCTACGACGTAGAAAAATCATCAACAATTTACAAACAAACTATTTATCACTGCTTCATAATTAATTCTTCATAAAGCCCTCGTACCAAGACTTCTTCTAATGTATGCTTAATTTAAAGAAAAAGCTTGTCAAAGACAAAGCCACCGAAATAAACATTCCAAATCCCGTAGATTCTATCAATCAATTTAACTAAACAAACTCTGAGACATAATTCAATTCATTTTCCGAAACGAAAAGATAAAAATAAAAATCTACCATAATAAAATAATAACTCCAACAGTAGAGCAAATGCCTAAAGTATTAAAATATTTCCATGATTCACCAACTGGTGGTCACAACGGATTCCATAAAACTTATAATAAAACCAACAATATTATAAATGGAAGAACATGAAGAAGGATATCAAAACTTATATTAAGAATTGTGCTTCCTATCAGCTTAACAAAACTTCCCGTAAACTAACTAAAGCCCCTATGGAAATAACTTCTACTACAGACACTCCATTTGAGAAAATCAGCCTAGATATTGTTAGTCCATTACTTATCACAGAACAGAGAAATAGATTCATTCTTAACGTTCAGGATGATCTAACTAAATTCTCAGACGCCTCTCCTACTCAAAATCACGAGGCAAGTACAGTAGCAAATAAATTGCTAAAGTTCATTACACGATTTGGAATCCCAAAAAAGATCCTCACCGATCAAGGCTCAGATTTTACTTCCACGCTTATGAAAGAGGTCTTTCCATATAAAACTACTTCATACAACAGAGTATCACCCTCAATCAAATGATGACCTCGAGAGATCCAATTCAACTTTAACGGATTATCTGAAGTACTATATGAACAAACAACAAAACGACTGGGACGAATACGTTCCACACGCAATGTTTACTTATACCACCGCAGTTCACATAACCACTAAATTTACCCCATATGAGTTAATTTTCGGAACAAAACCCGTTCTCCCAAATTCAATAACTAATACTCATATGTAGATCAATTAAAATATAGATTGAATAGATCATTCTGTAGCGAATTGAATGATTGAGCTGACCTTAGCACAACTCAGAACCAGACCGAAGTCCTTCTTTTCAAGAACCCACCCCAGCCGCAGCGAGCTAGCAAAGCGACACCCCAACATCTGCCGAGGTCGGTTAGAGGGTACTCCGCTAATGAGGACGAGGGGCCTTCACGGCCACTTCTAGGGTACCCTGCTCTCGGGGTAGTTCTTTTTTTTTATTTGCCTGTTGAATGGCAATAGCCATTCGCCCTTTCTGACCTTAGCACTCTTGGTTCTGAGCTTCGGTCTGGTTCTGAGTTGTGCTAAGGCCACCTCTTCACACAATTCGCTACAAATGGCGCCCAACGTGGTGCCCGAAACTTATTTTTGGATAGCCCACCAAAGTGAGAAAATAGTTTATGAGCTTCGACTCCCACTCCCCTTAAGACTTTACGTCTTTATCCCAAAATTTCCATTCTCAATTTCATTTTCGTTCGAGAGAACAAGCCCTTTTTATTAAGTCATGCAGAACTCGCTCTTCCCCTATAGCCGCAAACATCCTTCCCAATCCAATCCCTTTAGCTTCACTTCCTTGTAGAATACCTCTTGGGTAGCTTCCCTTTGTGTTTGTCTTCTCTTCGAGCTTTTTGGACAACAGGAAATGGTGGTTTACCGCCATTCCTGTCCAGGTCATCCGAAGGGCCCCTGCTCCACTTTATGTCGGGAAGCGATCCCAACCATTTTTATTTGTTGTTTTGACCCAAGTTCGGCTTTTGGCTCGAGTTTGGTTTAAGCTGTGGTGGATTACGTGGAGTTGGCGTGGCGCTACCTACACGTCCCTGCAGCTTGGTCCGACTTGAACCATTGGTTGGATCTGAGTCAAACAGCAACATTGTTGTTTTGTTCTCCCTACTCCTCTCTTTTTGTGGGAATTTCAGAGGAAGCGGACATACCTCCTTAATGGGCGTTTTCATTGGGAAGCGACCCTTTATCAAACTTTTGGTATATTTCATATTTAACTATAATTTTGCAAATTTCATGAACAGTATCTAATTCAACTTAACGTAAAAATTGCATTACCATTTGAACCAGCCAGCCAGCAGCGGAATTGAAGAGGGAAGTCCGATCGGGTCTAGCCCAATAAGAAGGCCTAACCTACTTGTATTTAATTGGAAAGTTTTGTACCTAACTTCTTTTGAAACAACTTCTTTGCTTTAAAAGAGAAATTAAACGTTAATCACACTACCTTATGTGCAACCTATTATTGAATTCTGGTACCTTTGGCTTAGCTTAGGCCTCAATATTATTTCTAAGAGTTCGTCGCTCCACTAGGGGTGCAACTTTTGTTTTGAATCTAGCCACTTACTTTCAGCATTGAATACTACATAAGAGTTAGTTACACTAGACGTGAGCAACCTTTGCCACATTTTTGGATTTCTGTCATTAAATTCAGTCAGCCACGAGAGCGTGCACCTTAATCTATATTTGAATTTCTATCTAATCTTTGTCGAAAATGCCACTGCGACACAGCAGCGAGGACTTTTCCTGACGTCATTGAAGATACTAAAGAACACACAGAAATGAGTGAGTTGCTTCTTTTTTCGGAAATTATACTGAAATATTATCGTTGGCTCAAAAACCACTGACAAACGATTACGTTAAAAAGAAAAAAGAAAACTGGTAAAATGTCCTTTTTTTGGAAAAGAGTTATATATTCTGAATTAAATGGCATGCTTATTTTTCTCATCTTTCTGAGCCAAGCATTTCTTTGTTGTTTCTTTTGAAATTAAATTGCTTAACTTGTTTGCGGCTCAATAATTTTGGTACGTTTGTAATAAACATTCAAAAATTAGTAATCAATTGTAGAGTAGATTCTGTAAATTGGTATCCTGGCAAATAATCACACAAATATACATATCTTTAAAACTAAAGAACAAAATCTCAATTCGATATCGACCTCCTGACTAGACAGCGACAGAAAAAAGCAAGACCGAAATCATCGAATTTTATTGAGCAGGAACAACAAAAGCAACGTTCACTATTATCTGAACTACTTACATCACAAAATAAGTCTGCTCTGTTTAAAATTTACAAATCTAATTTCAACGTTTCAATTAAGCAGACTGAGGAGAAAAAAATATTCAAGGTTATGGAGTGATAAACAATTCAGCCTATCGATAGATATTTTTCTGAAAATTATTTATAAGACTTCAAAATAAATTTAACAATAAATATATATAAAAAGAATTTTTAAATAAATGTTATGTACGCTTTTGTAAGAGTAAAAATTATATGTTCTTCGAAATAAAATTAAAAATAATTTAAACTGTTTTTAATTTTATTTTCATAAGAAACCCTAAACATAAATAATATAATACAAATAACAATTTATCTTAAACTGTAATTGATTTGTTTCATTTTAAAATAAAAGATTGTGTAGCGATTATGATGCTTGGAATGGCCCTAGCACAACTTAGAACCAGACCGAAGTCCAGAACCAAGAGTGCTAAGGTCCAAAAGTGGAAATGGCTAATGCCATTCAAGAGGCAAAACAAAAAAAAAAAGAATTGCCCCGAGAGCAGGGTGCCCTAGAAATGGTTGCCCTAGAAATGCTGAAGTTGAGTCAAGCAGCAACATAGTTGTTTTTGGTCCCTTGCTCCTCTCTTTTCGAGGAATTTCGGGTGGGTAAACAGTCCCCCATACTGGGCGGTACCCTTCAGGAACCGACCCGAGTTAATTTTTTACTTACAAAATTCAATCGTAAATAATTTCACCATCAAACATTCACTTCACTTTGACAATTTTTAATATTTCTCACATTGTTCCAGTTCTAACATTTCGTAATTAAAATTTCAATTTCCTGCGATTTTTGAAATCAAAAGCCAGCCAGCCAGCGGACCTGAATTGGAGATGAACGGATCGGGTTCCGTCTAGTAAGAAGGCCATCTCTTGAAAATTAAAATTTTGATAAAATTAAAATTTGATCCTAACTTGGGAAACTTAAAACTTTTTGAAAATTTGTATTTTTTTTTTGGAATTTGCATTTTTCCATTCTAATTCTAGCCATTTGGCTTTAAGATCTTTATACTATTGAGAGTTAGTCACACCACTGGTGTGCACCCACTTATATATATATCTTATATATATTTTTGAATTTTTGGCATTTGTGCCCTATTAGCTGTTAAGATTTATTTCTTTGGAAGAATTAGTCACACTCGTTGTGCACTGGGTTGCTATTTGAATTTGCAGCAAACCCATTTAGATTAAGCGTATTAACTCGTTAGTCACGTTATCGTGCAAACACAGCTTTGTTTGAATTTTCATATACATAACACTTTTTCACAGACTGATAATGCCATTGCGACACAGCAGTGAGGATCTGTCTGGCACCACAGTGGAGGCTCAGTGCTCCATATGCCAGCAGTCATTCGCTGCTGCCCAGGACACATATACCACAAAGTGTGGACACACTTTTCATGAAACGTGCCTGGAGCAATGGCTCAGAAACCGTACTGATTGCCCGCTGTGCCGTGGACCACTGAGCCTCCCCTTAGGAGCCAGACGGGCCCCCACTGCTGCAGCATCTATGCCACGAGGGGCTCGGCCCAAAACACAACGGCCGGGAGTAAGAACCCGAGGCATGAGAAATGATGATTTGGAAATCAGGGACTTCGATTTACAGGCCGAGTCGGGGGCGGAAGGTTTAGTTCAGCCACCTGGCCCGTCATCAAAAGCGTCCCCAATATCAGATGTGACGTCAGAAGCCGCAGGAGCGCGCTCTATAGTGCCCCAAGATTTAAGCGGACTTCAGCAACAGATTAACGAATTGCAGAACGGCATGCGTGTGATGCTGGAGCGCATGGCCCAATTGAACCTTCCGTCCCGGACTGGGAATGTAGAGTCGCCAAGACTTAACCCTCGCGCACAATCATTTGTACCAGTGCCGCGATCCTACTCACCTCGCACCCCTCGTGGTAACAATGTGCAGTTCCACCACGATAAGGTGGCTAGCATCATTGGTGGGTGGGGCCTAAAATTCTCGGGTCGCGAATCCTCTATGCCCGTGGAAGTTTTTATTAACAGGGTAGCAGCTCTCACTAGAAATACCCTGGGCGGAAATTTTAATGTTCTATGCCAGCATATGCACCTACTTTTGATTGGACCTGCCGCTGATTGGTATTGGAGGTTCTATAATTCAAGACGTGATTTCAGTTGGAGAGATTTGGAGTCGGCCCTGAGCGATCATTTCGCTGATCGCTTCACGGATGCCGACCTGATGGAGCAGATACGAGGAAGGAAACAGCGACCTCATGAAACATTCGACGATTACAGTGAGGACCAGAAGGCGATAAACTGAAATGTGAAACGAACCCAAGAGTAACCTATTGTTGCGCCAGAATAATTTTTGCCAAAGAAAAGAAAGATATATATATCAAATAAGGGTTACTATTATTATTAAAAAAAAAAAAAAAAAATTTTTCAAGTCATGGCCTACAACAGCCCCCCTAGTTGTTAACCATAAATCAACGATAATATTTTCATTCGAGTAATTTACTTGCTATTCTTGCAACAGTGTAGTTTTTTTTTTGATAATGATTTTGTTCTCGCGACACGCCGGATAGTGTTCCATATCGATGAACCCTTTTGGTTACACTCGAAAGTTAATAGTTTTCTTTGATTGGTTTTGATTGAATACGCAAAGGCTTCTTGTATTCAGGCAATTAATAAAAGGATTCCGCGAAAGATAGTATATAAAAGGCACATGTTTAATAGAGAAAAGAAAAACAAAGAAAAAAAAAAACAACGGTCCATATAAGATATGAATTATTAACTTACTTTCTATTTGTAGTTTGAATTTTTATTTGATAACACCAAATAAAATGATGTTGTTGTGTTGAACTTAAACACTGGCCTTCTTATTGGGCGAAGGCCCGAGAAGTTCTTTCTCCTTTTCAGGGTCTGCGTGTGGCCTGGCTGGCCTCAAAATGAATCAATAGTTTTGTGATTTTTCCAGTATTTTTCAGCTTTTCTTTAAAGGGAGGGATATTGGCCAATGTTAGTAGATTCTGTTGTTGATTAGATTTTTTTTTGAATTTTGATATTATGGCCAATATCAGAGGGTGGAGGACCCCAGACCATCGGGGTCAGGGCTCCACTAACATCGGGGGCCCGGGGCTGTCTGCCTCACCCGGGTTCCTTGCAAGGGAGAGGTAGCACGTTATCCTGTTTTCCGTTTTTTAGATTTTTCAATGTTTGGCTCCGTGCGTTGTCACGAGCACTGGGTCTGCTTAGTCAGCCCATGTTGCAGAGCCTGGGTGGTTTCCTTTACGGAGCTATGCCCCCTTTTGGTCCCTGGATATGTTTACATATCAGTTTGCGGCTACAATTCATGACGGATGAATATACGTAGCATCCCGTTTTCTTTGAGAGCAAACCAACTCCATTTGTCAAGAACCCACCCCAGCCGCAGCGAGCTAGCAAAGCGGCACCCCAGCATCCGTCGGGGTTGGTTAAAGGGTGCTCCGCTAATGCGGACGAGGGGCCTTCACGGCCATTTCTAGGGCACCCTGCTCTCGGGGCAATTCTTTTTTTTTTGTTTTGCCTCTTGAATGGCATTAGCCATTCCACTGTTTGACCTTAGCACTCTTGGTTCTGGACTTCGGTCTGGTTCTAGGTTGTGTTAGAGCCACTCCCATCTTAATAATCGCTACAATTGTGAAAAGTTAAAAGATAGACTTGAAATACAACTACTTTTTATTAAAGTCAAGAGTTGATGTACGTGATTAGACAGAGTTTTATAACGGAATCATATGCACCTGCACATATGCACTTATATGTCCCTGCAATGCAATTTTTATATCTGTCTTAATTTATTTTATAAATAAATTATACTCTTCTTTCGTTTCGAACTATTTATTATATACAACTAAAATTTATGTACAAAGAGCGTATGTTTGAATTGAAGAGTTATGCGTAATATACGAGTATTAGTTACGATTTGAATTTTGGACATAGTGATTTAGCGATGTGATTTACGTTCACCAAGTATTAGGCTACTGGAAAGTGTAGCATCCAGTAATTTCAATTGAAATTACTGGACCCATTATTTCGATGCACACTGTCCCGTGCTCGCAATCGCTACATTTATTTCAAATCGAAATACGTTTATGCGACCTTGGGTCGTTGTGGCGAGTAGGAGTCGTTTTGGTTCGCCGTGGCGACAACGTCGGGAGACATTCCGAAAGCCTCGAACAATTTCGATTCGTATTGAAGGCCGCGTCAATTGCCGAATGGTTAGGGCCGGCAAAAATGATTTTCTGCTCAAAGCCAACAAACACCGCATAACGCAATTCTACTGCACGGGACTTAATATTGACTTCCACATAATTTTTGGTATACTGCAATCGGATGCGCTGTATAAAATGGAGAATTAGAAACAAATGTAATGTTGCATCTAATCGGCAATGGTCCAGCGGAATTGGTTGGTGTGAGAGGGACCTCAGACCACCGACATATGGTTTGTACGGACCAATATACGCAAGTCTAATAACTTTCAGCAGTTAGCTACTACCAAAAGAATTTAAGAAAAAAATGTTCACGTCACCTGGAGATAAGGTTGCACCAAAAGAAAAAAAAAGAAAAAAAAAAATTTTATTATAAAGAAAAGTACAAGCTTAGTAAAGAATGTTCACGGGATTTTTACCAAATAGTGGTAACAAGCGATGGTTGTGCAATCGAAATTGTTTGGTATAATATTTTTATTTAGAAAAAAAGAGAATATGTAGTAAATTATAATTTCTGTATCTTTGTCCTGGAGAGAAATATCTATTAGTTCGCGTACTAAAATGTCTTCTTGCTTGAATATTGCATTAAAATTAAATCAAAACGCCAAATGAATTGGGCATATACATGTATACTAAGATAGTAGGAGCGAACCGCATTCCAAAAATCAGAAGAAAAAAAAACAATATTTAGTCGAGTTCATTTTACTTGTTATATAGTCGAGTTCATTTTACTTGTTATATTGACGTAATAATACGGAATAATAATGCTTTGTTAAACTAGACCTTCTGGCCTTCTTATTGGGCGAAAGCCCGAGAAGTTCTTTCCATTCCAGGGTCAGCGTCAGGCCTGGCTGGCCAATAATATGAATAGTTAGTTCTCTTCCGTGGATTTTCAGCACTTTAAAGGGAGGGATACTGACCAATCAGTTAGTTTCTGTTTTTGATTTAGATTTTGATTGTTGAATAATGGCCAATATCAGTGGGTGGAGGACCCCAGACCATCGGGGTCAGGGCTCCGCCACCATCGGGGGCCCGGGGCTGTCTGCCTCACCCAGGGTCCTCTGAAGAGAGAGCGTTTTATCCTTATTCCTTCTTTTAGATTTTCAGTTTTCTGGCTCCGTGCGTCGTCACGAGCACTGGGTCTGCTTAGTCAGCCCATGTTGCAGAGCCACGGGTGGTTTCCTGAACGGAACTATGCCCCCTTTTGTCCGTTGGGTATTTTTATATACCAGTTTGCGGCTACGTTATTATGACGGATGAAATAATACGTAGCATCCCATTTCTCTTGAGAGCAAATCAACCCCATTGTTTCATGAACCCACCCCAGCCGCAGCGAGCTAGCAAAGCGGCACCCCAGCATCTGTCGGGGTTGGTTGAAGGGTGCTCCGCTAATGCGAACGAGGGGCCTTCACGGCCATTTCTAGGGCACCCTGCTCTCGGGGCAATTCTTTTTTTTTAATTCACCTCTTGAATGGCATCAGCCATTCCTCTTTGTTGGACCTTAGCCATCTTGGTTCCGGACTTCGGTCTGGTTCTGAGTTGTGTTAAGGCTAGCAATCTCCCAATCATACATTTCGCTACAGATGTTATAGATTCTTATCTCTAACGGAATAAACTATAAATAAGAATAGGAAACAATATAAAATATTCCATTCTATATTCGACGCTCTACAGAATATCTTCTGTAAATAACACTTTCTTCTGTACATAGTATATAGAATTAGTATAATACACAGTATCAATAAAGTCTTTAGAGAATCTAAGACTAATGTAATGATATACCATCAACATGCATGAAATAAATCAAATCAGAGCAATCAAAACAAATAAATCAAAATAGAACACCATGCAATTCACTAATATTGTCTACGTAATAGCAGACCACACGCATCATGTAGGTCGAGTACAATGCTATACACTTGCGCTCAACTGACCATATCAGGTTTCCGAGTAGCGACTTGTGGAATGAAACCAAGTCTCACTGCTGTATAAAATTTTTTTGAATTCAAGCAAACCGCTTGGGAAATATATCTACACATTTAGCAGGTCCGAGATGAGGCAGGTAGACGCAGATCCCTAGTGGTGTTGGGGGCATAACCTCTGATGGATTTGGGGTTACGCCAACCTACTGACTCCGGCCTAAAAAAATAAGTGGCCGAAGTCTCTCCCTAATACATGTAGTAGGTCAGTCAGGCCAACGCGTATCTTGGGTTTCACTCAATAAGAAGGCCAAAGATTAATTTTAAGCAATCTTTATTTACTAGAAACACATTTTCAATCATGCTTTCGAACAAATAACTGCAAATCGCGTCTCTTCAACTCTACAGTTAGCAATTGAGTCCTTGATTTTCCATTTTTTTTCCTTGTTTCAATTTTTTGAATCCCGTAACACCGGTTCTCATCTTCCCCCGCCTAAAATAAATTACTACAATTAACCCCAATAACGACTGAACTAATAAAACCCACAACGGGTGGATTGAGCGTTCTGATGCACATTTCACTTTTCAGAGTACGGGAGATTGGAGATGATGCGTGTTTTGATCGACCTGAAAATGAAAATAAATTAGTAAATCTGTGATTTCTTGAATACTTACCTGAGTAGATATACAGTACTAGTATTTCGCAAGTATTTATGACTTCCGGTTTGGTCTGTGACCTTAGCGATGATTATGTGTTATCTGCGTATTGTACAATAGCATTTAAGATGTTCCATTGCTATCAGCATGATACACATTAATAAAATTATACTTAAAGTGAGGTAAACCAAAAAGGACGAATATCATTCCGTAAAAACAACAACAATCTTTTCATTTTTGCACCCAAACCATTGATAGCAATCTGTGTCGCTTTAAGTATAATTATATTGATATATATCATCCTGATAATGAGCGAACACTCAAAATGATATTCTACAACGCACAGATAACACACAATCATCGCCAAGGTCCAACATCTAACCTCAAACCGCCAAAAACCGTACATCAACGATTTGCTCCTTATTCCTGCGCCGGAACTGGTATTCTATATCTACTTAACTGTGCTCGACAGCCGTCATTGTCAGCTGCAGTGAACTTGACGAAGCACTAGTTCAGATGTGATACGAAATAAGTCGATATAGAATACCAGTTCTGGATCAGGACGATGAGGAGGATGACGTCAGCGATTATGCTTCCGGTTTTCGCGATAAAGTTATTAGATATAAAATACCAGTTCTGAGCCACGAAGGAGCAAACCGGAAGGTATATGGTAAGATAAGCGATTAGGATGCTGCGTGTCGCGTACGATTGTGGTTAGATTTGCTCGTGGGAATTACGATAAGATGACGAGCAGCGCTATTGTCTTAGGACTTGGCGATATGTCTTATCAAAAATATGATTTCGCAGCGATAATGCATAGCGTATGGGGTCGAATGTGCTTTAATGAAATGTTGAATTTCGTAGCTCCAGCGATTATTGGTTCACATAGCCTATGGAAAAATTAGAATTTTGTTGTTAACCTGTTCTTAGGGGATAGCAGCAAATGAATTTCGCGTAATATCGCAATATGAGAATTTTCAGTTTGCTAGTGGTTTTTTAAATCAGCAATGGCAGTGTTGCGAAACAGCCTCGCCGCAACTCGCCGCAACACACCCAAAGATATTGTGAATGCAATGCTGCATGCGATGGCCGAATGTATTGCATTGACATTCGAATACAGACTTTGTATATGCATTTGATTGTCGCATGTGTCATTGTATTGCATCGGGTTCGCTGGCCTGAGCGCAGCTGATAATGAGCGAACATCCAAAATTCTATTCTACAACACGCAGATAGCACACAACCATCGCCAAGATCAAAGATCTAACCTCAAATCATAAACACGCGCCAAAAACCACACATCTACGATTTGTTCATTGCTACTGTACCGGAACTGTGTCGCGGTTCGTCGGATCAAATAACTGGCATTTTATATCTACTTAACTGTGTTCGGCAGCCATCATTGTCAGTTGTAGTGAACTTGACGAAGTATTCCGGTTTCTGCGATAATTTTGATAAGGGCATGGTGTCTACGGTCCACAGATCTTTGACCTTTGTAAGTACTAGGTATCAGATTTGATGAAATGTGGAAATTCGTAGCGATTATCGGCGATAACAGCAAACGAATTTCGCAATATGAGAAATGTTAGCTTGATAGCGTTTTTAGCATGGGCGTGATAAGAGAATAGGATTTCTGGTAATGTTGCGATATGAGAATGTTTCGATATGGTACAGCGTGTGCAAAAAGTTTAGTTACACTTTTCAAAAAAATATTACTTTTTGTGATAAGAGATTGATTTAAAAGGTTGTTTGCGATCATCTACATCAGAAGAATGCGAGTGACTCAATCCTAGACAGTAAATCTGAGCGAGTCAAATGTAAAGCAGATTGTAGACAAAAGAGTAGCTTTTGCCGCTTCCAGGTTTAAAACGACCAACGCTCAAACTAATTAGCTCGGTAGGCAATATTCGGGAAACTGCGGTAAAAAAGGCCAAAATAGAAGTGTTGCAGCAACTCCCTAAAATGAAAAAAATCATAGAAAAGCAAAAGAAAAAAAACTATACTACTTACGCAGTTTGTTTGCTGCACTATTCTCTCTATACTTTGACGTTTTATAGTTCCTAGTAACGCCACTAGTGACATCTCTCCGTAAGACTAGTACTACATTTACATTTAATATGTAAAGGAATACTTATATTTTTACAAAACTTATATTAATGTATATCGAAATGGAGAATATATACGAAATTGAATTACAAATAATGAGTGGAATAAATATCTTTCATTTTTGTTAAATATGGCACCTTTTTTCAAATTGTAAATGAAAGCATATGGAAAGGAGAAAGACATGAGAATCCTCCAACATCTCTCAAGCTCCACTCAAATTATAGCAAATCGAAAGTGGAGAAAATGTCGCCATTTGCCGTAAAAAAAAAGTTATGGCAAACATGAATTTTTATTCAAGTTTAACCAAAAGGAATAGGGGGCCCAGTAGCTCTGCTCGCTAAGGCGTCAGGCCAAAAAGCGGCGTACTACGGGGCCTGCGGGTTCGAATCCCGCCAGTGCCATGGCTGTAAGTGTGAATGTGTGTGATTGTCCATGAGGGTGGCAAATGGGCCCAAACTGGTGGCCTAATGCTGGCCGCGTTCCCGGCAGCCCTCTTCACTAACCTAACCTAACCTAACCAAAAGGAATTAACTATTACGAAACTCAATAAATAATGAATAAAGTAAATTTAACAGCTTTCAAGATAATTAAGCAGAATTTGTAGAATGTGATAATCACATAGGTACGTATGGAGAAACTTCTCCACCTACTTTGGAGAATTAAAACCCAATATAAGGCAGAGCGAATTCTACAATCTTCCTATAGCGACTAGGACCATCCAAGCAAAACATTATCAGGTATATTAGCTTAGTATATGCTAGTTGTTGCCTCTTTTTTCTGTTCTCCTTTCTATTTTTTTTGGAACTTTGTATAAGTGTGAGTACATGCCGATCAGGCTATTTTCACACAATATTCAAGTTCTAGCTCCAATATTATATAATACACGTAGTTAAAATTAAGATGTACAGTGAAGTGAATTAAGAATAAAACACGTGTCTTAAATTTAGTGAATTGTGCAATTAATACTGCAATTGTAAGGTGCATTGAAATTACCGTTTCGTATGATGTGTACGTATGCTAAACAAGCCATCAGCATACCGTATACCATTTTAAAAATTATTTATTGTAAAAATTACAAATAAACACATGGAGTAGATCAATCAAGTTAAGTGGTTTAAATGAAATTTTGAATAGTTAAAAGAAATTGAATGAGTGTTGTTAAGAAAAAGATTATGTATTTAGTTATTCTTTGCTTTTAAGGTACTAGTACAGTCTAGAATTTTCAAAAAATCGCATTTTTTTTATTATTGATTTCGATTCTTTAGGCATTCAAAAACATTCTCCCAAAATATTATAGAGAAATTTGAACTATATTTAATTCTATAGTAAATATAATAACGCGCGAGCGCACAGCCAAAAGCTCGCACGGCGTTTATGTCGATCCCCTCTCCAAAATACCAGTTTCTTTTATATACAAATTGAAATTCAAAGTTTCTCACGTGTTTTTCTCTCAGTATCTATTTGGTAGTCGATATATTTTTTTGTATTATGGCTCCAAGCAAATCGTACCGAAAGGCGAGTAAAACCGCTAAATCGAGAAAGAAAAGAGTCACGAGGAAATCTCATGAATTCCAAGGTAACCAATTTACTTCGGAGCAAAATACTACTTTTACTAGTAAATCTGCTGAAAAACTGTCAAGAAATAATGATTTTGAGGTTAAAGTTGATGAAACGTTTAGTTATTGTCTGATGTCGTTCAGTCTCGTCTTTTTGGCTTTGGAAAGCATGGTGAAGTGTAAAACTTGTGATAAAGACATAAAGTTTTCTACACCCGGAATTCGTGGGTTACGATTCAAATTAAATATCGAGTGTGAGTGTGGAAATAGAACAGTAAATTCATCTCCGTTTGTAGAGAAGGGATTTGATATAAATCGGCGTATAGTTTTTGTCATGCGATTACTCGGCGTCGGTCGCAACGGCCTCGACTTGTTTTGCTCTCTCATGGATATAAAATGTAATTTTAGTAAATCAACATACGAGGGTAAATCAAATATAAACGAGAGTTTATTTTTAGAAAATTCATTTTTATTTTAAATGCAAAAAAGTACATATCTTATTTTTCTACGTAATCTCCTGCTTTAGAAACACATTTTTCCCAGCGGATAGGCAGCTTCCCAATTCCTTGCACATAGAAAGATGCAGGTCGTGTCTGCAGCCAATTGCGCACGTAGGTTTCCACCTCAGCATCACTGTCGAATCTTTGGCCTCCCAATGCTTCCTTGAGAGGACCAAACACATGAAAGTCACAGGGTGACAGGTCTGGACTGTAAGGAGGGTGGTCCAGTGTCTCCCACCCCAGTTGCTCCAATTTTTCTCTGGTCAAGGCTGCTGTGTGGGGGCGAGCATTGTCATGGAGAAGAACCACTTTCCTCATCGGTAGGTCTCGTCTTTTGCGGCGATATGCAAGTCGGACCTCAGTCAAAATGTCGCAGTAGTAGGCCGCATTGATTGTCCTGCGCTCATGCAAAAAATCGAGGTGCAGCAAACCACGCTGGTCAAAAAAAACCGTAGCCAAAACCTTGCCAGCTGACAGTCGTGACTTGGCTTTCACTGGTCCTCGTTCTCCTTTTTGTCTCCACTCCATACTCGCTTGTTTGGACTCAGGGGTGTAGTGGTGCACAAATGTTTCATCACAGGTGATGATGTGAGTCAGAAATGGGTCCCCTTCTTCCCGAAATCGTGCCAGAAGACGCTCACACACCTGAAGTCGATTCAATTTCTGTTCTGCTGTGAGAAGGCGAGGAACCCACCTGGCGCACACCTTACGGTACCCAAGCTCCTCTGTGAGTATGGAGTAAGTGCTCCCATAACTTATCCCGACCTCACTTGCAATTTCAGAAGTGGTAAGACGCCTGTCATCTTCAATAAGCCGTCCAACACAGCTGATGTTGTTCGCTGTAATGCTGGTGCGGGGTCTGCGATTATGGCTCTCATTTTCAACATGATCACGACCACCCACAAACTGTTTATGCCATGCAAACACTCTGGCTCGCGACAGTGTCTCTTCCCCGAACTGGGCAGTCAATCTCCTCAAGATTTCGGCCGGTTTTACGCCTTCTGCAGCGAGAAACTTGATTACAACACGTTGCGCAATCGACGAATGTACCTCTTGCTCCGACATCGTCACGGTTGGCACTAAGAGAGTTGAGGGGCCGGGCTAACGTGCTTCCTCCACTCCTGACAAACCTACCTATCGCCAAACGAAGCGGGAACGTTCTCCCACCACTATTGTGCCCGAACGGCCGAAAGTCTCGTTTATATTTGATTTACCCTCGTACTATTACTTATTAGAGAATGCTAAAATCGCAGCAAAAAATGTAGCTGATATGTGTATTCGAAAAGCTGGAGTTGAAGAAAAAAAAAGAAATAAAGAACAAGGATTGCCCGAGAACGAGTTATCGGTGTCCGGCGATGGCACTTGGTCTAAACGTGGCTTTAGTTCGCTGCTTGGTGTTACAACTATAATCGGTAAATACACTGGAAAGATTTTGGACTATTTTGTGTCTTCTAAAACCTGTAAAACTTGTGAGGTGATGTTGAAAAAGTTAAAACGCGTAGCTTTTGATATATGGTATGAAAGTGAGCATAGTGAAAATTGTAGCGCCAATTATGAGGGTAGCTCAGGAGGAATGGAGGTCCAAGGTGTCATAAAGATGTTTGGAAATTTTGAGGAGCTGCACGATGCGAAATATGCTTACTAAATAGGTGATGGTGATTCAAAAACTTTTTCGAATTTAATCGAAGCCAAACCTTATGGTGATTTTGTCGTACAAAAGCTCGAGTGCGTTTTACACGTTGGCAAACGGATGTTTCGGCATCTAAAAGAAGTAAAAAAAATCCCTTACTGAGCTGCGAAAAATAAAAAAAGCCGAAGAAAAAAAAAGAGAAGCCGAAAAAAATGAGCCAAAGGTTAGTCAGCCGCAAAAAAAAAGAAAATTTGACAAGACCGCGCCACCACCTCCAAAAACTGTAGATTTGACCGGGAAAATCATGAAAAAATTGTCTATTTATTACTCTTTAGCCATTCAACGGCATCCCGATTCTCTTGAACAAATGAAAAAAGAGATATGGGCCAGATTTTATCATTATATTTCCACAGACCATGCACCGCAACACGAGCGCTGCAATCCTGAATGGTGCATGTATCTCAAAGCGCAAGCGGATAATACTTCTTACAAACACAAACCAGCTTTGAGTCAAGAGGTGCAACAATATGTGAAACCTGTGTATGAAAAATTGACCAACGATGAGTTACGATGAGTTATGACGCGCTGCTTGTGAATAAACACCCAAAATAACAACGAGTGCTACAATAAAACTCTTTGGGCGATCGTTCCCAAACACACGTTTGTTGGTAAAGAAGTCCTCGAATTGGCCGTCCACATTTCACTGTGTATATTTAATGAAGGACGAATGACTTTATTAAAAATGATGGAAGTGATGGGATGCACCATTGGGTCAAGTGCATACATGTACGCTCAGTCCAAGGACGAGGAGCGCATTGTTTTAGCTGAAAAAGCGAGCAAAGAAGCGACGAAGGAAGGTCGTTTATCAAATTATTGGAAATTATTGTACGGGACTGTACAAGAGTGGGATGAGTGATGCCATACTTGTATGAAAGATCTGGAAATGGAAAGAAACCGTTATAGCGGTACTAAGAAAATTTTTTGAACAAAGAAAAAGGGGATTCTGATTGGAGCAGGGCCAGCTAACAGACGCAAGTAGAGAGAATTGTGGTGAATTATTGGGACAGAAAGAAAAGAATTGAAAATTTGATTTGGTGTTAAGCAAATTTAAACGGATATTACAAAAAGTGACTTGTACTATTAAAAAGTAAAAGAAAAGTTGTTGAAAGTGTGAGTGAAGAAAACAAAATGATCGTGTTGGCGGCAGAATTAATTGTATGCTGAGACCAAGGCGGTTAAGTATGGCCACTTAAGTAAAGAACAATAAGTGTTCGCAAAAAAAAAGGAATTTGATGGAAGAAAACAATAATTCTGAATTGGCGATCGAGGCAGAGGACAGCAGGTTCAAAACAGCGACTGCAGCAAGGGCCTTCAGTATCTGCAAATAAAAGTCGTATTAGCTTTCACTGAGTCTAAAGTGGTGGCCACAAGTCTGCTATAAACTTACCCTGAGTTTAGAGTAGTGTCCACAAGTCTGCTACAAACTCATCCTAAAGTTGCTACATCACTCACGGCACAATTCTTGAAGAATACTTCTTCACAGCTAATACTTTAAAGTTGAAGTATGAATATTACCCATCAAAGATACAGTTTTTATATAGTTTTGAGTTCACACATACCACCGAAGTAAAGCTAAGACAATACAATGTATACTTTTGTAACCAGTAAATATAATGTAATCACATTCCAGGTGCATACAATTATACTTACTTGAAAAATTTCAAAGTAACGTGATCAATAATCCCCTATAATGGACAGCTATTGTGCATGTGCTCTTATCTGAATGCTTTAAGAATTATACACAGCAAAGAAAAGCGAACATCATCTTTGCTGTGTCTGGTCTGTATGCAAAACTCATATCAATTACATTGTACGCAAATTCTTTATTAATTACATTTTAGAAACGTGACATGCTAAGACATCTTACAGATGCGTAAAGAGTCTATGAAGTTTTGCTATTTTTGTTTTGAGGTGTCTGATCTGCCTGCAAAACTCATATCAATTACATTGCATGCAGAATCCATATTAATTGCATTTTAAAAGCATGACAGATAGGGCATCTTAGAGGTGAGTGGAAGAGTCTGTGAAGTTTTGCTTCATCTATTTTGAAGCCCTGGAAACTAGTATAAATACCGAGCCGATTAGCATATTTTGTATCAGTTTGAAAACAACAGAAAAATGGTAAGTTCGTTATTGAACAAATTTTTTATAAACTTTACAAGTAATAAATCATATCCACCTTTTTCAGAGTGCTTTTAAGGTACTGTGCGAAGTTGCAGAGGATCGAGATAGTATCTACACGCCAATCACATCACTCGAGATCGGGAGGGAGTACCCGATCCGCATGTTTTCCCTCATTAAAACGAAATTCGGGCTGCGGCTAATTGCACGCCTACTGAACGGTGAGCATGTGTTCCTACCGCCAAGATTTTCAGATAAAATAAAGACGCAGCGTCAGATGGACGAGCTCAACAATATCGAAGGACAGCACCTCGTTTTCAACGGCAAAGATGAGACCAGAGGCGGCTTTTTAATGTTAAAATTTGTAATAAAAAATAAATGTAAGTAGATATATAATACCAGTTCTGGACCCTCATCCTCCTCTGAGGAGGGTAACGTCACTGAGGAGGTTGACGTTGATGTGGAGGATGACGTTGATGTGGGGGATGACCTTGATGTGGGGGATGACGTTTGCGATTATCGGCAAACGCGTGGGAATTACGATGATGTCATATATAGGTATTTGTGACCTTGACCGTCTTATTAAAATTGGGGTGAATGGCTTTGAATATTGAATTTCGAAGCGCCAGCGATTATCGCATAGCGTGTGAAATAGTTAGAATTAATTAATTAATTTCACAACATGAGAAATGTCCCAACCACTAAAATAGTGCAGCTTAAAATACCTAGGCTAAGCGATCTTGAAAATTTTACTTTATATTGTGAAATACATCAATTTAAAAAACATAATATCCGTTGTTCTGCCCAAAATCGTATAAATATATATTTGTGTATGTTAATGAATAACCTATGATGTAAACGTATAACAATAACAATAAAATATGAATTTGTAACCTCACAAACAATCTTTCAATCATTATATTTGAATCAAAATTTCACTCTTTAGAGCTTTAATGGCCCTGAGAAGGGCTTGTTACGTTGTAACATAATGGAACAACGAGTGCCCGACCCGACACGTTTAAACATTGGGGGGGGAAAAAATACAGCCTTCCCCGGGGAAGGCTGAACAATCGTGAGCAATCCACCACTCCACTCAGTAGGGAGTTTGTAACCACCACTCTTAGGCAGCGTACGATCGTAGCATCTGACTTGTGTAGTGTACCCGTCGGATGGTCACGACATAGATTGCAAGTAATCTGGCATAGATTGTAAGTAATAAGACATAGATTGTGAGTAAGAAAACCACAGCGCCACTAACCTTCTTGGCCAACCGGAGTTGATTACAATAGCATTGGATATGGTACATAGCATCGGAATACCATGCCTTACAAAATGGTATTTGCCACGTTCGTGCGTCCCGGGTTGACGTCGAGTTCCTGGGTTTGACGCAGCAAGTTTGGCTTTCCACATCGCCCACCGCTCCGCTAACACATTGGTGTCAATTACGACGCCTATTTTACAGGCCAATAGTCATACAACAAAGTCAGGTCAATAGGCAAGCGGGATCAAGTACCTGGAAATAAGTCACACAAATAACCAAATTCTTTCTTAAATAAACCACGGATATTTATCTGATGTGAACGCGAACCGCCGAACACGCCACCAGCAACGGTCCACCTCAACGAGTCCTGATGGGCTATCAAGCGCCAGAGCTGCAGTCTATCTCCAGATACATCCGCCACAGCTAACCAACAGAATCCTACAGCACACAGTCCCCGCGGATTCATTCTCGATCACACTTGACGCGAATGCGATAGGCTACACTCGTCAATACGGCCGCACATATCTGACTTTCGACGATATCGGCAGATAGGTTGACAGTTGAAAACATCAACATACATCGGAAAAATAATGTCAACGAAACTCAGAGGTGGACTCAAACCCGACGGCCATGGCAAATTATTGGAGTGTAAACCTATCGCGTGGTGGAAGTATTCGATACGCGCGTGTGAAAGTACATTCACCCAATAATACGGGAAAGGAGAATGTACGGGACTTGAAAAAAGAAAGCAGCGGGACCGGGTCAAGGAAAAATTTTCATTCTTTGTGCGACGGCGAAAGTGACCAGTTGAATAGTTTAGAAATCTAAAATCAGGTCTGAAATCAGAAATCCGGTACAAAATTCGACAAGTCTGGGTGCGACGGCCTAGATACGAAGTGATAGTCTTGGTGCGACGGCGGAAGTATAAGAGGGGAATTCGACAAAACAAAAGTGGCAAATCGAAATCCGGTTCCGGCGGGATTTGAAACTGCGATCCGCCGTGACTCACTTTCACTTTCCTACTTGAAAAATCAGTCATAAACTCGAACATTCTGGGTGCGACGCCGGAAGCACGAAGTGAAAGGTAGTTCTGGTGCGACGGCGGAAGTAAAACAAGGATTTTATCAAAACTGTACGGCGTACATCTAATTAATTAAGCATGATATGTATCTATATATTAGCTATAACTATATTTGTAATCTTTCACATTCATTAAGAATGATATGCATCTTTATATTATCTATAACTATATTTGTAATTTTAAAGTTTCTCAATAATTTCTCGTAACGTAATAGCATTCATGCATACATACATTCGCACCTATCATGCATCAAATCATAACAAGTCTGCATAACTCAGACTTGTTATTCTCGCAGGATATATGACACCTATCGAAATAACAATATAAACTCACGACTATGGTCGAATGTATGTATGCAATATGCAGCATAAGCGATGTTATAGATGGCTATGAAATATGCTGACGCACTGCGCGGGCATCAAAACGTGAGAACATTCTGCTAACGTAGAATTAAGTTAGTTAAGATAAATAGACTTGTAATAGTTTAAATTTAGTTAGTCTGAATAAATTAGCGGTGAACAGCAGATCAAGACATTGTGTTTTCATATATTCCGTGGCTAGTTATATTTACAAAAACAAAAAGTGCCAAATCGAAATACGATTCCGGCGGGATTCGAACCTGCGATCCGGCGTGACGCACGAGTCCGGCGACGAGACGGTCAACTGGGATCAGGACCGTTCACCTCTTACCAGCCCCGTAGCGCATATGTTAGCGCGCCTGGCCGGGAACCGGGCGGTTCGGGGTTCAGAACTCCGCCCGTGCTGATGAGATTGGGAGCTTGGAAGATTCTTTGTGCGACGGCGAAGGAAGATAATAGACGAATCTGGTCGTGAAGAAACTACCCCTTGGCCGTCCGGAAGAAGAAGGTTAGTGACCAATTTAGATCAATTGAAAGAAACTTTTAGACTTAAGTTGATCAATGAAGTCAGCTTTAAAATTTCATCTCTCGTATTTAGAATCTTGTAGACATCTAGTGAATATTTTACATGTGAATTCAATTGTAGAAGTGGAGTGGTGGAATTTGGCGATAGTAAAAGATAGTTGAAAAAAAATATACCGTAGAGTAATACGATTGAAATTGTGGATTAACTTTTCCTGTGACCTGCTTGATCGCGGATAATGAATAAATAAATATCTTTTTTGTAATTAGACGGAATCTGAAATATTCGTGGCTCAGGGAAGAAGTTCGTTGCTTTGCTCGTGATTGAATGGTCAAGTTTTCCTGAACAGACCGGAGTATTCGATAATTAAAAGTCCGAAACGAGTTAGCGTGTGGACCGCGTGATCGCGAGGTCCAAGTAAATAACCACCGTCTTATATCAAGACGACGTCGAAGCAGGGGCAATTAAAGAAAGGAGGCAGTTGCGGGCTCGCGGTTGAGCAAGGGGGTCGCGCAACGTAGAGGCAGCTCCAAATCTTGTCCCTTTGACCTGGGTGAGCCGTAGACTCACTCAGCGGCTCGTGGTCCTTCCTTGGGGTGAGTGAGTGGCGCCCACGCCCAATCTCCATTGTGCGAACCCGGGACCCAAACGGACCAAGCCGGAGGTCACTACCCCCTCAATTAGGCGGGGTGGGTAACAGGCTGTTTTTTTTCGTTTCTATGCGTTGATATGCACTTTACTGTTCGACTAGAATTTTGATAGCCCAGAAAAAGGCTGTTTTTTTTTAATTTACTGGTTTCTTCTTCAATCCCACATGTGTTTGACTCCACCAACTAAATAGTGGCTCCTATATATCACCACTACTGTGTTTTGGTGATAGATGATGATTCGATCCTTTCTCCCGGATATTTTGTCCATTATGTCGACGCTGTAGAGAAATTCTACATCGTCGATCGTGTAATATGTAGCAAATAATTTCATTTCGCAATCCTCTAGTTTTATTAACAAATGGCTCTCCATACTGTACTACTTAAACGTTTCTGATGTAGATGCTTGCAAACAACCTCCTTTTAAAGCAATCTCTTATCACACAACTTAACTTTTTTTACACGCTGTATCATATCGTTGTACAATTCTCATTCACCGTCTATCCACGTAAGTAAGAATCGAATGTTTCCGGCATTTTTCACAGTAGTAATGTATACCCGAATCCGCGCGATTGATACAGTCCCCCATAGGTGCAGTGAGACCTGCACACTTCGCGTGAAACGATAAGCCGCAAAATCCAAAACAAGTAATTAGTGGAGTTTTTTCGGCTTTGTCGCAACAGGAGTTAGCGGAACAAAGAGACATGGTTGATGATAGTATTGCAGGAAAAAAAAGAAAAAAAAAGAATATAATAAGAATAGTTAAATTCTCAAATTAAAATCGAAAAGTTAAAATTAAAATCGAAAACCAGCAGTAAAATGTAGATGTGGTAGCACTTCGCAAACAGGATGCACAATTATGGCAGCACTCCGACAAAAGTTAGGTGAGTGTCCAGACTCCACACCGCGGTTTAAAAGCACAACACTAGCGAGCCGGTAAGAAAATAGAATAAAGTAAGGATCGAGTGATCACTAAAAGCTTAGAAGTTCTAAAGTAATGGAAGCATAGGTAAGTGTCTTAACTATAGTCTATGAGAGCACAGCTTCACACCACTTCAAGTTATTGATCAAGCTGTAGAAAACACAAAAGATCACAAGGTGAGGATTGGGGCGCAGATAGTGTCAGGAAACTGTCTAGTCTAAATGACACGCAAGCCGAACGATTAATAACAGCATAGATTCGCACCAACAATAACTTGAAAAGCGCGTCGGATTGGTATGTAGTAAACACCAACAAGAACCGTTCACAGAAGAAAATTGTAAAATTATGTCTTGGAATTAAGGAAGCTTTCGCACACTTCCACTATCAATAGCAACTACACGAAAGGTCGTAAGGGGCCGGTTAGAACTTTCACTAAGTCGCAGGAGCACTAAAGTATGTAGAAAACTGGGAAGTTGAACGAGAACTTTTTGACACGACCGAACGGAACGTATGTTGTACGATGTATCTCGATGTAATTGTTTACAAAAGTCTTAAATGAGATTGAATGATATCAAAAATGTATTTGTCATCACTTTGATGATATTACTCATTCTAGTTTAAATCTGAGCTGAGTCATTTTATTGTTGAGTTGCGAATGTTGTGTGATAAAACATAGTTAGCTCTAAGACTAACAATAGATTAATTCAATATTTTTATTTATATTCTCACTCAGTTGACATGTGGGTTAATAATTGTCAGAGTTATTTGAATTCAGGAAGGTACAGGTCATACTTCGTGTCTATTAATTTGAAAGTGTTAAGAGACTGAAGCAAGGGCAAAAGGCAAGACACAAAGTCCTCTGGTATTTCTGAGCAGCTGGGATATTTGCTGATTATATCAGCCATTTTAAAACCTTCTATAGAAGTGTATATTTCTAAGGTTAAATTTGGGGTTAATGCTCCACGGAAGATAACCCCTCTGGCTAACTGAATTACATTCTTGTTGTTTGACCATAGGGCTTCTTTAACTAATGTGGGAGTTAGGGCTCTCGGTGGTGTAAAGTATTTTTCTATGGAGGGCTTCTGTACCTCCGAATCTATTGTTGTCTCAAGACTAGAGATCGTTTTTGGAGTTGCTGCCTCTAATTTCCAGAGCTTTCCAACTTACTTGTTTTTACAAACTTTGTGACCAAAAGTGACTTCAAAATGGGTATTCCCGGCATAAAGTTCTAACTCATTTACCATTTTTATTATGCTTAATTCTAAAAATTTTGCCTGTTCTTCAGTTCCTAAATTTAAATGGTATGGTTTGACAACCGGATCATCCGGGTTTGGGATTAATGAGTTATTGGGATCGACATATTGAGCTCCCGCTGCTCCTGTATCTCCTGCCTCGTCATCATTCTCGTGATCTGACTGATTAGATGCTTCATCATCTGTATCAGATTTCGGTTCTGGAGTCTGGCTACCAGAGTTAGTTAAGTCAGTCGGTTCCCCTGCTACTCTGCTTTCTAAACCACTTATCTCTTCTAAAACTCCTTGATCATCCATCTCGTTAAGTAGAGATAAAACTCGAGGGATTTTACTTGCTTGGCTTTCAATGTATTTCAATTTCTTTCTCCTGTTTTTACTACTAGGCATTGTATAGAGCCTGTTCTTCTTTAACGCTTTGAGTGTCAACTTTGCTGTTCGACCGCTTCGTGCTGTCCACATTGTGGAGCGACCAGTCAGAGTCGATGAAGTTGGCACCTGCAGAAGGTTTTGACCTGCTTGCTCTTTTGCTCTATTTGTCGATGGGCTCTTGGTCGCCTGCGCCTCTGCTCCCTGCCTTCTTGGTATCATCGCCGCACTGCTGGCCAATGAAAACTTATGACGAAAATCTAGCTTTTTCGATCGCAGACATGTTCAAGAAATGTGAGCTATTATCCGCTTCAGTGTTTCTTGATTCTCTATCTTTCGGAAGTTTTTCAATCGGTCTGATGTATCTGCTAAAAGTTTTGTCATCAGTATTACCCTTCGAGTTTTGGAGAATCGAGTTGATACGTTCCGCGAAGAGTTCACATTCCTTGGCCAATGAAAACTTATGACGAAAATCTAGCTTTTTCGATCGCAGACATGTTCAAGAAATGTGAGCTATTATCCGCTTCAGTGTTTCTTGATTCTCTATCTTTCGGAAGTTTTTCAATCGGTCTGATGTATCTGCTAAAAGTTTTGTCATCAGTATTACCCTTCGAGTTTTGGAGAATCGAGTTGATACGTTCCGCGAAGAGTTCACATTCCTTGTCCTGCATGGATGGCGGAAACGAGGTCCTACAGCCGCTAGTCAAAGATCGTTCTCGATCCGGAATGTTGTCCACTGTGCGTTCAACGTTACTACTCTTTTCAAAGCTCGGCAGAGTTTCGCGAAAACTTCGGACGTCGTCGAAAATTCTTTGAGCCTTAATTTCTTTAACGCTTTGAGTGTCAACATTTGCTGTTCGACCGCTTCGTGCTGTCCACATTGCAACCTAAAAAGAAATTTGTTATTATGGGGTTCCGATTGTTTACTCACCTGACTATGACAGCGGATTGACTGCCATCATGACATATCCCAGCCATTCCAGTAAGCAGCAAAATTGATGCCAGGCATTAATGCTGTATTCTATTATGAAATTTGACCAAGTTAAGAGTAGTTTAGTAAACAGTTAAAATAAGTACCGAAATTTTCATTCCTATATAAGAAATTGACCAGTTAGTTGAAGCTCTCTTTTGTTAGTAAAATTTTGGCTTGAGTCGCTACTTTTTGCATTGATTTTTTCGTATCTTTTTTTCGATTTGTTTGCATTATACTTTCGCACTTTTTTTCGCACATTTGAATTGTTTTACATAAGTGAAATTGAAAATAAATTATTAAATTGTTTCTTCGCGTTTTTTTATTCGTGAAATTGTAAGTGAAAGACAAAACATTTTTTCCCTCGAACCGGATAGTGATTGAAAAATTCAGTTCGTTTCGTGCAAATTGAAAGAAACAATTATTAAAAGTGACTTAAATCTTATTAAAGTTTGGAAGTGAATTCATTAGTGATTATTTGAATAAATTAGCGCGGACGCGATTTCGGGTATAAACGGGAAATTTTCGATTGTTAAGTGTGGTTCCTGTAAGCCGGGGTAAGTCCAATTCCTTTTTTCCTTTTATCCTTTATACCTATATACTTTTGTTCCTATATTTGATTGCAATTACAAGATACAAGAATATTTTTTGTGAATTCGAGAGTGAATTGGGCAATGTGTAAATAAATTGATTGCAATTGCAAGATACAAGAATATATTTTGTGAATTTGAGAGTGAATTGAGCAATGTGTGAATAAATTAAAATTTCTATTGGGCATTATTTGAAATTCATTGGGCATTCTGTAGAAAGTGATATTTGGCAGTTGTTTTGTCGTTGTATTAAGCAATAAACTGCGAACTTGTGTCTTATTCGGAAGCTATATTAAGAACTTTGTCAGCTAACACTGCATTGGTTTATATTGAATATTGCATTGGGTCGTGTTGCGAAGCAGTAGCCTGTGAGCTTGTGGTCGGAATATTCTCAATATATTAAGTGCACCACGTATCATTTATTTAGTCCACTTGAAAATGGAGAATTTATTTATGCAACAAAAGTTAGCCTTAATTCAATTGAACAGGCTTCGTTCCAATTATAAGAAAGATTCTTCAACTCGCAAAACGGTTTCTTATTGTGAAAAGATCAAAGAAAGATTGAAAGTTAGTTATGATCTTTTCAACGAAAACCATTCCAAAATACTATCGTTGTTAAAGGGAGATGAAACTGAACTTAATTTAGAATATTTTTCGAATGAAGTATATATTCAATTCGATGAGGTACAGCTGAAGTTCGCATCTGAAGTGGAAGAGCAGTTAAGAGAAGCAATCGCTAAACAGCGGGCAGCAGAGCAGCAGACAGCAGATAAAGGATCGGCAGAACAGATGGATTCAGAAATCATTCAGGATGGAAAAAATGTACAAAAAAGAAAGACAGTTTTGGACCACGGAGCACAGGAATCGGATCCACATTTTGAAAACATTAAGTTACCTTGTATTTCTTTGCCAAAATTCCATGGTAATTATGACTCATGGATACCGTTTCTTGATTTGTTTCAATCCCTCATCCACAATCGCACAAACATGTCGAAGGTGCAAAAGCTGCACTATTTGAAGTGTAGTCTGTCCGGGGAAGCTGAAGGACTGATTCGTCAATATGCAGTCACTGAAGCAAACTACGACATTGCCTGGCGTGTATTAAACGACAGGTATGATAACGTGAATGTTTTATTGAGCACGCAATTTAAACGTTTGTTTTCCATTTCAAATGCTAATGAGCCAGCATCTTCTCTTAAAAGTTTGCTTGATAAAATGATGGAATGTGTTCAGGCCATTGAAAACATGGGGATAGAAAATTTATGGCATGCTATGTTGGTGCATATAATCACGCAAAGGTTACCTCCGTCTACGAGACAACAATGGGAACAGGAACATGTACAAAAGGCAACACTTCCTTCATTAACTGATTTATCCGAATTCTTGCAACGTAGATTTCGAGCGTTGGAAGCTGCAGGAATAGACCGAATAAGAGTTGCAAGAAATACTAGTATGCTCCCACCTCACAATTTGCAGAACTACGCAGCTCAAATCACTCAGAGTTGTATAGTTTGTAAAGCAGGTCATCACATTCGGCAATGTCCCACTTTCGGTGAAATGAATTACGATTCAAAGTTCGAAACTGTTAAACGGAACAGGCTTTGTATTAATTGCTTGACGAAAGGACACATAATTGCAAATTGTCCAAGTAGTAGTAGATGCGCAAAGTGCAAAAAATCCCATCATACTCTTCTGCATAGAGAGACAGCGACAACAAATGTGGTAACTTCCGGCCCACTGAGCGCCGATGCAGCAGAGTTTGCATCTAGTCGTGCACCAGCATCAAATGTTGCTCTGAACGAAGCTGAAATACAAACACTGAGTGCTGTTGCATCAAAGCAGGTTCTCTTAGCAACAGCATTAGTGACAGTACAAACTCCAAGTGGTTGCGCAAACTTAAGGGCATTATTGGACCAAGGCTCTCAAGCATCGTTCATTAGTGAGAATGCCATCCAACAGCTAAATGTAAAACGAATGTACACAAATACTACTATTAGTGGTATTGGCAGAACAAATAATACTTCGACGAAAGGAATCGTACGCTTAATCTTAAATCTTTGTGATAAACAATCTGTGGAAATACAAGCCTATATTTTAGATCAATTGACAAATCTAATACCCACATGGAAAGTTTCTAAGGATGTACAAAATCAATTGAAAACCTTCAAAATAGCTGATCCCAATTTCGATAAACCGGGAAGGATTGATTTACTGCTGGGAGCGGATGTTTATGCTCAAGTTATATCAGGCGATATTCATAAACTTCCGATGGGACCAGTTGTCCAAAGAACCAGCTTAGGATGGATTGTTTCAGGAGCCGTGCACACTCAACCGCAACGTACTCTTCAAAGTTTTAAATTGCAAGTAAATCATCATGACGATTTATGTGGAGAACTTAGGAAATTTTGGGAATTGGAGGAAGTCAATGTATCTCAGCAACAAACGAAAGAAGATCAGCTTTGTGAAGAGTTCTACTTGAAAAATACTTATCGTGATCCAGATGGTAGATATGTTACTCGTCTGCCATTTAAAGATGGTTTTAACCGACACATGTTAGGTGAATCGAGAAATAGTGCGCTTTCCAGCTTAATGTCGTTAGAAAGAAAGTTTGCAAAGAATCCAGAATTGTACACGGAATATTCAAAGTGCATTCGGGAATATTCGGAGTTGAATCATATGCGTGAAGTTGGTGACAGTATTGAATTACAAGTTGACAATAACGGAGTTGCTAAATGCAAAAGTAATTACCTCCCTCATCATGTGGTATACAAAGAAAGCAGCAGTACACGAGCTCGAGTTGTTTTTGATGCATCGCGAAAAACAAGTAATGGAATTTCTCTTAATGAAGCACTCTATGCTGGTCCTTCTCTTCAAAATAGCCTCGATACCATCTTGCTAAAATGGAGGTATTTACAATTCGTATTTATAGCAGATATTGAAAATTTGTAAAGCCAAATGAGTACGTAATTTGAAGCATCTGTTGGTGCAATATTTACGAAAATGGCTAATGCTGGTTAGTCTTTGTCAGCAGCAAAACAAAAAATATACCAAATCTGCTTCACGTTAAGTTAAACCCAACCAGTAAATGTCGTTTCGATTGAATCACTGCGCTGAAAGGTATACGGGTGTAAAGAATTTTAGGGTTACCACCCTCGAAACTTTTCAAATTTTGAAAGCGTTAATATTGTTGCTAATTTTCATTGCAGGATCATTTCTATTTGCAAATCTAATGACATAATCGCTCAGTAAAGAAATTAAAAAAAATTACAAAAATGGTCATAGCTGGCAGCCCTTTCATGATTTTTGTACGAAATTCCTACGACATTTGGTCTACATTAAGGTCCATTTACTGCATGAACTTCGTTTTGATTTCTACACTGGACCGGAAGTTATAGGGAAAAAAGCTTTATTTTGCTGAGCAAATTTGCCAGATTTATGAGACAAAAATCACCACAGCTGCCAGCCCTATACTAATTTTTCAACCAAATTTTCACCAAATATTACATAGAGTAACATCCAAGTACTGTGTGAATTTTGTTCAAATCTGATGGCTGAATCGGAAGTTATAGGCCAAAAAGATGTTTTTTTCTTAGTTATTTTTCAAGATGGTACCACTGCCACAGGGTTGCCCGCATTTCAAAATCACTTCTATCAGACCTGGTCCTAGTTAATATCAACATGTCCTGTAAATTTCATTATGATCGGATTATTCGGTCGTCAGTTCTCGTGAACAGAACTTTTGAGTGCTGAAAATAGAAGTAATTTGGTGATGGGTTGCCGTTATTATGCAAATCGGAATTTTGAAAATGTTATCTTGAGATGAAGGACAAAGAATAAAATTTATCAAAGATTTGAAATTTTTGTCAAAAATCAAAAATTTTTCAGGAAGGTCAATGATTTGAAGGATTTTTTTTTCAGCAGCCAGCCACAGCTACAGGGTTACCCGATTTATGCTGAAAATCTATATGTGCCAAACTTTAGTCAACATTAATACGCTCTGTAATTTTCACGATGATCCATTGTTTTTCTTACAAGTAATGACAAATCAAAATTTGAAAAAAAATTCCTTGCCTACTTTTAGGCACTCTGCACACACGCCTTAAAATTTCCAATCCTTTATCATAGACAAGCTTAGAACATAATTAGTTTTCATTCCCAATACTTTTCTTTAACAAAAATGTACACTCCTTGGAAATATAGGAGTTCCTCAAAATTCACTAAAACGCTCGCCGCCGCCAAAAGGTTTAGGATATCTGAATTTGAGAAAGTCATGGACCTACCTACTATATACATCTACGTCCTCCGAAAATTTCAGCTCAATCGGATCGGCCAGAGATTATCTCCCTTTGGGGAGATAATCTCTCTCTCTCTCTCTCCAGAGATTATCTCCCTTAATCATTTTGCTGATATATATAAATATATATATATATATATATATATATATATATATATATATATATATATATATATATATATATATATATATATATATATATAGATATATATATATCATAGAAGCAGTCTGCACCTATGCTCTTACCCTCCCAATCGGGAGGATGTATGGCAAAGCCCCGGAGGGTGAGGATGACGATCCCGAAACCTCCAATGCTGAGGATGACGTTCCCGAAATCCCGAAGGCTGTGGATGACGATCCTGCAACTTATTGGACCGAGGACTACATGGCCCGCAACTGGATTCCAGAGGGGGTAACACTAATGCCTTAAACATAGCTGTAAGCAAGTAGTATAAAAAGAGATAAACAAAAGTCAATAAAAAAGAGTAAAACTAATAAATAAAGAAACAAAATGAACAAAAAAGAAAAACCTAGCTCGATCTGGTCGTCCTATTATCTTGAATGACCGTGACGTCAGAACAGTACTAGGAAAAGTTAAGGAAAATCCGTCATAAGTTTTCATTGGCCAGCAGTGCGGCGATGATACCAAGAAGGCAGGGAGCAGAGGCGCAGGCGACCAAGAGCCCATCGACAAATAGAGCAAAAGAGCAAGAAGGTAAAAACCTTCTGCAGGTGCCAACTTCATCGACTCTGACTGGTCGCTCCACAATGTGGACAGCACGAAGCGGTCGAACAGCAAATGTTGACACGCAAAGCGGTAAAGAAATTCAGGCTCAAAGAATTGTCGACGACGTCCGAAGTCTTCGCGAAACTCTGCCGAGCTTTGAAAAGACTAGTAACGTTGAACGCACAGTGGACAACATTCCGGATCGAGAACGATCTTTGACTAGCGGCTGTAGGACCTCGTTTCCGCCATCCATGCAGGACAAGGAATGTGAACTCTTCGCGGAACGTATCAACTCGATTCTCCAAAGCTCGAAGGGTAATACTGATGACAAAACTTTTAGCAGATACATCAGACCGATTGAAAAACTTCCGAAAGATAGAGAATCAAGAAACACTGAAGCGGATAATAGCTCACATTTCTTGAACATGTCTGCGATCGAAAAAGCTAGATTTTCGTCATAAGTTTTCATTGGCCAAGGAATGTGAACTCTTCGCGGAACGTATCAACTCGATTCTCCAAAACTCGAAGGGTAATACTGATGACAAAACTTTTAGCAGATACATCAGACCGATTGAAAAACTTCCGAAAGATAGAGAATCAAAAAACACTGAAGCGGATAATAGCTCACATTTCTTGAACATGTCTGCGATCGAAAAAGCTAGATTTTCGTCATAAGTTTTCATTGGCCAGCAGTGCGGCGATGATACCAAGAAGGCAGGGAGCAGAGGCGCAGGCGACCAAGAGCCCATCGACAAATAGAGCAAAAGAGCAAGCAGGTCAAAACCTTCTGCAGGTGCCAACTTCATCGACTCTGACTGGTCGCTCCACAATGTGGACAGCACGAAGCGGTCGAACAGCAAAGTTGACACTCAAAGCGTTAAAGAAGAACAGGCTCTATACAATGCCTAGTAGGAAAAACAGGAGAAAGAAATTGAAATACATGGAAAGCCAAGCAAGTAAAATCCCTCGAGTTTTATCTCTACTTAACGAGATGGATGATCAAGGAGTTTTAGAAGAGATAAGTGGTTTAGAAAGCAGAGTAGCAGGGGAACCGACTGACTTAACTAACTCTGGAGCCAGACTCCAGAACCGAAATCTGATACAGATGATGAAGCATCTAATCAGTCAGATCACGAGAATGATGACGAGGCAGGAGATACAGGAGCAGCGGGAGCTCAATATGTCGATCCCAATAACTCATTAATCCCAAACCCGGATGATCCGGTTGTCAAACCATACCATTTAAATTTAGGAACTGAAGAACAGGCAAAATTTTTAGAATTAAGCATAATAAAAATGGTAAATGAGTTAGAACTTTATGCCGGGAATACCCATTTTGAAGTCACTTTTAGTCACAAAGTTTGTAAAAACAAGTCAGTTGGAAAGCTCTGGAAATTAGAGGCAGCAACTCCAAAAACGATCTCTAGTCTTGAGACAACAATAGATTCGGAGGTACAGACACCCTCCATAGAAAAATACTTTACACCACCGAGAGCCCTAACTCCCACATAAGTTAAAGAAGCCCTATGGTCAAACAACAAGAATGTAATTCAGTTAGCCAGAGGGGTTATCTTCCGTGGAGCATTAAACCCAAATTTAACCTTAGAAATAGACACTTCTATAGAAGGTTTTAAAATGGCTGATATAATCAGCAAATATCCCAGCTGCTCAGAAATACCAGAGGACTTTGTGTCTTTCCTTTTGCCCTAGCTTCAGTCTCTTAAGACTTTCAAATTAATAGACACGAAGTATGACTTGTACCTATATATATATATATATATATATATATATATATATATATATATATATATATATATATATATATATATATATATATATATATATATATATATATATATATATAATATATATATATATATACCTATATATATATATATATATATATATATATATATATATATATATATATATATATATATATATATATATAAATATATATATATATATATATATGTACCTATATATATGTATATATAATATATATATATATATATATATATATATATATATATATATATATATATATATATATATATATATATATAAAGAAATATGAATTTTATATATATATATATATATATATATATATATATCATCAAAAAAATTCAGTGACTATTTCAGGATACATTGGTGTATATGCAAAATAGGTCCAGGTCTCACTAAATGTCAATTATCTTTAACCCTTTGGCGCCGGCGGCCATTTTAGTGATATTTTTAATATACCTATTTTTCCGTACACAAATAATTTTTGCAAAAATTAAGGTAGCATATACAGGGTGTCCCATAACGCAACGTCAAGCCGGAAAGGGGTGATAGGGCAGGTGGTGACAGTAATCAGAAAACTATTTAAAAAAAATTTAGCTGCGTATTTTTTGAGATATTCGCTTTTGAAAAAAAATTGAAAAAATGCGTACCCTGTGACAATCTTTTCACTGCTGCATCTACAAAAATTTTTTTTTTTTAATTTTCTTTTTATAATATAACCCCAGATAAATGCTCTTTAAATTACAGCCAAAAATTAAAAAATTACTGTTTTAGTTTTCAGTGAAATAGCACTTCTTTCACCAAAGATGTACTAAAAAATAACTCTTCACCCAACTTCATCTAACCGTACTGAAAAAAAAATGTACTAAGATATTTTGGCAAGTAGCTTTAAAAGATAGTCTACTAAGTCCTAATTCCAAAATGGTAAAATGCTTCTTAATGACTTAATTGAGATGAATATAAATTTTCTAACAGTCCGACATCCTAAGTTTGTTTTCGCACTATTTGATATAAGTTGAAATTAGAAATCAATTATTGAACAGAAATTACTTACTTTACTTATAAAAGGTGTTCGAAATGCTTGCCATCAGCGGCAATGCAGGCTCTGCATCTTCTTAAGAACGACCTTGAAATTAGGCGGGCAAAACTTCTTGAGTTTATTTCGTCGACCGCATTTCTAATTTTAGTACGTAGCTCTTCTAAGCTTTGTATTTCAGTGGAATAGACTTTTTCCTTTATTGCGCCCCAATAAAAGAAATCCAAAGGATTTAAATCGGGTGAACGAGCTGGCCACGAAATTGTTCCACCCCGTCCTATCCACCTCTCGGGATACTCACTGTTGAGAAATTCCCGTACACTTCGAGCATAATGTGCTGGGCAGCCATCATGCTGGAAATACATGTTTCCATAAATCCTCAGTGGTACGTCGTCCAATAGTTGTGATAATTGGTTTTCCAACATATCCAGATAAACTTCGGCATTCAAATTCCCCGCAAGCTCAAATGGCCCAACAACTGAACCATTAAGAATGCCCGTCCACATGTTTATTTTAAATCGGTGTTGAGATTTGTTCTGTCGCATTAGATGCGGATTCTCCACGTGCCACTCGTGCAAATTATGGAGATTCATGTAGCCATCCTTGGTGAATGTTGACTCATCCGTCCAAAGAATTTCGTCAAAGAACCGCGGATTTTCTCTATACTTCTCCAGCATAGTTTGACAAAACTGAATTCTCTCCGGGTAATCTCGCGGAAGGAGACTTTGTACACGTTGTACATGGTATGGATGAAGTTGGTTTCTCCTTAGAATTCGCTGAACTGAGCTCTTGGGTACTCCTGTAGTCATCTGAATGGCACGCACCGAGGTTGACGGTTCTTCTTCAACTGCTTCCAATACAGTGTCCTCGTAGAGATTCCAAGGTCTTCCCGCACAAGCCATTCGATGGGGCAAGCGACCCTCTGAAAATGCCCGATGCACGTTTATGAACACTCGATGATCTGGATACCGTTCAACATTTGGGTACCTCTCACGATAAAGTCGTGCTGAAGCAGAAGCATTGGATCTGCATTCCCCATAAATTAGGTGCATATTAGCATATTCCTGTGCACTATATCTAAACGGCATTATGGAATTCACACTTTACACATTCAATAAACGGAACTACGGGAGTATTCTCTTATTTGCTAGAAAAATGCACACTTATCAAATGACCGTAATCCACTATAATGCCACGCAAATAGCAAAATAACATAACTACGCATCTAATTTTTCCATCGACCTATAGGTAACGGTTTTTAAGAAGAATAAAGTGCATTAAAATCATTTCAAATAACTAATAGCAATTAACTGGGAATTGGTTCTCTCCAAGGTAAAAACGTTATTTTTCCTTAATTAAGAAATAAAGAAGCAAGTGTAATACCATTTTGGAATTAGGATTTAGTAGACTATCTTTTAAAGCTACTTGCCAAAATATCTTAGTACATTTTTTTTTCAGTACGGTTAGATGAAGTTGGGTGAAGAGTTATTTTTTAGTACATCTTTGGTGAAAGAAGTGCTATTTCACTGAAAACTAAAACAGTAATTTTTTTATTTTTGGCTGTAATTTAAAGAGCATTTATCTGGGGTTATATTATAAAAAGAAAATTAAAAAAAAAAAAATTTTTGTAGATGTAGCAGTGAAAAGATTGTCACAGGGTACGCATTTTTTCAATTTTTTTTCAAAAGCGAATATCTCAAAAAATACGCAGCTAAATTTTTTTTAAATAGTTTTCTGATTACTGTCACCACCTGCCCTATCACCCCTTTCCGGCTTGACGTTGCGTTATGGGACACCCTGTATATATATATATATATATATATATATATATATATATATATATATATATATATATATATATATATATGGGTCATTCTTTTACAAATCGTACACTAAAAAAAATTAAACATTTTTAAATTGGCTGAAAATTGTTTTCCTGCATATTTCAGCAAAATAAATAGACACCTATTAGAAGATTTCGCTTCAAAAATGTTTAATAATAAATAAATTTTAAAAATAAAATTTTAAAATAAATTTTTCTATATTCATGATTTTTGAGATTTTTCCCGATCTAATCTTATTCAGAATCCATTATTTCTACGAACACTCATCGTATCAACGTTCTACGAACACTCATCGTATCATGAAAGGGCTGCCAGCTATGACCATTTTTGTAATTTTGTGGAATTTCTTTACTGAGCGATTATGTATTTAGATTTGCAAATGGGAATAATCCAGCAATGAAAATTAACAACAAATTTTAGCGCTTTAAAAATTTGAAAAGTTTTGAGGGAAGCAACCCTAAAATTCTTTTCACCCGTATACCTTCCAGCGCAGTGATTCAATCGAAACGACATTTACTGGTTGGGTTTAACTTAACGCGAAGCAGGTTTGGTATATATTTTGCTTTGCTGCTGACACAGGGTAACCAGCATTAGCCATTTTCGTAAATATTGCACCAACAGATGCTTGAAATTACATACTCATATGCAAAGCATTTGCGATAAAAATAAGAAACCAATTTTTAAATTTTCCGAGTTTAGAACATTTTTCGGATGGCAGTCTCAAACAACGTGTAACCGCTGAAACTTTCGATGAAATCCTCTGATGAGAACGAAATTCAAAGGATAGGTTGATTAAGCACGATCATTTTATGGTAGATTTGTTGCTGCTTCGTTGGGAAAGTGTTGCCAGCACTGAACATTTTCATCATTTGTGTTATAGTTGAGTTTTGTTGCTTGAGATAAGGAATGGTTGATATGATTCTACAAAAAAGTGTATTACGTCTTTGCAAAATTTTTGGTCACTCAAAGACAATTTCTTCGAAAATTAGTTTTCTATCGGTTCTGATGCGATAGAGTTTTTTGTTTTTAGGATTTGCAGGCTAGTTATTTGCATATTTTACAGGTTAGTGCTATGTACAGGCAAAGTATGAGACTTTGCACACATATTGCAAACCCTCCCCCAGCATCAGTCCAATATGCACACACACCACACATTTATGCACACGCATCATACACAAACCGAAAACCGGAATTCAAATCTGGTTGAACCTGAGTTCAAATGGTTTATGCTGGACTGATGGTAACAAGAACTAAAATAGTAGTAAGCATTCCAGGCTATAACCAATTCATGCACAAAGTGGCCAGGTTTTTGGGGGGCGTTGATTGGCCCGGAGTTGGTTTAGATCTTTGCTGACGGGCGCTGATTGGCTGAGGTGGTTCTGATATGAGATAAAAATCGAATAGAAGAGTTCGAGTGTTGTTTTTGATAGAGAGGAATATGCATATGCTTGTTTTTCATTATTATAAAACGTCACATGTTTACGTTTTTTGTTTACATACCTGCGAGATGAAAATACAGGTTGTTGTGAGTCTACGGTTTGCTTATCATGCAAGCATTTCTGGTCGTCTTGAATATTTTGCATGCTAATTTGATAGACAGTGTGTATTTTTATAATAGGATCTGGTTTTTTTTCGACAAGATGCAATAAAGGTCGACGTTTATATGGATGAATGCACTGATATTATTTTCTTTGTCTTTCTGGTATTGGACATTGAAAATATTATGAATGAGTATACATTTGCGGTATTTGGGTACATTATTCTTCTTCAATCTTCGGTTTTTTGGGTTGAGAGCGGAATTGCATATATATATAAGCATCATGTTGTTTAGGTTGTGATTTGAATTTTTATAAAAATTTACACTTTTTGCATGCATATGAAAACGAAAGTGAAAAACGTCAAGAAACTGAAATATGTATGAATAAATTTTCGACTCCAAATGTGGTGTTGAAATCCCATAAGGAAAGTAATCCCGTATTTTCACGCCCCACTAAAGAGATAGTAGAAAAAGTGAAAGACATATATAACATTGACATAGACGCGATAATAGAACAAGCTAATAAAACGTCTAGATTAATGGCAATCAGACAGAACTATTTCCAGGATTTAACAAAGCTTGAAAACTAGAACAACAAAGGTTTAGAAAAAAAAACAACGGTAGCGTTTTCTTTTTGTTCATTTTGAAGCGAGTGGCGCCCAAACAGAAAGCAATCATATCGAAAAGAAGTTAAATAAAGATCGACCCACCCCTTTCGCCTCTTCTAAAAACGACAGGGTAAGCGGTTAGACGTGTTAGAAAGTGATTGCGGATAATCGTGGAATTGATAAATTTCCGTTTCCTGGTCTATTCGGAGGGATTTTAGAAACGAGGAAGCGTGTGTGACAGGATCTATTGGATGGGAAGAACGAAATTGGCGAGCGCAGAGCAAGTGAACTGGGAACGGATCGAGTGGAGGACATCTGGGTGGCGGTTAGACGAACCCTCCGTACTTTGGTATTTCGGTGAAGCAGCAAGAAGAAGACTTACGATATCGCCCGAAGGAGGTTACGTCGGCGAGTACATCAAGAAGACAACGCACGAAGTCAAAAAGGGCCCCAGCGCGGGATTTCTCTCAGGTGCGGTACACATTATTTAGTTAACTTTGGTTGATTGTCATTATATGAGTATTACTTTGATGCAATTTGAACATAATTACATTAAGCAATTGTACCATATTTATGGTACCACGATTAAACGCGAATAATTGTGTAACAAATAGTGATAAGCGAGAAATAATAATATTGGTTGAGTCAGAAAGTCAAAACTGTGATTTCCGTCTGTGATTAGCTTAGATTCGGTTCGAACGAGTGATAGTAAAGTAGTCCATAGTGCGATAGACCGGATCCCGGTGGGCGCATTCCGGAAAAGTTGCTTCCTTCTCGCTTCAGAGCAACAGTTTGTCGGTAGCGTTTTCTTTTTGTTCATTTTAAAGCGAGTGGCGCCCAAAACATAAAGCGATCATATCGAAAAGAAGTTAAATAAAGATCGACCCACCCCTTTCGCCTCTGAGTGACGGCCACCCGGGGCTTCCATTCTTTTGTCTTAGTCGTGGACGAAGAACTGTGACTGTTTTCTCGGTTGGAACTAGATAAACGGTAATATGCTTAAGTGTATTTCTCGTGTTTTTTGTCGATTTCTATTAAATAACAATAATAAAAATTCATATTCATCCATCACCCAATGCACGCTCTCTTTCCATAGATATCAAACTACTCTCGTGATTTTTTTCAGATATTTAAAACGGTTCAAAGTATGGTGGAAAAAAACGGCAGGACTCCGTAGACGCATGGGTGTCTGGGGAGGTCCTCCGATTGTATTGTGTCTGGGGAGGGTTAATATCTGATTTTTTAGGTGATTTAACAGATGAAATTCAATGTATTGGGTCAATCTGAATTTGTAAGTACAGGATCTAAGAGTTACAGTTTAAATATTGAGGCGAAATGCAAAGGCATAACTTTAAATTTTAAAAATTCTCAGACTGTTAATTTTGAATGGTTCAACTGTATAAATTGAAAATGATCGAAAAATTTAGCGAGCTAAACGCTTAATATTTATAGCTCTCACCAATCATTGTTTGCTTTTCACCCGACGAAAAAGGAGGCATCCCACCATGCAAAATTCTGGTGAAAAATTGGGCATCCTTCATACAAAATAAAAGCTCTCAACTATGCCTCAACCTATACCTGTCGCCATCGCACCTTGTGTATTTCAAGGCAAGGGTGCCCTCTTACTACTAGAGATAAAATCATGCTTTGGGAAAACCCACATCCTTCATCGACTTGACATTGTCGACCGATAAAGTTAGTATTTATAAAAGAAACAAAAATCACCTATAGAAGTGAAATAGATGCTGTGCAAGAGGAAATCGAAGCTCTGGAGCTTTTCGAGTACATAATTAATGGTAATAAAACTTTGTTTAATTTATTGTTTTTCGAAATATAAATTTTATTATTATATTAAATAGGTAATAAAAATTTAAAAATTTATTTTAAAATGTTATTGACAATGCTCAAATGTTCAAAAGTTGAAAATGTTACTGAAAAAGATAGTAAATGCTCTTACCGAAACATCGAGTCAATCATGTAATTTGCGTGGGGCTGTAAGCCTGCATTGGAAAATATTAAAATTCGACCGATTAAGACGGAAAACTTGCAGTTTGGCCTCAGTACTCTACATGCATGGATAAAATTCCTAGAATGCATCCTGCAAATAGCTTATAAACTGGAATTGAGAAAGCCAGCCATGCGAGAGGCTAATTCTGATGCGAAGGATAAGGTGAATATCAGGGGAAAAAATATCCAGAAGGCTTTATGGGACTCTATAGGGATAAAAGTGGACAGAGTGGTTCAAGGAAGTGGGGCGTCCAACAACGGGAACTTATCCCGCTGATTTTTTAAGCATGCAGATGAAGCCGCTGCAGCTACAGGAGTTGATAAGCGATTAATATCTAGATTTGGAACTATTCTTGTAGCATCCTAAATGCGCTTGCTACTTATTTTTTATATTTTTGACAAGAAAAGAGAATTACGTGAAAAATCGACTATTTCAACTAACATGAAAAGTCGCTTCCATGAAATATGACATGGTGCACCATGCGCATTTTTTTGTTGCATACAATAGTGTCGAATATATTTACGTTCTTTAGTTGTGTTTATATACAAACGCGAAGTATTTTCGTCTTCTTTCTTTTGTTTTTTTTTTTTGTTTTTTATTGAATTACATTGATGGTCGTAAATGAATAGGGGAAGATTAAAAAAGAAAGTAATAAGAGAAAATGAGAATCTAATTTACATTATTAAATGGAATTAATCGAAAGTAAATTTGTTCTGGCTCAAGTTCAAATAAATTGATAATGTTTTGTTAAATTTAAACCCCGGCCTTCTTATTGGGCGAAAGCCCCGGAAGACTTCTCTTTCAGGGTCGCGATGGCCTGGCTGGCCGATGATTAATTAGAGTTCTTTTTTTGATTTCCAGCTTTCTTTAGAGGGTGGGACATTGGCCATTTTTTGTATTTTTTCCTATTCAGGCCAATGTCAGTGAGTGGAGGACTCCAGACCATCGGGGGTCAAGGCTCCGCCACCATCAGGGGCCCGGGGCTGTCTGCCTCACCTGGGCTCCTACGAAAAGAGAGGCAGTATTTTTTCCTCTTTTCTTCCTTAAAATTTTCTAATTGGCTCCATGCGTCGTCATGAGCGCTGGGTCTGGCTTGCCAGCCCATGCAGCAGAGCCACGTGTGGATTCCTTAACGGATTAAAGCCCCCTATTCCCTTAGGTATATTTATATACCCGTTTGCGGCTGCTCTATAATGACGGATGAAATTATAGGTAGCATCCCGTTTTTCTGAGAGCCAGCCGACAAAGTTTTTCATGAACCCACCCCAGCCGCAGCGAGCTAGCAAAGCGGCACCAAAGCATCCGTCGGGGTCATTTAAAGGATACTCCGCTAATGCGGACGAGGGGCCTTCACGGCCATTTCTAGGGTACCCTGTTCTCGGGGCAATTCTTTTTTTTTTTTAATTTGCCTCTTGAATGGCATCAGCCATTCCACTTTTCAACCTTAGCACTCTTGGTTCGGGGCTTCGATCTGGTTCTGAGTTGTGCTAAGGCCATTCTCATCTAGACAATTCGCTACATTCTTCAGGCATTTAATAATTTAAACACAACTTCCTCAAAATTTTCACTATGACAATGACTTTTTCTTATTCGCTCTTTTTAATTGTTGCAGGTTATTTCAAGCGGAAATACAATCAAGGAAGAAAAATTCAACACATTTGCTTATGATAGTGCCAAGCTGTTTGTGGAGCTATATGGCTGGTACAGGATGCCTCCTTTTATATGACTCTTTAGCCATCAAACAAACATGTCCTTGTTCTAATAGAGCAGCTTTCAGAGGTGGTACAGAAGGCAAGGAATCAAGACATGAGGTGATTCAGAGCCCAGCATACTAGAAATTCCTCATATATAAAAACCTATGAAGACTTAGTTCACATGCTTTTGGTCTCATCGGATCCAGTTATTACAGGCCTTAGAACTTTCCAGAAAGTCCCGTTGAAGGAGTTGAGTCCTGATGAAAGGGAGCTGATCACGGATTCAGCGGAAGAGGATATGGCTGATGGCAAAGCAGAGAAGGATTCTCCGAGCGAATCGGAAAATGATTCTGATTTTGAATTTTTATAAAAATAATACATCATTTTACTAGAAAATAAATTAGCATCTATTTCAATAATGTGACAATAAAATATTCTGTTTTGAGAACTAAAACACTTACTTTTTCCTTCGTATATTTTATTTTACTACTTTCTAAGCTATTCCAGTCTTTTAATGCTTCTTAAGCCCATAAAATAATTTTATCCAACTAGAATCGGGATTCAGCCTAGTGTGCGGCATCCTTAAACTCAATCCAAGATACAATATGAACCATCGGACCATGACCATCACCGTGCATACCCAGTTTTTAGGTTCTATGAATTTCTCTTTTAATTCCATGGGAAATCTTTCTCAACACGTGGACGAAGAAACGATACAGCCATTATCTATATCGTTTGGACCTATCAAATATCAACCTCGACCAACAATTGTTGCTCCAAATCAAGCCAAAGATCACTCAAATCAAGCAAACTGATCTTCCAGGAAGGATTTCGTTGAAACAAGAAGCTGATTCTGCTTTTCTTTCTTTTCCTTCCTTTTTGATTTTCGAACCGTGGTTGCTGAGGAATCTACTTTGGGCGGTTACGAAGAAGTGGAGTATTCGAGCGATTTTAAGACGGAAATTTTAGTTCGAAAACTGAAGTGGAACACTGGTACAATTTAAAACAATGATCGTGGATGATAGTAAAAGTGGAGAAGTACGGACAACGAACGCCATCGTTAGCAAATTGAAGTGTGGAGTAAAGAGTTCAGCTACACGAAGGGTCCCAGCGCGGGATCGTCGAAGTTTTATTAAGGTAGCGTAATATTAATTGTGAATTGAAATAAGATAGAAGATAGAGTTAAGCAGTTTAGGGCGCCCGTCGTAGGGTTAACGACCGAGAAGTTAATTGATATAAATTGTAGGGACGAAATACGTAATTAGTTATTGATCCTAAATTTCTTAGCATTTGGGACAATTTAACAAAAAGTGTATCATTTGTGAACCGTTATTTACCTTCTCGCTTCCGAAGACGGCAACGCGTTAGAAGGAAGCGAGTTAGTTGGAAGCGAGTGGCGCCTACCCACCCCGATCTCCGGTGAGCATCGGCTCCCGAGACTAACTCTCCTTTGGTTCCAGTCGGGAGCAAAAGGCGTTTTGGTTGACGTACGATTCGGTACGGTAACAGTATATATACGAATTTAAACTTCCGACAATGATACAATGACTTTACACTACAAAAAGGTATTTCGATGCGATTCGATGAACGTTAACAAAGTTTTTTCAAGGTCTAATTCCAAGTTCAAGACAATGACTAACTCTGAACCATGTGTTGCACGTTTTAGACTACTATGAACCTGGTTGGATATGAGAAATTTCAATTGGAACACATTATCAATGTAATACATTTCAGCTGACTGCTTGCTTCGTCTGATTCAAGCCAAGACAAGACCCAGGTAAGGTTTTTATTGTATACACATCATCCATTTAAAAATTTGTTTTTTTTTCTGCCCTATTTGCCCTATTTGCGCCATCGTGCGGCCATTTAGAAACGCAAGAATCTAATAATTTACATGGACCTCTCGTAAGTATTATGCTATATTATATTTTAATTCCATTTTAATAATTTATGCAATGTAATTTTTATTTCAGTTTTTGTTATTTTCCCCCATGCAAATGTGTTTAGTACTCTTTAGCTATATGGACGTGTGTTGGCGGCGAGGCTGTTCCTTCACACAGATAACATTTCGTACCAATTTACTTTTTCGACGAAAAATAGCAAAGACATTAATGATGCTGCATTTAGCTGTGCTATTATGCTATATTATATTTTAATTCCATTTTAATAATTTATGCAATGTAATTTTTATTTCAGTTTTTGTTATTTTTCCCCATACAAATGTGTTTAGTAATCTTTAGCTATATGGACGTGTGTTGGCGGCGAGGCTGTTCCTTCACACAGATAACATTTCGTACCAATTTACTTTTTCGACGAAAAATAGCAACGACATTAATGATGCTGCATTTAGCTGTGCTATTATGCTATATTATATTTTAATTCCATTTTAATAATTTCTGCAATGTAATTTTTATTTCAGTTTTTGTTATTTTTCCCCATACAAATGTGTTTAGTACTCTTTAGCTATATGGACGAGTGTTGGCGGCGAGGCTGTTCCTTCACACAGATAACATTTTAACATTTGATAAAGCGTACCTATTTACTTTTTCCAGAAGAAATGGTAAAATACCCTTGTCCTGTTTGCGGAAAAATGTTGACGCGAAAAGTAAGTTGAAGTTAAGTTGTTAATTTATTGAGCTAACGATTTTAGCTTACTAGGCACACCTAGAGTCGCATATGAACTTGCATAATGGTGCTATAAGATGCCGACACTGCTTGAAAACATTTTCCCGCAAGGAGCATATGCTAGCACACATTAGTGTGAAACACACAAATGATGCTGCATTTAGCTGTGCTATTATGCTATATTATATTTTAATTCCATTTTAATAATTTATGCAATGTAATTTTTATTTCAGTTTTTGTTATTTTCCCCCATGCAAATGTGTTTAGTACTCTTTAGCTATATGGACGTGTGTTGGCGGCGAGGCTGTTCCTTCACACAGATAACATTTCGTACCAATTTACTTTTTCGACGAAAAATAGCAAAGACATTAATGATGCTGCATTTAGCTGTGCTATTATGCTATATTATATTTTAATTCCATTTTAATAATTTATGCAATGTAATTTTTATTTCAGTTTTTGTTATTTTCCCCCATGCAAATGTGTTTAGTACTCTTTAGCTATATGGACGTGTGTTGGCGGCGAGGCTGTTCCTTCACACAGATAACATTTCGTACCAATTTACTTTTTCGACGAAAAATAGCAAAGACATTAATGATGCTGCATTTAGCTGTGCTATTATGCTATATTATATTTTAATTCCATTTTAATAATTTATGCAATGTAATTTTTATTTCAGTTTTTGTTATTTTCCCCCATGCAAATGTGTTTAGTACTCTTTAGCTATATGGACGTGTGTTGGCGGCGAGGCTGTTCCTTCACACAGATAACATTTCGTACCAATTTACTTTTTCGACAAAAAATAGCAAAGACACTAACGATGCTGCATTTAGCTGTGCTATTATGCTATATTATATTTTAATTCCATTTTAATAATTTATGCAATGTAATTTTTATTTCAGTTTTTGTTATTTTTCCCCATACAAATGTGTTTAGTACTCTTTAGCTATATGGACGAGTGTTGGCGGCGAGGCTGTTCCTTCACACAGATAACATTTCGTACCAATTTACTTTTTCGACGAAAAATAGCAACGACATTAATGATGCTGCATTTAGCTGTGCTATTATGCTATATTATATTTTAATTCCATTTTAATAATTTCTGCAATGTAATTTTTATTTCAGTTTTTGTTATTTTTCCCCATACAAATGTGTTTAGTACTCTTTAGCTATATGGACGAGTGTTGGCGGCGAGGCTGTTCCTTCACACAGATAACATTTCGTACCAATTTACTTTTTCGACGAAAAATAGCAACGACATTAATGATGCTGCATTTAGCTGTGCTATTATGCTATATTATATTTTAATTCTATTTTAATAATTTATGCAATGTAATTTTTATTTCAGTTTTTGTTATTTTCCCCCATGCAAATGTGTTTAGTACTCTTTAGCTATATGGACGTGTGTTGGCGGCGAGGCTGTTCCTTCACACAGATAACATTTCGTACCAATTTACTTTTTCGACAAAAAATAGCAAAGACACTAACGATGCTGCATTTAGCTGTGCTATTATGCTATATTATATTTTAATTCCATTTTAATAATTTATGCAATGTAATTTTTATTTCAGTTTTTGTTATTTTTCCCCATACAAATGTGTTTAGTACTCTTTAGCTATATGGACGTGTGTTGGCGGCGAGACTGTTCCTTCACACAGATAACATTTTAACATTTGATAAAGCGTACCTATTTACTTTTTCCAGAAGAAATGGTAAAATACCCTTGTCCTGTTTGCGGAAAAATGTTGACGCGAAAAGTAAGTTGAAGTTAAGTTGTTAATTTATTGAGCTAACGATTTTAGCTTACTAGGCACACCTAGAGTCGCATATGAACTTGCATAATGGTGCTATAAGATGCCGACACTGCTTGAAAACATTTTCCCGCAAGGAGCATATGCTAGCACACATTAGTGTGAAACACACAAATGATGCTGCATTTAGCTGTGCTATTATGCTATATTATATTTTAATTCCATTTTAATAATTTATGCAATGTAATTTTTATTTCAGTTTTTGTTATTTTTCCCCATACAAATGTGTTTAGTACTCTTTAGCTATATGGACGTGTGTTGGCGGCGAGGCTGTTCCTTCACACAGATAACATTTTAACATTTGATAAAGCGTACCTATTTACTTTTTCCAGAAGAAATGGTAAAATACCCTTGTCCTGTTTGCGGAAAAATGTTGACGCGAAAAGTAAGTTGAAGTTAAGTTGTTAATTTATTGAGCTAACGATTTTAGCTTACTAGGCACACCTAGAGTCGCATATGAACTTGCATAATGGTGCTATAAGATGCCGACACTGCTTGAAAACATTTTCCCGCAAGGAGCATATGCTAGCACACATTAGTGTGAAACACACAAATGATGCTGCATTTAGCTGTGCTATTATGCTATATTATATTTTAATTCCATTTTAATAATTTCTGCAATGTAATTTTTATTTCAGTTTTTGTTATTTTTCCCCATACAAATGTGTTTAGTACTCTTTAGCTGTATGGACGTGCGTTGGCGGCGAGGCTGTTCCTTCACACAGATAACATTTTAACATTTGATAAAGCGTACCTATTTACTTTTTCCAGAAGAAATGGTAAAATACCCTTGTCCTGTTTGCGGAAAAATGTTGACGCGAAAAGTAAGTTGAAGTTAAGTTGTTAATTTTTTGAGCTAACGATTTTAGCATACTAGGCACACCTAGAGTCTCATATGAATTTGCACAATGGTGCTATAAGATGCAGGCACTGTTCTAAAAAATTTTCCCGTCAGGAGCATATGCTTGCACACATTAGTGTTAAAAACACTGTTGGCAGCACCAAAATATGTGATCCTACTGTTGGCAGCACTAAAATATGTCATCGTACTGTTGGCAGCACGAGAGTGGCAGCCATACCAATTTTGAAACAAAGCCAAACCGTGTCTTATAATCTCGATAAAGAAATAAAAATTATAGTTTTCAAGTTTATAAAGTGTGTTTCAATTTATTCAAACGACATAAAGTTTTCAAAATTGTGCTGTCACGTTAATTGAGTATGCCGCCAAAAACGAGGTCAAAAGCGGGTGATACGGATGATTCCGAAGGTGAGGCGTCGAACAGTGAGCTCGAGGAAACCAAAATTGAATGTGCCGCCATGCCTGGAAATCTAGGAGAGATTCAAATAAACACATTAATAGCCGGGATGGCTGCTTTACGCGAGTCTTTGGAGCAACTACGTCAGGAATCCATGAGCAATAGGGCCGAAATACGCCAGCTTCAGTCACATTCGCACGCCAATGCGATCGTAGTGGGATCTTCGACAGCTACCACGATGGGGCACAGTTTTTCACAGCAGCCAGGACTGCAACTGTGTAAAGATGGCGCGTCCGCTGCTAAGCTGCTACCACCGTCTGTCATTTTGTCACAGCCGTCAAAATTCATGCCGTCCCAGTCGTCAGCTCAGCCACCGTCTGTTGTCTATTCACTGTCGGCAACTCAACCGCCATCGTTCGTGTTTTCAGAGCCGTCAACTTTCATGCCATCCCAGTCCTCAGCCCAGCCACCATCTTTTGTTTATTCTCAGCCAGCAAATCACCCACCATCGCTCGAGTCTTCGCAACTGCCATCGAGTTTACCTTCACGTACGTTTGCTCTACCATCGTTCGTGCCTGCAGAGCCATCGTCATTCGCGCCGTCGCAGGCGCCAGCCCAGATGCCGGCATTACAACATCCGCAAAACAACTATAAACTATATAACCTGCCGTCATTTGATGGCGATACAGAAACATGGCCTTTATTTGTGGCAAGCTATGTGGATACTACAAAAGAATTTGGATACAACAATAAACAGAACTTAATACGCCTACAAAAGGCATTGGCAGGCAAAGCACTACGAGCAGTCACGTCACTTCTTATTTACCCGGATGATGTGCCAAAGGCGATGCAGGAATTGGAATTCAATTTCGGTCGGCCAGAACTGCTCGTACGTTCACAACTCGAGCAGATAAGAAAATTTCCGGTAATCCAAGAACATGCGTTGGAGAATGTCCTGAATCTGTCTAATCGCGTACGAAACGTTGTTGCATTTCTCAAATCGACCAAATGTTACCATCATTTGCAAAATCCGATGCTGTTGGACGAGCTCATTGTCAAGCTGCCACCTTCTAAGCAATACGAATGGTCCCGATACGCCGCCAATGCAAAATCATTTCCGACAATAGCAGATTTTTCGGACTGGATCAGTGATCTTGCTAGAGTTGTGAGCATAATGCAGCCCAATAGAGCAGGATCCAGCCGTCAAGCTACTGCACCATACGCTCCAGCAACTGCCCGTCGAGTTCTACACAGCAACGAGAGCACGGACGAAAGTAAAAGGTCTGAATCATTGAAGTCAATGTGCATACAATGCAAACAAGGTCATGAATTGAATGACTGTCAGAATTTCAAGGCATTGCGAGTTGACGAGAGATGGGAAAGGGTAAAAAAAGGACATCTTTGTTTTGCCTGTTTGAAAAAAGGGCATAGTCTTCTTCAATGCCGCAGGAGAAAACCTTGTGGAATAAACAAGTGTAATCGCATGCATCACCAGTTGCTCCATCAAGAAGTGGTGTCTCCGAAGTCTGATCAAGGTGCTGAACAGCTGTTAAATTGTCGTCAGGGAGACGAATCAGCCTCTTTGTTCAAAATATTGCCCGTAAATTTGTCCGGGCCACGTGGAAAAGTCACAGCTTATGCCATGTTTGATGAAGGATCGTCAGTCTCACTACTGGAGGAAGATATTGCGAACACTCTTGGTTTGCGAGGTCACAAATCAATGCTTACCCTGCAATGGTATGGTGACAATAAAGTAACAGAAATATCAAGAAAGGTTGCTGTAGATGTGAGAGGTCAGAGTGACAACGCCAGGAATTTTACTCTAAAAAATGTTCGCACCGTGAAAGGTTTACACTTGCCGATACAGACGTTTTGTAAGGATAGCTATTTGCACACAAGCTCACTTCCAATTGCAAGTTATAAGAATGCTAAGCCTGTACTTCTATTGGGACTCGACAACTGTATTCTCGGAGTTCCGAATGACCTAAAGGAAGCCGGAGCTGATCAGCCAGTTGCCCTTAGCACAAAGCTGGGCTGGGTTGCCTTTGGGCCACTCAGCGGTCAACAAATTGTTAAGCCAAGAGTCCTTCACGTTCGCGAGGCACAGACGTGCAAAACGCTTCATAATCTAATGGAAGAATACTTTACAATCGAAAGTTTCGGCGTGAGAAGTACAGATGTTGTACTTGAATCAGACGAAAATATTAGAGCCAGGAAATTACTGGCCAACACCACCAAGAAGATGGGCCAGCAATATGAAACAGGCTTGCTGTGGCAAAGTGATAATATTTGTCTGCCATCAGGTTTTGAAATGGCAAGTCAGCGTTTATTTAAAGTCGAAGATAAAATGAGGAAAGACCCCACCTACGCTGCCAAATACAAAAAGGAGATGAATGCTTATATTATGAAAGGATATGCGAAATTGTTGTCGCCAGAGGAGGTCAAAGTTGAACCGCCCAATACTTGGTACCTTCCCCATTTTGGAGTCGTTAATCTTAACAAACCAGACAAACTACGGATAGTGTTCGACGCAGCTGCTGCCACATCAAACACTTCACTTAATTCTGCTTTGCTCAAAGGACCCGAACATGCTCAACCACTTTTGACAATTATTTTCAAGTTTCGTCAAGGTGTTATAGCAGTAGCCGCGGATATTCAAGAAATGTTCTCCCAAGTAAAAATTATACCAGCAGATCAAAACGCCCAAAGATTCTTATGGAGGAATGGAAATTCTTCAGAACCCATCCGTACTTATTCCATGACGTCAATGATCTTTGGAGCCATTTGCTCGCCTTGCTCCGCGGAATATATAAAGAATTTCAACGCCGACAGCTTTCTATCCAACATGCCGAGGAGTGTCAAAGCAGTTAAGGAGAATATGTACGTTGACGACCTGGTCATAAGCTTTAATAACCAAGTAGAAGCCGAAGAAGTTAGCAGACAGGTCATTGCTATAAACGCCGCAGCAGGTTTCCACTTGCGGAATTTCGTCTCCAACGACAAATCTCTTGAAAAAAGACTCAATGGCAAGATAAGCAGCAAACATGACATCGTCAACATGGAATGGCAAAATACTACCAACAAGGTATTAGGAATGTTTTGGAACACAGTCAGCGACACGTTTGAGTTCCAATTCAAGTTCCACCGAATCCCGAAAGATGTCATGGAAGGTCAACGTCCGCCAACTAAGAGGGAGATGTTAGGCATCGTCATGTCCATCTTCGATCCATTGGGAATGCTTGCCAATGTTACTATCTTTACGAAGCTGTTGCTGCAATTAACATGGAGGTTACAAATTCAGTGGGATGACTTATTGCCTCATCAGCTGTATGTGCAATGGAAGGCATGGTGGAGCCAATTTCAAAAGGTCAAAAACTTTTCTGTACCTAGATGTTATTCACATCTGTTGCCCGAAGCTGATGACATTCAGCTACATGTGTTTGTCGATGCAAGTTCCAGTGCATACGCTGCTGTCGCCTACTTGCGGATTAAAAATGGGAACCGCATTGTTGTAACATTTATTACTGCAAAGACACGATGCGCACCACTAAAAGGAATGACTATCCCCCGTTTGGAGCTGCAGGCAGCATTACTGGGCACCCGCTTAAGTACTTCTATCTCCAAGTGTCATGACCTAAATATCAGCCAAACAATATTTTGGTCAGACTCCAAAACTGTCGTGTTATGGGTTCGTTCTAGATCGAGAGAGTACAAGCAATTTGTTGCCTGTAGGATCGCCGAAATCCTCGTCAGCTCAAAACCAACGCAATGGAGATGGCTACCAACAAACTTGAATGTGGCGGATGAGGCCACGTGAGCGAAAATGTCCCTAATATTCAATCCAGAATCCAGATGGATTCTAGGACCAGAGTTTCTACGATACGAGGAAGAGTGTTGGCCAAAGGAAGATGTCCAACTGTCGTCAAAACACTGTGCGCGGGAAGAAACTCCTAACCGAATTATGCTTCTAGAAGGGCTAGATACAAGCTTTATAGACTTTACAAAATATTCATCTTACATAAGGCTATTGAGGATCGTTGCGTGGATTCTCCGTTTCGTAAATAACATCAGATGTACTAAACCTATTATCAAAAACCATCAGGAACTCACTGCGACAGAAGTATCTACCGCTGAGAAAGTTGTTTGCCGTCTGATCCAAAACGAGGCCTTTAAACGAGAAATAGAAATACTACGCGACGGCGGGAGCTTATCTAGATCCAGTGACATTTTCGCCTTGACACCATGCTTAGACAATGATGGCTTACTACGGGTAAAGGGAAGAATTGATAACGCCTATTGCCTTCCAGCTGCAGCGAGACGCCCAGTAATACTGCCCAGGAAACATTATGTAAGTCGCCTTATAATATATCATTACCATCATAAACGCCATCACCAGAATGACCTTTTGACGATAAATGAGATGCGTCAAAGGTTTTGGGTGTCAAATGCACGAGCATTATTAAAGTCAATCAAGAAAAAATGTCCAACATGCACATATACAAGTGCTAAGCCGTTCCCTCCTCTCATGGGTCAATTGCCGCTCGACCGCCTTACGCCGTTAGTACGACCATTCAGCTATATTGGGGTGGATTATTGTGGGCCATTTAATATTACAATTGGCCGCAGAAGAGAAAAACGCTGGGTGGCATTATTTACTTGTCTGATAACACGTGCCGTACATTTGGAAGTAGCACAAGATTTGTCAACGGACGCCTTTCTTTTATGTCTTCGCAACTTTGTGAATCGTCGTGGAACACCAGTTAGGATTCGAAGTGATAACGGAACCAATTGCATTGGGGCGCAGAAAGCACTAAAGAAGGAGAATCGTTTTTTTGATTTCGAACGAATTCAGCGTGAGGTTTCAAGGGACAATGTGGAATGGATATTCAACAGTCCAGTCAATCCTAGTGCAGGTGGTTGCTGGGAACGTCTCGCTCAATGTGTAAAACGTTTACTGTCTAGGGTCTTAAAGGAAGAAGCACCGAGACTCGAAACATTTCGCAGCGTGCTGATTGAAGCCGAGAATATAATCAACAGCCGGCCACTGACTGAATTGCCATTGACGCCAGACGATGAAGAACCGCTTACGCCAAATCATTTCTTATTAGGATGCCTCAATAGCACACAAACACCAAGCCTTGATGAAGAACGAGTTTGTCTCCAAAAGCAGTGGAAGTGCGCACAAAATCTGAAGGATCGATTATGGAAGAGATGGGTAGTCGAGTACTTGCCACAACTACTAAACCGGCCAAAATGGCGACAAGAAGTAGCCCCACTTCAAAAGGACCAGCTAGTAATTATATGTGATGCCAACCAACCACGGAGTCTGTGGCAGAAGGGACGAGTTACAAGACTTTTTCCAGCCAAAGACGGGCAAGTGCGTACTGTCGAAGTCAAAACCAAACAAGGAGTCTTCCGCCGTCCGGTTTCCAAGCTAGCCGCTTTGGAGTTTGTTGAATCCCTGTAAGGATTCACGGGGGGCGGGATGTTGGCAGCACCAAAATATGTGATCCTACTGTTGGCAGCACTAAAATATGTCATCGTACTGTTGGCAGCACGAGAGTGGCAGCCATACCAATTTTGAAACAAAGCCAAACCGTGTCTTATAATCTCGATAAAGAAATAAAAATTATAGTTTTCAAGTTTATAAAGTGAGTTTCAATTCATCAAACGACACACACTAATGATGCTGCATTCAGCTGTGCTATTATGCTATATTATATTTTAATTCAATTTTCATAATTTATGCAATGTAATTTTTATTTCAGTTTTTGTTATTTTTCCCCATACAAATGTGTTTAGTACTCTTTAGCTGTATGGACGTGTGTTGGCGGCGAGGCTGTTCCTTCACACAGATAACATTTCGTACCTATTTACTTTTTCCACGAGAAATGGCAAAATACCCTTGTCCTGTATGCGGAAAAATGTTGACGCGAAAAGTAAGTTGAAGTTAAGTTGTTAATTTATTGAGCTAACGATTTTAGCTTACTAGGCACACCTAGAGTCTCATATGAATTTGCACAATGGTGCTATAAGATTGTTACCGACCTCCCCTGGACGGTAATACGACCCCTTCTCCTTCTACTGGGGAAAGGGGCGACAGCGACGGGCGGCTCGCTCACACCGAGATGGGTGGATTCGGGCGGCACTCGTTTCAGACCCGCGCTGTCTTCAAGCCCGTCTCCGCGAAACGAGAATTCGGAAATGTCCCAAATCGGGCATCCTCCACCCTTCGACGTCGGATATGGAAGGCGATTTTCAGGTAAGGGTCGTTTGGGTAAATTGCTCCTCTCGTGGCTGGTACGCTTCCGAGTCACGATGATTGCGGTCATGTAGTAGTGTTTTGGTTGTAATCTTCGGGGCTTGCTGGCGTGCGGCTGCATCGTCGAAAGGAGCGTTACTTAGGCTACCTATTGTTCTTCTATTTTCCTATTATTTTTCTTCTTATCACACTAATTCCATCTACTAATATAATATTTACAAAGTCAATCCACTAAGCCGTCTCGCTGGTGTATCCATTGACCTAACGCGTAATATATATTATATTTTAATTCCATTTTAATAATTTATGCAATGTAATTTTTATTTCAGTTTTTGTTATTTTTCCCCATACAAATGTGTTTAGCACTCTTTAGCTATATGGACGTGTGTTGGCGGCGAGGCTGTTCCTTCACACAGATAACATTTTAACATATGATAAAGCGTACCTATTTTCTTTTCCCAGGAGAAATGGCAAAACATCCGTGCCCTGTTTGCGGAAAATTGTTGACGCGAATATGGGGTTTGTCTATGTGATATATGCCTCAGTTTGATGTATGTTGTCTTGGCTTGAAGCATGGATGATATATGTGATGAAAACATATGAGTAATTTGTCACGTATAATGGTAGTAATGAGCTGAATAGCTTACTGTGGAAAAAACAAAGTAAGCAGCCCATGTGAATTAGGTCAAGAGCGTATGCATGGGAACTGATTGAATATTGGTTATGCATTATCGATAGGTAAGAATAGAGTTAGCAAAATTTTAGAATAGAGTGTGTAAATGATATTGAAAGAAGTTGTATAGTAGTCTTGGACAAATAAACATTGTTTAAGGATACTACAGTTAGTTTTGTTTTTGAAACTAAATTATTGCCTTTCATTGGCAAGTCGAAGTCAAGCCTTCCATCGGCTTATTAGTATACATATCGGCTGCACGAGTCTTACTCAGCGCCAAACATGCGGCAATCCACGGGTTGTCTTAGGTATAATTGAGATATTGATAATCTACAAAAATATCTAACAAATAATAAACAAACTCTAGTAAACGCATATCGCTCGAGGATTATCGAAAGAGAATAATTCTTCTTAAAGAACAGCAAACTCCTTTACATGGCGATCCTGCCAGGAGCCCGACAGCGACTCTGAAATTGAGGACCGCGAAATAAAATACGTCGACGAATTTAATCGAATTTTCGTGAGATGCATTATAAGAACAAGGGAATTTGCGGACAGAAATAAGCAGCAGAAAGAATATATGAAAGAATAACGCCACCGACACCACTAAACCAACACCACTACTTGGACCTCAACCGAGAAGGATAGAAGAATTCATCAAAAGGAAGAAGATCAAGGAACCGGTTATCCAGAAGCTTCAACGTAGGAAACTCAGTGGAAAGAAGTTCAATGCGCGACGTGGCAAGGTGATACTACACCGAATAATTAACATATCTTCAGGGGAACTACGTGAATCGTTTAAGCGAAAATTGAATACATATAACTATAAACCTAAAGAACAGAAAAAATAAAAAAAAATATAAATTTTTTTGTTTATTTTGCGAAAGCAAATTGATAATCAATATGGGAAATAATTGTAGCACTGAAGCTAATATTTTTGTCGAATATAGACAGACGATTAGCACTTCTGCCGTCTTCATAATTATACTTGCATTGTTGTATGTGTACAATGCTAAACAGAGGAAATATGCAAAGAAGATTATGGATAGGAATATTATGTTAGGAAGGAATGTTAGGAAACTTCAAGCTCCTTTATACCGGCTTCCAAAATGTGCTCCATATGTTCGTTAGCATATGATAATACTATATAAAATACTATTAATATACCGAACGCTGCTGCAAACTAATAAAATTATGTTCTACAACAATCAGATTAATCATGGTTATGGCCAAAGATCTAATCGGAAGCTGAAATTTGACTACAATTCTATTAAAAAGCATCATGCTGATAACAATAACAGTTCTACAATATGCAGATAACACAGAATCGTCACCAAGGTCAAAGACACAAACACCTAACGCCATAGTTATTCCGGCTAGGGCTAGTATTTGATATGCGAACGGTACGTTTGAATAGGATTAACAATTATTGGAAGAGGGTGTAGATACACTTCACTAATACACTTCAGATACATATATTCCACAACTCTTCACAAACACTAAAAAAATGATATGTCAAGACAAAAAATAAAAAATAATTTAATAGAGTTGTCAATTGATTTTTGAAAATTGTTAAGAGTGGTTGATTGTTAAGTTCGTAGTTTTTCAAATAATATAAAACATATTGTTTGAGATTGAGAACCAGTGATATTTATTGTTTGAGATTGAGAACCAGGGATACTTATGAGCAACTGTTTCGAACAGCCATGTGAGGATCGGAGAACACGTTTTGGACAATTTTCGGTTTGTTTTCTAAGGTTTAGAATCGGAATCGATGGCGACGCGAAACGAGGCGACAAGTTGACATTTTGGCATATATATATCTATCAAGTAATGTTTTAATGGATGACCATAGTAATTAGTAGAAGTGACGTATTAATGAAATAAAGGTTTGTTTTGCGTTTAACGTGGTTTTTGTCATTTGCTTGGCTTGTGCAATCACACACACATATGTTAAATTAAATAAATAAAGGATTAATGTTATTTGTCATTAAAAGAATTAAAAAGAAAAGTTAATGCGTTTAATTTCAGACGCATAGCTAAAAAGGATTAGCTTTTCAAAATGAATGTATTTTCACAGTTCATGTCTAGAGGTAGGTTCTTTCTCATATTGAGAGTATTGCATTTCAATAGCAATAATGAAAACAGTTCAAGCCTCGATAAAATAAAACCCCTGATCGAAATTTTCAATGACCGAATGAATATTATATACAGTCAGAGTCAAAAGTTTGTATACAGATCATACTTGAATCTTTGAAGCTATATATTTTCCATAATACGTAAGACACACAGATTATTTTCTCTAAAATTAAACTTTATAGTCTTATGTTTTCTAACATAAGATGTGGTCGAAAAAATTAGTCATATTCACTTAGTTTTTTTGCTACACAATAAAAATAACTCCTCAAAATGCAGTCAAAAGTTAGTATACAATGCCCTGAATTTCAATTTGTTACAAGTGTCGTTATAAATTTCGCTATGTTGGAGCACTGTAAGTGTGTTTTTCAAGCAAAACTAAGTTCGCAGTTGAATTTTGGCGTGAATGGATTAGGTTCTGGTGTTAATTGTGTATATGCTTAACATAAAATGGCACGTGGTAAAGAAATAGCAGTAGAAATTCGCGAGTTGATAGTGACCCATCGAAAAAATGGGAAAACCTTAAGTGAAATAGCCGGCATTGTTAACATAAACCGTGGAACTGTTCAGAAAATTATAGAACGGAGCAAAATTCGAGGAAATGTGAAAACTTTGAAACGTTCAGGTCGGCCACGTACTATGACAGCAACCGAAATACGAAAAGTTGTAAGAGAAGTGCGAAAAAACCCGAAATCTACCGCAGTCCAAATAGCCCGAAATCTTTCTGAAGAACGCTGTAAGCCAGTCAGCGCTTCAACTGTACGTAGAGCGCTGAATAATAATGGGTTGCACGGCAGAGTGCCTAGAAAGAAACCATGCATTTCTGCTATAAATCGCACTAAGCGCGTTAATTTCGCACAACGTCACTTAAATAGCCCGCAGACCTTTTGGAATAGCGTTCTGTTTAGTGATGAAAGCAAATTTGAAATATTTGGATCAAAGAGGGGTGGAAAGATCTGGAGAGCCAAGAATAGCCAACTACTTCCTCAAAATCTCATTTCGACCGTAAAACATGGTGGCGGTTCATTGATGGTTTGGGGCTGCATGTCGGCTGCGGGCACTGGAAATCTAATTTTTATTGAATCTACAATGAATAGCCGAGATTATTTGCAGATATTAAAAGACAATTTATGCACTAGTGCTGAAAAATTGGGTCTTATAACACCATGGATCTTTCAACAAGACAATGATCCAAAACATACAGCAAAGATTGTCAAAGAGTGGCTATTGTACAGGGTTCCTAAGCAATTACATTCACCTCCGCAGTCGCCTGACTTGAACCCTATAGAGCATCTATGGGAAGTTTTGGACCGAAAAATAAGGAATCGAGTCATAAAATCAAAAAATGATCTGCGAACGGCCTTGACCGAGGAATGGGCAAATATTTCAGCCGATGTTACCCAAAACCTAGTAAATTCCATGAATAATAGATTGAAAGCAGTAATTCATTCCAAAGGAGGACCAACAAAATATTAAATCAAATAAATTTTGGACCAAGGTATTATAAAAGGCTGACTCTATATTGATTGTATACTAACTTTTGACTGAATTTTTCAGATACTTCATACATTTTTCATCAATATTTCACGAATTCAAATTTTGTTTTGATCATCATTATACCAAATAAAGAGGAGAACTGTACTTTTCATTTTATGTACTAAATAAATTTTGTTTTACTTCTTTCAATGAAAATATTTGGCTCTAAAGAACTTAACTGAAGCTGTATACTAACTTTTGACTCTGACTGTATGTGTCTAAACAAAATTTATCGATTGACGAATCGTTAGTTTTGTGGCGTTCAAGACTAATATTTCGGCAATATATGAAAGGCAAAAAGTCGAGATAACGTGTCAAATTATATATACTTGCGCAGTCTTGCGGTTCGGCTTTAAAACTTATTATCTGTGGTAGATTTGCGGATGAGGAGTTGAGAGGCAGAAATCAAACTCAAAAAGTTGCCATAAAACTAGTCGAAGGCAGAACAAGAATCGGACATTCCCTTTTCATGGATAACTATTATATCAGCGTGCAACTTTCAGAAAATTTATTGAAAGAAAAAACTTTCGTCACTGGTACTTTGAGGATCAATAGGAAAGGTAACCCTGAGAATGTTGTAAGGAAAAAACTAAAGAGTGATGAAAGTGTTAGGCAATATAAGAAAACAGGAATTTGTGTGACTAAATTGAAATACCGACGAGAAATCCTAACCATATCATCGGAATTCGACGATGAGATTATTAACACCAGAAATAGATTCGGAAAACAATGCCAAAGGCGTACGGTGGTAGCCGAATATAATAACTGTTTTTTCCTATTTGGAATTATGGGTGGTCGTACCGGTGCGGCCCCTTTTGTTACTCCGTAACAACTCCCCCCTTACCGGAAGAGGATTTCCCCGAAAATCAAAAAAACAAAAGGCTGGAAGAAAAATAGAAGAAAAGGAGATAAACACCGAAACCCCCGATACCGAGGAAGAGTAAGTCATACACGACTGAAACCAAGTGCACCTCCCAGGTTGCATTAACAGTGATGGCGGTGCGCTGTGATGGTATTTGGTTTGTATGTCCATAAGATTTTGTCCATTGTATACACTCCGCATCAAAATGATAGGACACCCCGGAAATTTTCCCATTTCTCAAAACCGATAACAGGTAGAAAAAACTTTTATTGGGGGTCATATAGTACATGCAAGGAATGTTCAGAGTGTTTAACGTAATAGCCCCTTCAACTAATATTCTAGGACTTTTTCGGGTTTACCTGAAAAAAAGGTGCTTCAAAAAGATAGGACAGGGTAGATAAATGTGCAGTTGCAAGCATTTGGTGCATGAAGTGAGTTTGAAATTTGTTTAGTGTTTACGTGTTTAGATAAACTGAGGTCGTTTCGTAAAAATTTCGATATTTATTCAGTACGGACTAGTGAATTGTGTTGCAAAAATGGGTCGCGGTAAAAAACTAAGTGAAAGTGAAATAAAAACGATTTTAAATCTGAAAAATGAGAGTTTCAGTGTCGCAAAAATCGCGAAAATTGTAAAACGAAGTCGAAACGTTGTAATGAATTTACTAAAAGATCCTGAAAATTACGGGCAAAAGAAGTGTCCAGGCAGACCTAGTGCCCTAAGTGATCGTGAAAAGCGGTCGATATTACGAGTAGCGTCAAACTCAACAGCAACAGCGAGACAAATTGCGGAAAAAGCTGGTGTGAACACAAACATTTTAAATGTCCAACGTCTTTTGAAAAAAAACACCCACTATTCAACGAAGAAAACTTCTTAGAAAACCACCGCTAACAAAAAAGCATATTGAGGAACGGTTGAAATTCGCTCGGGAACATGTTAGATGGAAGAAAAGATGGGAGAATGTAATCTTTACGGATGAGAAAAGGTTCACCTTGGATGGACCCGACGGTTGGTCATATTATTTTCATGATTTAAGGAAAGATCGCCTATTCCAAGTTCGCAGACAAATGGGTGGTGGAGGTGTCATGGTATGGGCAGGGATCGGATACAAAGGGAAAACCGAAATCTGCTTTGTGGATGGAAAAATGAAAAGTCCGGATTATATAAAATTAATAGATGAACAAATCAGGACACATGCAACAAGGATTTCTAAAGAAGACTTTATCTTCCAACAGGATAACGCAGCAGTGCATACAGCGCGTATTGTAAAGGAATATTTTTCCTCCAAAAATATTAGGATTTTACCATGGCCAGCTAGATCTCCAGATTTAAATGTTATAGAGAATGCTTGGGGTCAACTATCCCGTGCTGTGTATCGGGGAAATAAACAGTTCAATTCAATCCAGGAGCTTAAAGATGCCATACAAGAAGCTTGGAGACTAATTCCGCAGAAATATCTGAAAAATTTATATAAATCTCTACCAAATCGAATGATAAGTGTTTTAGCAAAACAAGGAAAGGCAACACACTATTAAAGCATAAAATAATATACTTAAATTTATTTTTAAATAAAGATTTTTTTCTAAATACCTTCAGCTGTCCTATCTTTTTGAAGCACCTTTTTTTCAGGTAAATACGAAAAATTCTTAGGATATTAGTTGAAGGAGCCATTACGTAAAATATTCTGAATATTCCTTGCATGTACAATATGACCCACAATAAAAGTTGTTTCTACCTCTTATCGGTTTTGAGAAATGGGAAAATTTCAGGGGTGTCCTATCATTTTGATGCGGAGTGTAGTTAAAATTTCGTATAGTGGAACGAACGAGCGAAATCTTTGCTCTATGTCGTGTTATCTGATGCTCGTCGAAACAAAGACCAAGTCTTCTTCCTATTCGGGGACGACATGGTTAAAGAGAAGTGAAGGACAAACAGCAAAACCAGTTTCTAACATTTCACCTTTGATCTGATGTGTGTGTGTTGAGTAGTACATGAACTCTTATAGATAATAATGGAAAGATACTAACTGCATGTAAAAGAGATAATGAGCGCAGGTATGTATGTGTAACTGTTGGTTTTGCTCAGCGTTCGGCGTCATCATCAGGACGATGGCATATTATTCGTGGTCTTCTCGCAAGGCGGAGTAGGAAGTTGGCGTTTCGGTCGATCTTTGTTATAAAATTTCAGAAGTGGGATAAAAAACCATTTTTACATTTGTGTACCCGTGAATTTTTAGAGTGATTAAGTTAAGTGACTTGATAAAAGACCATTTTTATATTTGTGTGCCCGTGAATTGTTCCCTGCGTGAATTGTTTGCTGCTTAATGTGTGCAAGTGAAAAAGTTTTGTGCACAGTGAGCCTTCGGGGAAAATAAAATACTTGGTAAATATATACGTTAAAACTACCGTGACTAAGTTAAGTGACCAGGTGTTCGTGTGGACAAAAAAAAAAGTGAAGACATGGTGGAATTGAGAGAGCTTATCGACGAGATAAAGCGATTACGGGAAGAAGTTGCGGAAATTCGTTCTGTGAATGGGGACTTAGTAGTACGTAACGAAATGCTTACTGCAAGAAATAGTGGTTCGGCATCTTCACCACCACTAGCGGCAATAAATAGTGATCACTACCATTGTTGTGTAACTTCAAAACAAAACTGACGTTTCGACATTTGCCGAAATGTCATATACATAGATGGCGACTAGAGCGCCCTAATTGCACGCGGTGGTAAATTCTCGGAACTAGATAATTATTTTTGATTCGCGCAGATTTTGAATTTGTTATAACTGTACTATTATTGATATAAAAGATGGAATGATTAACAATAAAGGACAGTCTTTTCCGGTAAGCCAGATCGGTCGGCGACCAAAAAAAGACTTTTCTAGAAAAACATCGTCGTTATTTTTTTACTTGAACAAATCTCAGCCGACACTAGTAGGGGCGGTTAAATTCGCTACGTTGAAGCTGAGATTGTTCTAAGACGAGAAGTTCCACACAAAAATTTCGTACAAGGAATTTCGTACGAGGAGATTGTTCTAAGACGAGAAGTTCCACACAAAAATTTCGTACAAGGAATTTCGTACGAGGAGATTGTTCTAAGACGAGAAGTTCCACACAAAATTTTCGTACAAGGAATTTCGTACGAGGAGATTGTTCCAAGACGAGAATTTTACATAAAAATTTCGTACAAGGAAATTTTACTTCGCTTCCACGATATTACTTTGAATATTGTCAGGCGTAGTAGTAGCCACTATTAGCAGTTATTGTACGATCGAGTTAATACATTCAAACTGCCCTTCAGCAAACCATTTCACCATTAACATCGGACAATGTTAACGCGCCGAGTTCTTTATCGCCGTCACTGTCAACCAACGAGAATCCAGTTTCGGTACGTTTAGGCTTAGCAGAAGTCAACGGTTTGGTGGCTGCATTTGACCCGAAGTCCAGTGAGTTCGGCATAGCAGACTGGCTGCAAGATTTTGAATCCGTCGCTAACCTATATACATGGAACGATAAGGTAAAAATTTTGTATTGTACCCTTAGATTAGAAGGAGCAGCCAAGTTGTGGTGGATTAATTAACAGTTTTCCCTCGATCGAAAATGATGCCTCCATTTTGAGGAAAATTATTGAGAGGACGCGATCAGAAAACGAAGACATTGAAAGCTATTTCTACCCTATGGTATCGTTGGGTAAGAAACTAGCTTTGAATGATTCTTCGATCATTGATTATGTGATTGGCAGTATACGTAATCATGCAGTGAAACGGGCACTGACCGCATCAACATTCTCATCGCTACCAGAGTTACTCAAGAAATTGAAAAACCTCGATCAATCGGAGAAGGAAAAAGTTTGTCCTGGAAACAAGAGGCCAAATCAACAGATCGACCATGAGCCCAGACCGAAAAGATTTCATGCACATCGATCAAGAGACGACCACAAGGTTAGTTGCAGTTACTGCCAAAGAACCGGGCACATGTTCAAAGACTGTGCAAAAAGATTGAAAAAGTGCTTTAAGTGCAATCAAATCGGTCATTTCGCCAGAAGTTGCAAAATAGAGAAGAAAAATATTTGACTAGCACGCTTGGAAGAAGAAAGACGGAAGGACGAATACTATCAACTGGCTGAAGTCAATGGAATTAAATTACAAGCTTTTGTTGACCTGGGTAGTGATTGCTCGACGATAAAACAGCAACTGGTTACACTAAATAAGTGGAAGCCTATAGTTTGTCGTCACGAACTACGTGGCTTTGGGGATGCACTTGTTGTATGTACGCAGAAGATTACTGCGAGGGTGAAACTACAAGAAATTGAACTCCAATTGGATCTTCTGGTCGTACCCGATACTTCTCAACAAATGCCGGTCATTATTGGTTCCGATTTCCTTAACAAATCACAAACAACTTTTGTTAAAACACCTGGACAATTAGCATTAATAAAAAAATGTGATGCGTATTATCTCAGACAAAAGGGAGAAGGGACGCGTTTAAATTGGATTGCGTAAGTTTTGGATCACAAGTTCAAGAGCCATGTAAAGTGGAAACGCTAAAACTATTGAATGAATTTCGCGATTGCTTTGCTGATAGTATTTTAGAATTAGGCAAAACAGAAGAGCTTGAAATGAAGATTACCCTGAGAAGCTATGCGGTTGTGAACTATAAGCCATATAAAGTACCATTTGCTCTGCTATCGGTTTTGGAAGCAAAAATTAGTAAGCTGTTGAAAGTGGACATATAAACGCAGTCAGAATATGCGAGCCCGGTCATTTTAATAAAGAAAAAAGATAACGATTTTCGAATGTGCGTTGATTTTCGAAAACTAAATTCAGTCACAGTTAGGGAAAAATTTCCAGTACATAATGTAGAAGATGTTTTCAATTCACTCGCCGGTAAATGCGTTTTTACGGCGCTCGATCTGATGAGTGGCTATCACCAAATTCCTATTGCCACCGAGTCAAGAAAATTCACTGCGTTCGTTACACCTTCAGGTCACTTTGAATATAAGCGGGTTCCCTTCGGTCCAACAAATGCCCCGGCAGTATTTCTGCGGCTAATGAAGAAGATCTCCAAAAGAATTCCAGGCAAACTTATTATATACATGGATGACATCCTCATTCCGACACAGTCTATCGAAGAGAATATTAATGTATTGCAAAACGTGTTGGTGGAAATCCGGAAAATGGGCCTTACATTGAATTTAGCTAAATGTAGCTTCTTCAAAAGCAAAAGGTACTTTTCTGTTGAGCCCCCCCCCCCCCATTTTTTCACTTTTTGTTGTTGCAATGCTTCTAAAATTGATTAGAAAGTAGTAATTAACCAAAATTATGATGGAAAAACACGTTTAAAAAAAGAAAAAATTTTAATTTTTTTTTAAATAAATTTTTTAATTTAAAAATTAATTAAATTAATTTAAATTTGGAAATAATGTCACATAACAGTGAGAATAAATTTTGGTACTTTTCTGTTTTTTCCCTCCATTTTTTTAAATTTTTTTAATGAAAACTGTTCGAAATGGGTTAAAAAGTGTTACTCCACAAAAATTGAGATGGGAAAATGCATTTAAAAAAAAAAAATTTCACCGATTTTAATTTTTTTTTCCATTTTTATGTGGCAGAATGAGTTTTTCAAAAGTTAATGTGTTGTTGGGGAGGCCTGCTGTAAAATAATTGTAAAATAAATTGTAAAATAATTGCTTAATTGTAAATTGCGTTGAAGCTTCGGAGAGGTAAGACGTCAAAAATAGAGCAAAATTTATTATCACTGTTATGTGACATTAATTTAAAATTTAAATTAACTTAATTAATTTTTAAATTAAAAAATTAATTAAAAAAAAATTAAAAAAATTTTTTTTTTTTTTTAAACGTGTTTTTCCATCATAATTTTGGTTAATTACTACTTTCTAATCAATTTTAGAAGCATTGCAACAACCAACTGTGAAAAAAATGGGGGGGGGGTAACAGAAAAGTACCAAGCAAAATAACGTTCTTAGGGCAGGAAGTTAGCGGAGATGGTATTAGTCTTGGATTGGTGTAAACCAATGAATAGTTGTCGGACGGTTCCGACGTTGTATTTGGATTGGTGTAAGCCAATGAATAGTTGTTGGACGGTTCCAACGTTGTTTTTGGATTGGTGAAAACCAATGAATAGTTGTCGGACGGTTCCGACGTTTGGTTTTGATTGGTGTAAACCAATGAATAGTTGTTGGACGGTTCCAACGTTGTCTCTGGATTGGCGAAAACCGATGGATAGTTTTTGGATAGTTCCACTGTTTAGTTCACTGGGGACAGTGAACTGGTAGGATGGCCGACTGTAACGAACGAGCGATTCCTTGCTCTACGAGGTGTGGCAATTAAGTTCCGGGAATTTAGTTATAATTCGAAAACTGGTAACACTGCGTATTTTGTATATACATGTCTAGAGGGCAGTGACCTTTCTTCAGTTCCAGTCAAAGTTTGAAGTCGATCGCACGTTCAGTTTGTGTTTTATGCGTGTTTTTTGGAAGTGCTTTTTTAAGTCGCGTCAGGAAAATGAGTGATTTACTTTACAAGCAACGTGTCGTGATCCAATTTCTGGTGAAATTAGGCGATAAACCTTCGGAAATCCTTCGAAAACTGCAGGTGGTGTATGGAGATGACTGCATGTCGAAAACTCGGGTGTTTGAGTGGGCAAAGCGGTTTAAAGAGGGGCGTGAATCAGTAGATGACGATTTGCGTGAAGGAGCCCCTGTGACGTTTCGTACTGACGCGAATGTCGACCGCCTACGCAAGCTGATCACGTCTGACCGTCGCCAAACTATTCGTACATTGTCTGACAAATTGAACATCAACAAAGAAACCGTTCGAAAAATTTTAAACGAGAATTGTAACATGCGAAAGATCTGCGCGAAGATGGTGCCGAAAAATCTCACTGATGAACAAAAAAACATGCGAAAATCGATCTGCGAAGATTTGTTGTCTGGTATTGAGAACGAGGGCAAAAATTGGATGAGTCGAGTAGTCACTGGAGATGAAAGCTGGATATTTGAATATGACCCTGAGACCCACAGACAAAGTCAACAATGGGTGGAAAAGGGTGGAGAGCGGCCAACGAAAGCCAGGATGGCGAAGTCACGACTGAAGGCAATGTTTATCATTTTTTTCGATATTCGTGGCGTAGTTCATAAGGAATATCTTCCGGAAGGCAAAACAGTGACTGGACTTTTCTATGTTAGCGTCCTCGAGCGACTGCGGAAACGCATTTTGCGTGTGCGGCCCGAACTCGCCGAAACCGGTTGGATCTTGCACCACGACAACGCGCCGGCCCATTCCTCATTAGTTGTGCGTGAGTTTTTGGCAAACAAAGGCATTCCAACGTTGCCGCAGCCACCCTATAGCCCTGATATAGCCCCCTGCGACTTTTTCTTATTCCCCAAGATGAAGTCGTACCTCAAGGGAATTCACCATGGTGGCGTACAGGAGGTCAAGGAAGCCGTAACAAGGGTGCTGAACGGTCTAACGTCGGAGGATTACCAACGGTGCTTCCAATCATGGGAGCAACGTTGGAAACGTTGTGTAGAGTTAGAGGGAGACTATTGTGAAGGTCGATAATAAACTTTTGATTAAAACTTAATTTTTTCGTGTTTTATTGACGAATTCCCGGAACTTAATTGCCACACCTCGTATGTCGTGTTATCTGATGCTCGTCGAAACAAAGACCAAGTCTTCTTCCTACTCCGGGGACGACATGATTAAATAGCAGTGAAGGACAAACAGCAAAACCAGTTTCTAACATTTCACCTTTGATCTGATGTGTGTGTGTTGCGTAGTGCATGAGCTCTTGTAGATAATAATGGAAAGATACTAACTGCATATAAAAGAGATAATGAGCGCAGGTATGTATGTGTAACTGTTGGTTTCGCTTAGCGTTCGGCGTCATCATCAGGACGATGGCATATTATTCGTGATCTTCTCGCAAGGCGGAGTAGGAAGTTGGCGTTTCGGTCGGTCATTGTTATAATAGTATAACGTTTTTGACACATTGAACTCATTAATATGGATATTTGCACCAAAACAAATACATTCAGGATCACGGACAGTTGAAATTACAAATTATCTAGCTGTTTGCCTTTTCAGTTAAAGCTTTGTACCGATTTTGAAAATAATGGACGTCATGGGAAAGAGTATCGGTCCTGAGAGTCATGCGTTCGGTACCACGCGCAATAAACAGCTGATTCACCACTCTGAACTTCAGACTTCTAATGCTTCCTATGAAGCTCGAACTGCTCGTCTACCAGAAAGAACAGCAAACAACTTTGATTTTGAAGTAACTGGATCAGTATGAACAGGAATCGTATGGACCAGAATTCGCCGATTAATAAAATGTAAGTACAGTGCTGGTCATTGATATCCGGACAAAGATTGTTTAGATTTTCTAAGGGTTGTTTTGCAGTCAGGGTAGTAAAATTAGCACGTAAAAAAAGACCTCTATTCTGTAAATCGGGTCACTAGCTTAAATTCCTATCATTTCTTGATAAGCTGTTATCCTGCCAAGATCAGTTTTGGTCGTAAACCCTTAACGATTGCAAGAATGTTTTTTTCTGTGATGAATCGAAACTCAGCATTTGCGGCTCTGATGGAAATAGCTACGTTCGTCGAAGACCTGGAGAGCGCTCCTACGAATCATGCATCAGACACACAGTGGGGCAAGCAACGGGAAGAAGTCGTATTTCAAGACGACAATGCGCCTTGCCACCGTGCAAGGATAGTAAATAGGGATTTTTTTTGGTAATCTCGTTAAATAGGCAATAAAATATCATCATTCAAAACCACTTACCACTTTTGGTTTTTTTTTTTTTGCAGATTCAAACTTCCTTGAACGAGATGGGTCTAATCCAATTAGACTAGCCAGCTAACAGTCCGTATCTTAATCCAATCGAGAACCTCTGGCACATCATTCAGAGACTAATGGCGAGGGAAAGCCCAAGGAATGCTATGCAACTCGATTCCGTTTTTCAAGATGTTTGGGACAGCGAAATTGAGATGGAAATTTTGCACAATCTAGTCTCTGCAATGCCCAACCGCATTAGAGCAGTAATTGCAGCCCGAAGAGGAGTAACAAAATACTAAAAATTATTTTATAGAATTTTTGACATATTCATTCAGCTATTAATAAACATTGTTAGATTTTACTACTGTTTAATTACCGGTAATTAATTTTTTTAACAGAGACAATTTTGTACTGATTTATTCTGGTTGATTTTTATCCTTTCATTCATAAAAGTTATTCTAGTTTACTGACAATCAAACTATTTAATTATGTCAGTTATTTCTATTAAAATTTAATATCATTTGAAGTGCACCTGGTGTGAACACGGCCTGAAGGTGTTTTGTATGATAATTCACCACATTTTTGGGGGGAAATATTATAATATAAAAATTAACCGGACACAAACAGTGCAAAATAGGTGGATTTTCGTACAAAGTTTTTCAAATAGCTGCCATTTTTTTTCTTCTACCATACTATCGTTTTTTGGCGAACTGAGGTGAATTTTTGGCAAACTGAGGTGAGGCAAATTTCATTCCTCAATGTAACGAAAAGTTGTCATTACTTTGTAAATCGATCACGAATTCACAATTAACGAAATGGTCAGCATTCAAAATCGTTACTCATTTCATTCCTCAATGGAAGGAAAAGTAACCAATCAAGAAATCATTCCTTTCATGGCACAGCTAAAGCACGGTGCCGGCGCATAGTCATAAACTCGAGTCTAGCAACTCGATGATATCATATAAACTAGCGGTCATGAAAACTGCACCACTGACTCTAACTATCTACTTTTCCCATTTGGGCTCAAACCGGTTTTCTAGAAATCATTTACTTGCTAAAGGGATATTAGTACCAGGATAAGCTGTCGATAAAAGGTAGCAGCAATTCAGTTTCAGCTTGCATGTGACTAAGAAAAGATCTAAGTGTGTTATAGTGAAGAAGGATTGTCTCCGAGGTGTATAGCAGGTAAAATTAAGTGCTCGTATACCACGGTTACCCGGTTTTTAGAAAAAAAAAGACAAAGTTTATCCCTACGTTTGGAAACCAGGGACAGGTCCCAATCGGAAGACAAATCGTCACGAAGACCGAATAATAATACGCCAGTGTTTAACCGATCGGTTTAAAAGTGCAGTTTAATTGCGAAGTGACTTAGAAACATCGTAAAGAATAATTTTGAGTGTCGAAACAGTTAGACGAAGGCTTCGAGAGGCCGGTTTATTTGCAAGAAAACCTGCAAAGAAGCCTCTTTTGACACAAAAAATGAAGTCTGCGAGATTAGAGTGGGCAAAGCGCTACAGAAATTGGACCGTAGAGGACTGGAAGAAAGTTATTTGGTCGAACGAAAGCAAATTCAACCTTTTCAGTTCCGACGGAGCTCCATATGTAAGGCGCAAAAAAGGCGAAAGACAGTGACGAATGCATAGTGAGGACCGTGAAGCATTCTCAAAGCCAAATGGTGTGGAGATGTTTCTCTTATTATTTTCCCGGTCAGCTGGAGTTTATACACGGCACTGTAAATGCTGAACGATATCGGCAAATAATAAATGATTATTTGTTGCCAGAACCAGAACAATCCAAAGAAGGTTGAACGAGATGGGTTTGCGTTCTTGTCGCCCTGCGAAAAAGCCACTTTTGAATAAACGAATGAGGCAAGCTCGTCTTGAATGGTGCAAAGATAGAAAAAGCTGGACCTCAGAGGATTGGAAACGAGTCATTTTTTCAGATGAATCCAAATTTAATCTTTTTGGACCAGATGGAACAGTGCGAGTGAGACGCAGAACTGGTGAACGATATTCGGACGAATGTATCCAAGCGACGGTAAAGCATTCCCCCTATGTTATGGTTTGGGGAGCATTCCCCCTATGTTATGGTTTATACACGGCACTGTAAATGCTGAACGATATCGGCAAATAATAAATGATTATTTGTTGCCAGAACCAGAACAATCCAAAGAAGGTTGAACGAGATGGGTTTGCGTTCTTGTCGCCCTGCGAAAAAGCCACTTTTGAATAAACGAATGAGGCAAGCTCGTCTTGAATGGTGCAAAGATAGAAAAAGCTGGACCTCAGAGGATTGGAAACGAGTCATTTTTTCAGATGAATCCAAATTTAATCTTTTTGGACCAGATGGAACAGTGCGAGTGAGACGCAGAACTGGTGAACGATATTCGGACGAATGTATCCAAGCGACGGTAAAGCATTCCCCCTATGTTATGGTTGTATCCTACATAATCGCGTAGGGCCTCTTATTATTCTTGAAGGATCTGTGAATGCTGCTAAGTACAGAGAAATTGTTGAAGAAGGCGTCGTTCCAGCAATCGAGGATCTAACGGCAGATGTGTCAAATCTTCTCTTCCAAGACGATTCGGCTCCCGCACATCGAGCTCGCTCTGTAAGTTATTTTCACATTGGAAAGAAAAATATTTTTACTAATGAACTTTGTAATGTTTTTTCTTTTCCAGGTAACACAATTGAAGGAGCAGCTAGGGATACAGTCTTTGCCGTGGCCAGGAAACAGTCCCGACTTGAATCCCATTGAAAACCTTTGGCAGGTAATGGGTTCAGAAATAAGGGAAAGTGAGCCGCGAACTCTCCTAGACTTGAAAAATGTAATAAGAAAAGTGTGGGAAGAGGAAATCAATGACGATTTTTTTAAAAATTTGTATGACAGCATGGTAAGGCGAGTTAAGGCAGTCATCCAAGCAAAAGGGGGGCCGATCAATTATTAATAATGTTTAAATGCATAAGAACTAATTAAATACCTGTAATGTTAATTTTTTCTTAGTTATTACAATATGTGTACTCTTTTGTATTTATATGACAGAAAAATAAACAAAGGAGTATTTTTTTTTAAATAAAATATTTTGCGATTTTTTTTATTTTTTTTTGAAAAAGATAGCTATTTTCTATTTTTAACGAATCAAGCTCCTGGAAAAATGTTCCAATATTGTAACGCTTTTTTTTTCAGGAACATAATGCAATAAGAAAAGTATTTTGTATCTAAAAAGTGAACGTTTCCAGAAACTAGATAAAATATGTAAAGATTTTCATTGAATTGGCATCTCGTAGATTTTTTTGTCACTGGGTGTATATGTACATATGTGTACACCTAGAGAGTAGAGACCGGTCTCTAGATGCCCGTTGACTTGACTATGAACAAAATATCACAGGTAACAGAATTACATACATTTCGTGTGTCGTTTGCCTTAGAACGACGAAGGAACGATAATGAAAAAAAAATGATTAATTTTCATTGCTTTGAGTAATCATTACTTTTAAGTCGTTCATTACTTTCTGAACACCACTAACATATATGTGTTCCGGACACATTCAGGAAAAGAATCATCTCGGCTGCCGCATCATCAATCTACCACCTTGATCAAAAAGTTCCCGGAATCACCATCGTGTTTTGCTCTCAGTCACCCGATTTGAGTACTTTTTTTTTTTTAGGTTGCTACATCTGTTATTGACATTCGGTCAAATTTTCAGGTTAATAGCTTGACATTTCTAAAAACAACGGCGTGTTGAGTAAATCTATTTTGTGCGTGTTCTCGATTTTGTACAATTTGAAAAATGGAATTGAATTTGCAACAACGAGTTTGTATAAAATTTTGCGTTAAAAACGGTTTCAATGGTGCAACGACATTGCAAATGTTAAAAAAGTGTTTCGGCAACGATACTCTGAAGAAAACAGTCGCTTATCAGTGGCACAAACGTTTCAAAAGTGGCCGTAAGTCCGTGAACGATGATGAACGCAGTGGCAGGCCATCAACATCGAAAACCGACGAAAACATCAACAAAATTAAAGAGTGGATGACCGTAGACCGCAAATTGACCATTAGAGAGATGGCAGAGGAGTTGGATATTGCTTTTGGATCCGTTCAAGACATTTTGGTGAATGATTTGGGCCTCAGACGTGTCGCTGCGAAGTTGGTGCCGAAAGAGCTGAATTTCATGCAAAAAAGGGACCGCATTGACGTCGCAAAAGACATGATTTCCAAGGTCGAATCCGACCCAACATTCATAAAACGGATCATTACTGGAGATGAGACATGGATATATGAGTATGACACGCAATCCAGACATCAAGCTAGTGAATGGCGAACGACGAATGAACCGCGACCGAAAAAACCACGTCGTTTCCAGTCGAAAAAGAAGGCGATGCTCACAGTTTTCATGGATTACAAGGGTATTGTGTATCATGAATTCCTTCCACAAGGCCAGACAGTCAACAAGGAGTATTATTTGGGCGTTATGAGACGTTTGCGTGAAGCGATTCGCCAAAAAAGACCGGATTTGTGGGCAAACAACTCTTGGATCTTGCACCACGATAACGCACCGTCGCACAATGCCATCGTTATCCGTGAACATTTCGCTAAAAACGAAACGAAAACCATTCAACAACCACCGAATTCGCCTGATTTAGCTCCCTGCGATTTTTTCCTATTCGGTCGACTCAAGAAACCACTCCGCGGAACGCGTTTCAGCGCCCGAGATGAGATCATGGAAAAATCGAAGATGGCTCTTATGGCCATACCACAAACGGAATATAAAAAATGTTTCGAGGATTGGATCAAGCGCTGGCATATGTGCGTTGCAGTCGACGGGGAGTACTTTGAAGGAGACAATATCAATTTTGATGAATAATCTTGTATTTTTTATTTACTGAATAAATTCCGGGAACTTTTTGATCAAGGTGGTATTTTGTTCCGTAATTTTTTCTTTACTTTCACTATATTAAAAATTTGTATATCTTCTCAATTTCTTCAATCTTTTTTCTTCAGAAACTTTTCTTTTCACTAAATCTTTACTAAATATTTAATTTCTTCACAAAAAGCAAAACTTTTTCACCTTGGCTGAAACATCATCCTTTCCATTCCACGTCGAAAAACAAATCGTTTTTTCAACTACCGAAATTTTCCGGTACTTTTCCCTATCAGCTATTTTTCATACCTTTAGGGCATCACTAATTCCATTGGTACAGTCATGATACTCCATGATCTCAAATATCAGCTGATATAAAAAATGTGTTTAAAATTTAAAATGTGTTGTATAATGTTTAGCTATTCTGAACTTCGACATAGCCTCATACAACCAACTGTTAACTTCTAGTACTCTACGTGAAGATCACCAAACTAATTTTATTTTCTTCTTCTCCAGGATAAAGTATGACGCGGCGACGATAGCCAGGAATTGTTGTAAGGGACATCACAACAGCACCCTCAGAGCCACTAGCTTTCAACCTATAGAAGGTTGCAATCCGTATTTCTCCTAAAATGGCTATATACAGGGTCTTCCAATAGGGACTTCCGAGCTTTGACAGTTGATAGCGGCCATATTGTTGAAGATACATCTGTCAAATTGGCTGTCATTTATTCAGTCTGTTTTGCCAAATCACCATGGACGGATATAGCGTTCAACAACACGTGCAAATGATAAAATTGTTTTATCAAAATGGGTGTTCTGTTCGGGCAACGATCTGCGCGCTTCGCCCATTTTACGATCGCTATAATCATCATACCGAGAGGACTATTCGCAGTGTGGTAGATAAATTTGAGTCCACTGGTTCAGTAAACAATCAACTAACACCCGTACGTCAACGAAACGCAAGATCTGCCGAAAACATCGCCGCTGTCCATGAGAGTGTACAGGAGAATCCGAGACAGTCGATTTCACGTCACTCACAAGAACTCGGCCTTTCGCAAACCACAACTTGGCGATTTTTGCATCGCGACTTGGGCCAGCACCCAGGAGCTGAAGGTAAACGACCATAGACAATAGACTGGGTTCTGGAGCAGTTCGGAAATTACCCTAATTTTCATCGAACAATGATGAGGCCTACTCCTGGATGAATGGGTATGTCAACAAACAAAATTGTCGAGTTTGAAACGACAGCAATCCACATGATATCCAAGAGCGTCTAATGCATCCGGAAAAAGTCACTGTTTGCTGTGGATTTTGTGGATGAAAATAAAATAAGCATTGTTTAAAAGATTTTAAGTATCATTTAGTAAAATAGTTGCTCCTTTGTTTTTGTTTTTTTTTATACATTCATCGCGGTCTAAATCGTTTCTAGTGATATTTTGGTCGAATATCGCCGAACAAATCGAAGCAAAAAAGTTTTTGAACATTCTTTAACGCTGCTCCTCTTCTACGGAGGTGAGTTGCAACTACAGTATTAATCAAAAACATGTAGACAACAATTACACAAAAAGAGAAGTGGCTGATGAAAGGCACTACCAAAAATATGCAATAACTTTGCTTCTGTGCAATTAATCAGTTCTATTTTTATTTTTCAGATTGATCTTCAAATTTAATAAAAATGAGCGATTGGAATAATGAAACAAGAACTTGAATTGTGCGCTGCTATCACGCATTGGAGTCAGCGATTTCCGTCTAAAGAGAATTTAGGCGCACGTTTGGCGGCACGCCTCTGTGCAGATGGTCTACAACGAGGCTCGTAAACAATTATGCACAGCGTGAGACAATCACAAGAAGGGCTTATAATTTTTTGAGAATTTGGGCCGTTTAATTGATAAATATCTTTACAACGGCACAAACACTACAATATAGATGAGACTGGTTTCTCGACAGTGTCAAGAAAAGTGGTTCCAAAAAATCATATATAAACTCAATTATATTTAGCAAAAGTCAATCAGACGTACCAGTTTATTCAAAAGCTGTAAAAATATGGTAAGTTTTGGTTGAGATTTTATCTCATTTAGTCTTTAGTTTCGAAGCAACTCTGGCTGTATTTTATTCCCAAACCTTTAAAGTTGACTTTTGTAGAGGCTTCTCTATTACAGACAATTTGATTTTTAGTCCTATATTTCATCTTCTTCTTTTTCACAGGCAGATTTTTTAAATACGATCGGTAAGGTTAATGTGGATACCCTCTTGACAACCGACATGTTGGAAGAAAAAAAGGCATATAAAGTACGGGAGTTTAAGCTCCTAAAAATTAAATGCGGAAGTCGAATTGCAATGTACGAGTACCTTGAAGAGTGAACGTACTATTTCCTGCCGATACATTTCGCCACTGGTATAAATACGCAGAAAGATGTAAGCCAGTTAAATAAGAGCATCACAAACCTCTACTTTATCTACGAGGGAAAGGACGAAAGGAGGTTTTTTAAAAATACGCTTTGAAGAGCAAAAAAAAAATAACAAAAATATCAGCAAATAATTATATTCCAAGTAAAATATATGCAAACAATTATATTTCATATTATAATAAAAAGACCTTAGTCTACTTATACATGCAAACCGCATTTCATTTCGTAATGCTTTGGAAATGCTTCCAAGTTGCAAATCAATTGAAAAATAGGCACTATAAAACTACAATGAAGAGTTTTCGTATCGAAATTTTTATAAAGTCCTTCAGAGACAGCACAGAACGCGGCTATCACCAACTCTGCCGGTGGTCTCTTCACTCCACCAAAACTCTCCTCGCCGCCACGCCAACACAACTTATCGCCTCGCCGACATCCAACTGACTGTCCAAATTCAAGCGCTGCATCTCGCAATGCGCGATTGCACGGCAAAACAAAATCCCGTTAGGAATTTCGTTGCTGAGCGAATGCAATAATAAGGTCGCCGGGTACGTACGGTACCTTATTATTGTTCAAATTGAAATTCGTTCTTCAATTTGAAATTGTTGTAGCGTCTCCGAGCACATACAGTGTGTGTCGGAAGGATGGGTCCAGTAATTTTTGAATAGATAAAAATAAAAAAAATTACTGGATGCTACAATTCATCGAAGATATAAATATCTTCATGTCTGTTATCTGTTTTACAGATGACGAAGCTCTTCAGCAATGATTGCTCTTTTTTTTTGTTTTTTTTTTTTTGTTTACAACATACCATCTTTTTTGCCTGTGAGTCTGATCAGCATTTTTTACAGGTTGAAATTATGCCACTTTAAAATGTAAACAATAGTATTAAGCAGAGGGATACCCAAAACCAAAGTGTACGGAAACAAACACCAATACTACGAATTCTAAAGCTGCGTACACATAGGGCCAAGGCCAGTGTCCAAGCCATTCGTTGGCTCGGATTTGGTTAGTGTGTACAACGAACAACAACGCCTCAAACGAAAAAAAATTTGTCCAAAAAAATTACAAAAAGCCCTCGATTTTTGTATGAAGAAACTGACCTCCTCGGCGTTGAAAAACTTTTTATTACATTACGAATATATTACAGTATATAGAAAAAATTTCGGTAAAACGAACGTTTCCTTAATAACATTATACTTCCAAAACTATTACAGATTTAATATTTCATATATTTCTTACATACATATAATATTTCAACATTAATATTTCATATCAGCGGATTTTATTGCCGGTTGCGCGACGTCAAAATGACAATCGATCCGTCGACTGTCATCAAAGTAAGTGCGAGCTAAACATTGTTTACATTTTTATTCATATTTTTTTAACTTCAGGTGGTCACCAACAATTATTGCTTTGAAAGAAATGCGAAGAGAAGGAAAGATGTCTCCGCAGCTACACTCACAATTACACGTTCGTCTTCTGGAGTTGTATCTGGTTACTGAGCAAAATTCTCCTTCGGGTTTCGTTTACTATTCACGAGCCTATCTGTTCGCACTCAATTCCAAATTTGAATTCTTCACTCCCCTAATGTCTCAGTTTCTTTACACATCCAAAAAAAACTTTAGTTACTTCTTATTTATTGTCAATTTTCACTCAAAACTGCAGTCCACCTGCTTCTCCCAAAGAGAAAAATCCCGCCAAAATTCTTAGAACTTTTTCTTTCCACACCCCAGACTAGAATGCCCAAGTCCCCTTTTTCTTTGTTCAGAAAATTTTCACTGTACCGCTAGAGAGGTTTCTTTCCAATTTCCCATTTCATCATATTTTTACGCAATTAGGGCATCACTCAAAACAGAAGGTACAGGAATCCGACACCAGGTTCGCTGTACAGCTGAATTTACCCAACTGTCAGTGGTGACTTTTCAAATGTTGGAATTAATCTGCCAATCATCACCGTCGTCGCCTTCAGCGCCCTGATCACCATTTTTGTTCTGTTGTGGGCTTTGCAATCAATTTAATAACTTCAAGCATTTCATTGTTAATTTGATTATGGACAAATCTTAAAAATTCTTCAGTATCTTCCTGTCACCCTTCTACGACATCGGATCGACTATCGTTCTACAGCTTGTAAATAGCGTTCGGCGTAAATGCTGGGCCACAGGTCAGTTCGGTCGACAAATCATCACCTTTCTGCTGACCCTTTCCGCGTTGGTTGTTTTGCAATCGGACGCCGGCCGGTAAGTTTGAGAACTCGTTTACCAACTGGATCATAGCATTTATCGCTTTCATGTTTGTCTTTTCCGATTGAATCGCAGCCGGCAGTTTCGGGATCGATCTAATCAGAGTATAAAACGGCAGACAAGCAATCAGCGATTGAAGAAGAGCATTGATATAGCAGTAATTTGAACAATTCGTAAGGCCTCGTGGTTTCAAGTTAACCGATGAAAAATCAATTTTGTATTTCATTAGGAAATCTGCAAACTTTATCGACCACTCATCAACGGTTCCTTTAGTTGGAGTCGACGAGTAGGCTGGCGAAGATGCATTGAATGCATTGCCATTACTACTGGTGCTGGTATGGGTTGAGGACCTTTTCGATTTTTGTACAGTCTGCTCATTCGACGAGGAAAGACCCTGAGCCGACTTTTGACTTTTGACCTGAACTGGCTGTTGTGTTGCTGGTATTTCGCTCACATTGAGTGTAGCAGTCTTATTGTTTGTTGCAGTCTTTGACGCTAAACTGATGTAGCGGTGATGAAGTTGTGTTCTTTTTTTAACGTGATTGGTTCCCGACAAGGTCTTGCTCAAGGCAGGATGCGGGGCATTTTAATTATCAACTACGTTCAAAAAAATCTCAACAGCATAGCACCATGATTACAATGGACCTTACGGTTGCTGCCAATGGAAACTCTATTCCAGTCTTCTTACTTACTCGCAACAACATACAAACCTTTTTTCAGATGGAACCATTGGATTCACGAATTCGTAAGATAAACGCAGTAAATTCAAAGAGAATTTCTTAGTTGCTAATTTCCATGTGTTTCCTTTGTAATAAATAAGTTTTCAGTGGTTCCAAAAAACGGTACCGTCATCCGTATCCATTAGCAAGTTGAATTGATTGTTTTAATTTTTTGTATATATTAATTTTCGAAGGTTTTAGTTTGTCGCTTTCAGCAGCTCAGTGGAGGTTGGCACGATGCGGTATTTGAAGGACATGTATTGAAAGATCATTGTCACTGTAACAGACATTATGCTAATCCCAGCAGTAGAGAAATAGTGGACGCAGCAGGAAATTAATTTCGGACGGTTGATTGAGCGCGATGACAGTAATATCGCAGTCAAATTAGACTCTAACGGGTGACAACTAAAAATCTGCACTGAAGTTGAAAGTTAGAAACATAGCCTAAAAATACGTATTTTGGCTCAATGGATGCATCAAATTATTTTTACTAGCTCTGGCAACACAGTCTAAAAGCAAAATGCCATTACTCGCAGTATTATAATATCGAAATGGCGTCGGAACAAGAACGGTTGCGCGAGCGCATTGTACGCTTTTACGAAAGCAATTCGGATTATGGTAAAAAGTTTACTGTGGACCATTTTGTGTTGGAAAATGTACCTAAACGAACAATCTATAGTGTTTTACAGCGATTAACTGTAAAAAGAAAAGTTGGTAGTGGCCGGAGACCAACAGTTATGGACGCTAAGAACATTCGAAAGCTTAAAAGACTTTTTAACGACAAAGATAACATCAGTCAACGAGACCCAGCAAGAAATTTCAACTGTTCACAGCAATGCATCTCGAAAGCTTTGAAAAGATGTGAAATTACTTGCAAGCATAAACAAAGGGCACCCAAATACACAATAAGTGAAATCGCGACAATAAAATCTCAGTGTCGTTGGATGTGTAGAAATTTTCGCGGAAAATCTCTTGTTTTGGACGACGAAAGCTATTTTGGGTTAAGTCGAAGCCAAATGCCAGGAAATAATATATTTTACACATCTGACCCGTCTACAACTCCCCCCAGATGTAAAATATAAGTTCAAGCAAAAATTTGAACCGAAAGTTATGCTGTATATAGCGATTTCTGAGAAGGGCATATCGAAGCCTTGGTTCAAACCAAGTGGACTCGCCATTAATCAAGAAGTCTATCAAAAACAGTGTTTGCAGCGAATTCTGATTCCATTTCTTAAAGCAAATCATTCTGATGGCAATTATGTCTTCTGGCCTGATAAAGCTTCGTCACATTATGCCAAAAACACAATTGAGTACCTCCAGTCTAAAAATATACCATTTGTTTCAAAAGAGCGAAACCCAACAAACTTGCCCCAGTGTAGACCGATTGAAGATTTTTTTGGAAATCTTATTTCGCAAGTATATCGGAATAACTGGAAAGCAAAAACAGTGAAGCAACTAGTAAATAGGATTCGCAAATGTATTAGAAATTACGATGTAAATAGCGTCCAGAAGGCCTGCGAAGGGATTTTTCCAAAGTTACGCCGTGTTGCGGATAACGGTCCTTTTGACCAAATTCATTAATGTTAGTTTTTTGTTTATATGATAGATATTAAGTATTAAAAATTTGAAAAAGATATAAACACTACTTTTCTTACTATGACATATTTTACTCAGTGCAGATTTTTAGTTGTCACCCGTTAATTTGAAGTGTTACACTATCGATGGTAACACCAGGTGCTTTGCACGAAGTAGTGCTTTGCAAAGGTGCTAAATTGGGCGCTGAAATGTGCTATGGTGTACGCAAGTGCATCACGGTGGAATGAGGCGTGGAACGAGTAGTGTGACAGGTTTTGTGATTCGGTACACAGGAGAATAACAGAGAACCAGGACATATTTATAGAACATTGCTTTAACATTGCTATAAGGCGTAGGTGAGATTGAATTTACCTACAGAAGTTACACTAAGCTGTTATGAAGCTGATCTTAAATTTATTTGACAAAGCTTCCTAATGCGCTGTTCGTTGTCGATTACATCATAAGGTCTAGTAAAGGACGGTGGAGGCATATACGACTTACATCTAATAGATATTGGAAAATCTATTGAAAAAAGCCCAGTAGATGAAATAGAAAAAACGGTATTATACGCGGACGAAGACGAAACTGCCGACGAAATAATTTTACTTGCAGTGGAAAATATTGACAGCTCCGGGAGATACAACATCATCGCGGCACATATTTTAGTTATTACTATTATATATATATATGATAGAATATTACTTCAACCGCGAAACACTACACATCGAGCTGATAATCATGAATAACAACAACAAAACGGATAACGATCTTCAACGTTCTCTTGAGGATTACAAACATTTTTCTACGCTAACAAAGAATACATTTTTGGGGAACACTTTGACGAATTTATGAGCAACTATAAGTTTTTTAAACCCTAAACCGTTATGGAGCAGAAAGTCAGCAAATTTGGAAAACATTATGTGAGCTGTCCTTGGGCTTATGATGATGCGAAATCCGGACCAGATACTTGTGAATGTTATAGTGTTCATAGGACAATATGTGAAATAACAAAAGCGTGTTCAACTTTACATACGATTTATTAAAAATGCTCTTTACGCGCTTTAAAACTTTACGTATACTTTAAAGGGAGGGATATTGGCCAAACAAGTTAGTTTTCATTTTTGTATTAGCTTTTGGATTTTGATAATGGCCAATATCAGTGGGTGGAGGACCCCAGACCATCGGGGACAGGGCTCCGCCACCATCGGGAGCCCAGGGCTGTCTGCCTCACCCGGGTTCCTTTGAAAAGAGAGGCAGTGTTTCTTCCCGTTTTTCCTCTTTTTTTTTAGAATTTCAATTTTCTGGCTCAGTGCGTCGTCACGAGCACTGGGTCGACTTAGACAGCCCATGTTGCAGAGCCATGGGTGGTTTCCTTAACGGAACAATACCCCCTTTTGTCCCTTGGGTATTTTTAAATGCCAGTTTGCGGCTACGATATTATGACGGATGAATAATACGTAGCATCCCGTTTCTTTTGAGAGCTGACCATCCTCACTTTCCATGAACCCACCCCAGCCTCAGCGAGCTAGCAAAGCGGCACCCCAGCATTCGTCGGGGTTGGTTAAAGGATGCTCCGCTAAAGCGGACGAAGGGCCTTCACGGCCAATTCTAGGGCACCCTGCTCTCGGGGCAATTCTTTTTTTTTAATTCGCCTCTCGAATGGCAGTAGCCATTCGCTCCTGTTGGACCTTAGCCATCTTGGTTCCGGACTTCGGTCTGGTTCTGAGCTGAGCTAAGGCCACAGACTCCCCCAAATCAATAATCGCTACACCATCTCCCTACCAAAGCTAACGAAATAAGGTGAGAACGCCGTTACTTAATGCTTATATGTCCGCAAAGCACAGGCAATTTTTGCCAGGTATTGATCCCAAGATCGGTGGTCTGGTTCTGAGTTGTGCTAAGGCCATTTTTCAATCTTATAATTCGCTACAAAATTAAGGCAGGAAGTGGTCTTCGCCAACAAGTATTTTCAGTGTACACATATATTGCGAACCACTCGATGAGTATCTTTTAGAGTTGAAAGGTAAGGGCCAGAGTTAACATTCAACTCGAACGCGTTCGAGACTATTTTAACAAATTTAGAGGAGCGCATAGCTTGCAGTACTTTGGATCTTAACCACAATGTAGGCGCAGAAACGAGCATTTTTTATTTTAAGCTTAGAGGTAGTTATACGTTTTTATTTTATAATCTAACAATAATGAGCCAAGCATTATCAAATATATTTTTAAGTCAGCTTAGTAGTAGTAGGGAAGTTATAGCGCGTGGGGTTGGATTTGGTGAAATGTTGAAATTTAGCAATTATCACATAGCGTAGGAAAAATTAGAATTTCGCAATTTTAGTTTGATAGTGTTGTTTAGCATTGGTGCGATAACAGCAAACGAATTTCACAACATGAGAATTCTTAGCTTGACAGCGTTTTTTAACATTAATGCGATAAGAGAATGGGATTTCCCAATGCAAGTTTGGCAGCGTTTTTTTTAGCATTGGCGCAATAGCAGCACTATAATATTTTCTTCATTTACGGTTTTTTAGTATTTCAGAGATTTAAGAATATATTATTATCGTGACATATTTGGAATATTGTAAGCAAATTAATTGATAAGCATATAATTATGGTTTTTTGATTTTCATATAAAAGGACTGTAAGAGTCTTTATTGAAACAAGTTTGTTGACGAATTTTCAGCGATTAAAACATTGAGTAAGTACGCCTCTATGAATATTTTTTTTTTTTTAATCATTAAAATTCTTTGTTTTATTTATTAGAAGATGGAATCCCTATTTCAAGAAGAAACATTAAGACAGGAAGTGGTGTTCACCAATAAATATTTCCACTGTATATATTGCGAAACACTCGACGAATATTTTTTAGAATTGAGAGGTAAGGGCCAGAGTTAACATTCAACTCGAACGCGTTCGAGATTATCTTAGCAAATTTAGAGGAGCGCATAGCCTGCGATACCTTAGATTTGTACCACGATATAGCCTCAGAAACCAGTATTTTAAATTTTAGAAATAGATGGAATCCCTATTTCAAGAAGAAACATTAAGACAGGAAGTGGTGTTGTAGCATTTGCCAATTGGAATTATTCTTTAATTCCCGGCAAATGACTTTTGATACGCAATGTATCAAAAGTCCTCTACTTAACCTCTTACGGCACCTGGTTTTCGAGAAATCGAAACACAAGCGATGTCACTTTCAAAATTCAATTCCAAAACGAATTTACCGTATTAACGGTAATTTGTTTGTGCAAAAATTGCGAGACTGGAGCTGGGCTGTGAGCTTGCAGCAATGAGCTCGAGACAGTCATTTTTGGATGTCGCCGTGGCGCGGGTCGCTGGGTTGCTCGCCGTAACGAGTGGCTGCGTATCAGCCGCAACTTTAAACAAAAAAAACTTTTAGCATCTATCTTAAATCGGTTTAGGAACTCTTGTGGCAACAGCTCGGAAAACGCGATTTACGCTCGTCAAGAACAGAAAAACCCAAAACAAAAAGGACAAGGCAAAGCTAATTTAGCATATCAGTTTATTTAGAAGCCAAACAAACAACCAAGAACCTAAAGTAGACTGAAATTTTATCGTCGTGTTATAACTCAAGAGGAGCTGTTTGATATGAAAAAAAGGGACACTTGCTCGTAGTTTCTTTGATTAAGGATATTGTTTTTATTAGAATGAATTGAATTTTTGTTACATAATGTTGTGCGATTCATATTGTTTTTCAATCGCAATAAATAAGAGAAACATCAGAAAAAAAAGACGGTCTATAAAGATTATAGAGGTTAACATCCATTTGTTCGATGATATCGAGTGTCTCGCTAATATTTGAAGGTCCTCTTGATTTTTCTCTGTGTTATTACATATTTTCAACAAGAAATCTAAAACGACAAGTATGATGAATAGGAACAATTTCCGTTTCTGAACAGACAACGCTATTTTGAGCAGTTCCTGTTATATTTCTATACCTAAAACAATAAAGAAAAAAATATTTTTGTTGGCAAAATTTGGCATGTATTCAACCATAGAATTGTGCATGTTTATCATCGAGCAAATATTTGAACGATAGAAACAATTATGTCGAACGTATTAACGGCTGATATTCTACCAATATGCAACTTAATATAAAGTAGTTCTAAATAATTGTTTTGTTAAAAATAATTGAATTATTCGGGTTTGATAGTTATTACCTAATTGTTTTACTTCGGTATATTGACACAAAGCAAGAAGTTCATACAAGTCACCGAGTGAATATTATTGCAAGAAAAGAAAAACAAACCAAAAAAGAAAAAACTAGATTTAGGTCAAAGTTCACCCATTAATGAAAAGGGGTATGGCATGATAGTAGAGGCGCCTCTATATAGAAAAAAAAAAGAACTCTTGTTCTTGTTTCAGTATTTGTGTATAGATAAGCTCTCAGAAATCTTCATCCATTTCGAGTAATAATAATGAATTGTTAAGTGGAAACGTTCAGGCCTTCTTATTGGGCGAAAGCCCGAGAAGCTCTTTCTCGTATTTCAGGGTCTGCGCGTGGCCTGGCTGGCCTATGACTGATTAGTTTTTCGTGATTTTTCGGCATTTTCAGCATCTTCAAGGGAGGGATACTGGCCATCCATATGTAGTTTCTGGTTCTTGATTAGATTTTTGAATTTTTGAATTTGATTAATATGGCCAGTATCAGTGGGTGGAGGACCCCAGACCATCGGGGTCAGGGCTCCACTACTATCGGGGGCCCGGGGCTGTCTGCCTCGCCCGGGTTCCTTGGAAAAGAGAGGTAGCGCGTTTTCCTTCTCCCGTTTTAGATTTTCAATTTTCGGCTCCGTGCGTTGTCACGAGCACTGGGTCTGCTTAGTCAGCCCATGTTGCAGAGCCTGGGGTGTTTCCTTTACGGAACTATGCCCCCTTTTTGTCCCTGGGTATTTTATATACCAGTTTGCGGCTACAATTCATGACGGATGAATATTAAGTAGCATCCCGTTTCTTCTTAGAGAGCAAACCAACCCCATTTTGTCAAGAACCCACCCCAGCCACAGCGAGCTAGCAAAGCGGCACCCCAGCATCCGTCGGGGTTGGTTAAAGGGTGCTCCGCTAATGCGGACGAGGGGCCTTCACGGCCATTTCTAGGGCACCCTGCTCTCGGGGCAATTCTTTTTTTTTGTTTTGCCTCTTGAATGGCATTAGCCATTCCACTTCTGACCTTAGCACTCTTCTTGATTCTAAGTTGTGCTAAGGCCCTTCTCAACCATCATTTTCACTACAAATGGCGCCCAACGTGGGGCCCGAAAACTTGTTTTTGGGCAACCTACAGAAAGTGAGAAAATAGTTATGAGCTTCGACTCATACTCCCCTTAAGACTTTACGTCTTCAATCCCAAATTTTCCATTCTCACTAGCAGGTCTTAGAATCGCCTCCTTTGCGATTCAATATTACTTCGTTCGAGAGAACAAACCCTTTTTATTAAGACCTGCATTGCTCGCTCTGTCCTTTAGCCGCAAACAGCCTTCCCAATCCTATCCTTTTAAACTCAATCCTTTAGATTACCTCTTGGGCAGCTTCCTGTTGTGTTGTCCGTTGAGCTTTTTGGCTCTGGGTGCAACCTGGAGGTTGGCCGTGGATAACAGGTTTTGGTGGTTTACCGCCATTCCTGTCCCGGTCATCCGAAGGGCGGGCCCCTGCCAAACTTTTAAATCCTTGCTGTCTTGACCCAGCTTCGGCTTTTGGCTTGGGTTTGGTTCCAGCTGTAGTGGATTACGTGGGGTTGGCGTGGCGCCGCCTAAACGTCCCTGCAGCTTGGCCAGACTTGAACCATTTGCTGAAGTTGAGTCAAGCAGCAACATAGTCGTTTTTGATCCTTTGCTCCTCTCTTTTCGAGGAATTTCGAGTGGGTAAATAGTCCCCCATACAGGGCGATTCCCTTTAGGAATCGACCTAGTTTAATTTTTCACACTAAAACATTCAGCATTTAAACATTTTTCACATGTAAACATTTGTTCTACGCTTTAACATTGTTCGTAATTAAAAATTTCTTATCATTCTTGCGTTTTTTGGATTCAAAAGCCAGCCAGCCAGCGGACCTGAAACGGAGAATTGATCGGGTTTAGCTCAATAGGAAGGCCGATCTTTTGGAAATCAAATTTTTGATTCTAATTTGGGAAAAATTAAAATTTTGATTACCTTTCGATAATTAATTTAGGAAAGTCTTTTGACGACTCCTTTCTTTAATTAACTTTAGCCATCTACTCTGATTAATTTTCTACTTTTGAGAGTTAGACACACCACCTGGTGTGCACACCCTTATATATTTTGAACTTGGCACTTTGCCCTATTAGCTGTTAAGCATTGCTTTAGCCACTTTGGCTTAGTTTAAGTTACTTTTTCAAAAAGAGTTAGACACACATTGTTGTGCACTTGGTTGCTGCCTGAATTTTCAGCAAACCAACTTTAGTTTTAAGCGTAATAATTTCGTCAGTCACGTTAGCGTGCAAAACCAAATTTAATCTTTGAATTTTCATCCTTCGTCAATTTTTCACATAGGATGAGTAAAGTGTACGCGGATAAGTGTACGCGGATAAGTGCCCGCAGTATTACTGTTGTGTACGATTATTGACATGTCAAACTGACAAATGTCAACAATCTATTCCACTTGTCGACAACAGCGAGAGCCCCCTCTAAGCGGACAAAACGCAAAACTTAATAAAATAATTTTTATTTTTCAAAAACCGATCCACACACTGAATTAATTCAATACATAGCAGGAGAGAGGGCTTGAATAAAGTAGTCTGACTTGGTAAGCCAAATTAATCGGCGACCAAACAGACGTTGTGAATTGGAATAACCATCTTTATTTCATTTTTCCACAAATACATCTCAGCTGATGCTAGTAGGGGCGGTTAAATTCGCCACGCAGATGTAGCATTCGCCTACCAGAATCCCCTCGGCGACATGTACTCGGCATGTGCATGGCCACGTGTACAGGTACCCTTAGGCACCTATGCAAATGCAATATGCATAACTACCCCGATTCGCATATGTATCTCAGCATGCATATGTACCCTTATCCTTATATGGAAATCCAATATAAACTTTAATTCGCATAAACATCTCCATATGCATATGTGCCCATATCCTAATATGCAAATCCAACATGCATAGATACCCTAATTCGCATATGCATCTCAACATGGATATGCCTCATTACCCATCAATATTCCATTTTTCACCATAATTGATACAAAACTCGAGGATTCTTCCAAATCCAATAACAACAATGTTTTGGCATTTCCGCAGCTCATTCCCAGCTAGTATTAATTACTGGCAATGAGCTCGGAACCCCGAAATTTTTGTTGTTGAATTTGGAGGAAATTTCGAGCCGCCGCGACTCAAAATGTTCACGACGACGACTTTGTTGTTGCCCGGCATGAAAATTCGCCAACAACAACAACCATGGATCCAATGCTCGCACCCCAACCAAAGAATGTCGCTAATGCTGAACGTGCGAAAACGTTCATGCGACCGAGCATTGGATGATCAAGCAATAAGTTTCCGAGAAAATTCTTGGAACCCGGACGAAATGAAATCGCCAGAGAAATTGCTTGGCTGGTAAGATATGAGGAGTTGCGGTTGAACAGTCGATGAGGAAGGTACAGATATAATCGCTGGCAACCTTCCTGGTGCTGATCCTCAGTGTCGTAGGAAGGCGCAGATATAATCGAAAAAACTGCAAGGACTGCTAAGTCAACCCTTCCTTAAGCACCCTAATGCAGCCTCACACTAGGAATAAATTTTAGGCTTGGACGTGCTCGGGGTCACCAATGTATGGAAACAACACGTTTGTTGTCCGAAATGAATTGAATTGTTTATTACAGCGTTCCTTAATTTATAGCAAAATTTTGCTTACATAGTCACTTAAATTCTATTTACTTAAATTTACTCACTTATTCTAATTCCCACGAAAAATGCATAATTTACATTTCTGTGGGAAAAGACATCGCTGTGTCTGTACAACCTATCTTGTGTCTATTGGTGTCATTATGACACGAGATTGACCATGAGACGATTGGTGTAATATCACAGCAGATGTGTGAGCATGAGCGTGTGACTTTTGATAACATGATGAATAAGAATAGAATAATGCAGGCATTCATGGTGTCATGTTCGAAATGTGTATGGAAAATGTTCTATGAATATGCTTGCGTGTAATATGTCTAGGCATGCATTGTAATGATGGGGTAAAATGATATTTATACAAATGTATAACTAATGTGGCTTTTAACAGTAGGAGTCCGTGAGCGATCGCGAGATTGACTACTACTACTTTGTATGACGGATGAAATACAAGTAGCAGTCTTTTCTTTCTTGGAGCATATCCACCCCATTTCTGTAATGACCCACCCCAGCCGCGTAGAGCTAGCAAAGCGGCACACCAGCATCCGTCGGAGTCGGATAAAAGGGTGCTCCGCTATAAGCGGACTAGGGGCCTGTACATCCAATTCTAGGGCGCCCTGCTCCAGGGGCAATTAAATATTTTTTTTGCCTCCTTGATGGTTCGCCATCACCCTCTTCGTTCATTCATACTTCGGTAAGGATGAGGGGAGCTGACGTGGAATAGTGAAAAGTAGTTCCCATTAAATAACAAATTTGCTACACAGAGGCTGTGATCGCTTGTGTTCTGAGAGAATAATTTTTACCTCGTCTTTAATTTTTTTCGAACATTGCCAGACGTTGTATATTAACAAATTATTGGCAGACGTTGTAAATCGAAATCAAATATTATAAAGAACAAACAGCACATCGCATACCATTTCATAACTTTACGTACAATTATCCCAGGCAACGTAAATCATAATGTATTGTGTATTATTGTGTTACCTTTTAGATTAAGAGTGTGTCGCAACTATATTAGCTGTTATGGACCATACTGTCATGATCGGTATAATGTACATTCGGACTGAAGGACTAGAAAATGTCTAATACAAGTACTAGTCGTGTCGCGGCTCTGCTCCCCATCCGGCAGATATGTATTTGAGATTCGGTCAAGTGCACTATGGATTATAATAGAAGCGAAACGCCCAAGCAATCTGCCCGTACGTGCAACATACATTCGAAAGGAGAACGGACGAAGATCGTCGTGTGAGCACTTTGCATGCCGAATGCAAGTTCTCAATGGGGAGAGGAGAGGACAGCGTCGAATGTATTGTATCGGTCGTCATACAGTAATCGAACTTCGAGAAGTGTGGACGCACGTGAAATTAAAATAGTGTTTTTATTTGCAAATGCAGTGTTTACGTAATTTAATGTGTTGATTCGAAAAAAGTGAATTTTTATCGTAAAACGACACAGGACTTATTCATGGAGACACAGTGAGTAAACATTTATCGTTATTTTTAAGATATTTGACAGATAAGATTATGGCGTCTGTTCGTTCTTGTGCATGTTTATACGCGACTGCCATATATCACATGCACACATCACGCCATTAAAATTTAGTGAAAAATATAACATGTCTTTGAAACGGTGAATTGAATTTATGGAATGATTTAGCGTTTTGTAAGTTCATCTAGTTCAAAAACATTAAGTTTCAATGCCGTCAAGCTGTCCTAGCAATAAATCTGTCGCACCCGTTCCGAAGCATCGGTTTCGGCGCATCCATCAAAGTTGCGATTTAAAAGTGCATTATCCGTCGCATTGCAAAAAGGAAGTTTCACATAGTTCGACGCATAAGTTACGCGTTCACCACGGTTTCGAATCGATCGCTTGGCAGAAATGGAATGGAGAACGAGCGATATCTCTCCACACACATTTTTATCTTATGTCCACAATATTCTTAGTATCCAATCTTACACGTCAGCATATATCCCATTTATAGGTTTATAAACAATAGTTAATTCCAAGAAAACCACTTTAATTGAAATACCAAATTTAATCACTTTCCAGAATCATAAATTATACCGAATATGGGAAACAATTCGTCTTAACAAACCAATATCCCATATGAGAAATTGTACTTTTGCGACATTTGCAAATCCGACAAACACAACTCAATGAACTGTGTTTATAATAAAAATCACAACGAACCAATTCTACGGGTAAATAATGCGAAGTGGATAAATTCGTGACCAAACTAATAAACAAATCCATTGCGAATCATATTCTTGAAATTCGATACCTTAATAAACAAATGAGAAATGGAATTCACGTGCGAGATTGCCAAATTGTATCTTTGTAAACAAATAGACCCTATAAAAGGGCTTTGAATTTATTGTATCAAATCATTGTTAGTCAGTCTTAATTTGTCTTAAGCCGAATCATTTTAAATGTGCAAGTAAACTGCGAAATAAAGTGAAAAGTTTAAAGAAAACTGTGATTTGTAATTCTTTTAAAAGAGCCCATTGTAACATCCAGAAATTTCATGCAGAAATTTTTGCCTACATTATTTCAACGCGCACTGTAGTGCTCTTGGACAATCAATTATTTTTCAGTCGGACTAGCTGTACCTTGCTGTTCGAATTGAAAAATAATACGGTACATTTAGTCCGATTTGACCTTGTTTGTTTCAATTGCGAGGCTAGCGAAATCTAACGGGATCGTTTTGCGCTCGTCTCGAAACGCATATTCAAGCTCGGGACAGTCGTCTTTGAGAACGTGGCCGTGGCGGGTGGCCGAAGGCGAGTACAGATGAATAATACGTAGCATCCCGTTTCTCAAGAGAGCTAACCAACCTCATTGTTCAAGAACCCACCCCAGCCGCAGCGAGCTAGCAAAGCGGCACCATAGCATCCGCCGGGGTCAGTTAAGGGTACTCCGCTAATGCGGGCGAGGGGCCTTCACGGCCATTTTTATGGTACCCTGCTTTCGGGGCAATTCTTTTTTTTTATTTGCCTCTTGGATGGCATTAGCCATTCCACCTTTGTTGGACCTTAGCCATCTTGGTTCCGGACTTCGGTCTGGTTCTGAGTTGTGCTAAGGCCAGACCCTGTAGCATCCAGTAATTTTTTTACGAAATTACTGGACACGAAATTTCGCCACACACTGTATGTGCCCGAAATGGCTACATGTTTTTCAAATTGAACATATTTCAATTTGAGTCAATAATAAGTCCATACGTCCCCGGCGACCTTGTTATTGAATTCGAGTAGCAACAAGTTCCGAACGGGATCTTGTTTTGCTGCTCGAACGCGCATTGCGAGCTTGGAGGCTGAATTCGAGACAGTCTTCGGATAGTCGTGGTAATAAGCAGCTGCTTTTGGCGGAACGGGTGGAGATGGAGATTGTGATTCGTTGGATTGTCGAGTCGTCACGCGGAAACTTTTTTTCGAACCGCTAACATTCAGGTGGTGAAAAAAGGGAAAGATTTATCAAACTCAAGTGTGTGATTTCGGTGACGATCGAATACGTTACCAGTTGGAAGGCCGGTACGACACGCCTTTCGTTTGAACGAAATCCCTTTTGGTCCCTGGATATGTTTACATATCAGTTTGCGGCTACAATTCATGACGGATGAATATACGTAGCATCCCGTTTTCTAGAGAGCAAACCATCCCCATTTTTCATGAACCCACCCCAGCCGCAGCGAGCTAGCAAAGCGGCACACCAGCATCCGTTGGGGTTGGTTAAAGGGTGCTCCGCTAATGCGGACGAGGGGCCTTCACGGCCATTTCTAGGGCACCCTGCTCTCGGGGCAATTCTTTTTTTTTTTGTTTTGTTTCTTGAATGGCACTAGCCATTCCACTTTTAGACCTTAGCACTCTTGGTTCTGGACTTCGGTCTGGTTCTAGGTTGTGCTAAGGCCATCCTCATCTTCATAATCGCTACAAATGGCGCCCAACGTGGGGCCCGAAACTCGTTTTTGGGTGACCCACCAAAGTGAGAAAATACTTATGAGTTTCGACTCATACTCCCCTTAAGACTTTACGTCTTCAAACCTTAAAATTCCATTCTCACTCGCAGGTCTTAGAATCGCCTCCCTTGCGATTCAATTCATTTCGTTCGAGAGAACAAGAACCCATTTATTAAGACCTGCATTGCTCGCTCTTCCTTACTAGCCGCAAACATCCTTCCTAATCCTTTCCTGTTAAAATCATTTCCTTTCAGTTTACCTTTTGGGCAGCTTCTCGTTGTGTCGTCTCTTTGAGTTTTTTGACTCTGGGTGCAACCTGGAGGTTGGCCGCGGATAACAGGTTGTGGTGGTTTACCGCCACTCCTGTCCCGGTCAACCGAAGGGCCCCTGCCCCACTTTATGTTGGGAAGCTGTCCCAAATTTTGAAATCCTTGTTGTCTTGGCCCAGCTTCGGCTTTTGGCTTGGGTCTGGTTCAAGCTGTGGTGGATTACGTGGGGTTGGCGTGGTGCCACCTACACGTCCCTGCAGCTTGGCCAAACTTGAACCATTTGCTGAAGTTGAGTCAAGCAGCAACATAGTTGTTTTTGGTCCTTTGCTCCTCTCTTTTCGAGGAATTTCGGGTGGGTAACAGTCCCACGAACTGGGCGATTTCCCTCTGGAAACGACCCATGTACATTTTTGATTCAGACATACCTTTGTCATCTTTTGCGTAAATTCATTCATACTTTAACTTACTTAAATTCATTCATACTTTAACTTACTTAAATTCATTCATACTTCAACAATGTAATAGTCACTTGAACAACATCACTTCGAATTTTGCGTCTTGATTCAAAAGCCAGCCAGCCAGCGGGCCTGAAGTAGGAAAGAATGGATCGGGCTCAGCTCAATAAGAGGGCCGATCTTTAAGAATTAAATTTTGGAAATTAAGTTTAGAACTTATCTTTTTTTGAAAAGGAAATTTTGATTAAAAACTTTTGAAAAATTAAACTTTTGAACTCACCTTTGAAGGTAAAATTTTGAATTTGCCTTTGAAGATTAAATTTCGAATTTACCTTTTTGAAGGTTAACTTAGAAAATTATTTTGCTTATGCGTTCATTTGGTTAGCCTCACTCTAGCCATCTGGCTTTGAAAGCCTAATATCATCTAAAGTGTTAGTCACACCACAGGTGTGCACACACATATATATCGTATATATATTTTTCACTTATATATATTATATATATTTTGAATTTGGCACTTTGGCCTATTAGCTGTTAAGACTTTTAGTAAGAGTTAGACACACACTGTTGTGCACTTGGTTGTGCCGTGAATTTTCCGCAAACCAACTTTAATTATAAGCGTTTGAATTTCGTTAGTCACGAGTATCGTGCACTCATTCTTTGAATTTGTCGTATTTCATAGAATTTTCACAGACTGACAATGCCACTGCGTCACAGTAGTGAGGATCTGTCTGGCACCACAGTGGAGGCTCAGTGCTCCATATGCCAGCAGTCATTCGCTGCTGCCCAGGACACGTATACCACAAAATGTGGGCATACATTTCACGAAACGTGCCTGGAGCAATGGCTTAGAAACCGTACGGATTGCCCGCTGTGCCGTGGACCACTGAGTCTCCCCTTAGGAGCCAGACAGGCCCCCACTGCTGCAGCATCAATGCCACGAGGGGCTCGGCCTAAAACGCAACGGCCGGGATTGAAGACCCGAGGCATGCGATCCGATGAAGCAGACACCCGGGACTTCGATCTACAAGCCGAGGAAGGTTTAATTCAGCCACCTGGCCCGTCATCGAAAACGTCCCCAATATCTGACGTACAATCCGAAGCCGCCGGAGTGCGCTCTATAGTGCACCAAGAATTGGGCGGACTTCAACAACAAATCTCTGATTTACAGAGCGGCATGCGTGCGATGCTGGAGCGCATGGCGCAGTTAAGCCTTCCGTCCCGGACTGGGAATGTGGAGTCGCCGAGACTTAACCCTCGCGCGCAATCGTTTGTACCCGTGCAGCGTTCATACTCACCGCGCACCCCTCGTGGCAACAATGTCCAGTTTCACCACGATAAGGTGGCTAGTATCATTGGTGGGTGGGGCCTAAAATTCTCGGGTCGCGAATCTACTGTGCCAGTTGAAGTCTTTATTAACAGGGTAGCGGCTCTCACCAGAAATACACTGGGCGGAAATTTTAACATTCTATGCCAGCATATGCACCTGCTTTTGATTGGACCTGCTGCTGATTGGTTCTGGAGGTTCTATAATACTAGACGAGACTTCAGTTGGAGAGATTTGGAGTCGGCCCTGAGCGATCATTTCGCTGATCGCTTCACGGATGCCGACCTGATGGAGCAAATTAGGAACAGGAAACAGCGTCCGAATGAAACTTTCGACGATTTCAGTGCGGCAATATACAAATTAGTTGACCGCCTACAAATAATGAATATTTAGTGCTTTTGTGTGAATTTCAGCATTTTTTTCAGCATCTTTCAAGGGAGGGATACTGGCCAAATAGTTTAGTTTCAGTTTGTTTTCGGTTTTGTTAGATTTTTGAATTTTTGATTATGTTGGCCAGTATCAGAGGGTGGAGGACCCCAGACCATCGGGGTCAGGGCTCCACTAACATCGGGGGCCCGGGGCTGTCTGCCTCACCCGGGTTCCTTGTAAAGGAGAGGTAGCGCATTATCCTGTTTTCCCTTTTGTAGATTTTCAATTTTCTGGCTCCGTGCGTTGTCACGAGCACTGGGTCTGCTTAGTCAGCCCATGTGCAGAGCCTGGGTGGTTTCCTTTACGGAACTATGCCCCCTTTTGGTCCCTGGATATGTTTACATATCAGTTTGCGGCTACAATTCATGACGGATGAATATACGTAGCATCCCGTTTTCTTGAGAGCCAACCAACTCCATTTTCAAGAACCCACCCCAGCCGCAGCGAGCTAGCAAAGCGGCAAACCAGCATCCGTCGGGGTTGGTTAAAGGGTGCTCCGCCAATGCGGACGAGGGGCCTTCACGGCCATTTCTAGGGCACCCTGCTCTCGGGGCAATTCTTTTTTTTTGTTTTGCCTCTTGAATGGCATTAGCCATTTCACACTTTTGACCTTAGCACTCTTGGTTCTGGACTTCGGTCTGGTTCTAAGTTGTGCTAAGGCCACTCCCATCTTAATAATCGCTACAACCCTCCCTAAGACAATTATTCGCTACACCATAAAATAGGAAATATGCCGATCGCATAATCTGTACCCAAAAGCAGATTGATGCAGCCAAGAAGTTGATTGAAGAAGGAAAATTGAAACGAGCTACAGCTAGAATAATTGGGATTGATGAAAGCACATTGAGAAAGCGTTTAAAACTTAATTCCACTGCAACCTCGATGGGTCGATTTAAGCCTACTGTTAAAAGTTGAAATAAAATTCAAGATTAAGAGCCACTGAATCTGAAATTGAATTAGATAACAATTACATTATAATTGTTTGACTCAATTAGTCAATATTAATATTTGTAATTTAATAATATTAAATTAATAATTTTAAAATTAATAAGAATAAAATAATCTATTCTATTTCACTTTCATAGGAAACTTGTTTTCGATCAAGTTTGTACAATGTTTTCTAACTTTACAGTTCGAATTTGTTAAAGTAATTGCATTCTGAAGTAACCCGGCAGGAATGTGAGGAATTCTATGCTCAGAACACTCATCATAATGATGGAGGAGGTATGTTACTCACCTTCCTTTCAAAGAAGGTACTACTTGACCCATGTTGGGCTCTTCTAGAAACACATATGTTTTTACGACAGGAGAAGACTACTATCCAATGTTAAAAGAGATTATGGAACTATGGGAACTATGAAAAAAAAAAGGAACCACCAGCATATTGCAAAAAAAAACGCCTAAGAATGGCAGCAAGAGGAAAGAAATCAGGAAAGGCAGAAAACATGAAACAACCTGAATACGAAGAGCTTAAAAAAGGAAAATACAATAATTGGTTTGACAAACTCTACGAGGAATAATCCAAGAAATATTGAAAAGAATTCGTATAGTGGTTGTTGCAGCAACTTCTTAAAATAGGACGAAACAATTTTTCAACACATAGTTGCAATTAGTATTATATGCATATATTTAAAATCAAATTGAATTCTGAGATATTTTGTCTACTGCTATGTATACCTAGTCTAGCCATAAGTTCTGTCAAAGGTGTGAACCCGGCTTAAAACGGAACGCAACCCAAAATTTTTTTTTATGGTTTTGGCAGCTGTCATGTGCTCTATTAAACCGCCAAGTCATTTCAGTATAGCGTCACCCGTCATCATGGAATGGTCAACAAAAGAGAACCGAATCGCAGTAATTGCGCTCCATAAATGTGGTATGGAAAAAAAGAAAATTTTCAACACGCTCAAACCGCTCAAAATCAACTTGAGATTTGTGTATCGTGCCATTAAGTTATTTGAGGATACTGGTGATATAAATGACCACGAGAGATCCGGTCGGCCACGCATCGTTCGGACGCCACGGGCCATCGCAGCAGTACGTTCCAGATTGAACAGAAACCCGGTGCGAAAGCAAAAAATATTGTCGCAGGAGATGAATATCTCAGAGAGATCCGTCTCACGTATCATCGGTGATGACCTTAGACTTGGTGCTTACAAACGACAAACCGGCCAATTGTTAACTGCTGCATTGAAAGAAAATAGAGTGAAAAAATGTAAACGTCTGGTGAAGAAATACGGTGCTCGGCGGTACAAAAAAATTTTGTTTACGGATGAAAAAATCTTCACCGTGCAGGAAAAATTCAACAAACAGAATGACAGAGTGTATGCACGGTCTGCCCAAGAAGCCGCCACGCTTGTGCCTCGGGTCGAAAAAGGACATCATCCTGCATCCGTTATGGTATGGTGGGGAGTGTCCTATGATGGCGTTTGTTCGATCCATTTTTGCGAAAAAGGTGTGAAGACAGCGGCTAAGAACTATCAACGAGACATTTTAAACAACGTTGTGAAGCCACTCAATGAGACCATGTTCAAAAACAAACCGTGGACATTCCAACAGGACTCTGCGCCAGCTCATAAGGCCAAAACCACACAAGCATGGCTAAAAAATCATCTTCCTGACTTTATCAGTATTGAAGATTGGCCGTCTGGCAGCCCCGACCTTAATCCGCTGGACTACAAGTTGTGGTCCGTTTTAGAGGACATGGTTTGCCATAAACGCCACCGCAATTTGGAATCGCTCAAGAAAGACCTAACGGAAGCAGTGGACAATTTCCCCATTTATGAGCTGCGTACAGCCATCGATGAGTGGCCAGACAGACTTCGGCGCTGTGTGGAGGCCAATGGCGGCCATTTCGAATGAAACGCAACTTTTTGTATTCGTATTCTATCAATAAATAATCCCTGAAAAAATTATCGAAATAACTCAAGTCGTTTCATTTTTACATCGATAAACATCTATGACAGAACTTATGGCTAGACTAGGTATTAAAAACACTGAAATATAGTCTTAATTAAAAGTAAAATCATGTATCAAAAAATAAACTAAATATCGTTTGTTTTTTTCAAACTGAAATTGGCGCCTTAAAATCATACTTAAAAACATATGGGAAATGAAATACATGAGAATCCGCCAACTTTATAGTAAAGCGAAAGTGGAGACCAGGCCGCACATTTATTGTGTGAATAAAATTATGGAACCACGAAATTTTATTCAAATTCAGTTAAAATTATTCAATTAATATGATACTCATTTGATAATCAAGGAAAATTAAATTCACCAATTTCTGAGATAAGAATATAAGAGGTTCAAATAATAACAACTTCAGATTTAATAATTATTATAAATGTGGAGAATATCCCCACTCAAGTTGGAGAATAAAAAAAACGCAATAAAAGGCAGAGCCAACTGGACAATCGTTCTATTTGCGATTAGACTCATCAAGGCAACACATTCTAAAAGGTATTGTGCTTTAAACATGATAATTGCTTCTTCCTATCCTCTTACTAACCTTTTCACCAAGAATTCCGAATAGGTGTAAACACATGCCGATAAGGCTATCTTTACACAACATTCAAATTCCAGCTTACTCACTTATAAATTTAATAAAATATAAGAAGTGTAGTAAATAAGACAATAACAAATACACGTGTAGTAAAGGTTGTGTAATACTAATGTACGGTAGACCAAGAAATTACCGTTTCGTATGGTATGTTGATATGCTACAAAGCTCATAGAACATACAATATACCAACGGTAATTTTAATCCCGTACCATTTTGATAAAGAAATAGTTGTGACTGAGTGAATTTTATTGAAAGTGTAAAATTGCCTTAGGTATAAGTAAAGATGTAGATAAACTACATAATTAACTAACAACTAAATATATATAATCCTTAGTAAACATATATCTCTCGAGGATTATCGGAAGAGGATAATTTGTCCTAACGAATAGATACTGGAGCTCCTTTACATGGCGATCCTGGCAATTGCGAACCAACAAGGGCTAACCCAACGGAACCCGACAGCAAAGCCGAAATTGAGGACGAAGAAATAACAGACTTCGACGAATTTAATAAGATTTAATTTAATAAGATGCATCATAAGAACAAAGGAATTTGCAGAGAGAAATAAGCAGCAGAAAGAATATGTGCAGACACCAATAACGCCATCGACACCACTACCCCAGTACAAACCAACGCCACTATCTGGACCTCAATCGAGAAGGATAGAAGAATTCATCAAAAGGAAGAAGATCAAGGAACCGGTTATCTAGAAGCTACAACGTAGGAAACGCGGTGGAAAGAAGTTCAAGGCGCGAGTTACGTACGCACTACACACAGCACCGTTCATCAACATCATACGTTCATTAGCATCATACATAAATGTATCATACTGCTTGTTCACCTGTCCAATTTCAATTTCAAGCATTTAAAATTAAAACATGCTGACATCGATTAGCAAGCTCAGCAAAGTAAGCAATTCATTAATCGAACGGATGTCGACACGAGTTAATTACACAGCATTTTGTATACAATAAATAGACGATGGAATGTATTGTAAAATTAGTATTAAGCCTAGCTCCAATAAAAGTGGCAATTAAATAAATGTTTATTTTTAAATTTAGAAACCATAGTTATCGTTAGTGGCGCAGTCGGTAGGATCTGCTGACGATCCATTCCTCCTTGTACCTCGGTTTTAAAGTCAAATCCGCGAGAGTGTAGCATCCAGTAATTTTTATTTATTTTATTTAAAAATTACTGGTCACATATCTCCGACCCACACTGTATGGATCGGAGACGCTACAACATATTTTCAATTGAAACGCATTTCAATTGCACAAAAATAAAGTCCCGCAAGTCCCCCGGTGACCTTATTTTTGTTTTCGCACAGCAACGAAATTCCTAACGGGATTTCCTCTTGCTGTGCAATCGGGCATTGCGAGCTTGCAGCGCAGAATTCGAGACAGTCGTTTGGGTGTCGCTGTGGCGACGAGTCGATTTTACAGCGTGGCGGAGGCCAGACGTAGTGGCGGCGAGAGCTGTGGGGTGAACAGTACCCGGTCGGGAAAGAATAATTGACGCGAGGTTGGCAGATACCGAAAAGAGGTGATTCCCTTTAGATTCATCAACTGAATCACTTCGAACCCATGTGCCCTTTCGTTTCGAAAAAAATCACTTTGAACAAATATCGCGTCATACGAACGTACATAGCTGTGGTGATCTTTTCATTCGGTCGGTTGCGTGCGTGCCATCCATTGGCGCCGTACTCATTCATTGAAGTTAAACGAAAATATAAGCGTGCTATAGTGCAGATAAATCCTCGAAAATCATGATTATCCCGGATCTGCGTCATTAATTTTACTTCTACCTTGCGGAAGTTTTATTTAGCTCCTTACCTTTAGTCGGGCCAATCGTAGACCCTCATTGGTGGTATGTTCCTGTAACTTACTGTCAGTTATTTTTATAACGAATAAAATTCATAGTAATTGAAGAAAAAAAAAAGAGAAAAAAAAAGAACAATATAAGAAAATCCAAATATTTATATGTAGTGTGCACGTCAAGCATACCTTAATTAGTTACAAGTTGGTCTTGAAAACCAAATATCCTTTATCAATGGAAATGAAAAGTACATTTTATTAAGTCTTAATCAACATGAAGTTGTATTAATTTAAACCATCTGGCCTTCTTATTGGGCGAAAGCCCGGGAAGTTCTTCTTCTTTTCAGGGTCTGCGCGTGGCCTGGCTGGCCAATGATTAAATAGTTTTTGTGAATTTTTCAGCTTTTCTCTTAAATGGCGGGATACTGGCCATACATTAATAGTAGTTTCTGTGATTGGTTTAGATTTTTGAATTGTTGCATTTGATGGCCAGTATCAGAGGGTGGAGGACCCCAGACCATCGGGGTCAGGGCTCCACTACCATCGGGGGCCCGGGGCTGTCTGCCTCACCCGGGTTCCTTGTAAAAGAGAGGTAGCGTTTATTCCTTGTTCCCTTTTATAGATTTTCAATTTTCTGGCTCCGTGCGTTGTCACGAGCACTGGGTCTGCTTAGTCAGCCCATGTTGCAGAGCCTGGGTGGTTTCCTTTACGGAACGATGCCCCCTTTTTGGTCCCTGGATATGTTCTCATATCAGTTTGCGGCTACAATTCATGACGGATGAATATACGTAGCATCCCGTTTTCTTGAGAGCCAAACAACTCCATTTTCAAGAACCCACCCCAGCCGCAGCGAGCTAGCAAAGCGGCACACCAGCATCCGTCGGGGTTGGTTAAAGGGTGCTCCGCTAATGCGGACCAGGGGCCTTCACGGCCATTTCTAGGGCACCCTGCTCTCGGGGCAATTCTTTTTTTTTGTTTTGCCTCATGAATGGCATTAGCCATTTCCACCTTTCCGACCTTAGCACTCTTGGTTCTGGACTTCGGTCTGGTTCTAAGTTGTGCTAAGGCCATCCCCATCTTCATATCGCTACAAGAGAATATCGCAAAAGTCCTCCGAATTATCCGCGACGGTATATCGTGAAAAGTAATTTGTGTGCTACTCCAAATAACGAGTGTATATCGTGGGAATATGGCGAGTGAATATCGCTTAGCAAAAAAAAGGACTGTCAATCTTGTACTAGGAGAGTGACCGGTGGATTTTTATCCTTTGCAGTGGAGAATGCTTTTACTAGCTTTATTGATAAAAACGTAAGTCGAAAAGAATACTTTCTTTCCACCCTTAACCAATTGCAAATTCATTCAATATTAAATTTTGGGAAAAAAAGAATTGTATCTAATTAAGAAATTATTCATTATCCAACATTTATTTATTTTACTTAAAATAAATATCGAAACATATAAAGTTATTGAGCACATAAAATCATTGAAATTAATTATCGAACTCTGATAAATATTGAAATACTTAAAAACCTTTAAATATAGATACTAAATCATGCAGTACTAGCTATTAAGAATTTTGAATAGATTAATGCACTGAAAAGTGCAGTGCAAGTGGTTCGAAGTGTGTAGAATTAATGTCAAGTCCTGCCCATGTCAGTTTCTTACGTTGAATTCAAAGCAAACTCATTAAGAATAGTGAAAGAAATCACACTGGAAAACCCTGCATTTGAAAATATAAACAACACCACAATATTTTTGATAAAAAGGGCTGGAAGAAGGGGGCTGGGCACCAAATAAATGAATTAGAGAATTTTTATTCAAGAACAGGGAGCGCTTACAACTCCGACAGTCAAGGAAGGAATGCACAAAGCAGAATCGCTGTGCTCCCAATCTTAACAAGTACTAGGGGAGAAGACAAAACAGCTTTTTACCCTCCCAGCCTTGGAGGATGTTCGGTTGACGGATCATCCATTGAACTCGATGATCGGCATTCAGGTAAGTGTAATAATTGATTTGCCACTAAATTCCGATGCTTGGTGTACAATTTCTTTTGTTGCAGGTCGTCGTTGGATGGTGTAGCATCCGCCGCTTATAAAGATCCCCTCGGGGACCTGTACTTAGTATGTGCATGGCCACATGTAGAGCTATAAATCTTTAGCTTATGTGGCTAAAGAGCTATTGATCAAACTAGATGGTGAAGGGGGATTGATCAATTATCAAGGATGGACCAGGACTCCGAAAAATAAAGCAAAACTTGATGAGATAATAAGGAGTTTTATTGATAGTAAGCCCCTCTCTGATGTGTTAGTTGCTTCTCAAACTGAGAAAGATAGATTTGAGGAAGTCTCAGCAAAATTTAAGTGCATTGCTAAAAGATTCTAATATAATTGAAGATATATAGCGACGAAAATTTCGGTACACACCAACTGTTTACTAAACTACTATAAACTTAGTTGAAATTTCAAAATAGAATACAGCATTAATGTCCAACATATCAGCTGACTGGGATTTCGTTGATTCCACTGGAACGGCTGAACGTTACAAGTTACAAGTTAAAATGTGCATCGAAAACAGCAGCTCAAGGCTAGCTAACTGTCGCCTCGAGAAAAAAAATTTCGAGACCAAAAATTTGAAATCAGAAAAACGAACACAAAGTACCGTATGTAGCGACAGCAGTAAACGTTTTATAGTTTATATATATGTGTGAATGTTGATTAATTTCGATACACACTGTATCGAAATTAAACAGGCTCCATATTCGCCACGGGGAATTAATTTCCGATACATCCCGTTGAAGGTTTTATTACTCGAGCAGAATTTATTGCCATATTTGGCAATTAAGTCAAGATACCGTTAGTCGAGATCAAGCCACTGGCGTCTAGCGGTGAAAATCGTTGGCGAATAAAGCCGACGAGTAAAGTCTACTTGAGAGATCGTGTGCCAGGACATGCGAATTTTTGATCGTCGGACACTAAAGTCGGTTTTAGAATGGTAGCCAGTAAAAAGTGGCTCAAAACGCCACCTTTGAGTAAACATGAGTTTATCGCGTTGAATATACTCGACTTTGTGAGAATGAGATAACAGCTGGTTTTAAATGATATGACAGATTACAATATATTAGTCAAGATTCAGGTAAGTAAGAAATTATAATTTTTCAATTATTGTTATGATTTAATTTTCTGCATTGTAGGTTGTCATCGCCGGCCAATTGCCGCCCACAACAGCGCACGCAGAATTGACAACACGAGGTAAGTTAATAGTTCATTAATTCAATAACTATAATAATTCAACTACATTAATTCCTTTCTTCAAATTTTATAAAACTGACAAAAAAATTGCGAAAAAGGCATTTTTTGTGTCAGTAATTCAAGTGAAGGTGCATCGAAGAAGTTTTTTCCAAGAAACCTATGCTGATAACTTAAGTAAAAAAAACACTCATGTATTTGGCACTTCAGATGGTCGAAAGTTTGCCAAATCATTCCGAAAACAAGCTGCCAACCACAAATAATGGTATGGCTACTTGGATAGAAGAAACAACTACGACTAGATGAATTGGATCAAATAATGTGGAGACTTTAGATCAAGCCTACATTATCTCTAAGTTGATAAGAGCCATTAGCTTTACAGGAAAATATTTTCGTACTTTCCACAAATCTTTAGAAACTATTTCCAAAACTTATGCAAGTTTGATTTTGCGCAAAATATAAATATGTTACCATGTCATCACAAATAATAAGGATAAATAAATTTTACAACTTACCCTCTCATCGGCTACTTGAAACGGCTTTCGTATTTTATGATGCAACTCGACTTCGGATTCAAATCGAACTTATATCTTAATTTTCACTTTTTTAGTATAAACTAATTTAAATGTAAAACAAATAAGTGGGATACTATTCAACTAAATCATATGGATAAATTCAATAGCGACCACAATATCCACTTTCAACCCCTATTCTGAAATTTTCGAAAAGCAAAACGTACTTTCATCAACTGCCTGCATGATTTGATTTTAATATTTAACTATCCCGTTTTTCATGGGAATCTGACATTTAATATGCATTTTAGGTTTCTTTCTTCTAAAGTATTGCTTTTTTTTTTGTTTAGGTTGATTTTTGTCATTTTCATTTCTTTTAGAATAGCACGATTCTTTTCTAAATATGTAGATGTCTTAGTATTATTTTAGTTTTAGGACAGACTAGCGCAAAAGTTGAAAATATCGTTTACTCGTTCGTATTCATGATGATTGATGATTTTATAGTCGATAGATACGAAATATTGGCATGCCAATTATTGTACTAAAAATTCTCAGTAGTTAATATTAAACTTATAAGTTAGACTGCAATCTGTCATAACTGTAATTTAAAAACCATCTAGAAAAGTTTTCGGATCATTATTTCAAAATTTTCAATGATTATTATTATTTTACTTTTGCATCTTTTGCTATTTCTTCTTGCTATCCATCGTAAACTGCATTTAAAAACAACAAAAATCAATTCGAAATTGTTTATCTGAATTTTACTTTTGTCACTTTTCAAACAAGATCGGCTCTATTTACATTATATAATGCGATCTATGTAACATTCTTTAGCAATTATTTATAAATTTTTAATTAGTTTAATATAATACATTTATATTTCTTTGCTGTTTTTTCCGTATTTTTCTGAATTGTTTTTTTTTTAATAATTATTATTTACTAGATAAATATTTATCGATTAAAGTTTCATGCTTTTCATTTTCTATCGTTTAAAAAAATTCATACTTTATCTTTTTTTTCTAGAGTAGAAACTAAACTACAGTTCCTCCAGGAGGTGCACTGGGGCTAGGCGACATATGTTGAGGAACATTCTACAATAAAGAAAACTCAAGTAAAAAATACAATAACATGAAAATCGTTAGATGATGATATGAAAGTGGTACGTTTTTCTCTGTTTTTGTATAGTGGATACTTGTGATAAAACAGATCGCTTGTGTAAGAAGCCATTGTTGATTTTCGAAACTACTATTTCTATAATTTACCATATCAAATTGTGTAAACCTACAACAGAGGCGATAAATATGCATACTCTGATGACATTGGCAGAACAAAAGAAGTTTTGATGCTCGTATAAAAATCGTGTTTGTCGGATGTAATCTATAGTTATGAAGATCACACCATTAGCCTCTAACAGTGTGGTCTTCGGTGATTTTCGGATTTTTTTTCTGCCCTTCCAACAAAATTTAGAAATACATGAGTATGCATCTTCAGCTATTGTTTAATTGATCCTATTTTCTTCTTAAAATTCATTCACAGAAATAAAACAAAAGGCGATCGAAAATCATCAATAGCCCTGACGGTGTGTGTGAATACAGAGGACCTACATACATTCAACTTTGATTTTGAAATGTTCGTTTTTAATGATAATATTAAGTTAATAAAATTAAGAACTTACAGAATATCCTGGTCGTGCCCACGTATATATAAATCCATCTTGGCAAGCAGTTAAAAAACAGTCTTCACGAAATATTAACGCAGTCAAACGTTCATGAGCGATCTTCTTGCAAATTAACGGTTCTAGGAGCGGACATTCATCAAAACGCGGACATGCCGGTGTACCGATTAATTTCATCGGATCATATGTTGAAACTGTTGTTGATGTTGCACTGCTCGAGTGCGATGATTTCGAATTTTTCAATGATGTCAAACTATTTTCGCCATCTAGATTTGTACCATTGAAAATACTATGATGCAACGATGATGAATGATAGTTGCCACTGGATTTCGACAGACTGAACGTTTTCCGATGATGATTATGATGATTTTGTCGATTGTTATGATGACTGTGAACTTGTTCGATATTTGTTGAATTGGTTGAAGATGATTTCTTTTCGCTGCCGAACGTAAAGTTCGACAATCGTTGTGTAAGGCTATTGAATGCTGAGAGGCCGGAAGAGGAATCCGATGACTTTGAGGAACTACCCGATGATGATTTGTTGTTTATGATAGAATTGTCTACTTGACTATTGGCCGATGATGCATCAATCTTTGACGTACTATTTCCAACACAATTCGCTTGCTTATTACTATTATTGTGTTTACTGCTAATGCTATTAGTTGAATTCTTATTGTTTTGTTCGGAATTGCAGTTACTATTGACACCGACGCCGCCACCACCACTGTCGTTTGACGATATTGTGCAGTTCGCCGTCGAAAATTTACTTGAGCTACTATTACTACTGTTCTTACTGCTAGTATTACAGCTATTATCATCTTTGTTACCCGAGCCGTTTGTGGCATTAGTCGTGGCTATTGGCTTTATTACTTTCACATCACACATAACGTCTCCGTTGGGTTGAATATTTCCCACAACCGTTCCCGACGAATTGTTTATGTCATTTGCCGTCGTACTGTTAACTCGTTGCCGCAAAGTAAGCGGATGTCGCAAAACATCTTCAGTTATATCCCACAGGCACAGCTGGGTGTCTTGGCTAACGGAACCTAGACGATAACTTGTTGCTAGCTTGTCCTGAGCTAAACTGTCTCGAAACGACGCTGAGTTCGGGCGACGGCCATTGCAGTTTTTATCGCAATCATACAAATCGTAATTACTATGATCATTGTTGCAATACCTATAGTCTCCACTCATCGGATTCTCATCATCGGAAAAGTCCGGCCCGTCCCAATTCGTATACGACGTTGTGTAGGGATCAAAAGCCACAACGGACACCCACGATCGATGTCCTTGACCTCTGGCTACCACTCGCCTCTCATGTAACGACCACACTGTCACTAAATCATCTTCACCGCCTACAACTATATACTTTCCGTCTGGTGACCAGCAAACACACAGGAAGCCTCCAAAATATGATCTCGCTATGCCTAACAGTTCCATCGTGTCGTAATGGAAAACACGAAGAAATCCATCCTGCGATACGATCGCCAGATTCGAACCGCACGGTGAGAAACTGAATTCGTTTATACTGCAGTTTTCCGTTCCAAATACCCACTTGTACAATGGATTTCGTGTTGATTTCGATTTACATGTCAGTATTGTGTAACCATCACCCATTTTGAATGGCTGGTAGTTGGGTGCAGTTGGCGTACAGGGTAATTCCTCGTTGTATAGGTACAAATGACCGGATGCATGTGAGGCAAGAAAGAGATTCGGTGACCCGGGTAACCATTTCAAACATGTTACTTTCGTTTTATCAATTAGTCGCTGCAAGTAGATAAAAATTAAAATAAATTAGAAATGATGTATAGATTGGACATATAATTTATGTCTTGAATTTTAACTGAAAATAGTATTTGTCGGAAAACTTATTGAAAACTTATGATAATTTTTTGAGAGAAAGAATGGAGAGGCGCATTCTATATCACAATAAGAAATACTGAACTTATAGAATAACGAGATTCAACCGCATCGATCAAGTATGTACGCGGAATGACACCAAGTTCAGCCTCAATATTCTGAGACATTACGGATGAAGAAAAAAAGCAGATGTTAGGAGATGGAAAGGCTAACAAAAGGTTTAGAGGATCAAATAATAAAGCCGGAAAAACGAGAGGTCCTGGCAGTGATATGCAATATGTGCTAGTCGAACTTCAACTAAGAGTTAAAGATGACACCAAGGTCCTTAAAACTATCAACAGGTTTGAGAGAGGAGCCGAGAACTGAGTAGGATAAAAGTTGAGACGGAGATGTTTTTTGGGTGAAGGACATTTGATGTTACTTCGCCATATTCAGAGTAAAGGAGTTTGCAGCGGTGATACTAAAAGAAAAGAAAAAGATAAAAAATAGATTAATAATTCTAGAACAATACGTTCTCTATTGTTAATAACTAAAACAATAGAGAACAGTCACTAATGGGTTCATTCCCTCTGAAAATTTTGGGATCATCAGGAATGGAACAATAAAGGGTAAAGAATGCATCCTTGTGGTATACTTAAAAAGGTGCGCATAAGTTTACGTGGGACAGATTGATTTGAATTTTAATCAGAACTGTGTTGAGGAAACCATACAACAGAAGCATATCCTAGTATGGATCTGACCAATGATGAATGGAAGTTTAGCTGTGGTAAAATATTAAGAAGACTTCAGAACGAAACCAGAAAGTTTAGAGGCTCGATTGACAATATCCAGAATGTGCCACTCAAATCTGAGATGACTGTCAAACGTGACCCGAAGATCACGTACATTATTGGGAGTTGAGAGGAGATGGTTATATAGCGATTAGTTGTGATGGAGTAGACCATGGTGTAATTTTTTTTGTATTTGAGACTACCTTTTTCACTTGACACAAATCCTCAAGAATAGTGAGTTTCGATTGGACTAGGTAGCAGTCCTCGAGTCGTCTGCAAAGAGAAAACATTCGCAGGAATGGAATGGAGAAATGTCGTTCACATAAAATAAGAACAGGAATGAGTGGGGAATGGTGCATTGCCAAATAGGAATCCAAAAATATCTAACGCGACAGAAAGTGCCAGACAGCTAAGACTCAAGTCATCGGACGATGGTTGCAGAGAACCCAAGATTTTGCAACTTACTAAGGAAGCATTGTGAGCAGCAAGAACAACCTCCCAAGGAAAAGGCAGTGCAGATTGCATGTACGTCAAGTCGCACATACAGTGCTATAGCTACGAAGCTCGTAAACGAGATACGTACGCATCGAATGACTTTTGAGAAATTCTTGCTACTCTTTCACAATTAGATGCCCATATTCAATGATATTCAATGCGAGAGATGAATCACCAGACTAATGAATGGGAGCTACTTCGTATTAATCAATTAGGCTCTTATTAATGATGATGGCTAAGGGAAAGCAGAATGAATTGCATGCCATCTTCAGAAATATTGAAGGAAGACTATCAGAACCAGAATTAGTTGATATTTTAAGATCAATCATCAAAGATTCAATCAACTGTGGAGATATGGGAGGAAATGAGAATGCATGGTTGGAGAGGACATTAGATTGATTATGATAAATCGATTGAATACGACTATTACCGATGGAAGAAAAAACTGGAAGAGAAGTACCATGCAAAATGATCACAATCAGATTGAAGAGAGTTTGAAATTTGGAGTTTGGTCCCAAAGGAGTTGACGCTACTTAGCTGTTTGTAGTGTGCCCAAAAGGGCTTAAAGGTATCAAAATTAAGAGAATTTTCAATATTTGAAACTTAAGAAGAACGAACATAAACTCCTTAGTTTCAACCTTAAATTTGCGAAAAGCTCATTTACAGAACGCCCTGCTAATTCAAATTTATTACAATGCCAATTTTTTGGATAGGTTTGTTTGAATTCGTTCGTTCAACCAGATCGGATCTTTAGAATTACGGGGGGAAATAATGGGAGCAAAAAGTGGAATGATGTTATATAAGGTAGAGGTGATGGAATATTAAACCAATTTAACCAATTTAATTTTCCTTAGTTTCAACCTTAAATTTGCGAAAAGCTCATTTACAGAACGCCCTGCTAATTCAAATTTATTACAATGCCAATTTTTTGGATAGGTTTGTTTGAATTCGTTCGTTCAACCAGATCGGATCTTTAGAATTACGGGGGGAAATAATGGGAGCAAAAAGTGGAATGATGTTATATAAGGTAGAGGTGATGGAATATTAAACCAATTTAAAGATTTAGGCCATGATAGTCTGCTTCAAAGAAATTTGATCTGGGACTTACAATGATTGAGGTATGGTTTGGAGACGTTAGTCCAACACACGTTCCTACAAGAGGATGGTGAATGTTAACTCCAAGATATTGGTATGGGCACTCAAAGATGAAAGGTTCATCGCACGATCAATTATAAAAAAAGAGTCAGAATGTTGTTGAATTATAATAGGTTTCAGCTATTCATAAAAGTAGTCAAACTTGAAACGAGAGAAATGGGATGGGGAGATGGTTGAGAGAAACCAGGGAACGATAGTTTATTTAGATTAGGCAGATTGTAGCCTCCACAGAGTATCAATCTCCATTTATGGTAACATGAATTTATAACATCACAAAAGTGCTCGAAGTAGTTATCATAAACATTCAAATTACTAGGACAAGCGATAAATACGCCGGATACAAAGACTGAACGGGCTACAGAGCCAATACCGACAGTAACACCATCAAAATGAAATATGGAATTTTATGGAACTATTTCAAATGAAAGGTTATTTACAGCAATGAGGATGCTTGAATGGTTCACTGATTCAAAAGCTCTGGCAAAGTTTGTATATAGGGCATCCGCTTGTTTTTGCTCACCGATTGCGCAAGCTAAGGTGTTTGTAAACGACAATGAGCTTGTTACCGTTGACTTTCCTTTAATGAATCCATGCTGTTTACTGACTAACAAGGGCTGGATAAAAGAGTACACTCTATTGTAAACTTACAATAGACACAGAGCAAAAAGGTATATGGGATAGTAGTTGGAGATGCAAGAAACATCAGTAGCTTTGTGGATGCGAAATATGTTTGTGGATATCTAAAATGATGAAAAGGTACCGGTTGAAAAGCTAATATTAAAAACTAGTGACAGAGGAACACACAGGGAAGATGAAAGTGATTTAATGGAAAAATTCGGAATGTTATCAGAACCGAAATCAAAGCCTACATGAAGAGAGCTCATTAATAATTAAGGATTAATAAAAAGGACAGAATTCAAGTAGTTGCGGAAAAATTCAGTGATGGCGCAGAAGAACTGTGACGGGAAGGGAAAGCAGAGAAAAACTGAACAAGAAACTCCCAAGTATATTGTGGAGAAAAGCCAGACGTGTCATGAAGATACATAACAGAAGGAATGCCATAGGAAGTTTTCAAAAAGTTGGTATAGGACCAGAAAGACTTGGGAATATCGGATTTAATAGACGCTTCGACATGATTAAAGTAAACAAGCATCGCTTCATTGTCTACTTTTTTTAGCCGCAGCACGAAGCCTTTGAAACTTGAAAAGGTCTTGAAGGGAGATAGACTTTTTGTATTTTCTGTGGCTGCGTACTTGGCTCTATGAGTGAGTGAGCACATTGACGGTGAGCCACGGAGGATTGGAACTTATTTTAGAACGATAGGAAGAAGTATAACAAGAGATTAAGTTGTACAATAAGTAATACATCATCCACATTTAGCTCTCTGAAAAAATGGTACCAGTTAGTACTATATATTTCATTGGTCAAAGCGGATTAACTAGCCTAATTATAATAATTAGCCCACTCCCAAAATTAAATCCACTTCTATTTCACTTTAGACGGGGGGTTCAAAGTTAATCCCACGAACAGAGTAGGATAATGAGGAACACATATGAAGATGGAGAGGTACTCAAGAAAAAAAGGAAGAGGAAGATTGGTCTTGACACAATCTAGGATCCTATAATTAGTATTGGATACGTTCTGGAATCGGAAGAGCGAGCAAATGGAAAAGAGGAAATAATAACGAGTGAAATATTGCTTAAAGACAAAATACTCGGAAAAATGTCATCCCAATATAACGAAGGGATATTGAAGTCCCCAAATAAAAGTGCGGAAGCAAAAGGAAGCGACAATTAAGGCAGAACGAGAATTTCACAAAGAAACTCATAGACCAGTGCGAGGCTACTTCAATAGCTGTAAATTGAGGAGATAAGCAACACTGAGGATTTGGAAAAAGAAATGCGAACACATTCAACCGGAGGGCGAGGGTATCAAGTCACTTCAGATCGTTCCATTCAGAGATTTATGAGAGCCAATTAAAACACCAACTACTAAATAAAAATCACAGGCAGATCGGTCTATATCTGCGAAAGACAGTGTGAAGGGGTAAAATTTAATTGCTACATATATTCCACAAACACTTAGCTTTCTGATAGCAAGACTGTTTTATGTCATTGACTTTGGCCCGAGCCGCTTACGGCGAAACTCCAAAAGAAAACTATATTTTCAATGTGCGACGAAAAGACGAACGGTTGAACTGATATTATTCATATTTCATATGGAGCGAAAGTAAACAAATTTGACAGTGCCAGCAGTAAATTTGACCCTGACTGACCGACTTCTGGAATTTTTTGATGCGATAGGCAATAATTGACAGAAGGTGAGGATGGGCGTGACCAGTAAGTCGTTTGTTGCACTTTGGAAGAGCTACGAATTTCGTCAGAACAAGCGCCATTATAGTTGCGGCAGAGGAGATAAGAAAAGAAACATAAATTCTGAGATCATGGGACTCAATATAGGGTTTCATGGAAGTCAAGCTAACGGCCAAAAATGGAAGCACGAGAAAATCAAAACAAAACAAACTTGAGTAAATTACAATAAGGATATATAGGCTGTGCAAAAATCAGTCAATCTACCTTAAATTCTAAGTGAATTGTCGCTACATTCTATTCTTTTAGCAAGACCAGACTATCAATGAATAAGCTCCAAAAGTATTTGCGACAATCTATCGAAATATCTATCAAGTGGAAAACTAAACAATAAGAAATGAACAAGCGCAAATCGAATTACAAACAATCAAATGTTAGGAGATTAGTGAAAACTTTTCACATACACGAAGAATGAAAGCGACAATAGCTGTCTTACAACGAGAATGCGAATTAGAACTAGAATGAATTGCATGTAGAGCAATTTTTTGCCATATTCATATGTATACTACAGATGTATTGTATGTGTATAAGATACAATTTTACAATAGAAACTCGAATGTGTAACAACAGTAGATTGTATACTGGAATGTATATTGTAATGTAATAAGCATGTTGGAATGCATATTGTAATGTACCTCTTCGTTGTAGAGTTTTCCCGGCTGTCTGCCCGGTTGCGCTAATTGAATTTGTCCGGTTGTAAATCCGACTAGTAGTGGTGCACCGTCCGGTGTTGCGGTCGTTGAATTGAAATCATGGCAACTTGGATTTGTTCCTTTGTACAATTTTTTATCAATTGGTTTACTCAATTCCGAGCCCTAAAATGAAACAATGATAATATGTTTTAATTATTTATGTTTATATTATTTTGTTGTAATATTCGATAAACAAAATTTCTATTTTATATCATTCTTTGAAAAAAAAAAAATATTCATATTTGAAAAATAAAACACAATATAGTTATATACACATAATGTTGAAATTCAAAGTTTGTAGCGGTGATATGAAACGCCGGTTTTTTCACTGAATAGTTCTTTATTTTTATTTTTCGACAGCTTGTTTTACCACTAGCTGTGTAGCCGGCTCAAAATTTATTGTTGAGCGTGTACAAGCGCTCTTGGTGATATATGATTTGTTATAAATTAAAGTCGTTACTTACTTGTACAAAATATCATTAAGCGTGATATTATTAAACTTTATAATTAAAGAGTGATATAAATTATGAAACTTGGATAGGATTTTGAGCTGCACTTTTGAGCACGAGGCCACTCACTAGATGAAAATAACTGTTCCCTCTGATAAGGTGCAGGTTTTCTTGCAAGATTTTGTTTTATAGTGTAAAATTGGTAACCATGATTACAGTTCGTGTGTTCGACACGGCACCATTTGACGGCGTTAGTTGTTACACATAATAATAAGCGTCTTTCGAGTTGTTTGCAGAATAAGGGAATAGTTTTTCAGGTGAAGCAGATCGAGGCTTTATCCTGTGTCATGTGTATGTAGAAAATGTTTTCTCACAACAATCTTAGTCGATTTAAAAAATTGTATCTGGGACAAGTATAGATTATAATAAAACGATTAGGATGATACAAACGACATTATCTTCAAAGTGGAGTCAAACTTCAGAAAGGACCCCAAAAACATTTTTACTATTATTTATTGACATGTTAGGGAGATATTAGTAATTCATCTGCGAAAATTATACAAAACATTCAAAATTGAAATATGAAGGACTAGAGTGTTTCAATTGCAAATAAAGTTCTTTTTCGAAAATCCAGATGATATATGCATTAAAAACTATATTTTGTGTGTATGCGAACTACATACATATATAAAAGCTCATCGTTTGATGGACTATAATCGTTTGTTCAATTTTACTTAATCTTTCGGTAATCGGTATCACTGCCATACCATATACCATTCGCTATCAATTTTAATTTTTAGCTTTAATACAGAGTTATCGTGGATGAGCTACCGTTGAAAGTAAATATCTATCAAGCTTGGGTGTTGATACAATAGAAATGTGATAGTAGGAAATGCAATTACGCAGTTGAAAGAATGAATTACGATTTGACGAATAACGGTCACTAGTTTTATCTTTCTCTATCTCGTTTGTTTGCTGTCGCCAAACAATGTTTGCATTCTGAGGAAACTAAGCAAAGTGCTCAAATCATGACGAGCAACTTTTTTGACGCATTTTCGTTTAACGTTTAACCGATCGAATAGAGATGCGGAGGTTTTGATTGATAAGGGAAATAATTTCGTGAAGTGTTTGAGTTTGGTAATAAGACCTTGATAGTAAAATGAATTTTTTTCTTTCTCTAGCAATTTGATGACATTTCTGCATTGATTATTATAAATACGAAGCTCTATCAAATACAATTCAATTAGTATGCACAATTTTAAAGTTTATATTTTATTCTTAAAAGAAAAACACTGTTTACATAAGAGCTATAAAATCAAAAATGTGGATTAAAGACATAAAAAAACACGACTCCTTGTTTGGGAATCATCGTTTAAAAATCGATAAATCAATATTTTCCCTTACATTCCTGAAGCTATGAAGCAACTCTAAAACTCTATCGGATTGAGGGAGCCAATGCAACAGAGTTTGGTGGTCAGCATTTGCACAATTGGGGGTCCACTAAATAAACATGTATTTCAGCTATCGCGAATTGAGATAACTGATCTCCATTACTAGAGACTATAATATGGAAGTAAAGGTAGACGATAGTCTCATCAATCTACTACTTCTGCAACAGCAGCACAGTGAACGACAACAAAGCAAACGAAAGCAACTACTGTGCTAAAATGTCCAACCACACCTAGAGCTACAACATAAAAACAACAATTACAGATTCGAGAAGAGCTTAGTTTGCAGCCTCCGAAGCTTCAGCAACAATGTTTTTAGCGTTAATTACAGATTCTTGAGCAACAGCCTCAGAAACAACGGCAGCTTAAAGAGCCTCAAGACAAAAAATTTCTGCGACAAGGACAACACGTGAATCAACCGCTCATTGAAACTCAGATGCAATGCCATTCTCTAGTGTCATCTACTTAACCAGAAATACAAGTTATTAGTACTGGTAATGATAATTTTAATGGCATCATTAGAGTAGTTTAAACTCCTCTTTAAAATTTTCTTGAAAATCTATACATCTTGGTAGCTTGGAAGGACACTTGCAAGAAACTCATCATGGATTTTGACAACAATCGTTTTGTGGACTCTTTCTTACTAACACTTTCGACTGAACTAAGGTTTGTTCAGGCGCCTTAAATTTTGGTCTGTTGGCATTCTTGTTAAACAATTTGAATCCTGTTATCGTGGGATCTCACCCTATTGAAAAAGATCATGTCCGCCTAAAAATCATCGGATCTCTTTTTGTCAAAATGGTCGTTTACTGAAAGCCAAACTGGTCTAAATTCGACTTTTCTCTACAATGTCTTCCAACGATTTTGTCTGTTGGACAGAAATCTGGCTCTTTGCTGGTTTTTTAAGTGATGCGTTCTTTCCCCTGCAGATTGGCATCAGATATGATAGCGATCATAATTTATCAAGTAACGCAGACGGTGGAGTTTTAATTGTCATACGCAAGGCTCTGTCTGTTACACTCTGTGCTAGCTGCGTAGTATCTCGCCCTGTTGAGTGTATCGCTGTCGGTATTTTTCTGTCACATAACGTTTATTTACTACTTGGTTCTGTGTATGTGCCTTGTAGTGCATCCATTTTCACGTATGAGTGTTTTTAGTGACCTACCAGACTTTATTCTGCCTTATTATCCCCATTCATCTATTGTTGCATGTGGTGATTTCCACTTACCTTCTATTGATTGAGATTCTTAGCAATTTTGTTTTCATCTGCACCCCCAATTGCCGTTTCATTTCTTGTATTTGTTCCTTATCCCAATTTAATTACGTTCGTAAATATAACAATCGTACGTTGGACCTTATTTTTTATATCTTTGCTTTTTCTGATACCGATCTTCGAAAACCCCTTTTTTTATCGATTTTTGTTTATTGGATATCCCCCGTATGAAGAGCAGAGCTTGGATAACTTTTCTAAAGCTGCTTATCAGCAAATTACTGCTGAGCTCATCACTATCAATTGAATTTCTTTCTTCAAAGGCTTTGAGATCAATTAAGACCTTTCTTCAATTTATTCTCTCTTTAACAACTTTGCATCTAATTTTGCTTCTCTGTCTCGCTCTCATTAGGTGCCTTTCTTGCGCACCCGTGCAGATCAAATTTTGTTAAGTATACTGAATTTCAAATGAAAGTTTGTTAAGTATATTTAATACAACAGCAAAATTCTGCACATTGACACAATTTTGTTGTTGAATTCACTATACTTAACAAAAGTTGATCTGCTCGAGTTTGCGGAAAAAAACGCACGTATTGTGATGCTTGTACTCCTAGATTTTCTGTGGCAGTTTCGAAAGCCTTGCACGAGAAGAATGAGGGTCGAAATTAATTTTCTTCGGAGTTCATCTGCTGAGATTTTTCAGCGTTACCGGTATTTTTGAGTAACGACTAAAAACAATTGAAGAAGCAACGAAGCAACACAACAATGAACCAATTTGTTAATTTTTTTTATGTGGGAGGGAACTGCTGCTTATATTCCTCATTTTTATGATTTGTTTGCTAGGTTTTTCGCTTCTTTGTCCGCCTAACATTACTTCAGGGAAATCTGCTTCGTCTTTGTCTTTTCATTTGGATATTGTGGTGATTAATGAGGTAGAAACCTTAATATCTCAGTTGGATCCCTCTGCGAATAGTAACCTTTATAGTATTCCAAATGTGTTTTTTAAGTTTGCTGCAAGTTCCTGATGTGTTCCTCTGTTTACTTAAGGGGTTAGTCCACTGTTAAACTGCTCAAAATGACTTTTTTTTAAACAGCTACCAAAAAAAAACTACTCAAGATATCGATTTGAAATTTTATGTACATCTTTATTGAGGTTAAAAGTTAACATTTTCATTAGAAATAATTATTGCAAAAAAAGCGAATTGCGTCTCGTAAATTCCTGGACAAAATAAGCATCTGTGAACAAATTACCAAAAATATTTCATTAGTTTTGAGTATAAAGGACTGCACAGGCCTAAAATCAGAAAAAAAAATTTATTTGACGATTTGCGAAACATTTTTTTTATTGAAAAAACGCGAAAAACAGGATAACCAATGTTCAAAGGTTTACCAAATTTTTGTTAATCGCTCTACGGCTCTAAATTTAGGCCCGTGCAGTCCTTTATACTCAAAACTAATGAAATATTTTTGGTAATTTGTTCACAGATGCTTATTTTGTCCAGGAATTCACGAGACGCAATTGGTTTTTTTTTCGGCGGTACTGCGGCGCTCTATTGGGGCGGTCGCCATTTTGTTTTCTAATAATTATTTCCCATGAAAATGTGAACTTTTAACCTTAATAAAGATGTACATAAAATTTCAAATCGATTCTTGAATAGTTTTTTTTTTGGTAGCTGTTTGAAAAAAAAACTTCATTTTGAGCAGTTTAACAGTGGACTAGCCCCTTTATTTATTAATTTAGTTTGAGATTTTAAAATCAGGGGACATTGGTAGTATTACCGGCTATCGTCCCATATTCTTCCTTTCTTGTTTCCCTAAGTTGCTTGAGTGAATCTTTAATCATAAAACTCACAGTGCTTTTAGTCACTTCTTTTCTAAAGAGCACCATGGATTCATTCAGGGACGTTTTACGACAAAAAATTCAGCCGAATTTATCAACTTAGGCACCTGTTCCATGTGTAGCGACACATTGTAAATAAACGCGTAAAGTACTCGAATTACTAATGCCCAGAAAGCGACTTGAGCGACGCACAGCGGGAAGGATCAGAGCAAGTGCTTCTCGGCAGAAAACGTCCTGTTCGTTCACGACTCTCCTCCCATGCAGATCGTTCGCATACACGCTCGCATTATTACATGTTTGAACTTTTATTTAATTAGCAGGATAAACTCTTGTTTGTGGAACTCTCAGTGTTTGATCTGTGGATTCACACACACACACACACACGCTACACTTGTATAACGATCTACAAGCTCATGTGATTCTACACTGACTATTTAGCATGATAAACCACCCAGTACTGTTGGAAAAGGTACGTAACTTCGTTGTATCCTGCACCCTATCTCCTGGCTTTCTTCCTACATCCATGATCGCACCTGTAGTGTTACTTTTCTATTCTATTCTGGTGTCAAGGTTTTATCCTTGGCCCCTTCCTTTAACCTTTTTTGGCTTTCCTTGTAACTTCAAGTCTAAATCTCTTTTATATACTGATGATCCTAGGATCTCTCGTACTGTCCCTCCACAAAAGGATTGTAGTCATTTACAATCTGAGTTTTTGATTTCAAATGACTCATGCTCTGCGCACTCTCTTACTCTTAATTTTTCCAAGGGTTACTTGATGTATTTTTCCAACAAGCCCACTCCCATTGCATTTGATTACTTTTTGTCTGGTAGTGTTTTGGAACATGTCGATTAACAATGCAATCCTTTTCCTTGTACTCTCGTTTATTTTTATTCTCCTGGACCCAAAATGCTAAGAAACCGTGATGAGTACCAGTTTGATTCGCTGTCCATTTCTTTTCACTCATTTAAAAATCGATATTTTTACGTAGCGTCTATATAGTGAATATTGCCTTTTTCGACCTTTTCGTAGTTTTCATTTTGTTTTTATGATTGTATACTATCTCATTTTGTTAATGGATTGTTCTGCTAAATAGGTTTTAAATAAATAAATAAATAAATAAATAAATCTAATAATAACTCTGCTGTGTAGTACCAAATTCATAACTTTTCAACAGATTTCTTGCTAAATATGTCGCAATGCAAATCATCTCACTTTCTTCCTCCGAAATCTAATCACTTTCTTGTTTAAAGACAGTTTCCTTATTCCGACTCCAGCTATTATTTCATATCCCACATTCACGTATCCCTGCAGGCAAACTGTTTTCTAAGAACAAAAGTCAAAATTTCAATAATTTCTCACGAATTGAAAACACTCTTCTGCTGAACTGATATAAGAAATTAATGGTTGTTTGGATCACTTGTCCAAATACGCTGTTATTATTATGAGTTATAATTACTTTGCTGGTACTAAAAATATACTTCATTTTCTTTAGAATCATCTGCGAAAATTTCGAAGACGGGGTATGGATATTGTTTAGGGCTACAATTCTCCGAATTTTTCAATTGACTAGCATATTTAGTTTCCATTTTTCTGGCGAAATCCTCAAGGACATTGCAATTTTCGATATGAGTTGACTTTTTTTTTATTGTAGAGAGATTCATAATTTTCTCTACAATTTTGAACACCATTTAATTTCATTCTCTTATCTTAAAAATGGTAACTACTATTTTATGCGTTTCTAATGTTATTTTTAGCCAACACTTTCTTGGACGATTCTTTTACTGCACTAAATTAGCAACAATCACTTAAATTGATCGAATTTTAAAGCGAAAGTAACTGTTCTACGATTAGCAATTTAAACTCAAAAAGGTATCATTACAATAGCGTTTTGGATGAAAATTTTCCTCCCGCCCGCGTATTTCTTCTTGTATATTGTTTTCCAGGTGGTCTTATGATATCCTTACGCGGCAACCAAGCATTGAGGGCCTGCTCGATTTGCTCGTAGTATGCTTCATTTCATTATCAGCAGTCTCCTCCGTGCGTGTTTATAAGACTGATTTTCGCAAATTCGTCTAGCACGCGATTGGCTGATTATTTATTTATTTATTTATTTGGTATGTATTCAATACAACAGGCAAAACTGCCCAATTACAGATTGGATACCATGAACAAAATAAAATAACAAGAACTAAATAAGAATATATAAATATAAGTACATAAAATAATCAAAGTTAAAATAAGATAAAGTAATAATAAAATAAAAAATAAAGCAAAGTAACAAAGAAAAAAAATCCATTACAAACACGAATGCCCAATTCTACAATGAAACGGCCTAGTAAAAAATAGTAAGGAGTAAATGAGCAAATATAAATATAATAAATAAGAAAGTAAAATTAAGTAGAGAAAAAAAGAAAAGAAAGAATCCATTATAAATAAGAATACAAAATAAAACTAATTAATTAGAATCGAAAATTTTACTACGGGCCATATTTTTGAAAATGTCAATAGATTGTGGAAGAGGACCAAGTTGAAGACTATTGTGAGTGCGTAAGAGTCGCAAAACGGGAGAGTAGAAGAAAGTGTCAGTACGAGCATACGGTACTTCAAATAAAATGGTGGACCTGATTGGCCTTACGGTGTTCCGCTCAATGAACAAAAGTGCTAATGGGGAAGATAGGTAGCCACGGCAGATTTTGAACAGAAAACACTCATCCAAGTAAACTCTGCGCTGCTCAAGGAGATAAAGATAGACGAAATTGATGCCACCTCCGAAACGGTGAGACTTTGGAAACTGCTAGCTAAAGGCTCTGTCATGCCAACCCTGGTGTGCAAGGCAGATGGGGAGTAGACAAGCAACCGCTCGGAAACGTTGAAGATCCTCGTAGATACTCACTTCCCGGGCATGATTCCATCTCCTCTACTTCGGGCTTCATGATGTAGAAGGAATATATGAAGTCGTAGCCAAGAAAATACTAGACTGGGCAATAAACACCTTCAAATCTCCAGGTCCGAATGGAATTTTGCTTGTCATGCTTCAGAAGACAGGAATGCTTACCATATTCCGGATTATACCAATTTACAAAGGTTGTCAAGTGTTAAGTCCTGCGACTGCAGCTTGGAGGACTACTAAGTTTGTATTAATACCCAAAGCAGGTAAAAGCGACCATGCATATCGGAAAGACTACAGGTCAATTAACCTGACAATATTCCTCCTTAAAGTTTTTCAAAGACTTTTAGATCTGCACATTAAGCAGAGACTTGGACCTGAAAGCCCATCGAGAGCCCAAAAGGCGTACACGAAAAGGAAATTTGTTGAGTCGACTCTCCATACAATAGTAGAAGTTAGAACGCATTGGAGGCCCTCAACAATGTGCACACAACAGCCAACCAGCACCCATTGCACCCATCTTGCTTCATGCACCCATCTTGTAACCAGCACCCATCTGACTTCATGAAGCTGGATAAGCAACACGCTTAAACAAAGGCTCATATCAGTGGAATGGACAGGAGCATAAATCATCAGGAAGGTCCGCAGATGCTATCTTCTCGCTTGTGAAACCTGGTAACAAATACAATTTTAAAAAGGTTGCAGAGCAAGGGACTCAGAGCTGCGGCCTATGCTGATGGTTATTAGAATTATAATCTCAGGTAAGTTCCCGTATATCCTTGGCCAGCTCATCGAGTATGCTCTGGGGTTTACCGTGGGCCTTGCCATCAACTCCGATAAAACCGATGTTATACTCTTCACTAAAAAATACAAGATTTCTGAAATAGACCTTATGAAGTTGATTGGTACTATATTAAGTCTCAAGTCGCATATGAGGTACCTAAATCATATTCTGAACAGCAGGCTTTCATAGAAGGTGAATTTAGAGCAAGGAGCAAAGAGGGCAAGCAACGCGATTTGCGCCAGCAAGAGGATGCTGGGTACAACATGGGGCTTAAGCCCTGCTCTAAAGCACTGGATATAGCCGACGATAGTAACGCCCATCCCTGTTTATGGCTGCCTGATCTAGTCGCCGGCAATCGATAAAATTACTTTTGCTGATATGGCAAATAGAGTTTAGCGGTTAGCGGCTGTCTACACTGCAGGTGTCTTTACCACGACTCTCTCGTCTACGTTGAATGTCCTCCTGGACCTCTTTTATTTGAGGCACTGTCAAAAGAGCTGCTGTCAGGCTCAAGGAATCGGGACACTCCGAGACAAGTTCCTTTGGTAACAGCAATATTGAGTGAGAGTACAGCAGGAAACACTGACTACTTGTTGCCCACTCTTTGCTTCGAGCGAAGTTATCAAGCAACCGTAACCGAGATGGGAAGGAATGGAATCAGAAAATGACCTAAGCATCTACACTAGCAAATGCAAAAACAGCAGTAAGAAGATACACTGCAGCATATTTTGCAGACCGCGATATAGAAGCAACTTTCAGGCTACCCAAATCACTGTAGTATTTTTCAGTCAAAGAACTGATGTATGCCAAAGATACTATGGATGCTAGGATCAACATTTTCACAGACAATCTGATTTCTCACGTATATAAATCGAAGTATGTACTCATCCCTTGAACACGCTAGGCACCACAGAAGAGTCAAAATCTTCTGGGTTTTCAGTCATAAGAGACATTGATGGGAATGACAGTGTGGAAGTCTTAGTAAAGCATGGAACTAGCCTTTTCCTATTCGGATCGACATGCATCTCCATTCTTATTCAAGGGGTTAAGTACTTGATTGACCGATGTGCAGAGTGCGAGCAACTTAGACTTGTAGAATAACCAAAATCATCTGGGGGCTATACAATCTCCCAACTACTAAATGACTACTTGAATTAATGTGGCCTGGCTGCAAACGGCTAGTGGGTATCATTATTGGAATGTAGTACTGCAGGAAGTGTCAAGAGCCAGGAGTCTCAGAGAAAATTAGCATCTTCTTTCCGGCACTGGGGGAACCAGACAGCGCTGTTTCAGCGAACCCTGGCTTTAGTTCGCAAAAGTGCCAAGTCTTCTTATCTGGCATCAAATCTAGGTGCGACCTTGTGTTAGCTAGTAATACATAACCTGAGCTCGTCAGGTTCACTTGGAACGGACTAGCCTGATCATGTTAGAAAACCTTTCTTTTAGGAAGGATTAGTCTCAGCAGCTACCACGGGAAGTTTTTGACCACAATTCCACCATCCCAAATAGATTCGATAAGTTCATATATTCATATAAAGTAGAACGCCGATTATCCGAACGCCGATTAACCGAATCGCCAATTATCCGAATCGGTCCTAAGCGTATAAAACCAAGTAATTTTTCTTTTGTTTTGTTGTAACAAGTTGGAACTCGCTGGAGTCCAGTTATATTTCAACTGTTATAGTTGAAAGCTAGAGGCAAGACACTATGTACATACATGTTTTGCATCGTGCGGCTTCTGTGAAACGAAACGTTGGAACGTTTGTTTTTTGTTCAACTCAATAACACTGAATTACTGTCAGTGAGCTCCTCCCTCTCCTAACCAAAATGAGTGCAAAGCGGAAACGTGTCGTCCTCTCACTAAAAGACAAAGTGGAAATAATCAATCAGTTAAAAAAAGGTGTGGCCGGAAAGGTACTGGCAGATAGATTTGGTGTCGGGGCGGCTACAATAACTGATATTAAAAATAACGGTGAAAAAATTTTAAATTTTATGACTGCGTTGGAAACTGATGATGGATGTTCGTCACGAAAACAGCTTGAGAATGCTGTCTTTACGTGGTTTCTGCAGCAACGATCTATTGGACAATCGATTTCAGGACCGAATTTATGTGAAAAGGCGCGAATGTTCAGTGAAAAAATTGGTGAAGCTGGTTTCAAGGCAAGCACTGGATGGATCCGCAATTTCAAAAATAGGCACGGCATTCGGGAACTGGATATTGCTGGTGAAAAACTTTCTGCTGATAGTGAAGCTGCTAATAAATTTTTGAACACCTTTAAAAAAGAAACTGAAAACTACGACCCTGATCTTCTTTACAATGCTGATGAGACTGGTTTGAATTGGAAAGCTTTGCCGAGAAAAACCCTAGCATCTAAAAGAGAACAGATTGGTCTCGGCCACAAAGTCAGTAAAGATCGCGTCACCATAATGGTCTGCGCTAACTCTACTGGTACCCATCGTCTTCCTCTACGATTGACTTCCTCTACTATTGATTGGCAAAGCAAAGAAGTCGAGGGCTTTTAAGAACGTAGCCAAGTTACAGTGACCTACACAAATCAGAAGAGTGCATGGATGGACAGCAGTATTTTTTTGGAGTGGTATGATAAAACCTTTATTCCTGAAACAAAAAAATTTAAAAAGGAAACAGGAAAAAAGGGAAAAGTTTTGCTAATTATTGACAATGCACCAACGCATCTATCACTTGAGCTTCTCGTGAGAGAAGAAGGGAAATTTAAGTGTCTCTTTTTACCACCCAACGTCACAAGTCTGCTGCAGCCCATGGAACAGGGTGTTATTGAGTGCACGAAACAATTTTACAGACAACAGTTGCTTCGTAAATTGCTTCTGGCTGAAGAGAACGACGAAGAACGGGTTTTGGATTTGTGCAAAAAAATCAACTTGAAAGACTGTTGCTACATTATTGCAGATTCCTGGAACATGGTTAAAAGTGTTTCACTGAAACGAGCTTGGAATAAAATAAACGGCACATCAACAAAAGAGCAGCTTGAGTTAGAAAAGCAGGCGAAGGAACGAGAATCAACCGCTGAAGTTAATGAAGACGAACAGGAATTACCTTCAGTGGAAGAGTTTGTAAATATGGCTAATGAAATCAAGGGATGTTCGGCGTGTGATGTCGCTGATATGGAAGAGTGGTTGCCCTGTGATAAGAATGATCTAGGGTTCCAGATACAGACAGATGATGAGATCGCAGCGAGTGCCATGGACGGACATGATAATCAAGAGGACGACAATGAGATCGAAGGAGAAGAGGCACAAGACCAAAGTGTACCATCTCACAGCGAGGCGTTTATGTGTTTCGATAACGCCCTCAAGTGGATGGAACGGCAACCCGAATGCGACGGTGTACAACTTATTGCTGTCCGGCGCCTGCGTGACCTTGCCGCACGGAAACAAGCTCCAACGTCGAGGCAACTTACTCTGATCGAGATGTTCAAGTGACAAGATATTGTAGAACTGTGTTTGTTAAACTTAATAAAGTTTATTCTATGTGTGACAGTTCGTTTTTCTTTATTACCAGTCTATGTCCGATTATCCAAATTTTCGATTATCCAAATTGACCCCGGTGGTCCCAATTAATTCGGATAATAGGCGTTCTACTGTACTAAATATTCGGCGAATCAGAGATATCCAATATAAACAAGCTGCAGTGAACTTGTCTCATATTTCAGATAGACGATAATCGAATACTTAAAAGGGCATTCGAAAGAAAAACTGAAGTATGATGAGAAAACCCAGGTAACTGTAGGTAGGAGATGAGTGAGAAAACCCAGGTAACTGTAGGTAAACTGGATAGACAAAAACAATGCAACGCTTCTCTAATCTCGAAACAGGGAGTATACAGTTAAGAATTCGAGACTTTTGAAAGCGAAGCACTAGAGAGACCAAGGCGCAGAACGCTGTAGTGCCACGAGGAAGAAAAAAATGAACAATCGGTTGAAGGATACGTTGACTGAATCAAGATTCTTTGAAAACGTCATTATTCATTTCAAAATTTTCCCCAGTGAAATTTAATCCCATAAGAATTTATTATTTATGTGCAAAAGTATGTGAATGAAATGCGATTTCAAAAACTAGTCAAAATTATAAATGCATTCTTAATAACCTAGTTTGTTATACAGAGCACCCGATCCGAAATCTGAAACATTCCACAGAACTTTACATTTACAGTAAACGAAATGGGAGGATACAATCATAAATTATGCATAAGATAATCACTAAGAAGTTTACCGCAGCTTCTAATTAGGTCCCGTTTTCTTATCATATGTTTACCGAACAAATGAAGGAAACAACAACAAAGTCTACTTCGGATTCGCTACTAGAAATTTTCCGTGCTATCATTGACTGGAATCTAGAAACTATTCGACGTTGAAAAATGCAAGAACTACAGTAATCCCATTAGCGAAATTTTCGCTTTTCAAGTCATCAAGTGTATACATAGGAGACAATATTTACGACCGTCGCATCTACTGCGACGACAGGTCGGTCTGTCAGCGTGACATTCGACGTCGTCGTTGAACGCAATACACGTACTTAGTCTACATCAGAATAAATGAGTCATGACCCCCACAATCAGTAAAATACATACATATATCAATAATCATCATGTTTTGTAATTTATGCTAGTTTTCAAGTTTTTATTGCAGAGAATACTAAATAGTTTTCCACTGTATCGTGGACTTGTAGGCGAGACGATTATTTTATAATTGAGTTGGAAAATGTCATGCATGTCGAATAGTAGCTGATAATAGGCTGGGAAGCAGATGAAAGATATTTTAATTAACATATTGGAGACGCAAGGCTGGAAATCGCAAGGGGTGTAAAAAATGGACTAATTGTTATTGCTATTGCTTTACTTAAACATCATCAACAGAGAAACTAAACTCGCTAGTAGTAATATTTAAAATATTATCAGGTCCAGCAAATATAAAGACATCATGCAATAGATCTCGTGTACGAAAAAAATTAAGGGCATTGATTGAAAGTGTACAGTGGAGGGCTAGGAGAATCCAACCTGGAAGGTGGCAAGTTAGAGCTAACTGAAAAAATCTCAACAAGGAAATTATGTTTATCCAGTGAACATGAAGAAGGAGTAACACGGGAGAACCAGAGAGATTATTTTTTATTCCTTTTACCAGAAATCCTTATTCCTTTTAACAGACTGAAAGAAAAAGGAAGCTACCACCGATGGGGGCGTCTGGATTTACACGGACGGGTCAAAAACGGGCACAGGAGTTGGCTCGGGCGTATTTTCTACGGATTTGAGCCTTAACCTGTGGCGTAGACTGTCGGACCATGCTACCGTCTTTCAGTCTGAATTACATGTTATCTATACGCATGGCAGTTGAGCCCATTAGCGGAATGTCAACCAGATCAATGACGATTAGCGTCGACAGCAGAGCAGCCATTCTCGCTCTTGCGTCTTACAGATGTTCTTCAAAAACTGTTAATGCTTGCAGAGTGGCTCTCAATGAAAAGGCAAGGCATATTCCTATCCGGATTATGTGGGTGCCAGGGCATAGTGGGGTCATGGGCAACGAAAGCGCCGATGAATTGGCGAGGAAAGGTTCAGGAGCTAGCAATAGCCCCTGCATCATTGTACCACAGTCAATCGCTGACGCCATAAGCAAACTTGATGCCGCCATATGGGCCAAACTAAAGTCCAAATGGGAAAACAGGATGGACTGCAGAGTAGCCAGGACATTATGGCCATCACCTGATCTAAGCAAAAACAGGAAACTGCTTAAGCTCAGCAGAAACCGCTTGAGAGCCACGGTCGGCTTGCTTACAGGGCACTGCCTTACCGCATCTCACGCGAACAGAATGGGACTGACATCCAGCAATTTATGCAAGAGGTGCGCGATGGAAGAGGACACCATCGAGCATACTCTCTGTGATTGTCCGGCCCTAAATAATAAACGCCACAAGATTTTTGGTTCTTACCACTTTCAAGGGTTAGCAGAGGTGGCCAGTACCGTCACGCTGAGTCAGCTGACCCAGTTTGGCGAAGCGGTCACTTGGCTACTCTAAAAAGCCAGCGGAGGGTGGCAAATGGGCCCAAATTGGTAGCCAAATGCAAGCCGCGTTCCCGGCAGCCCTCTTTACTAACCTAACCTAACCTACCAGCGATCCAAAACCTTTGCAACATTTCAGGCTCTCAAGGACTTTTGTCTAATATTTTAGTCAAACTAGAATTTATTTCGTTGGATAATGGATTTCCAAGCATTGCGTGGAGCTTTGCAAGCCTGCTTCAGTTCCTCAGATGGATATAATTTATAAGTTCGGAATGCCGTCTCTTTAAAGGAGAAAGATCTTTTTACATTCGTTATGAAAACATGATATGGTAGTTGGTTTTTTAAGTCTATTTCACTGGTCCATTTCGCAAGCAAATGTTTTTGACAGTTGAGAAGTGATTCCATATTAAAGAATTTTTAAAAGTTACTGGATTGTCATTGAAGGAAGAGCATTGGCTTATGTTCCAAACTATAGCTTGCTTGCTTGACACCAATCTTCGAAGGTGTAGAGATTCGATGGTAGTGGGTAGCAATTTTCAGTCAAATCAACTCATGAAAGAGATTGAGGTCATCTGAACAAAAGACATTGGAAAGAAACGACTGGAGGATGTTTAGAAAAAAAGAACGAAATCGGGCTATGACCACCAGTGCAGGAGTTAGAGGAAGCAAAATAACATAATGCAATAGGAATGACCGGAGAGTTAGGACCCAATCTATCGAATGATAGTCGATGAGATACCTAGCCTGTGTGGTTTGAATAAACAACAAAATTAAATGCTTTGGAGGAGTCAGTGTAGATAGTGTGTACATCAAGTGTCACATCTAGTGCTTTAGTGCTATACAAACTTTGTATGTAAAGCAAACAAGATTTGCAGATGCCGAGTGATTTTTAAGAAATACATATATGCTGTCCCTTTACAATTTACGAAGGTTGATCCAAAAGTAATGATAATAATGATAATCAATACAAACCAAGATGATAAAACTTAAAAAAAAAATATTTATTTTTCAACATAGTCTCCTAACAAGCTAATGCAGTTAGTCCATTTTTTCCCAAACCCAAGATACCCTTAGAAAAAACTGATTTGTCTCCACTCTCTCATCTTCAAATTTCTTACCCCAAAGGTGTTGTTTGAGCCGAGAAAAAAGGTAGAAGTCACTGGGAGCTAGATCTGCCGAATACAACGGGTGTTTAAGCAGTTCGAATCCTATTGTCGGGAAGAGGGTCGCTTCCACATCTTCGATCGCTGTTTGGTTTCTGGATCAAAATGGTGGATCCAGGTCTCGTCCATGGTTACGAAACGTAACAAAATCTTCTCCAGTTTTGCCTGGAACTTTTCGAGATTCAGTCTCGAAATGTCGACTTGTTTCTTCTTTTGCTCGTTGGTTAACATTCTCGGCCCCCAACGCACAGACACCTTCTTTATATGTAATTCGTGGGCAACGATTCTTTGAACACTGCCATACGAGATCCCTGTGACCTCAGCTACATGCCTGATGGTCACTCTTTGATTTGCCAACACAACATCTTCAATTTTTTTCACGTTACTTCAGTAAGGGACGTGGATGAACGTCCTTCGTGTTCATCTTCAGTGAATGTTCTTCACAGATTAAACTCTTTAGCCCAACGTGTAACGGTGGAATATGGAGGAGCAGAGTTCCCTAATGTTTCCACCAAGTCGCTGTTTATGTCTTTGGTAGACATTTTTTCAAACACAGGTACCAAATGGCAGCTTTAATTTCGTTTTTCTTTATTTTGATGTTCTCACTTTGATGGCTCGTATTCATGCACCTCCCTGCAATCGTGGCTTATTTTTTTTTTTTTCTATGCAGATTTAGTGGATATATGAGGTAGTAACCAATTTTTTTATTTTTGAATTTATGCGAACTGGAAATAGCCAATTATCACTACTTTTGGATCAACCCTCGTAGGATGTAAGTTTGATCGTCTTTTCGTAGTGCATCTTGGCTAACGCTAAATGATTTAGACTTTCCGTTTATAGCGACCACTTGTCCTCGGGACTATTTCAGTTTTCTCGCTTTTTAATCTGTTGTACTGGGGCTGGTGGCTGTAGCATTCCGGAGCTAGATGTCCACAGACCCGGAAGCGATAGAGTGAAATCTGCTCGCGAAGGGCTCTGGGTTAACCAAACCATCTTCGTCCCATTAAAAAGTGGCAAGCCTCAGAGTACGTTTTCAGTTTCCTCGCCATTGAGTTATTGATGCAGGTTCAGTTGAAGCGGACTCCCATTTAGCACCGATCCAGCTTTGAGCTTACGTCCACATAAGGGCTTGTGCAAATCCTCGCATGGCCGTACTCCATGCAAAGATAGCCATGCATCATTAAGGTGACTACAATTTCGGACTGGGATTGCGCTGCCATAAAAAATTTACTTTCAAAACTAAAATTTACAGCCAAAAGTCTGGCACTAACACCAAAATTCCCTCTAATGTCGCCCATTTGGGGCGAACATGATCTTGGGAAGCGGAGTAATGACGTTTGAGCCAACCCCGCAGACTGCTGGTAGCTATTACTAATTTGACTGCAGTCGCTGGGGATATGAAGATTGAGTCAGCTCGACTAACTCCCACAAAACTCATGGAACTTTCTACTACCATTTTTTCGAGAGATATTGGGGCCTTAGTTCCTAAGCCTGTCTCAGAAAAAACTCGGAAGCCCGTTGCCGACCTTGGCCGAAATGGGCCGACTTCTATTGAGGCACAACCATCATCCATTGTCTCCATTCGGGCTTGTTGGAGGTAATATAATCGTAAGTTCTGGGACTCTTTACGTCTCTCAAACGAAAATTCTTGAGGAATTTTGGTGAATTCCTCAACTAGAACGACAGAAGGCCAGAAGTCTTTTTTGAAAAGCTCGTTAATACTAGTAGATACGGAAGGATGCCACTTCCTGATGGTACAATTTGTCAGGCGTCAGTTTTTTGCAGAGAAGCACCCGTTGATGTATTATATATAAACGCTTACCGATCTAGAAGATTAGTTTTCAAGGTTTTGAGGAAGCTACAAAACATCCCTCCTGACAAGTTCTATGGCAAGGACAAAAGTTCTCCGACAAGAACAGTTGGGAGAACTCGCTTCCTCTTAATGCCGCAGATTTTGTTCTGAAACGACAGATGTCGGCTGAGGAAAAAAAATCAGAGCAGGCAGTTTTGCAAAGAAAAACCGAAGCTTAAGACGGCGTTAAATGCTCCAGGACTAATTTGGCCTTCCAAAGAAATCGCTAAAGAATGCCTGATTCGGCCTTTCGTTGATACCAGCAATAGAGGTGACATAATTTCCTCGGAAAACTGGCTTAAAATAAGGCATGCTTTGTTTAAGATCTGCTATAAAATGCAATGAGCCAGGTTGGGTCGTCCCCTTTAGGTGAATGAAGCAGGGTGGTATAAAGGAATTAGACTGGATGTGTGTGAGGACCAGTGTTTGGTCGATTTCTAAGAGAACTCTGGCCAAACGCCAAATTAAAAGCTGTATATAAAGACGAGAAACCCAGTCGGCCTAGATACAAGGCATAGATTCTGTTTTTTCAACCCAGATTCAAGGATTGCGAAAATTAGCGAGCTTGTAGAGGATCGACGTAAGGCTCACTGCATCATAAATGAAGACACTGTCGATCTAGGAGGTCCAAAAGGACGTTATTAGGTACGGGGTTATAAAATTGGTCCCGCGTATCGATCGAATCGAAAGGCCTAAGAACTCCGGATCGAAGTTATCCGAGCCTGTCAAGTTGAACCCAGAGCAACTAGTTCAAAAAGTAGAGGGCCCTCTCGACATAGGGTCCATCGCTTGTCTAAGAGCATACGCCCCTCTTTAGGTGATTTATCTATTTATTTATTCAACAGTCCATATACAGGCAAAAAGCCCAATTACAAATAAGATAGCTTACAAATAGAAACAGAAAATAACAAATAGAAAATAAAAACAGATACTAAAAATTGAGAAAATTAAAAATATGCAATTCAAAGCCACGAATGATACAAAAGATAGATTTACTAATCAGCAGCAAATATTGAGTAACGAATACTAATTTGAAAGGTGGCTGTAGAGTGTGGAAGAGGACCAAGTTGGAGGCCATTATAGATACGTAATAGTTGTAAAACACGAGAATGAAAGTAAGTATCTGTACGTGTAAATGGTACATCAAAGACAACAGAGGACCTAGTTTGCCTGTCACACTGCCGTTCAGCAATCATGGATGCTGTAGATGAAGTCAGATAGCCACGGTAAATATTAAACAGAAAACATTCATCCAGGTAAACTCTACGCTTTGCTAGGAGAGGGAGATTCAGGAGCAATAAGCGTTCATCATAATGTGTGTAGGGAAGATTATATTTAAAGAATAGGGTGTGAGTGAACCTCCGCTGAACAGATTCAATGGCATCGGAATGATATGCGAAACGAGGAGACCAGACTTGAGTACAGTATTCAAGTTTGGAACGAACTAGGGTAACAAATAACTTAACACATGTAAAAATGCTGAAAGAATTTTGGCAGGAACGTATAGGAAGGCCAGAAAACCGTGAGGCACTATTAGTATTGTCAGAGGGAACAAAGTGAGCGAAACCGGTGATTTTATTAAAGGGATGCTACTAGTCGAAATGATAGCCAAATGTGAAGCCTCCAAATCTAAAGTAGGAAGGATAAATTCTGCACATATAGCAGAACGTAAGAGGTGGAAAAACGTATTATAAGTGAGGAAGGTTTCCTTGTAACATATTATATTGTCCGAAGCTAAAGTAGCAGAAAGCCTGAACTCATTAAGTTTGTTCACCAAACCGCGAACATTTCTGTAATATAATCGTAAGTTCTGAGGCTCTTTACACTTCTCAAACGAAAATTTCTTGATAAATTTTGGTGAATTCCTCAACTAGAACGACAGGAGGCCAGAAGACTTTTTTGAATAGCTCGTTAATACTAGTAGATACGGAAGGATGCCACTTCCTGATGGTACAATTTGTCAGTCGTCAGTTTTTTGCAGAGAAGAAGTGGTTTCATATAACCAACCTTAGTAGCCGCAAATTACTTAATCGTCTCGGCTGAAATGAAATGTAGAAATGAAAACCTGCAGCAATGGGATCAGAACTTTCCCGTGGAGAAATACAACATTTAGCTCCTAGCCTTTAGGCTTTCTAGTACACAGAGTTTTTATCATTTTTGTACTAGGACATCTTACCATCAAAATTCTTATGATAAACAACTTTTAATAATCAACAAGCAGAAAATATTTAACGATTTACTTTTGTGTGCTGTAATTCTCAAAATCTATCTATTACCATAACTTCCGATGGAGATCGGATCAAACCGAAATTCACAGGAGAGGTTGATTTCAAAATGGAACCGGCTTAACAGACTTTTTAGGCAGTTATGTACTGAGTAATGCTATCGTTAAATTTTTAAGGGAGCATATTTGGTAGGTCATTCCACCAAAATCTGCTAATTTTCTCTTCTTTTCTTCGAAAATCAATCTTTCTAGTGCTTCAATGCACTAGAGTTTTTTTATTTCTGCCAACTACATCAATCTAAAATATTTCCGGCTTTATCTTTGAAGCAATAGCATCGCTTCGCGAATATAATTCATCAACGGTCGTTAGATTTGCTCAAATAGAGTACATTTTTCACATATTAATCACAAGCAAACGCTCAAAGTTCACTGTGCATTAAATTTTTTGTAGTATATTATCATTGAATTGCAGTTTCATCAAAGATAAAGGTGATGACGACTACGATATGGACTTGCGTGCTCATTTCATGTGTTACAAGTGCTCTAAAAAGGGAAAAAGTAGGTACATACATTCATCTAGAGTTGATATAAATTTTATTATTTTCAGATTATAAGTGATGCTTTTCTGTACATGTTATTAAGTATAACGTCAACTTTGTAGGTACATTTAATTACATTAAATGCATGTATCACAGCAGCAATACTTATGACCTCGCCTTTTGTGGCTTAAACATCCAATTGATCGAATTTATTAAGGATGTCTGAGTAATCAGGATCTTGCACTTGGAAGATAATAGCGAGCATACAAGAGCTGCAAATGACTATGGACACTCAGATAATTTATTATATCTGCACACCATTTTAATTGAATTTGTAATTTTTTATTTTTTAACCATTTTCATTTAATTTCAGTTATATGAACGTGCCGCTCTGCCAATGTTATATGAATCAACTTATTTAAAGGAAATGAAATGAGCCACTTTATGAAGTATGTTGTTCATAAGAAAGTCGTACATTTATGTAATATTGAGACCTCTTGACACCAAGCGATAAGCTTACAACATTAAAATGCGAAATCATATATGTACGATTGGTGGTATTTCCGGATTTCGGGGAAAAATTCAATCCACTTCGGAATGAATCTCGAGGAACATTGGCAAAAGCAATCTGTCTGCAATCTTAAGTGGAATTTTCATATTTTCACAGCCAAATACTTTCTTGCAGGCATGGAAACTAATTTCAATTCAAGAAAATATATACTACTCAGTGACCTTAGCATGGAAACTTTTGTAAACAGCATACATCTGTCTATTCAATTCCAGTACTCGAGATTCTAATCTGCGTCTCATACGGCAATTAGAGATAAAACTTTAGTGGCTGATTATGTAATCAACATTGCCGTCATCGGTTCTGCGCTCACCACGACATTAGCGCGAGCAAATCGAAATGGAACTCTCCGGATAAGAGGCTAATTGCCTGTGCCTAAATACTGGTCATTTGCTTAGTTAGCGTTCGCTTATCGTGCGATTGTTTACGACCCGTTTCGTCTGTGTCAGACCACCTCACCCCATTCATTTCAGCCAATGCGGCCGGCACGAATGTTAGACCTTTGCCAAAATTAGCAAAAAAACAGCTGTAGTCGTCGGCGTCCAAGAATGCAAATCGCACTGCAATCGAAAATTGCCAATATTACCCTGCCTGTCTACCTGCCGGCCGGTGTTACAATGCGAGAGGACAGGTCGCTCAAGACGAGTCGGATCTTCTCGGACCGCGTAGCTGACTAGAACGGACAGCACATCGAAGCGAAAAGATACCGCGTTGAAGCGGTAACGACAGCCCGATATCTTGACTCGACGAAATCACATCTATATTTGGGGCAATGTTTAGATTTTGCCATCTGTTGTTTACTCAATAGACGCTGGTGATAATCACGATGGCGAAGACGATTACGGCCACTGAACGCGATAATCAGAATCATTCAGCAAGCGAGTACGAGTTTACAGTCGGCAAATCGGAGAGATAAGGCTGAATTAGCTAGTTAGTGGCAAGCGTTATGCAAATGATTTATTGAGGCGACGTGAGGGAGGAAGATGCACACACCGCAATATGGAGCAGTCGAGTGTGCTGATCAATGCAAATTAAGTATATTTACCTTTTTGACGCCACGAAATGCATACACGTAGAGTTCTTTGCCGAAATTGAAGCATATCCGGTCGCCGCCACAAACTGGAGCCCCATTGATTCCATTGGGGTCATTCAGATGCATACCATGCAGTCGTGATTCAATTGAGTTGGACCCGGGCCCAGCTCCAGCTGCGCTCGTTACGGCAGTCGATGCGGACGACCCACTGGCCCCCTGACTGGGCACTGCAGCCCCCGTAACAGACGATGTCGACGTTCCATTTCCAGCCCCTGTTGCTGATGCGTTAGAAGCCTGTTGCGGGGTATTCGGTAAGGTTACGATCGAAACACGCACCTGCGGCGAGCTTTGACTGTTGGTGTAGCCGACGCGATTCGGCCGGGAATATTCCGACAGGGTCATCAGGCGATATGTACCTTCGCGTGTCACAAACTGTGTTTTCAAGTCATCTTTGACGCTCGGGTCCAGTTGCATGGCCATCGTAGTTTTACGCTAGATTGGCCCTGGTCGAACTAGTCGTCGATTTGTATGCTTTACGTTGATTAGGGAGAACTTGAGACACTTTGATAATATGTAGGCACATCAGAACACCGGAAAATGAGGTCTCCGTCTCCTGCTACGGTTCACTGTGCATATGACGATTCTGCACACACCTTTTCTCTAGACACTAGGGGATGCGAACTTATCAACACAACCGAGAGAAATACCACTTCTGCACAATTTCTAATAAACTTCGCGATACCGTTTACCCGCATTCGTCTTTTAAGAACAAGCGGCTGATCGACCCGGGCCGCCGCCGCCACTACCAGCCACGACGAGAAGAACCTTTACGTGATGTTTTTTCACAACTACGCGCTCGCCCCGTTGCTACTCACTTTTCATTCTCCGAATCGCACATTGATCCTATCACGAACGAAACCTTCTTAGCGCGAACGTTTACCAATGTCTATCGGTAGCATACCGCGATATCGAACACTTATTATTGATCGGCTACGTTACCGATCTGAGAAATTAACTGATTTTCGGAAAAAACAGAAAATTAGATCTTATTCCACTTGACGGCGACTTTTGACGGACTTCACGAATGAACAGACCAAAAGAGAATCTATCCGTGGATGAACCATTTTGGCAGTTGCTAAGTGAAGTTGGCTGTGAATAGAATCAACGTCAAACATTTCGTTTGACATGTGATAAATATTTTTATTATCGAAATAAAGTTGCTGGAGTTGTGATATTTGTATATCTGAATCTTTTCTGCATATTTTGTGTTTTGCTAAGGTTATTCGATTGAAGTTTGCAATAAATATGCATTCATCATCATGATTTTTCGCATGCATTCGGAACAACGTGCAATTCTAAACATCTCACAGTTTGACAGTCATTGTATTTCAGGCAAATATACTTCTCCTCGACTGTTGTCATTCCTTCAACTTCATTTTCCGTTTTGTTATTGTTGTGACAGATATGCCACTTCCCATGGTGCACGTTAAAATCGTCCGTGGTCGTGACAGTTATTCGATTTTATACAAGTTTTTTAACTGGTCTGTAGAATACCGTATTTTGACGATGGAGAAAATGTGCTATTGCTAACAAAGATATTCAAGTTTCGTCTACGAAATTCAAATTCATGGCATGCCTTGCCAGCCGATAAGTGAATTCGGTAGATTGTAGAAAGCATATGCAAAAATGGTTTCGCGAACGATTGAATCTGTTGAGGTAAATGCTAGTAAAGATATTGCTGTGAAGCTTTTTACGAAGTTCTATTTTCAGTTCTTAGTTTCTATCATGAAAACAAATTGATTCATGCTATTGAAAGTTCTTTTAAATCTATTTTACGCACTCCATGTGCTGCCACGTCTTCACTTGGCGCTATGGGTATCATATTAACTCCTAGATAAATGACTATTGTACTGACGCTAGTTTCAAGAGCTAGATGTATCTGGCTCTATCCTCATTGGAGTTTGTCCTAATTGGCACCTTGATTACTACTTCCTCCACAACAAAAGTATAAAGAAGATTTTGATTGTTAAGAATGCTCAGCTGTGGCTCTAAATTTTGGTATTCAGCTGACAATACGCTCGTCTGCCGCTATTTGTATTTCACGATTTGATGTACGATAAATTGTGACACACCTCAACCAAACACCACTACCAACAATCAATATGCATCTGAATCAATCTTAGTGGAATACTCTTTCAGGCATTTTTGTAAAGTGTAATTTTCAGCTTCTTTACTTTCCATAATTCAATTTGCATCATCCACGTGCATCATAACTATCTCACTTCTTCCTAGTAACTCTCCGACAATTGGTGTATTTGTATAAAGGAAAGTACCATAATGATCTTTATGGATAATATTGTGTACATATTGTTTAGAGAAAAGTTTAAAAAAAACTCAAGTTTTCGTTGGCAGTTTTGCCTTTCGATATACTGAATTGTACGAATATTCAACCGGATCAGGCAGGGTATTGAAGAAATATGTTGCTTCTTGTACAGAATTCGTTTTCTTTCTTCCCACCCTTGAAGTTTTTTATTGATATATCACCGGCATTTCCTTGTTCGAGTATTGGCAAACTCACCACTAGTTCAAAGAAAAATATCCAACCATCTGAGTTGCTTGTCTAAGATCTTGTAAATCAACTTTCCTCTGAAGCATTACAGTTTTTTTTTATAATTGGGATTCCAGTTCTAGCATATTCCACTGAAGTTGGAATAAGTGTGGTAATTTTAACATAGATAATAAAAAGCTATTTGCAGCTTTCGAGAAGCAATTTTTGATGTATTCTAGTTCCTGAAATTGGCGTGAAACGAATAACTTTTTGATATTTTTTCCCTTATCCTGTTTTGCGCTATCTTGAGTAGTTTGGAAGTTATCTATACATAGTTAAAATAAATAAATTTTAGAATCAATAGTTCAGCAGTTCTGTACCAGGCTTCCGTTGTTACGTCGTTGACCATGATCGAATTTGTTAGTTTCTTGATGTTACATGACCAATGTCTATTTTTCGCTCTTTCTATCCAAACCATGTGTCGTGTTTCCAGTGAATGGAATGTCTCATATATCATGATTATTGGCATTTAAAAAATTGCCTTAAATGAAGCAATTAAATTGCGTGGTAATTGACCTGTTCAAGAGAAGCAGGTCAAACAAGACAGCCAAAACACTAGTAGCCCATAATTTTTTTAACTAAACTGCGTAGCAGTTAATATCATCGACATTATAAAACGTCGTTCCCTACATATGCGGAAATGTTAAGAAAACATTAAACGTGTGACCGATTGAAATATTATAAATAATGCAGTTTTTACAATGCATTTATGATATGTATGCAAGTCCCGAAATCGGTCAATAAATATTCAACATTTGCTTGTTAATTCAAATCGTACTTTTATTACTTCATGTAAATCTTACACTTGTTCTCTACCCATGATTGAAAAACAACGGAAGAAGGGCCACCTTAAATTAGAAAAAACAAGTAGGTCATAATTTAATCTCCGAGCTTCTTAATGTATAAGATAAATGACAGTATTTTCCTGGCGGTTGTGCTTAATGAGGCTGTTATCTCTGGACTGAACACTTAACGTGACTAGTACTCCTTAGTGAAAGCTGCGGTATTTACATACTAGAATATTTACACACGTGGCGCCGCTTTTCCATTAGATTTTTGCTCTGGTTATTTTTCTCCGTATCTCCGAAGATGTTTGAAGAATCACCTTTAATTGTACATTGATTATCGATAAGCAATAGCAAAGTCATGAAGCCTCTAGGTAATTCCTGGTGTTTCTTTTCATTACCTGGTCGCGCCTCTTTCCAATCTTAAACCTGCATACATGCCCCTGATCGGATTGATTCATTTCGAACTCCTGTTGATTTTATCTGGTCTATATGTCGTCGACATTCCTTCCCCTCGCATTCTACTATGTAATGCAAAGTACCGGATCTTTCTTTGATGTAGACGGATTTTCACATAGTATCTATATCCCTATAATACAACATCAGCAATAACTGATGCCTTACAATTTATTAATTGTGAACTTGATTCGAATAAATATGTGGCTGCACTGTTTATTGATTTAGCAAAGGCCTTTGATACAGTTAATCATATAAATTTGTTAGAAAATCTTAGCGAACTTGGAATAAGAGGCTTGGGACTGGCGTTAATTGGTAGTTTCCTAAAAGACAGAAAAGTTCTGGTTAGGTTTAATGATGAAATAATTAAACAACGAGTAGTTAACATTGGTGTTCCTCAAGGGTCGATTCTAGGGCCACCTTTATTTTTACTCTATATCTATAATTTATATTTCTCTGGTCTGACTGGAAAATATATTATTTACGCTGATGATACCCTCTTGCTATACTCTGCTAACTCTGCTGAACTTCTGGAGCGACAAATAAATAATGATTTAATTGTTTATGGGTCCTGGCTTTTGGGAAACAGGCTTACAAGCAACAGGCTCAAGCAGATTAATAAGAGTGAGATTTGCCTTAGCATTAGAATACATGGAGAGGAGATACAAAGAGTGGCTAGATCTAAATACTTAGGACTAATTATTGATGATAGATTATCTTGGTCCCCTCACATAAGTAATGTGAAATCTAAATTGGTTTTCTGGGTTAGGCTGTTCAGAATGAAATATTACTTGGATTTAGAGCTAAAAAATATGATATACAACTCTTTTGTGCTGCCTAAGATTACTTATGGTATTTTGAATTGGAGTCAAACTTCAGAGATGAATATTGACTCAATTCATAGAATACTCAATAGGATAGTCAAGGCAGTGCATGGACTTGATAGACTGACTCCAAGTGATATACTATACAGACAAACGGATAAATTCAATGTAATGGATATTATATTTATGGAAAAAGCTAAGATAATATATAAAATACTCAATAACAATATAAAATCTTCGATATGTCCAATAAAACACTGTGATTATCACAGCTATCACACAAGATTTAAAGATAATCTCAGGCTTGATATCGCTAGAACGAATAGAAAACATAAAGATCCTATTACATTAGCTATGGAAATCTTTAACAATTTACCTAACTCTGTGAAGAATGCTAGGTCTTTTCCCGTCTTTAAAAGGCTGCTGAAGAATCACATTAGAACCATGTAAAGTAAATTACGTACTATTTACTACTAGTTTTTTTCTTTTTTTTTTACTAATTGCTATTTTTTTTCGCATCCCTCATACCAGCACTCTGTTGCTGACTGGGAAGCACTCTCTCTCGCTTTGTTTTCTACTTGAAAATCCCATAAATAATTTTTATTTATATTATGAAAGAGCTTCTTCTTCTTCTTTGCATGCTTTTTTATTGTTCATCTTTTACGCTAACTTCCCATCAACTAACTCTATCTTACTTTCTTTATTCTCCATTTATCCTATTTATGTTTTTTTTTTTAATTATTATATAATTTAATTACAAATTGAATGTGTCGAGAGTGTGGTTTGGGATTCCTTTCCTATTCTATTTCCTTTCGGGGGATGATGATAATTTTAATTGCTTGTTTCTTAACTAAGTGGCTTACTGCTGCTAGGAAGAAGAGGCTCTGCAATGAAGCTGACCCCATTGTGTTATTGTAAATCCCTCACTGTTTCGATCTCATTTTTTCTAGGGCCACCTTAATCGGTTGAGAACGAATGATGAATTCTCGTAATATTGCTGTTTTGGCCTTTCGGCTCGTAGCGTACAGATGAAGCAATCAATTCCATCCTTTCGTAACTTTTTCGGGTCCGTCGTTTTGATTAGGATATTTTTCCGTAATTAGAAATCTCCATCCCGCCGCCTTTCTCGCTGGTGCTTTGTTTAAATTTTCTAACGTTGAGATTCTCGCAGATGATCGAGGGTTTCTTCTTTCTAGATGGCTTTTTTCTATGATGTTGCCGATGCTATAGCACAGGCTATAACACACCTATTATACTATAGCACAGCCTTGGCGGAAGGAAATTTAAGGAAAGGGAGAAAGGAAGGGTTGAGTTTGCAGGAGATAGCGGTGCACAATTCGTTTGAACAACTGTGGCTTATAGTCGGTGAGGGAAACAGTAGATGGTAGACTGTTCCACAATCGTATTATCCTAGATAAGAAAGAATCGTGAAATTTAACGGTACGAATAGTACTGATCGAAAACGTATGAGCGTGGGCGCGTTGAGAGACTCGGGTGTTGCGCGTAAGAGGTGCTCTACAAGGGATCAGACGCGGGGCACTAAATGATGCCCAGATACGTGATACTGATTCATATCAGTATCAGAAACAACCTTAGTTTCACTTAGTGCCAAAATTGTCGGTTTGTGCGTGGATATATGACAATAGACAAAAAAAAATTCTCTCTTATCTCGTGAATGTTAAAGACACTCAATTGAAAATCTTGCACGACTACACAAATAAAAACAAAAATAAAAATAAAAAAGGATAACCATTAATTAGATTGTATTTGGAACAGGTTGACAGGATGAAATGGGCTCACCAAGTTGTGATAAGTATAGAGTATAAAAGCCCTTTACTATGGCACCAGATAGTCAGTCCCGCAGAACGACTGTTCCCGTTGATGTGCAAAATCAAACTTAAACTTTCTCGGTGTTTGCTGATTCCTCAGCTTCTTCTTCTGTTAGGCCACTTGTATATTTCTCAAGCTCAATTTCGTACCTTGTATCGATCCCTCTTCCTGGTCGACACTTCGAGCTCGCGAAAGGTTTTGTACAGTAGAGGCTTTGAGGTACGCCTGAGATTTCGGGATTTGAAGAGCTTTGATAGTATTCAGTAGGCTTTGTTCGGTCTGAGCAGCCGCCCGCGTGTATCTTCCTGCTACAGTCGACCTAAGGTAGTTTACGGATTACACTACTTCAAATTCATGCCCCACTACTTTGATGGTTTGACCAACGCTAGGTGTTCTCCTTGCAGATGATGCCACCGTGTACTTCGTCTTTCCTCTATGTGCAGTCCCTGTTTTTGTGCCGCCCGCTCTATCTGGATGAAGGATTCCTGGACAAAATGACGTTTTAAAAGTAACTGCTGTTTAATGTCTTATAGAGGGTCCACTTTTCGTCATCGACCACTATTTGGACCGAAAATAGCTCATTCTTAAGACGTTAGCTCAAAAAATGCACAACTTCATTCTCTACGTACGATTACAGATCGAAAGCTGATGGGAAACCTATTGATCCAATTTGCTGAATTTCTCTATGGCATGACAATCAATGGTTAGATGACTAAATCGTAGCTTCTCTGCTAGTTCCTCAAAAGTGACGATAGAGTTTTTCTCCACCTAGATTTGTAGAGTATCGCCGTCAAAATCTACAGAATACCGCATTGTTTATGCGATAGCCCAATAGCCGTAAAATCAATATATGTACCTAAATCAAATAATCTATTTTTAAGCCAAAACGTTTAAAAAGTTGAATCACACTTATTATTGAAATAGTAATGAAACGCAATACAAACGAAAGAGTATGTGTAAAATTCTTTGCACATATGTATCTGCAAAACCTATAATTATATGCAATCAAAAATCATTCCGTATCTAATTCAAACCATATTCTGTACTAAACTATTTATTTTAGATTGCCGATAAAATTCTATTCTACGAAATACACATTGAAAATATCGAATTTCATATTCTCGGTAAGACTGTTAAGACAAATAAATGGCTTCGATTCGAAGAATGGCAACAAATCTACGAGCAATTGAATAAAACTTTGTCTTCTTATCCGACAACACAACCGGATTTCACCATTAAATCGTTCACTGTCGGAAACTATATACGAGTAGAAATTGAACTGTTTCCTATCGAGAATTGCTACAGCGATATGTTTAAAGTAAAACTCGAAAATTGTACACCCGATTTCCTTCAGATTCGGATCAAACAAATCGCCATAGGATCGAATCTCGAAGAGATTCAACAAGCCGAGAGAATGCATAAGCAGGCACTGGCAATAATAGCGAAACGTGATAGAAGAGAAACAAAAAAGTACAAGAAGAAACGGAGAAGTACATCGCTTAGCGAATATGATCCGGTGGCTGTGAAAAAAGACCAGAAGAAAGACCTGAATAAATATATTCCTCGCTACAAGCCATCGAAACTCAGTCCTGAATATAAGGAAACAACAGACGAGCCTTATTCGCCGAAACCAGTCACCGATATGTTAGATGTAGAAAATTATTCGCCATACTCGATATCAACTGCAGACACAAGTAACTCAACGCCATCAGTAATTCCCACTTATAAGCCGTCTGCCATCGTCAAAAGAAGCTCCGGTCATCAATCAGACGAATCCATCGGACAGAATCGAGACCCAGATGGGGCGGGCTCAACTCGATTATCGATAAAGTTAGAGTACGATGATATCAAAGACTCACTGACACCTAGTCCAACACTAGATCCGTCCTTACATAAAGCTATGAAAAATCGTCCTCGCAACAGGAGACCCACATCACCCGAGTCGTTTGGCACCAAGCGATCAAAGCTAAGCCAAGACCTCTTCGATGATTCCGATGATGCGAACGAATGCAATAATGAGCCAAAGTCTGACAACAGTCAAAAAATGCCTTATCGAACGAAAAGGACACCGGACGAGAAAAAATCCGAAAATGATGGATCAAGTCCGTCGACTTCAAAACCTAGAGAGAAATCTGACACACAGTCTAGTGACAAACATAGTACAAATCCATCGAGTGCTATCGATAAAAGAAAACCTCGAACACCGGATGGGAAAAGTAAAAGCTACGACGAAAATCTCGACGTACGGCTGTCGAAAGGTTCGTCGAAATCTACGCATAGTAGTAGCAGTAAAAGTAGTAAGGTTCGAAAGCACAAAGATGGCGACAGGAAAGAGTCCAAATCTGGTAAATCATCGCGAGTAAGTAGTCAAGGGTCGGATTCATCTAAACATGCCGCCGACGAGGGAGATCAGTACAAAGAATATCATGAAAAACGCTTAGATAGAACGCCAACGGATATGAGTAAGGTGTATGTTGTATACTTATGACTCTTTGAAGGACGCTGATAACAGTTAGTTTCTTTTGATTTTCAGAGATTTGAATGATGTAAGACCTCAGGATCTGGTTGCAACCTTCGAAGGATTCAAACCAAAACTGGATAGATTGTTCGAAAAGTACAAAGATCAAAGGGTAGGCGTTTTTTTATTTAATAAATTAAACATTTTATTAATTCTTATTTAAAATAATATTACAAGCATAGTTTGTGCATAAAATGTCTATAATAAATCTAAAATAGGGGAAATTTATTTCGATACAAAACTCGTTAAACGTGTATTTTCAGATACGTGCCGATTCTGACAAATTATACCTTCTTATACAGAACGTAATAGACCGAAGACGTGTACTCGCAATGATAGAGCACCTAGCGGCAACGTATGAAACAGAAGGTGTGCCGAAAGTAAGTTACTTTAGGAATGATTCAATAGTTCCATCAATGGGTTTTAACAATTTCGCTCTATTCAGTACACAGATCTGTTTGCCGTTATAATGGTACCGGAATGGGTTTTGAACATACTCATCAAGGAATACGACCTGACGCGAGACGAAGCAATCGATCGAATGAAATGTCAGCGACCTAGTAGTTCATTTAGTGAAAATTCAGCGACGTAGTTAATAATAGAATGTAAATTTATAATATTATGCTTTATAGTTTTACAATATTCGAGCCATTGACAATTTGTATATGTGTAACTGTTTTCAAGCTTTCTAAAAGTGAATTGATAAGTGTGAGATACTCTATTTCTAAAATAGTATTTAAGTGAAGCTATGTTAAACGTAAAATCTCAGATTTGATCTAAGGCTGAAAAGAATTAAGGAAATAATCTAAATAATATATATCAACTAGACGTTATCAGCCAAAAATGCAGATATTAGAACATTTTAAAAATATCAAATTTTGTTTTTAATGTGCAGCTATTGTTCTTTGTACACTTGCTGGTACTAAAAAATCGTAAAACTTTTAAGACTTCCAAGATTTAAAACAAAATTTCCAAGATTTAATCTTAACTGAAAAACAATCAATCGATACATATTTACTACGAAATAAACATCGTTGGTAATTCCGTTAGAGTAGATTTTTTTTTTACGAAAATAGTTACCTTGTTGCGAACAAGCCAATTTTAGATTTCGAATCATGACTGCAGTGAACGTCTAACGTGCTGCTTATGAAGCACATAATACGTAGAATAAAATCGAAAGCAGGAATATTCAATCCAGATAAATCTTAAGTTGTTTTTCAGTAGAATAAGAGTACTTTCTGTTTGTTTTTTGTTTTTTTTAAAAGCCGTTATATTAATAGGCTACACATAGATACGCTTAATTATGGATTTTAAAAATTCCTTAGGAATGTTTTAATGATGTTTCGTCTGAGGCACATATTACGCATAAGTTGTTAAAAGTGTCAAAATGTTTTTACGATAAATAAAATATAATGCAATTTATACTGTGTATATTCCCAATTCAATTTTATTTTTTCAACCAATACTGTGCGTGTTGTTTTTCGTTTGATGACTAAATTATATTATATTCTAGGCAACGAAACGAACAGTTAGAAATACTTTAATTTTTTATTAAGATTAAGCAAAGAGAAAGAAGCGAATCATTTTAAGGGAATGTTAAATTAAGCAAGATGTTAATTTAGCAAAATATCGCACAGCACTAAAGTCGGAATATTTTTTAGCAACTTTCTTTTAGCGCTTTTTTTCCAAAATTCTGCAGTTTTTTTTTCCAAAATTCTGCAATGTTTTTTTTCCAAAAAATTTCCGATTTCTACGTCGTTTACACAGCCCTACCATATTCTACATTGCGGTTGAAATACAATTAAAGTTTGACATTCACTGATATTTCGACATTCTCTTTTGCACTATTTGTTGCTTGCATTCAGCTTGCATTCGTATTTTTGTTATGACAGTATGACAGTACGTCTTGTGAGTGTGACGTGCCCGCCATCGAGAATTATCGCTTTAAAACTGCAGTAATTGTGCAAATACGACATACATAAGTACTGAGATATCAAGGAAATAAATTATATGTTCAGCATTTCCCAGCTATCTAAATTCGATTGACAGAAAACGCATACACATGGTTTATGGTTGGTGATTAATATTTGTGTGATAAGTGTTTTGAGAATATTATGATAAAGGCGGTATACTTAGATTGGATGTACTTACTGTGATAAGCAAAAGTGAGCGCAATTAGTCGAAATATCGGCAACAATATGCTGTCCAGGACAATAGAAGCAGTTGAGGTAATGTATTAAACGTTAAATAGTGGCATTTTATGCGTGAAATATTTGTGACGAATAGAAGCTATCGGAAAATGATGCGTGTCTATTCAGTGCATTCGCGATAAGCACAATTGTCGTCAAGAACTTGTATGAAAATCGTGTTTAACAGCTTTTGTGGTGTCTTACCATTATATTACAATAACTATTGCAACTGTTTTCAAAGTTAATTGCAAAGTTAATTTTCGTAGTTAACCGATACCGGAAAAACTCTTTTGCTAGCTTTTACTAGTGCAGCCATTTAAATCTTATTTTTCAAAGGACGTTCGAAACTAATATCAAATTCTTTGACTGTGTATGTGGGTGGGTAGAGGCGCCTGGCATCTCTAAGCGCTCAGGCCAGAAATACCCATGACTCATGCCCTCAGCTTACCATAGCTCTCCAGATTTCTTAACGAAATCCAGGAACAACGATAGAGGAAAAGAGGCTATCTTCTGCGTACGCGCCACAACCAAGCCTAAGCGTTGATATCTGAGACGCTCAACATTCAGAGTTATTGTTTGAGATGCTTGATAGAAGCAGGCGACTTGGAGGCGACAGAACAACAAACCTCACTTACGTGAAGTTGTAAACTAGTCCCGACTTCATTATTTTTCGCCATAGTTCATTTTTTTTTATTTTATTAGTACTATATCCTGTTTTACGAGGATTAGGTTGGCTTATAACGATAACGCATCAGCCATCGGTTTCGACAACACCCGTTTATGGTGGGTTTGACCTTAAATAATCATTGACAACACAAACACATAAGTGACTCAAACAACGCAACGAACACGAAACCGCAGTTTAAGACACGTTGAAACACGTATTGTCAATTCCAGAGAAAGACTGTCCTTCAGAGAAAAGCAAATTTCTCAGCAATTCTCCGGCTACAACCTTCCACCACAAGAACCAACACGCGAATGTATAGTTCATTTTTAAGGATAGCGCATTGACCATCGATCAGTTTGCCGTGTTTTTTAAGCTGCGTACACATAAGAACAAGGCCAATAGCCAAGGCATTCATTGGCCCGGATTGGCTTAGTGTGTACGAAGAGCCAACCTTGGCCCTGGTTGCCGTTCGCTCTACCGGCGATAACATCAAAGCGTTGGTGATGTAGTAGCCTTAGGACTTCTTTCTAGTGTGGACGGTTATTCGACAATAGCTTAACCCTGACCGCATCCAACGCTTCGGTCTCAAGCCATTGGCCCCGAATCGCTTTCTGTGCAGACGGCACAGTCAACGCCAATCGTTGAGGACCAACATTTGTTCAAACTATAATTGGCCATTCGTTGACCGTTCGTATGCTTCATGTGTACGCGCCTTTAGGCACCTATCATAACGATGAGAGAAGAAAGCGCAGCTTCTGCTTACGCTTTCCTCTCTGCACTTGCGGATGGTCTATTCGTGCCTGAAGAACTAGATTCTCTCTCGATGATTTTGGTACTTTTCGGCACCTTGTGCGCAGGAACGCAAGCATCGGCTTTCGCAGGTTGAAGCGAGCGCAGGTTCCGCGCTGGCAGGGTCTCTCCGGTATAGCCGATACCTCGTTGCATTTCAGCGTCAAGTCTAATTTTCGAAGCATTGACTTGTTGTACAGAGCCCTCTTATGTCGACTGCTGAGAGTTTTGTCTGGTTTGCAATGTCCAGTCGGCATGAATTTCCTCCTAGTCATCCATCCAGGACATTTCAGCTCCAACCGACAAGCCAACTTTCTCTCGCTTCTCCAAATAGGCTCAGAGGATTCACTGCCTAATATTCAGTTTCCAGAGTTTCGCTAATCGCCTTCGTCGGAAGCCTTCCTTTTTTGCGCAGCTTCTTGCGTTAATTTCGAATGAGAGCCTCCACCGGTTTACAGAGATCAGTGGAACGAGCACTCTTAACTTCTGTACCTCCTGCGGGCGTCTCTTTTACACTAGCCGGAGTTGTATCCTTTCCACTTGATACGGCTGTAGTCTGGCTACCAGCTGACGCTGTACTCGCCTTTCCAGAACCTGTAACCAAAAGGGATGATATCAGCAAGTTCGAAAAATCGCTGGCAATGAAATCTTTCACGATGGTAACCCGTGAGCTTCCACTGCATCCAGGGCCCTCCATTGCGTTCATACCTGAAGTTGGGGCCTGCAGAATCTGAGCCATTACCATACTGAGCACATAGAATAGATATAAATACTCTTATAACTCTTAATATAGTACATAGCTATTTTTCGTTTCTAGCATTTGAAATTCAGTCTTACATTTATTAAAATGTCTGTAATTAAATTTTCAGATAAATAATAAAACACTCTTCTACGAGTTTCATGTCGAATACATCGAATTCACTTTGTCCGGTCAAACTATTAAAACCAATAAATGGCTTCGTTTCGAAGAATGGGAGCAAATTTACGAGGAACTCAAGAAAATAACAATCGCTCGTTCAAAAACTCGCAACAAATCGCCAGAAGAATCATTTACAATCGGAAATTATATCAAAGTTAAAGTTAAGCGAATTCCTATCAAGAGCTATTATTATGATTTATTCGAAGTAGAGTCGAAAAAATGTGCTGCAAAAATCTTTCAAGTCAATATCAAACAAATCAGTCCAAAACATGAAGAATATGATTCGTCTGAGACTAATGGTAATTCCAGTTTTGAAGAAGCCACAGAATTAAATTGCCAACCTACTCAAACACCCGAATTGAATGAAAATTCTTCTGCACAGAGTGTGTGCGATTTAATTACACCGGACAAACCCGACGATGTAGAACCAAATAGATGCCTCCGAAAACGGAAGACTTCTAAATCACCAAAATCAACTGCTATACAAGATGAAAGTCCTGTTTGTTCTTCCCAAGCTAAGCGACATCGATTAAGTGAGGATCTTTTTCCGGACTCGCAGGAGTTTGAAAACAATGAATTCGAAGCAGAAACCACTGAGGATAAACCAACGGCATCGAATGGATGTAAAAAAAAATCAAGTTCACGTCACAAGAAATCGAAAGTCGCAACTCCCGAAAATGGTATGTCGCAATCAGAACCTGAATTCGAAGAGCGGACACCCGAAAATTCGAATACAGAGCCTATTCGGAGAACAAAACGCGCATCAGCTCAAAAAATTACGAATTATAACTATATCAATACGAATCGACCTCATAAATCCGATTTAAATGTAAGTAAACAGCCGACTCAAGATCGAGCTCCGAAATCAGTAAAACGCACGTTTTTGGCGAAACCGAAATCAAAGTTAAAGAAAGCCGTGAAAGTGAAAAGGAAACATCGAGCTGATAATCTGACACCACCATCTAGTCAAGATTCGGAATCTTCGAAACAATTTCAGGAACGTTTGTTACGAACGCCCACAAAAGAAGAACTACAGCAAAACAAGGAAATCAACGAGAAACGATTGGAAACTTATTCGGCATTCAGTAAGAATTTGCAGGATTTGCTGAAACCTCCTCCAGATGTTGAAATTGTGTAAGAAATTGTCTTTGCAGCTATGATGATTTACTATCAAATTTTTTTCTTCAGGACATTGAATAGTATGAAAACTCAAGATTTGATTGCAACATTCGATGAATTCAAATCACAATTGGATGAATTTTTCGAAACGTATAAGGAACAAAAGGTAATAAATAGCGAGTATACGTTTATCTTTGAGTTGCTAATCTTGTATTCATCATCATCAACGTGGCACAACAGCCCGACGTCGGGCCTTGGCCGCCTGGATCGATTTCCTCCAATTGTCTCGGTCACGTAACCCCGTGTCCTCCCGTCTTGGAACCCCAATAGTTGCTCGGCGTCCGCATACACTGAGCTCTCCTAACGAGCTCCGGGTCTTCCTCTTGGCCTCGCTCCGTCGACTCGTCTTGCGTTCATGACACGTTTTGGCATGCGATCGTCATTCATGCGTTGCACGTGCCCAGCCCACTGTAACTGTTGTAATTTGACGATCTTGGAGACTTCCAGCTAATCGTAAAGTTTGGATGCGCCATCAATCTCGGTCGCGGATAGCCCCGAAAATCCGCCGTAGAACTTTCCGTTCGAAGGTGTCGATCATATTTTCGGAGGCTTGGGTTAGGGTCCATGTTTCGCAACCATAGCACAGCACAGGTCGTATGATAGTCTTATAAACGCGGAGCTTAGTTTTTCTGTGCACATATTTCGATTTCATAATGAGGAGGACCGAGAAGAATGTCTTATTTGCTAGTTATATCCGTCGCTTGATTTCGTCAGTTTCGTTGGCGTCACTCGATAGATTGCTACCCAGGTAAACGAAGTTGTCCACGAATTTGATGCAAAGGTCCCCTACGTTGATGGTCGTGTGCGCTGGCGTCCTTGTCCTAGATTGCATCATAACTTTCGTTTTGTCCTCGTTGATTCGTAGTCCAACTTCCTTTGCTGCGGTGTCAAGTCTAAGCAGAAGTTCTTCTGCATCGGTCAGTTTTCGAGCCATGATATTAATGTCATCCGCGTACGCTGCCAATTGTGTCGACTTAAAAAGAAGCGTACCGCTGGTGTTTAGGTTCATTGCCCGAATAGCGAACTCAAGTGCCAGGTTGAACAGCGTGGGCGCTATTCCATCGCCCTGCTTCAGGCCACCCAAAGTTTCAAAAGGATCCGTCAGTCTGTTCTGGATCCGGACTTGCGAGACGGAGTTGGCTACCGTCATCTTCACAAGTCTCACTAATTTGGCCGGTATACCAAATTGCAGCATGATGATATATAGAGCGCCTCGGTTGATGCTGTCATATGCTTGTTTAAAGTCGACAAAGATTTGGTATACGTCGACGTCGTATTCCCAGCACTTTTGCAAAATTAGCTTGACCGTGAACAGCTGGTCGATTGTGGAGCGACCAGATCTGAAACCGCCTTGATACTCGCCAATGATTTCTTCCGCGAACGGTTTAATCCTATACTCCAGGATTTTGTAGGCCGTACAGACTAAGGAGATGCCTCTGTAATTCTCACACCGCAGTTTATCTCCCTTTTTATGCATGGGACAGATGATGCTTTTGCGCCAATCGTCTGGGATCACCTCAGTCTCCCATATTCGCAGCAGCAGTTGATGTAGCGCACTTAATAAACCCGCCCCACCAGACTTGAGTAGCTCAGCTGGTATCTCGTCAGGGCCCGGCGCTTTGTTCCTTTTCAGTGAACGCAAGGCGAGATCAACTTCTTCTACTGTTGGGGGTTGTGTGGATGGGGGTTGACCAACGGAATCGTCATAAAGCTCAGATTCTGCTGCCAGGATGTTTGATGGCGGATTCAGAAGCTCTTCGAAGTAGGATGCCCATCGTTTGCTAATACTTTCAATCTTGTATTCATAGAGCAGCGTTATATTTCATTTGTTTATGTATATTGTGTGAATTTTACCATACGAATCATTGATTATCAACATTTTGACCATTTTTCCAGTCGCCATTTACTGTCATGAGTGCGTATAATGTATGCCTCATGGCTTGATCGAATACACTTTAGGATTTCGCATCAACTTAATAGTTCGCTTTGCGTTTGATTTTTCATCAAATTACTGTTTCTGTCATCGTTTTTATTGTGTTTTTCAACTGTTCTAGAACTTTAAATACTCAAAAAGACACCCTTCATTATCTGATTAGTAAAAGCGCCGGGCCTGACGGCATACCTCTAACGTTTTTGAAAAAATGCGCAAGCAGTTTGGCTTTGCCTCTCTTACATCTGTTCAATAAATCACTGTCAGCTGTTCAATATGGAAATGTAGCTATGTGATTCCAATTTTTAAGTCTGAAGATAAATCTGAGGTTTATAATTATCATCATATTTGTCTGTTATCCACAATTCCAAAAATATTTGAGAGTCTCGTCACTGATCACTTAACTTCGATTTTAAGACCTTTAATCATACGTAATCAACATGGCATTTGTAGTGGGAAATCTGTCAACATAAATCTTGTTACTTATCAGAGCTATATTTTCAACTCCTTCACTCACATCAAGTGCACTCGGTATACACCGATTTTACGAAAGTCTTTGACAAAATCAATCATGAGCTATTATTTAGGAAACTTTTGAATTTTTGTTTCCATGGTCCATTGTTCAATTGGTTGTGTGACTATGTAAGAGGTAGATCGCTTGTAGTGAAAATTGACAATAATTACTCAAAAAGATTTTTCCAATCCTCGGGAGTCTCCCAAGGTTCTCATCTAGGTCCGCCCTTATTTTTATTATTTATAAATGATTTAAGTTTAGTATTCAAGAATGTTGAATTTCTATTATTTGCTGATGACTAAAATTTTCAAAAGCATTTCATCTAGTTCTGATATATTAACTCTTCAGTTCAATCTGAATAGTTTTTATGATTACTGTTTGAATAACAGTCTGGAATTGAATATAAACAATTGCCATTATATTGTTTTTAAACGTAACAGAATCGATTACCAATTCATATATACCATTAATGGCACGCCCCTTCAGTCCTATTTTTCCGTTAATGACCTGGGAGTGAGATTTGACGCTAATTTATCGTTAAGCGAACATGTCAATGAAATAGCTGCTCAAGCACGTAGAATATTAGGTTTTTTGATTCGTAACTCCCGGCGTTTTCATAATTTATTCGCTTTAAAATCACTTTACTTTTCTTTAGTTCGTAGCAAATTGAAATTTTCTTCGATTGTATGGAACTCCTATTACCTGTCTCATTGTAGGACACTAGAAAGAATCCAAAATAAATTCCTTCGGTACATTGGCTTCAAACTCAGAATTAACATTTGTGATTTTGATTACGCTTATGTCATGTCAGTGCTAAATATGAGCTCTCTTGAGGTTCGCAGAACCTGCCATGAGGCCATATTCTTATATAAAATCTTAAACAATAAGTTGGATTCTCCCAACATTCAGAGTTCTTCAGAGAAGGATGAGGTCTAACGTTTTATTTATGTTGCATACTTATAAATCCAATCATGGCCAGTTTTCTCCGTTGGAGAGGTTGAAACGCTTGGGCAATGTATTATGGGAGCATTTAGATCTTTTCAACAAAAATTTGTTCGAATTAAAAAATTTGGTAATGCTAATTTCTAGCTAGCGTTGCGGTGTTTGCGTCCCCTTTTCAACTTGGTTTTTTCTAAATACTATTATTTTGTCACTTTTCTTTTTTTTCTTTTTTTTATTATAGCTACTAGTATTATTATACTTTGTTATTCATGTTGTTGTAATTTCGAATCTAGTTTATATTGCGTAGTTCATACTTTAACGATCTATTTACTTTAGTTAGCTTTAGCTTAATTTAACCCTCCGAGAACACAGGGGGTCAAATTGACCCCAGAAACCTTTTTGACCAAGCGCTGCGCTTATGCCTGCGGGAAAAGGGGCGTACTATAGGCTCCTAAGTGTATTTCTGTGTCTTGACTATAAGTTTACACCGTTCGCTTCCAGTCCCAAACCGTTTGTTGTCGTTGAGAAGCCTTTGAAGCAGATCAAGGGGTCAAATAGACCCCATCTGTACTCGACGTCAATTTTGAGGTAAAAACTCAAATTTTTTTTTACTTTATAAATCAACAGATTAATTTAAAAAAGCCAAAAAATAAGATTGCAAGTGTTTTAATTTGGTTGTTTTTAACAATATAGCGTATAATCTGCGTTCTAGTGTACGGAATAATTTGTTAGCTGAAGACAATCATAACAATTTTGGCGACAGTGATTCCTCTGAAGACCATGTCACGGAGCAATCAGAATTTGATTATTCAGAAGACTTTACTTTTTTTTGTAATCCTTTATGTAGGGCTAATTTTTTTTTTATTATTTTACTATATTTTGAGAGTATCCATATACATTTTTAGCTCAAAATATTAAAAATTGCCAAAGTTAAGATTTTTTTTAAAATATCCAAATTTTAAAATCTTCACAATGGCCACCGTAAATATGACATATCTTGTGAGTATTCACCTAAACTTTTAGCCACAAATATTGAAAATTAAAAAAGTTACAATTTTTTTATAAAAAAGCTGATTTTCGACAAAACTGTTTTTTCGCGAATGTTTTTAGGTATGTTTAGGACATTTAGGGCACTTCTAATGAATGAGAACTACTAAAAGAGGTCTCAAATTATACCTACAATTTTTTTCAAATGAAAATCTTCAGTGGCGGCGATTCTATAGACGTTCAAAAGTGGTTGGGGTCAATTTGACCCCAATTGTTCTCAATGATCGAAAAAATAGGTGTGTTCTCGGAGGGCTAACAACTACTGTCGTATTTTTCTCTATAAAATGGATTTTCTTATCCGTGTATGCATATAAATAAATAAATAAATAAAAGGTGGGCCACCAGTTTTTAGATCTGCGAACCTTCAGTAGGGCCCACTGCGACTCCGACGCTTAAAATATTTTAGGTGATTTACCACCAACCTGGAAGATTTTTCTATCACCGTGGTTTTAATGCTATCAACATATAATTAAACGATTTTGAATCAGGACTATCACCATCGCTGCATAAAAGTGAATAGCATCACAACTGAAGGCAATCCGGTGCAACTGGTTCTTTAAAAGCAACTTATAATTTCGAATAACTTTTAATTTTCTTAGATGGATAACTAGTTAGATACCATCTGAGGTATATAAATGCATAGCTGTAGAAGTATGCCTCAACGTAGCCGTGAATTATTTTGCATTTTTTTAGAATCAATGTCCCATTTACATTTCCAAAATAATTTGTTTTACACAAAACTTAGCCATTTTTAATTTGGTTTTACATTCGTTCGGCACCAATATGACCTTTCTAATTTGAATTTAATCCTTATTGTCTTACTTTTTAGCGTTTTCACTTTGTTTCGGACAATGAAACCTTGCATATTCTAACGCTGAACATTATCGAGCGGAAACAGGTCATTTCAATGATGAACCATCTAATGACAGTATATGAGCCAATTTGTGATGGAGTGCCAACGGTAAATATAAACAATACAAAATCTTTTTATTCTATTGTTTTTTTTTTTGATAAAGTCTTATTTCGTTCAATTTGATTATTATCATTTTAAATTCGTTTCGATTTTGCTATGGTGTTAGCTTAATTTATGAATATACTTCCGTTACATAGGACATATGCACATAATATACGAAAATCAGAATAAATAATTTATTCTTTGCAGTATACTGATATCTTTACAAACGTGATGGCACCCGAATGGATTCTGTTGATATTTATGAAGCAATACAATTTAACGCGTCAGGATGCAATTGAACGAATCAAAGTTCAGCGTGATATCGAAGCGTTTAATCAAACACAAACATTAGGTGAATAAAGTTATGCACGAGTACCGTAATGTTAATGTTAGTTAATATCAAATCGGATATAAGAGTGCATCAACTAACATCAAAGATGTTTGGTTGTTATTTTATAGTTGGTCGAGTATGCGTGGAACGTGTTCATGAAATCTATGTATGTATTAATGTTAATTGCAAAGTATTCATCGTGAAAATCGTTAATTTTCTTGGAATAATTATTGTCTTTTGTACTAAAATGTTTTTTTTACGAATAGCTGTTAATTGTCGTTTGTAACAGTTTTTTTTTTAAATAAATTAAAACGAAAAATTTGGATATGTTGGAGACTGAATAAAAATTTGAATAGAATATGTTTATATTGTTGTATATCAAACTAAATGGATGTATTTTCTAAGTTTTTGTGTTTTCGACGTTTTTATTCGATTGAGAGAAGTGAAATGAATTAGGGAAAAATTGAATTTAGAAGAATTTTTAACGAAATTGGTCACAATATATTAAGTGGAAAACAGAACACAGCTCTGAATTAGTTCTTTTTTCCCGTCATTCTAAGGGAATTGTGATTGGATTCTTAATTCAAGCACAATTTTAAAACGATTCTCTAAATTTTGCTTTCTCGGTATCCACATCTCAACAAAAGTTGAATATAAATAATAAAACATTTGTAAATAGTCCTTTAAAAAACCCTACGTCCCAATGTCAAGGTATATTAGCATTCCATAGCATATAAAGTCATTGAATAAGAGGTTGAATTAATAAAATTTAAAATAATCCAAATATAACACACTAAATAGCCATGAAAAACAGCCATTATGCAGTTATTTTAAAACAAATATTTGAAATATTTTAATACATAAATAAATTTAAACTAAGCTCAGACATACCAAGCTTTCCCGAACCATGGTGTTCTGCTTTGCTCTATGATAAATTATTAATAATACACAGAAACGGTCTTATCAGATTGTCAAGATATTTTATTAACGTTCCTTAAATTGCTTTTAATGACAATAACATTTTTAGATAATTTTATATTTCAATATTTTATTTAATTTGCAATATTTCAGTAACGAATTGCTCGGCATAAGTATTTCTCATATTTTCACAACAACGGGCATTTTAAATTCAAAATACACTTCGGTTAGAAAGTGTTTCATTTGACCGATCCGTACCTTCATTCATATTCGACGTTCTCTGTTGACATCAACGAAATTCTTCTCCGCTCCCTCCAAATTCACTCGGATCAGCTGTATTGTGACATCTCGTAAGCGGCAATTGTAAGCAAAATCTTGCTTCGCGTATATCCGTGCTGCGCTTGTGGAAGATTTTCTAATTTCCAAAGTAATTAATAAATCCCATTAATTCCACATGTACGTCATTCGTGCTTCATCATTTTCGAAATAAAAACTCGAATCCAACATACTACCCATCCATCGATCATGTCGTCGGGAATACGTTGTAAAAATTGCGGTTCGACCGAAATCGAAGAGGATAATGCGCGCGGAGATGCTGTTTGCACGTCATGCGGTACCGTTCTCGAGGACAGTTTAATTGTTTCGGAAATACAATTTGAAGAAGTCGGCCATGGTTCGGCTGCTATTGGCCAATTCGTATCGGCCGATAGTTCCGGGGGTGCTACGAATTATGGAAAGTTTCAAGTGGGTTCCGGTACCGAATCGCGTGAGGTGACAATAAAAAAAGCGAAAAATGGAATTACAATGCTATGTCAGCAATTGCAGTTGACGAATCACTATATGGAGACGGCTTTGAATTTTTTCAAAATGGCCCTGGCTCGACATTTAACACGGGGCCGAAGGAATACACATATCTATGCGGCTTGTGTTTATATTACGTGCAGGACAGAGGGAACGTCTCGTAAGTTCTTTTTCGGTTTTATACTTGCAAGTTGTTATAAGGTTAATGTTTTTTTCATGGATTTTCAGATCTTCTGATTGATATTAGTGATGTGCTACAGATTTGCTGTTATGAGTTAGGTCGTACATATTTGAAACTATCCAGTGCACTTTGCATCAATATACCATCGCTCGGTAAGTCTCTGAATGTTTGTTTCTTAATTATGCTCAAATTTCAATACTGTGATTGAGGGAATGCCTCAATCAATAACAGAATCCACTAGCCACTGGAACGCTTGTGCGTTTGTGTTTCGGAGCTCAAAAGTCATCACTGGGAGCTTGGTATCAGGACATTCGTCTTTGGTACATTTTCTTCTGCAACCGGGCCTTAATGGTACACACATTATCTCCTGCTTCTAATTCTTGTCAAATCTGATAACCATCATCCATTACTGTCAGCAAGTATAAATATAATCTGCAATTTCTATAAAACTGACATTGAGAGACTAGGCGTTTTCATGAACTTGATGCTAACCGCGCTGCTCTCTACTTTTACCAAAAACTTCATTACCAAATCTTTGCAGTGCATCTCCCATCTGTCTGGCAAAAAAAATGTCAAGATGCTCCGTGGCTCATCGTGAAAGCCATGCGTGCTTTGGATGACAAAAAACTGCTCGTCTGAAATATTTACAGTCCGGATCCAGCGATTATGCCTTTTATTGTCATATGCGGTTTGATGCCAAAAAATAAAACTAAAATTGCAACGCACAACTACTTATCATTGATTGAATCCTGCTTTAGCTCAAACGATCCTAAAAGTTTCTGGTTATATGTCCCTAGTTTAGAGTATTCTCCCTCTATACATGATTCTCTTTCTTTCAATAACTCTTCCGCGTAGAATCCACAAGAAATATGTAATCTATTTGCGGATTTTTTGCCGTTAGTATATTCTAATCCTACTTCTTTTGTCTACTATATTCTTAGTGCTGTAGGTTTAGTTAAGTGGAACTCATAATTGCACCGTTCCGGCTCTGACCGCTTGCTCTAAGGGCTGACGCCAACCCTTGCATGGCCTGTCTGTTTTTCATAAGTAACCATGGCATCACTTTCGTGACTACACATTCGAGCTAATAGATCTGAGTTTGTACATAACATCATTGATGCCCAAAAAAAAACTCCAAAAAATATGAGTTGAAACTTGTCGGTCCAGAAGTCTCCCGATTTTAATTCAACTGCTACATCCAATGTCAAAGAGAGGTGTCCTAATGATGGAGGAGAAGTGGTTGGAAGGTGTATTCCATTGTTAACGGGAGGATATATGGCTGGAAAACCTGCTCCATAATCGACGGGCACATTGTTTTTACCTTTGTTCGCTGGTACGCTTAGACAGAGGCCACGCTTTCTGATTAAACATTTTCCTCCTGTGTTTTCATCCCCTGCTATGCTAAGGCAACAAAGCTAGGCACTGATGAGAAAAAGAAGCCCGTGTGTTTGCCCATTTAAAGAAGCCTTTAAATGGACAAAACAAAATGAAGAGACACGTCCCGCACTCCAGGCTCCGACAAGACTATCTATTCAGAAGCCGCTACATAGAAGGTTTGATGAGGGCGGCTATCGATACCAGTAAAAGCGACGGCAACTTTTCACCGGACAACGGGAAGTTGGTGCAAATGGCGCTTTTATTGGGTTTGAATGATTTGGTCAAAGCAAATCCTGGGCCATCGCCGAGATGTCGTGTGGCATCAACTATGCGACAGTGACCTGCTCGTAGACGGTTCAAAGGTAGCCGAGGTCAGCGAGGTATCCGGTGACCGACGCCAAGCTTTCATCATTATAAATGAAGAATGCTTTCGATTTGCAAACGACCGTGTCTACACGATAGGTTACGGGCCCGATTTTGTTCATCTGAACGTCTACCGAGGGTACCTTAATATCGCAGCGCTGAATGATTGATCTCCTACGGAAGGTCGAGATAAGGGGGCTACTTCGCAAAAGAAAGGCAGGAGAACGTTGTTCAGGAACATCCGCATCGAAGGATGGGGACAGTGCTGTCAGAACCTCCTGGATCTCGAATTGGGAGATAAGGAGGTGGCGATAGGATCTGATGAGGATCTGGACAGCACTGTAATTAACAAAGATGAAGACTCTGCTCTTCCCCTTCATCTGTGTAAAAACATAAGGGAATAGTGTTAATCCAAGAACCATGAGTCGTTAAGAATAGAGCCTGAGGATTGCTTTTGACGGATACAGACTGGTGTCATCTGAATGCCTAGATAAACCCAGAGCCTGCATCCTTGTCACAATGCATAAATGTTCTTATCCTTTCAAACTTCAGTGACAAAGACAATGTTGCTTTGGTGAATTCACGCGAATTCAAAGTCATTCTGGATTGCAAAGTGCTACATAGCACACGAGGAAAGCTTGCTAACTACCAGTAACCATTTAAGCGAGTTGACAACAGCCGCAAATTCACGGCCATTCCGCTAATAACAGGTGTAAATGGGAACGCACATAATCAATTATGGGGCAGTTCGGATAGCAACGAAAAAGTTGAATCATTATATAAGTTCATTGAGTCTAACAATCTTGCCATTGCAGGCATTAGCAATGATCCTAGCCTCATAACCTCTAAATGAAGTCAGGTTCTAGACATAACGCTGCTAAGAAGAACTCTGCACACTTTCTCATGACATGGAGAGTTTACGTTGCTTTTACATTAGGAGAAATACTACATAGAGAAGCAACTCCTTACCTAAACAGGAAAAGAATTGATTAGGAGAAATTCTGCTCAGCCTTTTACAATGAACTGGACCACGTTGCGGCGCTCGCCAATCAGGAAGATCTGAATAAAGCAGTAAACTTGTTAGCTGTTTCATTTATTAATGTTGCTGCGAAATCCTGCAACGGAACTAGATCCATAGGGAAAGAGAAGCCCTAGTGAAAGAATAGTGATATTGTGGCTCTTCGAAGTGAATGCAGAAAGGGAGTTTACACTTGCCAAAAGGCTGACCAATTAGTCAAATTACATAGTTAAATTAAGGAAATTTACGGAAAATACGGAAATTTTCATGGTAATCTTCGAGTGCAAATATTAAAGGTATTAATGAAGCCAGTCGCCTCTGAAATCTCCTGAGCCTAATTGCTGTTGCTCGGAGTTGCATACAAAAGTACGATGGAAGTTTGTCTCAAAGCAGCTGCAAGACGCCTAGTTTGTTGAGACTCGTCAGTTTCCTGGTAGTGAGGAGACATTTCCAACTTAACCGTTAGATTCTCAGGGATGAAATTTCGATTCCTGTCATATCTAATGCGCACATAAGATGGACAGTTACTTAATTTAGCCCATTCAAGTCACCAGGCCCGGATAGTGTCATCCCGGCTAATATTTAGCGGACATTTGAGGGCACTATGCCTTGGCTAATGGCCATATACAGTGCCTGCTTAGGACTATCGTATATTGTTATCAGTTGGCAGGAAACATGAGTTGTTTTTATCCCTAAGGCTATGAAAGCTTCGCACTCTAAACAAAAGCATTATATACCGATTTGTCTAAGCTCCTTTCGATTGAAGATTTTAGAGTGAGCTCTGGCGTATTGGATAACCAGTGCCTTGGACTCTACTCTAATTTCGAAATCAAAGCCTGCTTATATCTATCGGAGAGATGGAATCATTCCTTATATATTATCATATATCACAATGGTGTCAGGAGTGTAGTCTTAGTTGTAACCCTAATAAAACTGAACTATTTCCTTTCACGAAGAAGCATAGGATTTCTTCCTTCGACCTGCCGAAGCTCAATAGAACTCTTATAAACCTCATAAACAAAGTAAAATATCTGGCACTCATCCTAGACTCCAAGCTTCTATGGAAGAAAAATATAGTGGAAAAAGTTCGCAAAGGGCTCTTTAGAGCTGTAAAAGGGCTATAGGAGCAACATGAGCCTGTACCATCATATCGTCTCTTGGATGTAGACTAGTATAGTTGAACTGTTAAATGAATGCTAAATAAAACGCGATTTGACTTGACCTGATCACTAGGAGACCCGGAACAGAGTGCCTTCTGTAGAGATTTCTTTTTAAGTACCTTATTAAGCTCTTGAGAATCGATGCAAACAGGCAAATCTCCATTGGGCTTCTCAACCACCACCATGTTGCTTACCCATTCGGTCGGTTCAGTAACTTTTTTTACAATTCCCAATTTTACATAACTCGTTCAGCTTCGATGGGCCCTTCTCAGTATTTTTTTTTTTGCGGGATTCTTCGTGGAGGTTTAGTCACAGGAAGCACAGACGGCATAACTTCTAGTTTTTGGTTAAGTTCTAATGTACCCAAGCCCACAAACAAACTTTTCCACATTATCCGTTATCCGTTAATACCAGATCAATACATCCAATCAGGCCAAGATCAATAAATGCGTTCAATCTCAATATAGGTTTAACATTGCTTTCTGCAATTATAAAATTTAACTTTATCTGAACATTCACTACAATACTTCCCATTGGCTTTATTTTAAAATCTCCAAATGGTCCTAATATCAACTCACTGCGCTCTAGCTTAATATTTTGCCTCTTGTTTATCTTCACATAAGTTGATAGCGGTAAAATGTTGACTTGAGCTCCTGTATCTAATTTTAGCTTTACATTTACATTCTCAATTTGAATCACTTGATACCAACAATCAACAGAATCGACCCTAAACTTGTTTACACGGCTAATAGTTTCAATTGTTAAGGTTTGGACCAGTTCATCTTCAACTTCGTTCACTTCACGCTTTAATATTTACATCTAGCTTGATTATTATCATCTTGTTTTGATGTCATTGTTGGTTGCTTTCTTATCGCACTGTCCCGTTGTCCGAATTCCAACCCATCAACAAACGACGATGCTGCATTGTTGCTTGAATTTCTTGCACAGTATTGGCCCCATAAACTTTGCTCCGCAAAACGATGTTTTCCAAGGCTCTTTTAGCATCAAAAGCATTTCTTGTAGATCAGGGTGATATGTGACCAATGTCTGTTCCTTATCATTTCTTTTTCTGCTTCAACACCTCAAATAAATTCGTAACTTCTTACAAGCCTTCTTAAAACGGTGTAAAATTGGTCGAATAACTCTCCTCCTCTCTGGACTCTCGTGTAAAAGATGTACCGCTCGAATACCACATTTCTTTGTGCACTGAGAAACCTGTCGTAAGCTGCAATAATTGTTGCACAGTCTTGTTTGTCATCAGGTTTATCAAAATCCATCATCTCCAATCAAATTAAGCATTGGTGCGCACCTTTCACGTGACGTTTTCTTTTGAAATCCGACTAGGACAATGTAATTTTCAAATTGACTCTTAAACTTTTTCCAGTTTTTGGCCGCGTTGCCGTCCACTTTCACTATGTCCTGTTTTCTGTTAATTTCCATTGTACTGCTTTTAATCCAAATCCATTCAGTACAATTGATTGTTTTATAAATAGGAAACCTACTGCGCCATGTTGCAATATTCAAATAAAACGCGATTTTACTTTACTTTGGCGAATACATCTATTTAATAACTAGTGTGACTTGATCACTCGGGAGACCCGGAACAGAGTGCTTTCTGTAGGGATTTCTCCCATTCCGCGGACTCCCGCGATCTCTCATTCTCTTATTGCTTAATCCACAACAGAACTAAATCTTTTGTACCGAGTAGTAGTTTGTTGGCCAGTCTTATTCAAGGCTGTAAATTAGAAAATGATAGAGAAGGTGCGTAGGTTAGAAGCCTTATTAATAGCTGTGCTTTCTGTACTACCCTAACGAAAGCACTCTTGGTGCTACTTCATTGGCTTCCTACCGATCTGCTTGTAGTATCCCACCATAAATATACTAGTATCGCCATCTCTCAGCAAAATCAACATCATTATATTTTTTTAAATCTTATTAGCTTCTCAAATCGAATCATTGTACAGCACCCTATGCTTACCATACAACAACACAGTTATTCACATTAAAAGACAGGTTAATTTTCCAAGTATTTATTACTATATTTCCAAGTATGTTTGTAAAATAGATGAATATTATAAAGATTCATTTTTTAATCATTTCGATTAAATTATGTTTCGGAAGATGTATATGAATATAGTCAACTATTTAAACTTTTAATCCTGTTGCTTTCCAGTAAATTACCTTTTTGCTTTGTTTGCTTCTCTTTTTTTTGTATTCCAACGATTTGACGATGGTTAAGTGAATTTTATATGTAAATCCCTTTCGAATGTAGTATACTTGTTTTGCATTTAATTTAATATAACCATGAATACGATTAAGAAGTAATTATAATATTGGCTGCACTACTACGTATTACATTTTTACTTAGATCATATCTAAGGTGTTCTTATAGAATACTAAATATACCGTCTACAATAAAAATTAAATAAATGACATACGCACCTTTACATGCGGACTTAATTCAGAAATGAATGAAACATTAAAATGTTTATAAAAGTAAATAAAACGAATAGGAATATTTTACGTGAGAGTATCAATCTTAAATATTTCGAACGGGAAAAAAGTAATAGAGTCGATTCAATTATAATTGGAATTATTTCTTTTCGTAACGAAGTAAAATGCTCAACTACAGTTTATAATTTTAAATCACTTTCAAAAAAAAAAAAATCACTTGAATGTAACGAAATACATAACAAAATCGTGATGATAATAAAAGGTGCAACTTTCCAACGGCTACAAAGAGATTGCTAGATGAATGATTGATTATTAGTCGCTAACTGATGGATATTTGAAAAAATTCTACTTCGAATAATATTTGTATGATATTTGTTTCTATGAAACATATTTGTAATGTTTTTGAAAATTATTTCAGAAATTTGAAACTATGATTGTTTGAAAGTATTTTTTTTTTTTGTTGGTAACTGATGCAGAACTTGCTGAAACTTTTTCTCCATAATTCAAGTTTTCGGTTTACAGAATAGAACTATTTAGACTTCCAAAACAGATTAGATTATCTCCTTCCGATTCTTCTTGCATACATATTTGGTTCAAATATCACGAAAGGCATTCGTACGTTCTGGTTACTTTTCACACACGTCTTACAAAAAGTCCATTCGATTTGTTTTTCATTTTTTTTAGTAATTTTAGTGGAAACATTCAACAAATGCTTTTAACATCAATGTTAACATCATTCAGAAGTTCTTGATTTTTTTTGAACTCATCATGTTTTTCTAAATGAAACTTTCATAGTCAGAATATTTAAGAGATTCACTCATCACAGTTTCCCGTACCACTTGCCGCAGCACCACCAACCGATGGTGTACTGCAACTTGAATTCGTCGTGCTGTTACAGCTAGCTGTTGGTCCATAGAATATCAGTTCAGGAATTTGACCGCCTTGCACTCCTGTGCCATTTGTACTTTCCGACGAGCATTGAAACTGGAACGTAACATTGCCCATGCACACCTCAGACATACCTTCTTGACCGAAGAAACTCAGTTCGTTGCCGTCTAAAATCACCGAAGCCGTATAAAAACAATCGGGTTCGACTTGTATGGGATTCTCGAAGAATACATGGAATGTGCTACTGGATCCATCCGAGAAAAGTTTCGTATCGTTTTCAGCTAAGATACGTCCTTGACGCTTCAGTTCAATTTTCACATTATAATCTACAGCACCATTCGACGAACCATACAATCCGAAACCGACGATGAAAATCCGTCGATCCACTGAAAATTGTATAGAATCACATCGACCGCGATATCGCCATTGGTTACTACGATAGGCGCACGATTGGAATCTATGGCACACTTGAGTCTTTAATCCTGCCCGGGACTTGATCGGGTAGCTCAAAGTCGGTTTTGATTTGGCGGTGAAATGCAAAAAGATATCGATCGTTTCTTGTGACGTTAGAATATCGGTTTGTGCAACACCATTAGCAAATTCTTCCAATGTCATAGTTGGTATGCGAATCAGATGTAATGCTGCACCGAGAACACTTCGTTTGTTCTGTGGCGTTGCATCGATTTCCATTTTCAAGCAGGCACTATGAGCCCAATTCAGGGCCGCTTCAAACAAATGTATCTCCTTACAATTGAGTGTTTCACGCGATAATATTGATTCGAATGTTTTTAGATCGATGTCAACGAAGCCCTCGGATTTAATTGCAATTTCGGCCTGTTTGGGGAGGGAAGAAAAATTATATATCGAATTAATATTTATTAATAAATTCAAGTCATTTGAATAGGAAATTAATTTGTTAAAAAATAATTGTTATTCGCCATTTAGATGTGATGTTTTATGTAGAAACCACAGGTTAATGGCAAGTACATGTTTCCTAAACATGTTGCAGTAAAAAATGAGTTGCAAGTTTTCTTATGATTCATATTCTGGCCATAACATGTTCCGTTCCACGGAATTGGTTAGAGTTGGGTAATTCGGGGTTTCTAAGGCGTAAAAATAAATTAACTTGAATTAATAGAAAATACTAACTGCAAACTCCGAATGAATTTCATAACATTTCGCGGAGAGTGCCTTGATACTATTGCCTTCAGTATGACATCATCTTATCAAAGAAACTCGTAACACTCGACTACATACGTGTTCCCCATAGCCAAATACAAATACACGACAAAAAAAAACACAAATATAGCTAGACATCCATCGGCAAAATTGTCTAAAGGCTTCTGAGGAAGAGATCTATTTAGGAGGACAATTCCAGAAAGACTATGTCAAATATGCCTTTATATAATTCTAGCTAATAACAAGCACGTAGTCTTATGCAAGCAGGATATTGAACGCACTTTCCATCTTATGTCCCATTCAATAAATATTCATAATATTATTCACTAATATTAGCCGTCTTTAGATGGGAATGCAGAACTATTTAGACAAATAGATCTTCCAATAAAAATTTCAACAAACCATGCTGTAATTTTAAGCAATATTTGTATCCAAAAAATAATGTTTTATGACGAGTCTCACTTTAATCCTACAGAGCTAAAAGTGAGACGAGCAAAATTGCTGATTCTTGAGTAACGTAAATTCACAGGAAATAGAAAGAACAAAAATGCCTAGTTGTTTTCACGCTGGTTCCTATTTTAAAAAAAAACCAATTTAACCGCAACTCGCCTAACGGTTTATGACCAATGTTATCGGGCAACAATTCGTGATTGTTTCTTCGAAAATGATCCAGACATGTGGGTTCAAGCAGGATGACGCTAAATCTCCATGAAACCACTGAATTACTGAGGAGTCAATTATGACAACATTATAACGTGAAATGGGTCAGTGGGTTCGCTACTACGTATGTCATATGATTTGTAGCCACTTGATTTAATTGAAAATGTAAAGTCGAGTATGCTGATCAACTGCAAACAACTCCATGCACTCGAAAAAATGACACAAATTTGCATCGAAAGGAATCGTTTAATCAAAAACATCTGCGAATATGACAGAGATGGTTACATTTAGTGGTTTGAGTTTTCTACCTCGCGTAAAACGTTCCACGTCATTCTCGCAGATCGTGTCCGTTACATACTTTAAAATACTGCTGAACGGTAGCTATGTAGTTTCTGCTGCTTGTCTTCGATAGCACATTATGCAACGAAATCACAAGCTGCTAAATAGTGCCTTGAAGATATGGGTAAAATGTTTTTTTTTCTGAGTTGAAGGTGAACGCAACACAGAAAAGCCTCCTTTTTTCTTTCCATTGTTTTGCAGTGTTACACTAACTGCGTCATCCCTTCCTGGAATTACGACTAGAAACAAATGCAAAACTTAGGCCCAAAGTATGCCACCAATGCTTCCAACTGAAAAAATTAAGGTACCTCATGCTGCTTGGGTAATGATTTCTTTGAGGAGTAATTTCATCGATAATACTGCACCGTCCACGGTAGCACAACAGTCATTCCCACAATTTATGGCTGAATCTGGACCATCGAGGACATATTAAAAACATCACTCTTATCTATAGTCGCGCCTGATGACATTAGCTCTCCCGCAGATATGCCTGGTGATACAGCAGCGAAAATTTGCCTATCCACACTGTGTTTCGCAAGCATCGTGACCGTCCTGTAAGCGAATATACGTTAGGAGGTAGCATTCTAATTGACGTCCTTAAATTTTTAGTGGAACTCTGGTGTTGTCATCATATTTTTCTGTTGAAAGTTTGCTTGTATGCATTTCAATTTCTCCATTCACAGTGCTGCTTGTCTCCTCAACCTGTATCCCTTATAGTAGCTTCGTACTAGTCTATGAACGTTTCTTTACAGAGCTCTCGTCCTATCCAAATCGTTCTCCCTTCCCCATCTGGTCTTCTATCTGAGGACTTCAAAATGCCTATCTGAGATTTGAACATGAGTTATTTATTATCTTGAAGTAACATCTCATTTGCTAAATCTTTCTTGTCCCCAATTTTATTATTAATTGAATTATTAACTTCATCCCCACTTCCTCTGTCTTTTATTTGTTTGGCTACTTCTCTTCCTTCGTAATTGCGCCCCGATTTTCATCATCCTCCTCTCGTTATGAAATTAAATTTTTGCCGTTCTACTAAGGTACAATGCATTTCCACTCTCCGATTTAATTTGTAAAAAAAATGATTACACTGCTTTGATTAATGAAATAAATGGTTCTAATTGGTAGCATTTCTTCAGAGAGCTAAATGTGGATGATGCTCACAACAAATTTTATTTCTTCCTTTCCAATTTAATATCACGTTACATTTATTCCCATCGTTGTAATAGAAGTTCAAAATCTATGCGCTATTTATTTATTTGAATAAACGGACGTATGTCCTTTAAAATATAATTTCATAGTAGCTGACAAATAGCAATAAAATTTAAAACCAGTTTAAATAAACGTAACTTCTGATCGCTGAAATGCTATATTATATGCTTTATGAAGACGAAAAAGAAAATAAATATCTGAAGCGATGTCCAAAAAATGAGCCTAAGATGTGTTCAAACATAAATTTTCTTAAATTGATTTGATCCAAGTTAAATAAATCTACATTAGAGGACACTAAATTTCCTATTGCCTTCAATCCTTCTATAGGTGAATGCTGCATATAATTTGTTTTGCACATCAGAAGGTAGAAAAGGTCGTTAAATCTGGTTTGTCTATATGGGATTCTAAATGAAAGCTCCTGTAAAATAGCTGGCCATTAACTATTTTTTAACCATTAACTATTTTTTTCCAAAATGATATTTATTAAGGAGGCCGGCTATTGATATTAAGATGCGTTATGTGCTTACTTTGAACACGTCGATGCTTCTATTACATCCAATGATCCTAATTCCTGTTGGTCCCATGTCTATCTTAAAATTTATTCTGGTTTTCTTTCTGTTGTGCATCTGCATGGTATGTTTGCTTCCTCTCGATACTTGTGAGCATTTTGTTCAATTCTTCCGTTCTTTCATTTCTCATCATTATCCTTCAACGCCGCTAGTTCATTTTTTCATCCACTTGTACCCTCTTCATCTTGTTCAAATTAGCCAGGTCCGAACATAAATGAGTAAGACAGACTGATAGCTCTTTCTCGAATCTATGGGTGGTGGTGCATGGCCGTTCTTAGTTCGTGGAGTGATTTGTCTGGTTAATTCCGATAACGAACGAGACTCAAATATATTAAATAGATGCAAACAGGGTTATGGTGTTTGAAACTTTATATAGCCTTCATATATTTAGATGCAGCAATGTTCTCTATTTATTTGATAGTGTCTATATCGGTTGAGCCGTACCTGTTTGTTTGTCCCATTAATACGGACACTAGCTTCTTAAATGGACAAATTGCGTCTAGCAATAATGAGATTGAGCAATAACAGGTCTGTGATGCCCTTAGATGTCCTGGGCTGCACGCGCGCTACAATGAAAGTATCAACGTGTATTTCCTAGACCGAGAGGTCCGGGTAAACCGCTGAATCACTTTCATGCTTGGGATTGTGAACTGCAACTGTTCACATGAACCTGGAATTCCCAGTAAGTGCGAGTCATTAGCTCGTATTGATTGCGTCCCTGCCCTTTGTACACACTGCCCGTCGCTACTACCGATTGAATTATTTAGTGAGGTCTCTGGACGTGATCACTGTGACGCCTCCGTGTGTTACGGCTGTTTCGCATCATTACCGTTAAACAGATGCTTCCGCTATTGATCAGCAGAAGCAATTTTATGTTTTATATGCAGACTTTATCGAAGCTTTCGATTCATTGAGGCATGAAATTCTCTCTGGTGCCCTTTTTTCCTTTTTCACTTGTGTTTTTACTGTTAACTTTTGATATTCCACATCTTTTTTCCCAACTCAGGAGCACCGCACGGATCCAAAATGACTTGGAGCTTTTACTGGTGTTTTTCTGTTATTTTGAATTCTCTTACGCTGAATGTTACGAAGTGTCCTTTACCTAAAGTTGATAATGGCTGTATATCACTAGAATTCATATCTCCGTTAGAGATTCGGGGGGTCTTAATAAAATTTTATTCTTTTTTTATGTTCCTTTTATTCCTACAGACACACCCTTGCCCGAAAATGTTCTGCGTTTGAAAATTTACGGAGGAAAATCCTCAAACGTATATTTATTAAGTTGTTTGTATAATTCACTTTTCACGTTCATTTTTGCTTTAGATTTTATATTTGCTTTCTGAATTAGTTTTCTGGTTTCTTAATTTTAATCCTCTTATATTTTGGACTAATCTGTATTTGGATTTATTTCCGTTGCAGCACAGTAAATAAATAGCATAATGAACAATTGTTCACAATTAATAACGATTTTAGATTCAAGCTAAAATCATGTCACTATTTTTTTTAAAAAAAATGTCGTTGACACTCTTAAAACACACCCTTAAATGCCTTATGGATGGTTAAATTTAAGCAGTTCTCCCCTTTGCTTTCAGAATCATTGAAACTTTGTCAGTAGAAAACTCGTTACGAAAGTAATTGTTTTCGTATAAATGGTAGTCCAAAATTTTATAAATTTCTCTCCGAGACGAGGCTTCAGCTCATTTGATACAATTTCGTTCCATGGCTACTTGCATTCTCTCTATAATTTCGGCAAATTCATGGCTCATGTTAACGATGCCTAGAGCTAAAGTCTTTAAAGATAGTGGTTTCAGTCGAGTCTGTCAGTAGCATATAGTTAGGGAATTGTGATTGGAAGTCTAAATATCCTCTATAAAAAATAACATATTTTTGATGATTGACAGTAAAATACATATGTAACCGCATATCAAAACACTAAGAGGTTGTTTCACTGTAGGATGCATTTCTTCGCCAATTCTTCGATTTTAGAATCACTACACAACAGGGAGATTTTGATTTCATCAGTCTTAATAACACTGTTTTATTGTCCAGTTGTCCAACTAACATGGTTTTAAGCCCAGTTTAATTTTTTCAGCTTGTGTTTAAAACATAATCGTGGCTTTTTTCCTAGAATTCTACCAAATGCATTCAAATCAGACCAAATTCCTTCAGAGCTTGTATTAACCTTTCTATTGATCAATTTTTTCTTGTATCGTCCCAGGTAACTTTTTCTATCACGTAAGCTTAGTACCTCAATTCTACTATATTCGGTTGATATTGTACATTTTTTCCTGCCTTTGCCAGTTTTGTTTTGTAGTGATTATCTCTTTTAAAAAAAAATGATTATCTACTTATCTTTTCAAAACAAATTCAAAATGCTGCTTCTTGCTAAGTTTCCAGCTTCTCTTCTCCAATTTTCTAAATTTTTTTCATAACTGTAAATGTTAACACGTAACAGGATTATTTTGCATCGCTTGCTGGTTTTAGTGACTGTTTGTGCCATTTCTATAATTTTATTAAGTTTTGCGAGCTTACTTAATGAACGAGCATAATAAAAAAACAACCAATTTACTAGCAATCACTTAGCACACTGACAAATATCCTACTTTGAACTCCAACAAATGATATTAACCGTTCAATCCTACAGTAACCTGATAAGCTCATTGTCAAAACAATTTGGCACTCTAAACATAAAAGCTCATTGGCTACATTCACATTAAGTAAAGTTACTTCTTATCGAACTAAACAAGTTGTGCTTATTTTCCCTTGCTATTTGACTGTAACTTGTGATATAATGCGAATAATGAAACAAATTGCTTTGTATTTTTAATTAAATTATTTTTCCAATGGTGTAAAATTGCTCATGCAATATCCCAAATATAATTAAACATGAGCCCTCAAACGTCAAAAACAAACTTTCCACAGATTTGGCCACTACTGTATGCAATGGAATGGTCGCGTTCGACATATTGACGAGAATTTTCAATCATTTTTGGCAGGGATAAATGCTTGTTGTAGACGCGAAATTCGATTCGTAGAATCTGCCTAGCAACAACAAGGTTTAAAAATCGAATAACATCTTGGGAGGTGTGGTATGCGATATAATATCACCAAATTTGTAAAGTCGCTATCGAATTTTGATCGTATAACTTAACAAAGTTTTGTTCTTAATCCAGAGGAATTGAATTCAAAGTATCCCATAAGTAAATTTCGAAATCTCTACAGATAGGGCAAAATAGAAGTATCTATACTTAAAATTCTGACCCTCTCGAAGAAAAGAAATTTTGATTCCAACTTGTACCATGAGGTCATCAATAAGGAAGTTAAATTTCTTATCAAAATAATTTGATGGCTTTGCTTGTTTCTATTCGACCCTTATGATAGTTTAAACGCACAATTTCTGTGAAATCAAGTAACGACGCCAATTATGCCTATATTACTGAGTTTAAGTTTAAATCAAGCTATTTATATAAATTAACATTATAGCTATTCATTTAAATCATAAATCAACATTATAGCTATTTATTTACGTCTTTCGCAATTCCTGAAATGCTATAAAACCAAAAACCAAATGGCCTTGTCGTTGCAAAATTCGTAGAATTCGCGCATTCAGATAAGCTTTTTGCCATAAACCAATTTATTACATTTTAATTCTCTTATCTCTTATCAATCTTCAACGTACCGAGCTTCAGCACCATACTTTCAATTATGAAATCATACCTAGAACCTCAAAAAAAAAAAAAAATGTCTGGCAATGCGAATGACACATTTCAAGAATGAACCCAACGAGTCAGTTTCGATTTTCTTGTTTACATTTAGTTATCAAGTAACTATAACAACATGCTAATGATTACATAAAAAGTCGTAAACATGATTTTTCGTAACATAGCTGCCGTCAGGTAACAGACGAGTGGAAAATTTTATAGCTTTCAAACGACATTTGCAGTTAGATAATATGATGTTATACATTCCCAGAACAGGAATTGCATATGAATTATACAATAAATCAGAAAATGTTTCAGTATAGTTTCGATTGAATCACCTTATTTTGTTTTTGAACGATAATTTTTACATTTTAAAACATGTCTTTATCCTACATACCTGAGCATCTATCACTTCCCAGCATCTTTGCATCAGTTCGGGCTCCTCGAAAAGGCGGGATTGACTGAGAAGTAGACATGCGTTTTTTGCCGTCAGACTGACTTCCAAATAATTAACACAGGCCCGTGCCAAATGGGGTACAATATACTTTTTAGCTGCATATAATGTGGCCAAGATATTATCCGGTTCCAAATGGATATCATCACAATAAAGATATCTGAAACGTAATTTATCAATTATCTCAATACCCAAGACTATTTAGATTAAAATTTTACTTAAGAAGCGTTAAGAATGCCGATGGTTCGACGTCCGGAACCCGGATTTCCTGCTTGTTCTCAGCCAGGCCGCCATAGAACATAGCATAGAACACAGAACTGCCCGTTGCCAGAATGTATTTATGTGCTGGAATCGTTTGAACATTGTCTGGAAAAATCGTAACTTTGGTTAGACGCCAACAAACCTCAACAACTTCCGCAGCTTACCGTCGATTCCAACGATAAATTTCACATCCGACATCAGCTCATTGTTGAACATTGCTGCATTTCTTTCGAGAACTGTTGTTTTGGTTGCTTGCCAATTCGGGTCTGCAGTGTCGACGGTACTGGAAGAGCCGGCACTCGATGGCATGCAAAAAGACGATGGCGAACTGCTTACAGCACCCGGCCCAGGCGATGCCAATGGGGATGATGGGGCGCTGATGGGCTGCGTCACCTGCATGTTATCCCGTTGGTGTGACGACGTCGCCGAAGTGTTATGTGGCGGCGACATGAGCAACGATCCATTGTTCAATGTTTCCACTATAACGACACAATAAATACATATCGATTAGTTCTCCCGAACAAACTACCGAAAAAAAATCATCAAAAATGTCAAATTATAGGAAAACTTTCTTTCCAATTAGGAGACAGTGTCGGCCGTCATCTTTGCTTTCTAGTCGATTGATCGAACAGACACGGCAAAAAAAAATCTCACCATTCATCCAGGAATGTATTTGCAAATAAGGCATGTTTTCCTGATTTCTTTTGATCGCTTTTTGCGATAATTTCGAGTTCACATTTAGCATTGCCATTTTCGTGGCGATATCGCCGACTAGACTTTGAAATTTGCACTTGAAACACTCAAAACTTTGCAAAACTGACGACAGACGACGAGGCCATTTTGGCATATGAATTGGAATGACGACAACGACCGATACAAGCGACCACGACGATGGCTGGCTCGTTTTTGTACGAATTTTGACACGATGCAGGAAAAGTGCAACAACACGAAAAGACACATCGGATTCTAGGCGTGAGTGTGTATTAAGTGTATGTATGGGTGGTGCTTTGTACACATTGTGGGATATCGAATGTTGACAGTGTGGAACGTGACTAGAGTAGAGTCTAAGATGTGAAATGGTCTGAGTATTGGGAAAATATTTTGATTTGAATTTAAATTCATAAAATTATATAATTTTTTTTGCTATGAAAATTGATAGAAAAATATTCTCCTTCTAATAAGATCAAAATCGAAAAATGTTCTAACATAAATGAAAAACAATAATCAAGCGTATTAGAGATTTACACTAAACCAAAGGAAAATGATTCGAAATTTTGTAATGTAGAAGGAAAAAAGTCACCCAAACTTATGCAATCTAGAGAGCAAAATCGTGCGTCGACCGTTTTAAACAAAGAGCAAAGGAGTTAGTTTGAATTAATAGTTTTTAGTTAGTTTTAATAGCAGTCATTTCGACTATACCATAATTACTAAGAATTAACTGAGAAGAAAACGGAAATCCACAATTTGGTTTCCAGCTCTTATATGTATGTACTAAATTTTCCCTTTTCTGGCCATTATGTGGCGATATTTGCAAAATTTAAATTGTTCTCGCACTAAAAAGAATTCATTATTACTCACTGATGAATTTGCGAAATAATAAATTCGTCAGATACCCACTTGCCGAATCCTCTTGTTGAATCGTCCTCTCTAATATCTTGCTTAACGGGATAATTTTTTTCTTCGATTGCATTTTGTAATCTTACGGTTGTAATGCTAGTCTATATGTTGCGTTCTGCTAACGAATTTTAATAGTAATTGTGTATTTAATGGATTTTTTTATGTGTGTCAATTAATGGTAGGTGCAAATTAAAATTTATTTCATAGTTTTTGAGATAATAACTGTAATTTTGACAGTCTGTTTAGATTATTTTGAAGTTTAGTTTATATTTACAGCGGAAAGATACTGAAATACATTTTGCTGCAGCAGTTAGATTAGCGCATACGATCGCTTTTTTTTCTGTTAGAAAAGGATTATATCTATTTCGATAATATTGACTACATTTTCCACTAATAAATTTTCTCTATGTCTTTCTCTCTAAATTTTTAGTTAAATTATGTGCAGATTATAAAACGTCCTTAATAACGTCCTACACGGAAAGAAATAGATGGTAAATGGATGTTAAATTACCAAATTGACTTGTGTAAATAAAACACTGTAAATAATACAGTTTTAATGCTGCTACATTGACAAAGCTGGCAATGACGAATATGCATACCCAGTTAAAGGCTGCCGGATTTTAATCAAGATCATTTAATATTAAAAACGGTATACCACAAAAGGACGTCCTCTCTTGCATATTCTTCAAGCTTGTGTTGAAAAAAATGATGCGGAGTGTTGGAAGTGAGGTGATGGCAACAAAAACCACCAAACTTTCCAGCGACATGTCGGAAGCAGTGAAAACCAATACACCGAAGAGCACATGTCTGAAAAAGACAAGTGAATACAGACAGCTTTGAAGAAGTTAAATCATTCGCCTATGGTAGATTAAAAATCGCAGCCGTCAACAACTATGGCCAAGAAGTCCGCGTACGGCGGCTGTGAGCCAACAAAATCTTCTTCAGTCTACCTTTTCATATGCTTTTTTTTGTACAAGAACACTTTCTTACCAATCTTAATGTATGTATTGGAAACATAGTCCGTTAGCAAATGAAATAGCAAGCTCTTATGGGCAATCAAGAGGACGATCCTTCGATGAATATAAGAGCCCCGATGTGAAGATGGTCGATTCCATCATCAAATACAAATACGAACAATGCCGTGATCACTGCTAAAATAAGGCTCAATAGGCTTCGATATGTCGAACACGTAGCTTGTACAAGTCAGGAAGATCTGGCTCGAAAAGTCGTGGAGGAGTGAGATTGTTGGAAAAATACAGGTTTTCCTTTGGATCTTGATCACATTTGGTTTTCCATTCTGTTAGATCTTCCAGATGGTGTCTTTAAGAAAGCTTTTTAGTGATCACCTTTTTTGTTACCTAGTATTAAATCCTTTCCCTTCAGTATTGCTGACATCTTTGCACATTCAGGCTAAACCTTGAGGTGTTTACTGTCTCGTAGTGTCTCGGTAATAAAACTTCTGTGCACTGGTCTTTCTATTGCTGCAATTGTCGCACACTTTTTCGGCTCGGTGAAAATGTTTCACGATAACCCGGTGTAAGGTTCCAGCTTCTTTGAAAATGTTGATTATTCGAGTTCGCAGTATTCTTGCTGTATTGCACCTTCTTTCAATAACATACTTGCAATCGTTGTTAAAACATTTGATCTGGCAATTTTTGGGAGTGGGATCTAACTCCGGTGCCACACAAAGCCGGCATCATTTCAGAAACATTTCAGAAATATTTCCGACACATTCAAGCGCAGTCTCACTCCTCCACATCCACACCAAGTCCAAACATTTGTTGACAACTAGTTTGTTAATTTACTTTACAGCTAGCTAGGTTTTTTTTCTCAAACCACACCTGTTCTCTAAAGCTTAAATAAGCTTTGCAGCAAGTACACTGTTTGAGTTTACGGATCTCCCTGCTGTAATGACTCTACCGGTCATATTCGATAAGGGCTAGAACTTCCTGAATAGCTTCACATCACAGCTTCATTTATCACAGTCCACTAGATTTATATATTTCAAGTCTTTCTTCCAAGACAGAACTTGGAACCTTACGGGCATTATTTATGATTTTATTATACTCTACTACTAGATCTCGGGCTTCCGTTTTTCCCACTTCATTAAATCTGCCATTTATTGCGATAATTGTAAAAATTTTTGGGAGAACGTGAACTGAGTAGTGGTTGCACTATATCAAAATTGAATAACTAGAGTTACAGTCAAGTCTTGCCAGATTGAGAAATAGATTGATATCATTCATCTTTATTTTGATGAGGTCCTTAGATAACATTAACTATGCCTTATATAGTGTGAGTACTTCATTCGCCTTATCGAAGGCTATGATACTCGACATTTGATTGGCAAATCCAAGGCATCTTTTTAATACTTTGGCTCTCTGTGCATCAAAGCTCTTTAATAAATATTCGAGGGAGTTTGTATAGGTGGAGAAGTAGCTTTCAATCTTTGCTCTTAAAAAGGACTTATAGAGGATAAAGCTTTTGGTCGATGGGATGCCACTTTAGGTTCCTAAAGTTTCATTCCTATTCAATAGGACTCCTTTACATTTATCGGGTTTGGGAGAAAGTTTTAGGTCCTTAGAAGTCTGAACGAAACTTGAAACACTATCCTGAAGTTGTTTGAAGCAGGTTTGTTTGTTTCTATTGGTCGCCACAATAATAAAATCATCTGCATATTGTATGATGTTTACCAGATTATTTGTGTCACTGTGGAGATTGGTTGTATACATATAAAAAAGTGAAATTTAGGAAAGACCGAATCCAATAACTATATACAATGGGAATGTTAAATTGGTTAAGTAATGAGGTATCTTCATTCTCGTATGCATTTAATGCGTTCAAAAAAACCATAGAGCTGGTATTATTCATCGTAATTAGAATAAAATAGTAAGGGGTTAGGTCAGGACCAAGAGCGGACGTTTTTTGTGCATGTTCAAGATATATATCTGTTCTTACAGCGACAGAATAATCCTCTTTCGGGATCGTATCGAAATTTTGTGCGCGCTCGGGGGGCTTTTATACTTGATCATAGTTAAAAATTCTAGATAATTTTAGGGATCCGAAAAGGATGCAGTGACGCAAGGACCCACGTTTTTGACATGTCTTGTAAAGATCCAAAATTATTTCATGTGACGCTTGAGGGCAATTTCTGTTATTTTACTCACCCAGTTGTTCTCACTCACCTGCCCTCTTTAACTTTTTCTTCCCATTCCGTTTTGGTGCTCAGGAATCTATAAAAACCATACATCGGCCATACGTCTTAAAGCCTTGTGCGACTTGAGAAGTGTTCCACAAACTTTTAAGCTTATCATTGCACCAACTTGAAATTGAATGGTTTGGATTGTTAATTTGATTTTTCATCACGATTTTTTTTTTAAATATAGAAGACCAGTTCCTTATAAAAATATGTTCGTGAATAATGTCTCGAATTTTCTTTAAGGGTAGCTTAGCTCGCTAACGCGTCAGTCCGAAGCAGCGATCTACTGCCCGCGGGTTCGAATCCCGCCGTGCCCATGGCTGTATTTGTTCGTCTTGTGTTCTTAACAGTCGGCGACTGGGCATAATACCAGCGCTCCATTAATTAAGTGCCACATTAAAGCTTTAGTAGCGACTAGGAATAACACTAGCGTTTTGGAAAATAAGAAATAAATGTGGCACTTAAAAGAATAATGGAATAATTGATATCGGCTTCTCCCATATGTGTCTCCCTACCGCCATTGCTAAGCATTCGTTTCAAAAGGCAATCCCCTTAGCTTTGGCATTATCATAGAAAAAAAAGATATTCGGCTCTTCTTCGATTTTGAAATATTTTTGGTTCTGAAAGAGATGATAATCGATTTGTGCCCACTACTGCATAGTTGGTTTAAGCTTGAGAGCAAAGCATGTAGTTGCCAAACCTGACACCTGGAGTGAAACATTTTTTTTTACCAGGTCTAGGCCCAGTAACAAACGATTTGCTGCTGTTATTAAAAAAAAATAGTTTATGGTTTTGTAGAAGTTGAGGGATCTTTGTTCCTTTCAGATTATTGTGATGGTCGCCCCAAAACCTGTTCCCAGCATTAAGATTCCCTCTAATAAATGGTTCCCAAGACCAAACGTAATGATTTTGTTTAATTCAGCATAAAATAGTTCGTGATTCAAGTCTGGGAGGCAGTAGATAAAAAAATAGTGTGTAATTTCTCAAATATGTTGTTTAAACTTTGGCGGAATAAGATGTACTGTCATTTCAAGCCTAATGATGAAGCTTCACGATAAAGTCGGATGTAGTATTTCCCGACGCAAAAAGACGAAGATACGTTTATCTGCAGGCGATCAGTGAGAAAATAATTAAAGTCCCCAGTAATACTTTACATGTATGCTTCTCCGACGAATCAGCTTTTCAGATTTTGGTCGATAAAAGTTCATTCGTTCGACTACATCCTAGGGAGCAGTTCCGTGATAGGTGCCTTGTGGAAAGAGTTAATCATTCGGTTAGGATCATGCTGGGATCTGTGGTTTCATCCAAGGACATATGATGCCTAAACATCGTGGAAGCGACTACACTGAAAATACACAGCACCAGACGCCATAGTTTATAGACTTCTGGCGCCATGTACATAGTCGATTTCGAGATTGTGATGAAATATAACCTCCACGCCATGTACTATAGTGCACGGCGTGGAGGACTATATTACATGGGGCGTGGAGGGCTATAAGCATAGCGTCTGCTCCTATGTATTTTTCGCCATATACTATGGCGTGTGGCGCTATATTTTATCACAATCCCGAAATCGACTATGTTCATGGCACCAGAAGTCTATAAACTATGGCGTCTGGCGCTATGTGTTTTTTGAGTGAATCGCTTCCGGCGAAATCTTTTATTTCCTTTTAACCAAGCCCACATAAACTTTTACGCTGGAACCGGTGCATTTGATTTCCCTTAAGACATAACTATCATTACCCAGGACTATATTACATACTATGTTACATAACTTGCTGACATTTATACGTCCCCTCACACAGTATGGCTGCGAGTTATAATTGGACTTATCTTACATTATGAAAGAAATAAATTGTCAGCTAGATTCTTGCTTAAGCTAATTCTGTAACTAACCTCCCGGATGTCCTTGGGTTAGATTGCAAATTGAAAAAAAAAAATATTTTATTACAGTAAAATAGAAGCGCGACTTCAAAACAAAGCACTTACTTCAATTCATCCGAATCGGTATGACAACTGAAGCCATATTACATGGCTCATGGTACTATGTAATATAGCGTGTGGGGCCATAACTTCTGCGCCATGTAATTATGGCGCTGGGAGCCATATTGCATAGCTCAGAGTACTATGTACATAGCGTATGGGGCCATAAATAATGCGCTATGTTACATAGCTCTGGGTACCATGTGGATTTTTTTCAGTATAGGAAGTATGACTAGTATACGCGAGTACTAAAGGCTTAAATTCTGCCACTGCTTCAAGATTGATTCTCTGGCCTTCGGATTTACGCATAATTCGGAACAGTGCCCCAAAAACAAGAGCGCTACTGTACTATTTACTAGGTAAGTAGAGGTAGGTAGGTTAAAGTGGCTGCTGATGAACTGAAGCCTGGCGACAGACACACCTAGGCACAGGAAAGGCCCGTTGTGATGCCACAATAATTTGTTACTCTCTCCTACTCACTGAAATCAGAAACTCATCTGCTTCCTTTTACAAACCGCACTATCCCCTTTAAATTGACCAGAGACAGTTTGGTCAAATTTGAGAGAAAGAGTACACCAAGTGCCGCTAGCCTTCTCCTTGCCAAAGCCGGGCACGAGCACATGAGATGGAAGACGGATTCCTTCTCGTCCTCAGAACCACAACTCCGATAGAAGTTGTTCAACCCTGCGCCCAATCATTGCGCATGCCATCCTATGAGGCAATGGCCCATAAGAACGCCCACAGTGCAACAAAGAGCGCTTCGAGTCAAACCTAATAGCTGCCTGGTGCGATGTGCATCCATGGATACCCAGGACTGACTTGTTATCGCACAGGATCATTCATCTGCCCAGGACTTCCTAGCGTCCACAAGATATTTTTGCCTGATGGCCAATTTGACCGATGTCATCGGTATACCTATTGAGAAGGAGCATGAGACCTCCGGTAGCAAGGTACCAAGCCTAGCTAATTCATCGGGTTCACAGTTGCCCTTGCTTTGCTGAAAAAACAGCGTTTTGTTCTTGCCGGGAACTCACTTGACATTAACCTCATAGAGATCACATAGGAGGCTCACATGAAAAGGACAATCGCCACAGAGATGATTACCACCAAACGCCAGCGGATTGCAACTCTCATCAAAGAATACACGATATCGAACTCAATAAAATGGCAAAAGCTTGTATAGAAAGCATGTCTGGATGCATAGGAGCTCTAACTGCAGTGAAGGATGGCATTACCAAATACAAACATTTGCTTTATTAGGTTTGTGATACAAGTACAAAATGCTCTAGTAAATATAAATATAAATATAAATTAGAAAACTAAATCCAAAACCCAGTTATTTGCCCTAAAAATGAAAAAAAAAAAAACATAAGCAATGTCTTTAAGAAATTGGCCACGTCCTGTATACATTAAACACCCGAACTATGCATTTGGTATACCAATCAACAAATTGCTCTCTATTAACATAATTAGAAAACAAAATCTAGGATTCATTTCAAATTAACGTCATTGTTTCGCAAAAAAAAACAAAAAAAAATGTATATTGATCTATGCCAAAGGCAACAAAGACAGACGCCCACAAACCAGTCTTACGGCCACACGTTCAAATTTCAAATCACGTTCAGAGCTCCGAAAAAAACCTGATATGTGTCTCGTGTCATTTCATAAACAAACAAATCACATCCAATTTTGTCCATTGCTTCGTAAATTACAATTTAATGACAGCTAGTTAGATATCACTTAGATTATCTCCATTTCGGTACCCGAAATCCCATCGACGTCAAAGTCAGGGTTTTTCCTCATTTAAAAAAAAAATCCAAAAAAAAATCAATCTTCAAATTTCAACTGTTATCTTTCTTTCTCAACCACATACGAAATTTCCATTTACCGAACACAATTATTCCATTGATACTCTGACTGATAGATGATTTAGGAAATTCTATCTGAGTGATCGAGCGAGTTCTGCTAAAGAATTCAATGTGACAGAATCGACGACATTGTCGTAAATCTGAAACTGCTTTTGCATACAAATTGCAAATTTTTTGCAAGCCAAGCTGGCCGATCAAACCGTTTTAAATGATCATTTGTTTCGGTTTTGTTTTAGAGTAGCAAGACATTAAAATGTGCATGATACGAGTTTACAAACAAACAATTCTGATGGCAATTACGGTAGTATGTTTCTATTAATAGACGATGGAGACATTTTTTTCATTTACTTCCGCACTTACGAAAACTTATATACTTAATTAATCATGCGGAATGTACGTATTGAAGGCCGCGGTGTACCATTTCGGACATAATAATTGCTGCGATGACTCGCTTATTGAGAAATCGGTTGGGGAAACAGATGCTGTCTCCGATAGTCACAAAAAAAAAACGGGAAATGAAAAGTGAAATATACTTAAAATTAAGAGTTTTTCACTATTTCAAACATTGAAACTTTTTCAATTGGCCGTAGTACGGAAATCAAGTTCTTTTGTTTTAAGTCATGTCTATGTATTTATGATAGATACTATAGAGTAAACTATCTATAGTCGATTTGACGGAAATGCATTGACCCCGAAAACTAAGATCGATTTTTTCAATGTCGCATTGGAAGCTGCTTGATTAACAACCTGAATTTTACGAAAGGCAAACGGGCTAACAATGTGACGAATGTTACGGTGTTAAACAGTTTCATTTGGGCTTAGGTAACTTTTTAAAGTTCAAGTCCAATGTCGATTTGAAGTTTGTATGCAAATAAATTTTCATTATTTGAAATATGAATACAGTTTTATGTCTGCAGTTACGTAAATAGAAAATAGTTTCGATTTCATTTGTATTTCATATTGAAATTGAAATAAAATACAAATTGAATTTTGAATGGAATATTGACTATAAAGTAGCAAAACTGAAATCCATCACGAAAATTAACTTCACAGAAGAAATTGAACGAAGTGTTTTAGTTAGAATAATGTTTTCAACATCCCTGTGAGTATTTCAGTGAATAGAATTACCTTTTTAGTTGGAAAATTAATAAACATATCGTCTGAATACTAATTTTTATCTAACTAAAACGAGGTACAATGACATAGATTATGGTTATGAAAAAATAATGGACGATAGTCACTAAATAAAAAAAAAGATACAAAATCTATTACACAGGCCATATTCCAAGGGAAATATTGTTCATATTCAGACTCTGTTTTAAAAAATAAGCTATTGTGTTCATAAAGTTATATACGTTTATATGTATAACGCCTCATGCATCCCAAATTTAAAAAAAGTTTCAAAGGTACAAGTACACTTTGTTCATTTTTGTCTACATAGGAAGAAAAATTAGGGAGATTTTTTCTAACCCACAACTCAAAGTTAAAATCAATCGTCTAATGAAAATGAGAAAATTTAGACGCAAAAGATATTAATCAATTGGTGTCCGTTTTCGTCTATCGGACCATTGTAGTGTCTTTTAAGCAGAGGTTTTGGTTATTTTTCAGGCACTCGACTGGCTTCTGGATAATCGAATATTCCGAGTCAATATTGGTATTTTCACAGATAGCCAAGTGGCTATTAGTCCCTTGCTGGTCCTTGTACAATGTCCATGATTGTGGCTCAATACCGTGCAATTCTTAACGAGATGTCGAGTCATTCGGCAGTACAATTGATTTGGGTACTTAGATATAGGAGGTATTCAAGACAACTGTGAGGCTACCTTGCTACCGGAAGTCTCAATCCCCTTCTCCATAGGAATACCGATGTCACCTGCGAAATAAGCCATCAGGCGAAAATGCCTCAAGGACGTTGGGAAACCCTGGGCCGAAGCATCATCCTGTGCGATAGCAAGATTGTCCTGCGGTTCCATGGACGTGCGTCACACAAACTAGCTATTAGGTTTAACCCGTAGGGATTTGCGCTGTGCTGTTGACAATCTTTTGGGCCACTGCCTCATAAAACGGCGAGCGAACGATTAATCTCAGAGTTTAACAATTTTTGTCGGAGCTGTGGCTCGAAGGAGGAAACGGAATCCACCCTTCATCCCAACTATCAGTGTCCGGCTCTGATAAGGAGAAGATTGGTAGCATTCGGTGCACTCTTCCTCTCAAATCTTCTATCTCTGGATGACCTAGAAAGGATAGTGCAGTTTACCAAAAGAAGCATGTAGTTTCCTGATTTTAGTGATTAAGGGAGAAAGATTTGCTTTGGCATCAAAACGGGCTTTTTTGCTGCCTATGTGCGTCTGTCGGCAGGTCTCTGTCGATAACTAAAAAAAATAAATTTTTATATCTGCATTTATTTTTAACAATTTTTCCCTATGTGCTTTTAATTTTGTGTTAGAAGTTTTTTCGAGCTTAATTCCTGTCATTAAATATATTTTCGAACATTTGATAAATAATAATTTATTGCAGTTAATTATTTTACAAAAGTTGATGCATAATTCAATTTGAGATACGCATAGCTCGCTTTCCGCAAAAGTAAGAGTTAGAAAAGTAAGAGTATAAGTAAGATTTTATGTACGTGAGTGCATGGGATTTATATCGAACTTATGAATTCAATTTGTAAAGAGCAGTAATCAACTAAATTTACTGTTTATTTACTTGAAACTAAGATATTTGTAGGATGAAAAAACGAATAAATTAAAGTTTGATTTAAATATCGATGTAAAAAAGGGCAAAAAATGAAAAATTAAAATTTTAAATAAAAAATAAAACATATGTGACCTGGACTATAGAGAGGTACAATTGTTCGGAAAAATCAATTTTTGTTTTTTGATCGAAATTTATAGAAAATTGAACGTATTTTTCAATCGGACAAACCGCAGACTCCTAAATTTGAAACTTTTTCTGGAAATCATCCTTAAAGTTCAACATGAATTATAAAAATCGCGAAAAAAAAATTGCAAATAGATCAAGAATTGCTTTTTTTGATCTTTTGCACCTGTAGTCGGAAAAATCGATGTTTTTTAATAAAAATTTGTAGAAATTGAAAATTGAACATCCTTTTCCATTAAACAAACCATAAATTCCTATTTTTATTATCTTTGGAACAAATTACACAAGAAGAAAGAAGAGGTAGAAGCACAAATACAAACGCGACGCACGCACACGACTTGTTATCTTTAACAGCTGTTTTCTCAAAAACTTGATTTCTAACCATAGGTACTTTTCCGTAGTCTAGGTCACATATATCGAAATAAAAAGTGTTAATAGAAGGGCGATTTTTTTAAAAATACTAAAAAATTAAAGATTTTCAACAATAAAAATTAAAAGAGCAAAAATTTAAGTAGACAAGGGGAAGGATAACCTGGGCAATCCATCGGCATACCGTCCGCTGTGCATGATTGACACTGCGGGGAAGCTTCTCGAAGGGTTGCTCAAGGCGCGGCTGGTGTCAGCAGTGAGACAGCAAGGCTTCCGGAAAGGGCATTCAATAATCGATGCCATCTCAGATGTTGTTGGGGCTGTAGCAAGAGCGGAAGAGGCATGTCATCAAGCCAGACCGGTCGTCCTGCTGGTAATGCTGGACGTGCAAAACGATTTCAACTCGGCGTGGCGGACGGACATCCTCCGGGCCCCTGAGCAGAGTTTCCGTATTCCTGACTATTTGCTAGCCATGATGCGGAACTGCCTCAGGGACCGATGGTTGCTTTACCATACCGACGAAAGAGTCAAAAAGAGGCCTGTCATCTCAGGTGCGGCACAGGGGTCAATCCCAGGATCTGACTTCTGGAGCATCATGTACGATGATTTGTTGCGCCTGGAAATGCCCGCAGGTGTGTTCCTGGCAGGTTACGCTGATGACGTCGCAGCGGTAATCATTTCAAAATCTGCCAACTCAGACTTAACCAAGTCATAAAGAGGATGGATCACTGGATGGCCGAGCACGGCCTACAGTTGGCAATCTCTTATTATGCTGACAAAGCAGAGGATACCAACTGTCATGCCCATGACAGTTGGCTCCGTGGAGGAAAAAGTCGGTCAGGTATCTGGGAGTGACCCTGGACACAAGCTGACGTATTGAGATCATATCTGCGGGGCATATGACAGGGCTCTAGTAGTCGTCATTTCGCTGAGTAAATAGTAACCAACGTCGATGGACCTAGTGAGACGAGACAGAGGCTGCTGATAGTAATGACCGATTCTATCTTGCTATATGAAGCCGAAATTTGAAGAGATGCGGTCCGAATTAAGAGGCTCCAGAAGCGCATTGTCAGTCAGTGTCCAGGGTAGAGGTGCCTTGTAAATCGCCTGTAGCTATCGCGCAGTCTCAGAAGAGGTTGTGATGGTGGTATCGGGAGTAATCCTGATCGACCTACTAGCGCAAGCACGCAAGAAAGGGTACCTCTTTCGCTCAGAACTGGACAGAACTGAAGCTCTAATGCTCGCGCGTACGCTTACCCTCGAACTTTGGCAACAACGTTGTAGTGAAAGTGATAAAGGACGCGGGACAGCTAAGCTAATTGGTCTTATTGAGCCTTGAATTAACCGAAGCAATAGACAGGTAAACTTTGACCTATGTCAATTCTTGACAGGGCACGGTTACTTCAAGAAATACCAGAACACAATTGGTAAGGTGGTCACACCGCACTGCCGGTGTTGTGTGACTGAGCTCGATGATGCTCAGCACACATTCTTTATGTGCAGTCGTTTCAGAAATTTGAGGCGGATAATTGAGTCCACGATCGGTCTGGTAACGCCTAGGACGATCGTGGATGCAAGGCTGCGAAACGAAAAGAACTGGCGCGCAGTCTCGACACACAGTGGCTCACAGCTTAAATGATGTGAGTACTTTTTACGAGGAAAACCCTTAAAAGCTCTCGAAAAATAGAAAATCCTTTTCTTCAAACAAACAAAATATTTCAGCTTGTGGTTTTATTTATTATTTCCAATGAAAAAAAAACAGCAACAAAATATTCCAATTAGCACAAAAAAATAAAAGTTCATTATAAACATCAAATTTCACCTCACAGCTTAAATGATGCTCCATTTAAAGAGCATTCATATAACGGTGTGCGTTATGCATTTCTGCATTTTCATTGTTATTCTAGCCGTGGAGTGCGATAAGGATTTCTAGTGAAACTTTGGTACCATTTGGACTGATCAGTAGAAGTAGGAATAACAGTTTATTTGAAAATGGGTCGGAGCGAACAACAATTGAAGAGCGTGAGTTCATTATTGAATATTACAAAAAAAAAACTCGAAAAAATACAGCGAAATCCCGTGCAAATCAAAGTCTACAGTCCAGCACGTAATTGAACGGTTTGCTCATGAGAATCGCATAGAAAATAAGGGTAGAACAGCGTGCAATAAAATATTTTCCTCTTCCGATTCTCGCTAGATTGAAGGACAGGTGAAAAAAAAACCCAATCTGAACGCACCAAAACTAGCGCAGGAAGCGGGAAAAATTCTTAATAAGGAGTGTAAGCCAGAAACCGTAAGAAGAATTTGAAGGGATGCGAATTTTAACAGAAGAGTAACCAGAAAAAAATCCTATATTAGTGCTACAAATAAGGCAAGAAGAATGCAATTTGCTCGTGAACATTTAATGAAAGGTACAACGTTCTGAGATACCGTTCGTTTCGCGGATGAGAGCAAATTTAACCTTTTCGGAACCGATGGAAGGGATTATTGGTGAAGACAACCATATGCTGAACTTCAACCACGGAATTTATGCAGTACAGTAAAACACGATGGTGGCCACGTGATAGTGTGGGGATGCATGGCATCTTCCGGAGTAGGAAGTTGGTGTTCATTGAGGGAAGCCTGGAGAAATTCGTGTATTTGAATATCTTGAAGGATAATCTACTACAGAGTGCGGAGAAATTACACATCAAGGTCAATTTCCGGTTTTATGAGTACGCCTCGATATTAGTGAAAATGTGGTTGATTTGGAATTACCCAAACAATATTAAAACGTCTGCTCGAACATTGATGGTCAAACCTAGAAGATGACATCAGAAAACATCCGACAATCAGTAAGGACGATCTTAAAAGGACATTTCAACAGGAATGGGAGGCCATTTCACCAGAGTACACCAAAAAGTCGGTGCACTCAATGCCAGATCGCCTCAAAGCGGTATTGAAACAATCAAGATATTCAACTAAATATTTAATAAATTTTTGAATGAAAAAAATGTTATAAGTTTAAAATAAAGGATATTTTTGAGAGAAAACCATTTAAGCTGGAAGTTGATATTTGGTATTTATAATGAACTTTAATTGTTGAGTGCTGATTGGAATATTTTTTTATTGTTTTTTCATTGGAAATAACAAATAAAACCACAATCTGAAATATATTTTTTTTTTGTTTCAAGAAAATAATTTTCCATTTTCCTGGAGTTTTTAAGGGTTATCCTCGTAAAAATTGCTCACAACATTTAAGCTGTGAGCCAATGTACGTTGAGAAAGTACTGCGTATATCGAAGCATATCCTGTTGGCCGGGATTATCCATACATAAGTATATTCAGTCAAAGCATTTTCTATGCTAAGTAACTGCAAATTGTATAAAGTTGTTAGTATTACAAAGAGATCTTAGCTGGAATCAAATTATATATGTAGTGGTTAGATCTACGAGCGCCTGGACTGATTCATGGAAAAAGGATGTCAAGCGGATGAGTGAAAAAAGTCAGTCGCCGTTTAGACCAGCCCGAGAGCAGAAGTGATCACCCACAGATAATTTTATTCCTAAACATTGTTCACTTTGTATTTCGAATTTTTAATAAACTTGTGTCTATCAACCATTTCTTTAAATCAATCCTACATTTGGGGGCTCAACCGGGATTGAGACAATTCGTTGATGCTTTTTCTAAATTTGTTTGGCTATATGCGACGAAATCAACCACTGCCGCCGAAGTTGTAGACCGCTTGCGAAAACAATCAATTGTTTTTGGGAATCCGAGGAGAATTATTTCTCATAGAGGATCTGCCTTTGTTTCAAGAGAATTCGGAGATTATTGTCGAGCAGAAGGCATCGAGCACATCCTAACTACAACGGGAATTCCAAGGAGTAACGGACAAGTCGAACGAATCAACCGTACGATGATACCACTGCTCACAAAATTATCGGCACCAAAACCAAACGAGTGGCACAAGTTTGTTGACCCCGTGCAACAATGTTTAAATACAACGCCTCAGCGAAGCATTGGAATGATGCCTTTCCGATTGTTGTTTGGTGTACATCCACGAATCCGCGATGATCCTGATATTAAGGAGCTCCTGCAAGATGAACTGGTCATCGCTTTCGATCGCGATCGAAATGAGCTACGGGATCAAGCCAAGGACAGCATCGAGCGCATACAGCGCCAGAATAAAAAAAAATACGACCTAAAGAAAAAGAAAGCTTTCATTTATCGAGAAGGCGACATTGTTGCGATAAAGCGAACTCAGCAAGGTCCAGGACTGAAATTCGCTCACAAATATCTCGGACCTTACGAAATTATAAAAGTGTTACGTAACGATCGTTACGTAGTTAGAAAGATTGGTGAGAGCGAAAGGCCGCGACAAACCACAACAGCTGCAGACTTAATGAAACCGTGGGTAGAAGACGACGACGAAAATTCATCTGATAGTGACGAAGACGATGATATCAACGAATATTCGAGGCGAATATCCGGTCAGGATGGCCGAATGTAGTGGTTAGATCTACGAGCGCCCGGACTGATTCATGGAAAAAGGATGTCAAGCGGATGAGTGAAAAAAGTCAGTCGCCGTTTAGACCAGCCCGAGAGCAGAAGTGATCACCCACAGATAATTTTATTCCTAAACATTGTTCACTTTGTATTTCGAATTTTTAATAAACTTGTGTCTATCAACCATTTCTTTAAATCAATCCTACATTTGGGGGCTCAACCGGGATTGAGACAATTCGTTGATGCTTTTTCTAAATTTGTTTGGCTATATGCGACGAAATCAACCACTGCCGCCGAAGTTGTAGACCGCTTGCGAAAACAATCAATTGTTTTTGGGAATCCGAGGAGAATTATTTCTCATAGAGGATCTGCCTTTGTTTCAAGAGAATTCGGAGATTATTGTCGAGCAGAAGGCATCGAGCACATCCTAACTACAACGGGAATTCCAAGGAGTAACGGACAAGTCGAACGAATCAACCGTACGATGATACCACTGCTCACAAAATTATCGGCACCAAAACCAAACGAGTGGCACAAGTTTGTTGACCCCGTGCAACAATGTTTAAATACAACGCCTCAGCGAAGCATTGGAATGATGCCTTTCCGATTGTTGTTTGGTGTACATCCACGAATCCGCGATGATCCTGATATTAAGGAGCTCCTGCAAGATGAACTGGTCATCGCTTTCGATCGCGATCGAAATGAGCTACGGGATCAAGCCAAGGACAGCATCGAGCGCATACAGCGCCAGAATAAAAAAAAATACGACCTAAAGAAAAAGAAAGCTTTCATTTATCGAGAAGGCGACATTGTTGCGATAAAGCGAACTCAGCAAGGTCCAGGACTGAAATTCGCTCACAAATATCTCGGACCTTACGAAATTATAAAAGTGTTACGTAACGATCGTTACGTAGTTAGAAAGATTGGTGAGAGCGAAAGGCCGCGACAAACCACAACAGCTGCAGACTTAATGAAACCGTGGGTAGAAGACGACGACGAAAATTCATCTGATAGTGACGAAGACGATGATATCAACGAATATTCGAGGCGAATATCCGGTCAGGATGGCCGAATGTAGTGGTTAGATCTACGAGCGCCCGGACTGATTCATGGAAAAAGGATGTCAAGCGGATGAGTGAAAAAAGTCAGTCGCCGTTTAGACCAGCCCGAGAGCAGAAGTGATCACCCACAGATAATTTTATTCCTAAACATTGTTCACTTTGTATTTCGAATTTTTAATAAACTTGTGTCTATCAACCATTTCTTTAAATCAATCCTACATTTGGGGGCTCAACCGGGATTGAGACAATTCGTTGATGCTTTTTCTAAATTTGTTTGGCTATATGCGACGAAATCAACCACTGCCGCCGAAGTTGTAGACCGCTTGCGAAAACAATCAATTGTTTTTGGGAATCCGAGGAGAATTATTTCTCATAGAGGATCTGCCTTTGTTTCAAGAGAATTCGGAGATTATTGTCGAGCAGAAGGCATCGAGCACATCCTAACTACAACGGGAATTCCAAGGAGTAACGGACAAGTCGAACGAATCAACCGTACGATGATACCACTGCTCACAAAATTATCGGCACCAAAACCAAACGAGTGGCACAAGTTTGTTGACCCCGTGCAACAATGTTTAAATACAACGCCTCAGCGAAGCATTGGAATGATGCCTTTCCGATTGTTGTTTGGTGTACATCCACGAATCCGCGATGATCCTGATATTAAGGAGCTCCTGCAAGATGAACTGGTCATCGCTTTCGATCGCGATCGAAATGAGCTACGGGATCAAGCCAAGGACAGCATCGAGCGCATACAGCGCCAGAATAAAAAAAAATACGACCTAAAGAAAAAGAAAGCTTTCATTTATCGAGAAGGCGACATTGTTGCGATAAAGCGAACTCAGCAAGGTCCAGGACTGAAATTCGCTCACAAATATCTCGGACCTTACGAAATTATAAAAGTGTTACGTAACGATCGTTACGTAGTTAGAAAGATTGGTGAGAGCGAAAGGCCGCGACAAACCACAACAGCTGCAGACTTAATGAAACCGTGGGTAGAAGACGACGACGAAAATTCATCTGATAGTGACGAAGACGATGATATCAACGAATATTCGAGGCGAATATCCGGTCAGGATGGCCGAATGTAGTGGTTAGATCTACGAGCGCCCGGACTGATTCATGGAAAAAGGATGTCAAGCGGATGAGTGAAAAAAGTCAGTCGCCGTTTAGACCAGCCCGAGAGCAGAAGTGATCACCCACAGATAATTTTATTCCTAAACATTGTTCAGTTTGTATTTCGAATTTTTAATAAACTTGTGTCTATCAACCTTTTCTTTAAATCAATCCTACATATATTCATAATATTCCTGATTCAAATTTCGTGTAAATAACTCCAGATCATGCTTTTTTGTATTGTAAATAATACTGTCACCAAAATCTCATATTTACACATGTCCAACAAGTAAAAACGCTTGTAGAAGCTTTTACATGAACCCAGTCACTGCAAATGCACTAGGGTTAAAGTGTATTACAGTATACAACTAAAATGCCATGTCAACAACCATTAAACAAAGCAGAAAACAGACATGAAAAAACGCTGACCCGAAGCACAAGTATTCAATCATAGGTTGCTACTCGTGCATAATTAAATTAAAAACGGTGTCAACAGTGGATTGTATTGTTTCAGGTATTTTTTTTATTCAAATCATACTGAAGTCATTCAAAGGTGTACATCAATTTGCAAAGTTGCATTTTACTCAACACTTTGCATGTGCATTACCACTTCATTATGCACTTGGACAATACAAAATTCTTATGTGTGAAAGAAATATGCAATGATAGCGCCAAGATAGAGTTCATCGAAGCTTCCATTATACTTATTATACATGTGAATGAGGAGTTCCGTTGCGAAAATTGAAATCAAACAATGCTCAGTAAGAATAAAAAAAACTAACGAATCAATTCAATTTCCATACAGGCTTCCTTCCATTTTATCGAATAACCTGTTGCGAAACAGTAATATCGCGAAATTTCAACGCGTGGTTTGATGAAAATTACGCGCGCAAAATTATATTCGATCAATCGAAATCATCACAGTCCACCGCACCATAACGGGTTTTTGAATTTGATACTTGTGGTTTTTTTGATTTTCAATATACATACTAAATTATAATAGCCTAGAACTGTCGCTATTACTGTTCGCAAAAAAATAGTTGTTAATTTATTTTGATTGGCTTTGTCATTCAATATGCGATATTTCAACATCTATCTGTATCTATATTTGCATTGTATTTACATAAATTCGATGACTAAGTTCCAAGGAGATTTATATTTATAGTCGCTTTGGTCAGTTCAGTTTTGTGTCCAGGGGATTTTTTTTTTTGTCACTTTGGTGTCATTCCCGATTTTCGTATGAAAAAATATGGCATATGTTTACATGTGCTAAATATGGCGGTTGAGTAGGATTGAATACAAAGCAAGCAGACATTGCGTTCCAGACCAAATGTTATGATAATATTTTAAAAACTGCGTGAACCGTTCCAGGAGGACAAAGTATTTTTAAATAAGTAACGTAACAGCTAAAGTTCGACCAGTGCAGCAAATTTTTGAACATGGTATTCGAAATGATATATTGTTTGATGTATGGTTTTAAACGAATACAACAAAAAGGGTTGATCAACCTATAACAAAACAGACATTATGTAAAAAAGGATCAATAAGCTGAATAAATATGTTGTCTGAATTTTTTCAAAGTTGCCAATGTCAAATTTAAGCCGCGACACGATATGTTTCATGTCAACTAATTAACCTGCCTTTGCAAATTGTTTTTTGCATAACAACTTCACTAATTGAATCCGAACCAGTTCAGAGTCGCAAGTTCCATTGATTGTTTTTAAACATACCATTTTTTGTCATAAGCATTTACAACTAGTGGCTAATTTTCAAATCTTAATTTTATAGAGCAAAAAATGACCGTCAATAATACTAAGGTCATCAAAAAATCTTAGCTGACTGTAATATGTCAAGCTTAGCTTGATATTTTCAAGTCACTTGAGAAGAACTAAATCTGAACAGATAATGTTTGAAAACCCTCGACCAACGGATATAGGTCGCAGGTTATAGATTTTTAACGAAAAGAGTATGGGTTTTTAACGAAATTACCGAATAGCATTCCGTTCGTCCTATACAAAGAAGTGTGGCTAGAAAATAGCGGTTATTTCTTCGTCGATGGTTGTGGTACACCGCAGTTGACAATGATGGAGCAACGTCTACCGACTCTGATGACCGTGCAGTTTCCAGTTTGGCTGTAGTAATAGCTTAGTTCAAATCTTGTATTTCCTCTGCGTGAAAAAAATACTTAGTATCAATGTCATGCAACTTAACTCGTTTTTCCCCAATTAAAATAAATTAATTAAATAAATTAATAAAGTGTGATATTCACAATTTCAGATTGTGTAATTGCTGGTTCCACAGCTGTTTTCATCTGTGTCTACAGACTTCATAAATTTAGCGCTGGTGTTTTTACCGATGAGTTTTCAAATTTTTTAGAATCAATAACTAGTAAAAATGTAATGCTCCTAGGAGATTTCAATATCAATATTTTATCGAATTGTTCGGAATTTGACTACTTAATCTCAAATCTGGCGTCCTACGGTTTCGAATCTTTAATTACTGAACCCAATCGTGAATTGAATGCTTCAAAATCTTGTCTAGACCATATTTATCTGAGGCTGCACAAAAACAACACTATCTTTTACAAGTCCGCGGTACATAATCTGCATATTACGGATCATAGTTTAATTTTAATTCAGCTAACTTGTAACAGAAATGGTCGAGTTGGACATAATTACATTCCATGTCAAAACATTGACTTCCAATCTCTGAAAACAGCTTGAGATCATGAGATATGGGAGGAAGTATATTTGGCTGATAATCCCTCTACTGCCTTTGACCGCTTTCTTTGCATCCTAGAGCGTCACATTTCAAATTGCAGCCGTAGCACTCGCTCTAATAAATTTAAACCACTAAAGCCGTGGATGAATTTTATGCTTCTTAAGAAAATCAAGAGAAAAAACCTACTAAGCTCTAAAGTTAAAAAACCCTAGCGCATCAGAACGGCTAGAAATACTAATGTTCGAAGAACAGTAGAGGATTTGTGCAGATTTTGAGTGTATTGTTATATATTGTTGTTATATTGTTGTTATTGTCTTATATATTATATATTGTATGTATTGTCATATATATTGTTATATATTGTATATTCGCGATGTGAATACTTAATGCAAGCATTTATTAGTACGAAAATGACAAAAACACCTCGTGCTAGCAGTCCTTTGCTAGCACTGAAGCCAAAAATAAGTCATATCTGCCTCACGTTGAAGTCAACCTGCTCTGCGAATTTCGTATTGATCTGATTACTGCATTGGAAGTTATAGGGATAAAAAGAAATTTAGGGTTACCATTCGCAAAAGCTTTCAAACTTTCTAGATCTTAGTATTTGGTGTGTATTTTCACTACAAGACCACTACGATTTGAAAACTTTATGATAAAATCGCTTACTAAAGCTATGTCAAAAAATACAAAAACAATCATAGCTGGCAACCCTATCATTGTTTTTCAAACTAGATTTCTACTGAATATTGTCTACAATAATTTAAATTTTCCATATGAATTTCGTTATGATACCATGACTGTACTGGAGGTTATAGGGCAAAGAGCTTTATTCAAATAAAATAACATTATATAAACAATTTGGTGCAGTTGCACCAATTTTTGACAATTCTAAAAGCATATAGATATATAACTTAGATGCTTTGCTTTTATATAATCTTTTAGTGCTTTTATATAATCGAAGTCGTTTGTCATAAATTATGCTTACCATAGAAGGGGGATGATGCAGATGAATAAGCTAATAAACTTGGTTATAGATTCAAGTAAAAAACAATAAAATTTCCAGAACTCGGAACATTTAAATATCGGTTGCTTATTTTATTGTAAATGGTTTGCTTATGAATAGAAAATGGAAGCATCTGTTGGTGCGATATTTACGAAATTGTCCGGTGCTGGCAATCATAGCTGCTTCACATTGTGTTAAACCCACCCTATGAATTTCGTTTCGATTGAATGGCTGCGCTGTAATTTATAGGAGTGAATTAAAATTTAGGGTTACCATCGTCCAAACTTTTTAAATTTTTGAAACGTAAATATTTGTTGTTAATTGTCATTGCCGGATCATTCCCATTTGGAAATTTTATGACAACATCGCTCGATAAAGCAATGTAAATAAATTACGAAATTCATCATAGCTGGCAACCCTTTCACGGTTTTTCAACAATATTCCTACAGAATTACAATCGCAACAAGATATGCTTTTCACATGAATTTCGTTTTGATTTCGTCACTGCATCGGAAGTTATAGGGAAAAAATCTTTATTTTCCTGAGCAAATTTACAATATTTAGGAGACAAAAATTGCCGTAGCTGGCGTCCCTATACTAATTTTTCAACCAAATTTCTATGAAATCTATTTTAGAGTAAGGTTCACCTACTGCGTGAATTTCGTTAAAATCTGGTGGCTAAATCGGAAGCTATAGGCCAAAAACCATTTTTTTTTCTCAGCGATTTTTCCAAATGGCATCACTGCCACAGTGTTGCTCGTTTTTCAAAATCACTTCTATCAGACTTGGTCCTAGCAAATTCCAACATGCCCTGTAAATTGCATATTGATCGCATTATCCGATCGTCAGTTCTCGTGAGCAGAAGTTTTGAGTGCTGAAAATAGAGGTAATTTCATCACGGGTTGCCGTTCTTGTTTACCGCGGAATTTTGAAATATTTTATTTGACTTGGTGGACAAAAGTCAAAATTTATCAATAATTTGAATTTATTTTCAAAAATCAAAAATTTTTCAGGAAGGTCGATGATTTGAAGGATTTTCGTTCAGGAGCCTGCTGTACTACAGAGTTGCCCGCACAGTCTGGTCTATAATTTTAGTCTATATCAATATGCTCTAAAAATTTCACGATGATCCATTGTTTTTCTTAGAAGTTATGACAAATCGAATTTTGAAAAAAATCCTTGCCTACTGTTAGGCACTCAGCGCCTACACAAGGCTCAAAATTTCGACTTCTTTATCATAAGCAAACTTAAAACATAATAAGTTTTCATTCCTAGTACTTTTTTTGAACAAAAATGTACACTGCTTGGAAATATAGGAGCACCTGAAAATTCACTTAATTACCCGCTGCCGCCAAAAGGTTTAAGATATCTGAATTCTAGCAAATCATGGACCTGTTATATACATCTATGTTCTCCAAAAATTTCAGCTCAATCGGATCGGCCACTCCAGAGATTATCTCTCTTCACCATTTTGCTGATATATATATATATATATATATATATATATATATATATATATATATATATATATATATATATATATATATATATATATATATATATATATGACGAATTTTCGGCGAAGCGATTTTAATACTAATGTTCTTCGAACATTAGTAAAAACACCCACATAATACAAGGCTTCAAATATATTATAAAAGACTTTGTCGCGAAATCAATCTTGATGTCACTGCTTGTAAAGCAAATTATTTCAACAGCAAACTTGCCTCAAATTTAGGGAATGTGAAAAAAGAATGGGAAATCGTAAATGAAATTCTAAGTAAAAACAAAAAAGATAATATCTCCAGCATAACTGTTAATGATTCCATTGTTTCTGATCCTCTAGATGTTGCTAATTTATTTAATGATTACTTTTCGTCTGTTGCAAATAATTTCAATTTCGACAACTCTGAAGTTTTAAGTCCATCTTCTGTTAATGGTTGAGTAGCCTATTTTTTGAGGATTTTTCATCTTCGGAAATCTACTAAATTATTATGTCAATAAAGTCGTCAGCTTCATCTTCTTATGATAGAATATCCAGCAAAATTTAAAAAAAAAATTGTTTTTCAAATTTCGGATATTCTGTGCTTCTTATTTAATTTTAGTATTCAGAAGGGAATTTTCCCAGACGCACTAAAACTGGCGGTTGTTAGTACCTGTACATAAAAAAGTCAATAAAACTAGTTTAGGCAACTATAGACCCATCTCTCTGCTATCTGTTTTTTCAAAAATTATTCAAAAAGGTGTCAAACGCAGGATAGTGACGTTTTTAAATAAAATTAAGTTTTTTAACGACTGTCAGTTTGGTTTTACGTCAGAAAAATCCACAGAAGGTGCCTTGCTAAAACTCTGTCACGAAATTTACAATGCAATAAACGAGTCCAAAATTCCCGCAGCATTATTTATTGATATCACTAAAGCTTTCGAGCTGGTCGATCATTCCATCCTACTGCAAAAATTTTATAGTGCAGGAATAAGGGATAATATTTTGGATTGGTTTCATTCCTTTCTTTGCGATCGTAAACAGAAAGTTAAAATAAATGACATCTTGAGTTCTGCAACGACTCTAAATATTGGAGTTCATCAAGGCTCGGTCCTGTCTCCAGTATTATTTCTGATTTTTATAAATTCACTATTTTCTGAAAACTTTTATGGGAAAATTACAGCTTTTACAAATGACGCTGTCCTGTCCTACTTCAGTTTCAATTACTTTGAAACATATGTCAAAATGAGCCACGACCTTGAAATTTTAAGACATTGGTTCAGTGTCCATAAATTAAGGCTGAGTGACAAGACAAAATATATGATATTTAACCTAGTGAGATCAGTTTGTGTTGATTTGAATTTGACTTTCCAGGCCCCAACCTGCTTAACATATATTTTTTCACCAATGAGAGCTGAAGATGAGGTTCTTATTCTTTTGACCAAAATGCGAGTTGTTCTCCATACTGCTTTGATATTGAAAGAGTTGATAGTTTTAAGTATCTGGGAGTGTTAATTGACACCAAATTAAATTGGAGAGATCACACCATGTATCTGAAAGCATATTTTAACAATTCGGTCAGACAATTGTATCATTTAAGCCTATATTGTTCCTTTTCAGTTTTAAAACTAGTTTACAACGGTCTGTTTTTGTCTAAACTGCAATATGAATTAAGCTGCTGGGGAGGTACACATTTTAATAAACTGGAACCATTGATTGTAAAACAAAAACATGCCGTTCGAATTATTTTGAAAAATGAATACCAATTGATAAAACCGATTTCAGTGATCATTTTCTGAAAGTCAGCTTTATAGAAGCTATAACGCTAGAACAGCATTTAGTCCTTGCCTGGAAGTTAAGGTCAACATCAACCAAGAGTGGAGGATGATGAGGATCAGGTTGCAAATATGGGAAAAGAGCAGGAGAGAGAAAAACGGAATCTAAAGAAACTCTAGAAAGAACTAAATCGAAGATTTTGTTGTTGGAATTGTGTGTGGGTTGCGGAAGAGGCGCATTGGCACCTCTAAGCACTCAGGCCAAAAGACCGTTAGTTTCTCAGACTTCTTGATAAATTCTAGGATCACTGATAGGGGAAAAGAGGCTATCTTCTGCATGCGTGCAACATCTCAGCCAAAGCATTGATATCTGAGACGCACAAACGCTGGGCATTCACAGAGCAAATGCTCCGCAGAGTCAGCCTCTTCTAGGCAGGATGAACTGAGGTCATCCTGTACACCACCTATTCGGTACATATGTCTTACTAGGCAGGTGTATGAAGTCAGAATGCCTGTCATATCTGTCAGTCACAAGGTTGGGCTCTGAAAGGAAGACCTTCGTGTGCCTGGCCTCACCAGCAGTCGTCCATCTATTCTGAGCATCATCTACCTACTTCCGAAGAATGGCACGTGCAGATGCGGTCGGCACACCCAAGGCGAGTTCAGGGCCCTGTAGTGGAAGTCCTGAATCTTGCATCGCAATGGCGTCATCAATTTCATTTCCCTCAACACTACAGTGCCCCGGTACCCAAAGCAGATGCACCCTATTAAATCTGGCGACAGAGTTCAATCGTGCTCTGCACTCTTGGACAATTTTTGAAGTGGTCAGCGCACATCAGTGCAGCGCCATCAGTGCAGCTTGGCTGTCACTGCAAATAGCAATGCCTTTTCCTCTCCATTTTTCTTCAATTACCTCATGAAAGCAAATATTTCTGCTTGAAAAACCGAAACGTGCTCTCCAAGAGAGAAAGCCCACCTGCCATTCGATGAATGTAGATAGACACCAGCTCCAGATCTAACATCTGTTCTCGTGCCGTCCGTGAAGAAGATCTCAGAATATCCCCTCGTACAGAGATCTGGATCGTCCCATGTCACTTCTGCTCAAGGGGATTACTTCGTACCTTCTCCCGAAGTCGAGGAAGGGTACTCGAGCGTCCGAAGGCATAGTGAGAATCGAGGAGATCTCACGCATCGAACCCCTAATAGAACAGTGTCCCACATCGTCTTCACCTACCCATAAGCCAAGCTGAGCTAGTCTATGGACAGAGCACATCACCACACTCAGAATTTGAATGTCGAGAGAAGGGAGATTGAGAAGCGCATCAAGGGCCGCACCCAGAGTAGTGCTCATGGGACCACAGATACCCAGGCATACCCTCAGCGTGGCTAACTTTTTTCGAGCATACAATAGCTTCACGATAGTCCACCACACCACGGATGCGTACGTTACGTGAACATCGGCCTAATTATTGCTGTGTAGATCCACATCACTACACGAGGCTTTAGACCCCATTTGGTAGCAAAAGCTCTCTTGCACTGCCCGAAAGCCTTTAAAGCACGAGTAAGTTTCACTTCCACATGATTCTTCCAGAGAAGTTTTTTGTCCAAGATTACTCCAAAATATTTGACTTCATCTGGAAGTTGAAGAGTTATTGCGAAGGTAGTTAATTTGGAAACGAAAACAAATTGAAAGAAAGGAAGACGTCGCAAAAAAGAGGTGATTGTAGGATAGTAAACTGCAATTGTAGGATAATAAATAGTAGGCATGTCGAAGTCACCAAAAATAAGGAGGGGAGTTGAAGGAAACCGAGTGAGAATGAAGCTAGAAAGCTTAGCGAAAAAAACGTTCGTATTTGGCAATAGACGAATTACAAGAGTTATAAATACAAAAGACCAGTAGATCGGAAGTTGGAGAAAAGATAAAACTTACAACAATACACTCAATAGAGAGAGAAGGAACGAACTCAGCACTGAGTTATCCACGTAATTTCAAAATATATATCTTCATTTTAACCTACGTCTACAAATATGATTAGTCTGCATACCAGCAAAGTTGAAAAATTACAGCCAGAATAAAAATAACGTTGAAATCTACAAAATTTACTGTTGTTCGGTTTTTCTAATGGCAGACTCATTGTTTTTCCTATGAAAGATTGGACCACAAATAAATAGATCCAGTCCATTTGGATTTGATACGCATTTCATTCGCATTTGGATTTGGAATCTGAATCATTCTGACCTTGATTTGACTCAGATGAGTCAACCAGTATGAGATCATGATCTGACGTCAGTGCTCAGATTCGAACCAAACACTGCACTGGCTAGTAGCCGGTGCACATCCCACAAAGGTATAAAAATACATGTAACACATTTGGGATCTGGATAATCGAGCCGTAGTTTTTTTTTTATTTTTGGTTTATTTTGTATTCAAATGCGAAACCGCAAGATTGTTAAAAGCAAAGGTTCCATCTTGAAAATTAAATATGTAATCTTAATCAAACCACAACAGATGTCGACTGTTTAATCATTGTTTACTGGCATTCCCTTGGTCTATTTTTAAGCGATTCCGACCTAAAAGCAAGTTTGAAGGACATGCACAAATACTGTGAGCGTCAAAAGTAAGTGCACACCTTTCAAATTTGCTTTTGAGCTTCAATAAAAAAAAATTATCGATTGAAAAATATTTCTGATTGAGTTATATCAAACCTTTATTTGTTAAAAACTTTATACAAAAATATCAATTCCATATATTATATAACACAAAATTTACAGAGGAACAAAAACAAAAAGTCAATGAAATATGAATCAAAAGTAAGTGCACACTTGTTCAAACTTTGCTAGATTCTAGCTGTAAACAAAGTCACGGATCTTTTACTATAACGGAATACAACTTCAATTTAATTTCTAGGAAACAACAATCGCAAAAATTCTTGGTAAAGTCATTTTTGAAGGAGTTAGTTTGATTTAAAACGTGCTAGAAGAAAGGTGTGAAAATGAGGAAAGAAACTGAGCCAGAAACACGAAAACTTATAGTGAATTTGCATTGTGAAGGTTAAAGTTTACGGAAAATTAGAAACATGGTAAAAAGACCACACAGTGCAGTTAAAAAAATTATTGACAAAGACAATAAATTCAAAATATTGGACAATTTTAAAAGATTTGGACGGCCAGGAAAATTAAATAGAAAAGAATTAAGCAATATAGTGAAAGAAGTTAACGGTGATCCACGTTCAAGTGCAGCAAAAATAGCTGAAAACTATTCCGCGACACATAATCAATCCGTTTCAGCCTCCACCGTTCGAAGAATATTGCATGAACATGGGGTATAATATAAAAAATATAAAAATATTATATAAAAAATATAAAAACTGTACTTATAATTTTTAGAAAAACGTTTTATTCGCTGATGAGAGTAAATTTTAAATATTTGGCGGGCATACAAATAAAAAACTTTGACGAACTAAAAATATTGAGTTCCATGAAAAAAATGTTTCCGGCACAGTGAAGCATGGCGGAGGATCTGTTATTGTTTGGGGGTGTATGGCAGCATCGGGAGTTGGAAACCTTAAATTTATTGATAGTACAATAGATAAGCAAGGCTATCTCAATATTTTGCAGCGAAATATGGCTGACAGTGTTGCGAAATTCGAATTGCCTAGGACGTGGATCTTCCCACAAGATAACGATCCTAAGCACACTTCCTATTTAGTAAGGTTTTGGTTGCTTTATAGAACTCCCAAGGTACTGGATCATCCCCCCAATACCCAGACCTCAGCCTCATTGAGCATTTGTAGGATTATTTCGACAGGAAAATTCGGCAACGTCTAATCACAAGCAAGGAAAGTTTGAAAAATGCTCTTAAGGAAGAATGGGATAATATACCAGCAGAATTTACCAAAAAATTAGTAGAATCCATGCCTAGAAAACTGAAAGCTGTTTTAAAGGCAAAGGACAGTCAAACCAAATACTAATTTTTCTTAAAATCGTTATATGAATTTTTATTATATGAAGTGTGCACTTACTTTTGACTCGTATTTCATTGACTTTTTGTTTTTGTTGCTCTGTAAATTTTTTGTTAGTGAATATATGGAACTGATTTTTTAGCATATTGTTTTAAACGAATAAAGGTTTAATATTCCTCAATAAGAAATATTTTTCAATCGGTATTTTATTTTTTATTGAAGCTCAAAAACAAATTTGGAAGGTGTGCACTCACTTTTGATGCTCATAGTATCTGTTGTATCTTTTCGAAACATCCAAATAGCACTTAAAGTCCGTTTTTCGCTTTTGTTTTATTTCTTTGTGTCAAGGGGAATGCCGAAGTCAACAGCCTCAAAATCTGACCTAAGCCAAGAAGCATCTGCTTCGTTGTTTCGATAAAATATTTAAATAACATACTATAATATCGGTTCATCGTTTCGATGACATATTTTAATATACTTAATATATTTCAAATATATATGTATATATCAAAAATGCACTCAGGAAATATAATCAAATCATTTTTTACCGTATTGACCTCGAAAACAAATTTCATAATTCCACGCAAATTTATTTCAAATTTAATGAGCTACCATGTTCCAATTGCTTAAATGAGTTTTGTCACCCGTCGTCCAACGAAACAATCCCATCCACCAGCTCTGATGAATTTTTTCGACCGGAACCTGTTTTCACACATGTAGGTACGTCTTTTGCGATATATCCATGCATGAATAAATATTTGAACGAAAATAAACTTATCTGGCGGTGATCTTGAAGATTGTAAACAAGAATTTAAGTCGGACTTTTATAAAGTTAATGCTCTGATATACATACTGAAATCAATTTGCACAAACATCGAGACTAAAAGCTTGAAGAAAACTGATTCAAAGAAGGAAAGAGTAGACGGGACATGTCTGAAATGCCCAAAGCAAGTGAATATATTGAATCTCCATAACTATTGCAGAAACAACGCGCAAATTAATTTTTTTTTGAGCAAGCTGTTAGACGACCTTGCCACCGATATTTTTTGCGATGAATTTTCTCAATAGTTTGCATGCGTGTTTTTTCAACATTCTTCTCCTTCTTTACCTCATTTACAAAGCCGCATCTTATGCTTGTGGTCGAGCATATAATCAGTTTGCTCACCCATTCATAAGATCGACAACATCAAATGCATATTCCATGTCAAGGAATTATGCAATCGTTTGCTTTCTGCCTAACCGCGCTGACTAACCAAATAACAAAAAAAAATATAAAAAAATTTCATGCAAAAATTGACCGGTTAAATATGCCCGAATGCGAAAGTCAACAAGCGTCTTAGCATATTTGAGAGCATATCATATGTTTAGTAGCATGAAATTATTAGAAAAATGTATGTTCATGATTTGTCTGATTATACTTCAATTCAAAGCCTTGTAACCAATTTTAACTGAACAAGTCGATAAACAAAAAAAAATATGTTGGACCTTAGTGAAAGAGGAAGTCACTATTGTTGCCAAGCACCCGAATTAGAAAGGTCTCAATGATGCTGACTTTCAGTATATAGAGGAAGATTATTAACATTGATCGTTGATCATTGAATATAAATACTCGACATTTGATCAAACTTTCAGGTTTATGTAGTTTTTTTTGTCGTTTTGCTAATTGACCTAAGTCATGACATTGAAGGAACCTTAACTTTTTTTTCTGGCTTAGATAATTGTGTTTTGAGCCATGACCTCGACAATATTACGAAGGGTCTCTTATCGATAATTGTTTTTCTTTAATATTTCCTAGCGTACAACTGTTGTTTCAGAAATTATGGTGTTGTTTTAGAATTGTTTTCTTTTGTCTGTTTGTAGCTTGTAGTTTTTTCTCTTAAGATATGACGCCAATACTGCTAATTTGTTGTTGAGGCGATCAAGTACGGTAAATTATCATTCTTCTTAATATGTTTGTCGAAATTTCAAGGCAATTAGAAATGTACGAACGAAAATCAAACTCGTTTATTTAGCGAAATCCAATGAAGAAAGAAGATATAGTTAGATTGTTTTTGTTTGAAGTATTTTGAGCCTGCAAGCCAGCAAAAGAAACTTTTACGTAAATGAATTAGTAAGAGTATTCATTTGATTTCTTATGCATCATCATCATCATCGATGGCGCGAGAGCCCATATTTTGCGCATATTTTGACAATTATTTTTCTTTTTGCGTGAATCGAGCCTTAGCCTCCTTAATAATTCGCCTCCATTCGTCTCGGTTCAGTGACCGCGTCCTCCAGTTCGCTCCTTGAGAGATCTTTTGGGGATTCGATTGTCGCTCATTCGTTCGACGTGGCCAGCCCATTGTAGTTTTTGGAGTCGTATGACGGTAGAGACTTCCGGCTCATCATACATGGTATACAGATCGTTGTTGTATCGGATTCGCCATCCATCTTCTTCCCGTATTGGACCGAGGATCCTTCGCAATACCCTTCTCTCAAACGTATTTAAGGCTTTTTCAGATGCCTGGGTCAGCGTCCAGGTTTCACTTCCGTAGCATAGCACAGGTCTAATAATTGTTTTATAGATGCGGAGCTTCGTATTCCTGTGTACGCATCGAGATTTTAAAGTGGGAAGCACCGAAAAGAATGTCTTATTGGCTAATTGAATCCGTCGTTTGATTTCGTCAAGCTCATTCCCATCCTTCGAGAAGTTCGTCCCTAGGTACACGAAGTTGTCTACATTTTCAAGGTTATAGTCCCCTATCGTTATGTTTTGTCTTATTGGCGTCCTTTTCCTTGATTGAGTCATAACTTTAGTTTTTTGTTCGTGAATTATTGTTTTTCCCAGTGCTTTGCCTCCCAGTGCTTTGCCTCCGCGTGTGACAACAAGTCCGATAACACTCCTTTCGTGGTTTGCTCGGGTTTTTGCGAAAAAACATTTCACGCTGGATGTGTAGGCCTAAATGACCGTATTGGCGACGCACTCAATAGCGCCTTAGGGCTGTACTGGTTTTGCTCCCGCTGCCGTCCTTCGTCAATGGCTCATTTTGTATCTAAATTGCAATACAAAATTCCAAAACGTGCCTCGAAGACGTTGCAAAGGTCTTAGCTGCTTCCGAGGAAAAAGTAAAACTATTACTTAACGCTATTAATCCTCTACTGGATTCTGTGATGCCTGCCGCTGCTCCTACGTCATGTGTTTCTGTTGTAGCTGATGTTCCTTTGGTCGGTGTTACAACGCGGAATAAACAAAAGGCTCGCGCACAAGCTGCTGCGTGTACCGAGCCTGCTACTTCTGTTGCCTCGACTGTTGGTTCACTTCAGCCGTTTCTTCCTCCTGCACATGATCTTCCGGGATCTTCTTTGGGACCTCCTGAACTTCTTCGGTCTCCTCGTGCCTCATCAGTCCCTCATCTCGACGTATCTGCTAGGAACGCTGATGCTGCTTGTGTTGCCTCATCTATTACTTCTTTACAATCGAGTCTACCTACATCTCAATTACATGTTGCTGTTAACGACTCCGCTGATAATCTCGCTTTGCATGTAGTCGCGCCTCCTCTCCAAATGTTTGTATCGCGATTTGCTTCTGATACTTCTGTGGCTACAGTCGAACGCTACATCTGCAAGAAGCTTGGCTTCACTCCTCATATTTTAGATTGCGTCAAATTTACGAAAGATAGCCAGCCTAGAAGATATGTGGCTTCTTTCAAAATAACATTGCCTGCCAACCTCGATATTGTCGCTGACTCCAAATTTTGGCCTCCCTGTACGTTAGTCAAAATTTTTGAAAACCGGCGAAATTTTCGATCATCAAACAACCGGAGACCTCGAACCTAGTTCTTAAGCGTAAACAATTATCTCTGTATTACCAAAATGTTCGTGGCATGAGGACCAAACTTGAAGACTTTAAAACTGCTGCTATTCTTGAAAATGATCACCTGATTTGCTTGTCGGAAACTTGGCTGACTGACGACATTTTTAGCTCCGAGTTCTTCTCTGCATACAATGTTTACCGTTGTGATCGCAATCGTTTGGTATCTAATAAGGCTGATGGTGGTGGCGTGCTTATTGCTGTGCTTAGGGCTGTCAATAGTAAACTTTGCGCTGATTTTATCCCTAGTCCACCTGTTGAATGTGTTGCTGTTTCCATCTCTTTGTCGCCTACATCCTCTTTGTTTATTGCGTCCTTATATATTCCCTGTAACTTGTCCTTCTCGACTTATGATAAGTTCTTTTCTGAACTTTCCACTTACCTTAATAGCAACTATCCCTCGTCCTCAATCATTATCTGCGGCGACTTTAATATGCCTTCTGTTCAATGGGACTCTTCTTTTCTTCGTATTATGTCCACCAACAATCTTTCTATTGCCTTATCTTCTTTTCTTTCTTCCTGTTCTCTTTCTCAATTTAACTGTTTCCCTAATGCTAATAACAAGATCCTTGACCTCATCCTTTCTAATGTTGAGTCCTCTTCGATTTCTCTATCCTCTGTTCCAATACCCTACACGCACTCTGATCCCCATCATCCTCCCGTTTCAATTAATTTGTCTGTTAACTTTTCGAAGCGTATTAAATCATCCACTGCGCGCCGGTTTAACTTTAAAAAAACTAATTTTGACTGCTTGTCTAACGATTTGAATTCAATTAATTGGTTTGGTTGCTTCCGTGGTCTCGATATTGACTCTGCCGTATCCAAATTTTACGGTATTCTTACTGAGTTGATATCGTCGTATGCTCCTGTTTTCAGTTCTCGTCGCTCCCGCGACCCCACTTGGTTTACTGCAAGGGTAAAGTGTGCTCTTAGAGATAAAAATTCAGCGCGTTTGAAATTTTTGATTTCTCGGTCGGGTGAAGATTATGCTATCTTCTCCCGTTTACGTTCCTCTGCCAAGAAAGAAATAAGAGTAGCACTACTCAATTATTCCTCGTCTGTTGAATCTTCTTAAAACTCGAACAACCTTAAATTTTTCTGGTCTTTTGTACGCTCCTTAAAAGCTTCCTCCTCTCTTCCTGACTCCTTAGTGTTTAATGCCTTTACTGCTTCCAACCCTCCTGATATTTGCAATCTCTTTGCTTTATTTTTTCTTCTGTTTACACTATTCCATTGATTCCTGCTACTGACTGCTTTTCCTTTGATTTCCCTGCTTGCCTCTCCTCAGTCGTAACTAACCCAGTAAAGGTTGAATTGCTTTTGTCCTCTCTTGACTCAAACTGTTCCCTGGGCCCGGATGGAATTCCCAATTTCTTTGTAAAAAATCTTGCTTCTTCACTTTGCATCCCTTTAGCAATCTTATTTAATGTCAGTCTCTGTGCTGGTCAATTTCCATCCTCTTGGAAGCTCTCTAACATTCTTCCCATTTTCAAATCGAGTGATCGGAACCTTGCCTCTAACTATCGCCCTATCTCAGTCGTCATATATATGGTACAACTCATTGTTGTATCGCATTCTCCACTCTGTCCTCTCTTGTATGTGGCCGAAAATTCGTCGTAACACTTTGCGCTCGAATACGTCCAGAGCCTTTACGGAGTCCGTAGTCAAAGTCCAGGCTTCGCTTCCATAGAGAAGCACAGGTTTAATTAGTGCTTTGTATATGCGAAGCTTATTATTTCTGTGCACGTTCGTAGACTTGATTATGGGGAGTATGGAATAGTACGCCTTATTTGCTGCATTTATTCGCCGTAAAATTTCGTCCTTTTCACTGCCTGAATTATCAAGGTGGACTCCTCAGTAGATGAAGTTATCTACATTCTCGATGTTGTAGTCTCCTAAGTTCAAGTTTTGTCTGATTGGCGCCATTTTTCTTGTTTGGGATTTATTTTCTTTAGATTTATTTTCTTAGCTTCTGACTCCAAACTTAGGAAAGCTTCCTTTTGCTTCTGGTATGGTCCGTGCCATAATGTTACGGTCATCGGCGAATGCTACTATTTGCGTGGACTGGAACAGTAGTGTGTCTGTTGTATCAGCTGGTATTTTTCTGATGACGTGTTCCAGAGCAATGTTGAATAGCATCGGGGCAAGTCCATCTCCTTGCTTTAAGCCTGAGTTAGTGTGGAAGCTGTTGGTTAGGTCACTGTTGACTTTGACCTGAGATTCGGCGTTCATAATTGTCACCTTGGTCATGCGGACGAGTTTTGTTGGAATTCCCAAGCCAAGCATGATTCGGTAAAGTGTATTAACCCCTAATAACATCAAAAGTAAAGCAGGGGCATATGACTATCCTCCGCGAAGATAGACTTGATAGATTTAAGAGACTTAGCCTGTATCTGTATGAAGGTAGATTATCAAATTCATAAGGATTATACAGATCTCTCAACGCAAATAGCAAGAACTGCTTCTGCACCGATTCGAGCCTATCGCTATGGACATCAAAAGTAGGGTGCCAGACAATACATGCATATTCGAGCAATGGCCGAACTAGAGCTATGTATAAAGACTTCGTGACCCATAGGTTTTTGAATTCCTTCGCACGTCTTTTGATGAATCCAAGCTGCTTATTAGCCTTGCTTAAGACTTTGTCATAGTGTAACTTTTTATCCAAAGTAACCACGAGGTCGATGACATTGTCAACATTATTGAGGCGGTAATCAAAATTTACATTACTGGTTTTGCGGGAAAAACTGTTGACTTGACATTTACTGACATTAATGTTGAGATTATTTTGTTTGCACCACTGCTCAAGAGAAAGCAGTTTCGATTGAAGGAAAACTGAGTCTGATTTCGTTTTAATTGTGGTACATTTTCAGATCATCTGCATAAAAAAGATGAGGGATGTCTGCTAAAACTTCAGAAATATCCGATACGCAAATATTAAATAAAAGAGGCCCTAAGTGACTACCTTGTGGTACAACTGATAAAACTTCAATTTTTTTTGGATAGAATACCCCGAAACTTAACGTACTGCGTCCTATTTCGAAGATAAGAGTCTAACCAGTTTGATAAGAGACCCGAGATACCAAATTTCTGTAGTTTGATTCGAAGAATATCATGATCAACACGATCAAAGGCCTTGCTGAAGTCTGTGTAGATGGTATCAATTTGATGCCCTTTTTCCATGCCACAGAGAACATCTGAGACGAGAATCAAGAGGTTGGTAGAAGTTGACCTGCCTTTTCTAAAACCATGTTGTTGATCATTTAGAAGAGGTTCTATTAGAGTAGTGAGCTTATCACAGACAATTTTTTCAAATAGTTTAGGCAATGCTGATAGTATTGCAATACCTCTGTAATTATCAATTGACCGCCTATCACCACATTTAAAAATCGGGGTCAGATGGGATGATTTCCAGAAGGAGGGGAAAACCCCACAAGAAAGTGATTTGTTGAAAATTAAATACACGGGTAAGATAAGCGGCTCCATGCATTCGAGTATGAAACTAGGAGGTAGCAAATCAGGACCAGGACCCTTGTTGACACTAAGATCTTTGATGGCCTTTGCAATCTCCTCTCTAGTTAAATACATTTCACAGATGATATTTGGTGGGAATGTTTTAGAGAGAAGAATGTTAGACATGCCTGTACATGAACAAAATACTTCCTGGAAATGCTCAGCGAACAGTTCACAAACTTTGTGAGGGTATGACGAACAAAAGTTCTTTTTGTACATCGAAGTAGGGTAGCCCGAAGTTTTCCGTTTGGTGTTCACGAAATCAAAAAACTTTTTAGGATCATGAATTATATTTTCGCCCATGATATTAACAAAGCGTTCATACGCTTCACGGGAGTTCGTCAGGAATTCTTGAGCTAATTCATTATGTTTATCCTTGATATCATCTCTGCCAAAAGTGCTGGTTGTAATTACTTTGTAAAGTTTATTTCTTTGATTCCGCAAATACCTTAGATTGCTATCAAGCCTCGAGATTTTTGGTTCTTACCACTTTCAAGAGTTAGCAGAGGTGGCTAGTATCGTCATGCTGAGTCAGCTGATTCATTTTGGTGAAGCGGTCACTTGGCAGCCCTAACAAGCCAGCGAATGGTGGCAAATGGCAATTTCTATCAGCATAGTTCTTAATTTTCGTAACTTTTTTTTTTCAAATAGTGAAGCTTGTGTAGCCCAGAGAATGAATAACCGATTGCTGGAGTGTGTGATCCCTGTCAAAGACGATCGAACGTGATCACGAATCAGGCTTTGAGTCGACTTAGCTATTAGTAGGTTTTTGAGTTCAAAATGTCATGAAACTAATACGCCCAAAATCAGGAGCTCAAAAAGTCATGGAACTAAGCACTCCTCATTTGTACGCTTTAATTGTGAAAGAAGTTTCTAACAAATTCAAATCTGAGACCAACAATGGAATCCAAAAGACACCTTTATAGTTCTTTAATAATTTAGCAACGTATCATAAAGATAAAGTAAAAAAAACCCACTTACTTCTTCGATTTATGATTTCCATACGACGAGCGTTCTCCACAAATCCTACATCGGCATGCCCAACAACCTGTTGATTCTCGTAGCAATTCTGCATATGTATTTGATCTTGTAGAATTTGTTGGTTTTGTAGATTTTGCTGATTGCCACCGATACCTAATCCGGCTTCGTCTTCTTCCAGCGTTAATAGATGATCGAGCACTTGGACGCCGCGTTCGAGCGGATCGTGAAATTTATTAACAAGATCAGCACAACGATCGGCCAAATGCCAAATATCTGATTGTGTGATGGCCCAATACAGTAGGTGTCGTCCTAGATGACTACCTAAATTGGTTGCAAATGCTTCGGTCATCTTAATCCGCCCTGTACTCGACAACGGTCGATTCGAGCTGCGAATTTAATAAGAGACATGTAGACCGAAATTTTCACCGATTCACGCTCGTAAATTTTTTTAATGATGTCGTCGTTTGCACACAACAAATACACGAAATCTCGGGAAATCTGAGAAATCAAAGTAATCGCAACACGTAAGTACGATACAGGAAGATTAGAATCTCTGGAAATTATTCGGCACTTTCTCCACTTTTCACGTTCGAAAATGCTGGTGTGATTGCGTATGTTTGTCAAAAAAAACACGATACTTCAATTATTTTTCGACTATTTGATATTCTTGGCTCCTACTTATTTCTGATTACGGCACTTTGTTGCAACCGAAAACAAACATCTGGTGATCTGCTGACCGACCCGGCTTGTTATACATCCGCCGACTAAAACTATCTATCCACTTCCCAGTTAACCGTGAAAGTAAGTAATACCACAGTGAACACTACCGACGAAAACGCAGCATAATAACAAAATGAGCCCAAACTTACGTGCGGTTAAAAATCACGCTCGCAGGAAAAATATAAAAATAATTATGTAAGATAGTTTGTCGGATTTGTATTATGTTATCGGGGCCGGAGCGAGTAACAGCGGCACAATCTCAACTGGTTTTCTTGCAGCCATTTCACTTTCATTGCTACCTCGTTTCACGATTTTACCACCAAAAAGTCATTAGTTTAGTGGGCTAGCCTGGTGCACATCGAAATTGTTGCACAACTCATTGATTGGTCAGGTTTTTTCTTTTGTTAGCGAAGATGCACTGTAGTAGACCGATCTCGATGGTATTGTCCGATTTATGAGTTGAATGTTGATGATGCCGATCGTGAGACTTATATTCGATGCACAATCGATTGACGTAAGAAAATTTTCTGCGTTTATTTAGCTAACCGGTAAAATTGTTAGATTATCTACAGATGTAACTCTTTGTTGCACAAATGAAATGACTTCCTTAAATTTAATGTTATGTTCGTTGGGACTTAGATTTAAATTTTCCGGTTTTCACGCACAACTGACCCGGTTAATAACTGGCGCCAAGATCAAGAATTTCAACCTGTAATCATCAGCTTTCACTTTCTTCGAGTCGATAGTGCTGTAATACCGCTGTACACATAACTTACAGATTACGTGATCGCCCGGACGCCAAATGCAGCGTATGATCGATTTGGTTCAGGTACACACTGTAGCCCGTAATAACCACTCGATTCACCACCGTGGCCAACTCTACGCACCGCACATCGTATCTATTATCTATTTCCAAGCTTTTATCAAACGATCGCAATTAGAATGACGGAGGGGACCTTCTTTAAGGTCTTCACAACTACCCGGCTTTTTGCATGATCTTTTCTAACCGATTGATATTCCGATGCCGTTTTGTCAAACTCCTCTTTTCGGTTCGATCGAAACGCGAATCGAATATCTAAAAAAGTATCTAAATCACTTGAACGCGATCAGCTGCGATTTGGTATGCACACGGCCGATTATAGTGTCTTAGTATTTATGAATTATAAACACGCGTGCCCGAACGTCTCGACCCAAGCCGACAATGCAGCTTAACAGCTCACGATATGAAATTAGTTAAACGACTGCCAAGCTACGAGCATTTCTTACCTTCTCAGGTACATATATCGTCGTACAGGTGATTTTCATATGATGTTAAATTCGTCGTCGCTCACACGGAGCTCTAATGGGAAAAACGCAGTGACGGCGATGTGGGGCTAAGTGGTATCTCCCGTGAGAGAGAGGTAGAAGTAGAAGACAAATAAAATCAGAGTCTCAGCAAAAACGAGTCACACTAGATAAGCCTTGATAGGCGAATGGGAACAAAGTGACTTAAAGATTATTCTGACGGTTATAGATTTGTTTACCGGTCAAGTTATTGTCAGCAGAAAAAGATAGCCCACTTTGGAAGTATAGTTGTCTTATCTTATCATTAATGATCGCTATGATGGGTGATCATTTTGGTTTTGATCGCTACAGCTATATGTATTATGCAATCTATAATAACAAAAATTACAGAAATACCAAGAAATTCTTAAAAAAAACACTAGTTCGTTTGTGAAATTCATGCTACAATCCAATATCGAACTATCTTATTGAGATCAGATATTCTGCGCGGAACAATTCATATGCGGCTGAAGGAATCAATCGTCAGCAGAACTGCAATCTTAAGACCCTCATTCATGGGCAGTCCAAACGGCCTGAGTCCATTTGGCTTGAGTTCGTTTGGTTTAAGTCCAATTTAGGTCGCCACACACGATAGACCCTCGATCCAGTCAGTCCATTCCATTTTCTGTCATTAATTTAGAAAATAATAAGGAAATACTTGAAGAAAAAAATATTTTTAATTTATTAATGGATCCAAAGCATATGGAGGAGTTGCTTGCAATTGCAGCTTGCATCTACATCAAGAAACGAAAATCAAAAAGCAAGTGCAAATAGGATGGCTTGCCGAACAGAAACAAATGAGTTACGTAAATTTGATAAAAGAACTCATACCTGATCTTCTGATTGGCAAAATTATTTAAGAATGGATAAAACGACATATAACACGTTGCTACAGTTGGTCATCTTATTAATCAAACGAAAGGATACGAATATGAAGCAAGCCATCACTCCTCACGAAAGATTGACCGGTAATTTGCGGTATTTAGCAAGCGGTTGCAGCTATGAGAGAGCTAATAGAGAGCAACGGTTACAAACTTATTGTCTTTGTCAAACATCGTTTGTTCCGCAATCGACCAGCAAAAGCAAGTAGATGTCCTCTATACTGACTTTGCCAAAGCCTTCGATTCTGTTTCTATTCTTCTGTCAAAGTTAGCAGGGTTTGGTCTCTCCGGTGCCCTTTTTCCTACGTTTGTGATCGCTCTTGTGTTTATTTATTTATTTATTTATTATTTATTTTATTTATTTATTTATATCAAGCTGCACTGATGGCGCTGAGTAGACCCCTGACAAACTCAAAAATTGTCCAAGAGTGCAGAGCACGATTGAACTCTGTCGCCAGATTCAATAGGGTGCATCTGCTCTGGGTACCGGGGCACTGTGGTGTTGAGAGAAATGAAATTGCTGACGTCATTGCGAAGCAAGGCTCGGGACTTCCACTACGGGGCCCTGAACCCGCCTTGGGTGTGCCGACCGCATCTGCACGTGCCATTCTTCGAAAGTGGGTAGATGATGCACACAGATAGATGGACGACTGCTGGTGTGGCCAGGTACTCGAAGGTCTTACTTTCAGAACCCAACCATGTGACTGCAGGATTCTTGCTCAATAAGAGCAGGAAAGTTTGCAGAGCCATGACAGGCATTCTGACTGGACACAACTGCCTAGGAGGACATATGTACCGAATAGGTGTTGTACAGGATGACCTCTGTTCATCCTGCCTAGAAGAGGCTGACTCTGCGGAGCATTTGCTCTGTGAATGCCCAGCGTTTGCGCGTCTCAGATATCAATGCTTTGGCTGGGATGTTGCACGCAAGCAGAGGATAGCCACTTTTCCCCTGTCAGTGATTCTAGATTTTATCAAGAAGTCTGAGAAACTATGGTAGACAGGGGGAAATGAGTACAATGGGTCCTTTGGCCTGAGTGCTTAGAAGTGCCAAAATATATACTTTGAATCAGAAAAAGCAGTTCGTCGAGACGTTTTCCCTCGGTAGTATGCCACTTTCGCTCGGTTCGCCGGGTGGCATATTAGCCACATTTGACTGTATTAACGAAACGTAAGTCTGCAAATATAGTACTCACGTAAGTAATTAGTAAAATTAAACAAATCTAAAGTATTTTTGTTGGAAAATATTTAAACTATTGTTGGTATATTGTTGGGAAAAATAAAAAGGATTTTCGAAAGAAATTACTGATTCTTTATTTAAAAAAAGTGCAGAGCTTCAAAGCTTATAGTGATCACTCGGTCCATACTTCATTGTATTTTCATTCCGGTTCGCTAGTGTTGTACTTTTAAACCGTGGTGTAGAGTCTGGACACTCATCTAATTTTTGTCGGAGTGCTACCATTATTGTGCATCCTGTTTACGAAGTGCTACCACATTTACATTTTATTGCTGGTTTTCTATTTTTATTTGAATTCTTTTACACACTTAAATTTTAATATTGTTATTATAGACTTTTTTTTTCTTTTTTTCATGTAATACTCTCACTGATCATTTCTCTTTGCTCTGCTAACTCCCTAATAACAGAATCCTCGATTTAGTCCTTACTAGCGTTCCCTTAGATTCCCTTTCTCTCTCTCCTGCTCCTTTTGCATATGTGCAACCTGATCCTCATCACCCTCCTCTCCTGCTTGATGTTGACCTCAACTTCCAGGTAAGGAATAAATGTCCTTCTTTTCAGCGTTACAATTTCTTTAAAGCTGACTTTCAAGAAATGTCCTCTGAAATCAATCTTATCAATTGGTTTTCATTTTTCAAAGGATTGGATGTTGATTGTGCATTGTCCAAGTTATACTCTTTCTTTTCTAACCTTATATTTCGTTTTACTCCCATTAAACGTCCTCTCAAACCTAATGATGTCTCTTGGTTCACATTGAAAGTCTCTGATGCTCTTAAAGCTAAGGAAAAAACTCGTGAAAAGCTGAAGAAGACCGGTTCACCCACTGACCTTCAGCAATTCCGTAGCTTGCGTACTGACGCTAAAAAAAATGCTCAACCAGGCAATGCGTGATTACTTTTCGAACATCGAGGCTTCAATCTGTTCTAATCAATCTAAATCCTTTTGGTCCTACATCCGTTCCCTCAAATCCAATTCTTCAGTTCCTAATTCTATGTCTCTTGATGATGCTTCTATTCCTCAGGCTATTTGTGATTTGTTCGCTGCCTTTTTTTCCTCCTTCTTTAAAAAAAACCCACTGAATACCTCGGTAGCTCCCACTGTCTCCCGTACCTCTCCTAAATTATCTATGTTTAGTACCAATCCTTTGGCAGTTGAAATCCTTTTGCATACCTTAAATTCTAATGCCAGTTCCGGTCCTGATGGTATTCCTAATATCCTTGTTAAATCCGTCTCATCCTCGCTCTGTGTTCCTTTAGCTATCCTTTTCAACATTAGCCTTACATCTGGTGTATCCCCTTCTTTATGGAAATCCGCCAATATTTTACCAATCATCAAATGTGGTGATCCTTCCGTTGTTTCCAATTATCGTCCTATATCGCTCCTCTGCTGTTTCAGTAAAATCCTTGAATGTCTTGTCTACAGTAGAATTTATCCTTCTCTACAGCCCTTGCTTGCTCCTGAGCATCACGGTTTCATCAAGGGTCGCTCTACATCGACCAACCTTATGGAGTTCACTAATTTTGTAGCCTTTGCCTTCGATTGTCAACGTCAAATTGATGTAATTTACACAGACTTCAAAAGCTCTTGATTCTTTGAACCATAACCTGCTGCTCCTTAAACTTAATGGTTTCGGTGTTTTTGGTCCCCTCCTCTCCTGGTTTTCCTCTTATGTTCATAGTCGTCCCTGCAGAGTGTTTTTAATGGTTCCATTTGCTTTCCTATATTTCGCACATCCGAAGTTCCTCAAGGTTCTATGCTAGGTCCCTTACTTTTTATCTTGTTTGTCAATGACCTTCCTTCTGTTATCAATTCCCCCTGTCTTTTATATTAAATTATACAGAGCAATCAAGTCTGCGAACGATTTTAATCAATTGCAAGCTGACTTGTTTGCTCTTAATCTCTGATGTCAAGACAACTTCTTGCCACTGAACATTTTGAAGTGCCATCAGATGTATTTTGCATATAAATATACACCACATGTGTTCTCTTATTCTTTGTCTGGTATTTCCCAGTCAGTTGTCCAGCATTTTAAAGACCCGGGTGTGGTGTTTGACTCAAAATTAAGATTCGATGTTCATGTCATGAATATCACAGCCAGGGCCTCTAGGATTGCTAGATTTTTCTTGCGTTCTTCGTATATGCTTACCAACATTTCCTCCTGTATTCATTTATTTGACTCCTTCGTACGCAGTATTCTAGAATACGCGTGCCCAATCTGGTCTCTGCGCTTTCAGTATTTATCTGACGCCATTGAATCTGTTCAGCGCAGGTTCACTCGCTCGCTTCTTTTTAAATTCAATATCCCCTATTGTCCCTAGTCCTCTTGTCTTTCTCTCCTTCATATGTCCTCGTTGCAATTACGGAGGTGGTTCCTCGATGAGTGTTTCCTCTTCAAACTTTGCCAAGTTAAGGTAGTAAGAATACATCGTGATTGCATGCCTACGAGAAAAACTTATCACATGGCACTTATTGATGTTAAGATTAAGATTATTCACATTGCACCACTGTTCGAGGGATTGAAGCTTGGATTGTAGAAAGGTTGCATCAGACTGCGAGTTTATGATGTGATAGATTTTTAAGTCGTCTGCATAGAAGAGATGCGGTATACCAAGCAGTATCTCAGACACATCAGAAATGAAGATGTTAAAAAGCAGGGGCTTAAATGACTGCCTTGTGTTACTCCAGAAGATGCCAAAACTTTTTTAGATAAGTGGCCTTGTGTTGGGTTCGATCGCAAAGGTAAGCCTAGAGCCAGTTAAGAAGAGAACCGGAAATACCAAAGTTGCGACGTTTTTGCACCAGAGTTTGGTGGTCAACTCGGTCGAAAGCCTTACTTAAGTCCATATAGAGCGCGTCAATACCTTTTTATTATTTTTGGCCACAGATTGTAAACGAAAGAAGACAACATTGTGCTGGTCTATTCGAAAATCGTCAATATTTCAGGCAAACAGCAATTAAATCTTTCTATAAACCTAGACAATCCAATCAACAAATACCAATCATTATTTTCATTGTCGATTGACTCACAACCAATTAAAAAGAAGGGATACATCTATTAAAAATTGAATGCAGCTACTCTAAAACATGTACATATATTCATCGCTTCATAACCACAAACACCTTGATTTTAAATATGTCGTTCAAACAGCTTACAAATAAATTAAAGCTGCTTTGGTTCAAACTCTCATCGATTATTGATTAATATTTATATCCATCCATGGATGGTCGAAGTGGACAGCATGAGAAAAAAAACTGTTTTCATATGATCTTCACCGCAAGCGACCCGATAGAAAAACTACCCCAGCATAGTCCTCGTATCTAATGATTAACGTTAATTGTTTCATTTCAATGCTAATTGCGCGTTATAATCGATTCAAATCATTATTATACTATAAATTATAAAACATTTGATTGCTGTCATGCCATATCGAATCGCATATACTCGATTACACGGATTTTCGCTTGAATAAATAAATAAACTCAAATCGTATCAATCGTATTAATGGCAATAATCCGTTGAATGATTTTTCGCGAATAAATACCTAAGAAACCATTCATGCAGAAGCTTCAAGACTCCAAGTTCAAGTTTAACGATTCGCAAAGAGTTCAAGATACTTTCGAAGGGCAACAACAACAAGCGCAACAATCATTTACCGTTTTTCTTACTTTGCATGGATAAGACTCGGTATGTCATATTTGGTCATTTTCTAGAGTTTCCTGAAACGATGCATCTCAAGTGGTGAATAAGTATCTTACGTAGATATGTACTCGTAGGCAAGTTCATATGAAAATGTTTCCACAATATTACATTTCCAGTTTGATTTGCTGCTTGAAAACATGGAAAATGTGAAATATAATTGCAAGTGAAACGACATGCATTGGACGCTTTGTAAACATTATATGCGATTGATATCGAGGGGTTGTAAGCATGTAAATGAGGAAAAATAGTTTGTATCTTTAGTTGCTAGCAGTGTTCCCACTCTGAAATTTTCCGCCGTGTCAAATTTCTTCAAAAATTGTATCAATATTGGTAAAAATGTATCAAAAAGTTCAAAAAGTTGGTTCGAGGTACTCAAACTATAAATAATAATATAAAAAAACTAAACTTGGAGCTACTATATTTATTGAATAATATAGACCCTAAAACAAATATCACAAATTGCTTCCGCTCTTTGTTTTCATCGGTATAGTACCGTTGATATTGAAGCCACATAAAATAAAGTTATGACAAAATGTAGGTTCTTTGCGAATGCGCTCAAAATTTTTACGAGATTAATACGGAACGCAGATTATTTTTAGTAAAAATCGCTGTTTTAAAAATCCAAAAAAAAAAAAATTAAAATAATTCTTCAGCTTAAAAAAGAACCATATAGATATCGTTATTATTTAAATAGCTTGAACACTTCAAATCTTCAGAGTCCATCACATAATAGATATCTTTCGTAGTTCAGAGTGTAAAGTAGATTGAAGTTGGCAGTTATAACTTTTTTTATTGTTAAATGTATCAAAAGTGGGAACCCTGGTTGCTAGTATAACTAACAGAATATGTATGAAGACATCAACTGCCAAGTGTTGGTTTTGCATTAGACATGTTTGCATAATTTTTACGCTAAGAACACTTCGAAACGAATGAATAAGTTGGATATTAGCATAATTTTAGGTTAGAAATAATTATTCATTAGCGGGTACTTTATATGCAAAATAGGCACACATGAACATGTGAAGAGCTCCAAAAGCCGCAAAAGTACCTATGTGACTGCTTGCTATAGATGTTCAGTAACAGATAATGTGAAACATGTTGTTTTAATCTTACATAAGTACAATTTACTTTAAGTTGTATCTGCAAATATTTAAATACAGGTATATTAAATTTGAAATAAGTGACGTCATCCGTTTAAAGTGGTGGATTTTGCAATTAGAAAATATCACTTTTGCAATTACTCGTATTTACGCATTTCTCTGTTTATTTAAGGTGTCTCTATAAGATACTTTATTGCGATTTGTTTGATCACCAATGATGTTGCTAGTGTTTTGCAAACTATTTCACATTGCTTGAGTAAAACTAACGCCTTTTCATTCAGTTTTGAATAAAGAGTCGAAAAATATTGGTGTTGGATAGTAGTAGCACTCAAATTAGTATTTTTTTTTATCTATGTGGTTCACACTTCTATTAACCAGGGGTTGGCCTTGACCTATAGGTATTGGCCATCGGGTTCGACTTTTTAAAACACTTGGCTTTGATTCAATTTATTATTTTGAAAATTTTAAACGCTCGGTTTAGATTCAACTCATTATTTTGACCTCATTATTTCCACCGCAAGAGACAACACATGAATGACTCAAATTAGTATAATTTTTTTTTGTTATAGATGGCCAAAAAAAAATATTCAAAGAATATCCGCGTCCCCAAACTGCGATTTATATGCGATTTTAACTTCTAACTTCTTCTTAACTAAAAATCCATCTACAGGTCACTAATATCCCGATCAGAATCTGCCCCTGCATTACTTAAACCCGGTCGTGCTTGCTCTCCAATCGGTGCCTACCTACTTCAAAAGTCTCCACACCTTTTGGGTATATACTGATTTCAGCAAAGCTTTTGACCGTGTTGACCATGATGTTTTGAAATATAAACTGCAAAAACTAGGCATTTCCGGAAACTTGCTAGGATGATTGGATTGCTACCTTCGGAATCGAACACAACATGTAAAATTCCAAGGTTTTCTCTCAACAATAATTACTGTCTCCTCGGGAGTACCTCAAGGCAGCCACTTAGGTCCACTTCTGTTCAATATTTTTATTTCGGATCTTTCGGAAGTGTTATCCGATATTCCACACCTTTTTTATGCGGACGATCTAAAATTATACCACACTATTCAATCGGAATCCGATTGAAACTTCCTTCAGTCAAAACTCTTATCGTTGGAGCGATGGTGAGACCGGAATAGACTTTTTCTTAACGTAGACAAATGCCATGCCATAAACTTTTCCCGCAAGTCATGCTCTTTAAATTTTGATTACCGCCTTAGTAATCAATTGCTGAAAAAAGTGGATAGTGTTGTAGATCTCTGTAGATAAAAAGCTGCGCTTCAATCTTCAGTACGACAAAGTTCTAGCAATAGCCAGCAAGCAATTAGGATTCATTAAGAGACGTGCGAAAGAATTTAAGAACTTATTGGTCACAAAATCTCTTTACGTATCCTTAGTTCGCCCAATATTGGAATATGGTTGCATCGTTTGGAATCCCATTTTCAACTGTCATAGCGATAGATTAGAATCCATCCAAAAGCAGTTTGTTATTTTTGCTTTAAGAGATATATATAACCCACACGATTTTGAAAGTTTGCCATCTTATAATTACAGATTAAGCCTTTTAAACCTTGAGACACTTTCTTCGAGGATAACGGTATTATTCTTTTTCTTTCTTCGAGGATAACGGTATACTTCCTTATCTATTCCCAAGACAAGTTTCAAATATGCTCTATTCAAGGCTCCAAAATCTTAAAAAAACATTGTTCCTTATAAATTCCTCAAGTAGACAACCAAATATAAGTTTGGAATATGTATTTAAAATTATTTATGCTATTCTGTTATAGTGTAGTTTAAGAAAACTTATAATTAATTCAAATTGTAATTTGTTATTATTATTTTTTTGTTATATGCCTTGTTTGGCTTGAAATAAATAAATAAATCATTGAAGCAACCCTCTCGGTTTGTTCGCAGTATTTCCTAAATATATGTTGAGACTGTGGACCAGTTGTCCTATTCACGCACATCATTTCCACGATAGACTGGGGTGATACAAAGCCAATTGTAGACTCGAGACTGCTCCTCAAACTTGTGAACCGATTGCACGCAAAAAAAATGTATAATGAGAATCATAATATTCATTCACACTGTACATTCTGTCTCGTTAAGAATTCGTACATGTAAAATTTTACCTCTCCGTTCAGGCTCCAGGATTCCGAAAACCTACCAGTCTAGTTGACCAGGGCTCGCGTATGTGCGTGCACTAAAGCTTCTGTCCCATTCGCCTCAGAGCGAGTGAGAGAATCTTCTCTGAGCTCTCACGCAAGTAGATCTGGGAATCAGAGCTCTAAACTTTTTCGTTTCCATCCCCTACAACAAGATGGAGTTATTCGTCGCCATCTGGGCCACCGATGTTGGCTTTGAATCTGCTCAGCGAGCCGATGGCCTTTCAGTTGTGATCCCAGTAGGTCAGCTTAGTATCCAGCTTTATTCCCAAGTACGTTACCGTCTTACTGGTCTGGACCTCTGCGGAGCCCACTGTCATCGGGATGACAGTCGGTATCCTCTACTTCGGCAACATGACGATCTTTGTCTTCGACAGAGCTATCTCTAGGCCATGATCGGTCATCCATCGTTGCAACCTCCTAAATTGAGTGAGCTCAGCAGTTTTAGAAGTGATTATTGCTGCCATGTCGTCAGCGTGACCCACGTGAAACATACTCGTTGGCATTTCCAGAGGTCAGGTCTGAGTATAGACCCTTCGCTGCCCTGAGGTGAAAAGTCTCCTCTGAGCACTTATATCTGTGTCGAACAGCAGCCATCAGCCCCTAAGGTAGTCCCGCATCATGACCAACAAGTAGTCAATAATGCGCAAACTATGCTCGAGGGTCCCAAGCACATCTGACCATCTCGTCGAATTGAAGTCATTTTGAAAATCTAACGTCAGTAGCAAAACAACTGGTCTGGCGCTGTGGCATGCCTGCCCCAATCATTGCTGAGATGGCATCAACAGTTGAATGCCCCTTTCGAAAGCAGGGCCATCTGTCAGAGAGGTAATCAGCTGATCTAATTGCTGACAGCAGCCAAGGATTCAGCAACCACCCGAGGAACTTCCCCGGCGTGTTTGGACGGATTGTCAAAGTCTCCATTTCCCTTATCAATGAGCGGCAATCCAGCAACTTTCCAGACCCCCTCCACTAAACAATAACTATATAAATCCAGTAATAGCCTCGGTTGTCTCTCCGTTACATCTTTAAGTGCCTTGACCGGCACTCCATCAGGGCTCGGGGCTTTTCTATTTTTCCTTCCAGACACTACATCGATCAGCTCCTCTTCCATAACGATGATATTATCATCCATCCTTGGCGGACAATGATACTATCATCCATCCTTGGCGGATGCGCCGGGAACAGCGAGCCGATAGATGGCTCCAGGGGTACCGCTAGACCGAATAAAACCAAGTCTGCGGATATGCTGTTTTTAGCCTTCAACGCACGAGTTTAAATTCACTTGAACAAAACCCGCCATTTCTTGCGCTTGCTCCTCTTGATAGCTTTGGTCGATTCCTTTTTTGCTGACGTATGGGTTGCAGAAAGAACGGCAGTCTGCGGTCTATTTCTGACCGGCTTTGCCCTTCGCTTGCACGCCAAAGTAATTTGTCGCAGCTCAGTGATTTCATTGTTCCATCAGTAAGCTTGCCTCTTTCCACGGAATGGCTGCCGTCGTTGAAGTACCGCAGGCTTTGTGGATCAACCCCTACTGGAACCCTAATAGCTGGAAATTCTTCCTGCAGGCTCAGATTTATTAATTTTACCATTTCAATTCGGTTGACGCGTTCATCAGAACGCCTGTGTTTATTCTGATAGAGTTTTGGTCACTACCTGAGTAGTCTCCAGGCCAACACCGCCAGGCCTTCTGATGAATTTCTGCATTAAATCATTCAGACAAAAGTAACAGGTCACGAAAGTTATCTCTCTGTATTTCACTCATACGTAAGTATCACCATATCCGCCACCACTGATACCTGCGCTGAAAACGTCAGCAATCCATATCGTCGTGTGATTTGTTGCACCCGAAAACCAAGTCGGTAAGTCTCTTCTTCTGTAAGGCTTATTGATCAGAACAATCTGAGCCTTTTTCTCATAGATGAGCTGCATGAGGATATCATCAGTTGCTCTGCAGTACTGCAGGTTTCCGTACAAAACCGTTATTTTCACCCCTGTTGCCTCTTCTTCAAGTGCATTTTTGAACGCGTTGCAACAACTCGAACCCATGATATGTACCGCATCATATACGCCATACTTCTTGACGCAAAGTGTGCAGTTGGATTATGCAGAGTAGCTTATCACGCGATGCCCGAAATTACCAAATAACCATCAGCTACCACCACAGTCTGGGCATTTGCAGCTACCCCTTATATGATAGTAGCCCAGTCACCGCTACCAACGTTACGACCGATACAACCGGTACCATCACATCCACCCATCGTCTCACACGAGCATATAGCATACCCACCCTGAGGATTTTCAGGGCTGGTTCTCCATCCAGCTCGACCAAAGCCCTTCTATGCTCTCTTTTAGTTTGGAGGGAACAGAGTGGTCTTCACTTCACTATTTCCTTCCTCTCCCAAGTCACGCTTTACAGTTGTCGTGACCTTCTCATCAGTTGTGAGACAATAGAGATCTATAGCCTTGACTCTAGGAGGTCATTATTTTCACGACCCCTTGGCCTTCCGTAGCTGTTCGGATCGAGTCCTGGAGCCTAGTTTGATCATTGCACCGCGGAATTTCCAGTAAGACCCCTCCGCTTCCGCCATCTACTTTATTCGACGGACTGCGTTCCGGTTTTCTCCAGCTCAGCTTATTTACGAATTGCACCTAAGATCTCAGCGCACGTGTTCCTTGAAGCTAGTTTAACCATCACAACCTCCCACTTTTTTGTCGCTGCTTCCGTCTACTTTCCTGGATTCTTTCTAGGCAGTATATCTGTCCCCTGAGTCTCCTTCGTCTTTGTAGATGCTTCCGGAGTCTTTTTAAAAAAGGTCTTCCTACTCCTCTTCTCTATACCAGTCATCCGCGTACCAGGCTCAGGAGCCCCAGCTTCTGTCCTTGTCCTAATCTCCTGTATTTCGTCAGGACTGGATGGATTATGCTGTTCTTTTATTTTTCCGGGTTTCAGTGATACCCGGAACAATTGCGGCTGTAATTACATCAGTCGAGCGGAGTACCGTGTGCGTTTGTTGATACCCTTTTTCTGCCTTGTGCCAATTTATTCGACAGGCAAATTAGTAACAGGTTCAGTATACAAACCAACCAAATAGGATAACTGGTTTATTCATGAAATATATCTTTACACATTTCCTCAAATCATCCTAGCCCCCTCCTAAAGTGTCACTGGGTTAATCTAGAATTTTCAGTTTAATGACTTTCAGTTATTCTACTATTCACCTTGATTATGTATTCTACAGGCTTTCGATTCAACTTAAGAATCCGCTTGCATCTGCTCGCATTCATTTTTCCATGTACTTAACGTACATAAGTCAGACTCAATCAGGTTCTCTGCATGAGATTTGAGTCCCGGGACTACGTCAACGTTCTACGTAGAATTCTTCCCCACATTGACGTGATAAGAATTCGTAACGAGCCGTAGGAATCACATGTTCGTAATATTGGTTCGGACTTTGAATCAGACTTATGAGAATATAAATCACCTGGTTATAAAGAACGACTAATTTAGAATGATGAAGCATCTCTTGAAAATGCTTCAGCACTCAAGAGTGCCGGTTCATGTGTCATCCATCCGTACAGCACTTAAACACTACATCAAGGTGCGAATCATCAAAATCACTATTTCATCTCATCTACTAAAGTGCAATTGAACATATGGAATTCGATACGAAAGTAATACCACATATAAATGGACTAATATCTACCTACATACGTATCTTAATTCAAAAGACCTGTTACTTCAACCCGATCGAATGCTTCGACGTTGTCGTCTCAATCAAAATAGTGCGTTGCGCACTGAAAGTACGATTAAGTTTGGCTCAGAAAAGTTACTTGCAATTTTGAACTAGATAACGTTCAAGGCCTTTACAGGCTCAACAAGGCTTAATCGTTCCAAGTAACGAATAACAACAGTGTTACTGTGCGCCGGTCAGTTTTCCAACTAACCGTCAAGATATCGCGAAAAGAAGAATTTTCTATGTAAAAAAACTTGTTTTGCGCTCATATTATCCTACCCATACTTGTGCTAAGCCTAAGTCAACAACAACATATCGATAGTAGCTTTTGCGGCTCTAAGCATTTCATGCTGACCATGACCATTTTGCCATCATAGTAAATGCATGTTACGCGAAACATATTGTATTGCAATAAATGTGCTAATTGGAAATTTAATTTGTCATAGTTTGGTTCGTAGATGAAATCAGACAAGATTTTGGTACATTTCAGGTTGTTCGAATTTTAGTTAAAACAAAATTGTTTTTAGCAAATGTATCTCGTTTGTATTTTTTAAATAGGTTTCTTCTACTTTTTTTTTAGACCCGTGTATTTTCATTATGAGATTCGCCAACAAACTTCAATTTGACAACAAGACACACGAAGTGTCCATGACTGCACTCCGTATTGCACAAAGAATGAAAAAGGATTCACTACATTCCGGTAGACGACCGACTGGATTGTGTGGAGCAGGTAAAATGTTTTTTTTGTTTCAATAATGTCGAGCTAAAACCTTTAAGAAATATTCATATTTAGAAAGGCTTTAAGAAATGTTATTTAGATAGAAATACAGGCTGGGCCATTTATCAATTTCTGTTTAAAATCGCTGTAGAATGAAAATTGCTATATATTTTTCAATTATTACATTCAACGCGACCCATGGATTCCGCGCGCAGTTCGGGCGGCCACTGCTCGCGAAGATTGGGGTGGATCCGGGCGCCATTCGTTACCCAACCGAACTATCCTTCCACCACAAACAAGGAATCGCGACGATTCATCCAGATTACACGTTGAATACTCCTCCCTAATGTAACCAAAGTAAATCCTCGACTAGGCGTTATTTCGCTTACACCAATTCAATTTATTAACACTTGTTCCGATTCGCAATTATCCTAAACGTTGCTACCAAAGTATGGTAGACTAGCACCAAACCTTTGATTCGAGTTCCGCGCCTCGTCGTCTAACGATTAACAATACTAAAACTACTCTTGCCGTGTCGATCGCGCTTGTACTATCTTATACTATCTTAATACTAACTAACCTGTGATAGGGGCCCCTTTTCGCTGCACGTTCCTCGAACTTAACTCAATGCCCCGCCGTACTCCCTCGAATTTATAAACTCCTGGGTTTTGCTAGTTGACTCGTCGCACTCTTCGCAAAGATCTCGTATATATTTCTGCTGGATACTCGACGCATTCGTCTCGAATTCTTGCAGACAGAACCGGTGTCGCTCCTGGAATTTCTCTTCCGAAACTCCTGTAGGAAACTGTCGCCACTATTAGCGCATATATCTCGTCGGCAGCTCGTTCCCCTCACCGCTTTCGGAGGTTAAACTCTTCCTCGATTGCTCGCTAATTCCCATAGGTTTCATAAAAATAAAAGAAGTCACCACAGCTTTTCGCTACCGAAAAATAATTCGCTACAAAAAATTGATCTATCTGAATAGTTATAAAATACAATTTTATTCAAAAGGTTCAGCTGGCCCGGCAGTAGCCCATCCTGTAAAGACAATTTCCCAGTACATGTCCGATCGTCTTGGTCTGTAGCTCTCGAAAGACTCAACCAATAATATTGGGGTTAAGTTTATGCATCTTTGTTGGATTGTTGGCAAAGCATCGATCCTTAACTGTACCCCGCAAAAAAGACCAACGGCTTGAAATCGCAGCACTTCGGCCTCCATTTGATATCACCAAAACGGTTAATTGTGCAATTTGCGAACTTAATCAAGCAAAAGAGCGAATGAGCGATTGTTTCACGGCTTCTGCGGCACTGAACAACCCATTCTGCTGCCCAAATCCATGTCTTCAATGGGCCAATGATGCCACTATCCGGAAAACCACACCAAACTGCCACTTTCTGAGGATGCACTTCGATTATGTATGGGTTTTCCGAGTCCCAAACACGACGATTTATTTGAATTTTTAGATTAGCCCAGTCTTTTCCATTGTTATGTTTGACAAAGAAAAGGCATTCAATATACGAGTATATTCATTTCAAAACCCCATTCCTCCTATATTACTAATTCGGTCCTTCTTAAAGGGAAGATATTTTTGGTGCTGGAGTTCCGGAAAAATCATCCTTATCACCTCTCTTGCATAATTTATAAACGGCAGACATCCCTAAATGGTCCGTTGCCAAAATAGCGCAATTAGTGGAAGGTACATGTATCTGCCACATATCCCGGTTAGGAACACTACTCTCGAAAAAGAGCTATTTTGGCCTAATAAGCCAAAAATAATACCTGCGCTAATACAACAACTTGTAGATATTAACGAAGTAATGTAACACAATGTTACAAGAACTAGACAAGGCACCATTTGTTAGAGTTAAGTACTGATTACAAACTAGCACAAAAAACAACACACACGTAAGATAACTTATAATACGATGTATTGTATTATGGCGAAGGCGCCTACATCCAACTAGAATATACTGACATTCCTGCGTTGATCCTCTTGTGTAGTTGAATATCAGTTCAGTAGTCTTGTTCGGACACTCAAACGGAACGCATGTCTCCGCGAGTTGTCGCAGAATCCTTGGAGACACAATTCAAGGAAAACATCTCATCCGAGGACGACCTAGATGATCAAGAATGCATCGAACGAGCGGCCGCAAATCTTCTCGGCCTTGAACCTCTGGAGGTAGAATCGTTAAGATGTGCTGACCTTGGGGAAGTGAAGATATTGGTGAACGGACTGAAACGACAAAAATCACCTGGGATAGACAGCGTTACCAACATGTGCTTGACTCACCTACCAGACAATATACTACAAAACATAACAGATGTGGGGACCACATGGACACACTGGCACGGCAGTACCAATTGCCCGCACTGCACAACCATCGTCAGTACGCAGAACTAACAACAGATCTTCTTCATCACCCGACCGAACAGGTCGGGCCGTGAACGCGTTCATTATTCCTATCCTATCTTTAAGTTATATAGTAAATAAATTCTTTCCTTGGTTCCGTATTAAATAGTGTTTCATTATCCGACAACATAGTTACTCATTCGTAACATTGGTGACCCCTGTGAAGAGCATCCTGATAGGCGTCGCCTCGGCAGCCACGCAGTTTTTCGACTCGCTGCCACGAGGCCCGACACTGTCGCCTTGGCAACCGCACCGACGCGCCGCCACGAGGCCCGACAGCTGTCGCCTCGGCAGCCGCATAGACTCGCTGCCACGAGGAGCAACACCGTCGCCTCGGAAGCTTCGACACAACAACAATAGCGATGGTTACACTGCAGCCCATGGCCCCCTACGGCAGAGCAGCCGCCACGCCACGGCTACATACATCGCACATATCAGTGCAAGCACTTGAGGGGGAGTGCTGTGGGGACCACATGGACACACTGGCACGGCAGTACCAATTGCCCGCACTGCACAACCATCGTCAGTACGCAGAACTAACAACAGATCTTCTTCATCACCCGACCGAACAGGTCGGGCCGTGAACGCGTTCATTATTCCTATCCTATCTTTAAGTTATATAGTAAATAAATTCTTTCCTTGGTTCCGTATTAAATAGTGTTTCATTATCCGACAACATAGTTACTCATTCGTAACACAGACATAATCAACGCCATCTTCCGTTTGAGGAGGTATCCAGATGCGTGAAAAGCAGCCATCATTATCGTTATACCGAAACCTGGTAAAGACTTAACATTCCCCCAGAACTGGAGACCAATCAGCCTCCTGTCATCAATAGCAAACTTTGCTGAACGCGTTCTCCTTTCTCGCTTGAGCGAAAAAGTCTCCGAGAACCACATTCTCCCGGAAGAACAGTTTGGCTTTAAGCCACTTTACTCGACAGAACTCCTGCTAGCAAGGGTGGTTCAACACATCCGAACAGGGCTTAACCATACAGAATCGACCGGGCTAGTTATGTTCGACATAGAGAAGGCCTTCGACAAAGTCTGGCATCCAGGATAAATTTTCAGAATGCATGAGTTCCAAATACCTCTTCCTCTTGTACAGATCATTGGATCTTTTCTCAAGGGCAGAAAATTCTGTGTCAGAATTGACAAACACTTATCATCCGAAAGGCAAATTTCATCTGGAGTTCCCCAAGGATCTCCTTTATCTCCCCTATTGTATAATATATATATACTGCAGACATCCCTAAACTGCCCGTAGCTAAACTATCATCATTCGCCGATGACACGTGCATCTTCCACTCGTCCCGGCAAGCAGAAGCTGTTGTTTCACATCCGCAATTCTCCATAAATACGCTTCTAGGGTACTTCCACAAATGGAAGATTAAGATCAACTCGGATAAAACTCAGGCAATTTTCATTACGCGGAAGAGGGGACAGACACCACGAAAACTGGCTGTGAACAAACAACAGATTGAATGGCAACGGACAGCCAAGTACTAAGGACTCACGTTCGACGACCGACTAACTTGGACGACACACATACAAAATAAACCCAGCACTTGCAACAGACTACTCCATGCCTTCTTTCCCCTCATTAAATCTCAAAGACTGAACAAAACCAACAGATTACTTATATACAAACAAATACTAAGACCGGCATTATTATACGGAAGTCTTGCATTCGGACAAACCTCAAAGACAAACAAACAAAACCTACAAGCCTGCCAAAATCTCGCACTGCGGAAAATTTTCCGAATTCCATGGTATATTAGCAACGTGGACATACATAAGGACTTTAGAATCGAAACAGTACAAAAATACATACGCGACAAAGCTTTAAAGCTCTTCGACAAAATAGACGGATATTCTCAGATTCCCGACCAGGGCACACGAAATATACCCTCACCTCAGAAAAATCACTAGCTAGTGCAAACCATCTGCACACTAACTAAATCTAAATACCCAGTGTAGCCAAGATTCATAGCTCACCGAGAAAAGTGGAGTAAGGGTGAATCACTTCACCAGCTCCAAACGAACCCAGTTCCTCGTCATATCAGTTCAGTGTAGTTCAATATCGTTCCCTCAAAGCATCCGATACGCAACTAACACCAAATTGTTGGGAAATAAATGTACAATAATAAATATCAAAATTACAACAACTCCTCATCAGCTGATTTTTCACAATCCACTGCTGTAACGGTTGAAGCTAACATCATAAAATACTACCACTGGAGATTTGGGGACTCCACCAACGTTTTGTGTAGATACTTCTGACGAACGCTTTGTGAACTTCTTCAAACAATTTTCTAATGCTACCAAGCCAGCAATACCTTCAAAGAATGAATGACGTATTTCCGCACTTTAAACTTTTCAAAAAACCTTTAAACATTTCAAAAAACCTTTAGCCTTTTCAAAAAATCCTTTAACCTTAAAGGATAGTGATTAATCAATTAATCAGAATCGTTTCTTCTTTGCTTTTCAGTTTCTGTGTCTACTACTCTGCGTAATGAAATCAAAATACCTTCAAGACGTATACGCTTTATGATTAAATGTAATATTGAACTATGATCAAATTGCGACTTCCAAGCGATGATACTCGGCGAGCATTGAGACTTCTTCTTGTACCTTTTGTTTCTTTTCCTATAATTTATAACTTCTTTTTATGGACTTCTTTCCTCTAAATTCTTTCTTCATTTCTCTTATTTTCTTAGGTTACTTAATAGTTTGTTTTCGCGAGTGCCTCCTTCAAAAAGACTCCGGAGATGGCAAATATGGGCCTATTGTGATACCGCATTGTATAGTACAAAAACTTAACCACTAAAGCCCCGAGTCCTTGATGAAGTGGGCGATCTCCTTCAGGTCCATCGATGCTACTTCGGTTTGGCGAGCGAAGAAGTATTACTACTTTCCTTGTTCCTCTTAATTCACCTTACTGCTTTCCTTTTTCTTAATCTCTTCTTCCCCAAACTCCTTGCTTTTTTCCCTCCGTAATCCCGTTTAAAGAAAATATCAAACAGTTTGATTTTAAACGATGACGCTTTGACTCTAGCACATCTGCGAAGCGTTTACCTCTTTCTTTCTTTATCCCTTCAAATTCTTCAAATACGATCATTGGTGGAATTGATTTATCAACTGTTTTAATATTGTTTTTATTGTGTACCATTTTTTTTCCTAGCTTGTAAAAATATTTTAATTTAAACCATTTTTTCTTCCTTTTGAAGCTAGATTTATTTTAATTACTCGACATATATCGATATTTCGAGGGTAATCTGTCCTCTTCTTCAGTGTCTATCGGTCTAATCTTAAAATAACTTAAAGTTAAAGTCAAAGTATTGACTAATACTAATTACCAGCTAATTATCTATTAATTGCATACTTAAGTACATTTAACTATCTATATTAATTACATTATTAATATCTTTTCAAATTAACCTGAACAATGGTAATACACAGTTTCCTTGGTCTGTGTTTAGTCGCCTATCCATCGGAGTTTTCCATATGTTCAGGCTTTCGTACGCATCCAGTTTTCGTACCTGCTGTACTTCCTTAATCACCTCCACGTTGTCCCATGTTATGTTGTGCTCCTCCTTCAGGATGTGTTTCGCTACTGCTGATCGTACTACCGTTATGTTCCTTTTCCTTGCTGAGGCCGTTTCTCGCTTATGTTCACTTAGTCTAACACCAACTAACCGTTTCGTTTGACCAATGTATATTTTTTCGCATTCTGGGCAAGTAATTTTGTATATTCCACATTTTTCCTTCTTATCTTTTTTGTCTTTCACGTGACATAATTTAACACTTAATTTTTTGATCCTACTGGCTGGAACTGCTTTTATATCAAAGCATTCAAGAAGTTCCTGAATTTATTTGAATATTGATGTAAAAATAATTGAAACTCTTATGGCTGTATTTTGTGCTTCTTCTTTTTGACTAGGTTTCCAATTATTTTCTTGTCAAATCCATTTTTTCTCGCGGTATCTTTAATATACTTAACTTCGGAGTTAAAACTTTCCTGATCCATGGGCACTGTTAATAGCCGGTGGATCATCGAGTTAAAGGGCGCCATTTTCGGGAATGCCAATGATCAGACGTGGAAAAAAAAATTTTTAAATCACCAATTCCCTTGAATTCCTGAAATCTCTTTTCAGCCCAATTACCAGCAGTATGTCTTTTGGTATAATATTTGTTCTGAATGGAATTCTTTTTGGTCCGTTTGCTATGTATTTGGTGTGTTTGCTAAGTATTTCTTCATTCATATGTGTCTTTCTTTCCGCGTTGTTCAATCAAAGTTTTTAAGCTCCACGTTTTTATTTTTCATTGAATGAATCTTTCCTTTGCGAAATCGTAACTAAGCTACGAGTATTTTCAATTATCACATGATTCATACAGGTACAAGTCCAAGGACGTAAGAGATCTCAAAAAGATTTCATAATCTCATTTACGCGCTCGCCTAAGTTTAGAATGCAAAGAAATCGTAATGGATATCAGTTTGGTTATCTTTTCCAATCTGTCTACGCTTTCAAAAGTCGCCTAAGCCCTATTTTTGACGGATTCTGAGTGCCTTTAACATTTTAAATTTTCATGTTAATTTTTTAGTTATTAATTATTATTTCTGGATATTATTGTACTTATATTGTTTTTCCCAAATCACAGTTGGAGATTCTTTGACAACACTCTTGATTTCCGCGTTGTTGAAATTAAAATTTATTGCTGGAACTAAATAAATCTTGTTTTTATCAAAAATTTCAAATACGTTAAAATTTAACAATTCATATTAAAAATAATTCGCTGTTCTTCGCTCTGTAACCTTCAAATTGCTTCTTTAGACTGATTAACTCAATTCGTCGAGAGACTGTTTGCAGGCACTGAAATTAGCAAGCGCCCGTGGAATGTTTCAATAGTCTAGACAATAGTCGAACATTTTCATCTATTTTCTCGCTTACTAGTATGTTCTGGTCGATTTTCGCTTGGTTGTTCGGATACATGGCCCTGAATCCTTCTAGCTGTTACAAATGTGACTTCGGAATATTGTACTACCTTTCCATTTTATAAAAAAAAATATTTACTCTTTAATATTTTAACTAAATAAATAGATCCTTACACGGAATAAATAAACTCTTTGTCCTTGTATCCTCACAACACAACAAAGACAAACACACAGCCCATTTGGGAAGACCCCCTTAATCAGGCTGTATCTGCAATGTTCCACTAAATCAGCAATATAAAAGTCTCGGAAGAAGAAGAAATTTTCCTCCGTTCTTCTAATGAATCCAATAGGTCTGATCAGTCTTATCGAGCTTCCTCGTTTGACATGTACTTGATACTACTGACTGATCGACTACTCTTTCAACGCAAGATCTTGAGACAGCCATTTCCTCTTTTTACAATAAAATATTGGACGCCGTTGAAAGATATGTTCCAAAGATAAAAAAAAAGAATAAATTGTCTGAGCCATGGCTTGATAGGGACCTTATGCATATGCGAAATCGTAAGAACAAACTTTATAAGCTGATTAGAGAAAATACTGATGTTAGTTTCGCTATTCAGGAAGAATATAATGAAGTTGCTAAGCAATTTTTAGCAAAGTCTCATGAGGCTTATGACACTTACATTAGAACAACCGGCGAAAATATAGTCCGCGACCCGAAAAAATTCTTCGATTTTGTTAATGTGAAGCGAAAAACTACTGGCTATCCATCGTCCATGTTTCTTAATAATATAACGTCTTCCTCTCCTAAAGAGATATGTGACCTATTCGCTGATCGTTTCCAAAAAAATTTTAATGCACCAGACCCATCACACTCACACCCATCACACTCTGATTCAGCTTCAACAGCTCTTGTGAACCGTTTAGAAATTTCCCGTGATGAAATACGTAAAGCTATTTTGGATCTCGACTGCAACAAAGGTCCTGGGCCTGATCTTCTTCCTCCGATCTTCTTGCGCAAGTGTGTAGAGCAGCTTATAGCTCACTTGCATATTTTCTTTAATAGATCACTTTCGTCGGGAATTTTCCCATTCGGTTGGAAGCTTTCGTATGTCACACCCATATTCAAGAATGGTGATCGACGCTGTATCGGAAATTATAGGGGCATTGCCACTTTGTCCTCGATTCCGAAACTTTTCGAAAAGGGAGTATACGATAAAATATCTCCGCTTGTTGATTCCCGTTTGAACGAGCAACAACATGGCTTTAGAAAAGGTCGCTCAACTACCACAAATTTGACAATCCTAATCTCTGACGTTCTATGCAAAATGGAAAAAGAATACCAAATTGACGCAGTCTACACTGACTTCAGTAAGGCGTTTGACAGAGTTGACCATTCTACCTTAATTATATTGCCGGGTCTTTACTCAGCTGGCTGACCTCCTACCTTCGCGATCGAACACAATGTGTAAAATTTCAAGGATTTTTATCGAAAAACGTTAGTGCTACCTCTGGTGTACCCAAAGGTAGCCATCTTGGCCCACTTCTTTTTAATATATTTATTTCCGACTTATCTGACGTCCTAGCAGGTATACCTCATTTACTCTATGCAGACGATCTCAAACTTTATCAGACTATTGAATCGAAATCGGATGCCCCCTTTCTCCAATCCAGGCTTGATTCACTTGATCAGTGGTGCAATATAAACAAGCTCTCTCTCAACATTAATAAATGCCAGGTTGTTAGTTTTTCCAGGAAATGCACGGTCACACACAATACGTACTTCCTCGACAATAATATGCTAACCCGAGTTGATAACATTGCTGACCTCGGTGTTATCTTAGATGAAAAACTCCGCTACACCTTACACTTTGATAGAATACTTTCTCGTGCGAACAAACAGCTAGGTTTCACCAAAAGACGTGCCAAAGAATTTCGTAGCCTGTGGGTCACAAGATCCTTATACACTTCACTTGTACGTCCTATTCTCGAATACGCTTGCATTAACTGGAATCCCGCTTTTGAAACCCACAGTGACAGACTCGAGTCAATACAAAAGCAGTTTTTACTTTTCGCCTTGAGAGAACTGTAAAACCCTTATGATTTTAATAGCCTACCCCCTATGAGTTTCGACTGGGTCATTTAAACCTATCGACACTAGAAGAATGGTGATATCGGCCTGCTTCACATTCGACGTCATTAGAGGCGCTATTAATGTAGAATTCCTAAATAGTAAAATTTTGATAAATATCCCTGTGAGGAACACCAGGTCCAATCGTTTCCTAAAAGAATATTCACATTCGACCACATATGCAGCTAATGAGCCAATAAATAGATGCTGCAGAATATTCAACAGCATAAGTAATTTATATTCCCCTACGATTTCCAAATCATCCTTCAAATCCTCTCTTTTGCATGCCATCCATACCCCTAAACCTTAAGCTATGGCTTATATGTCAATGTTTTATTTATTGATTGTTATTTATTAATCTATTTGTTACTTTTTACTAATGTTCGAAGAACAATAGTATTAAACTCGTTTCGCCGAAAATTCATATTTCTTTATATATATATATATATATATATATATATATATATATATATCAGCAAAATGATTAAGGGAGATAATCTCTGGAGTGGCCGATTCGATTGAGCTGAAATTTTCGGAGAACGTAGATGTATATAGTAGGTAGGTCCACAACTTTCTCAAATTCAGATATTCTAAACCTTTTGGCGGCGGCGAGCGTTTTAGTGAATTTTGAGGTACTCCTATATTTCCAAGCAGTGTAAAGTTTTGTTAAAGAAAAGTATTGGGAATGAAAACTAATTATGTTTTAAGCTTGTTTATGATAAAAAATTGGAAATTGTGAGCCGTGTGTGGGTGCAGGGTGCCTAAAAGTAGGCAAGGATTTTTTTTCAAATTTCGATTTGTCATAACTTCTAAGAAAAACAATGGATCATCGTGAAATTTGCAGAGCGTATTGATGTTGACCAAAATTTAGCACATGTGGATTTTTAAGATAGTGCGGGTAACCCTGTAGCTACGGCAGGCTCCTGAATAAAAAACCTTCATATGATTGACCTTCCTGAAAAATTTTTGATTTTTGACAAAAAAATCAGATCGTTGATAAATTTTAACCTTTGTCCATCATGTCAAATTAAAATTTTCAAAATTCCGATTTGCACAAGAACGGCAACCCATCACCAAATTACCTCTATTTTCAGCACTCGAAAGTTCTGTTCACGAGAACTGACGACCGGATTATCCGATCATAATGAAATTTACAGGACATGTTGGTATTAGCTAGGACCAGGTCTGATAGAAGTGATTTTGAAATAAGGGCAACCCTGTGCCAGTGGTACCATCTTGAAATATCACCCAGAAAAAAAACCGGTTTTTGGCCTATAACTTCCGATTCAGCCATCAGATTTTGACAAGATTCATCCAATACTTGGATCTTACTTTATGTAACATTTGATGAAAATTTGGCTGAAAAATTAGAATAGAGTTGCCAGCTGTGTTGATTTTTGTCTCATAAAGCTTGCAAATTTGCTCAGCAAAATAAAGCTTTTTTCCCTATAACTTCCGGTCCAGTATAAAAATCAGAACGAAGTTCACGCAGTAAATGGACTTTAATGTGAACCAAATGTCATAGAAATTTCGTACCAAAATCATGAAAGGGCTGCCAGCTGTGACCATTTTTGTAATTTTGTTTAATTTCTTTACTGAGCGATTATGTCATTAGATTTCCAAATGGAAATGATACTGCAATGAAAATTAACAAGGAATATTAGCGCTTTAAAAATTTGAAAAGTTTTGAAGGTGGCAACCCTAAAATTCTTTTCACCCGTATAACTTCCAGCGCAGTGATTCAATCGAAACGAAATTTACTGGTTGGGTTTAACTTAACGTGAAGCAGAATTGGTATGTATTATGCTTTGCTGTTGATACAGGCTAACCAGCATTAGCCATTTCCGTAAATATTGCACCAACAGATGCTTCAAACAACGTTCTCATATGCAAAGCATTTGCAATAAAAATAAGGAATTCTTTTTTAAATTTTTCGAGCATTGAACATTTTTCAGATGGC